>JBBPFV010000003.1:0-1471997 GCA_037974285.1 Rhodotorula glutinis | reverse complement strand
TAACCTAACCCTAACCCTAGGCCGCTCGCCGCAAGGGCAAGTCGGAGAAGGAGCCTCGGAAGACCAGGAAGTCTCGAGGTGCGTTGTCTGCTCGCGATTCAGAACTCTTTCCGAGACTGACTCCCCGCGCAACAGCCCGCGCTTCTTCCAGTGCCGCCGAAGCGAGCTTCAGTGCCGTTGCTCACCCTCACAGCCACGACAATTCGGCCTACATGGGCTACGAGCACCCGTACGACCCGAGCGAAGTCGCCGGTTACTATTACGGACACGAACACGAGCACGACCCTGCGCACGATTACGGGTACCACGCCCTCGGCAGTTCACTTTTGACGCCTCGCAAGCGCGAGATCTACCGCCGGGCGGGTCAGAGCCGGTTGTAGCTGCGTAGACGTTTTCCCGAATTCGACTTCCTCCGAAAAGCCAACTTCGTGCGCAGGCGCTCTCTCCTCTTCTCAAGTCCAACCTTCGCCCGCGGCTTTCTTCGTCCTACACAAGACTTGTGTGCTGCTTTCGTCTTGAAACGTGTACCCTCGGAACGAAAGTGATCTTTGCGAAAACCGAGAGCCCGATCACGCCAACTGCTGCCTCTCGACTCCCGCCGTCCCGACCACTCCGAACCACGCCAACCCAGCCAGTGCCCCTCCGACGATCGTGATGGCCGGCGGCGATTTGTACCACTGCGTCGCGACGAACGCGCAACTGGCGACGACGCCCCAGAACGGATCCGAAGTCAACGGTCCGCTCGCGCTCGAGGCGCCGGGGGTGGCAATTTGGCCGGTCACGGGGGTGTAGATGTAGCCGACTGCAGGGGGTCCAAAAAGTCAGCTTCCCGGGGTCCGATGCGAGATGAAAGTCGCGGAAAGGAACGGTGCGCACCGAGGAACAACTGCCACACGGCGGTGTAGACGAGTCCGACCGCGGCGGCGTTCAATCCGCGCAAGACCGAAATCGCGACGGCGTGTTTCCTCCACGTGTGGTACAGCGGCAGCAACGCGAGTTTGAGAATGATCCCGGGCGAAAAGATGCCGATCCAGCCGAGGAACGCTCCCAAGACTGCCCACGGTACGCATAGGGCAGTCAGCAAGACCTGGTGCATGACGCGCACTCTCGAACAAACGGACGAACGCACCTGGGTTGTGCGGCAGCGCGAGGACGCCGAGGTACACGGCAAAGTTGAAATTCGGGCCGGGGAACGCCTGCAAGATGGCGAATCCGAGCAAGAAATCGCGCGATTCGACCCAGCCCGGTTGGACTGTGTACTGTCGCAATAAAGGGATCACGACCGGTCCGCCTCCGAAGCTGGGAGCAGGCGGGGCGCAGCGAGTCAGCTCGGCGGAAAGCGGAAGACGCCTATCGTCGCTCAAAAAAAGACGAGCACACCCACATGATGGTCCCCCCGATCACCATGTTGGTGAAGAAATCCAAAGCGCGCGGCGGGTGCGCCAGTTCGGACCGGACGACGATGATCGAGACGAGGTAGACGACGAACCCTGCGCCGAGCGCGAACGCGACTTTGCGGTTCAGGACCATGAGCGGGGTGCTGCGTTCCACCGCGGCGGGCGAATCAATCGCTGGAGGAGGAGTTGTAGTGGCGGGAGTCATGGCGGAGGACCCGTTCCGATGGCGCAGAGTCGAGCCCGACGAATCCGCAACGGGTTTGATGTCGTCCTGGTCCTCCTCCGCGTGCCCCTGTTCGCTCCGGCTCGCCTCGGCGAGCTCGATAGCATCCTCACGAGCGGGCTCCTGCGCAGCGAGATCCGGACGCCTGCTCCGCCTCCGAACGGGAAGCAACCGCTCCCCCAGCGGCCGCCGAAAATCAAACACGAGCGTCGAGAGTCCTCCTGCCACCACCAGGACGGGGTACATCCACGGCGCATGGTAACAAATCCCAAACGACGCCGACGCGAGGACCAACAAGCGCGTCACTCGGTCCGTGATGGCCGTCTGAGCGAGTTGGTACGCCGCGAGGGCGATCAACCCGACGGCGGCGGCGTTCAACCCGGTCAAGAGGGCGAGGACGATCGGCGGGAGTCGATCGGGGAATTGACGAACTCCGGCGCCGAGGGCGGCCATGCCTATGGCACCGGGGAGGGACCAGATCAAAAAGGCGAGAAAACCGGCGAGGGTCCCGTTCCTGACGACGGCGAGCGAGAATGCCAATTGAGTCGATCCGGGACCGGGCAAGGCGTTCCCTAATGAAAACACTGCGGCGCCGCAAGGCAGAGAGGGAGGCGTCAGCCTATTGTGATAGGACACTCGTCCGTAAAATGCGCGCCCGAAGACTCACGGTCGGTGAAAGTGGTCTCGTCGACCCATTTCGGGACGAGTTTCTTTCTGAGGATGACGACGTGGACTCCCGGTCCTCCGAACGCCGTGAACCCGAGGTGCCAGTATTCGCGGATTGTGTCGACCAATCTCGCTCCGAGGGGGATCGACCGGCGGTCCCCTTCGTCGACAGCGGCGGCAGGCATGGTGGGTGAGTGGGAAAGGGAGCCTCGGCAGCTAGCAGGGTTCGTGAGAGCAGCACACACACGAGAAGCGACTGGATGTAGAGGAGCAGAAGAGACGCCAAGGCAAGGAGGCGGATCGAGAAGAACAGCGAGAGCGCTGAGGGTGCGCACGTGCTAGCACGCGAGTTCGATCGCCTCTACAGCCACGTCCTGAGTCGACGTTAGCAAGTGTAGAGAGCATTCACTACTGAGCCAGGAACCAGCGGGAGTCTGTAGTAAGGAGAGCGACGTCCGCTCTCGAGTCGAATCGTCGCCGAGTTCGAAGAGTCGCCGCCCCACCTCGCCTCGCCTCGCCGTCGTCTCCCTCCTCCTCTGACTCAACACGAGCACCCGCCACGCAGCCATGTCCCACCTGGACCCGCTCCCCTCTGAACTCGCCACCGTCCGCGCCCAATCTCTTTCGGCGCACTCTCTCGCCCGTTCGACGACCGACAGCCTCATCTCGCGACTCGAACGCTGCCGCACTTTACTCGCCCACCCGTCTCACGCCTCTCCATCTCAAGACTTCGTCGGACTCGATGCCTACTTGAAGCAAGCCAAGGAGGAACAGGGCAAAGCGTACAAAGAGTGGGGGAACGCCGTCACGAAATTGCAGAAATCAGTAGACAGGGTGCGCACTAACACGGCGCGGCGAACTCGGCGCAGACGAGTGAACTGACGCTTGTTTGAGGACGCGCACAGAAATACGGCGCACCGGCGAGTGCCCCTTTCCCGCCCGCCCCGCCGAAACCGAACCCGACTCCCAACTTGCACCCGTCCCTCCGAGCCCTCCACCAACAAGGAGCGACCACTCACGAATCCAGCTCAACGGCAGCAGCAGAAGCAGACACCCCGTTCTCCCACCCCGAGACGACGCGCGCCCTTCACGAAACGATCGCAACGCACCTCGCTCGGATCGGCGCCTTTTCTTCGCTCGAGACGTTCCTCTCGGAATCCGGTCTCGAGACGGCCAACTTGTCCCCTCGAGTGTTGCAAGGTCTGAAAGAATTGCACGATATCGTGGGCGACTTACGACGAGGCGATTGCAGTCGCGCGATCGAGTGGGTGCAAGAACAGCGTCGTCTCCTCGACAGCCAGGACGGCTCAACCCAGACGACGACCGCGGCCGTAGACGTCGAGGAACTCTTGTACCAACTTCGCAAGGAAGACTATATCCGTCTCCTCCTCCGGAGGCGGCCGCAGTCGACGCAACCAAGGACGGACAACGACGCGGGCGGCGCCGAAGCGATGGACGTCGAGCCGAACCCCGAAGCCATCGCCGCCGCCAACCGACCTCGCCGCAAATCGTCCCTCGCGAGTACAGCCTCTTCAATCCTCGACCCGCCTTCCTCTTCTGCGAGGCGGCCCGATCCGCACACGCAAGCCGTGTTGACCTATGGTGGCCAACACTTCCGCCCGTTCTTGTCCGACCCGAACCGCGCCACCGAGATCTACGCCCTCTTGACTTCCGCTCTGTACCCTCACGTCGACTCTGACGCTGATTCGGGGGCGGCGGCGACGGTAAACCCATACGCGGCGCTGTACCGACCGTACCGACCCCAACCAGGCTGTTCCCCCTCGGCAGCGTTGTTCACCCGGGCGTACCTCGAGACGCTCGACTTGTCGACCGAATCGCCGTTGACGGTCGTGACCGATGTCGGATCGACGGGCGCGCTCGCCAAGATTATGAAGGTCCGCGCCGTCATGAAGGAGAAAAAGACGGAATGGTCCGCCGTCGGAGAGTTGCCGGTGCGTTTTGGGTCGTGTTCTGGACTTCACTGTACGAACCCGTCTTTCTGCAAACGAAAACTGACTCCGTACGTGCGCGACAGGTCGAGATCCCGTTACCGACTCGGTACCGGTACCACTCGGTGTTTGCGTGCCCCGTCTCGAAAGAACAAGCGACCGAGCAGAACCCGCCCATGTTGCTCCCATGCGGGCACGTCATCGCGCGCGAATCGCTGATGCGCCTCGCGAGAGGAACTCCGTGCGTACAACCAAGCTTTGCTCCGAATTTTCGCTGTTTCGAGAGGGAAGCTGAACGTTTCGTTTGCGCGTATGTGCAGGACGCTCAAATGCCCTTACTGCCCCGTTGTGAGCCACTTTAACGCGTGCGTGCGCGTTCGGTTCTAGAGCGGGCAGTCTCGTTCGCGAGAACTAGGACGAGGAAAAGGCAGAGGCGAGGCGACTCGTAGGCTGCTTGGACGATCGAGTCTGTGCGGGTGTGCCGTCCTGTTGTTGTTGTCGTTGTTGTCGTTATGAAACGCTATATGCCCCTTTCCCGGTTCTCGCTGTACCGGGCTTTCGTCCACCCGTCCGAGAGGTACTCGACTGCCGTCACGGGCGAGCTCACGGGAAGGAAGCATAGACGAGCACAGCACGGACCAGCAAGATAAGTGCGCGAGCCGAGTAGAGCTTGTACGTTTGGCTGTGCCGAATCCGCAGTACTGCTGGAGACCACCACCGGCAAAGAAACAGAGCGAGAGAGCCGGTCAGAGTTTCTCTCGGCCTCTCGAGTGTGATCGCGCCGTGCGAGCCAGAGTGATGCGCTCCTGCTGTTGCTGTTATCATTCCGCGAGACCCAAAGCAGAGCAAATGAAGCATATCGCGACTTGCTCCGCGGGTGTGTGTACAAGAGCGTCTGTCTCCGCTCGGGAGACCTTCGAAAAACGCAGAAGCGTTGACCTTTGAGCCGGGCGAACGGGTTCGGCGAGCGTGCTAAGCTGTACCTGTTTCAAAGTCATCCCGACGCCGAAGCTGTGATTCTCGGTAGTGGAACGGCTGTGTTTTGCGTTCGGGTCGATTTGCTTTTTGAGCACATCCGCTACGCGAGACGGAAGACCCAGAGAAAGAGAAGCCGGCGAGGAGGCGAGAAGCAGAATAGGCGAGTGAAAGGGAAAAGAACGGTTCTAGAGAGCACCAGGGAGGGACCAAAGGTCAGCCCTCCTGTAGTTCTCCGTCACCCGCCCCCTGAAAACGGAGAACGCACCCTTTTTAGTTCCACCAGCATTCACTCCTCCTCCTCATCGTCTTCCTCGTCGTCGTCCTCGGCGGCACCTTTGCTCACGTCTCCTTCCTCGTCATCGTCGCCGTTCCCAGTCGTCGCCGGCGCGACAAACTCGCCGGCGTCTTCCTCGTCTTCCTCTTCGTCATCTTCGGCGCCGTCGTCCCTGTTGTGTGTGCGTCTTGTCAGCTCGCTCGGTCATCTGGGCACGACCTGGATCCGGGCAGGCGGCGACTCGGGACTGACAGCTTGGCGTAGTCGACTTTTTTGCCGCCTGCGAGTATGCGAGCCACAACACAAGCGCGGTCAGCCCCGACAGTGCACCAAACATACGTCAGCAACGTCGAAGCGGAACGCACGGGTCCTCCTGCCACCCTGGATGATGTTGCTCTGGTCCAAGTGGGCCAATTCGCCCGTCACGTCCTCGTCCTCCTCTTCCTCGTCATCGGCCGAGGCCTTGGTGGTCTCTTCACCCTTGGGCCTGAGAGTCGGGATCGAGTAGAGTCACAGCAGCGGCGAATGTTCAGTCGGGAGAGAGGTGAAGGGTGAGAGGTCAGTCAACATGGGCGCCGAAGTGCGGGTCGCTCGAATCTCTCTCGAACAGCGTGACGCACTTTTTCGCCTCGGTCGACTCGATTTCAGTCGTGTCCTCCTTCGAGTCGTTGGCTTGTTCGGCGGTCCGCTTGGTGCCAGCCTTGGCTGCCTCCTCCTCTTGAACGGCGGGAGCTTCGTCGGTGGTGGTGGTGGTCGACTCTTCAGCAGCGGCGGGAGGAGCCTTGATGGTAGCTTCTTCGGGCTTGGTAGCAGCAGCAGCAGCGGTCGAGCCAGACATGGTCACTGTTAGAAAGTGTTGGTGGTGAGGAAGGGAAAGAGAGAGAGAGAGAGTGAATGCAAGTCTGGGTTGGCTGAAAGAGGAAAGGCGACGAGATTCGAGGTGGGGCAGGCAGTTGGGAAATGGAGACAGGGTAATGCCCCAACTGGATTACAAAAGTACCCATTTGTTAGTGCGGCGCGGATTCGGGGTGGGCCTGGGCCTCCGCTTCGCTCCTCCGCGTGTGCGTGTGCGTGTGCGTGTGCCCCCACTCCCGACACTTTCGACAGTCGACTTCAACGACACTCTGTCCAGACACGCTCCAACAACATGAGCTCATCAGATGACGATGACTATGGCGGCGCTTCGTCTTTGCCCAACACGACCAGCTACGGGACAGCGACAGGAGACGACTTTGATTTCGCCGCGGCCCTGTTTCCAGATACGACCTCGTCGCTCACTTTGAACGCACCCATCGCTCCTGCTACTGCGACCACCGTCGCCAGCAAGAAAAAGGGAACCAAGAAGGAACGAGAGGCGGCAGCAGCAGCGGCGGATGCGGACGCGGCGGCGGCGGCAGAGGAAGCGAGAAAGAGGAGCACGAAAGCCTGTCAGTCCACTCGTCCTCGCCTGTACACAGCGAGTACGCGATCGAGAGAGCTGACGAAACAGACCCTCACTGCAGGTGACAAGTGCGTCCTCGTCTATGCACACGAAGCCGGCCCTCTTCTGGCCGCCCGTGACTCAGTCGGCAGCGGCGGAGATGCCGCGGCTCGTGGACCACAACTGACTTCTTCCCTTTCCCGGTTCCTCTCCTGCGTCTCTCCACACTGAACCACTTCTTCTACCACCGCCACTCGTCAAACGCCCGCTTACGCTCACCCGGGAGCAGCTGCCGCAAGTCGAAATGCAAATGCACGCGGATCCTCGACCCGGCAACGCAGGACCCCGTCGGGCCGTGCGAGAACTGTTTGACGGTCGGAGCAGAGTGTACTTTTAACGGTACCAGTCGCAAGAGGTGAGAGTTCCGCCCGCCCGCCAAAGTCAAGGGGTGTCTTTGGCGCTTGTCGAGTCCGCCTCCTTTTCTGGGCCTGCGCGGTCGAATCCCCGGATCGGGGTATGGGCGGCAGGGCATGTTTGCTGCGGTACCCTGTTCGAGGCGAATTAGGAGGGCGATCTCCCGCGACGATTGATCGAGGGGGAATCGCGCACCCGTCCGCTCGAAGAGGAGGAAACGGCGGGTTCGACGCGAGCATGCGCCGGTCGGCCGTTCTGGAGCCTCAGCAGGACCTCATCTGGGCGAAGTTCTCGTTTAGCAGGATGTCTCCTGTCTGTACGCGAAGCCGTGCTCGGCGGACGAGACGAGACGCGACGGAATACGGGCAGGAGCGGTGCGATGCGGCGATGCCATGAGCTCTGGTTCGAACCGAGACGCAAGAGCGGAGGGAAAGGGTTCAGCTCGTCGAGGCTTCATGAGTGCGCGCGCGAAAGACTCGCCGAACAACCTGCTCCGGCTCCGTCGACAAAGAGGCTGACATCTTTCTGACCTCCCCCCCGCTTCTCGGCGCGCAGAGGACCTCCGAAAGGGTGAGTCGCACACTTTAGACAGAAGGATCAAAGTCGAACTCCCACTAATGTTTTCTTCGGACGTGTGGCACAGCTACATCGAAGCGATCGAGTCGCGGTTACATAGGATGGAAGTCCTCCTCGGCGGATTGTTGGGCAGCGACGACCCGCGCGCGCAGACTCTTCTCGGAGAACTCATCGGTGCGTGCACGAGCGACTTGTCCGGAATCCCTCGCGAGAAGCTGACGTTTCGCGCAGGCGATACGGAAGCGCGCGACATTCTCGCCAAGGACCTGAAAGCCGCAGCGGCCGTCCCGGATCCGAAAGACGCGAAACGGTCTTGGAAACGCGAGTACATTGAACAAGGTCAGGCGCAGGCCCAATCGCAGTCGCAAGCGACGACGAGTACGCCCAAGGTCGAACCGGGCGCGTTCCCGACTTTGCCGGGACAACCGGCGTTCGTCGCTGCGCCCGGACCTTTGGCGATCCAACACCAACAGCAGCAGCAGCAGCAGGACGAGATGTACCGGACTCCACCAGGTGGCGGAGCGGCGGATTCGACTGCGTCCGACAGCGGCGCGTCTCCCGCCGGCGGCCTCTTGTCACCTCGTCAACGAAGGCGGACCGAAACCTCTGCCGCTTCGACTTCACCCGAAGACGAACGGAAGCAGATGGCGTACGCGTTCCGGTTACCGCCGATCGGGGCGACTTCGGCTTCAGGATCGTCGGCGAGGTCCGGTTCGGGCGGAGCAGCGGGCGGCGGCACGGCGGCAGGACCGCCGTTGCCGCCGGACCGAGTCGGACATACGGGGACGAGCACGTACACCTTGACTCAGGTCGGAGCGGCCGACGGGGAGGCGGCGACGAACGAACCGTTGACCGAACTCGCCGACGTTGTCGGGCAACTGTCGCTGAACGAGAATGCCGAAGTCCGGTACCACGGCCGGTCGTCCGGACTGTACTTGATCTCCAAGAGTCAGCGGTACCGCGACTTTTTCTGGCACTTTCCCTCGGGGACGTACTGGCCGCCGCTCGAAGGCCTCCAACGCAAGACGGAGCGCGAGATCCTCGGCCTGAAAGACGGCGAAGACCCGTTGCCGGACCTCGAGACGCAGTCGCACCTGTTGATGGCGTACTGGACGTACGTCCACCCGCACTTCCCCGTCTGTTACAAGGTCGCGTTCCTGCGCCAGTACCGGCACGCGCTCGCCCACCCCGACTCGACCGAACCGTCGACGCCGGCGGGGACCGGCAAAGTCCCGACCGTCCTGCTTTTGAGCATGTTTGCGGTTGCTGCGCGGTATTGCGACATTGACAAGACGCAGACTGAAGGCGGCAAACTCTGGCCCGCCGGTCAAGAGTACCTCGACAAGGTGCGCGTGCGAAAGCTAACGCCGCCTTTGGAAGTGAGCTGACTCGTCAAAAAAAACCTTGTCGCAGGCCCGCCTCTTGCTCAACTATGACTATGGCTCGTCCAAGCTTGTGACGGTTCAGGCGCTCCTCCTGATTAGTTACCGCGAAGTGGGCGTCGGCGCCATGTCGAGCGCGTGGATGACGGCGGGCATGGCGATCCGGATGGCGCAGGACCTCGGCCTGTTCCGTGACGTCGAAAAATGGTTCGTCCCGATCCAGCGCTTCAGTCACGAAGAGAAGCAGACTCGAAAGCGGGTGTGGTGGGCTTGCGTCATTCTCGGTGCGCTGCTCCCGAAGATTCGACCGCCATCAGCTTCTCGAGAGCTGAACGTCATCCCATTCGCGCAGACCGCTACACGGCTTCGTACATCGGACGTCCCGGGACGATCCACGAGCGCGACTACGACTGCGGCTTCCCTTCCGAAGACGAGCCGGACGAACACGAGCAGTGGCGGCCGGTCCGCGTCGACGGGACCGAATTCAGCGGTCCGCCCAAGAGCGGCGTCGAGACGTTGCCCGAGGAGAACTTGCACTTCTTACGGACGTATCCGCCGACGCGAGCGCACACGATCAGCACGTTTAATGCCAAAGCGGCCCTCGCGGTCATCATCAATCGGGTCAGTTTGGGGGTGCAAGTATCGCAGAGTGGACATCCCCGCTGACGCTCGCATCAAACGAACAGATCATCTCGAACATTTATGCGATCCGGATCCGCGTCCTCGGCCAGAGCTCGGAAACGCTGCTGAGCCTGCTCGACCAGAGTCTCGCGTCGTGGTTCTTGGCTCTGCCACCGCAGCTCCAGTACAATCCGGCGAGCAAGAATATGCCGCCGCCGCACGTGGGTCCCCGACGGCTGTATCACAGCATCGAGATCCGCGAAAGCTCACCGCTCTCGGAGCGGCTCCACAGGTCCTGTCGCTGCACCTGCAGTTCTACAACTCGCTCATCCTCCTCCACCGGCCTTTGTACGTTATCAGCATGATGTCACTTATCGCGAGCTGACCCGCCTCTGAATTTACGCCCGCAGCATTCCCGGCCAGAACAGCGTCGCGACGCACGGCAACTTCCCTTCGCACAGCATCTGTACGACCGCCGCGAACGCGATCGCCAAGTCAGTCTGCTCGACGCGGTCGTGCGCCTGCACAGTGAGCTGACCCGGTTTCGAGAACCGCACAGCATCGTGACCAAGTGGCGAAAGACGTGGACGCTCCGGCAATGCCCGCCCTTCCTGACCTATCCCATCTTCAGCGCCGGCATCATCTGCGTGAGTCGCCCACCGCGCTCGAAATAGGATCGAATGGTGCTGACATACGGCTGCAGGTCTACAACGCCTCGTTTGACGAGAGTCTGGCTCAGGCGGCGAAAGTTCACCTGAAGCAATGTATGGAGGCGCTCGAAGAGATGGAGGTGAGTTCGCCTGCGGACGAGGCGAGGTGCAGGGGCAGTCCTGACGCGACACTCGCTCGCAGCACATCTGGGGCTCAGCGACTCGACAGCGCGAATTGCTGCACGGACTCGTCGACCTGCGCGACGCCGACTTGACGACCGAACTCGGCCTCGACGCAGCGCAGCCCGCCTTACCGCAGCAGCAGCTGCCGAATCGCGGTCTGAAGCGGGCGGGCATGGACGTCGACGAGAGCGGCAAGAGTTCCGGATCGGCCTCTCCGGCCGCGGGAGGAGTCCGAACAGCTTCGACCTTCCATCAGAAACCGATGCGCGCTCCTCGGCCTTCCGCTTCGAGTCAGCGCCGACGGAGCAGCGCGTCGTCAAGTGCTCGACCGGCTCCAGTACTGCAGCCGCTCGCGCCAAAGCCTTCGTCGTCGTCCGCCAACGCGCCGCCGTCTCTCGTGCGGCAAGGACCGCAACCGGGGATCCCGGAGGAGCCGTCCTTCTTGCACGGGTTCGGTAACGTGGGTGCTTCGGCGATGGCGCCGTTCCCGATTGGGACCGAGATGAGCGCGCAGTCGTTCGACATTTTGAACCGGGACATCGACTTGAACTTGTTCCGATCGCGGCCCAGCTCTAGTGGCGGCGGCGCGAACGCGAACGGGAACGCCGGCTCGACCAACTATGCCGATCTGTGAGTTGGCAACCGAGCTGTCTCTTGTCGAAAGCGGTTCTGACGATCCGGGTTGCGCGCGCAGTCTCAACACGTTCTTCCCGGGCATGGACGGCAACGCCTGGCCGATCGGTTCGCCCTCTGCCGGTAACCCTTTCGCATTCTCGACGATGCAGCAGCAGCAGCAGCAGCAATCGCCGCCACAAACAATCCCGGGCGACGGAACCCTCCCGGCCGGCGAAGCGATGCAGCTCGCGCAGGGAACCGGCATGGGCGGCGGCGGCGACGTGGCGACGTCTCCGCCTCTGGACCAAACTCCGGCTTTCTTTGGCATGCCGCTCGGTGCCAACTTGGGAGACGAGTGGTGCGTTTCACTGTTGCATTTTGCAGAAAACAGAGAGCTGACCATGCCCCCGGGCACGGACAGGCTCAACTATTCTTACAATGCGTTTCCTGGCATGTCGGACATGTTGGCGACTTCGCCCGGTGGTGTGAGCGCTAGTGGCGATGCGACGATTTCGCCGGCAAGTCAGTACCCGGCTTGTCAGCTTCCGCTCCCGATCCCGCTCGTCGGCACTGCCGGATCGCCGACGACAGTCCCGAGCTCCACCTCGCCAGGTCTGACGGGTATCGGCGCGGTATCGCCGTCGTAGTGGCAGTTTACGAACCCTGGACCGCGACCTCGAGCTCGACCGGTGTGGATATCTTTCTGTTTCCACTGTAGCACGATCAAAGTGTACTTTATGTATTGCATATCGAACTCGTTCTCGTCTAAAGTGGGCGATGCGAGAGAGTGCGAACTGGGCCGCTCGATGTCGAGATTTCCGCGGCGGGACAAGGAAAAAAGTGCGGGCCTCCGCATGACGTCGACTTTTCTCTCGCCCCGAGCAAGTTGCACCGACACCCTCGAGCTGCAGCACTCGCTCCACCCAGCTGACACACAATGCAGTCGATCGTAGCGAACGCAGTCCGGCATACGACAACTCAAGTGACGGCAGCTGCAGTTGTCAACGGGACGACGAGGTCGACTCGACCTTCTCGAAGTGCCGCCGTCGCGGCACGCCAACTCGCCTCCAAGGCGATCAAGAACGACGATGCTGAGCGGAGATCGAGGTCTCCATCATCCTCGCTGTCCCCGTTGCCGGTCACCCCGCCGCCTCCGACAGCAGCGTTGGACTCGGCGGATGAACGCATGGGAGACCCGACCGATGGCGGCAGCGTTCAGGTGACGCCCGCCAAACGAGGAGCTTCTCCCGTCGGAACCACAGAGGGAGAAACGACCGCCGGAGACGGCGACAGCGCCGAAGACGCCGAGGACAAGAAACCGGGACCAAAGAAGAAACGGACTCGCAAGCCGAAAGAGCCAGAGGTCTACGTGATCCCGGACGTCGAGCGGCTCGAGACCACGTTCAAGTTAGTCGTGTGTTGGGAGCAAGACATTCGCGGATACTGACTGGGAACGCGCGCTCCCGCTCGCTCGCTTGCAGAGGCCGACTCGGTTGTACGTTTCAACGAGACCCGTCTTGGAAACAGAGCCGAGGCTAACATTTGAACCCCCAACAGACGCCTGCTTGAACACGATCCTCCGCAAGCAAAAGCCGCCCGTATTCTGCAGCCGGACGTGCCGGATCGACACGATCGAAAAGGAGGACAAGGGCATGCCGTACCTGAAAGAGCTCGGCCGCCAGAACGTCCTCGACCTGATCAAGATGATCGAGTGGACCGCAGCGCACCACATCTACTTTCTCCGAGGTGCGTGCCTACTCTGATCGCCCTACTCCCGGCACGAGCTGACCCAGAGCTCACGCCTCTACCAGTCTCTTCCGAGTTGTTTCCGTTCGCTTCGCACCCCGACTACCAGTACTCGCTCGAGTATGCACAAGAAGAACTGACGCTCGCGGGCGAAACGGCTCGCCGACTTGGCGTCCGCCTAACGTCCCACCCTGGCCAGTTCTGCAACCTCTGCTCGCAAGTTGCTTTTGGCGACGTACGTTTCTTTCCCGCTTGATTCGAGGCTGACGCACGATTTCCGTCCGCCTGTAGTCCTCGGCAGATTGTCGTCGAGAATGCGTACCGCGACTTGGAGTACCATAACGAGTTCTTTACCCGGATGGGCATGGGCAAAGACACCGTCATGATCATCCATGTGCGCCCCGATTCGAGACTTGACGAACATGTCGACGGAGCTGACTGGAAGTGTGTGTGTGTTACAGGGCGGAGGCGTGCATGGCGATAAGCCAGCTTCGCTCGACCGGTTCCGGAAGCATTACCAAGAGCTGTCGGAGGGCGTCAAGGCTCGGTACGTCGCGTGTTAGAGGGTGCTCGCCAAGTGAAAGCCCGGCTGACTCGACTTGTGATCGCGCAGCCTTGTATTGGAGAACGACGAGTTCTCGTACAGCGTCGACGACTTGCTTCCGCTCTGCGAAGAGCTCAACATCCCGCTCGTCTTTGGTGAGGCTCGCTCATAGAGAGCGTCATGTCCGGCTTCTGACAGCTCACGTCGACGCTGGCAGACTACCATCATCACAGCATCTTCCCGACTGAGCGGCCGATTGAAGAGTTGATGCCGCGGATCCTCGCCATCTGGGAGAGAAAGGGGATCCGACCCAAGTTCCATTTGTCGGAACCGCGCAAGGGCGCCGTCACGCCGATGGTGAACCTCTTTCCTCTTCGGGTCCCTCCACTTCATATGGCGAGTCCGGTAGCTGACGGGAAATCCACGTTGGGGCTGCAGGAACGGCGAGCGCACGCAGATCGCTGCCAACGACTACCGTCACCGCTGCCGGACGACATCGGTGGGCCGCATCTTACTGTCCTCGAGTGGCTGAGCTCGTTCACTGACAGCTTGCGCCGGCCCAGACCTCATGATCGAGGCCAAGGACAAGGAGCAAGCCGTCTTCCACCTGTACCGCATCTACAACCTCGCGCCGACTATTTACGGTCAGTCTCTTAGTCCGAATCGCAGCTTCATTTGTACTGGTCCTGATGGCCCCCATCGATGCGAGCAGAGGACTTGCGCCCGCCCGCCGAGGAAGAGACGCTCCGAACTGCGGGTCGGAAATCGCACAAGCCGAAAGGCGCCGGCAAGAAGGGCAAGAAGGGACAAGAGGATGAAGAAGCTGCAGCTGAAGACGCGACCGAAGTCAAGCTCGAAGAGCAGGCGATCCAGGACGGCGTCGCCCCGTTGCCCGAAGGCAAAGACGCCGAAGGTCAAGCTTACTCGCCTCCCGTCGACCCGGTGAAGGTTGAAGAGCTCGCCGAGCAGGAGGAGAAGACCAAGCCCAAGAAGCGCGCTGCGGCTCGGAGCAGGAAGGCCAAGAATGTCGAGCCCGACTCGAGTCCGGTCAAGGCGGAGGGAGACGAGGACGTCGATACCGCTCCGAAATCGAAACGACAGCGCAAGTCGCCGGCGAAGAAGGCGGCCGTTATCGCGACGGACGAGGCTGCAATCGCTCTGGTTGCTGCGCACGAGGCGACGACGGAGCAGCAGCAATGAGGGGGGATCGCGTCATTTCCACTAGAAAGCGCTGTTCCGGGATGGGCATCAAGCGTAGGCTACATTGGAACGAAGCGAGAGCTACAGGTGGACTAATTGCACGACATGGTAGAGAGGGACGGTCATGAAAGGGAAGGAAAGTTGCTAGGCGCCCGGACGCCGCGCTGCCGAGAATTTGCGAGCCGGCGCATCCGCTTCCGCAGCCGAGGACCGCCTCCGTGACCGGCGACCCTGGAGGAGGTGTAACGCAACGAGAAGCACCGAGAGAAGCAGGGCCGGGCTGGGCCAGCCAGCTACGACCTCGGCGTTGGCGGGAGCGAGCGTCAAGGGGCCTGCTTCCGCTGGACCTCGGAGGGGCAGAGCCGGCGTGTCCTGCAACGTCGCGAGGGTCGTCGCATCGAGTTCGGCCGTCATTGTATGCGGCGCCGCGTCCCAGTCGACAGTCCCGTCCGGTCGAATCAGTAAAGCGGGATCGTTCTGGGCGGCGGGATCTGGGGCGGGTGTACGGCCATAGGTGCGGTCGAGATGGTCGCCCTGCGTCGCGACCTCAGCAGCTGCCCGCATACGCTGCTGCTCGCGATGGTGGTCCCTTCGCCTGATCCGGACCTCTTCTGGCGTATAGCCCAGGCGAACGGGCGCTGCTTCCGGTCCGCCCGGCTCGCCCTGTTCCGCTTCAGCCGTAGCCGCAGTCGCTGCTCGTCGGGCGTCTCGAATGACCATGCACCGTGCGATACGAGCTTCTCGTCGACGAACCGAGGGCGGAGTGAGGCATTGCTGCGGGTTCGCTTCGCCTTGAGCGAGCTGCAATGACGTCGACTCGGACGCAGGTGCGGGCGCGGGCGACTGGCCAGGGTTGGTCGAGACCATTCTGTTACTTGCGATTTGAGGCGTGTAGCCGTCTGATCTTGTTGTTCGAGCGCGTAGGCGACACGCGACCGATAGTGACGCGGGAACGAGATAATTGTCAACTCGAAACCGAAAAAAAAGTCTGGAGGTCCGGAATGAAAGGCGGCGGAATCGACACGTCACCAATTCTCCGCCTCTTTGAGCAAAGGTGCTTCACCTGGCTCGACTCCTCGAACCCCCTCGCGCTCTATCGCCTCCGAGCTGCGAGAGTACGATGCATTGATATGCCAACTTGCAAGACTGCGCAGCCATCTCCTTGGAGTGCACCCCGCATCAACTTCAGTCTGATCTCGCTGAGCGAACCGCTCCTCAGACCAAGTCAGCTGTCCCTGCACAGCTGCAGCTCAGCAAGTTCGCCCCGCGAAGGGGCGGCCGCGCGCGAGCGGCTCTCGACGTCGATCGCGACCGCGGCGAACTACCCGAACGACCAAACGCGCCGTGAAGAGCAGCTCAGCTCGAGAAAATTAATCGCGATGCGCAACTCTAAAAACCTTCTCGTGACCGCGGCCGCAGGCTCTCAAAATGGGATCTGCAGAGCTGACTCGCAAATAATCGCTCTAAAACTCCGACGGCTGCGTGGAGGCATTAAGCGCCTTTCGTAGTTGCAGATGAGCCACTCTTCTCTTCTTTACTCTTCTCGCCCTCCATACTGCTGGGTCGTCTGCTGCTACCTCGATGTGTTCCGGAATGTGCGCAGTAACGGCGAAAAGGTCTAGGCTTTCCTCCGACAAACTGAGGGCGTCATGCGCGGGGCAACTGCCTGCAACAAAGCACGACCCAAGCTGTAACCTGGACGGCCGGCGTATTACTAATTACCATTCAGGGCAGCCCGGCCGTACTTGACTCGGAACAGCAGCTTGCCGAGACAGAACAGGGCAGTCGGTGCCTGACGGGGACGAGTCGTTGCACTGCTCCGCGCGTTTGCTATATGTTCATTCCACATGGCACGGACGTCTCTGCTGAATGAATAAAGTGCTGGCTTATGAGCAAATTTCCCGATGTCCGCGTGCACCCGATGCTGGGAGGAGGCGCAGCTGCAGTGTGCTCGGACAGACGACATAACGTAAATGTGAGAAAGCAGGAAAGCAGCGGCCCTGCAGGTCTCGGTGACTGCGTTGAGTGTGCGCTGCGTATGCGCGCGTTCGGCGACCGTGTGCTCAAATATGGTTATCAGATTTGGAAGATTCATCTTCGAGCTGCGAGGGACGTCTTTCCCATCTCGAAAAGAAGCTGCGGCCAACTCCAACTCCGGACGTGCTCGGTGGTGGACGCGTACGCCTGCAGCTAGACTTGCAAAGATAGCTTCCTCCGAACCCCGAGAATAAGTGTGCGCACCCGAGCCGGAGCGAAAGAAAGTGCAGATCAGCTTCGAAGCCGCTCCTGATGTCGAGACGACGTTACGTAGGCGTTTTCGCTCTCGTACTGGCTAGGTCCGGGTGGGTCCGAGCAGATATGGACAGCACATTCGGTTGGACGAGGCACAATGGCATGGACTATGAAAAGCCACGTGCAGCCTTTACATACTTGCAGGATGACTGCATGCGGACCGCCGAACGATTACGTAACAGAACCGCGTCTCACCATGCCGAGGCTCTATATAGAAATTCGGCGCGTAGTGAGGATCGCCCTTACCAGACTCTCCCACTCGTCACAGTCTCCCCGTTCGATCACCTGGACAAGTGAGCGTGCTAGAAGCCAAAGCGGACGTCGGAGAGCGGTCGACCAGGATGGAGGGTGCGATGAATACGGGATCGACACGGCGTGAACCCAGATGGATCACGATCCCGAGCCCGCAGTTATAGAGTGAAGTCCAATTAAGGTCCAACCTGCCGATTCGAGCAAGATTCCGCCGTGGGCAGACAAAAGATCGGCAAACGCAGCACGTGCATTTTGCCCCAGGAATAGCGAGGCACACCATCATGCTCGCGCGCCCTTGGACCCCGGCACGGGGCGGCACACACGCGCGAGAGAGCCGCAACCGGCGATCCCCCTTCTTTTGGGCACCTCGTCCGTGTCCGGTCTCCGCGAGTCGATTCCCAGACTGCGAGCGAAAAACACACCTCCGACCGTGACACTTGAAGCGGAGGCCCCCCTTTCTTTCCCTCCGACTACGCAGCGTCTTCACCTGCTACCGAGCACGCTCTCAGCGACCTGCGCGCACCTTCGCATTTTCTCGACTTGTCGCGCTCTTCCCCCCCGAAGTGCCGGCCAGCAAAGGATCGACGGTTTCAAAAGTTTTGTCAGCAGGGGGTCGGCGGTGCGGCAAGAGGAGAATCGCCTTACTGGGAGGACGATGCCTATCCGACGGATGCCCGAAGATGGTGCAAAGCCACCGCTTGCTAGAGGAACGTGAGTCCCGAGGAGGTCCGATTTGCGCGAGTCCGAGGGCGGCGCGCCGCCACGAGGATGACGGAACAGCCCTTCCGTACTTCCGCTGACTTCCGGTGCTGGCCGACCTCGCCCTTTACAGTGCCTGCCATAGGTGCTTTGCGCGCAAAGTACGATGCTCAGGACAGCCCGACCCCGGAACCGGCCTGCACGCTTGTGCTGCCTGTTTGAGGACAGGTGACCTTCCTTTCCTTCCGCATTTCCCCTGAACCCGACCTGACTTTGGCCTCTCCTCGCGTGTGCGCGCGCCACAGCTCGCTTCAAAGGTCACGAGCTGGCGCATTGCCGGTGTGCTTTCGGCAGCGAAGGGCTCTGCAGCGAAGAAGGCGGTCCGAACCTGCTCGGCGAGATCTACCCGAATGCTGGACCTGGTACGTCTGGCGGCTTAGCAGTTGTCCAAATCTCCAGTCGTATCTGGTGCTGACATAAGCGACGCGAAGCAGCGCCCCGGCGAAAATTGACGTCGAGGTCGTCGACGAGCAGCTCGCGAACCTCGCTCGTGTCGGCAGCGTCGAGCAGCTTGACCGACGTCTCGCTCGCTTCGACCTCGGCGACATCGCTTCACTCTTTTGATTCGCCGCTCGTATCGCCCATCTCGCCGACTTCGTCCCTTCTCTCGGTCGCTCTCGACAAGACCTTGCCTTCCGCCGATCAAGCGTGCCCCATCTATCCTCCTCAGCCGGTCCCCGCTCTCTACGGCCCGTTGGGTACCGGCTTCACCCTCCCGCCGCCAGTACCACTCGTCTCGTACGCCCATATGCCGGCACTGTCCGCTGCGCCGCTCTACACGCCGCATCTCGGCAGCTCGATGCCGCAGCAGCCTCCTGCATCGTGGCCGGGTCTCATGATGCAGCAACAGCGACAGCCGTATTCCCTGCCTCAGTTTCAGCAAGCCCAGATGTCCGGTCCGGACTTGCACGCCCACGGCCCGGTTTCGGTCGCGCCACTCGTCGTCCCGGGTTTCGCGCCGCAGTTGCCAACGCCGATCTCGCCTGTGCAGCAGGAAGCCTTGCCGCCGCAACGACCACCTCTCACGGGGCCCGATGTGTCGTCCAAGTCGCTTCTCGCCCGGCGGGCAAAGGCAGCGCCGATGAGCATAGCTCTCCCTCCGCCTCCCGGCGGGAAACCCATTTCGCCGGCCGAGTCGCAAGCGTCTTCGCGGGCACCTTCGCCGATGCGTGTCCCTCGGAGTGTATCTCTTGAGCAGCCGGCGCCGTGGGCTGCGCAACAGGGTTCGGGCCCTGTCGCCGCTTACCCGATGCAGGAGGTCAGTGCTGCGCCGCCGCCGCTCGTCAACGCGGCTCAATCCGGCGCAACCATGGTTCATTATCAGACTCCTTGTGGGCACCCTTCGTCGGCGGCGATACACGAATCCCCAAAGCCAATGTCGGGCGTCGTCGCCTCGGGGAATCTCGCCGTCCCTTCGCATCCGTCGTACGTCTCGGGCGTCCCTTCACCCGGGCTCTTGCTCCCCGGGTTCGGTTCGAGCCTCCATCTACCAGAGACTCGTTCCGGCAACTCGTCGTATGTACAGCAGCAACAACAGCCATTCTGCGCCCAGTTTGGTCATCACGAGACGTATCCGCCGGCGTCACACGACCTTTCCTATGGAGCGAGCCACGCCGGCGGCGTCGTGACGCCCGCCCCGTCCTGTCTCGACCACCGCTCCGAGAGCGGCCAGCCGCTCAACCTGCCGACGTCACAAGCCCCGGCAGTTAGCGGCGAAACTCCGTTCGACATGTCCGAATGGACGGGGTCGTTCCATCTGTACAGTCCCGGCCTGACATTCTCGTCGAGCACCCCTCACTGGTTCGCCGCGCAATCGCAGCAGACGCACTACTTTGCGCATTAGACGCATGCTTCCTGCCTACTCGAGTCGCGCCGATCCTCTCACGCACGCATAGACGTTTACCCTCGCCCATACAGTCATGTATATAGACTTGTTGCAATCATCACTTGCAGTTCGCCAATCACTCGCGGTCCCTTTTTCGGATTGTCGCGCTCAAGTTTGCGCGTGCGCCCCGGCGATGATCTGCTGAAAGCTAGCGAGGAAAAAATGCGCCGGCTACAGAGGGAAGAAGGGCAGGGAGATTGTGTCCGAGATATTATGTGCAGTCGGAAGGAATGCACGGGTATAGAGTGCTTGGTCCGCGTTGGCTGTCAGCGCGCCCAAGGGATCAAGCGCTTGCGGCGACGAGACCGGTGCCGAGGAAGCGAAGTAGGGAATAGCGGCAACGAGCTGCAATGTCCCGACAAGGCGCGACGGTTCAGAAGCGGCTTGGGAAGCGAGAGAGCTCGCTAGCCCAGAGACTGCCGACCCCGTAGCGTCATCCTCGCCCGACGGTTCGAGACCGTTGGCTACGCGGCCCGCTTTGTCGTCCAGATCTGACGGCCATCCCGACGACGATAGAGGAGTCGGGTACTGCAGTGATGCTTGAGAGGTGGTGGTGGTCGCGGAGATCTGGACGGGCGCGGCAGCGAAGAGTTTGGCGGGTTCGGCAAACCGGACGGTAGAAGAGACACGCGGTTCCGACGTTTCCGGCGAAAAGCCTGCACACCAATCCGAGGCTCGCTTCCTGGTCGACACTTGCTGTGCGGATGGACTCGATACGGCGCCGACGCATGGATCCGGCGAGATCGAGTCGGTAGGGAACCCTGTGCTGGAGTTTGTCGTCAGGCGAGAGCGCCGAGGCGATCCCGTTCGGGTCGCCGCCTTCTGCGTGCGGTTGTGCAAGAGCACGCGACGTTCTGAGCACAAAGACGGTCAGTTTCAGAGGCTGCGACAGCGACTGCAGAGCGAGGGACGGCTCACTTGTCGCGGCTCTGGCGGCCGAGCCTACATCCACATCCCCGTCGGTCGACGCATCACTGAGACCTTCGTCATAGGCGCGCTTGGCGCGTCGGGTGCCACGGATACATGTGCCGTCATCGCCGACACCGCTGTGTCCGCACTTTCTGCCCTTCGAGTAGGAGCAGATCACGGTACTGGGATCTTCGCCGCGGAAGCGCGCCGAGCGCTGACACGCCTCGCATGAAGGTCGTGTCCCGGTGCATTTCACCTTGCGTAGCTAGGGTGACTCGGACGCGGAAATGCAAGGCAAAAAAAAAAGATCAGCCTGCGTTGTCGAGACGTCGACACGTGAAAGCGGCGAAGTTGGGCTCACCTTGCATGCCATGCAGGCGCCATCTTTGGCCAGAGTCGCCTTCTCTGTGAACATGGCATTCGTGCTCGTTGCGCCTGGCTCGACGCTCCGTAAAGTTGACGAAGCTGGAAGAGCCTGAGACGCACGAAGTGTGCGAGGTTCCGTGCGACTGGCCGAGCGAAAACGCTTGTTCAGCAGCTGACGAGAGGTTTTGTCGGGGCCCGGAGCCTTGGCTGCGCCTCCTTCGTCTTCGCGTATGTTCCGGCCTTCACTGAGGTTTCGCGAGGAGTCCAAGCGCTCTTGGCAATGGTTCAGTTGATCCTGACGAGAGTAACGTTACGAGTCGACCTTGCGACCGTGATCGAAAATTTATCCTCGGAGCTACTTGCGCCGCCGACACGGCACCGCAGCATCCGCCCGCGATCCGAACAGACACAGGGGCGATCACCCAGATCTCGGCATCTCTTCTCTGCATGCGAATCATGATCGCGCGCAAGTCTAGCTGGATCGGCTGATCTTCCACGCTTCGCACGTAGCACATCCGAGGTGACGACACGCAAATCGAGCTAGCTTTTGTCTTCCTTGCGAGCATTTTTTTTGCATCGAGCGCTAAGGAAAGCACAGGTCTCGGCTCGATGCAATCATCTGATGCTGGTATGCAAGGATGCTCTGATTGCTACGAAGGCACCGGAGAGTCCGATGGCCCTTCGAAGAGGTCCGCTACGAGACTGCCTTCAACCGCCGGCCAGTCGATCTTGGTACCGGCGTCGCAGATCGAATCATAGGCGGCGCGGCTCACATTCTGCAGGAATGGCTGAAGGGTGGACATGCTCGAGATCCGTCGGGCTGTAAGCAGAGGACGCCGCGCGGAGGTGTCTTGCGGGCTGAGCGATTCATTTCCTTCCAGGATGGTAGCGCCGCTCGTTCTTGCACCGAGTCGATCAATGACGGCTTGAGGCATGCTGCATGTCGAGCCGGCAGCGTCGATCGTATCGATGACAAAGATCCACTCGTGGCTGCGGCGCCATCAGCCTGGTCAGGAGCGGGAAAATCCGTACTGACCCGGGTGACGACGACTCACATCTGAAAGTCCTCGGTCTGCAGCACGAGCGTCAAATCGAGGAACTTGCACGCTGCGCTGACGAGTTGCAGGAGATCCGACCCGTCTGACACCGAGCGATCGAGCAAAGAGTCGAAGAGACGCAGCTGAGGAAGGCCTCGAGTCAACGGGGAGTAGCCGCGAGGGACGTTACTGATTCACTCACCAGTTCGGTCAGGATGACCGGCCACAGCCCCGCGAGATGCTGATTGTCGATGCGGCAGAACAGGACCCGCAGGCAAAGGTAGACCTGCTCGGAAATCTTGTCAGCTCGCTACTGCTAGTTGATCAGACTTGAGCTCAGGAAGAACGAGCGAACCTCTGCTTGGACGAGGTCGCCGACGGGCGAGCGCAAGAGGTCGACGAGCTTCTCTTGTATCGCTGGCAATTGCGTGAGGAAAGTGTCCTTCGGCGAGCAAAAGAGAGTGTAGGTTACGCGGCGCAAAGCGAGTGCGCGAGAGAGGACCTCAAGCTCGCGGTTCGTGAAGATGTTGGCGGAGGAAGACGTCGAGACCTTGGCTGCGAGGTCCAAAGTGTTAAGACGAGCTTCTTCGATTCGAGACGCAGTCGAACGGGGCTTACCGACGAGCTCAGGGATCCGATCTCGATCTGCGCTCATGAGTGCGTGCACGAGCGGCCGCCAGTATCGGTGCGCTGACGGCGAGGCTTGGAAGAAGCGGTGATCGGAAAAGCCGTCCGAGACGACGCCCTTCCACACCTTGGCGGCGCCAACCTGGTGTGTCATCTGCGTGAGAAGCTGGTATACCGCCGGCGACATCTCGCTGTGCCTGAGTTGAACGCAGCAGACTCAGCAAGAGTGGACGGGAACGAGAGCTGAACGATAGTCTCACTGCGAACGGGCCTTGACCGCGGGTGCGAGGACGTAATAGCTGACGTTGGTGCAGATCGCCGCCACCTTGTCGGATTCGAGCTGCAGACTGGTAAGCAGCGGGAAAGCGCTCGTCGCCAAAAAAGAGGAGAGCTGTGGCGAGGGCCCGGATATCAGCTCGGAAAGTACTCGCTCGGAGAGGATGAAACAGTACCTCATTGACGCCGAAAGACTTCTGCGTGTCGGCTCCGAATGAACGTTCCTTCTCCGTGATCGACGAGGCGTCTGTCTCGTTCGATATCGACGCTTCGTCTATTGCGCAGCCAGCGGACGTCAGCCGGAAGCGATCGCGTGCAGAACAAGTCAAACATAGCCGCAACTCTGACGCACCTGCAACAGCAGAAGTCTCTCTCGTCGTTTTGCGCAGCCATCCACTTGAATCGGGGGTACGGGCGGCCATCTGTGTCGTAACGTCGATCAGGCGAGACAACATCTCTTGGAGCTCGCGTCGAAGGCGGCGGTCCTCGAGAGCTCGCGTCTGAGCGAGCTTGTCCGCGACCGTCACGAAGCATCTGTCAAGTCTCGTGTCAGGAAACTGCGTCCGAGTCGGCGGAACAGCTGGTCGACCCCGCAACTCGCCTGAGGGTCGGGTACAGGAGGTTTCGGTTGTGGTTCTGATTCGCGACCATCTCCCGAGCGAACTGGATCGTGGGGTTCCATAGTTGCACAATGGACGCCGGCTCGATGTGTCCGAGGTAGAAGTCGAGGAACGCAAGAGTCGACTCGCCGTCAGTCGCGCTAGGAAAAATGGGCAGCGTGTCAACGCGAAGCAAGGAGCACCTCCTTCACACCGACGGGTTTACCTGCTGCGATCCGAAGACGTTGACCTGTTGGCAGAGTGCTTGACCGGCACACTTTCGTAGAGAGCCCGGACAAACGTGGCCGGGGAGGGGAAAAGTGTGTGCAGTATGCCGGGCAAATTGTCTTCGGCGCGAGACGCGTTGGCCTGTCGAAGGAGGCGTAAGCGCACCACTGTAGATCACAGAACTGCATCAAGCTGTCTCACCGGAAGCAGTCGGCGGCCAGCCCGCCAATCGGCCCACACGTGCACCACCGCATCAGCGATGTCGGCAGTGTTGCTCTTGATCAGGCGGTCGAGCGCTCGGCGGGCACGAATTCGGATGCGGGTCACAACGTGGTCCCGCGCTTCGTGGAAGACGTCGGCGTCGCTCTTTTCGAGACGAAGACTAGAGTCCCACGCGACGAGGAGGACCGCGACAGCGTCGACGAAGCATCTCGTGTCCTGGAGCAACGAGTACCGCGGCCAAAGAATCAGTCGAGTGGCTCTGAAGGACTGCGGGTTGGATAACGTACCCTTCGCGCACCCGCGCTCGGGCGGTCCGGGTCAGTATCCGCTTGCCCGAGGACACCGGTAACATAACCTAGCAGGGCCGCCGGACCTGATGCTGCACCGGGGTCGGCGCCACTCCTTTGCGTCGCGCTATTCTCGAGCGAGCCCGTCGCCTCGCGGTCGATTTTGGGCATGTACAGCAGGAGGAGCCGTTCGAGGGCGTTCACGATCGCGGCAAATTCGGCATCGGTCGCGCCGGCGTCGCTCGCGCCGGCATCGGCCTCTCTCACGGCGCGACCGAACGCGAGCTCGATTTCGGCGACGCATCGACCGAGACGAAGGATGAGAACGTCGAGCAAGGAGCCGAGAACGACGACGTCGTCGTAGTGCGAATGCGGGACGGTCATGAGGAGGAAGTCGAGCCAGTGATGGACGACGGCGTTGTCATCTTGTTCGAGCGCGCGCGTGACGATCCGGAGGAAGAATCCGTCGCGAGAGAGGTCCGGCGGTGAGTATGGCGTTCGCGGGGCCGCCGAAGACGGACCGGGGGGAGAATGTGAAAGAGATGCTGATGTTTCGGCGCGTTCACGGCGACCAGGTCCTCGTGGAGACTCGACGAGCTGGGAACGTGCATGAACGACCGTGTGCAGAACATGCAGCATTTTGTTCTGCAGGTCGATTTCGCCGCGATCGACGGAGATGAACAACCTGGAGCTGAGGGCCGCCTCGATGGTGGGGATATCCGACAACTCTGACTCGCCGCGCGAAAGCAGGACTTGTAGGATTTCTGCCGTTACGGCGTGGACCTGCGACCCGTCCGCGTCGACTTTTGAAGGCGGAGCGGTTTCGGCACAAAGGAAGCTGTTCGGAGCGGAGTCAGCATGACTGGTGTTGCCGCATTCCCCTTCCGAGACTCACCGGAGCAGTAGGGCAACGAGCCCGTCCAGGTAGGTGCAAGTCTCGAGTTCGGCTGCAGGAGAAGCCTGATTTCAGCGAATCGCTCCTATGCGAAGGTTTCAGTGGTTTCTTTCTGCTCACTGTGTAGAATCTGCTGGCGAAAGGAAGGGTCGAGGGTATGCTTCAAGAAGGACGTCTTTGCGACGCGAATGAAGCCTTGTCCTCCGAAGCGCGCGAGCGAGAGAAGGCTGTCGAGGGCGTGCTGGATTTGAACGTGGTCGATCGGCTGGGGGTAACGAGAGATGGGGACTCGTATGTCGCCGAGCTTTTCCACTCGCGTCTCGATGCGGAGGGAGGGGTCGGTCAAGATGTAAAAGATCGGATCCAGGACGCTGTTGCGGACAATGCGTCAGCCTCCGGAGGGTCGCGAGCTCTTCCACTCGCTACGCACCGGATATAAGACTTGAGACTGCATCGCATCCAAGCTTCAGCCAAGCGGCGTTCTGTCAGGCTATCCGACTTCAATCCATCGAGGATGGCGAACATCGGTAAACGGAGGAGCCTTCCGGGTAGTTGCTGGTCCGCTGCCATGAAGAAACTCGTAGGCATCAGCGCGGGCCACCGGCGGATAAAAGTGCGAGCCTACGCACGCGTGAAGCGCCATAAGTTGCCGAACTCCTCGTAACCTCGAGCGCGCGCGAGCTTGTCCCGACTCTCAAGCCGAGAGGCGACGATGGTCTCGACCGTTCGCAGGGGGGACAGGGCTCCGACCGTCCAGATCAGCTCGACTGCCGTTAGATGACATTGTACGGAAGTCGCCGCGAGGTAGTCGAGCAACTACAACCCCGGAGTCGGTCGATTCAGCTCGGAACTCTCGACTGCACGCAACGACTTGGAACGCACCTTGGTGCTGAAGACCTTGGTCAGTTCGATCCGCTGAGCGCCCGAAGTCAGTTGTGACTCGGCATGTAAGTCGAGGACCAATCGGATCAAGGCCTCGTGCAGCTCAAAGTTGCCCGAAACCGCCCGAACGCTCTCGACGGCGCTGGCGACATCGCGGATCCACGCTGATGCCGACCATGGCGCTCCTGTACTGCTCACGGACGAGTCGCAGTCGCGGGCCAACAGACCGGATATGCGGAAGAGCCGTCGAACGAGACGAGTCGCAAGAAGGCAGACCTTTCTCGACTCGACTGTCCTGCCACTTGTCGTCTCGTTATCCTCGCACTGCATGCGACAGCTCGAAGCGATGAGGTCAAGACCCGCAACGAGGCCTTCAGAGAGGAGGTCTGGGGTCGAAAGCGAAGTCATCGTCGCTTCTTGGGCGGTTCCCATTGCGGTATATATGCGCTGGGCAGCTTCGACAGCCCCGATGGCCGAGCCAGTCTCCGCACGCGCGGTTGCTGATGCATATTCCGTGGGGACGGCCGCAGGTAGCTCTGCGATGAGATCGTGCGCGACTTCGACGCAGGCGGCGAGGCTTGCAAGGGATGAGACGGTCTCGAGTCGAGCCTGCAAATCGCGTCTCGCCGGCACTGTCAGTCGAGCCACACATCGTTAGCTGGGCGAGCTACTCACTGTCACAGCACGAAGAGTCGACACCGCGATGAGGGGAGCATGCAACGCCTTGGCCTCGCCGTCGCGTATCCGGAATGTCGAGACCACGTATCGGACCAGTGCGAGCTGTGATATGCTCGCTGCTGCCGGGGCGTCTTTGGCTTGAAGCGCTCGCTGTACAATGTCGTGAACCGCCCGCCAGAGTACCGTCGGGTCGAACGCTTCATACAGTAGCTGCGCCGTGAGGAAGAACTAATGTCGCACGAGAGGAGGGTGAGTACACCGCGACGCCCTGCGGCAGAAGGAACCAGTGAGCGACTGACCTCGTCGTTGACATCGGCGCCATCCCTTGGCGAAAGGATCGATCGAATCGCCGCGAACGTGTCAATAGCCGCGACTGCCGTCAACGGCGCACCGAGCTCCCATTTGTCGAGAAGTGAGATAAAGATCTTGAATGGGCGCAACAGTATCGCCGAGCTGGTCGACGCGCACAGGTTCTGTCGCGCCGTTTCCGCTGCTGTCACCGTTGCCCTCGTTGTCGCCTCCGCATGCCCCGCCGACGGCGTATCGGAGCTACTTGAAATATCGGCTGCTGCGTCCATGTCGCAGATGAGAGCGGCGTGGACATCGCGGAGGGCGTGCGAGCGGAAGTACTCGATTTGGTCGTCTGAACCGTCCGAACGGCCAAGCAGCCAAGTATAGAGCCGGCGAGTCAGAGACAGGTCGCGCCGGAGGACGACGCCGAGGGACGCGCGGGCGAGTAGGGTGCGATCGGCTTGAGGTAGGCTGGAAGAGGAGACGCGGCATAAGTCCGGCGTTACGAGGGACCTCATTGACTTGAAACTCACTCTTGGTAAGCGGTGGAGTGTACCGGTAAGGTGCAGATCAGGAGATCGAGGACGCCCCTCTGGACGAGAATCTGCTCATCGACGAGAGCTGCCGCAAATGCCCTCACCATCAGGCCGACTTGGCGATCTGGCTGTTCCGCAGGCAAACCGGCTGCCGCGGGCGGCGCCAGAAGCGGCAGTCGCCGCGAGAGGTAGTTGAGTGCGGCAACGCGAGATCGAGGAGCGGTGATGAGGACGAGCCAGAGAGTCGGAAGGAAGAATGATGGGGTGACGGTGGCGCACAATCGGTCCAACAAGGCGGCGACCTACCATGCCGCGCACAATAATCAGCAGCAGCGTACTCGATCAGCAGTAGTTTTTGCACACACACCTGCTCGAACCATTCGCCAGCTTCTTCGTCGAGTCCGGGCAGCAGAGCGAGGATGAATGCCTTGGTTGCCGGCCGGAGCGCGTCTTGCAGCGGCAGGTAGAACCGGTCGAGGATGGACAAGACCATCGGCTTGATGCTCGTCGCCGCGTACTGGAAGAACGGCAACAGCCCACTTGTCCAAGCAGGCAAGTCCCGTCGAAGGTTGTCCGGACCGATCGTCGTCAGGATGTGCGTGTAGACGTCGAGGGCGCGCTGGTGGACGCCGGTCGGCAGCGCCGGGTTCAGACATTGCGACAAACGCTTTGCGACCGTGAGCTTGTGCGGGATGAACGGGTACTGCGGCGCCGACTGGAGGCATTTGAGGAGTTTGGCCAAGAACGTGATAAAGTCGGCCCATTCGTTGACGTGTTCGAACGTTGCGAGCGTCTTTTCAACGGCAGCGGCGTACTTGCGGTACTTCGGGTCGTTCGCTGCTGCTCGCTCGTGGCTCTGTAGCGCCTCGCCGCGACCAGAGGCGTCGCCCGGGAGCGACGGGACGAGGTGGGGCGACGCTGGCGAAGTGGGAACGGCCGCTGTCGCCGTCGCGCTCGTCACCGCAAGCAGCGGGCTGCCCGGTCGGATCGCAGTCGGCAGCATGAGCCGCCCTGCAGGTCGTTCGGCGCCGCGTTCAGTCGGTGGTGTCGAGGTGAAAGACGGTGTTCGCGAACGTTTTCTCGACTCGACGAAGCGGCAGCTGTCGCGCCTCCGGCTCCTCCTCTGTCTCTACGTAACGACGCATGCTCTCGAGCTCCACGAGACTGCGCGGCTCATAATGCGCGGCTCTGCGTATTGACAACGCCGGTCATCCCCGTTTGCATCTCTCCCGGCTGTCTTCATCGCTTCCGGCCGCTCTATTCTCGACTCTGGACGGCCCGCAGATCGACCGGCGGGGTGCGACCCGGCGGTGCGACGATCCGGCGTCAGACTCGGACTCGGCGTCAGACATCGTAGCGGCGTGCAGTTTGACTGCGTTGACCGGCGCGCGGAGTGACTTTGCGTTACAGCCAACCGGGCGCCATCCAGCTGCTCCGAACTGACCTGTCCCTGGCTTTCCTCATTGGCGAATCCTCTCTGCAGATTGGCGCCGACTGCCTAGTAAACTCAGACGCGTGGCGCTCTTCGCAAGGCGTCCGCGGCTAAGAGTGAAGCAGAACGGTGTCGGTTACGCTGTGGTTGCGGAGAGCGGACTGTCTAGGGCGATATCTAGCAGCAGCGAGAGCATGAGGGCGCTTGGTGCTTTCTTTGAAGCTTGGCAGAAGGTAGACCGCTGTTTTCGCAGGCTCAATCGCAGCATGCGAACTGTCAGCTTGTCCTTGAGATGTGAAGACTTTTGCTTGGAACGCTTGTGCTGCCGCTGACGCGGACTTCGTGAATAGTCGCGGTATTCTGAGTGAGGCTCGAGCTCGAGGTGATTGCTGGTTTCTCGGCTAGTGACGGGACTAGCGGAAGGGTCTGGTTATGTTAGCAATAGCTCACCCCGCTTTTGACTCTGGGTGTTATGGCCGAGTGGTCTAAGGCGCTAGCTTCAGGTTCTTCGGAATTCGCTAGTCGGAAACGGCGTGGGTTCGAATCCCACTGACATCATTTTCTTTTCCCTCATCGCGATTGGGTGATGCTGCCAACGTAGTACGGACTGTGTTTTTGGCGCCAAGGCCAACCCGAAGCAAGCGGTGATATGTAGCTCCGGCCTGATAACATGCATTGGGGAAGACAGGGCTGCGCACAGGCCGTTGTCAGCGGGGATTGAGCTACACCAGCTTTGTTGAGTCTTGCCACATGATGTTGCCGACCGGTACACCTCAGCATGTGCAAGTTTGTCTATAGACATTGTGTCCAGCTCTCCCTTAGCTGCTTTCAGCATATGCTTGTACAAGGCAACAAGTGAGATAGATCTCAAGGGTATCAACCGGTACTTATATTTTCCCGCATCACAATAATTCAGCAGAAGATTCCGCATTTCCGGGAAGAGAGCTCTGTCATGTGTGAGCATGTCCATGGTAACGCGTGATGTCCAAGACTACCCAGAACAACTGAATGAAGGTGATGGCTCACACAGCCCACAGCTGCTACATAGCTTGGCATACCGTGCAAGTTGATGACCCTATGCTTGGACAATGGCATATCTGTAGTTGAAAGAGTACATGTCAGGCAGCTATTGAGTCCAGCCAACTGAAGCTGCACATTGGTACTCTTGCAATTGCATGAGAGGCGCATTACTTCTCTTTTCCCATCTTGCCATGGGTAACTGACTATTTGGTCCAGCTGCTACAACAGGCAGTCTAAAAAGCTGTTACTTTAGAGGGAAGAAGGGAAGGAAAGGGAGGTTCATACAAAATGCTGGACAAAGTCTAGACGTTTGCAGAACAGGGCCAAGCCCCGGTTGACAGCATAGTGGCAGTCAAGGTTTCAAGGTTTCTTAATGGCTTCTCCAGTTACTCTGCCAATCACCTGAAGTAGCCCTTCTCAGATAATCAATGTCGCCTGCAACCTTTGGCACCATAATTTTGACCGCATGTTGGGCAAACTCAAAGGTTCAAGAGTGTCAGTGTCTATGAACCTCGTCAACTGAGCTTTTCCAGTCTGGAGAACAAATGTGTGCAGCCTCATACATGGCCTGGAAGAAAGTGTGGATGACCAGCAATTGGCAGTGGGCAACTCAGCAACAACAGTGTTAAACTGGTCAAGCACATTGGTGATTGCCTCAGAGAGGTGTGGCGTGAAAGACGGCTGGCACGAATAGCTGAATTGGGTGCTGAACATGTGGCTCCAGGGGTCAGAGACTTCCTTGCCGGCTCAAATGCGCAAGCATAGTTTCCCAGCAAATCAAGCTTTTTTCCGTAATCTTGCAGGGCCGCAGCCGTTGCCTTTGATCCTTTGCAATTTCCGCCGGTAACTGCGGTATGCGCGGAGGAACAGTAGCAGCATCTGGATGTTGCTAACAATCTCGTTACGCTTTGTGGCCTGAGCATCCTTCTGCCGACATCACTTGTCTCACGAGGACTTGAGCTGCGGTGCTGAGGCAGTTGCTGCATTTGGAATTGTTCTCATTGGTCACAGACAGGACTGTTCCATGTTTGGTATAATTGTGAATGACCTGGCCGGGTTTGAGGAGCAAAGCAGGCGTGGTGGAGGTGGGTGTCAGAGTGGGCTGGAAGAGACAGGATTGGGCAGGGCCCTAGTCAGCGGCAGTAGCAGACAGAACTGCTGAGGCTGCACATTGACTTACCACAGCAGGTTGCTGTCCGCAGTTGCCTCTGCGAGTCAATCCAATGGAAGGTGGGGATGTCAGTCCACAATCCGCCTATCCTGTCCATAGTTTGTCCGCCCATGTACAGGCGTTTGTCAAGGCTCCTCAAATTGCAGACAGAGCTCTTAGACTCACCCAATCCTATGAGCCCTGCCAACAAGCCAAAATACGTGCTACGCAGACCAATTGGCCAAAGCTGCAGCAGCTTGCGGGGCGCCGGCCAGCATCTCGGCGGTGAGGCATTTTTTGTTCCTCGTCGGCGCTGGTGCTGGTGTCAAGGGTTGAGCCGGCTCTTCAAACACAACTTTCCCTTGCTTCACTGCGGTGTCCTTGTCTGGAAGGTCAATGAGGTCGCTATCTGAACCTCCAGCGGCAGCGCCGCTGTCCCAGTTGTCCAGAAAGAACGCTCCTTTCTTTGTAAGCTCGTAGAGGTACCCGTTTGCGTCTTTGACTGTTCCGAGCTTGTCTTTGAAAGCCAGGCTGATCTTGGCGTTGGGCTTTATGTTATACGTGCCCTTCGAGTTGCCCCAGTTGATGTGACATGAACACTGGTTGTAGTCGCTTTCCATTGTGATCTGTAGGAAGCCGCAAAGACCGAGTAAGCTGTAGTCCATCAAGGCTATCACGAGTGATATACGCACCATTGCGAGGTACTTTGGTCCCTTTCCCCACTTGGCAGTGACAAGCGTGAATGGTGATGCAGTTGCAACTTGCGGCCGACGTGCCCGGAGGCCAGGCGGACTCAGCTGGGGTCTTCTTGCGTCTAGGCAGCATAGATGGAGTCTGCTGATATTAAAGATCCAAACCGTTTAAGTGAGAAGCAAGGGCAGAGTGTAAGGTCAAAGAGAGCAGGGCCAATCTTGAGCAGCTGGCCAATCTTTTGTTGACTGATCACTCGCTTCATTTCCTTGGTTCATGTTGGCTGCTTCCAGTTGCCTGACAGATTAGGGTCTATTGAGAACCTCAACCAATAGCCGTGCGTGCTGCACTTTGCCGCTATGAGAGATGCACTTGTTGAGGCGGCCAACCACCAGTCGTCTCCGCTGACACCGCCTTGTTGCCTTTTCCGCAGCTGCAAGATGGCCAAGTCTCCCAACAAGAGCAAGGGCAAAGTCTTCAAGCCCAAGGCAAAGACCAGGTGCAGCTTCAAGTGCCAATTTGTCCATGCGGAGGGTGTCAACCCGAAAAAACTTGAAGACTGCCTCATCATCGACTTCAACAAAGGGACGGTCGCTTGCTAGGTGCCAAAAACACCATGGCAGCGTCAAGGAGATGCAAGGGGGAGAAGCCCATTTCAGGCTGCCGACGCACAATCTGGGCCTCCGCGACGGCTACTTGACACAGGTTGCGAGTCTTAAAAAATCCGAAAAGTCCTGGCTCAACAACAACAAGGAGCTACGTGCGGCCAACAATGAGGTGAGCATGTGCGCCTTGCGCATCATGTTCAAGTCCGGCTGGCTGATCAATGATGTGCGCTTGAGCAGGCCGTCAAGGAGGCGTTTGGAGCTGGACGACAAGGACAATAACATTGACAATGTTGACTTGCATGAAGTCCAGAACGTGCGGGACGAGTTTTGGCAAGCGCAGGAACTCGTGAGTTGCAGTACCCAGTATCTGCAAGCCACACAACTGCCCAGGGAACGCTCAAAAGATATCTCTGCAGCTGCTCAAGCAGAAGAACCGACAGGTCTGTGCCAGTCGGACCGCCATGAAGTTGCTCTGGCTCAAAACAAGATTGGCGGTTGAGGCGCAATGCAAGCAGGCAATCCAGATCATCCAGTCAATCGCCAACGAGCAGCCTCTGCAGTACAAGACCTTCATGAAACGGTGGGTGAGCATGCAGATCCTGCTTCAAGCTGACTATAATCTGCGTCAAAACATGAAAGCTTCCCGGCGTTAGGACTGCCAAGTAGACCCAACAATACCTGTTGCCGCCTGTAGCGTTTTGTCCATGTACCGTTGTGTCGTGGCTTGTGCGTGAACATGATGCGAAAAAGCGAGCTGCGTTGCTTTCACTTCTCCGAAAGCGGTCCTGTCTTGGGAAGCAGTCCTCATGCCAAGCGCGAGCCTGACAGATTTTGGCCTCAAGCCCGCAGCAAGCGGCAAGGCCCAATAAAGCAACGGTTGCTGTCCGCGCCAGCGCGGTTCAATGCAAGCAACTCAAAGTCTATATAGGCATTGACTTCAGGTGCTCCAAGGAAGCAAGTGCATACAAAACCTTTGTTGCCACTGAGGACGTCCACCCAAATTTGCGCGTACTGTTGGAGTCATCTCTCAGTGACGCGGATAAATCTATAGAATCCTGAGATGCATGCATAACTTGTTGTCAATCTGAACTGAGATAAATGGTACCAAGTAGCCAGACTTGTCGCGCTTGATTGATCTACTCCAGTTGGAGCAAGCAATGCGTGCTGCAAACAGCATTGCAAGCGCATTGCGGTTGACATGATTGGTGTTGTAAGAATGGCCCCACCGCAGAAGCACTTCGCGTAACGCTCTTTGTTACAGATCAGTTTCGCGTTGAACTGGCTCAACTCACTGGCAAACGCGGCCAAGAGCGGTACAAGCTACCGTAACGCATCCTAACGCATCGCTGAGGAGCTGCGTGACCTCGCTTGCAGTTGATGCAGTGAGCGAAAGAAGCGCTGGATGCGGCGTGGACCAATTGCCCAGCAAGGCTCGTGGGTTACGGACGGAGACCGGGCTGACTCAGGGCTGACAAACGCATAACTCCATGGCGCGGCTGGTTCCAGTTGCCGCGGAGCCTGGCAATGTGACTCAGCCAATCAACAATTGATGCAGGAAGATAGGAATGGGGCGTCGTTCTTGTCAAGTGCAGCCAGTCCGCTGGCGGACAACAAGACCCATCAGCTGTCCGGCAAGCAAGGGACGCTAGAAGCAAGCAAGGCAGCGCGTTGGCAGGGAGGGGGATGAGCTTCGCATTTTGTCAGAAGTTGTCTTGGGCAGTTGACTGTGATGCAAGCCTTTTGGTCTTTGAACGACATGTCTGAAGTCCCTTCAGAAGCAATCAGGTGCCAGCTTGACAATGAGGCGATGGATCCGTTGACCCCGTTTGGCCACATCTTGGCTGTTCAAGAGGATCTTAAACCCAGCAACCGTCACAAGGCACATCTTAACCTGTTCCTGATGCAAAAGTTGGGCAATGTGTTGTTCAATGCCATTCAAGAGGCACAAGATGGCGAGTGTCACAAGCTTACTTAGCGTTGTAGAGTTTCGGTCAAAAGGAACGCGTCAAGCGGGCTGCCGGCTGCATGCGGAGGGCAGACAGCCACAAGCAGGTCATGCTTAGTCACCTAAGAACAAACAGGTGGGGCTTGTGCCAAGAAAGGCGCAAATCTTGCTGCGTGCCGGCGCCTTGGCCAGCACAAGCTGCGCGTCAACGCTTGTACGGTGCTGCTCTGCTAACAGAACACGCCGTCTGTGAGGGGGGGTGACGTCCAACAGGCTCAAGGTGACTTACCAACTCCGCAGCTACACGCTGTTGCAGCGGCACATGGCCGCCGACAGGACGTCCATGTCCGCCCGGTCAATTGCAAGTTTGAGGTGCTCTTTGCGCAAACGGGCAGCAAGCCTCTCCATCGTGCGCTGCACAACGGGGAGGGTTCCGCGCGCTAGTGTTGTTGATGACGACGTCAAAGTGCGCCGAAGGACAGGACACGCTGAGGCGCAACCGGCGGAGGCGGTGGCAACTGACCCTGTGACCGGTGGCAGTGGAGGCTGTGAGAGAGAGAGAGAAATTCTTGTTTCTTGTCCTTCAAGCTTAATGCCCCTGCATGCTTGCTGCAAGCGGCAGCTTTCGTTGGGCCTTCAAGAAACCTGACCCCTTTGACAGGGCTGCAGGGGAAAAAGGTACTTTTTCTGATATGCGGAAGGGTGTGTCAATCAGAAGCGGAAAGGAGAGGTGGGGTTAGGTATACTTGTAGATGCAGGAGAGGGGCGAGTGAGGCATAGTCTGGTAGCTCCTAATGTGCGCATTCGATCGTATGTTTGAGGAGTTGGGTTGGGAGCAGAGGAGATGGGGTTAAAAAGCGGAGAGAGTTTGGTTGAAGGATTGTCGTTGCCTACTTTGTCAGTTTTGGTCGAGGCGCCTTCCCCTTGCGCCAGGTGGGCGTCTCGTGCCTCTTGTTGCGGGTGCGGGCGGGTGATTGCTGCCGGGGCCGAGTTATTGTCGCTTTCAAGCGGGCGGGCAGTAGAGCAAATTGAAACGGCCGGAGTTGGCCAAGAATCAGAACGTCGCCTTCGATGCGCCCGGGTCGCCTAGAAGGTACGCAGTTAACGCCTCCTTATATTTCATCTGCGCCAGGAGGGCCATGCAGGCGTTGCTGTAGCGTGTGCAGTGCAGAATGAGGTATTCCCTTGTCTCAATTTCCTCACTGCATGCACACGTCGCTTTTGTCGGGCTGAAATGCGCTTGGTCTGCGCTGAGCTCGCATGCGCCGGTGCGGAGTCGCGTGAGAAGCGTCAATTGCTGGCAGGCGAAGTTGTTGTGGTTTGCCGGGTCTACTACCATACAAAGTACCCTGATGATCTTCAGGATGATTTTTGGATTATGCGTTAGCTGCAGCTCAAGCGCGACATAATCTATGCTACCCTGAACGGTTCAGATCTTAATCAGCAACACTATGTGCACCGTCCAGAACTCGGCAAGTTGTCGCCGGATCCAGTAAATCCGGCTTGGCCGAACTTGAGTTGCCGGCACTTCTGGTGGATCTGCGTGTGCAACAGCTCAAAGCTCCGCAAGATGTCATTTATCTTCCTCTTTAATGGAGAGGTAACGCTTGTCCGTAGGTTTTTTTTGCTCGCGATCGGGCGTGCACCTGACGCGCTGATCCCAGGACTTTGTTCATATGTGCAGTCAGAGATGCTAGATGCCATGCGTGTCCTGTTTGCACAGACAGAACTTCAGGGCTGCAACAAGCTGGCCTATGTATTTGACATGGACTTGAACGACCTGAACAGTCAATTGGAAGGCGCTGAGAAGCTTTGCAAGGATCCGGTAAGCCTTGCTGCCATTGGCTCTCGAGTGCCATGTGAGCAGGACGTTTACCCCTTATCCTCGCAGACACAAACGCCGTTCCGCGAGTTGAGACGCAAGCGGCTCGTGGATGCTGTTGCCCAGCTTGGAGCTTCTGCGTCTGGAGCTCAAGAACTTGAAAGGCTTAGGGCTGAGTGAAAGCAACTTCGCGCAGAGATTGCCCTGACAAAGCAGGGCGAGAGCGCGCTGCGTCCAGCGCGCCTAGCGCCTGGTGTCGCTGCGCCGTCCATCGGCCAGACGCGATTCGTTGAGCCGCCTTGACGCGGGAGGAAAGAGCTTGGAAGAGGGGGGGACGCAATGCCTGTAGCTCAAGCAATACGCATTGTCACGTGTGGCTCTCCGCATAGTCTCGGACGAGTGGAGCGAAGCTGCTCTTGAGAGGAGCGACCTATGATTGCATGTCGGCAGTTCCAGGAAGCGGCGGCACTTCTGAATAGGCAAAGAGGACTCGGTAAGTTGCACAAGCGGAAAGGTTCTACAAGAAGAACTTGTCCTCAGTAGAGGCACAGAAGCGTGTGAGTAGGCCAAGCATGCGCAAATTCTGTAGAGGACGAGCAGAGTATATGTAGGCCAAGGCGTTGCCGCAGAGCGAAGCTTGCAGCAAAGGAACCGTCGGAACAACTAGCGTGGGTGGTCAGCTCGAGAGCCAAGGTCAATTGCATAGACAAGAGCAAGATGTTCGGTCCCCCCCCCCCCCCCCCCCCCCCCCCATGGAGGCCGCCGGAGCAACAGGATTCCCTGCAAGGGTTAGCAGTAGGACAAAGCAAGGCAGATCTCCGCGGCGGCTCGCAAGCGGGTGCGGCCAAAACAATAACAAGGGGAGTGCGGAGGGCCGCTGGTGGACCCTGCAAGGTCCTCAGTGACTACCCTGCTGCACGGGCCGGGGGCAGCTGGGCAAGTGAGTGGATGCGGAGCAAGAGAGTTGAAACACAGTGAGATCGCCACAGCTGCCTGCAAGCGGGTGAGGCTGCGGCAGCTCTGGAGGGAGCACTGAGGACTGCTGGTGGACCCTGCGGAACCCTCCACGTCTTGCTGCCTCTTGCAAGTAAGTGAAGAGAGCGGCCGAGTCAGACAACTTGGCATCAATACGGAGTTGCGGCGTTTCGGCAAAGCAGGCCGACTTGGTCGCCTGATGCGCGGCGGTCGGGTTCAAGCAGCGCGTAGAGGTTCTACTGAGCCTATAGAGGCGCTCAGGGAGTGAGGTGGGTGTCAAGGAGAGCAAACGGTCAAAGTTGTAAACGCGAGTTGAGGTGGAGAAGCAGTCGCTACGAATTTGCGCCACCAGGGTTTGCAGCGCAAGCAGTGTTGCTGCAGATGCACTCTCAGCGGGCTAAGTCATCTGACCTGGTGGGAACCACCCCTGAAGTGCCACAGACCGTGGGTGCGCCCATGGTAGATGGCAGAAAACCCAAGCCATTGGACGGTCACCTCTCTTGTTCTCCAGCAGTTTACTCTCACTGCCTGGAGAGCAGCCTTGAATCAGTAGAGGGTTCCAGGGTAGTTAAGTAGGGCTACAGAGTCTCCTGCGTACCTTCCCCACACCTCTATGGCCGTGCCCGCTGCGCTAGCTCACCCTGTCCAATTGCTTGCACCGCCTCATTTTGTGCCGTATGAGGCTCCCGCTCATGCTCCTCTTTCTCGCTCTCTCACTACTCTGCACCGCCTCAAGACCCCATGCAGAGCCCGAGGAGCTCTCAGCTAGTATACAGGTGCGCCCTCTCCCGCTTTGTGCAACCATACAGGCAATGTGGGTTGCTGTTGGCAAACCCGCCTTTTTGGACCTGGCCTTCATGCTCACACAACCACACGAGCCCGGCCAGACACTGAGGGCCTTGCAGGGTCCACCAGCGGCCCTTGTTGCCCCGCAAGGGGAGTCGGCGCCCTCACCAGTTTGCTGGGCGGGCGTCAGCTTTTGAGTCCGCCTTGTTCTCAGTGCAGGGGAGAATGCGCACTCTCCATGCTTGGGTCAGCGTCTCAGTGCCTGTAGAGCTTGCTGAAGTACTCAGTTGGCACAAAAAGACAGCTACATTGAGTCTGCAAGCGCGAGAGACAAAAAAAGCGGCTCGCTCGATCAGCTGCTGGTTCACGCGCCTTGGGCAGCCGAATGCAAGCGTTGGGTGCACTCCTTGCCGCGCGTTGTTGTCAGAAACACAACTATGCAACACTCCTCAACAAACGTCGCTAGCGCCAAAGGCGTACACAAGGGGCGCCAAGTATCAACAAAGGAAAGGCACGTTGCAAGTGAAGAGCGTCCTTGTGTGGGGAACAGCCTGTGGGCCAGGCGGAGGTTACGTGACGCTGTCTCCTGCAATGGCAAGCAGCAGCGCAACGGCAAGAACAGCAGCATGCTCATTGCCCCGGCTGCGAGCCAGGGACAAAGGTCATTGCTGCTGACCTTGCTTGGCTGGACCTGAGACTCACTGCTGCTTGACCAGCACTCCTTGTAATAGGAGAAGAACAAGCTGAACATCTATGTACACACTCGGCCTACCTGGCTCGCCAAGTCAACACGGGGAAGCGAGGTCCAAAGAGGGAGGGCAGGTCTCGGTAGATCTTGGGAGTCTGCCGGAAGCGCTCGAGTTCGCTGCGGATTGGTTTGCACAGCATGTTTGCTGCAACCGCAAATGTGATCTCGACTCCGCGCTTGTCGAGGTGCTGGAACAAGGATATTCCGGATTGGGTTAGCATTGAGCCCGCGGGAACGGTTGAGCAGACTGGAGGCCGCGGGCTCACTTGGAGGATCTTGGGGCAAAGCCCGCAATCTGCGGACGTTGAGGCGTCAAAGAATGTATGTGCATCGGGGTAATCGGCCACAGGCGTGACCAAGCCACCACGTGCAAAAGTGCTGGGCGCGGTAGAACACAGCTGCTGAGGATTTGTATCCAAATCTTGCCGGGTTGCCGTACGCATGTGGGTTGCCGATATCCGTAACATTGAGGCCCATTGACATCCGCCACGCTTCGGCATCTGCATGCCAACGGAAGAACATGTCAGGGAGTTTCTGGATCACGTCTGCCAAAGAGCCCGGGAGCGCAGTACGCCTCAGAGTAGCCGGTCTAGATTGTTGTCAACCTGAAGTGCTTCTTGACCGGTTTTGAGTCGCCTGAGGCAGCGACAGGCCCCTTCTGCTGCTGCTTGACCTGCTCTTGGGTGTTCTGCTCCTGAGCGGTCTTTGTGGCGTTCTTGTTGGATGCTGCCAACAGCGGGTTGATTTCAGTCACCGGGAAATGCGCATGTTAAGAGAAATATTCTTATGTCCGCTACCAAGCTGAGCTGGGACCTTCACCTGCATGTTCTGGGGCACTGTTCACCAACCAGTTGTCTCAGCTGGACACCATTGATGCTGTGGCCACTGCCTCCTTCTGTCACCTACTCTGCTTTTGCTGATACTTAATCTTCATAGCAGCCTCCAGTTTGTCTGGGAGTAAATGCTGGCCTTCCTGGACCGCAAAACGCTCACCCTGTAGGGCTGGAGAGGAAAGCAGTTGCCTGTACAGATGGGCTTGGTCAGCTAGGCGCCTACACTTGCGACAATGAAAAGACAGCTGCACATCTCGAGATGACTTTGCCGCAGAAAGTTCACAAGACGCACTTTGCGAGGGGAAATGGCAGCATGTGGAATATGATTGTGCCATGTGGCTCTCTATAGCCAGTGTATCTGCTCTAAGAAAGCTCTCAGGCTTGCTGATTGCCAGCCACTGTAGCCATTCTCACTGCAGATTTGGTATGGCTCTCTTACCTCCTAGTACTCCCCATTGTTCTGCTCAACAACCAGATACACAGTCAAATCACTGTTGTTTGGTTTGTGTACAGCTTGTCTAGCTACAACTACAATCTGCGCTGCTTGCAGGCCAGATTGTCAGTGAGTGTAGCCTGGCATACCGAGTGTCCTCCAAAAAGAAAAGAAAAAAAGAAGAATGATGGGGCAAGCAAATCTGTTCAAGAGGATCAGCAGCATGAGGCAAAATAAGGGAGGCAAGCTTAGTTTCAAGCACAAGACAAGGCTTGGGCCAAGCATGCAATTCATGCTTGATTGAGTGGTTTTGGCTGAAAGTACAATAAGGACCTAATCTGTCCAGGCATGGTAGCCCTCCTCTAATTCCTGGGGTTGTACCCCTGTAGCGGCTCATGTATCTGCAAAGCAAAGCTTTTTTGTGGAGAAAGTAAACCTGTCAGTGTCAGGCATGATCACCCGCTCTGCCCCCTGTACTTAGTCTGATGCCTGGGCACCTGATAACCTTGTCTCCCTTTCTTTCCACTCTTGCATCTCTTCTTTTTGTCCTTCACGTTCTGCTCTTTGTCCCTTTGTATCTTCTGGTCCCGCAAGCTCCTTGTTTCAGTCTTGGGGAGGGTCACTTGTTCAACTCACCGGGTCTTGAGAATGCTAGCAGCATGCTGCGCAGCTTGTGCTTACTGAAAGTGATGTGCCAAAGATACACTATGCACCAGAGTGGAGCAGCGTAAGCAGCTGTGTAAGCAGCTTTGCTCATGCACAGGCCTACAAGATCCACCTTCTTTCTTCAGCTCGCAACTTGTCAGCATCAACATGCTCTCACAGATTGAGTCATTTTGCCTCTAACTGGCTGAGCTCCCCGGGAGGTCAACGTCAAGCCAGACTGTGGAGAGTCATTGTTGACAAACAAAGACCTACTTTGGTTCACATTGTCTTCTATGCTTTACATGCAGTACATCCCGGCTTTGCAGTGCATGCTAAAGCTTGAGCTGATTCCTATGCACCCTACTAAAATCTGATTTTCACCCACACATTATTCCCTTGAAGATTGCGCTTTTCTGTTTGGTTGACATCGCCTCGGGGTTGACAGCAGCCTTTGCTGCATCACACAACTACAGGCTTCCCTTCAACCTTGTGCATAAGGGGGGCTCCTGACACAAGTTGTTGTTGTCTTACGGCGGGCCTGTTGCATGCTCTTGCATTTGCGTGAGAGGACGGTTGCTTATACTGGTCTCCTGGTGGACTACAGCACTATCTTGTCAAAGGCACCTTGTGAGTGCAAGCAGCGCTGCTCTGCTGCAGCATTGTCAACATGCGGCGAGTTAACCGGTTGATTGTCCAACAGGCCCGCATCCTCAGTCGGTCAGTCTGTGCCGTCACAAGAGTTGCTGTACCTTATCTTTCCCAGCAAAAGTAAGCGCCTTTGTGACCAAGCAGACCAGGGTGAGTCTGACTCGTGTTCCTCCTCAGAGAGTTTTTGCATTTGCAAATCTCTAGTCCCGTTCTTTGAACCCACCCGCCTCCCTTGAGCATCATTTGTAGAATTATGGCATGTAGTTCTCGTAAAAAGATCTGTTTCCACTTTCTTTGGAGGAAACGGCAACACGGCCCGTGTGAGTGCCCTTACAATGCTCGTTCAGCTACAAGGGTTATCCTGCTGTCAAGTTGCTCTCCACAACGTCCTGCTGACTCAGCCCTTTCTACAGAGCGAGTTATTTCAACTAAGAGCCAGTAGCACCTTTACTTACTGTAGCCTTGCTTGCACAGACTAATCAGGAGAGTGAGGATGACATGCTGTCCGAGGCCGACTCGCCAACGCTTGATCAGCTTTCCCTCCCTCTTCCGGCTACAAAAGGCGCCAACTTGAATGCTTGTTCATGAATTGCTTCTCAGCTAGCTTCAGCAGTCATCTTCTTGTCATGGCTAGAACCCTGATTCTTTATGTACAGCCGCAAGCAAACACCATCTCCTCGCCGCAAAAAATGGCCGCTGCGGGTCTGATCTGGCCGTCAGATCAACAGATGTTGAGCTGCACAGAAAAAGGAGTAGCCTATGCTTCAGGTGAACATTACAAGGCAGTCACACTGCAATGCAACACAGGACCTACACTTCTTGGGACTTGAAAGACGCTGCAGCTGGCTGCGTCATTTTTGGCACACATTCAGGTGATCGACGCGTATTCGAAAAAGAGCCAAATTCGGTCTTCGCAGCGCCGGCCTCGACGGGGAGCTGTCACGCACCACTCATGGCACCGGCCATGAAGAAGCTGTGGTCGAGCGTCTTGAGCGGCCTCAAGGCTAAAGACCCCGCGGCTGGATCAACATGTAAGCGTCCGCGTGAGGACGCAGCCGAGTCTCTGGCGGATTCTCAGCCAGAGAACACCGACCGAGCGCCCGTTCTGGCTCTGTCGCCAGCGCCGGACTCGCCGACTATGCAGGTCACCTCTCGTGGAGCTCCACTGGCCAACGACGCTCGACCAGACCGGGCAGCTGGCAGCGACGCACCCTCATCGCCTCGGCCTTCGCCCTCGCCCGCTTTACCCCACATCGAAACACTGTCCGTCATCGACTATGCCACAATCACGCCGCCAACGCCGATTGACTGCGACGGAGCAGGATCCGCCTCGTCGAAGAACCCGCTCTCGGAAAGGTCGACCCCGCCGTCGAGCGAACCATCCTTGCACCCGACCGGTCCCTTGACCCAATCACCGCATCTCCGGCCGCCAGCATCGCCCAATTTGACGGTGCATGATACCCGAGGCGCGCACGCGGTAGCTGAGCGGGAGCGACGACATCATCGCCGATCGTCCTCCACGGGCAGCCGCTCCTTCCGCGAGACGCTCAACGCGTACACAATGGAAGATACGGACGGAAGGCGAAGCGTAAATCAGTACATACTCGGCGAAACGCTCGGGCGGGGCTCCTACGCGACGGTGGAAAAGGCGGTAGATCGTGAGACCGGCGTCGAATACGTGTGTCGAGACCCTCTCTAGCGGGCAGGGAGCATTCGGCGATGCAGACCTGGACTGACGGCGCCTCGCTACCCCCACAGGCGATCAAAGAGTTCTCGAAGAGGCGGCTGCGGCAGATTGCGGCAGCAGAGGCTCTCCGGAGGGAACGGCTCTCGCGCATACCCAGCGCGAGATCAAGAGGCCGGGGACGCGGACGGGGGCGCGGCAGAGGGGGAGGCCCGACGCAGGCGTCGCGGATTCTCTCGGCTCCGCAGGACGGCGACGCGGCCGGCCCAGACAACCTCGACCTTGTTCGTGAGTTCCGTCGCTCTCGCCGACTCGACTTCCTGAACGAATCTTATTGACTCTCGGGCCTCGCACGCAGGCACCGAAGTCGCGATCATGAAGAAAGTGGACCATCCGAATCTTGCGTCTGTGCACGAGGTGATCGACGTCACGTCTGACGATGCGCTACTGAGTGAGTTCCCGATTATTTGCCTTCGTGCATTGCTCAAAGCTAACACGCCACTCTGACAGTTGGTGAGCTTCGCCGTATATATGGAATGGCGCAGAGCAATGCGTCCTGACCACGACGAAGTTGTCCGTCCGCGCAGTGATGGAGCTTTGCCACGGCGGGCCGATCCTCAAATTAAAGGATGGAGAAGAAGCGGAGCCGTACAGCGAGGAGGACGCTCGGCAAATATTTCGACAACTCGTACTTGGTGCGCGGTGCCTCCAATGTCGAATCCTTACCGAGATGCCCGAGCTGAGGATCCCAAATCCTGCCAGGGATCGCCTACCTTCATCACAACGAGATCATACATCGCGACATCAAACCAGATAGTCAGTCCTTTCTACATTCGCAGGTGTGACAAGTCCAAAACACCTGACATGGGTGGCGCGGGGTTTGCAGACGCTCTCTTTGCCGACGAGGCGAGGACGCGCGTCAAGCTCGTCGATTTCGGGGTCTCGAAATTCGCAGCTGGCCCATCGCCCTCCCAGTCGCACAAGATCTCGGTCGCAGGAAGTCCAGCTTACATGGCACCCGAGCTGCTGCCGGGCAGCAAGGATGAAGAGGCGAAGCTTGGCGAAACCTCCGCCGATGATCACCAGGCTGGCTACGCTTGCGATGTTTGGAGTCTTGGTGAGACAGTCGCACCTTCCTGGACGATTGATGCGCCGTACTGACGACCTTCGCGAGACAGGCGTCACCCTTTATGCTCTCGTGACGGGTCGACTGCCGTTTCAGAGTGACGACCCGATCGAGATGTTCCGGCAAATCCGAGAGGCCAAGTGAGTCTGCTCAGTTCTTCATAAACGCGAATTCGCCTAATAACACCCTATACGATCAGGTTCGAGCTGCCGAACAGCCTTTCTCCATCGCTGCGGAACCTGCTCTCATCGGTCCTCGTTCGCGACCCGCTGCAGCGTCCGCCCGTCCCGTCACTATGGGACGATCCGTGGATCACTTTCAGCGGCGCAGATCCGCTGCCCGACTACGAAGAGAACGTATGGACCGAGATAGACGATCCGTCCGGCGAGGAGGTTACGCAGGCTCTGGCAAGTCTCCGCGGAAGCACTTTCCTCGCGATGAGCGCCGCGGCCAAGTTCAAAAGCCTCCTCAAGCGATCGAGTACGGCTACGACAAACAGCGACGGTACAAGGACCCCTCCGGCTCAGGACGGCGATAGCTTGCTGTCACAATCGCCGCTTCACTCGCCCGTCCTGGTCGATTCGCCCGAATTCGTCGCATCTCCCTGTGGAACGGCCTCGTACCCTTCCTCGCCACTCGCGAGCCCGCGTCTCCACTCCGGACCGGGGCGGCAAGGGACGAGGCCGCCTCCGCGACATCAGACCACGGTCTCGAGCCTCTCGATCGGCGAAGCGGCGTCGCGCTGGCAGCTGAGCCCGACCTCGACAATGCATGACGAGTCGGGCAATGGCGGCGACGAAAACGGAGAGCTTGTTGTTGTGCAGAGCGAATCACCGCAGCAGGAGAAGGAACTGCGCGACGTTGAGCCGACGGGATCGCGACCGTCTCCTGCCCAGGAAACGACTTCTGACGATCGTTGGCGGCGGATGGAAGGCGAAATCGCGCCTGAGCCCGAGCCCGAGCACGAACGCGACGAGCTTTCCGGGAGTCCGCCGCCAACCGTACTCCTCGCCGGAACGGATGAAGATGGTGAGCCACTCGCGGCGGGCACGGAGGATCCGAGCGCCGAGATGGACGAAGCGGGCGTCGAGCGCGAGGACCTCGAGCGGTTACAGCCGGACGACGACCCTGCTGGACAGGTGTGGGATGATCCGGAATGAAGGAGGAGTTGCCTAGCGCTCCGCTTCCGCAGCTTTGTATCGGGGTTGTACTTTCGTAAAATTATGCATTTTTCGTCATTTCGCGTACAAGCAGTCTTTTACGGCACAACACCCTTTTCCTCCCATTCTGCTGCCAGCCCCTTGCGTAGCCATTGGGTCCGTGTGTTGGGCATACTGCCGAGGTCGACCCTGTTTGCGCGCTCGAGGACGATCAACTCGCGCTTCACTTCCATCGCTGACCGCGATCTGAACATACAGGTCAACCTCGCTCGCATCGATGACAATCAACGCAAAGTTTTTGAGCGCTGCAGTAACACGCTGTGTGAGCTGCGGCCACGCCGACCAGGGACCGATGCGTAACTTACCTTGCTCGACCTGCTTCTTCTGCTCTTCGCCCTCAGCCTCCTCGACACCCTCGGGGAGCTTCTCCGGTAGGTCTTCCATCTTGATGTTGATCTCCGTGAGGTCCGTCCCCGGTACCGGACGGTAGAAGCTCGCGCGAAGCTCGGGCGACATTTTCCGGAACTGGCGGATCCGTTCGTCCTCCCAGTTGAAGCCTTCATACGGCGAGAGCTCCTTCTCCGGGAAAGGGAACGATACTTTGTCGCTCGACGCGTCCGCGCCCTCGCGGCCGGCGGGCTTCGGCTCCGAGCTGTCGTGCTTGGTGAAAGCGGCAGAGGGCAGGATGTAGGCGTTCCCGACGATGCGGAACTGGTGTTGCGTCGCGGCCATCCACCACGCGAGTTCAATCTGTGGCGCTGTAGCGAGCTGACGAGCTTTCGGGGACCGAGCGTCGGTCGTGACGACGAGCTTGTCCGAGATCAGGTCGTTCTTGTCGTCATCGGCGATGAGGTTCTGCGAGCCGTCTCCCTCCTTCCTGCGTTCGTTGACGAATCCGCGGTGGACGACGTAACGTACCTGCGCGAAGACCTCGATTACCAGATCGTCCGAGGCTTCGATCCGAAAGAATCACCGAAGCGAGCAGGTTGTCGTCACCGTCGAGCGTCAGTCACTCACCCTCGGTTGCTGTCCGTTCTTCTCGGGGCCCTGAGTAGCCAGGGCGTATGAGATCAGGTCTTTGTTCTCCTTCATGTTCTTGTTGAGCAGGTTCCGAAGCTGGTCGACCCAGGTGGGCAGATGTTTCGCGATCGGCGTCATTTTCGAAGTGGTGGGGCCGATGTCGATGGTGAGCGAACGGTAAGGCGAGCTGATGTCCGGCGACAGGCAACTAGAAATGGCCTGAATTCGAGCTTGTGCGACAGACAGCGTGTCCTTCGGGTCGGAGTGAGGTTGTGAAGAGAGACGCGATGCGCCTTGACGAGGAGGAGAGGACTCACTCGATCGTCGCCGGAGCCCGCCTGCGCGCCAAAAGTGGAGGAGCCGAGTTTGCAAGGGGAGGTGCCGCTCGTGGGCCGCACGATTCGTCGAGCTCGTTGCACCGCCTCGTCGACCACGGTAGACGCGCGTCCACCGACTATACGACCTCGAGAGCTGCCCGGCACCAATCCGAAGCTCCTGTCTCGATCCCGACAGCTCAGACCGCGCAAGACCTTTCAGCAGCTCACGCTACCTCGAACCCAATCGCTTCTTTCGCCATGCATTTGATGTACTCGTGAGTGCTTCCACTGGCGCTCTATCGGGACCGAAACTCGTTCAAGGTGGACTGGTCTAAATGTCTGTGCTCTCGTTACGGCAGTGTCGGACCCGATGGCAAGCGGCAGTACACTTTGAAGAAGACCACCTCGTCCGGCGTCCCGACCCGGAGTGCCCACCCTGGTAGGCGCCTTCCTTGTCGCGCTCGAGCATAGTCAACGACAGCGAGTTGATTCAGGTGTCCTCTGTAGCCCGCTTCTCGCCGGATGACAAGTACTCTCGGCACCGCGTCACCATCAAGAAGCGATGTGAGCGCCTTCGCCCGCTCTTTCTGCTCTTGCTGTCCACGCCGCTGAATCTTTACTTTACGTTCGCGCAGTCGGAATGTGAGCAGCGTCTCTACTCAAACCATCTCCGAGGCGAACTTCACGGGAATGTCAGCTTCCAAAACTGACCATCAACATCTTCCCGCCTTTTCTACAGCCTTTTGACGCAGCGACCTGCGCCCGCTCTCTGAGCGCGAACAGTTGGTCGAGCTAGTACGCATGGTCGCCCACCCTGTATTTGTATAGTAGTCTTACCTTGCATTCCCGTCGTTGTTTCTCTACTTCCACCTCGACGGCTCGTGATTTCACGTCGCTGACGACCAGGCGTAGCATGGCGAGCGGCGCCCTCGGCTCTTCCCATCGTGCATGCGGCGGCGAGCTCGCTCACTCACTCCTGGCTGGGCATCAGGCTGCGGCATACTCGGCAGCAGGCCATCTCAGTTCGGCCTGTTGGCGGAGGGATAGGATATTTGCGGGAAGAGCTACGGCTTTTGTACTGTCACGCGATCCGATCATAACACAAGCACAAACTATGGACAAAGAAAGGCAGAGAGGGTCGCATAACGAGAGAGATGGGACAGAGAAGGCGCTTCTATTTCGGCGCGAGACCGTTAAAAATGGTCCCGTACTCGGGAACCGAGTCTGCAAGTGTCCGACAGCATGTCAGTTGTCCGAAAGGGGAGTTTCACTATGAAGCAATACGCACAATTGCCGTAGCATGCGTACTCGTAGTCGATCTCTTCGCTACGTTGGACCAGTCCCTTGAGGACAGTGTCGTGCGCGCAGAACCCGTCCTCGTTCCACTCGCAGCCCGGATAGGAGAGCGGGACGACAGCATCGCTACGGAGAGGCGGGAGCTGTCAGTCTTCCAATCGGGTGGTGCGAAAGGTCCAGGCATCTGCTCGCTCACTTGAGGATCATGCGGATGAGCTTGGTCGGGTTGGTCTTGCCGCATTGGACAACCTGAGCCTGGAAGGTGGTCGCAAAGGGCACGATTCGCGAAGCGATGTAGGTGTAGTTAGACGCGAGACCCGAAGTGGGCGGGTAGCCGACCGCGGTGAGCGCGGTCAGGTTCAGGGCCGTGAGCGCGTCCATGATCGAGACTTCATGCGCAGCATCGGCGTAGATGGACTGATTCAGCGGGAAGGTGGTCGTATTGTCATCGAGGGTCGAGTTGGTCTCCGAGTCGTACTTGGAGATCAGGGTATGGTTGAGGCGAGCAATGAATTCTTGCAGGTAGCCCTTGCCGAGCGCAGCGGCGACCGGCGACTGGAAGCCAAAGTTTCCGGCGAACAGGATGTCAAACTGCCGAGGGCGCCGAGTCAATGGGGAGTATGCGGTCGCAACAAGAGCGGGGAAGGAACCGTACGTATTGCTCGAACGCCTGGTACTCCTCCTCGGCGAAAAGGTCGCAGAACTGGGAGTAGCCAAGCGCTTGAGTCTCGTACTGCAAAGACGAAACGGATGAGCCTTTCGCACACGGCGTGAACTGGAAACCGGGGACAACTGACCGCGCAGAGTTGTATCATGGCGTTCACGTCAGACGCGTCGAGGCTGAGCGAGCCCGACAAGCACTTGTTCAGTCGTTCGGCTGCCTTCTCGAAGTAAGGCTTTGCAAACTCGGTGGCGGCTTTGGTCCCGACACTGCCGCGAGCGGTATTTGCGTTCGGGCAATCGTCGTACGGAGCGCCGGTGTCGTTGTAGCCTTTCGCCTCGACCATGATATCGATGTTGACTTGCTCTTGGTACTCAGGGATACCGAAGAATCCAGCGACAAAATTGAGCATGGCTGAGCACACCGAGCTTGTCAGTAGTCTATAGAGAAGGTCGCATCCGGTATATCCCCGAACTCACTCTTTACCATACGGTCCTGGCTCTCGGTGCGGAACACCGGGAGCGTACCTGCCTCAGTGAAGTTGTTGAGGAGATGTCCGTAGAGCTGGCGCGCCGCAACGCCTGCCTCGTTCCGCAAATGAGCAATCGGTCTCCAGGCCAAGAAGACGACTAGCTCACCCCACTGAAAGTCTTGCTCTCGACCGAACGGGGTTAGCAACTCAGCGCCGAGCTGGTACCGCCAAGTGTCAAGGAAGGCAAGGTCGTAGGTCGCGTTGAACCCTGAAGAACCCGTCGTCGCGTTGTGCACCTTCGCAGCAAACTCTGAAGGCGCTGAACCGGTCGTAGGGTAGCGGGCGCCGTGGCGGAAGTATGTGAAGAGTTGCGTGATCTCGCAGTTGTCGGGAATGGTCGGCGACGCCTTTGAGAGACCGTAAACGGACGAGTTGACGGAGAACTGCGGACCGCCGGCGTTACAGGTTCAGTCGTTCGCTCGTCTCAGAGGGAAACCGAGCAGAGCTCAATCGCTCACCTTGGGACTCAGATTGCCCCAGTAGCGGTTGAGTTGAAAGTCTTTTTCGCCGTCAAGCGGCGCCGGGACAACAAGCGGGTAGATGCCATCCAGTTGCGGGTACGAGGCCGCCGTCTCGACGGCAAACGGCTCGGCGCCCGCTGCGAGGTTACTCACGAGCAAGTCAGCATGTGCGATCGAAATTGGCAAAGCAGGCGCAGGGAACGTACTTGGCGTCGGCTGGACGAAACCGACAACCGATTCGGGCGGAAAGATAGTCGGGTTCGGAGCGGTTCCTGAGGGCGGATAGACATTCAAAGTGCTCAGACCGACGTAGCTGGCAGCATCACGCTTGACGGGACCAGCGATCACAAGCGAAGCGAGCGTGATGACGGCGAGTGAGAGATGCAGCATTCTTCCTCGCGCCTCGATGAGCGGGGAAAAGCAGCTATGTAGCGATAGAAGAGAGCGCAGAGCACAGGATGGACGCGTAAATAGCGGCCGACGGCAGTGCGTGATCGGAAATTAGGGTCGTCGCACCTGAGAGCTAAAATGAGATCGTGGAACTCGTAGCGGGTCGGATCGCCGGCAGTCAGCTCGGCAGTACGGTACTGGAGTGCACGTTCGGGGCATAACGCTCTAGGTAGGCTAGCAGGAGCGGAACGTGCCCGAGCGCGCTGTGCTGCGGTGTTGCGGTAGAAGCTAGATTTGGGTGGTTCGGCTTCGTCGATCCCATTCGTTTTCGCCGTGATGCGTGACGCGTGACGTCGTGCAACTTCGGGCCCGATCAGATAAGACCTGACATCGGAATACTAGCTCGAGCGTCAAAGTCAAAGCGCACTTGTTGGACTCGGAGAGACCATCTTGCATTTTCGGGGAGGGGACGGGTTCGGCTCGTTACATCGATCGAGACGGTATCGCGAGTACTCGAAATGCAGGCAGCGCGAAATCTTGGTCTACGCGCTGAGCTCGGCTGATAGCCTGTGGCGCCGCCTGATATTGGAGGACCGAATCACGTCGCAGTGGCTGTCCTGCGCTGTTCGAGCTCGGCACGGAGGCGTTGCGCCCGCTGTTCGACGCGATCGAGCAGTGCTGCCAGTTCCTCGAGCTCGGCATCGCCGCCACTGACGCGTTCGCCCGCGACATCACCGTTGACTGGCTGGGTCGTGTCCGCGAGATGCGAGCTGTCAGATGAGGCTGTTGGAGACGGCTTGACGCCGGCCTGAGCGGCGGCAAAGTAGTTGTCGAGCACATCCCGGACGGCTTTCGCGACGTCCTCTTCGGGAGCTGCCTCGCTTGCGCCTACTTCGGCGAGACCTTGTCGAGCCAGGGCGCGTCGGCGAGCTCGTTCCGCCGGATGTAAGTCCTTGCTGTCGTCGCGACCGCGCAGCGTCCACAGATTGGAGAGCAGGAGGACGATGACGATCGCGCCGAGCGCGAGAGACGTCGGGCTCTGCTGCGCAAGCGCTTGCAGTACAGGCTCGACGGTGGCCCAGACGGGACCGAGGAGACCGACTGGACCGGCGATATCAGGCTTCGAGGCTGTTGCCGTGCTAGCTCCCGATATCGGAATACCGGGTTCGGCTTGCGAGTCCTCCTGTTCGGCGGCTTCTGAGGCGGCAGCGGCATCGGGGTCCTGTCCTTCTTCGACGAATTCGTTGCGATGCGTCGAGATGTAGGACCGCATCGCCTTTTCGAGGTCCGTATGATACTGCTTTTGCCCTTCGATGGCAGACTTCTCGATGATGCCTGCGCGCGACACCTGTCTGTCAGGAGCGTTCTTGACGAGGGAGAGCGAAAAGAGTACCCACCCTTGATGAAGCTGCTTTTGCTCCACTCGACGCCGGTCGTCACGACGACACGGCACTTATTGCCCGCGCCCCAGGTCATGCTCGTTCTTGTCTTGACTGCGAACGCACTGCCGCTCGGTACGTCGGGCGTCCGCGTCGTTGTGATCACGCACACGAAATCGTCAAAGTCGACGTGGGCCGACTCGTCGGTAATGAGGCATTTGGTCTGTTTCGGACCGATCGAGCCGTTGAGCGGCTTAATGTACGACATCGAGCGTGCGAGGAGATTCGAGCCGGAAGACTGCGGCGCCCAGTCGCCGATCTGTATCTCTGCAAGAGTCGTACGAAGGGTCATCAGTGTCTGGCGCCGAACGGGCAGCATGTCGACGCAGCCTGCTCACCCGTGAGCTTCTGGTTCTCTGCCCAGAAGTTCTTCATGAACCCGCTCGTGAACATGAGGTTGTAGATCTTCTCGGGTTTACCCGGGAATGTCGTGTCCATGCAAACCTCCTTGAGATTCTTGAGCGTTGGGCACGTATCGACAGTCGGCGCATGAGGCTGCGAGATCGACGTCGCCGAACTCTCGCGATCCTTGCGTTTGTGGTCCGCCACAGTACCAGCTCCGGTCGCAGAGGTCGAAACGGCTGATCCGGTGGACTTGTCGGTCGCATCCGTGCCTCCCCGTTTCCGACCGCTCAGACCTTTCAGCTTGCGTTTTGCGCGGTCCCTCACCCGCCGCTCGCCACTTTGACTCGTCTCGACGCCAGATGCGTTCAAGACGACGCCGTCGGGACTATTGTCGTCGTCCATACCGTCTTCGTCCGAGTCGACGTGCGCGTGCGTCGACATCGAATCGGGCAGTGCGGCCGACATCGGAACGACAGGGTGAACCATCCGCCAGATGTTGCCGATCAGGTCATAAGTCGTATCACGTGAGAGGAAAGAGGCAAAGATATGCTGCAGGGATACCGCGCAAGTCAGTCCAGACGAACGGAAGCGTCAGGTGCTGACCAGATACTTACGCGGGCGTGGAGAGTCGTGATCTGAATAGCGTTCGGAATGACATACGCAGTCATGCGTTTCTCGATCGAGACAACCTCGGAGAAGGGGATGGTGAGCTGCAGAGTGCGGCGAAAGACGGTCAGGATCGTCCTTTCATTGCGGAGTGCTTACGAGCTCACGGAAGTGACCCAGCCAAAGATGTTGGCGTTGAAGGAGAGATGGTGCTCGGATATGTACAGTCGACCTTGAATCAGGATCTCTCGTTGCAGCGCGCAGCCGTAGTCTGTCATGGGGCAGCCAATTCGTCAGCTAATCCGTGCTGAGCAAGGCTGTACCAGGATTGACTTGCCCTCTATGAGGTAGTCGTCATCGGGGATATGTTTGAAGAGCGCATGGAACTCGGCGTTCCGCTTGCTACTCGCGACGGCGTAGCCCGTCCCGAGCTGGCTGACGACGTCGTCAAAGTCGCCGAGCTGGTCCATCGACAAGAAAGCCGATGCGTGGTCACCGTACGTCGAGCGGTACTCGAGGTATTCTTCAGTGTCGGGTGCGCCGCCGAGCGCCGGCGACATGTGCGATTCGAGCGAGTTGCGAGCCGACATGGACGGCGCCGAGGCACCCTCGCCTGGCGCGGCTGGCTCATAAGGCGGTTCGTGCAAGGTCGGATACAGTTTCCGCTCGCCAAATTCGGTTGCGACTGGTGAGACGGGGGCACCGCTCGAGGATGACGGTACGCGCAGAGTCTGATTTGGCGAGGCGAGCGCGACTCCCGAGAACGCCAATGCGCTTGCGATGCCGTTCTTTGCCGTGCTCTTGCTTCTACCTCGACTCGGAGACGAGGTGGTGGCACTCCGGCCCCGCCGGACAGCGGCCTCTTCGGTCTGGAAGCTATTCCGACGTGAGACAGACCGACTATTGCTGCGCGAAGCCTCGGGCGACAGCGACGTTGACCGCGTCCGATCTCGCAGGGCTGCGTCTAGCGAAGCAGACAGGGAGGCACGCTTGGCGTCCGAGGTACCAGGTGGGAAATTGATGGCGGCGAGAGCGTCGAGGCCGCTGTTGGTCGCGGGAGGAGGGACGAAGCGGACGTCGCCGGTCGTCAAGGCGCGGTGACGGTGCTCAACATGACCAGACGCGCCCGCTGTGGCTGACGTCTGAGCCATTGGTACGGAGAGAGAGCGTGGAGCGGCGAGAGGAGTGCGCTGTTCACTGCCAGGCGGCATGACGGGCGTCGCGGCGTTATCATCGAGCCACTCTTGGCCGTCATCGTCCGGCCGCATTAGTTCGGGCGCGTGGACGACGAGGGTCATCGGCGCAGCAGTGCTGCCACTCATGACTGGCGAGACCTGGTCGAGCGAGAGCGACCCGTGGCCGATCTGGTCGTCGAACCGGATCATCCCTTCTCCGGCGGCTGCCGCGGACGACGTCGGCGACGGCAGCGTGAGGCTCCTCCTGCTGCCGGCGCCGGGCGGAGGCGCGTACGAGCTGATGGACGAGCTGCGACTCGTCCTGCCCCCGCTGGCGTAGACACGGTTGGGCGACAAGGTGCGCCCCACCTCGTCCGAAGCTCCCACCGCGTCGTAACCCGTCTTGATCGGGGTCGCAAAGCTGTGCCGGTTCGGTCTCCGGGTCCGCTCCGGCGAAATTGGTCGACTTGAAGGCGGGGATGGCGTCGGATCGTAGTCTGGCGGCTCGCTGCCGTCACGAAGGAACGAAGACGAGGACGGACTCGAAGTGCTCGCTCCCGCGGCGGACGGAGACGAGTCGCCGCCTTGGGAAGCGGACGAAGCGGCGCGTCGCTTGAGTCGTGAGAGCATTACCTCATTCAGTCCAGACTACGGGTTCGAGAGGTGAGCTGATCGTGGTGTGCGGGCACTCGGCCGTCGCCGTTCTCGACGCGCGCGATCGAGACGACGAGAATTCTCGCGGCTGACATCTTGCCGCTCTCCTCGAGAGCCGTCCGTACCAATCATGTAGGCGAGGTTTGGTGCTCACACGGCAGCGCTATATGTCCTTCTGACCATGTCGCTGCCGGCAGGAACCCGCTCGGAACTTCAGTCGCAAGTCACACACCCGCTCGCCCAGTGCGCCTACGATGGGAACTCAGATCTGACGCGCGGACACCGGGCTCTGTGACGGGTAACAGGCACCATCTTCCATAGAAGCTATCGTCGCCAATTCGACCCGAATCGCCGAAGCCTTTGTCAACGTTCGCCCCGTTTTCTTTTTGACATCTCGACGCCCCTGCAAAGCTAACCATTCCGTTAAGCTAACCATTCCGTTCACCGTCCAGCGCTACTATGCCGCTCAAGACCTCGAACCGACGGAGCGAGCAGGTCCTGTCCAGCAGCTGTACGCGCCGACGGCCCGAGTGACTTGGAACGGCAACCCGATTGCTTATGGGGACTTGCCGGCGTTTGTCCAGCAAATGCCCAAGAGCGCACACGAAGTGCAGGCGTTCGACTGTCACCCCATCTCCGGTGCGGCGTCGTTGAGTCGGGCTAGGTGGTCCGTGGCACATACTCACGCGGTCGCTTGCACCGTTCGTCAGGTTCCGCAAATGGAGCTTCTCCTCCCTCTCTCGTCGTCACCGTTTCCGGTCAGGTACGTCGCTAGTCTGCAAGCAAGAAGCGGAACGGCGGGCACTGACGGGATCGCATTGTGCAGGTTGCCCACGGCCCAAATCCGACGCCGTCCGCCGGTTCGATCAATTCGAAAAACTTTGATCAGCTCCCGCGCGTCTTCAGCCAGTCTTTCATTCTGGTCTACGTCGGTCCCGGACAGGGCGAGGACGGCTATGCGATCGCGAGCGACTCGTTCAGGTTCTGCTAAGGGGCCTCGACAAGCCGGCCCCTTCTACCCCGTTCTCGACAAAAGAGGCGCGTCAACTCGCAACGGCATCGATGTCTATGATATGCCCAGACACACAGTGTGGCTACGAGCGCGCACTATACCCTTTCCCTACCGTTATACCCCGAGGTCCGGCCAATTTCGGCCTGATCCGATCGTCACCTTGCAACTCGCGTCGTTACTTCTCAGCGTGTTCCCGATCGTTTCTCGAGGACGAGAGGTGGGCGTCGTACTCAAGAAGTCGTGCTCGCATGGTGGGAGGCGGGATTCTCTCGTACTGCAATAAGTACCGGCATTTCCGAGCCGGGTTGACGCGCTGCTCCACTCGACGGTACGAGTTGCGCAGCTCGTAAGCTAGTCTCTCCGAGCATTTCGCTCCGTCGCAAGTCCCGGTCTACGTCGACGAGGAAGGAAAGCGGGAGCATTGTAAGGAGCACGCTGGGATTTCGGGACAATCGGGGCGAGCAGCGTCGGAGAGGAAATAGAGAGGCCCTGTTCATCTTGTTCCCTTCTCCTCCTCAATGAGCCTATCTGGCATCTGCTGCCTCCGCGTTTGCATCTGCCAGCTGCTAGAAGCTGTGGAGTTCGCGTTTATCGGTACAGTATCACACGGGCAGCTGTCGCCGGGGGACCAGCGTCAAGCCAGGGTGGCTGGTCGACCTGAACGCCGAACGTCATGCTGAGCCTTGGCATGCACGAAGCTCGCCACGAGGGCGTACACTACCACACAGACCTCGCCGCGCCAACATCGTACCACTCTCCCATAGCTACGGTCTGAAGATCGGGCCTTGCACGGCAAATTCTGCTCTCACCCACTCTCACGAGCGAGCTCCCCGACGGCGAATTGAGACTCTTGCTGCCCGAGCCTTTGTGTTAATCATCGGAAGTGCTCATGATGTCCCGATGCAGTGTCCAAGAATACCTCTAGGGCACGCATGACGAACTTCGCATCTCGACCTGTCTCGACGGGGGCTGGCGAATTAGGCCGTGCCGGCCAGATCCGCCGTCAAACTTGCCGAAAGCGGGCGGCTCCTTCGCCTTCGACTTGCAGCGCGACTCTGCCCCTGCGCAATTTACCTTGTCTCAGCCTCTCTCGCTAGCCAGCCCGGTCGAGATCTACATTGTTCGATCGGTGGCTTCTTCGGAATTCATTAAGACACGAACCGACCGGTCGAGCTCTCGCGTCGCTAGCCGGTCATGGCTGAGCCAGCCTGAATTAAGCCCCCTCTTGCTTCGCGTCAGCACCTCTTTCTTGCTCGTCTGCTCTTCGTCTGTACACTACCACCACCGAGCCAGCGTCGTACACCTCCTGCGCGAGAGCGAAACCGCGCAGGCGACACTTTGCTCACTTCTGAAGACTCGGATTGTCTCGCTCGAGCGCCTCGATCGCCTCCGGAACTGCTTCGAGCCACCCGCCGCGATCCGCCAGCGTTTGCATCGGCATCGGCCTCTCCGCCCCCTCGCGCGACTATCCCTCCGCCGCAGTTGCCCCGACGCTCGTTTCGACTACGCCCTCACGCCCCCCACGGTCCCTTCCTTCTCAGTTCGCCATGCGCCTCTCGCTCTTCCTCTCCGGTCTCATTGCCGCATCCTCGGCCGTCGGCGTCTACGCGCAGATCCCCGACGCCGACCTCGTCGACCAATCTCCTGCGGGACCGCTTCACCACAACGACAAGCGTCTCTGCCTCCTCGGCCTCTGCGTCGGCGGCTCGATCGACCTCAACACCGACGCCAACAACTGTGGCTCGACGGGCTTCAAGTGTCCGACGTCGTGGGCGAACGGCAGCGGCGCGAAGTGCTCGGGCGGGCGATGCATGCCGGGAACTTGCGCTCTCGGCTACACGCTCAATACGGCGACCGCATCCTGCGTCAACACTGCCAACGACATTGCCAACTGGTATGTTCACGCGACGACTTGTCGATCTTTCATTCGCGAGTTGCCGCCAACTTATTGTTGCCTGCCTTCCAGCGGTACCTGCGGCAACATCTGCTCCCTCCCCGGCGCCAACGGTCATACGTGCTCCGCCGGCGTGTGTCAAGCAACCAGCTGCATCTCCGGATATGGTCTCTACTCTGGCTCGTGCAAGAATCTTGCCACGGATCCGGCCAACTGCGGCACCCTCGGGAACGTTTGCCAGTTCCCCGGCGGTACCGGAACCTGTAGCGCGGGCAAGTGCACCTTGACTGGCTGCGGGAGCGGCTACTACGCCGTTGGCGGGAAATGCGTTCAGCTCAACCTACAGACCGATCCGCTCAACTGGTACGTACGCGCGTCCCCCTCCGTCGGTTTCACGGCCACCCGTAATGCAGCGATCACGCGCATACCCGCTACGTAGATCCGCTTCCAGGTTCTCCGACGACCTTGCTGACCACGAGCTTCGTCTCCCTTCTGGCAGCGGTTCAATCGGAAAGGTCTGCACGGTTGCGAATGGCGTCGCCGGCTGCAGCGGTGGCGCTTGTACCATCGCGTCGTGCTCGCCGGGCTACCAACTCACGACGCAGGGAAGCCTCCTCGGCCTGTTCGGCTCGTCCTCGTCGTGCACGCCCATCGACACGTCGAGTTCGCTTCAGAACTGCGGCTCGATCGGTCACGCTTGCGCCTTCACCAACGGAGTCGGCGTATGCCAAGGCGGAACCTGCACATACACGTCCTGCACGACGTCCGGTTTCTACCTCGTCGGGAACCAGTGTGTCTCGCTCAACCTCGCGACCGACACAAAGAATTGGTTCGTGCTGCCTGCCGGTCTGGACATTCGTCGACAAGCAGTAGCTAATTCAAGCCCTTTGGCCTCCCAGCGGTTCGATCGGCTCGGTCTGCTCCGTACCAAACGGAGTCGCCAAATGCGTGTCCGGAAACTGTCAGATTGCGTCCTGCAATTCCGGCTACGCTTTGACGACTTCAGGAAGCCTCCTCGGGCTCTTCGGCACTTCTTCGTCCTGTCAAAGCGTCAACCTTGCGTCGTACGTGCTTCCACTCGAGAGTGCAACGCGCGGACGGCTTGACCTGACTTGTGCAACCGGCTTTTACCAGGGACCCCTCGAACTGCGGCTCCGTTGGTAATGTCTGCCCATCGACCTACCTCAACGGCGGTCCGGGCACCTGCGTTAACGGAAAGTGCGCTACGACGTGCGGTAGCGGCTTCGACTTCGACCTGTTCTACAATTTCTGCCGACCCGTCAGCACCGACACGGCCAACTGCGGCGCGTGCGGGGTCAAGTGCAACATCGCGAACGCCGCGACCCAGATCTGCTCGAACTCGAAATGCGTCGTCACGGCTTGCGCTCCCGGTTACACCCTCTCGAACAACGCCTGCGTCGCCGCCAACTACCAGACGGACGTCAAGAACTGCGGCTCGGCCGGCCACGCCTGCGTCTTCTCTCCCGCCGGCGCGTCGGGCACGTGTCAATCGGGCGTGTGCGTGACGACCTCGTGCCCCTTCGGCTACCAGCTCAACAACGGCGCTTGCGTTCTCGGCGCCTCCGCCAAGGCGCGCGCGAAGCGAAGCAAGGTCTCGACGCCCAAGACCCTGTGCCCTGCCGGCGAGCAGGCCTGCCCCATCGCGGGATCGACACTCTTCATCGACGCGTCCGCGCAACACTTCAAGAGTGGCGAAGAGCTCACAGGCTTGATGGCTCGTTCGGGCGGCTGTGAGTAATGACGTTTTTACAGGCCGACTCGTTTCATTCCGCGATCGAAACTGATCCGAAATTATTGTCTACAGACGAGTGCCTGGATACGACCCAGTCGCTCGAGTCATGCGGCGGTTGCGCGTCGACCGGCGAAGGTCAAGACTGTACCGCGATCCCGCATGCCCGCGGTGTCGGCTGCGAGGCCGGCCAGTGCCGCATCTTCTCGTGCAGCAGCGGCTATAAGCTGAATCTTAACGGTGACAAATGTATTCGCTCCCGTGCCGCCGGCTCGACTCAGCGGAACAACACCGCTTCGCACGCCCGTCACATCTCCAGTCGGCGATCCGCGCATGGCCATAGCCACGGCCGTGCTCTCGCTGCCCCCCTCTCCTCATGATCTCCGCTCCATCTCTAGAGCTCTACAGAGCTTCTAGAGTGTATCTCATACCCTCCCCCCCTCGGCTCACACCGCTATAGGGCATCGTTTCCCTCCCGCGCATGTAACCCAGCCCTCCTCATCCTAGAGCAACTTCCGAGGTGATCTCTCAGCGATCATCCTGTAGCATATGCACGACTTTCATTTATCCCTCCTTCCCTTCGCGCGCCGTTCCTGGAAGCTTCTTGTCGGCGGTAGAGTCTTGCTCGCGCCGGAGTGGAGTCTCGTCCCAACGCAACGGCAACGCTTGGTATGGGAGCCCACCGGCTTGCCGTTCGTGCTCGCCATCGTCACGTGACCATTCTTTCCCCTCCACCGCGGAGGCTGACTCGACCGCCTTCCCTCCCTCTCCTCTTTTTTTCTCTCCTCCTATCCTCTTGCCTTCACTCGCATTAGGAGTAGTCGGACAGCGGCTCGACCCGCAGACTTTTCTCTCTCGTCCCGGGGCGCATCGCGGTCAAGCCGTGCCCCCGCGTCCGCCTTCTCATCCTCGTCGACCTCAACTCGATTCTCACAGAGCACACCGTGAGTACCCACAGGCGCAGAGTACGAGCATGCTTCGACGACTGACTGAAATCACTCTTCAGACATCATGGAATTCCCATCAGTGGCCCGCGCCTTCGCCGTCCGACTCTTCTGGATGCCAAACCTCCTCTGAGGAACATCTTGCCCTCCCCCGCCTTGATACCCTTCCGTCTCTACCAAATGTATTCCTTCCGCCTTCCTCCTGCGTGGTCAGCGCTGGCCCGGAAGCGCTGTATGTATCGACGCCGTTCGACTTCCATGATCCCCTCAGTATGCTGGGCTCTGTCGCTCGAACCGCGCGAGGTCGTCATCATTGACACGCGTCCGTACCGCAGCTTCCACCCACTTGCGTACTTTTGTCCCTCCCCTCAAACTCGATCTCGATCTCTGCGCCCCGTCGGCATATCCCATCGACCACAACTCGTCAGCGCCTTCCAACCTCGACCTCGATGCCTTTCTCGCCGAGTTATCCGCGCTCGATTCCGTTCCACCGCCAAGTCCGGCAAGCGGAGACGTGATACGGCCCAATCATGCGCTTCCGGACTGGACAGCGCTCTCTGGAGCAGACACGGCGGTGGATACGACCGGCTCGCAAGCCTCCTCGCCCGTCGCTGCAGTACCGCCCTCGTCAAAGCGCCCACCGCCGACAGGATTCGCGGCAACGTCGGTCCCCCGCCTTCCGCTGGATGCACCGGTCCAACCGCGCTCGTGGCTCTTGCCCGCTTCGACAGCGCGCAAGATTCTCCCGGTCCCGATGCAACGCCGGCTGGCAAACCGCAAACCTAGGACCGCTGCCGCCGCCACCCATACTCCGCGTACCAGCGGATCTACGGCAAGCGGCACGGAAGCTGGTACCTCCTCGTCCTCTGTATCACCGCCCGACACCTCGTCGTCCATCTCCCCGCTGAGTCTGGTCGAGGAGGTCACAGCAGATGTTTTGTCCGCAGTCGAGCGCAAACGGCTGCAGAATACGATCTCGGCGAGGCGTTGTCGAGCGCGGAAGCAACAGCGTGTGCAAGAGCTCGAGGTGGAAAATGAGACCTTACGGCGACGCATCCTCGAGTTGGAACGGCTAGTTGATGGAAAATGTGGATGATTGCGCAATTTACATTGTTCGCTTCTCAATAGTCCGACATTCGGCACAGGGCGCAATATCTAGATGCATGCGTTCGGCATATCAGCGAGGGAAGCTGTATCTACCAAGGATTGTGCGACGTGAGGTCGGAAGTGGAGGAAGAGTCATCACCGGCCCACACGCCGGACGGATCGACCGCGTCTTGAGGCTTCGTCGCCGGGACTTGCGGAGGCTCGTCATTCCCGAACGTGAAGGTGGGTACGTTCGACAAGGGTGGGGAGTCCGGAGACGGGAAGCTGAATCCGGTGGCGTACTGGTCGTCGGGCAAGTTTGCGCTGGAGTCCCATGCGGACGATGACGACCCCCCAAGCGCGGGCAGTTCACTTGCTGAAGGCGGGACTGCATCGCCGTTCCATTGCCGGCGCAGTAGCTCGCGAGGATCGAGACTCTGGTCGAGTTCCCGCAAGTCCGTTTGACGCGGCTCGCTAGGCTGAGGCGCGGAAGGCGGCCGCTGAAGGTCATCATCTCGAATATCGCGAGACAGCGAGAGCGCAGGAGGTTCTGGTGTTTCGACTGGCGGCACGCTCGCCGCGCGTGGAGGCGAAGGTCGCGGCAACTGTGCGACTTCTTGTCGCAACTTGTCGATATCAAATCCGGACGGAACGGGCGCTTCGCGAGCCGGCAGTACGGGCACATCCGCTTTTTCGCGAATCTCGTCACGCGATTCCGGCGCGTCGTCCGTCGACCTGTCTAGATCGACGGAAAGGCGTCCTGGTCCGCCGTCCGTAGACACAGTCGAGCTGATCGATAGTCGCGAAGCGTTGCGACTGCCGCTCAAGCTGGATGCGCCCGAGGTAGAGGAGAGGCGTGCCGGCTGGTCGTATTCCTCGCCCGAGCCGGTCCGCGAGAGCGGTTGCGAAGAAGGCTCGGCGGCGTTCTTCTTCTTGCGGCGGAAGATGCCGAGGGCGCCACGCTCCCGCTTCTCCTTCTCTAACCGACGACGCTCGATCTCTTCCTCCGTGAGAACTTCGCGGTCGGGTGCCTGCGGATCAAAGTCGGGCTCGTCGAAGTGGTCTGCCGTGACCTTGAAACCGACGTGAGCGAGTAGCTTCGGCATCTTTGTCCGGTAGCTCATATGACCGTCGAGGATGTGGGTAATGTCGACGTTCTCAAGATCGGGAACGTGTTCGATCGGTCGCAGGCCCGCGACGGTCTGGAGGCCTCCCGTCGTCGCCCGGAACAGGTACCCGAGGATCCAGTCGTTCATCGCAAAACCGTTCACGAAACGGCCTGCGACGACGCCGCGGACCTGCCGCCAGACCTTGATCGAGGCGGTGACGGTCGCGCCGAACAGGTACACCTCTTGGACAACGCCGAACGCGTTCTGCTTGGCAAGCTCGAGGAGGGCGAAGAAGACCACTCGGGCACCGAGCGAGTACCCGATCAGGGACACCGGTCGAACTCCGAGACGGCGATTCAGGAGGATGTCGGCGAGGACGGCGCCGGCTTGGCGCGCGCGATCGAGAGCGTTCGACCACGGGTTGTCGATCAGGTACGAGAGCTTTGTGAGCACTGCAAAATGTGGTCAAATCAGTCCGAGTCGCAACTTTGCGGAGCGGAGAGCCGGAGCGCACTGATGGGCCATTGCAGCGCGCTCATCAATGTCGCCATGAGGGTCGCGGCGAGGACTTGCTGGCCGGCAGAAGAAAGGACTTCGGAAGTCAAGATCTTGAGAGCGTTGCCGGTGTCGCCCATCATCTCAGGCTCCCATAGAATTGACAAGACGTCGCCGACGACCGGATCGATGGTGCTGAACGGTAAGCGGACATCGTCATGCGGGCCCGCCATAAAGCTGCGCGTGGCCAAAGGTCAGACTTGGTCCTGGCGAACACGACGCTCGAGATCGAAGGTAGGGGCATCCGTAACGCACCCGGGGATGGTCAAGAAGAAGTTGACCCGCTTGTTGTTGTGTAAAGGCTGAACATCGAACGTCTTGACGTCCCTGGTCCGTCTGGCCATCGCTTTACCGCCGATGGACGCGCCCGACAGGGTCGCACCCGTCGAGATGAGGGCGATACCGCCTGCGCCGCTCAAGAACGTCGATGTGCCGCCGATACCGACAGTCGTGAGAGCGGCGCCGAGACCAGCGCCAATGACGGGCGCGAGCAGACCGGCAGACAAGCCGATCACGAGGCCGCCGCCGACGGTCGCGAGACCCATCATCAGGTAGCGCTTCTGTCGATCCTTGAGCCGACGCCCTTCGAGAACCTCGGTATGCTCCTTCTGCTTGACCGCCTCCTGAATCTCGAGCGCCTCGGTCAGGCGACGCTCGAAGCGGACGACGTCCATCCATTCGAGGCCGAGCTTCTCCGCCAAACGCCCGAGGAGGACACGAGATCGCGCGTCGTAGACCGAGTCGGCGATCAAAGCGAGGAAAAGGTCGCACAGGACCGTCCATCGTATGTCCAGGGTGACGGTCCGGTCGAGACTAGTGACTTTTTTGGTCACGCCGGGCAAAGTGGAAGGGAGAACCGCGCTGACCGAGTCATCGGCAGCATTGGAATGTTCCTCAAGCGGGTCCTCGACGTCGTAAGCGGGCAGGTGAACGGAAGAAGCCTTCGGAGTTGACGGCTCGGGAGTTGGAGATCTGCTGTCGTTCGACTCGGAAGCCGGCCCTTCAACGGAATGCCGCTTCTCGTCTTCGTAAGATTTTCGTGGAGAGTCGCTCAGGTTAGACGTCCCCGCGGTAGGTGTCGGTGGATCATCGAGAGCTGCGCCGATGTCGCCACCACCGTCAAACGCGTCGGTGTCGAGAGGGTGAAGCGAATGCGCTCGCGATGCTCTGGACTTGGCAGGCGAAGTTGGAGACGACGACCGCAACGCCGCCTGACTGGCTCGCCGTTCGATCTTGCGAACCTCGTTCCGAACGTATCCCGGCAGTTGCCCCTCCTCCTCTGCGTCCTCTCGCCGGCCTTCTTCCTGACCCAGAGCCAAGTCTCCGAGCGACTCTGCAACGCCATCGCTCATCGAATGGGGCATCTGGAGCTCAGGCGGGGGCGACGGCGTTCGTCTTCGTTTTGTCGGTGAAGGTCGAGGCGGATCGTCTGGAAGCCCTGCCGAAACTGGACTGCCGCGTTGAGTGGCCATTCCGGACACGCCAGCGATGTCTGCTTCCTGCGCCGCCTCCTCGGCCGCGTCCGGATCGTATTCCGGGTTGTCCATTGTGTAGGTCGCGACGAGAGACGGGACGAGGTCTTCGGAGGTGACGCCGTGCTCGGCTAACTGCTCGATCATGCGTTGCTCTGTAGAGTCGACAGTGCGTCAATACGGGCAAAATCCCTCGGCCAAACAGAGAGAGAGAGAGAGAGCGAACTCGCCTGCAGCATCAACGTCCATGTGGCGGTAGAGTCGACCCATGATCTTGTTGGCCCAGTGCTGGCAGCTCTCGCGCGCCGGCTCGAGCTCCTTGGCGCCTTTGGCCGCGATTGCCAAGGTTTGCACCATCTCGCGCGTGACGAGCTTGCATAAGCCGACGTACGCGATCCGTTGCCCCTCCGTCAGGAGCGTCTTTGTCTGCTGCATTTGCGACAGCGGCGTCATGGACGTATCCTCGTTGAAGAGATACTGCGTCCGCATTGAGATCTCGTCCTCTTCCGGGTCGTCGTCGAGTTCGAGTCGAGTATAGTCCATCTCGTCGAGTTCCTCCTTCTCTCGCAACCCGGTCGCGGCGCCTCCCTTCTCATTCGGCTCGACGAGTTTACCCGTCGCGTTGCCCGTCGCGGCTCCTCCCGCCATCGCCCCATAGCCGCTCGTAGCTCCCGACGGATCAGCGACCCGAGTCGGAGCGGGCGCGGTAACGCGGAGTCGGTTTTTCGAGTCGCGTTCCGAGCGGACGTCGGCGTCGAACATCGAGACGGGCGCGTCGAGGTCGCTGGACCGAATGACGGGCATATCCTGCCACCCGTCATCGTCCCAGATGTCGCTGTCCATCGCGGCGGGAGCCAGCGTGACGGCACACGACGACGACGGCGATCACGCGCACGCGTGTCGGTCCTCGTCCTCGTACAGACAGCGCCTCTCTGCGGTGCTCAGGGTTCGGTCTGGCGTTCTAGCCTCTCTGCAGGAGCCCTCGCGCTCGTGTAGACCCTTTTAAGCCTGAGGTGAGCCCGAGACGGCGGTGTCTGAAAGGTCGACGTAACGCGCGACTCGCGACAGAGTGGGGCGGCCAATCGCTTCGTATGCCGCTTGGTGCGCTGCGAGCGATGTAGAGCTTCCGAGTCGTAGAGCGTTGAAGCAACACCGAAGCTTCGCCCGCTCGACGCGATGGTGAAGCCACAGGAATCGCCCTGAAAAGCCAGGTCTCATCTCGCTCGGCAGCTGGCCGGGGCAAAGGGTCTCCTCCCACCCCGACAGTCCTTCCTGAACGCTGGATCTGAATGCTCGAGATCTGTACGCTGCTACCATGCCGGGTAATCCGCTAGGCGTCCAAGTTAGCTCCGCACTTGCTGTCAGGCCGGATGCTCGCCCGCCCACGCCACCGGCTCAGGCGGTCGCAACATACGGAACCTTCTACTCGAGTGTTAATGCCATATCGTGAGACGCACAATCTCGATCACAGAACGCAGAGGCGCGATCGAGTCCTGCTGCGTTGACCTCGCACCGGACTCTTTGGGTTCTGCCTCGACTCCCGGGAACACATACATCGTCGCTACCTCCGGACCAAGCTGCTTCAAGCTACCTTTCTCAGGCTCTTTCACGCGTCTCCATCAGTGGATCAGCCGAATACTTCCATTGCAACGCGTACCGGCCATCCTTGTTTCGACGAACGGCATCGGGGCGACAAGTCAGGTCTACCTATGTGGCGGACCATGTAGAGCGCTCGCTTCGGGGGACCCATACGGATTCGACGTGCGCGGCGAGCTATCGACGGGAAACGCGGATGGCCCGGTAAAGCCGCACCTCATGGTCTGATCAGCGGATCTCGCCCAGCAGGCTCACGCCACTTCGGACGTACGCGCTGTTGTCACGAGGCGCGCGCAAGGTACGTCTCGGGTCGGTCGGATCGTAGGGCATAAAGCTCGTGCTCCAGTGGGCTGTTCCGCCATTCGCGTGATGGCGCAGGATCTGGAAGAAGGGTAGGTGTGCTCGCTGCGAATCCTGCAAAGCAATAAGCAGCACGACGCTAGAAAGGTCAATTGGAGCTCGTCATGTCATCGAGCAGGGAATTCTCTCACGAGGTTGAGTCGGAATGTGAGGTCCGGCGCATGCCGCATCAGGTCGTCAAGGAGCGAGATTGTGGCGCTCACGAGAACCGGAAGAGGACAATCGCTGCCCTCTACGGCACTGAACATACTCGCTCGCCAACGCTTAACCTGGCTGCGTCGAGCATCACGCTTCTTTGTGATCTCGCTGCCGTCGAGGCCGGCTTCGCGAGCGCGTCGAGGATGATCTCGCACCAGATCAAGCTCCCGTTTCGCTCGGTCCGACACGGCTTCCAAGATCTCCTCGAAGGCTTGATCGAAAGCTTTCTTGTAATCTTCGGAGGAGGTGACGTTCTCAAAGAGGCGGGCGATCATGGACGCTCGTTCCGTCGAGAGTTCGGGTCGCCACTCGTTTCGACTGGCAGGGATGTATTCGTCGGCGACAGGCAAGCTCATCTGGTGACTCGCGGCGAATCCTCTTGACGACGCTTTGTGATACGGTTCGTTGCGATAGCAAACGCAAAGAGGCCGCGAACGAGCCTGATGGCGTCCCGGTCTTTCGGCGGGAAGTCCGCGGAAAGGTCAGGCGCGCCCTTGCGCGGGCTTAAGCTTCCCGGCTCCTCACCGTCCGCAGCTACACACACTCTCGCACAGGAAAGCGCCGGCTCCGGTGAAATCTAGATGCGTTGCGAGTCCAACAGGGAGGGCCTTTACAGGCTTCGTAATAGCTTCCTGTGCTCCGGCTGATCTTGCCTCATTCCGACTTGCCGCTCGGCGTCTCGTCGAGGCCGAGTACTCGTTTCATTCCGACCCCTGCGCGTACGTAATGAGCGGTCACGAGATCGTCAGCGCATCCGGAGGAGCAGCAGCAGCAACAATAAAAACGCGAGGTGAAACGGTGCACGCACAAGTGGCAAAGCTGACAGCGTTCATCGGCACCACCTTGAGGTACCCGATTGACAAACCAATAAAGAACCCCCTCCACCCACTCTGTCGGTACACTCCCTTTGCCGTGTCCCAGAACCCAGCTCCGGGCGCCGTCCTGCCGACCTGCATCCTCCTCCTGACGATATCGATCGGGTACGCCGTCGTTTGACCAATCGCGCCGGCAATACCACCAGCGAGGAGGTCGAGTCCCGCTCGATGGTTCAGACGAGTTTCGGAAGCGAGGAACCGCGGAAACAGGTCTTGTTTCAAGAGGCCCCAGATCAAGAAGGACGTTCCGGCATACGGGATGATCCCGACGAGAGTCGGCCAAATGCCTCGGTAGAAGTTGGTGATCGAAGATCGAGGTCGGTGCTGTAGAGTTGTCGAAGCGCCGGCGGAGGAAAGAGGGGAAGGGAGATCGGAAGGAACCGCCGGCGGGACGGCGTAGATTTGCCGGATCGTTCGGAGGAGTGACGCGCGATCGCTGGGCGAGTGATGCGACTCGAAGGCTAACCGAACGCGGATCAACTCGAGCGGGTACGTGATGCCGGTCGTGATGATGCCGGCGAGCGAACCGGCGAGGAACCGCCGTCCGGACGTCTCCGCTTCCGCAGTCGGCATGAGCATCTGTTTCCGCACCCCTGGTCGTCAGCAGGGAGCGCGCCAAAGCGAAGATCACTGTAAGACATACGCCGTGTATCTTATCGTAGGCCATGAACTTGATCGCGGCGTACGGAAAGATCCGGATCAAGGTGGCCGAGTGACCTTGGAGCAATCCTCGCACGCCCGTCTCGGCGTAGATATCTTTGCTCGCTCGGAACACTCCAGTCCATGTTCCTGTGCACGCGCAGGTGTGCGAGTCAGTGAAACTGAGCGGACGGCAAAGAAGCGAGGTACCGTGTTGCCCTCGCGAGTTTGCGGGAAGAGAAAACGCACCGGCGTATTTCTGGTAATCTGGGCTGCGCGTCTGGAAGAGGATCTTGACTCGGTCGAGAGGGGCGACGGATGTCTTGGCAACGCAGCCTGTCGAGTAGGGTAAGACCGATTGCGAAAGCGAAAGAGGAGGAAATAGCGAAAAATCGTGAGTGGGGGGGAAAGAACGGAGACGGCGTGCCGCGGGCGTTTTCTCAGATGTTGCAGCGGGACTGACCTGCGATTCCGCCTGCGAACCCTGACGTGAGAGCATACTCGAGCGAATCTCTGTCTAGCTTGGCTCGTTTCCTCGGTCGTTGAGTCGAGAGAGGAGGAGGAGCAGCAGTTGCCGTCACAGAAGAAGCCGGAGTCGAGCGGATCGCGGTGGCCGAGTCTTGGATCGAGTGGGACGGAGCGAGGGACTGCTCGAGGGTGACGTTGGACGTCGAAGCAGTCGGTGTGCTCATGCCACGGCGCGCTGCTCTTGGCTTGTAGGGGCCAGAGCGAAAAGGAGGTCATAGACGACATGACGACCGGGTCGACGGTTCGCCGGCCGCGCGACAAGGCCGCGACTTTCTCGCATCGCCTCAAGGTGACAGCAGGTTCGGTGTGGTATCTCATGAAAGTATAGATCAGATTATCACATGCTGCGATGGGTATAAGGGGCGCTATAGCAGAGAGCGAGTAAAATTGGCAGCCGCCCCCCGCTCGCCTGCGCGATCTGGCAGGGCCGCTGCTGGCCCGGCCGCCACTTGTCGCTCTCCAGTCGCTTCCTGCTCGTCTCTCGCTTTCATACAGCGTGCATCCTTGCATACGAACACAGGGCATCCAGCCTGCGAACCGAACGCTCTCTACGACAGAGCGCACTTGTATACCCCCGCTTTCAATCGCGTCGCTCCCACCCAGACTTGTCTGTCTAACTAGTCATCATGGGTGCGTCTTGCTCGGTCGCGCTGTCACGGAGCTGAGCAACATGCTGACTCGCACTTGCGACTACAGGTATTCCAAAGGTGAGCAGTTGCGCCGAGCTCGCGCTACTATCGGTAGTGCACTCGTCTCCTCACCAGACTGACCCGATCGCACTCACCTCGACTGCAGTTCTTCCGCTTCATGTCGTACGTCTCGTCCGGTACTTGTAAAGCGCTGCCTTCGCGCGTCATCCTGACCCGATCGTACGCGTGAACGTACAGGGAGCGCTACCCGCTCATTTCGCAACTCATTCAAGAGAACCGGATCCCCGAGTTTGATGCCCTCTGTCAGTTCCTCAGCACGCTCCCGCGCTGTTCTGTCGCAGCTCCGACTCATTCAGTGCGCACGCGCGCCTCGCAGACCTCGACATGAACGGCATCATTCACAACTGCTCGCACCCGAACGATGACGACGCGACGTTCCGCATCTCGGAACACGACATCTTTCTCGCCATCTTCAACTACATCGCGCACCTGTTTAGCGTGATCAAGCCGCAAAAGTTGTTCTTCCTCGCGATCGACGGCGTCGCCCCGCGCGCAAAGATGAACCAGCAGCGGAGTCGGCGATTCAGGACGGCCAAGGAGGCCAAGGAGACGCTCGACAAGGCGAAGCGGAGGGGAGAAGAGATTCCGGACGAAGCCGGGTTCGATAGTAACTGCATCACGCCGGGTGAGTGGCACTGTGTCGATCCACGTGGAGGCACCGGTTCGGTGCCAGAATCAACGTGCTGACTTCGGATCCGATCCGGCGCGTAGGAACGCCTTTCATGGCAAGGCTGTCGGCGCAGCTCAAGTACTTTATCGCAAAGAAGGTGTCGGAGGACGCAGATTGGCGCGGAGTCGAGATCATCTTGTCCGGACACGAGGTGCGTCCCCCTTGACATCGCGTGTTGGTCGGAGTGGCGGGTTGAATCTCGCAGCGCTGACTCGACGGTCTCATCGAATAATGTACAGGTCCCGGGAGAAGGCGAACACAAGATTATGGAGTACATCCGCCTGAACAAGGCGCAACCGGGATACAACCCGAATATGCGGCACTGCATGTACGGCCTCGACGCCGACTTGATCATGCTCGGCTTGCTCAGCCACGACCCGCACTTTTGCTTGCTCCGCGAAGAGGTCACATTTGGCCCGCGCGGTGGCAAAGGAAAGGCCAAGAGGTGCGACGCCCCGTCCTGTCTGTTTCTAGTTTGCATCGCGGAGTTGCTTTACTGACCTACATTACCCTTATTTTGCACAGCCTCGAGAACCAGAATTTCTTCCTCATGCACCTCTCGCTCTTCCGCGAGTACCTCGACCACGAGTTCAGCTCATTGAAATCGACGCTCCCGTTCGAGTACGACCTCGAACGGATCATTGACGACTTTATCTTGATCAACATCTTTATCGGCAACGACTTTTTGCCGCACTTGCCCGGACTGCACATCAACGAGGGCGCCTTGAACCGACTGTTTGAGATTTATAAGCGCATCTTGCCGGAAGCCGGTGAGGCGGCTCCTTGTTTTCTCTCCGGTCTCGCCCAGCTATGCTGATCCATGCTCCGTACACTAGGCGGATATCTGAATGAGCACGGCGTGCTCAATACGAAGCGACTCCAGCTCGTCCTGAACGAGCTCAACGTCTTTGAACGTGAACAATTCGAACACGAGGTTGCCGATCTCGACATCGGCGGCGGAGGCGGTGGACGAGGAGGAGGACGTCATCACCGCGGAGGGAAGAAGCACGCCGAAGTCAAGGTGGACAAGGCGCGCCAACAGGGAATTATGGGTGCGTCGCACTCGCTTCCCGGTGTCGCCTGCACTAGAATTACCAAATTGACTTCTCCTTACTCACGTCTACAGCCGTATCCGAGCCGCAGAAGGAGATTATCGACCGCGTGACGGGCTTTGTCCGACAGAACTTGCCCAACTTGCCGGCTTCGGCGTCGGCGCAGCTTCTGTTCCCGAACACCTTCACCTCTCAGCGCGACCGACGGTTCCTGAGCGACCTCGCCGACGCGCTCAAGCTGTACGTCACGTACGACGAGTTCAACGATGACGACGAGAACGTCGTGACGGTCAAGTTTGACGAAGCTCTCATCGAGCTCGCGCGGGAGGAGGAGGAAGACGATGTTAAGGGTCCGCTCGACGGCGCGAGCGACGAGGACAGTACTTCGAGCTCGGAGGCAGAGGAGCTTGGTATCGTGCATCTCTCGCTCCAGGACAAGAAGCACAAGTCGGCGGCTTCGACGCCGGCGACGAACGGAGCGGGCACGCCGACCGGTAACGACCAGCCGGAGTGGAAGAAGGCCGTCGAGCGCGTCTGCAGCCGCTACGAGCGCGCCGAAGTCGTTCGCGAGCTCTCGAAGGAGGAGAGCGAGGCCGAGGCTGAGCAGCAACTCCTCGCCAAGATGGACGAATGGAAGAAGACTTACTACAGGGTATGTTCCCGCTTTCTGCCATCGTTTGGCGACTTTGTTGCTCACCCAATACCCGCCACCGTATAGGAGAAGCTCGAATTCGCTCCGGGCGACCACAAGGCGGTCGAGCAGCTCGTGTATCGATACATCGAGGGACTGCAGTGGGTTCTGCGCTACTATTACGGCGGCGTCGCATCTTGGGGGTGGTTCTACGATTACCACTACGCGCCGAAGATGACCGGTAAGCCGTGTTCCATCCGGAATCGATTGAGTTCCAAGCCACTGACGCAGCACGCACGGCAGATCTGCGCGGCGCCGACAAGTTTGACTTTTCTTTCGACCTCGGCAAGCCGTTCCGGCCTTTCGAGCAGTTGATGGGTGTGCTTCCCGACTTGTCGTCGCAACACATCCCGCCGGCGTTCCGTGACCTGATGTCCGACCCGACTTCGCCGATCATCGATTTCTACCCGACGCATTTCGAGCACGACATGAACGGCAAGAAGCAGGAGTGGGAGGCCGTCGTCAAGATTCCGTTCATCGATGAGAAGCGCCTTTTGACGACCATGAAGGCGCGCGAACCGCGGCTGACGGCCGAGGAGCGTGCGCGGAACTCATTCGGCGAGTGCACCAAGTTTGTCTTTGACGACGAGGTCGACGTGACCTACCCTTCGTCGCTGCCGGGATTCTTCCCCGATCTCGTGCACAACCACACGCGCCTAGACGACTCCCACCTGCCGACGCTCGAGGGTGGCCGCGAGCTCGTCAAGGGACTCGTGCCCGGCGCGCTTCTTGGCAAGGATGCCGTCTCGGGCTTCCCGTCGCTTCATACGATCCCTCACACGGCCTCGCTTGGTTTCCACGGCGTCAACGTGTTCCAGACCGACTCGCGCCGCGAGACGATGATTGTTTCGACCGACAACCTGTACGAAGGTCTCTCGTCAGAGGATGCCGCGCGGCTCGTCGTCGGCAAGCGCATCTTTGTCGGCTACCCATACCTGCGCGAAGCTCTCGTCGACAGTGTTTCGGACGAGCTATTCCATTACGAGCTCGACGAGCACAACCCCAACCAGGTCTACCCGACCCCGCACTCGCAGATCGAGATCAACTCGTGGAAGCGCAGTGCCGACAAGATCGAGCACACCTACTCAAAGACTCGCGGCTGTCTGATCGGTCACGTCGACGTCATCGTTCATGCGCGCGTCCTCAAGGGTCTCCGACGCGAGGACGACGGCTCGATGGTCAAGGAGTGGAACGACGACCCCGAAGACTTTGCGCTCCAGGCGACCGTCCGCAGCGTCGGTACCGAGGACGTTCGTTACATGGAGCGCCCGCCGATTCCGATCGAGATCGAGTACCCTGAAGGCGGTAAGGTCTTCTTCCTCGGTGCCGTCGCTTACGGTGTTCCCGCCCAAGTTATGGGCCACGAGGGCGAAAGCCTCGCGATCCGCATCGCTGTACGTGTCCACTTACCATCGTCCTGAAGCTGGAAAGCTGACAAGCGATCTCGTTGGCAGTTCTTCCCGAGCGACAAGCAGGAGGCGCAGATTTTCAAGGGTCGTCTCGCCCAGCTTGGCGACGCTGCGTACACTCCTTCGCACCAAGTCAGCCGTCGCCTTGGCATGTCAGGCTTGACGCTTTCGAAGATCACTTCGAGCCTGCTTCTCGTCGCCCCTACCGGCGAAAGCCGCATCAACGTCGGCCTCAATCTCAAGTTCGAGGCGAAGCAGCAGAAAGTGCTCGGCTACTCGCGCAAGACTGAGTCGGGCTGGGAGTTCAGCGAGAAGGCCGTCGAGCTCATCCGCGAGTACAAGGAGAGGTTCCCGGAGGTCATTCGCATGCTCGACACGAACAAGAGTGGTAGGTTTCGGGCCTCCCCCGCTGTCTCACAGATTGTCTTTCAAGCTAATCACCCTACTTTCAGACTTGACGCACGCCTACGACTTCTTCCCTCGCGAGACTGTCGACGAACGCATGAAGGAGCTGACCGCGTGGATCAAGGAGAAGGGTGTCCGCGATTTCGAGAAGGTCCCGCTCTTCTCGGAGCAGCTCGACAAGGTATGCCCTCTTAGCCCGTTTCGCCCGTTTCGCCAACTGGATGAGACTGACCATATGCACATATTACACAGGACGCTGTCCAGTACATTCAGAATCTCGAGGACAAGCTCGCGTCGACCAAGACGATGGACAAGATCAAGCAGGCTCGAATCGTCGGCATTCCCCGGCAGGGAGTTCTGAAGCCGGCCCATGCCGCGACGCGCTTGCGCGACCAGACTTTCCAGCTTGGCGATCGCGTCATCACTGTCGCCGAGACCGGAAGCGTTCCCTTGTCCGCCAAGGGAGTTGTCGTCGGTATCCAGTCGCAATTCGTCGACGTTGTCTTTGATGTGCAGTTCATGGGTGGCACCACGCTCGGCGGCCGGTATGTGGGCACCACCTTGTCGCAGTTGAAAGCTCCCACTCATGTACGCTTGTCTTGCAGCTGCGCCAACTACCGCGGAGCGACTGTTTCGCACTGGGCCGTCCTCAACCTCAGCAACCTGCAATACGCGACAGGCGCCGGTGCGCCTCCGCCGCAAGCACCTGCCGCCGCCAAGGGTTACGGTGGCGCGAGCCAGCGGAACGCCAAATTCCGTCACGGACCGCTCGGAGGTCCGGCCATCTTGCCCGCTCAGGGCTTGCCAGCCGGTGGTTTCCACCCTGCTCCGAGCCGTGGCCGCGGACGCGGTGCCATGTAAGCCGTAAATGATGGTGAAACCGTGAAGATTCGTAGCTGACTCCTTTGCTACTGCCAAACCAGGAATGGTCACGTCCAAATCGCTCAGAGGGGCGGTGCGCCTCGATCCGTTTCGCCACAGACGTCGTTCCAGTCTGTCGCGACAGGCAAGGCGCCGAAATCTGTCCCGGCTGCGCAAGAACAGCCGAACTCGCAACAGCAGCGCCTCGGCCAGACGCTCGGCATCCGTCAGGGTGCCGGTGGTCCGCAGCGAGGCGGGTTCGCCCAGAACGGTGGTATGGGCGGTGTCGGCCTCGGTCACCACCACCATCATTTGCCGTTCCACCCTGCCAACTTGGCTGTGCGCGGTATGCCGCACGCCTCGCTTGCGGGCCGAGGTGGAGTCGCGATTCCGCCTCCCGCGGCATTGCAACAGCAGCAGCCGAGTCGTGGCGGCCATGGATACCGTGGACGTGGCGGAGGACGTGGAGGGCGTGGACGTGGTGCGCCGCGAGGAGGAGCGCCTCCGCAGACTGGCGGAGAACAGTAGAAAACGGCCTAGGAAGCGTTTTCTCCGCCTTCTTTGCACGTGCAAATGCAGCCCAGCCCAGCCCGATCGCGATGTGACGACGACTTTTAGCGACCTCGTGTGGTCAAGACGAGGGGCGCGCACATTTTGAGGGTCTCTTCTGCTCTTTATAGGAGCTCCGGCTCTTGCCGGAGCGCGGAAAGACGGAGAGCGAGTCTATGTCGTGTTGTGCATTTCGGCGATCGCGAGAGCGGGCGAGGCGGCATTCGCTTGTCCTCCTTCGTGCTATTGGCGGACTAGCTGGCGGATTAGACAGCGGTTGTGCAAACACTCGTGCACGTACGGCCTATCAGTGCGTTCGTCGCACGACCGCACGTACCGCGAGGGCGCTCTTTCACGCCGAACATTCGGAACTCCCGATTCGATCGCGCCCCTTTCTCGACCTCCATACAGCCCATAGCTCGTACGTCCGGGTCGACTCAGCACGTACACGCAACGACTAGACTCCCTCCTCAGCAAGCTGGCGTCCCGTCATGGCGCCGTGGCCGCTCAACTGGCTCGTCGGTCCGACTTCGGCCTCGCCAGCCAACTCGACGTCGTCAACTCATGACGCCAAGAAGATGACCGACGCGCCTTCGCAGTTCACCGGTGACTCGGTTACAAAGCTCGTGAAGGGTTCAGGAGGACGGACGGACCAGGAAGCAGACACGGGAACAGAAGCGCAGACGGCGATCGCGAGTTGGGCCGCTCTTCTCGAACCGTTCACAGGCAGCGGCCGTTTGCCCGAGAAGGCGCGAACCGATCCTTCAGTCCGGCAGCGTCTTGAAGCGCCTGTCGCGCACCTCTGGCAGTTCGTGCCGTTCTTTGCGAAACAGGGTCAGTCCCTTCTCACGTGATCCGCAGGGACTGACTTGGCTCTGAACCTGACCACATTGCTTCTTGCAGGCACGTCCCTCACCCGCGCGTTCATCGAACATCATGTCTACGGCCCGCCAAAGCCCTCTTGGGGAGTCGAATTGACTTTGTTTACGACCTTCTTGCGCGAGGTGTCGTCATACTCTCACCTGTCTTCTCTCGCTCGCCTTCGGTGCGTCTCGTCTTCATTCCGACCCGAGAGCATGTGCGCTGATGTCACGGTCCCGCAGCTCGATGTTGGAGCTCGGCTCGCTGCTGCCGACTCCGAAAGACGGCATCGTTACGCCGATCTCGTTCCGGGTCAAACGGCGGAACTTGCGCGGCATCCTCGCCGAGCCCGACTCCAGAGAAGACGGCCAGCGCGAACTGACCGGCGAATGGGTCACGAATAAGCGGCTCTGGAGGCGCATGACGCGCGAATGGACCGTCGACGGCGCTCCTGGCAGCAGAACTGCGAACGGTCAGAACGGTGGCAGCGAATCGAAGCCGGCAGGCGCTTCAAAAGATGGCCTGGTCTGCTTGTACCTCCACGGAGGCGCGTACTACATGTTCTCAGCAGAGACGCATCGCTACCTTACCATCTCGGTGTCTCGTTACTGCGAGGCGCGCGTCTTCGGTAGGACATCACGTCTGACTCGAAGCTCCGCGATCGATCCTCTGACTTGCCTCTACCCGCTTCATAGCTGTTAACTATCGCTTGGCGCCGGAGACCAAGTTCCCGGGACAGCTGCACGACGCCGTCTCAGCATACATGCGCCTGACTGTCGATCTGAAGATCCCGCCTCAAAATATCGTGCGTCTCGTCCAACAATATTGCATACATAGGGCGCGGAAGTTGAACTACGCGAGAAACAGATCTTTGCTGGCGACAGCGCCGGCGGCGGCCTCTGCCTCGCCACCTTATTATATCTTCGCGACGAGGGGTACCCGTTGCCGTCCGGTGCAATCCTCATGAGCCCCTGGGTCGACTTGACGATGTGGGTCGCAGCACCTTCCACGCCTGTGCTCACCTAAATACTGACGGGCGGTCTGATTTCCCCCTTGACAGGTCTTGCGAAAGCTGGGAGACGAACCGGGTAAGCCCTGAACGCCCGCCACAATCCGTTTCTGCTGTGAAAACTGATCTCGCCCGTGATCGCGAAACAGCCTTTCGATTACTTGCCAAATCCTAGCGCGGAAGACGATCACCTTCATCCCGTCAAATGCCTGCTTGGCGACTCGATCGACGAATACTTGACACACCCTTACGTCTCGCCTCTCTTCGGCGATTTGGCCGGCCTTCCGCCTCTGCTCATCCAAGCAGGCGATGCAGAGGTCCTCCGTGACGAGATCACCTTGCTCGCGCACAAAGCGGCGATGGCCGGCGTCCGCGTCGAGCACGAGATCTTCGAGGTGCGACTGTGTGTTCGACGAACGACTGATCGCGAGCTGACTTCCAACCTTGCCTTTTCAGGACTGCGTTCACGTATTCCAAGCTTTCCTCTTCCTCGAAGCGTCAAGGAAGGCATTCCTCTCGCAGCGGACGTTTGTCAAGCACACGCTGCCTCGCCTGCGTCGTAAAGCTGCCCAGGCTGCCGAAGCGGCCGCCGTCACCTCGACGAACGTCTCGCCGGATCTCGGCACGACCGAAGAAGCTCAGGCAGAAACCACAGGGACCGGATTCGACTTTGCCGAAGTCGACCGCGAAGTCGCAGCCGATGCGCACGAAGTCGACGAGCGCGGCAACGCCGACGAAGCGAGCCTCCCGCCGACGCCGCATTCGGAAGATGTCGAGCTGCCGGGCGACTCCGAGTTTGACGAAGGGTCGTACAGCGACGACGAGTCTCGCAGCCGTGGCTCGTCGAGTCCTTCTCAAGGTACCCCGCGCAGACGCTCGCCTGCACTCGGACCTTCGACCCCACCCTCGCGCATTTCTTCGCAGCTCGAAGACGACGAGGACGACGAACTGCAGCATACCCCGCGTCTTCTCTCCGCAGAGCGTAAGACCGCCACGGACGTCGACCGTCCTCGCCCTCCTCCGTTACGACCTTCTGCTTCGGCGCGGGACGTCAGCTCGTCCACCGCAATCTCGGAACCATCTTCAAAAGTCTCGTCTCCGACCAGCCGCCGCCGGTCTGCAACGGTCGCTCTATCCAATTCGCGGTCGGTCGGGTCGTCCCCTCGCAACTCGCTCGTCCCGCTCTCTCCTCGCGAGATCGGCGAACGGACCCGTCGCCTCCACGCGAGGACCAACAGTCACCCCGAGATTCAGACGCTGCTGCAAAGCCTGAGGGCGGCCGAAGACTCGGGCGACCGGCGGCTGAAGACCCGGATCTGGAACGCCGACCGGAGCGGGCCGCCAACGCCGCTCGAATCGCTCCAAGAAGGATACAACCCGTACGAAGAGATTCTGAGCCAGGACGGCTGAAGCTGTCTGAACGCTCTTTCTTCGGGAAGAGCCCGTGAAGCACTGTCTTCCGCGTCCCGTCCTCGTCGTTCCCGACCGTGTCCACCTGTACAAGCTGTTTCCGAGCACAATCGCACCCTGCAGCCCCGCCCTTGTTGTCGTTTTCATTGTTATATCCTATACCGACCAGAGTCATCTCCTCCTCATCGCAGCGAAGCAATGTATACCGCAGTGCCGTTTATCCGCCATCGGACCTCTTTTCGCCGTAGCAGCGCTTGCGCACGTCAGAGATCGTGCCTCAACCTGCCAAAGGAGAGATGCGAGGATGGCGTTGCCTTTTGTACGTTCAATCTGCTGCGACCCTTGTCCTCGACGCCTTTGCCCGCTCGACTGCCTTTTCCCTCCGCTTGATCAGCCGTCTCCGCTTTTGCACACCGTTTCCTCGCCTTGGTCCGACCACCTTAGGCAATCCCGGCACGAATCCCACTCCCGCTGCTGCGCTCGAAGCTGCCACTGCTGTGGAAGGGGTCGAAGCCGCCTTCGGCTTCGTCGTCGTCGTCGTCGGACCCGCCGCGTCGCCTCCTTTCGCCTTTGCTTTCGCCGCTTGCCGCTTGGCGAGTTTCGCCGCGCGTTGTTTCGCCAAGTCTCCCTTTTTCCGTTTCGGTCTCAGACCCGCCGAGAAGGTCGATTTGAGCAGGTTCGAGTAGGCGGTGAGGAACGATTGGATGTCTTCAGGCTGAACCGTCGTCGAGAGTTTAAGTTTCGTGTCCTTTTTGGATTTGCCATCCGTCGCGCGAATCAGAAGAGGCCATTCTTGTGCGTTGGTGGGGTGGGCTGGACTGGAGGACGAGGCGACGGCTTCGCTCATTTCGGTGTCCTCGCCGGTATGTTGGTTGCCGGTCGCGGACGAGGTCGAGGCTTCCGCGTCATAGGTGACTGCGCACACGTCAACGGCAAGCGATTGCAGCACGAGTGGAGTCGGCGGTCCAGTTGCGTTGGAGGAGAGTCGGGTGGGGGGTTGTCCAAAGTCAGGGAGGAGGGCAATATGAGTACCGGGCATCTCCTCGCTCGAACTGCCAAGCGGACGTGCAGACGTACGCCTCTTTTGAGTCAGAAAGACACTCCCGGCTTCCTTGCGTTGAGCGAACAGCGCCGCCAACTGGTCGAGGAACTTTTGGGATGTCGGGCGAGAGTGGGCGAGACAGAGGGAAGAGAAAGTCAGCTAGCTGCTGCCATAGGGAAGCAGGCTGTTATTCTGCTGGCTCACCTCGCTGTTACTCAGATGCATGCTGTGGTCGCTATAGCGAGATCGAGCGCGCGAGACGCTCCCACGCGACACTCGCCAAAGTCGTTCCGGTCGCGGCCCGTGGTGAACACTTCCTCTTTTCACTTTCCTTATACTGCAATTACTGCAACTTCTATACGAGCGAGAAGGAAAGCGCATCGGTATCTGCAAGCGCCTGAGGTCCGGCTGGCGACCGGACCACAAGTCCGCATCTCGTCCTGCATTGATCCGGAAGGATAAACGTTCTTGCTACTCTTGGGCTGGCTGCGCCCATGTATCGGCGTCACTCCGCGATGCGCTCCCCTGAGTCAATGAGCTCAAGCGGGCGCACGGTCCGCGCCTTTTGGGTCGCTGAAAAGAGCCTTCCTCCTCGCGCGCATATCCGCAGTGCAATCTCACCCCTTTACGTCCTCTATCGGGGTCAGACTTCTCCTCCCGCGCTCATAGTCGGACCCGAAGATGTCTGAGAGACGGAGATCCAGCTCGTCCGAGAGCGAGAAAGAGCCCGACTGCCTCGGCAGCGCGCGAGAGAACGAAGCCAGCTTCTGGCCGTTTTCTTCCGTCGGAGCGTTCTCCGGCGGCACGCGCAGCGTGTACCTGCACTGTATCGCTTTGTCTATCACCCAAGGCGCACGCGGAAAGGCACCAAGCTGCAATAGCGACGAAAGCACCCATTCAAGCCGAAAGACGGGATTTCCAACACTTCTCGATTTCTACAGCGGGCTCTTGTGATGGCTCGACTCGAGCCTCTCAAGCGTTGGTAGCGTTGTGGTGCTCGAGACCGGCCTGTCGGCAAGAGTCTCGTCAGCCTCCGGGACCAGGAAAAGCGAAGAGAACGCTGGTGACGCACCTTGAGCTTGTTCGGGTCGGCGCCGACGATAGAGCCCATCTTCTCTTGCCCCTTGAATAACATGAACGTCGGCATAGCCTTAACGCCAACCTCTGCAGCGACCGCCTGAGCATCCCGGAAGCAGAAACAGAGTCAGCCAGCCGATTCCGACCTGGAATCTTGAAAGACGTCGACGATCAACCGCAAACGCACCTCCTGCTCGTCGACGTCACACTTGTAGAAGCCAATGTTGGGGTACTGAGCCTCGAGCTTCTCAAAGACCGGACCGATGACCTTGCTGCACGTAGTGAAAGCGGGGGAAGAGAGGGGGGTCAGCAAGTCCGATCCACTCTTCCTCCCGGATCCGCGATTCCGCTCTTCACTCACCAAGGTCCGCACCTATAGCAACATTGAGAGAGAAAGGGTCAGCACTCGCGTCCACGCGGAGAGAGAGAGAAACGGCAAGGACGGACCAAGTCGCCCAGAAGTCAATGATGACGAGCTTGTCACCTCCAGTGACAGTCTTGAAAGTCTCGATCGAGTCAATGACGGCAACCATTTTGTGAGATCTGTCCTTTATGAGAGTTTCCGATGTCCGAGTGCGGGACAAGGGTAGGAAGAGTAGGGCGAGTGTGGGTAAGCGATTCGCGTCGAACGAGATGAGGCAGCCGAGAGAGAGGTGACGAGAGGCAGCGGATGGTACGAGGTCACTTCGAGGTGTGCTTACGCAGAGTCTGAATGACGTAATTAGGACGTACGTGTATGACTGTTATTGCTGAGGTAAGAGCAGTTGCGCCAGTCTGATCGCCGAATCGGACTCTTTGACGCGAGAGGCGCGCCCAAACTGCCCGGCGCGCGTGGCAACGAACAGGCCGCAGGTGGCGGCACCACGATGACAAATTCCAGTCCTCTGTTCTTCTTCAACCAGCTTTTCTATAGAGGCATATCTTCCTTCCGCTTTCATCTGCGATTCTGTGGAACGCTGTCACAGAGAGCACGACATGCGCAAAACATGGTCGGAAGTTGATCAAAGCCGTATTGCAAGTCCGCCCGGGACGCGCGCGACGCTTTCAGCAAATGCTGCACTCTGGCACTTTCGGCGCCCCATCCGGTCCCAGTTCCATTCCTGCGCAGGCATCACCGAAATGATGACAAGCAGAAGCAAGTTGGCCGCAGGTCAGTTCCATCGCCCGGGCTTTCATGCGCGTGCGAGAGAAAGGAGACGAAACTTACCGGGCGGCATCTCGCCCATGATCTCGGACGGTGGCGCGCCGCACTCGTTCATCTGTACAGGCACAAAGTGAAGTCGACGAGTCAGCTCTCTTTCACGACGCAACAGCACCGCGAGAAAAATTCTCGAAAAGGCGGGAAATCTCTCTCACCTTTGCGACCAACTCCACCACCCTCTCGGTCCTCTCTGCGCGTCGTCTCTCCTCCTCGGGCGAGACGGGCGTCTTGTCCTCGGTCGCGGGATCGTAATCCGCTCCCGGCTCTTCGAACGCCGCGACGATTTCGGAGACGATGACGCGTTGCTTTTCGTACCGGTCCCGATCCGACGTCGAGAGCGATGCAGAGTGAGCGGTCAGATAGGCCGGGTACTGCCGAGCGAGCGAGGGCGAGTGGACGAGCGAATGAAGAGGGGCAATCGTCAAACTCCTCGTCAATAGTGCGGTAACAGGCGCTTCCCCGTGCAGAGATGAACAAGCAGGAGGCACCCAGGCCGGCACGCACCTTGTCGGCGAGTTCCTTGAGCGGTTCGTACAGCATCTCGCGACTCATCAACTGCTTCATCATGTCGTCCAACATCCCTTGCAACCCTTCGTCCGAATCGAGCCCTTCCAACCCCGCGGCTCCTCCTGGCATTCCGGCAAGTTGAGCCAACATGGCCGCCATCCCTGCCGAATCGCCGCCCGAAGAAGAAGCGGCGCGGGACGCGTCGGCGGTCGTCGACGAGTCGCGGAGTTTCGACATGGACGCGGCGATCGCGTCTTGGAAATTGGCCGGGGCGGCGACCGTGGTCTCTCGTGTCGACGGGTTGTTCACAGAGCGTGCCTTGTTGCTTGTAGTAGCTCCGTTCGGCCCTGCCGAGTCTGACGCGCCGGTCAAACCTGCGAGGTCGTTCTCCGAGATGCCGAGCGCCGCCATCAATTTCTGCAACTCGTCGTCGCCGCCCGCTCCTGCTCCCGATCCCGCTTCGTTCGCAGCCGTGCCAGCGCCCCCAAAGTCCCCCTTGAGCATCTCTTGCATCATCTTGGTAAACTCTTGTTCGTCCAATCCGGGCAATCCACCCGCCAGATCAGGGGCAGAGGATCCTCCTCCTGTGCCTGCGCCTCCGCCTCCGCCTCCGAGGTTGGCGAGAAGAGCTTGCATCCCTTGTTCGAGTTGACGAGCCATGTCTGGATCGAGATCGACGTCGTCCGGATCGGGGAGGGTGTCATCGTCTGGATCAGGGAACGACGACGACGACGTTTGCGGTGGGGGAGGAGGGGCACTGGCTGGAGGAGTTGCCTTTGCGGCGGCAGACGACGACGAAGTGGAAGCGGTCGGACGAGTGAGCGAGTCGAGGACGTCGTCGAGGTCATCGAGGCTGTAGAGCGTAAGCGTTGGATGGTCAGTCACTACGGGCAAGGGCAGAGAGCGAGGCGAGTGGGGGGAAACCACGACGAAAGGAGGAGGAGCTTACTCGTCCGCGTCGTCGTGAATGGCAGGAGGTGGCATAGCTTGCAGTGTCTGTGCGTGCTTGAGGAACTCGGAGCCCTATATAGAGCTCTGTATAGAGAGGGAGAGAACGAGGAGAAGGTGCCGAGTTCTCTCGCGCGGCGCGGCATTTCGACTTTGCCGGATATTGTGGCTGAATTGCCACGTGTTAATGCATGCAAACAACTATTAGTACTCGAGCAACTAATACACCAAATACAGCGCACCGTGTCTCATCAAACTGGAAAACTGCACGCGACGCGACTATAGCGACCCCCCCTCTGCCTCTGCCCGAACACGCGCCGATACGTCAAGATCCCCTGGCCCGACCCGCCGTCGCATTAGTCTAGAGTCGTCGTCGCTCGCCTTGCATAGCCTCGCCTCGCTCGCGCCCTTCCCGTCTCTCGCCTGTTCCTCGCACACGGTCGCACATCACTCTAGGCCAAACCAGCCGCGACCGCGAAAGCATGGCCGACGACCTCAGCCTCTCTTCTTCGGCGTCGTACGCCAACTCGTGGATCTCGTGGTTCCTCGCCTCCAAGGGGAACGAGTACTTTTGCGAAGTCGACGAAGAGTACATCATTGACCGGTTCAACCTGACCGGGCTCAACGCCGAAGTCCAGGGTTACTCGGCCGCGATCGAATTGATCACCGACACGGCCGCCGACCAGGACTTGAATGACGAGCAGAGGGAACAACTCGAGGCGTCCGCGAGGCACTTGTACGGGTTGATCCACGCCAGGTTCATCATCACCTCGCGCGGCCTCGCAAAGATGGTCAGTCTTGCAGGTATACATCCTTCATCAGTCCGGGGAGAGCTGAACGTCGAAGCACGTACGCTCGCACGCAGATCGAAAAGTACAAAAAGGGCGACTTTGGGCGGTGTCCGCGCGTCCTCTGCTACGGTCAACCGTTGCTCCCGCTCGGCCTCTCGGACCTCCCGTACCAAAAAGCCGTCAAACTGTACTGCCCGCGGTGCGAAGACTTGTACTCGCCGAAATCGTCGCGGCACGGTTCGATCGACGGAGCCTACTTTGGGTCGACGTTCGCCCACATGCTGTTCATGGTCTACCCGGGCATGATCCCGAGTAAATCGGTCCCGGGAGCGGGACAAGGGTCGGCCGGACAAGCAGGGTTGGGAGCGGGCGGGTTGGGAGCCCAGTCGGCGGCAAAGGTGGAACGCGTCCGGCCGAGGATCTTTGGGTTCCAAGTGCACGAGCACGCGAAACTCCTCCGGTGGCAGGAACGCGTCCGCGACCAGTGAGTTGTTCCCGCTTTTGACAAGTTCGCGGCACGGGGAAATTGACCCTCAATCCATCGCTGTGCGTGCGCAGGCAAATCGCTCGGCTCGAACAGTTCGAGCTGGATGTACAACTAGAGTAGCGTCACACTGTGCCTCTCTTTTTTACTCTGCCGTCCAGCGCGATACCCTGTTGCTTCCAACGGAACTTTGTAACCCCACGTTCTACCTCTTCATCTAGGAATTCGGATGCGTGCATCTACGAGAGCAATCCCGGTACGGCTTCGGCTCGCCGCCGTACGACGCCTCGCTGGACCATCGCCCAGACTCTATGCCTGTGTCCTCCTTTCGGCGATTGCGTTCCTCCGTCGTTATTGTTGGTGTCCTCCCGCTCGACGGCAGCAGGAGAAGCGGGGTCGTGCCAATCATCCCATCCCATCCCGAGCAAAGCGCTATGCCTCCCCCACCCGACCTCCTTTTCCTCCCATTCCCTCCACTCCAGATCGCGCTTCACAAACTCGGGCAATTCGAGTCGACCCGCTTTCGATTCGTGCCGGAGCGGTCGTTCCCAACTGATGTAGGGCGATTCGTTCGAGAACCCGATTCGGAGAGCGCCGTTGATCGAGGCGAGGTTGGTGTGTTCGGCGCCCCATTGGGCGCGACGGAGTCCGAGTCCGCGAGTTGGAATCGGAGCAGGAGGTGAGGCGGTTGAAGCGGGGGCAGGGGCAGTTTCGGACGCGGTGGCTGGAGCGAACGGCGAAGAGAACATCCAGTCGAGCAAGAGCCAGACCGAGTGCGTCAAGACGTGCGTCCGGTGGAACTGATCGGCGAGGTGGAGAGGTCTACTCGCGATCGCGCATGAAAGAAACCGCGCGGGAGACGCTCAGAATTGTCAGCGCTTCGTGTGAGTAGACGTGGACGTTTTTGCCGAGCCGCCGGCCTCACCCAAGTTCGGCCATACGAAAGTCAGGCGTCGTGATCAACCCTACGATCCCTGCGATCCGTTCCGGCATCAAACGCTCTCCTTCGTCGATCGCGGAGTCAAACTCGAGCCCGAGGTCGTAGACGGTAAAGATCAAGCAATTCGACCGGCGCCTTCGCTCTTCGAGAAAAGTCAAGAAGCTCGTATAGGTCGGAAAGGGTCCGTAGGGCAAGAAGGCCATGCCGCCGGGGCAGGCCGTAAAGAGCTGAAATAATCGAGGAGCAGGCAGCGAGGGCTGTCCGTTTACGCGTTATTCCACATTTAGAGCAGCGCCAGTCAGCAAGATAGTGACAAACCGGTCTGGAACGCGAGACGCACGACGAGCGGTTCGAGTCGAACACCTTCCGTCTCCAAAGTCCCGTTAGGCGGCAGAGCGAACGCAAAGTTCTGATTGTACTGCTCGAGCGGCGTATCTGCATGCCAGTCGCGTACTTCGAGCGGCGTTGGAGGTGTGTAGCTGTTGAGATAGGCCATCGTACGGGGAGAGGAAGAGCGAGAGCCTTGCGGTGACTCGTGAGAGGCAAGCAGCGTCTCGAGGGCGGTGACTCGATGAGGGCCACGGGGGGCGCTTTCAGTGGAACAGACAACTCGACTCGACGCAAGGTGCGACGAAGAACAATGCTCGGTTGTAACCAGATAGGGAGAAGTGAGCGAGCTGAGCGAGAGAGGAATTGAATGGCAAGAGGTGGGTATCTGGCGAGAAAACAAAGTGGACAGAGAATTATGAGCTACGGAGAATGTACAGGATGCGAGTGTCGTTAGGATGGAAGTAATCGTAAAGTCATGGCAGCGCGGTTCAGACGTTCACGAGGCGAACGAGCAGCTGGTCCAGGCGCTGAGGGAAGAAAGGGCGGAAGCGTCGTCAGTTCCTCATCGGGATTCGAGCTCGCACAACCGAGAATCGGGACTCACTGTCTCGATATCGCGCAGAGCACGCGCTGGCTCTTCGTAGGTTCGGCGGACTTCGGGATGAGCGTCAGCGAGGAAGTCTGGCGCACGCTCATAGAAGGCGCGGGGTTCCGGCCTCCTCCGAACCGTGGACGATTGCGCGCCGGCACCGACGACAGCGGCGAGGAAGCTGTAGCCGTAGTCGTCAGGGTATACGAGCGGGGCGCGATGGTTGCCAGTGGCGGACGAGGCAGGCGTGTATCCAGTCGAATGCGCATTCGAGGAAGCGATGGGAGTCGAGAGCTGGTCTGTGCCGGTCGCCGTCGAGCCAGTAGACGACATCGACGCCACGGAGCCCTTCTTGATCTGTGTTGGGTGTTCGGAGCTCGCAGACCGCCGCGGCGGCGAACTCATGAGCTGGCCGACAATGGAAGGCGAATCGCTCAGCTTGTCGCCGAATGGCGACCGACGTCCGCCCAAAGCGGAAGCTGACCGAGTCGCGACGTTGACGGGCGAGAAACGTCCACTAGCGCCGGCACCGCTGCTGGAGTCGATGTACGACTGCGGCCGCTGTCCAGCCGGGGGAGGCGTGGGAGAAGCGGCGCGACGGGCCTTGTCTTCCCGGACGCGAGCGAGAACGCGGTCGAGACGCTCCTGCAGCGACTCTTCGAGTCCAGTCGGCGACAGCGGGCGCGGACTGGCTGACGCAGATCGAGCGGCGCCAATCGCAGCAGCGGAAGCTGACTCGGCGGAAGGAACGCCGACTTCGGCAGCGCGCAACTGAGCAATCGCTGCCGTATCGTCGTCGACACCAGGTGAAGCCAAAGGCGTCCGGTCAAGACTCGTCTGGGCCGTCTGGAAAGAATCGGCCGCTGACACGCCTCGCGACAGGTTGTCAGTCGGGCGAAGTCCAAGCCCCTGCAGCGCTTCGGGTCGTACTCCCGCGTCGACGCTGCTGCCTTCGCTCAGAATACTGTAGCGGATGTCGTCGGCGCTAGGATCGTCGGCTCGAAGAGTCGTCTGCGAATGGCTTGTCAAGTCGTCCTGCCTCGCTCCAGAGAGCAAAGCGCGCTGATTCGCTTGACTTGCAGCTCGTTGGGCCGCAATGAGCTCGCGCGCACTCGGACGCGCCCCGGAATCGGACGTGCGAGGCGAGCTGCGCATGCCGTCGGACGAGACTCGTCGCCGCTGTCGGAGTTCGTCGAGCTCGTCGACGGTCTGGGGGAGGGAACCTCGGGAAGCAGAAGACCGATGCGGCGACCTTCGAATGATGAAGACTGGGTCTGTCGGCAGAACATCGCTCGACAGACCGAGGATGAGGCCGGCATCGGCCGAGCGTCGCCGGAACTCTCGAGACGAGCGGTCGTACGCTTTGAACGCAGGCGGGATCGAGTATGCATCAAGCAGTTTGCTCGAAGACGACAAGAACGATTCCCCTGCGAGTCGCCAGAGCGTGAGTCGCGGAGACGAGAGCTGGGTAATCAGCAGAAGACGTACCTTGCCCCTCTCGCTCAACCGCAAGGATGTACTTGACCCGATTGCTCGAACGGCGGCGCGTGACGCGCTCCTCGACCTCGTCACCACCGTCGACAACGCCGTCCGCGATACCAAAGCGGTCGAGGGCCGTCTCGACGACCTCGCTGACGTTGGCATTCCGCGGGAAAATGATGATGCGCTGCCGCGGACCGTTCCTCTCCTTGCCTTCGACCATCCTCTGTTTCCGTTCGGCGAGGAGAGTCTTGGGAATGACGGCTTCGCTGAGCGGGTCGAACGCGAGGTGTTCCGGAAGCTCTTCGTCCGGCAAGATCAACCGGACGGCGAACCGGTACGACGGTCCGCTGCCTCCTGAAGAGTTGAGCGAGACGTCACCATGTTCAGACGTCGAGCGCGAGGCTGCATCAGATCCATGTGAACGATCGAGGTCCAAGCTGTTGCCGAGTTGCGCGGGTTGACGCCGATGCAAATAGAACTTGACCGCCGAATCGTCGCTCCAATCACCGACGCCCGACCGAGTGATGGCCGGATTCAGGGTGAGGTTGCTCGAGATCGAGTTGATGCTGCCTATTGACGACCGCTTGACGTTTGGTGGTAGCGCGAGCCCTTCATCGCCGATCCGTTCCGACAAGTCTTCAAAGATTTCGAGCGGCCGTTCCTCGGCATCAAGAGGTCGTTCGTCGCCGCCGAGCTCCTTGACCGTGAGATAGAACTCGTCGGGGCGGAGATGCGGCGCCGTCAAGCGGAACCGCTGCATCGCCTGCTTGACCAACTCGGCGCTCGAAGTCAACTGGTTCAACAGGACCGTCTTGAACGTCGCGTCGGAATCGACGTTCTCACCAGCAAAGACGCGCATGACGCTGAGCAAAGGGACCTCGACGCCCGAAGCGACGGGCGAGCCGACTAGACTACCCGGTCGGGTCCGATGTGGCGGCGCGAGCGAGTTGGGCGAGTTGAGCGCACTGCCCGACGCCATCCCGGTCGAACCGCCAAGCATCGACGCCGGATGACTGAGCAGCGACAACGAATTCCGATTTGAAGTGCTCGAACCGCTGGCACCGAGGCGCGACTGCGGTCCGGGACTCGCGTCCCGCCCTTGCTGTTGCTGCTGCTGCGGCCCACCCTGACTCATGACGAGCCCGCCCGGCATTCCGCGGGGCGTCATTGTGTTCGAGACGTCGCCCGGACCGCGAGAGACGCCGTATTGCTGGTACAGCGCCTGTTTCGCCTCGAGTTCCTGTTGCCGGAGCGCAGCATCGGTCGAAAACATTGACTCGGCAGTCGAGGCCGACCCGCCTACGCCGGAGCTTCGACTCCCGTTCGGCGGTCGGTCCGAAGACGAGCGGAATCCCGAAGGGCTCCCAGATGAGCTGCGGCGGAACGCAGCTCCCCCCGACGAAGTCGAACTCCGGAGGCTCTCTTCCGAAGGTCGACGGCCCGGTTTCCCGCTTGCCTCATCCTCCGTTGTGGCGGCACCCTTCTTCTTCTTGTCCTTCTTACGGAACAAGTCGAGAATGCCGCCGCCACTCTTGCGCTTCTTCTCCGAACCGGATCCGGCGTCACTGAGCGAAGCGCGCTGCGAGTTGGTACTGTCACCGAGCGGGTCTCCTCCTTCCTCGTCGTGCAAGTCAGGCGTCTCGTACTGGGTCGAAGCAGCGTTCCGACCGGCGTTACCGAGAGCAGCCTGCTGCTGCTGTTGCTGCTGCTGCTGCTGCTGCTGCATTTGTCTCCTCTGCTGCAACTGGTACTGCTGCTCATGGTACTGCTGCTGTTGTCGCTGCGCATCGGCGACCACGCGTTCGTAGACGAGATCTTCTCCGGCCTGTTTCGTCGGCTGCAACATCCGGTTGTACCGCGGGTCCCTCGGGTCGACCACTTCGACGCCCCGAATCGTCCGTTTCGGTCGGTCCGCCGTGTCCGTTCCCGTCCCTGTAGTCGAGTCGGAATTGGGACCGAAGGGATTGGGAGCGGGAGCCGACAAAGTCGAGGCAGTCCCAGAGGAAACGGGACCGCGGTTAATCTCGCGAGCGATGGCGGGAGTCGCAGAGAGTTTCTTGGTCGGCGCTTCCGGGTCGAGCAATTCGTTCTCGTTGAACTCACGCGCGAGGAGAGTCGAGACGGTGGCGTTCGGGGCTGCCGAGCCGTCCTTTCCGAGCGCCGCCGAGGCAGTCGTGCCAGTCCGGTCGAACGATCCGCCGCCGCCGCCCCCGAGTCCGATCCCGAGTCCAGCAGGGCCATCCGCCGACGACGACGACAAGGACGTAGCGAGTTGCCTCTGGTTCACCTCGGCGAGCGGCGTTCGACCATCCCTCGATGCCGGCTCGCTCTCGAGGATCATTCGTCCCGCCTGCGAAGCTCCTCTTGCACCACCGCCAGGGATCAACGCCGCCGGCAAATGGGAGCGCGTCTCCGGCGGCGATGACGCAGTCGCTCCGACCGGCTGACCGAGCACGAGGGTCGTACTGTCGTCCTCGGCCTGCTCCTGATCGGCGTCTTCGATATCGGCATCGTGTTCGTGCCGGTGCACGTCGACGTCTTGTCCTCCTTCATGGTCGTCATCGCCCACAAAGTCATCGTCCCTAAACTCGGGTCGACCATCGTCATCCGCGAGGCGCCGCAATCCGTCTCCGTGGACGTGTTCGTGTCCCTCCTCTTCCTCCATCTCCATCTCGTCTCCAGATCCTTCATAGTACCCTTCTTCGACAAGTCCCTCGCCTTCCTCGTCATCTTCACTCGTCATACCCGTCGCCGAATGGGCATAATAAGTCGGCGCCGTGAACAGGACCGTCTTGGCTTTACTGCTCGGAGGTCTTGCCCCGCCTCCTCCTCCTTCCGGCTCGCCGTACTCGTTCCCATCCGGGCCAGAAAGTGCTTGCGCCGGCGGCGAAATGTTGCGCGGGTGATCTTTGTGAGAAGGGGAAGCGGGGACTCCTTTCGAGTACGGGTGGCGGGATTCGTGAGGATGAGGTTGTTCGGAAGGGGGGATCCGACCGGCGAAACGAGTCTGGGCCGAAGACGAAGTCGGACCGGTCAAGACGTCGTGTTGAGTCGCCGTCGTGAGCTGGACAGTACGACTCGTCCGCAGTCAGCATACATTCCGGCTAGAGAGCACACTTCTGCGGAGGACTCACATCAACGTTCCGATGCTTGTTGAGCCTCGCCAATCGTTCCCACGGCGTCTCTATGTTCTCGGCGGGAATGTATCCGATCGCCTGAGTCTTCAAGACGCGAACAAGCCACCAGTACGAGTTGCTATCGTCGAGGAGGAGGAGTTTGTCCCCTTTCACGACGCTCGCTTGACCGTCGACGGTCGCGAGGAACGTGTGCAACGCGTAGACGAGGTTGAAATCAATGTCGTCGTCCGGGATCGAAGGCGAAGAAGACAACGAGTCGCTGAATTCGCCGGCGACGTCTTCGTCCTCTTCTTCTTCATCCTCGTCCTCTTCCCGAATCATTCCTTCGTCATGTTGACCGTCGACGCCCATCCCTTGATAGTCGCGATCGTCGTAATAGTGCTGTTGCTGTTGTTCCGATCCCGCCGTCGCGTAATGGTACATGTGTTCGCCTTGGCCTCGCAGTGCCTGCGCGACTTCATCGTCCGACCCGTCAGCGTCGACGTCGGCGTCAAAGTCGTCCTCGGCGTGTCCGTGCCCGTGACCGTGGTAATCTTCGCGGAAACCTTGCAACTGAGTAGCAGTAGGTGTCACCGCCGTCGTCAGAGTGAGGTTGTTGGGGTTCCGGATGGAACGAGTCGCTGCTGAAGCCGTCGTCGGGCCAGAGTCTGGCTGTTGCCCGCCGTGGTGGTGGCTCATCCCGCCTTCACAAGCTAGCTAGTCGGGGCGTGGCAATCGCGCACTCTCCCTCTGGCGAGAACGAGAGAGAGAGAGAGTCGGCACCTCGTCCCGCGGCGCGACAAACAACGGAGAGACGCGTCAAACTCGGGTTCCTAGAGCCAGCCTGAGCCGCGTGACGGGTCGTATGAATCAAAGAGACGAGATAGCGCGTCTAGCAACCGGCACCAGTGCCTCTGAGCGAGTATAGAGAGAGAAGGAAGAGTTCAAAGGCTGAGGCGGGCAAACTTGACGGTGACGACGACGACGAACACTCGCTCTTCTCTCTCGCTTCCGCTCTTACACCTGAATCGACTCTCGACAAGCGCTGAAGATGGCGAAATCGTCCAACCCGGTCGACGCGCACCGGAAACTGCAACGGAAGCAAGAACTGAAACGGAACAAGCAGAAACGAGAACAGACGAGGGAAATCTCGACCGTCAAAAAGGACACCCGCCGTGCGTACAGCCTTCCAGTACGAGCCTACATCTTGCCCCGCTGAGCCACTTCCCCGCACGCACCACAGCCATCGAAGCCGAGATCCGGAGGTTGAGCCAACAGGCGCAAAAGAGTCCGCTCGGCAAAGACGACAAGGACGAACTCGCGCATTTAAAGGCAGAACTCGCGCGGATCAACAAGGCGAAACACGAGTGTGCGTGCCCCCCTGACCCTCTGTGCTGTCCGATACTGACGGGATCGAGCGCGTGCCCGCCAGACGTCGAAGCGCACCCCGAACACCGCAAGTATGTCTTCCCCGAGCGACCGCAAGATCCATCAGCCGCCGCAGGACACGACGAACAAGATTCGACACCCGGGTTGTACGACAAGAACGGCCGATTGAAATACCCCGAACGGAGTCTGTACTATGATCCCGTCTTCAACCCGTTCGGAGCGCCGCCGCCGGGCATGCCCTACCGGGAGAAGCGTGAATCTTCCCTGCATTGTGATAACGCGACCCAAAAACTAGACGCTGACGAGCTGTTTCCTCCATAGCGGAATATGCGCTCGCCCGCATGGGTCCGACTCCAGAAGAACTCGCCGCCTTTCAGCCAGTCGGCGCCGGACCAGGTCAGTCCCTCACTCTGCAGAGACCGATGACACGCGCATACGACTCTGACACATCTCATGTGCGTGCAGAATCAGATTCGGAAAGCGACGACGACGATGAAGACGACGACGACGACGATGATATCGCCATGCCGGCCGGTCCTCCTCCCGGTGCCCCCGCGACCGCTAAGACGGAAGCCGGTGCCTCGGACTCTGATTCATCCTCTGACGACGACGAAGACGATATCCCGCTCCCGCCCGGTCCGCCACCGTCGAAACCGAACCAGCTGTCTCCCTCCTCGTCGACCGCAGCCGGTACTTCTTCTTCCCGTCACACAATCGCGATCGCTCGACCGACCGCCGCTTCCATCAATTCGCTTCCTCCTCCACCACCTCACACTCTACCTGCACGACCCAACTTTCCACCACCACCGGGTGGTATGCACCCTCACCCTGGCGGAGGTGGACCACCACCTCGACACCTCCCTCAGCACCCGCCTCGAAATGTCGCTCGACCACCTCCGCCCGGGATGCACATGTCTGACCCGCTCAACCTGGACGGAGGTCCGAATCGAGCGTACCAGCAGCAGCACCAGCAAGGGAGGCAATTCGGTCCAGTGCAGCCGCTACACGCACCACCGATGCCACCTTCGGGTCCGCCTCCTCCCACGGGTCCCTCACCATTCTTTGCCGTTCCGGGAGCGTTCGCCTCTTCTTCTTCTTCCTCATCGTCCGGCCCCGCACCGCCAACCGCTTCTTCATCCATAGCGAGTTCCGCCGCCACGATTTCGGCCGCGCCTCAATTGCGCGACTTGAAGAAAGAAGCGACGGCGTTCGTCCCTCTCGCGGCGAGAAAGAAACTCAAAGCGCAACAGGCGACTTTGGCGAAAGCTGGATTGACTTCCATCAACGCCGCGAGAGGATCGTCTGGCGGGTCCGAGGCGGTTGGGGGAGAAGGCCACGAGGCAGGAGAAGGAGGAGGAGCGGACGAGATGGCGGCGCCGATGAAGAAGAGGACTTTGATGGACGAGATGAGGGAGCGAGGGATCGGCGCGGGGTCTGCTGCCGCTGGTCCCGGCTCCAGGAAAGGCGCCGCACCTGCAGCAGCAGAAGATGCGGGCGGCGCCGACGATTACGAACGCTTCCGAGAAGAGATGGCGGACTTGCTCTGAGGCATATGCAAATTACAGGCGAGTCTTCGAGTCTAGACCTGGTCTTTCTCTTTCGCAAGGTACAAGGGGCTAGCGGTGATGAATTTGCGAACGGCGAGATCTGGCTGGGATGTGACGAGCGCCGGGATGATGTGGATGTGCGGGACGGTGTGAGGTCTTGTGCAAAGAGTGGCCGTGCGCATGGGGCTCTGGGTGGAGATGCGGGTGCGACGGAGAAGGAGACGGTGAGCGAGAGCGACTGTGGTGGGAAGAGCGGCGTACGCGAGCCGGCAGGTGTCGGTATGTTCCGGACGACGATCGGCTATGCGACGGGTGATGGCTTGAAGATCGCGGCTGCGACCTCTCGTGCGGCTCTTCGTCCTCCCAGTCCGCTTCGTCGTCGGGCTCCTCAGGCGAAAAGTCAGCAGGATGAGCTGCGGCCTGTTCCGCCGACGAGGCGGCGGGCAGGGGATCTTCCTTGTGGACGGGTGGCAGATGAGACGGAGTCGGCTCGCGGTGTTGCCTGTGTAGGTGAAGGTGCGATGGTCGAACTGGCGAGCGTGACCGTCGGTGGCGCAGCGGCGAGGAACGGCGCGACGTATGAATACGACGAGCATGGCCCGACACGCTCCGGCGAGACGAGCGACTCGAGTGCGAAGTTCGACTCGAGCGCGACGGAGACCTCGAGCGTGAAGATCGACTCGAGCGCGATGCCCAGCTAGCGCGCGAAGACGGGCGGCGAGCGAGACCTTCGCGAGACGGCTGCTGGGGCACGTCCTCCCAGTCCGAATCGGTCTGTACGTCGGTCGGGGCTTTGTGCGCTTCGGGAGGTGACACGGGTCCAGGACGCAGAGACGCTGGCAACTCTTCGCGCCGCGGAGGCGCGGTGCCGTGGAAAGCGCGATGAGATTGATGCGCGTCGAGCCAAAGGGCGTGCTGATGCGGCTCGTGAGGATGCGGATGATGCTCGTGACGGTGGAGCGAATGTTCGCGATCGAGAGGAACAAAGGCGCGCCGCTTCTTTCGGCCGAGGCGAGTAGTTGGCACACGTTTGTCGCGGTGCTGTGCCTGCGCCTGGCGGCGCTCAGCAGCTGCAGCTCGGAGGGCGTGCTCGTCCTTCGAGCGGGTGCGAACGATCGCTGCCGCTACGTGATGCTGACGTCGCTCCTCTCGCGCGCGCTGACGTTCCGCATGATGTTTCTCGCGTGCCTCAGCGGCTGCTGCTCGAGCCTGTGCCTGCGCTACCTCCCGAACCTTGGCGGTGTCGGCCTGTCGCTTCGCGCGTTCGTCGGGATGCAAGGTGGCGAGATGTTGTTGCTGCGCCTCCCAAGCTTGACGTTTACCGGCCCGGCGAGCTGCTTTGGCTGCATCCGCCTCTTGCCGCCGCTGGTGCCGTTGTTCATGCGCCTCAGCTTCTGCCGCCATCCGCTCCTGTTGACGCCGTACAGCCTCCGCCTGACGTTTCTGCTTTTCGAGCACTCGCCGCGTCTTGCGTTGTTGTCGCTCTTCTCTGAGTCGCCTGTCGTGAGCTTCTTCCTCTTTGCGATGTCGATGCTCGGCCTTCTCAAAGGCGGCACTCGCATGCGCCTGATCTTCGGCCGGAAGCGCCGCAAGCCGAGTCGTATGGTGGACTAGACGGCGATGCGCGGCAGCCTCGCGAGCGTGATGCTTCTGCACGTGAGCATCTTGCTGTGCGCCCTCGTGGGCAGCAAGGGCTTTCGTTGCGCCGGCCTGCTCGTGCTCATGCTGCACTCTTCGACGAGCGAGCTGGTCGTTCCGGAGCACTTCCTCGTGCCTCGACGCAAAATTGCTGTGGGCGTGCTCGTGCGCGCCCGCTTTCGCTTCGGCCTTTCGCAGTCGACCTTCGAGAGTCGCCAGATGAGCACGCGCCGAAGTTGACGCCGGATCATTCTCAGCCTCTTTTTGCGCGCGAGCGACGTCCGCTTTTAGCCGCTCTACTTTGGCGTGTCGGGATGCGAGCAGCTGGTTTGACACCTTGTGATCTACGATAGCGGTCTGTGTCAGCGAGAGACATTCTCGACGCGTGTGCGAAGTGTGGCGCACGTCTGATAATCGCGGCGGTATGAATAGCTGGATCGTGCTTGTGCTGTTCCAGCTGCTTCAGAGAGTCTGTTGAATACCGGAGACATCAGTAAGCTGCTCTCGAGCGGCGCTGCAAGGGACCAGAGCCTGCTCACGTTCGTGTGCGGCTTTCAACGAGAGATGATCTCGGTGGTGCGCTGCCGCCGCATGAGCTGCCTGCGCTTCTTTGAGGTGATGGGCGTGCTCACGCAGGACGCGACGACGGTGCTCGGGAGGCAGTGTCGTGTCTTTCTGAGCAAGACGATGCCGATGACGGACATCTTCGAGATGAGCATGAGCCGCCGACGCGTGTCGGCGTGCTGCATCTCGTCGCTCCCGTACGCTCCCGCGCAAGGCATGGGCTGCGCAAGGATCAGATCAGTGGAGTAGATAAGTCATGTGACCACTTTGCGTTACCTTGTTGCGACAGTGGTGCAGGCTCATTTCGAGCGAGAGCGCGCGCTGGATCCGAGGGTGCTGAATGATGAACAGATGCAGGCGTGGCGTGATGCGCGACATTGCGTTGTTCGTATTCGACGTGCTGCGTCTCGAGCTTCTGCAGCCGTCTGTGTTCGCGTTCCAGCTCCCCTCGAGCTTCTGGTTCGTCGCGGGTCGCGAGCGACTCCTGCAGAGCTTTGACGCGAGACTTGGCGATCTCGATCCGGTTGGCGCGAGCTTCGTGAGCTTTGTGTAGATTTGAATCGTCTGTTCGAAGCAGAAGTCAGTACCCGATCCCATCGCAACCGAGGGAAGGAACGACGCACGAGCTTTCTCCGCTTTGTCGACCACTTGCGCAGAAGCTCCCCGCTTTCGTAACTTGACGAGGTGCTCATGCGAAGCTGCAAGATGCAAGGGTCAACTCGAGGCTGCAGAGCGTTGTCCGTCCTCAACTCACCTTTTAGCTCTAATTTCCGACGACGATGTAGCAAGACGGCAGCCGCTTCGCCATGGGCATGCCGAGCATCCTCGAGATGGCGAGTACGCTCTCGCAGCTCGTATTGCGCGCGCGTATCGTGCGGCGCAGCCTTGAGACGAGCTAGGGTACGAGCAACAGCTTCCTCCGCCTCCTTGCGCCGTTGCAGCGGATCGTGTGCGGGCGCTTCGGCCTGCGTCAAGCGAGCGAGATGGTCTGCTCGCGAGCGGTGACCGTCAGCTGGTCAGTAGAAAGAAGGAAGGGACCCTCAGCGAGCGGGTCGCGGATCACTCGGACTCACGGTGAGCCGCGCGCGCCTGTTCGAGGCGAGCTTTCGCCTTCCGAAGCTGCTCCTCGGCCCGGCTTCTAGCCTCCGGAGAGGCGTGCAGCAAATCCCGACGCCGACGCTCTAGATTCTCTTGAGCATGCTGTAAGGTAAGTCGAGATACTCGCTCTTGATGAGCCGTAGCTGTCGTGGAGAGTACTCGTAAGCATCCACTATATTTCGCGGCGTTCCGGGCTTACAAGTTCCGACCCGCAGACCCTCCTCTTCGTGTTCCGCTTTGCGCTTGTCCTTTTTAGCGGCTACTAGATCTGCTGTTGCAGTAGCGATAGCGGCTTCGTTTCGTGGGACAGCTCCTTCGACGTCCCGCAAATGCAGCTTTGCTAGCCGCACATGCTCGCGGGCCATCTGGAAACGCTGCACGGCCGAGAGGTGACCTGTGTGGAGCGATGGCTCAGCTCAGGCGCTCCTGTTCGTCGACCCGGAAAAGAGCCACGCACGCGCTTGCGAGGCGGCCTGTAGCTGGTGGTGATCAGTGTGAGGATCCGCTTCGGCTTCGCGGTGGCGCGCCTCGAGGTGACGGTGAAGCTGATCACCCTCGCTCCGGATCTGCTCGAGCTCGCGACGGGCGTGATGCAGCCGGCGCTGAGCTTCACGGTCGTGCGGATGACGCCGAACTTCTTCTCGCGCCTGCTCAACCGCGTTCGCTGCCTGTTTATGTCGGGAAGCAATCTCTTCGACTGCACAATTACATCAGCGTAGTACTGATGCGCCCGCAAGATTACTGCTGGACCCACTCTGCTTCTCCGTAGCCGAATTGGGACCATCTGCCAGCGACACGCGAAAAGATGAGTCAGCCGCTCCTGGAACCGCGGAAATGAACACGTTCGACCCACCGCAAGAACCCGCAGTGAGCTGTTTGAAGGCCCTTTCCGCATCACTCAAGTGCCGACGAGCGCGAGTAACGTCTTGCTCGGGAGCGTGAGATCGCAGCAGGAATGCTAGGTGGTCTCGGGCGTGCTCGACCCGCTGTCCTGCAATCGCCAGGTGATGGTCCGCATCTGATCCTGAACGTCAGTGAGACGCAGCGCGACCCATCCCTGCGAAACGCACCGAGATCTTTTGCGTCGGCTTCGGCTCGTCTGAGTGCGCGCTTCCGGCGCTCCACCGCGTCGACTGCCTCCTCGACATTTTGCTGAGCAAGCTGTAACCGCTCAGGATCCGGAGGGCGTTGCTTTTTGGCTGCTCTGAGCTCAGCTTGAGCACGAGCCAACTTCAAGCGAGCGCCATGAAGGCCATCGTGAGCTTCGAAGTGCCCTGCTCTTCGGCTCACGTTAGCTCGCGATCCTTGCGGTATCAGCTGCTGAGGTACTCACGCGTGGCAGTCGCATGATCAGATCGGTCCGGATCTGGGTCGTAGAATAGGTCAGAGAGGCGATCCCTTCACGAGTCGACAAATCTGGCTCACCAGCCAGGCGGGACTCGGAGCGCTCCTTCCGATGCTCTCGAATCATGGTGAGCAGAGTCTGAGCTCGTTGAAGCTTGTCATGGCTTGGCACAGAGTGGCGGCGCGCGTGCGCCGTCCTGCGACGATGCTGGCGATCCGCAGTCTCGAGGGACTCGACTTTGTGACGTTGTTGCTGTTCGAACGATTTGAGACGCGCATCTGCGGGTTGAGGAAAAGCTCAATCTTATGAGCAATCAATGGAGAATTCGGCGGACGCCTACCGTAATCCGTGTCGCTGTTGTTGAAAGTAAGGTCAGCCACGCTGCTCTTTTCTCTGCAACCTATCCGCAGACTGACCTAATTTGCAGCTCGTCTGCGGATACGTAAGCTGAGACGCGGCGCTCGCCGAACTCCTCCTCGAGACTTCGCAAGATGTAGGTGCAGCGCATGACTCGTCGGAACGCCACGTCGACCTCGTCAGGGGATCCTCCTTTTCGCGCAGCTCGAGTATGGTGCCATTCCGCTAGCGCTCTTCGCAGGGCACGCTCAGCTGCGAGAGCTCAGCTCGGCATCAGCTTCGTTGAAACGCACCTGACAAGCAGGCCTACATACTGATGCGCTGCTTCGTCTCGTCCTTGGCTCCCGCTTCGAAAGCGGCATTTCGATCGTGTCGGCTTGGACCCCAAGCTGCTTCCGGGTCGCCGCCCCACTCGTTCTCATCTTCGGAGAAGTCACCTGTGCAACGAAGCTCGCATCAGTCGAGAATTCTGCTAGATGGGCATGTGCTGAAGAAGAAGAGCTTACGGCCTATACGATTGTCATCATCCCAGTCTCGACGATCGTTCCAATCGCGCCGCTGATCGGTGCCTCCGTAGTCATAGTCTTGCCGGTTGCTGTCATATCGGTCGTTACCGTATTGGTCGTTGCCGTAGTGCTGGTTATCGCCACCGAAGCCGTCGTTTCCGGAGTAATCACCACCCGAATTCCAGTCATTCTGTCGCCCATCGCCTCCGGTGCCGCCATAGTCGCCGTTCCAGGCGTTCTGTTGACCCTGACCCATTGTATCGTCATACTGCTGTCCATTGCCGAAGTTTGCGCCACCGGAATCGCCGAAGTGCTGGCCATCGTTTCCGTTCCAGGCGTCCTGCTGGCCGCCGCTGTAGCCGTTACCTTGGTCGCCATACGAGCTCGTTCCGAGATCAGCGTCGTCGTTCGGTCCGCCTCGCGCCATTCCCGCGGCCGCGAGACTATCCGAGCCGTTCTGGTTAGCGAAGCTGTCCGAGTTTCCCGCGTTGGGCTGATCGTTTTGCGGGAGCGAGTCGGAGCGTGACGCTTCGTCGTCCGAGATTGAGGCTCCTCCGGCTTGCTGACCACTTGCACCGCCGTCGAGTCCGCCGAAATTGTCATCGTCGTTGCCCGAAGTCGTCGACGAGTTCGGAGGATCGATGTTCGCGCCTAGTCTCGCTTCGTCCATCAGCGGTGGTTGAGCATAGACATGTACGAGCCGCTCACCTTGATCTGCAGTACGACTCTTCGGCTGAAAAGCATCAGAAGGATCCGCCTGCGGCGAGTTGCTGTCGGAATCAACCGGCGTTCCAGGTTGTGACGCCCGATCGGAATCTTCCGCATCGTTGACGCCCGTAGCTGAGGATCACAAGACCGATCAGTAGGCGCCTGCGCTCGTATCTGCCTCGGTAAGCTTACAGCCTGCCGAACCAGAGAGGCCGGTAGCGGGATCCACGCCATCTTGCGACGCCGAAGCGGCGGACGTACCTGGAAGGCAGCAAGAAGCGGGATCAGCAGTCGCTCTTTAGCGGTCACTTAGCAGATGCCGGCTCACCTCGCGGAAGAGGCGAATTCGCCTGGTCGTCCGAGAGGCTGCCCGCTTGCCCATTCCTCGCCGCTGGCGTACCTTGTCCTCCCGCGACGCCTTGCTGATCAGCTGTACTACTTGGCGTCTCGTCGAGGTCGGGATCGCTATCGGTGTGCACGCCGACGTCGGTTCGCGGATTGGTTCCGGGCGAAGACGTACCGCTTCCGGTCGGATCGCCCGCCGAACCCGCAGGCTGTTCGGCATCTCGAGGCGCAGGATTCGAGTCGCCGCCTCGAGCGGAAGCGCCGAAATTCGCCGCAGGCGGCGGTTCATCGTCTGTTCCTGCGTCCGAGTCTGTCTGGGCGTCGGATTGAGAGGCCCCATTGAAGCCGCTTGCGGCCGATGGAGCAGCTGCTCCGAGACCGCTTGCGCCCCCTCTCAGACTCAGCTGTCGATTCTTCGATGTGGGCGGATCAGTCGAAGCTGTTGCGAGGCTCTTTCGTCAGCTTCGTTCAAGCGATCAAGGGCTTCGACGCTCACCGTTGTCGTCAGCATCCGAGTCGGTCTGCACACCATCGCCATCGGAAGGCGCGCCATGTGACTGGTCTGTCGGTCGCCGAGTGGTACCATCTCCCAATTGAGGCGGCAAAGTCGAGTCTGACGGAACCGCACTAGCGTCGCTATCGCTTGGCACCGGGTCGTCGTTTCGATCTCCATCGAGGGATGGCGATGGCGCTGCAGCACCCCGCCGCGCACGCGGCGAAGAACCCGCCTGGGGCGAGAACGCGTCCGAGGCGCTGTCGAGGTCCGAGTCCGTTGCAGAATTTGGGGGGTCGTCTCCGCCTCGCCTGCGAGCGGTCGATGGAAGCGATGCAGCATCGCCAGGATCAGGAATGCCGGAATCGCTCGCTGCATTCGAAGCTGCGCGCGGGACGAAAGCGTCGTTCGAAGCCGAAGAAGCGAGTCCGGCGGAGGGTTGTCGAGCTGAGCCAGCGCCTGTGCGACCGTCACCGTCAGGAAGACCAGAGTCATCGTCGGTGTCGCTCGCTGCCGGATCGTTGGCGCCGACAGAGCTCCCGACGGCTGATCGACTCGCGTTCCGAACGCCGTCGCCTGCCCCGGCAGCGTCTCGGCCTGGATCGGTACCTTTACTCGAGTCGGTAGCAGCAGTAGACGCCAACTTCGGTCGAAAAGCATCGTCCGCATCTGACGAATCCTGCGCGCCGCCGGACGGTGGGGACGCCGCGCCTCCAAGTCCGGCAGATGAAGACGAAAATCGAGGAGCGGGACCACCCGCAGCAGGGGATGGGGCGGCATCGCTCGCGTTGCCGTCTCCTCGCCCCGAGCTCGCCGCATCGAAGTCGTCATTCGATTGCGTTGCGGGCGTATCGGAATCGCTATGAGTCGGCCCTCCCGAATCGGTCGCATAGGCCGTCGGCTTCGTAGTTCGGTCGGTCCGGCCAACCGCACCACCGGCGTTCGCGTCGTCACGACTCGTTGAAAAGTCGTCATTCGGAGGCGTGCCGGTACCGGGCGAAGGAGAGCTCGGCTTTGAGCTATCCGGATCGCGAGCTTGCGGGCTGTAGCTCGATTGAGCGTCTGCATCGGGGCGACTTTCCGCATCAAAGCCAGCGTTCGAGGACGATGCCGGAATATCACCTGCAGCAGCAGAAGAGGTCGAGACGGGCGAGAACGGCGAAGAGGCGTTCGTTTGCCCGGATGCAGAAGACGCCGAACTTGGTAGAAAGGCCGGAGGTGTCGGATCCGGCCGCGCCGCCGGCACGGCAGATATAGAACTGACTGCAGATGGCGACTGCGAGCTAGCTGGAACCGATGTAAATGGCGTCGGACTAGCGAGGTTCGAAGCCGCCTGCGGCACGAACGCTCCAGGCAAGCCGAGCGCCAGCGGCGAGCCGGGCGCCGGGCTGTTCGGGCTCAGAGCCGCCGTCGTCGTCGGAAAAGAGTATGCGCTCGTTGAAGCTGAAGATGGCGCGGGAGAAGCAGGCGGGGCAGCCTGGGGCGAATGCGCTCGGATCCATTCGGCGTTGGCTCTTTCTTCGGCCAAAGTACTCGGCGCCGCAGAAGCGCGCGGCGAATAGACTGCCCGAGTAGTCGGAGTTGGCGCAATCGCAGGCGGGTCGGAGCCAGAGTCGGTGAAGACTGCGTAGAACGGAGCAACTTCAGCATTACGTGTTCATCTGCTCGCCTTGGTGATCTCGTCGGCGTCGGAAAGCTCACCGCCTGTTCTGTCGCTCGACGATGGATTCGAGATCCGATCCTGTCGGCTTGTAGCTCTAGGAGGATCTGCTCGGTAATGATTCGAAGGCTCAGCTGCCCACTTCTCTTCCTCCATCTGGAGTTACGAGAAGTTGCCTGACCTGTCTTGGCGGATCCAGTTCCCTTCGGATCTGGACCTTGAGGCCTCGTCGCGTCCTGCTCGTCCTGCGAGTCATCACTCGCCGAAGTCGGTCCGTCTCCGCCTTCATCGTCTCCGCTTTGCTGCTGCTCGTCGTCGTCGCGCGCCTTCCGACGATGATGTGGCTTCTTCCTTCTCTCGGATGGCGAGCCGTCCTTCCCCCGCCGATGACGCTTGTGCCACCAATGCTCAAAGCGTTTCACTTCTGACTGGTTGCGATCGTCGCCAGAAGAAGTAGAATCAGAGTCGGCGGCCGGATCTTGCCGGCGAGGGTGATGTCGGTGGTGATGGTGCGCGTGACCGATATCGAGTTCAACATTTGATGGATCCTGACGTGCCCGCGCTCGAGGCGGGAAGGTCATGGTCGGCCCGTGAGCCAGCAAGCGGCGTCAAGAGGGAACCTGAGACGAGGCAAGAGAAGGGCGTCAGATCCGGTCGTATTTTGGACTCGACAAGAGAGGATTGGCTTCTGCACCTTCGTGTAGCAGCTCCAGCCTACGGAAGTGGACGGTCGATGGTCCTCTTGCCTGGAAACGCAGCAAAGCGAGAACAGATGTTTGATCGCGCAGCGGGAGTCGAAACACGGTCCGCGGACAACCCGTCGCCAACTTGAGAACGTCTGCAGCGCCGGCGAGCATTCGGTCTCAAGTCATGCAGTCGAAAAGCTGATAGCAGTCGCGCCACAAGCATTACGCACAGCGGGGTTTCACACAAGCGTCTGCAAGCTGGAAAGTCCCACATCACGAGGTGGAGCGAGGACTCGGAAGAGGAGATCGGTTCGCTGCAGATGATTACCGCCAGCACTACGGCGCGTAAGCCCTGGTGCTGAGAGCAAAGAACGAAGTCCATGCCGAGTCTTGGAGCACGCTAGAGGGTTGTGAGAGCGAGAGCACGACGCGACTTTGTTGTCGCGGGGTCGCGTCGACAGTCAAGGAGCGACAAACTTGACCCCCACCTATTCTCAGTTCCTGGACACGCTCCTACTCGCTGACTGCTCGACTCGTTGCGATCCAAGCCATGCCACTCCCCGACGTTCACCCGGACGGGGACCCTTTCGCAGCCCAAGACCGCGAACGCGACGCCAACTCGTGGCTCGGCAAACTCGAAGCGCGCGCTCAACTCGAAGACCGCCAACTACAGGCACAGAAGCAACTCGAACAGATGCAACAACCAGACGCGCCGAGTTCGGAACTGGTCAGCTCGCCTGCTCCGGCGACGAGGAAACCGCCTTCGAGTACGAGTGCCAGTGCGAGTGGAAGCGCGTTGAACCCGGCGGCGAGGATCCTCGGGACCGACTCGAACGGGAAACAAATCATCATGGTTGATTCGACGGATGACGAGGCGGACAACCTGGGCGGGCCGGAACCCGACACCGAAGACGGCTTGACGACCGCCGCACCGAGTGAAGCACCCGAACCGAACGACCAAGACATGGACGCCGTCGCCGCTTCGGGTCCAGAAGACGAAGAGGAAGAAGAAGAAGAGGAAGAAGAAGAAGCTGAAGGGAGCGGAACCGAGGCGGACGAAGGGAGTGAAGACGACGAAGACGACGACGGAACTCCGCAGGTCGAGGACGATGCCGCAGAGGACGAGAGCGAAGAAGAGTCGGAAGACGACTCGGACGACGACGACACCAACTCGATGACGAGCGAACGTGCTCCGCGTATCAAGGACGGCGAGATCGAGGGCGAAGTCGTCGGACCGGACGGCGTCCGGTTGTCGCCGAAAAAGAAGTCATCGACGGGCGAAGACGGCGACGTCGAGATGAAAGACGGCGAAGGCGCGACTCCCGGAGAAGTCGGAGCCGACGGCCAGCCAGTAGAGAAGAAGAAGCGCCGCCGCCGTGCGCCGCGGACACCGACGCCGCCACCCCTCGCGCCGAAAGAACGGCGCGCCACTGTCCGACTCTCGATCACGCTTCCGCCACGGAAGGACGACTCGGCTCCCGATTTCAACATCCAGCAGCTCGCAAAGGATGCCGGCTTCGTCAAGGAGGACGAACCCGAGAAGGCGGAAGAGGACGAAGACGACGAGGGGAGCGAGAGCGACGGTCAAGGCGGACGGCGCAAAAAGGGCAAAGAGAAGGCGAACGGAGACGGCGAGGGCACACCCGGCGCCAATGAGCCTCCTGTGAGTGCTGTACGCGGGGATGCAAATGCGCGAGGAGCGTCTCTCATCAGCCCACGCCTGCAGAAAAAGCGCCGCAAGCGCGGACCGAACGTCGTTCTCGGCCGCTTCGGAGGGTACGATGTCAACGATCCCTTTGTCGACGATGAGGAAGTTGCGCTGTACGAGGTGCGCTCCGCTTTCAGGACGTCGCAGTGCTGAGACGACAGACAGCTGACTTGCCCTTTTGGACGCCGATCAGCCGCGCTACAGTGCCAAGCCCTTGCGGGAGGGCTACTTTGTCTGCGCTGGCGATGTCGACGTTGCAGCTCGGCGTGGCCGTGTCAAGGGTTCGAAGAACAAGCCAAAGGTGAGCCGGAACCTCTGCATATGCGTGGCCGGCCCCTTCCGACTGACGAAGCTCGCGCTTGCTCCTCACAGGTGGACGAGAATGGAAATCCAATCGCGCCGACTGCTGCGCGTCGGAGGTCGGGCAAGGTCGTTATCGGAGCAGACGGCAAGCCAGGTTCGTCTCGTGAGGGAAGGTCTCGAAGAGACGAGCCGGACCTGACCCTTTTTTCTTCCTTTAACAGTGGCCGAAACGCCTGAAGCTGGACCGAGCGGTGCTCACTCACCGGCTGTCGTTGCTCTGCCTAGCTTTGGCGCGCCGAGTGGACCGCCACCGCCGAAACAGCGAAAGAAGGTGTGTTCCGCCTGCTCCGAGCCGAGATGAACGATTTCTCCTCGCTAACTTGCCTAACACACGTCTGCAGGGAGAATTCTCGCCTGAACTGCAAGAGAAGCTCGACATGCTCAAGGTTGAATCGGACAAAGGTGCGTGCTGGGTACCTTTATTTTCTAGACCCGAAACTGATTCGCCCGGATCACGTTGCGCAGAGCCCTGGATCATCAAGAACAAGTTCCCGCCGGCTCTGAAGGACAAGCTCGTCGAAGTCGCCGAGTTCGCCCTCGACATTGGCGAGTACGACGAAGAGTTCTACAACATCATGCCCAAGATCTTCCCGTACAACCTCTTCACTATGAAGAAACTCATCAAGCGCGAAGTGTACCCGAAACGGATCCGCGACCTCAACGAGGAACAAGATGAACAACTCCAGATCATCAAGCAAGGTGTTGACCGTCACTACGGACCACAACGAGCCGACTTTGAGCGGAGGTTGACCGAGTATGAGAGGAAGTTGGCAGAGGGGGACGGGACGACGGCGAGTGGAGCGGCGATGAACTTGATGAGGAGGACGCCGGAACCGGCGGCGGGACCCATCTTTGGACATTCACCGGCGATCGCGACGCCTCTGATCGCCACCGTCGATGGAGTGGACGGCTCGCCCGCCCCAGGCAAGGAAGAGGACGAAAAGACGAGTAAGTCCGCGCGTACAGCGAGACTACCTATCCAGCTCTGTCCGGTTGTTGACGCATCTCTAAACCCGGCGCAGAAGAAGTCGAGGAGCCGAAGTGGCGATTCCGGCTCGACGAGACGATGCGGGCGGCTTTGTACCGCGCTTCCGAGATCGAGGATAAAAAATCTGAGTTGACTGTGGAGAAGCAGTACGTCCTCGCTCGATTTCGCTGGAGCCGGATGATGCCTTACGCCATATCCTGGTGCGCAGGGAGCTCGAAAAGGCGACGACGCGGGCGTATGACCGTGAGAAGCCGTATTCGACCAAAACGGCACGGAAGGTCCTGTACGAGAAGGTGGGCTCGTCTCCGCCTGTTCCTGCTGCATGTATCTCTGGTCGACTGACGCGCGATCATGGCACACTGCACAGATCCTCGAGCTCTGGCCGCCGGGCGCTATGAACTCGAACCTGCTCTCGCGCGAGAGTGAGGCTTTCGCTCTGCTGTTCTCTTCGCCGCGCGCTGAATTACACAACATTCTTCGCGACAGTCTCGAACTACAAGCTCAAGCTGAAGAAGCAAGGCGACTTGCCGTCCGGTCCGGGTCCGTGAAGACGGAACGGGTGGGCTTCCTGACCTCTCGAAGGGGCTGCTTCGCATTTCTCTGTTTGCTTGTCGTTCCGCATAGCTTTCCTTCGTCCGTATGCGCCGGCAATCCAATGTTGTCCTAGTACTATGCAAGAGAGGAGACCTTCTACATGAGCGGGCCAAGACGCCTCGCCGTAATGGGCTCAGCCGCTCCGGGAGTGCGAGTGGACTTGCTTCCTCTCGCACGACGACACTAGGCTTTCGTCTCGCTATATCGGAAGTAATGGCCCGAAAGTCAGCGACCTCTGCAGCAACTCCGCAGCTGCAGCCTACAGTCGCCCCGACATCGGCAACGACACCTTTGACGCCGTCATCGGTCAAGTCGATTCGCCGCGACCCTTTACTCGTCGAGCACTATATCCCGCGAGTTCCGTTGCAGCTCGTCGCCATTTCCTTTGCCCTCCTCGCGCCTGTCGACAAGGGCGATTCTTCACAATCGAGACCGGCGCGGTTCTTGACTGCCCTCGTCGAGAACCCAGTCAAGACGATTTCCGTCTCGTCTGCACTCGTCGCCGTCGTTCAAGTATGGTTCGGCTATTGGGCACGAAGCTGCAGGCTGAGGGCGTTACGCGAGGAAGAAGACCGCAAGTACGGTCGGTCAGGCCAGGGCGCCGAACTCGCTCAGGCAAGGCCACCCCGCCGTGGGCTGTTCGCGACGATGCGGTACATCTGGTCGAACCAGCTGCGACCGTTCGGCGCAGGGCCTCAAATGCGCAGGGCTGATGATGGGAGGCCAAGCGTAAAACTCGACACCTCGGTAAGTTGACTACTCCTCTGCACCTGGCGGCTCGGAACACGAGACGGCTAACTTACCGAGCCCCACTTCCGCAGTTCCTGCCGCAAGCTCTACTCGTCACGCTTATGGGCGCAGTGGCGTTCCATGCGGTAGCTGTGCTCCTGGGCGCTTCCTTCGTACAGTGTGTCTCGTTCAAGACTCTTCATGGCGGGCAGATGTGCTGATACTGCTCTACCGTACCAGCAACGCAAGCTTGACCGCCATGCTCAGCCTCTTCCTTTCCCTTCTTGCGATCACGCCACTCTCGATCGCGATTCCGCCGCGCGACTCGGACGCGAACCGGTACATCTGGTTGCGCCTGTCTTCCACGCTCAGGTGCGCCGCGAACAACGCCAAGAGATGGTACAGACGACAAGACGCTTCGTCAGACTGACGCCTCTATGCTGTGGTTCTGCGCCCACAGACCTGCGAACGACCTCGAGCTCGCCCTGTTTGCGCCCGCTCTAGGTGCGATCGTCGGCTGCTGGTCTGGCGCTCTCCCGATCCCGCTCGACTGGGACCGGCCTTGGCAGGTGCGTCCAACCTGCTCCCCTCTTATTTGTGACCGAGCTCGTTCTGACCTCCAAGACGACTGCAGCGCTACCCGACAACCTCAGTCTTGGGCGCCGTTGCCGGTCATTTCGCCGGATCGATCGTCAGCTTGCTCATCGTGAGCTACCGAGCGGCAGTCCGGACTGCCTCCGAGGCATTGGAGGATGTCAAGCGGAAGGAGCGGGAAGCCACCTCGACAGCGGCGGCGAAAGCTCCCGCGCCGGCGGGAAAAGGCAAAGTCAAGAGTAGGTAGTTCGATCCGCTTCCTCCTTGCAGCAACCCATGTCGTCAAGTCTGCCTGTGAGCATTTTGATGCACGAGTGTCTCTAAAGGGATGAGAAGGGATGTGTGGTATCTACAATGCGTTTGGGTCCGCCTGCTTGGTCAGAACGGACGCTAAACGGGCGGAGAGCAGTCTGTCTACCATTTTGGCGTAAAGTTCGGGAGTGGGTGCGCCTCGGTGTTGAGCGTGTACCGGTCCAGCGGGACGACGTCGGCATCCGAGAACAGCAAAAACAAGTACTTGAGCGTTTCCGACTGCGGGTTGGCGCATTGCCACCAAACAACAGGGAGGGTCAGCTTCCCATCGCTAGGAAAAGCGGAAGGGCAAGGAGCTCACGATCCAGAAGGTCTCCATACGGTCTTCGTGAATGACGGGGAGTTCGTCGACGTCGCGAATCGAGGCGTAGCCGCCTTCGGGCAACCGGCAGTGCTTCTCGAACGCCTGGAAGATCCGCCAGCCCTGTGGTGCGGCCCGTGATCAGTTCACCATGTCGGCGATGCGATACCAAAAGCCCAACGCAGCCAGACGCACCCACTCGCGATAGATCGGGTCGCCCGTAACGCGGTACGCGACAAACAGACTCTCGACCGTCTCGGGCCTCAAAATGTTCCTCGCGTCGATCGGCGGGTCGACGTTCGGACCCGTCTGCCTCGAATTGATGAACCACTCGCGCTTGTACCGGTTCGCGTCGTTGCGGTGCGTGAAAAAGTTGACAATCTCGGGTGCGAGTCCGGTCTTTGTCGAAAAGTAAGTGTCGACGCACGTCCGAGTGAGTTCTTGACCGAGGTACCATTCGTCGCGTTGCGAATCGGTAAAGTCTGACTCGTCAGGAGGGACGGGGAGGGAATTGCCGTCCGTCACGCCGAGTAACAACGTCGCGCCGAGGAAACAGACCAAATGGTCCTGCTTGGGCGTGTCGACCAACTGCAACTCGCCTCCCGGGATCCGACGCGGGAGCAACTCGCTCGTATAGATAAGATCGCGCGTCACACTCTTCTTGACGAGGTGACGGGCGATCCCTCGCATCGCCTCGTCGTGCATCTGGCGGTAGACGGGCTCGGTCTTTGAAGTTTGGAAGTACTGCTTCGACATGTACTCGTAGTACGAATCTCCGCGGGAGCCGAGTCGGACGTCCGACATGATGAAGCTGCCGCGGTTCGGGTCCATAAAGATCGGGACGAGGCCGTCTTTGGTCGGTTGCGCGCGAATCACCTCCATGACCTGTGCGGCCGTAATCCAGATGTTCAGACGAGGCATCGTAGTGTTGCCACCTAAGCATGTATCGGTAAAGAAAGTGCACCTTTTCGACCTTGTCGCGGTAGACGCGGTTCCCCGTCAAGTGCGACAAGTACTTGAACTCGAGCTGCGGGGGGGGCAAGAGTTTCACCGTCAATCGCTGAGGACCCCGAAGGAAACTCCGAAGGTTTGCCAGCCATCGCTGCCTAGCTCCGAGTTCCGTACGGCCATCAGCAACTCACCTGCAAAGTTCTGTTATACGTAGACAGCCATGAGAAACCGTCAGTCTCGGCGACAGATGCCCTTTCTTCCGAGAGAGGCGACCGGACTCACCCAGCCTCCGCCACGCTCGTCAGGCCGTTGTTGTCCATATCAGGGATCCCTTCCCGTTTCGCGAGGTTAACAAAGCTCAACGGCAAGCCGGAAGGCTGCAAGGCCAGAATCAGTGATCCGGATATCCGAGTCAGTCTCCCGTTCCTTAGGGCAAGAGAGGGTGTCCTCCTCTAGGGCAAGAGAGGGTGTCCTCCTCTCCTCTCCTAAGGGGAGGGAACATATGCCTCGGTCGTTGAAGCGGTAACTCACGGTATCGAAGACGGGGAGGATTCGGTCGGCGAGGTCGACGGCTTTGTCGAGCAGCATCTGGTCCGTTTCGCCCGAAAAGTGGTATGCCGACAATAAGCCTCCAAGGACGCGAATCGTGATCTGCACGAATCAATCCAATTGTCAGCCAAGGTACTTCAATGCAGCAATGTAGCAAAGCGCGGAACCCACCTCGAAAGTGTGGTACTTGTCATCCAGATCAAAGTTGAGCTCTTGGGCGACCCAGTCCCTCGCGCGCTGGTATTCGTCTTGGAATCCGACGAGGAGGAGTGAATCGAGCGAATCGATCAGGAAGTACCCGACCGGTCCGGCGGGCGACATGTTGCTCCCGCGATGCGAGATCGGGTGGTAGCTGCACACGGGGAAAGTCAGCGAATGCAATTTTCAAAAGCTGCAAAGAATAGCGGCGCTTGGACGTACTCGTCGAATCCGAAGGCGTCTCGCTCGTACGCCTTGTACGAGTGCTGCGGTGCGGAAAAGAGACGGTCAGTCATTTCCTCCTCGAAATCCGGACTGAACCGCCTGTGGGCGCGTGCGCGCTCACCTTGAACGCCTCGACGATCGCCTCGAGCTTTTCCTGATCCGCCTTGATCGGTTCCGAGTCGACCGTAGATCTCGTCCTCCGACTAAACTGGTCGAGTTCGTCTGCGGCCGGACTCTGCGGTGACGGGTACATCTTTTTGTACACGACATAGATGGCAAAGTTGAGACTGATGATTCGGAACAAGAGCGTCACGACTCTGAACGGACTCGGTTTTGGCTGCGGGCGTTGAGTAGCTCCAGTGGCTGTAGAAGGTGCACTCGCGCGAGGTGGGGCGGACGACGACGACGACAACGAGGCAGTCGACTTGACTGAGCTCGCACTGGTCACAGCTGGCGAAGACTGCGCTGATGCTGTCGCATCCTTCCGTTTCGGCATCTTGCGAGCACAGTCCGAGCTGTGTAGCAGAGCAGGAAGGCTCTCTCGTCCCACGCTGCTCGCTCGCTCGTTCGTTCGCGCCCGACCCGTTGAAGCGATTTTCGTTGATTTCCTGCGTTTCATTGCACGTGCACCGAGTAGGAACACGCCGAAGAGGAAAAGTGGTGTGCCTTTGCAGAGTGAAGCGACCTTCTTTGCTGTGTCCCGCCTCATTGAGTGTTGCCATCATGAGTGGCAAAGAAGCAACAAGTGCTGCAGCTGAACCGAGCGCAGCTCCGGCGAGGACTACCTCGTCGTCGTCGTCGTCGTCGAGCCGGAGGACGATCCGACTGCACGACAATGTCCTCCTCAAGCTACCGAGCGGCGTCCTGAAACCGATCAAGGTGACTCCGAACGGGACCGTCTCGCTCGGCAAGTACGGCAGCTTCAAGAGTCACTTGCTCGTCGGGAACCCGTACGGTCACACGTACGAAGTCGACTCGAATTCGAAAATCCACCCGATCCAGGTCACTCTGAACGACGTCGAAGAGACGGAAGCCAACAACCAGTTGATCATGTCGACCGGAGCCCAGTCTCTCACGTTTGACGACATTCAAGCGCTCAAAGAGAGCGGGTTGACGGGCCGCGAAATCATCCAAAAGCAGATCGACGAGCACAAGGCGTTCGAACTCAAGACCGAGTACAGCAAGGACAAGTACTTGAAGCGGAAACAGGCGAAATACCTCCAGCTGTTTACGCCCCTCGAACCGACCGTGAACCAGGTCGCCGAGTACCACTTTGACCGGCAACCGAGCAAGACGCGCGAGTTGAGACCCGACACGCTCGCCAACTTGCTAGCCATGGCCAACGTCAGACCGGGCAGTCGCCTGCTCGTCGTCGAAGACCTCGGAGGCATGGTCGTCGGAGCCGCTGTCGAACGCATGGCCGGTGAGTCGAGCAAAACCGGCCCTTTTTTTTAGTGTGCAAATCGCAAGCCGGGCCCGGCGGAATGCCGCGAATCGAAGGAATTCAGCTCGCTCACAATTGCTCTCTCTCGCTTTGGCAGGCCAGGGTCGAATCATGATCGTCAACGACGCCGACTCGCCTCCCGACCTACACATCCTCGACCAGTTCAACTTTTCTCCCGCCGACCTCGCCCCGATCGCTTCCCTCCATTGGGCCGCCACTCAACCCGAGTGGTCGCCTCCCGATTTGCCCCTCGGCGAGACTTCTTCAACGACAACAGCCGAAGACGACCCGTCTGCTGCGGAGGAACGGAAACCCGAAGAAAACGTACCAGCAGCCGACATATCGGCGACGGCGACACAGACGGGAACGAAACCGCCGCTACGAAAGAATAATCGCGAGTCGATGAAGCTCAAGAAACGGAGGGCGACGTTTGAAAAAGCGCGAGAGGCGCGCGACGACTTTTTCCGCGGCGAGTTTGACGGGTTCGTCGCGCGGTCTCCTCCCTGGTCCTCACGTGCACAGGACGGGATCTGCCCCTAATATTCTGGAACACGCATAGCGTCATCATTGCGAGCGAATACGAGCCGTATTCGATCATCGAGCGGTTATTGCCCCGGATCGCCGGATCAGCCCCCGTCGTTGTCTTTTCGCATCACATGCAGGTGTGTACCGCACGCCAACGGGCGATCTCTGTTCTACTCGCTCCCTCGAAGCGGATCCCTGATCATGCGCTCGCCGCTGTTCGTCACACAGGTCCTCCACCCGGCCCTCCAATCCCTCCGGTCTCACAACTCGTTCGTCGCTCCGACGATCCACGAACCGTTTTTGCGGCGGTACCAAGTCTTGCCCGGTCGGACTCACCCCGAGATGCAAGGGATGGCTTCGGGGGGTTTGATCCTGAGTTGTATTCGCGTGTTGGAGAATGATGAGGCGCAGGCGGTGAATGTGGCGAAACGGGGGAAGAAACGAGCGGCGGCAGCGGTGACGAACGCCGCGGCGGGGGCTGCGACGATGGAGACTCCGAGCGGAAGCTCGGAGGAGAAGACGGTCGGGACGGCAGGAGGGGCGCAGGCAAGCGAACGTGGCGACCAAGAGCCGGCGCAGAAAAAGGTCAAAACCGACGCGAACGGCGAGGCTTCCGCCGCGGTCGAGCGGATACCGGACGTCGACGCTGCAGAAGGAATGCAGGTCGATGCGGAAGGACCCGAGGCGTCATAGCCTTTCTTGTGCGTGGCAATCTGAGCCCTCCATTCTTCTTCTTTTCGTTCGCATGCTAGCCGCTCTCGTGTAAGACATCAGAGGGAGCTTGATATGTCTAGATGCGACGTTATCGAGTGAGCTAGTCGATACAACAGGGTACGAAAGGTTGCCATCGAGGCGGCGTGAGGAGTAGAGAAGGGTGAAGGTCGGGCGAGTCGGTTCGCCTGATACCGTTTCGACGGATTGACTGAGATGCGCGATCGCTGTTAGCAGATCTTCATGTCAGACAATCCCTGTAGTCTCCATGTACAAGAGTCGGGGCTTACGAGACCGTTTGAACCGCACACAATTGCGTGGAGGCGAGGTTCGGCCGCCCGTTCCGGCTCATTGTGCTTTGAGTCCTTCAGGCTCAGATTGCGGCGTCACATCGCCACTTGATGCCGTGCCCTTGCCGCTATTTACAGCAGCCGCAGCTGCCGCGCGTTCTTCTCGCAACCGTTTCGCGTTGATCTCGAGGAATTGGTACGCGACGATTCCGACAACGGCGAGCGTACCGAACGTATTGGCGAGAGTCGTCAAGAGGGTATCAGAGATGATGGCGGGCATACTGAGCTACGGGCGAGCGCTCGTGGGCTGTAGAGAGAGAGAAGAGAGACTGGCCGAGTCGGCCGCGATGTGGAGCCGGTCAACCTTTCTTCTGTTGTGACAGACGCCGCTCGGTAGACTCTGCGAGTACGAGAAACCGAAAGCTGGAAGCTTGCCCTGCCGAGCGCAAGGCGACTTTTGAAGGTCGTCTGGCAACTCCTTCAGACACGCTCGCACTCCTGAACCCGCAGTACTGCTCAAATCGGACATTCAGACAGAGAGAACAAGGGCACTCTAATGTCCGTCCGCCACTATATGCGAGATCGTTCCCCGCGCGAAGACCGCGCGCACGCGCTCAGAGCTGTCCCCGGATCGCCTTGTCGATGCATTCGGCGACCCACTCGACGTTGTGCTCGTTCAACCCGGCCATCGAGATGCGACCGTTGCCGGTCATGTAGATGTGTCCGCGTTCGACCATCGCCTTGCATTGGTCGGCTGTTGCGAGCGAGAGGAGTGAGTCAGTTGCGGTCTAGCGCAGTCTCGGGCACATTTCCACCGACTCACGATTCAGTCCCGTAAAGGTGAACATCTGTGCGACAGCCCAGGGTCGTGTCAGCGATCTCGGAAAATAGCCAGCTTCGAGCGAGCACGGCATGACCGCATCAAAACCAAGCGGGAAAACGCACCCCGATCTGGTTGATGACGTGCTCCCATCCATTCGGACCGGGCGCCGGCGTCTTGTACTTGTTGACGAGCAACTCGTACAACTGCTTCCGCATGTCGATGATCCGGTGTGCCATCGTCTTGATGTCGCCCTTCCACTGCTCAAACATCGCGTCGTCGTTCAAGATCAAGCCAACGATCCTCGCGCCGAACGTCGGCGGGTTCGAGATCTCTTGCCGCTGGAGGATCAGCAACTGCGAGCGGATCCGGTCGGCGCCGCCTTCCGAGTCGCCGGCGTGCGATGCGACAATGTTGAGCGCGCCGATCCGCTCCCCGTACAGGCCGGCGTTCTTGGCGAACGACTGGCACACGAGGAGCGGGATCGATTCCTCGACAAAGTGACGGACGGCCCACGCATCGTTGTCGAGGTCGCCGGACGCGAACCCTTGGTACGCGCAGTCAAAGAACGCAAAGTGTTCCTTCTCCTTGAAGATCTGGGCAATCTCTTTCCACTGGTCGCGGGTCGGGTCGACACCGGTCGGGTTGTGCGCGCAGGCGTGCAGGAGGAACACGGACTGCTTTGGCGCTTTTCGGAGAAAGTCGAGGAACGCCGACAGGTCGAGGCCGATAGTTTTCGGGTCGTAGTACGGGTAGTCGGCCGGAGTGAGACCGGTGCTGTTGAAGATCGACTTGTGGTTCGCTGTGAGGTGGAAAATGCGTTAGCACGGTTGTCGTGTGCGCCGATAGAAATCAGCCAGGCAGGGACTCGCCCCATGTCGGATTGGACAGGTAGATAATCTTCTCCTCCTTGGACTTGCCGAGCCAGGGCTCGTAGAACCGCGACAAGAAAGCGCCGCCGTAGTGGTTCGCGCCGGTTCCCGAGATGGTCTGGATGCTGTCATTTCGACGAGCACACGAAGTCAGCCCGGTCGCAGTCTCGCCTCGGGGAACCGACATTGGCTCGGCGCGCGCGCATCGACTCACGTCACGACTCGGTTCTCCTTGATCGCGGGACTGTCGGCGCCAAAAATGAGTTTCGACGTCGCCTTGACGAACGAGGGCAAGCCGGCGATCGGGAGGTATTCGTGGTCGAGCGAGTCGTCCGACGCGAGGATTTGCTTGGCCTGCACACGCGATCCCGAACCGAGATCAGCCTCAGTACAGTTGCGGTGACTGGGTGTGCTCTTATGCTTTTTTCGAGGGCGAAATCGCCGCAAGATCACAAGGTCCGCAAGAGGTCCAAGATCGATCGCGGACAGATTTCCCGGCCTCCAGACCTTTCAGGCGATCCGTCTTCTCGGAGTGGCCAGCTCACCTTGCGAACGACGGGGAGGACAAACGGTTTGCCGTCATTGTCGCGGTACGCTCCGACGCCCAAGTTGACTTTCTTGTCAAACGAGTCTTGCTGGTACCCCGCCGTCAACGCAAAGATGGCATCGGGCGGTGCGAACGGCGTCGAGTGCCACACTGTGGGTTCGTTCGAATGGACCGAGTCATGCAGGCGAGTGTAGAGTCACAGGAAAGCGTCAGCCGACTGATGCCGTCCGGGGGTCGGTCGCCTCGGCTCATGAGCGGGGAACCAACAGGGGGGAAGACGAAGTGTGAACGCACCATCGTGAGTCGGAGCAGCTGAAGAAGAGGAAGCCATTTGATTCGAGACTTGATCGAGTCGGATCCGAGCGCTGGTAGAGGCAGTCAAAGGCATTCTCGGTGCGACGTGACGAAAAGTCGGGTCCCAAGTTAAACGTCAACTTTTTAGGGGGAAGTGGGGGAGCAGCGCGTGTTTTTGATCAGGTGCGCGCGCCGAAAGGTCACCTGCTGCTGCGGGCGGTGCGGGGTGGAAATGCGAGGACTGCCGCCGTTGCGAGTCTTCGTTGAGACGCCGAGGGACAGGCGAGTGGCGATGCTGCGGGTGCTACACAGCTCGTACCAGACAAGCAGAGAACGAGAGGGCGAAGCGATGGTCCAACGCACCGGCAGCGGGCAAGTCGCATGCCGAACAGCAATGTCACATGCCGGCGGCCTCCGCCCGCAGCAAACCCAGTATGCATCATAGCGCGACAACTGCGGTACACAGGTGGGCAAACAGAGTCTTCTATAGCAGAAAGATAGAGAGAGACAATGCAGCTAGAGCGGGAATCGACGATTGGCGAAAAGACGATACAGGCGAGGGGAAGCAGGGACGAGAGATCGGCAGGCGAGCGAACGGGCGACGAGGGGAACATACAAGCGACAGGGACATGAGGAGGGATGGACGGGAGAAGTATAACAAGCTTGGGTTGGGGGTAAGAGGGAGAAGGACGTTTGGGGTATCTCGGTGGGAATGCGGGAGAGATTCAGATGCAGATTGCGGGAAAGTCGACAGATAGGAGCGTTTTAGACACGGGCGAGCTTCTCGCTAACGGTCGCTTCTCCTTCGAGGCGGGCCTACAGACGAGAATTTCGGAGTCAGCACATGCGCGCGGGCAGCGTGAACATACGGCGGCGGCGACGCACCTTATTCCGCTCGTACGCCTGTTCTCGGCAGCTCGACAGCTTTGGGCACGAGTGGTCTGTTGACGTACGGATCCGAGTCAGCTTCGAGATCAGGCCCCAACGAATGCCCGCCGACTGACCCTCTGCGAGTCGATGCCGAGCGCAGAACGACGAACTGCACAGCTGGCAGTCCCCGACGATCCGAACCGCCGCTTGCGAACACCGGTCCGTCGGGTTCAACATGAACCCGCAGCGCTTTTTTGGTGCACCTCCCCTCAGACGGAGCGCGAGTCCGACCGTCGAACCGTCGACGACGCCATACTCGGCGAGCGATCGACCGGGGACGAGTTGGGACGAGCCGTAGACGAGGCGTTGCTCTTCGATCGGGATGGCGGTCCGATCTGCGATCGCGTACTGGAGCGAGTTGACGTCCGAGGCGTCTGTAGCGATGTGAAAGCGGACGGTCGAGTCGGAAGGCCCCGAGTCAGCAGGACTCCGGCCTGATAAGCGAGTGATAGGCGGTCCGCGCGAAAGACTCACCAAACGGGAGCGAGTGGCCAGAGAGGTCGCGAACGAAGAAATGCATATTATGGAGTCTCGTTCCGGAGAACTGTTTAGAGTGAGTTGTCGTAGAAGAAGAGCGGACAGACGAGAAGAAGGGATCGACCGAGGCAGACGGGAGACGGACCGGTTGAGGAGACGTCGCAGAAACAAGGAACGAGGACGCGAGTCAGCGATTGATCCGAGTGAAGTGTGTTTGTGTAGAGCCTCTCGAGCTGCGCCTGTGCCGTGCATCGAGATGCCGCGGGAGTCGTCCGCCACTCTGTCGGTGCTGCCGTCATCGTTTCGAACCGGAGTACCTGACTCTGACACGCCCCCACCCGCCACGAGCGACGCGGCCAACTCGGCTAGTTGCCGACATGCATAGACAAGAGCTCATGAGCAGTAGCCCAGCTCACCAGGAGAAGATGCGAGTGAGGCTGAAGCGGCTGAAAGTCCGAGTTGAGCGAGTCGCGTGAGAAAAATACGGGCGAGGTGGTCGAGCTGGACTTGGAGGGGTCGGCGAGCTGTACGGACGGCTGTCTGTGATGGAGAGGCTGCTGAAAGGAGTTGTATACGGCTGCTGGACTAGAGAGGAAGGGACGGGCGACTGCTGGCTGAGTCGAAGGAAGCGAGGGCCGCGCAAGCGGGTCGAGATCTCAGAATGAGTGTCTCACCTTTTCCCTGGCTCCCTCGCTATGTGCATGCTGCTTGCACGGATCACAGTCCAGTGATTGCGCCTTCACACATGCTGACAAGGCACTGCACGGTGCTTGTGACTTTCCCAAGTTCCTTCCCGCTCGCAAGGATCGACAATATAAGGTTACAGCTCCTGGACCCGCAGCTAACTGCAGTCCAAATTCGGAGACACTACACATTCTGTGAGCAGCTTCTCACACTTAGGCCAGTAGAGAGCAGCCTACCATGGATGGGTACACATCGAGCGCGGAACTTCAGCATTCGCCACCAAGTCTCGTCTCCTCGTCCTCGCGCACGGGCTGTCGTCGCGACGTGTTCGGCCTCGGCGAACCGAGAGCTAGTAGAAGCGTCAAGTGTGCGCTCGTGGTATACGGCCTGAACGGGCCTGTCCGAGGACCATATGTGGAAGTGAAGGACTTCACTCCGCTCGCCACCAAGCATCGACCGCATCTCGGACCGACTCGCCTCCGTATCCATGCCATAGCGAGTACGGCTGCTGCCCTGGCGGTAGCAGTCGCCGTATTCGCCGTGCGGCGCGAGCGCGTAGGTAAACACGACGCGACAAACCGCAGAGACGGGGCCCGCTTTTTTCGACCAGAGCATAGGCCTTCGCCTTACGCCGGAGAAGCGGCAAAGTTGAAGCAGCTTGAGCCTGTAACAGCATCATGGAGTGAAGGGGCGAGATCCTAGCCGAGGTAAAGAAGACAGGACAGCGCATGCGCGACTTTGGCCGCAGTCCGCAGCCAGGAAGTCTTGCCTCTGCCGAAACTGGAGGGCGAACAGACACTCCTGTCTTCATGCCCGTCGCTAGCGAAAGATAGCGAAGCAAAAGATAGTCGGACGAGAGCACAAGACTGTTTGCGTATAAGAGACGAAAAAGAGCCAAGTCATCAATCCGTGTGAGCGGAGCTCCTGCTCGCAACATGCGATAAGCTGATAGACGATCATCTCCATCCAGGCCTGAGCGCTGCCCGGACCGTGCAGCGGTCCTTCGAGGGGAAGACGGTGGACGCGCGCGCGCGCCCAAGTCGCAAAAGCGTTCTTCGTCCGCGCGTCTTTCCTTCCTTCTTCCTCTCCTCCTCGCCCTTCCCCATCTCATATAGCCTCGCACAGGTCATCAAAAATCGCTCTTAGCTCAGAAGTCAAGGTCAGTGCAGCTCCCGAGCCCCCGTCGCGTTGTAGACGCGCGCTGATCGCCCTTGGAACCCGCTCGCTCCTCCTCATCCAACTTTTGTTCTCGCTCCATCCTCACAGATGTCCACCGAAGTCGTCGCTCCCGCCCCTGTCGCTACCACCAGCGAGCCTGCCCCCGTCGCCGAGTCGGCCGAGGCTGCCATCGCGCCCGTCGTTGAGGAACAGCCCGCTGCGGCAACGTCCGCGCCTGCTGCCGACAACAAAGTCGAGTCCTCCGAGTCGCACCCCGCCTCGCCCGAGCAGCACAAGAAGCGTTCGCCGTTCGGAGACCTCAAGAACAAGCTGTTCCACCACAAGGTGAGTCTCCTCTCTGCCTATGCGACGAGGGCCCGTGGTGCTTTACCCCGCTTGGAATGTTGGATCGTCCCGCGTTCGCCGGACCGCGCGTGACCCACGCGTCTCTCGCTCGCGCGCCTCTCCTGTCGCCTTGCACGCACCTCTATTCGCGATTCAGCTTTGCAGGCACAAGCTCTGCTACTCTCGCGACTCTGCTGCGACCCGACAAGGGCTCAAAAGCGATCGAGTGTTTCGTCACTTTCACGTGCAAAAGGACGCCGGCTTTAGACAGCTCGCAGCTCAAGCTCGTCGCTTCGACCTCGACTCGCTACTTCGGGTATCCCACTCGCTGAAGCAAGCGTCATCGACTCATCGCTCTACGTGCGAGATGCTGGTCTGAGACGCGAGCGAGAACCTTCGCCATGTCATCAACCCTTTCTCGTTCAGAGAATGTATGCTGACCGCTCGCGCTGCCCTTCTCTCCTCACGACAGTCGACCTCGCCGACGCGCGAGAAGGAGCACGAGCATGCCGACGCTCCCGAAGAGACGGGTGCGTCGTCGGAAGACTAGTGTCCCAGCGCCGCCTCGACCCCTCGCGGTTCACTGAGCGCCTTCTAATGTTGACGAACAGCCAAGGAGAACGCTCCCGTCGTAAAGGACGAGACGATCGCTCGCGTTGTCACCGACGAAGAGACGACGGCCGCTGCCGAGGCCGGCGCGAGCGAGACTCCCGCTGCCCCCATCGACGAGGAAGCGCACAAGAAGCCCAAGAGCCCGGGCGTCTTTGACAAGTAAGCGCGACCTATTACGACGTGCTACATACGGGTCCTGACGAGATGTCACCCCGTTTCGCAGGGTCAAGTCGTTCTTCGGCGAGAACAAGAAGGACAAGAAGGGTAAGCGAGCACGCTGAACTCTGCTGTGCTCCGCTGCACCCACCTGATGCGCGTGCGAGCTGTCTCACTTGCAGTCAAGACTCCCACTGAGGAGAAGGCTGAGCCTCTCGCGACTGGCGAAGCTGCTGCCGTCCAAGGCGAGACCGTCGCTGCTCCCACGACCGAAGCCGCCGGCGCCGTCACCGCTCCGGAAGCAGTTGCCGCTGCCGAAGCCACCGCTTCGGCTACTGCGCCGGTCCCGCAAGTCATCGAGCCGATTCCGACTCCGATGAACGAGCCTGCGACGGCGTCCGAGGCCCCTGTCGCGGCCGAGACTGCGACCGCTCCCACGGCTGCTGCGGCTGACGCCAAGAAGGAGGGCGAGGAGCTCAAGTTTGACGAGCAGGTGAGCACCTTTCAGTGAACCGGGTTTGGTAGCGAGACTGACGCATTTGAGTTGCGCGCCGGTGGCAGGCCAAGACTGACGACAAGGCGCCGAAGCGCGACCTAACGAAGCTTTCGCGCCGTCTCTCGGGTGAGCTTCCGCCCGCCCTCCGTTACACTAAGCCGCGAAGCTCGATACTGAGTCTATCTTCATGCTGTACAGCCAAGGTCGGCGCCTTCCTTCACTCGCCGAAGAAGGAGACGAAGGGTGCGCTCATTTCGCTGACCTCGCGGTTGACACTCAACGATGCTGACCAGCCCCTTCCCACCGTACACGCCAACAGAGAAGGACGTCGTCCCCGCCGTCGAAGGCGCCGAAGCTCCGGCCGCGACTGAAGCCCCAAAGATCGAGACGACCGTCGACGAGTCGAAGCTCGACGCTGCCGGTGCGGCTCCGGGCGTCCAGGCTGAGACTGAGACCGCTTCCGCTGCGCCGGTCGCCGCTGCCGAGACTGTCGAAGCTACGGCTGCCATCGTCGAGGTATGTCGCTTGCCCTTTCTTGTCGTTCGCCGCAAGCTGACGCTAAAGGACTTGCACAGGCCGCCCCGGTCGAGACTGCCGAAACTGACGCGACCAAGGCCGAAGCGCCGGCCGCCGCTCCCGTCGTCGCTGCGACCGCTTAAACTCGACTTTGCATGCTTAACGAGAGATCCTGCTTCTCTATCCTGCTTTCCCCTCCTCTGTCTCTACCTAATCGTAACGCTAGCCTCTCTCACGTCTATTATGCTCCGCCAATGCCTATCGACTGCCTCCACCTAGCTCTGCGTCTCTACTTAGTCATCTCGTAATGAATCTCTATTCGAATCACATGCCCTCGAGCCGGTCATCGAGAGCGAGCATGCCTCGGCCTGGGAGCGGACGGCGAGACATCTCGGAAGCTCGAAGGTTGCCAGCTGGCTCGAGCTCCCACTTCTATAGACGCGCACGTTTTCTGTATCCGCGTGCTCCGCGAGGCGCGCTCGCCGCTCAGCAGCTAGAAGGCGGACCGAGACTTCTCTGCACGGTTCGCGCTGAGAAGGCCATCCGCGGACATGCCGAGTGCACCTCCCTGAGGCCCGAGTGCTCGCTCCTCACCTTTCTCTCTCTTCTCTTACACGTTGTGTGCGCTGCTGGTGTGAGTTGACGGTCCATCGCGAGTATACCGACATCAAGAACGAGCTGACACTTTTGCCTTTCTCGTGCCTGCAGTGCACACGCGTTGACGCCTTGTCGGAACGACTTCGTTGCTGCAACGAGTCGCTGTAACATGGCGGATTCCTTCAAGGGAGCTCATGATCGACCGCGACGGTGGAGGTAAGCACGAGCGGCCGTCTTGATTTGCTCCCTCGTTCTGACCTTTTCTCGTCTCTCGTGCAGCCAAGAGTCAGCCGACCCAAATTCCCCTTGTTGCACGCAATCGATTGATAGACCTCTATGCGGTGCAGCTCCGACACTATACCGGGTTTCCACGCGGAACCCAGGAACAATAGGCATGTCAAGTTCGTCTTCGATCGCTGGGGCCGTTCGCTGATCCGGCACCTTCTGCTGATATAGCGAGAATCTTAGCGACGAGGAGGATGCCCGCCGCCGTCGTCACCGTTTCTCGCAAGAAAGGTAGCGTCTACCGTCGATCAGCCTGATATGCTCATCATTGACTCCTCGCGATGCAGCCACGAGTCCGCCGGCCATCAACTTGCCACGCTTGCCAGCCACTGATGACTGATCCTTGCTGTTGTCAGGTCAGGAACTCTGCCGCCGGGGCTTATGCTGCCCATCAGGTCTGCTGAAGGCGAAGAAGAGAGCCACCACCGCCACCGCCGCGAAGACCTCGACGATGCAAGGTGCGCGGCTTCCTGCCGAAGTAGTGAGCAAAGCTGTGCGCTGATCGAGTCTGTTTGTGCAGCCGAGAGTGGGCTGATCCTTCGTCCGCAGCACATAAAGGAGCCGTAACTGATCCTCCAGTCGCAGATCGGGTATTTTCCCGGCTCACCTTGCCCGCGAAATGGATGCCGCCGCGGCGGCAGCGTGAGACTCCAGCATCACCTCCATCAGAAGGAGCACATTCTGACTGGGGAGATCTTCTTTACAGGCAAGCGCACCTTGCGGGTCGGTCGCGTGCGAACTTCTCGTGAGTCGCGGATCAGTTTGCGGTCGTGTAAAGGAGATACGGTACTCAAGGAAATGCTCTTTGCAGACGTCGTGACCCACAGGCTGCAAAGCGCCTCCAGCGCGATCCGGCCGAAACTGCCGCTCGAACGGGACAAACTGGAGGAGAGGCGGCCTCGAGCGCACATGCCGGCACTCGACAGCACGAGATCACCGAAGCGACCAAGCGCCAAGAGGAGGCAGCGAAACGCCAGGTAAGGGAGGAAACGGCCCGTCGGGAGGCGGCAGACAAAGTTCGTCGCGAAGCAGAGACGCGTCGTCTGTGGCTGCAAAGTGCCAGCGAGGCTGCTGAGGGACCTGTCTCGCCATACGTCGTCGGGACGAGGGGACAGCCGCCGCCGAAGAAGAAGTCGCTGAAAGGTCTCCGGGACATCTTCCGCAAGAAGTAGCTCCTCATTCACGATTTGTCTCGCGCCGATCGCAACTTTTCCTCCCGTAATCATGCTTCATGGTTGCCGACTGTACATCGGGGAAGAGCTTGGAAGCAGCCTCTACTACCTCCCCGCCAACTCAAAGTGCTCGACCGTGTTCCACAACCCGTCGTCGACCAACCGCTGCTCCTCCCTCGCCGCGACGAGCTGATTCGTAAAGCTGCTCAATTTCGCGCACGCGCCGACCGTACTCGACCCGACCCCGGGAGTTCCCGTCACGAACAACTCGGCGCGCATCGCGACGAGTTTGTCGAGGATGCCGTACAAGCCGGAATCGAGTCGGCCGAGAGAGAGGATCGCTTCCGAAGCGGTGACGGGTACGGGTATGGAGTCTGCTGCTGCTTTGACAGCGGTAGCGCCGAGTCGAGATGGCGGCCGCGGCAGGGGAGTCGTCAAATCGACGAGCTCGCGCACGAGATCGGGCGAAAGCGCCGCCTCGGCCTCGTTCGCCAACTCGCCTTGCTCCTTGGCAAACGTCGTCAACCTCAATTGGCCCTTTGCCCGCTTCGCAAAGTCCTTGAGGAACTTTTTCATCGCGGCGTGATGTTGCGGCGTGACGACTTTGGCAAACGTGCCCGAGTGGGCGACTTCTTCCGCCACAGCGGCGGCACCGGCGCCTTCGAGGTGGGAAGCGGGTCCGAGGGAGGGGTCGAGACTCTCGATGGGGTAATCGGTCGCAAGGTAGACGTTCCGCAACGAAGGGTACTCCTTTTTGAGTTCGAGCAACTTGTCGAGTAACGACTTGCCGCACGGCGCCAAGTTGGCCGGCGTCAACGTCTCGGTCCGCCAGTGAATCGCAACAAACGGCGACAACCTTTCGACGAGTTTCGACCCGAGCGAGGTCCAGATGTCGGCATAAGGGAAATGAGCGAACGGTAAAGCTTCAGGAATAGAAGGGTGGGCGAACGCAGCGGCGACGGTCGAAGAGAGGATCGGGAACCGGAGTTCGTAATTGAACGCGAGGACGTCCGGAGGAGCCGGAGTCGGCGCCCGAGACGAACTCGACAATCTCGAACTCTTCGAGACGACCTTGCGCGATCTGAGCGTCGTAATGACACTCTCGCCGAACCCGAGCCGACCCGCCTCGGAACGGTGATACCCTTCGGGAGGGTAAATCGACAAGGGCGAATGCGGCGCGAAATCCAACCTAGTCCTCGGTGCCTTCAAGCACAAGTTCCGAGTCGGTTTCGACGGGACGAGGGTCGGGTCCGCAGCGGAATCGATCTCGACGGCGCCGAGCGAATAGTCGGCTTTCGCATTGCTCATCGTGACGACTTGAGCGGTCGGGGCCGTTTCGCGCCGGAGCGTCCAATGGATAAAGTCCTCTTGCGAAATGGTCGGGATGCCGAGGTCGGTAAGGGAAGAAGGCGAGTAGTAGAACGAGAACGGGTTCTTGTAGCAGGTTCCGAGGCGCGATTTCGACACGTTGGGCAGGACGAGGGTCCGGTTCAAAGCGAGCGCGAGCAAGCCGAGTTGGTACAAATGTTGTTGCGCTTTCGTCTCTTGCTCACCTGTGCGCGCGCGCCAAGGATCGCCAGAGAAGGTTAGCTGTGCCCGGGATTGTCGAACGCGGGACCTTCTCACAAGCGGATCAGGACACGACGTACCGAGCCAAGCGGGGACCAAGAACCGACACGGCGCGCCGTTGACGGCTCCGCAAACTCGCCTGTCGAGCACTTCGGTAGGGAGTTTTTCGGGAGCCGGCGGTGCGAGCGGGTTCGGTTTCACGAATTCGGGGATCTCGGCGACAACGGGCGGAGTGTCGTCGTTCGGCGTTATTGTTGCCGCTGCGAGTTGTTGACCACCACCACCGGGCGGTATTCTCGCTTTAGGTAGTTCTCCCGCTTTGGCCGCCGGATCCCCCGCTCGAACCCCTTCTCTTTCGGGAGGAGGTCGGTCGTCGTCCCCTTCGTCGGCGCCGTAATGAATCTCGAGCAGCCTGAGCTTTTCGAGTGCGGTCCTGTCCACTCTGGGAGGTTGCATCCAATCGTCCGGTTCGTCCGAGGTTGTCGTAGCTGAAGACGCCCACCACGAGACGGGGTTCCAGCTCGCGGCGGCACCTCCTCCTCGTGAAGTAGTTGCTGAGCCCGTCGGCGACGGTGGTGACGAAGCGTTCGAGACGACGACGTACGTCGCTCCGAGTCCGAGCACGACGAGCATCCATTTCCTCAACGCTTGCCTGCCGCCTAACCTGGTCGGGATCCACCCCGCCGCGGCACTACTACCACCTTCGTGAGCAGCAGCAGCAGCGAGAAGAGGTTCGTACGATCCGTCGTCATCGCTCTGGTGTCTCTTTCGTGGACGAGGTACGAGTGGGATCGTTCCAGCTACGGTCGGGACGACGACGGGAGGTGCGTGATGATGGAGGCTTGGCGGAGAAGGACCAGAAGCAGCCGAAGTGACGGGAATCCTATAGCTATGGGAGGGAGCGCGTTGGTGCATAGCAACCCTCTCGATCGTGGGGCTACGACCCAGGCTCAGCCAGCTGAGCCTGTCTGGCGTGTCTATAGAGCGGTATTAAGCGAGTCGGCCTGTGCCTTTTGTCCGACGACTCTGAAATTCGCCAAGTCGCTCGAGGCGAGGCGGTGCAGCCCCGGGATCGCCTTTACTTTACCTCGCTCGTTACTGCTTGCAGAACTACGGACAGGAGATTAGAAATACACTGATAGCGTACGAGAGAGACTACTGATGTTCAGTTTCACCTACGAGTCGTCGTGAGAGTGTTTCTAAGCGAGTTGAGATTCTCGGCCGTGCTCTCCCTTGAAATTTTCCCTCCGTTCACCGCGAGCCAACTCTTGCACAAAGTCTACAGCACTCAGCCGAGCTCGGCTCAATCGAAAGAGCTCCGCGAGCGACTCTCCCTCTAGGCTGCGCTGCGCCTCGCTAGCCGCCCAAGATGGACATTGCGCACCCGGTCGCGTCGCAGGTCCAGTCGGTGTCGTTCTCGTCGTTGCACGGGCCCGACATCCGCAGGATCTCGGTCAAACAGGTCGTCAATCCCGTCCTGTTCGACAACTTGAACAACCCGAACGCAGGAGCGTTGTACGACCCGGCGTTTGGCCCGCTCGGCAAGGGTGACATTTGTTCGACTTGTCACCTTACTTCGTTCGACTGCCCGGGACATTTCGGTCACATCGAACTGCCGGCGCCAGTGTTCCACCCGCTCTACATGGTTCAGGCGTTCCAACTCTTGAGGGGAACTTGCACCTACTGCCACCACCTGTTGCTCAACGACACTCAGGTCGAACTCCAAATCGCCCGGTTGACCCTCCTCGAACACGGTCTCGTCACCGCCGCGCTCGAACTCGAAGCCCTGTTCCAAGTCCCGACGCCCGAATCGAAAGCGAAAGCCGCCGCCGCCGCGAAAGCCAAGAAATCGGCCGCCGTCGACAATGTCATGGACGCCGACGCGGGTGAATCGACCGAAGAATCCTCGGGCGAGTACGTCCGTCGGATCCGCGACTTTGTCGCGCAGAGCGTCAGGGCAGCCCGCAAGGGCAAAGGACTCGCTGCGGGAGCGGGAGCGGGCGCGGGATCCGGAATGAAACACCACGGTCGCGATGAGTACAAGGAGAGCGCGACGGCGTTCGACGTCCGCCGCAAGGTCATCAGTTCGTTCCTCAAAGGCCTCGGCCTCAAGCGCAAGTGCGAGCACTGTGGAGCGTGAGTCGCGTGCAGCATCCCGTCGGCGAGTGGAAACCGGTCAGGCAGGGAAGTAAACTGACGCGCCCTTCATGCGCGCGCGCACAGATACGCTCACCGGATCCGCAAGGACGGTCACACGAAGGTGATCGAGTACTCGCTCGTCGCCAAGCAAAAGGGGATCCACCGCGCGTTCGGCATCAAACGCCCGAACGTCCTCCGAGACTCGCGCCTCGAAGCGCAGGCGCTCATCGCCAAGCAGGAACGAACCCGCAAGCACGCGAACGGCGACAAAGTCAAGATGGACGTCGACGCCGAGTCGTCGTCTTCGTCATCGTCAGAGGACGAGAGCGAAGACGAGGAAAAGGCGGACGGGATGGACGTCGACGGCGAAGCCGAAGAACAAGACGAGGAGGAGCAGGAGGAGGACGAGGACGCGGTCGGTTCAGTCCGCGGTCGTCAGACGGAACGGATCGTGACGCCGGACGAAGTCCGCGCGCACCTCCGCCGCCTGTTTGTCAACCACGCCGAACTCGTTTCGCTCATCTACGCCCCTCACGGCCCGCTCGCGAAAGCGACCGCGTCCCGGATCCCTCGGTCGGCTGTCGCGTCCGCGTCACCCGACAAGTTGCCGTCGGGACGTCCCGTCGCTTCGGCCGACATCTTTTTCATGGACGTCGTGTCGGTTCCGCCTTCGAGGTTCCGACCGGCAGCGACGATGGGCGACCAAGTGTTTGAGAACCCTCAAAACTCGCTCCTGAACAACATTTTGCGGCAAGCGATCGTCGTTCGCGATTTGAACCAACGGTTGATCCTCGCGAGTCAGAACCCCGAGGCGCCAGAGTTGGTCGGAGCGGATGGGAAACCGCGCGTCTCGCCGGAACGGATGACGACCATGTTGTACGAGAGTTTGATCGACCTCCAGGTCACGGTCAACTCGATGATGGACGCCGGCAAGAACCCGATGCTTGTCAAGCAGGGAAAGTTGCCGACGCCCGGTGTCAAGCAGTTGCTCGAAAAGAAGGAGGGCCTGTTCCGCAAGAACATGATGGTGCGTCGCCGGGGCTTTGCTTCCCTCTCACGTCGTGGGGTTTAGCGCTGATCAAGATCCGTATTTATACACGCAGGGCAAGCGAGTCAACTATGCCGCTCGTTCCGTCATCTCGCCCGACGTCAACATCGAGACGAACGAGATCGGAGTTCCGCCCGTGTTTGCGCGCAAGCTCACGTTCCCGGAACCCGTCACGGCGCACAACTACCAACAACTCGCCAAGATGGTCATCAATGGTCCGCACCAGCACCCGGGCGCGAGTTATGTCCAGATGGAAGACGGCAATTTGATCTCGCTCGTAAGTTTCGGAGGAGCCCGTGCTGTCCTGCTATATGCTCCATTAATTGAGTCGAGACTGACTCGGTGGTGACTGGTGGTACAGGACCGCAAAACGGTCGAGGAACGGACGGCGATCGCCAACACGCTTATGGCGCCCGAATCGTCCGCGCCGAGTCAGCGCCTCGCCGCCGCTTCGCGACCTGACGTTGGACTTCCGCCGACGCGGACGCCGCAGATCAACCGGAAGGTGTACCGACACTTGCAGGACGGCGACATTGTCATCTTGAACCGGCAGCCGACGCTGCACAAGCCGTCGATGATGTGCCACCGCGTCAAAGTCCTTCGCGGAGAAAAGACGATCCGAATGCACTACGCCAACTGGTCAGTTTCGCGCGAACGAGGCTCGCTTCTTTTGTCGAGTCGCGTCGTACTGACGAAGTGGTGTGATGCGCAGCAACTCGTACAACGCCGATTTCGACGGAGACGAGATGAACATGCATTTCCCGCAATCGCTCATCGCGCAGGCCGAGGCGCGCATGATCGCCAACACGGACAACCAGTACCTCGTCCCGACATCCGGAAACCCACTCCGTGGTCTCATTCAGGACCACGTTGTTGCCGGCGTCTGGCTCACGAACAAGGACACGTTCTTCACCCGCGAGCAGTACTACCAGCTCATCTACGGCGCTCTCCGACCCGAGAACGACTACACCGGCGAAGGTACCGTCAAGACATTGCCGCCCGCGATCTGGAAGCCGAAGCCGATGTGGACCGGCAAGCAGGTCATTTCGACTGTCTTGAAGAACATTCAGCCGCCCGAGCTGAGCGGGATTCACTTCACGTCGAAGGGAAAGGTGCCGGGATCGGCGTGGGGCGTCTTCAACGAGGAAGGCGAGGTCCTCGTCCACGACGGCGACCTCTTGACCGGTATCATCGACAAGGCGCAGATCGGTGCCTCACCGTACGGTCTCGTCCACTCGGTCTTTGAGCTGTACGGTCCCGAATCGGCTGGCAAGCTCCTCTCGATCCTGTCCCGCCTCTTGACCAAGTTCCTCCAGTCGCGCGCGTTCTCTTGCCGGATGGACGACTTGGTCTTGACGGCCAAGGGCAACCACGACCGCCGACGGATGCTCCAGACCGTCAACGACAAGGGTCTCTCTGCCGCCCTTGACTATACCGGCCTCTCGAGTGCCGACCGATCGGACCCGGCCACCGCCGACGACTTGCGGAACCGACTCGAGGAGATTCTCCGCGACGACTTCAAGCTCGCTGGACTCGATGCGACAGTTGAAGGCGAGACGAACCAGGTCACGACGCAGCTCATCAAGACGTGCTTGCCGAACGGTCTCGTCAAGCCCTTCCCGCACAACAACATGCAAACGATGACGGTTTCGGGCGCCAAGGGTTCCAACGTCAACGCTTCGCAGATCTCGTGCCTCCTCGGTCAACAGTCGCTCGAAGGTCGCCGTGTCCCGACCATGGTGTCCGGAAAGACCTTGCCGTCTTTCAAGGCGTTCGAGACGGCGCCGCGCGCAGGAGGCTTCGTCGCCGGTCGATTCTTGACCGGTATCCGGCCGCAGGAGTACTACTTCCACTGCATGGCCGGTCGTGAGGGTCTGATTGATACGGCTGTCAAGACGTCGCGTTCTGGATACCTCCAGCGTTGCTTGATCAAGCATCTCGAAGGCCTCCGCGTCCACTACGACCACACCGTCCGGAACTCGGACCAGTCGGTGCTGCAGTTCCACTACGGCGAGGACTCGCTCGACGTGACGAAGCAGAAGCACTTGCACCAGTTCGAGTTCGCCGTCAAGAACATGACGTCGATCGTCAACCGGTACAACCCTCGCGAGGCGCTCTCGCGGACCAAGGACATTGCGACCGAGTTTGGCGACGACGCGATGAAGAAGACGCTCAAGAAGCCCGAGCTGAATCCGCCTATCCTGTCTTACGCTTCGCCTTCGACCGTGTCGGGCGCGATCTCGGAGCGGTTCGCGCGCGCGATCGAGGACTACGTCAAGAACCCGAAGCAGCGCCTCCTCCGACCAAAAAAGAAGCGCGACATGGCCGAGTGGCCGGCGCACATCCGGCGCGAGGACCTCGTCACCGTTGAGCACTTCCGGTCGCTGATGAACATGCGATACATGCGTTCGCTTGTCGAGCCCGGCGAGGCCGTCGGTCTCATGGCTTCGCAGGGTGTTGGAGAGCCGTCGACCCAGATGACGCTCAACACGTTCCACTTTGCCGGTCACGGTGCCGCCAACGTCACGCTCGGTATCCCGCGTCTCCGAGAAATCGTCATGACGGCTTCGCAGGACATCAAGACGCCGACGATGAACTTGCCGATTCTCGAGACGGTCACGGACGAGCGCCTCAAGACGTTCTGCCAGTCCTCGACTCGTCTCACGCTCTCCCAAGTCGTGGACAACGTCACCGTTGAGGAGCGTCTCACGCCCAAAACGAGCGAGACCAACTATTCTCGACTCAAACTGTACACGGTCCGCCTCAACCTGTTCCCGCGCGCCGATTACCAAGCCGAGTACTCGATCTCGAGCGAGCAGATCCTCGCCGGGATCGCTCGCAACTTTGTCCCTCTCCTCGACAAGGCCATCGCCAAGGAGATCAAGACGAACGACCGCGAGACTCGGAATCAGGCCGCCGAGATGGGTCGCGGTAAGAAGGTCTCGAACCGCGCGAGCGGCAAGACCTCTGGCGCGGACGAGGATGGCGACGGCGAGCCCGATGCGGGCGTCGTTGGACGCGATGAGGGCGAGGAGATCGATGGTGACGCCGATGACGAGCGACGAGGCCGGCAAGGCGACGACGAGCAGACTTACGATGACGACGAGGATTCGGACGCAGACCTTCCCGGCGACGCCGAGGAGGAGCTCGAGGCCAAGTTCCGCTCGGACAAGGAGGACTCGTCGGACGACGACAGCAGCGACGATGGAGACGCAACGGACCCTGCCGCTGCTGCGCGCCGCAGCAAGGCCGAGTCGCTCGAGCGCATGAAGCAGTTCGAGCGCCGCGTCCCCGAAACCTCGCGGTTCATCAACAAGCTCGTCTTTGACAAGGCTGAGGGAGAGCAGTGCGAGCTCGAGCTCGAGGTGAGTCCTACTGCGCTCAATCCATGCTTGCTTGACTCTCTGACTGATGCGTGGGTCATCTGCAGTTCTCATCGCAAGCGCCCAAGTTGCTGCTTGTCGGCATCGTCGAGGAGGTCTGCCGGAACGCCGTTGTCCACGAAGTCCCGGGCATCAGCCGCTGCTTCGTCGCCAAGGCTGCCAACACGAACGCCGCGTCTCAGCGAAACGCCGTCACCGAGGGTGTCAACCTGCGCCAACTGTGGCAGAACGGCTACGGCCTCGTCGACCTGAACCGACTCGGCACGAACGACGTCGGTGCGATTCTGCGGACGTACGGTGTCGAGGCGGCGCGGTCGTCCATCATCAACGAGATGTCGGCCGTCTTCTCGGTGTACGGCATCGGCGTCGACTACCGTCACCTGACCATCATCGCCGACTACATGGTGCGTTCGCTTCGACGTTGCTTCGGGACGTTGCTGACTTTGGTTCTACGCCTGTACAGACTTGCGAGGGCGGATACAAGCCTTTCAACCGTACCGGTCTCTCGAACAACTCTTCGCCCTTCTTGAAGGCTTCCTTCGGTGAGTCCTCCCCGTCAGAGCCTCGCCGGTCCCTACTGAAGGAAGAACTAAATCTTATGCTACCTGACAGAAACGACCTCGGCTTTCATTGCCGAGGCGGCCCTGCACGGCGACCTCGACACCATGATTGGACCTTCAGCACGGATTGTTGTCGGACGGCCACCAGAGTCGGGAACCGGAGCTTTCGCGATCCGGAGTGTGGTAGAGGCGGGCGACGTAGCCGCATAGGTTTCCTCTTGCGAGACGGAAAGAAACATCTTTATAGACTTCTAAATCGGCAGTGTTTGCCTGAGAGGAGAACTATACGGAGAAGGGTGCACTGATCCTGCGGAGGGGAGGCGGCACTCGACTTGAAGCGATTGGGCGTCCATCGCCGCTTGTTCCTCATTGCGCGTGCTCGCTGTGGCAGAATCCCTGCGTATACCCATCTGTGTGATCTGTCATGACGTCTTACCGACCAGCCTCGCCGGGCAAAGCTGCGCGTCGCCGTCGAGCCGTTCCCACCTCTGCAACGACGACGTCATCGTCTCGAAGAACAAAGGCAGAGGCATGGGAGACAGACGACGACGAGCACGAGGATGGCGCATCTGAGCTGGTAGACAAACGCGCTGCTGCGGAGCGGTCGGAGCGGAGGACCGCGAAGAGTGCCTCTGCTCGACCCGCGACTGTTTCACGTGCTCGCGTACTCGGTGAGTGCCCCCAGCTGAGGCCGTCCATGCTAAAGCTGACAGCAAGCACATCTCACAGACTCGCAGGACTGGGGCCGACCCTTGCGCCAATCGCTACGGCTTCTCCGGCGAGTCTTGACGGCATTCCTCCCGTTTCTCGCCCCTCTTCTGCCTTACCTCCTCTTCTTCACCATCTTATGGCTCAGTATAATCGCGCTGCGGTCCTATATAACGAGCTATATCTCGTCTCTTCCTTCCGTCCTACACGGCCCCCTCGGGAGGATCCTCGCGGCGATCCCGGCGCCGCGCATCTTGTTGCCATCGCCCCGCCAAGTCTACAGCCTCGTCGCCCTTCCTTCCTCCCTCTTTGGCGCGATTCGCAGCCGGAGCACGCGGTCACCTTCTTTTGAGCTTCTGTCGGCGTCAGCAGCTCAGAGCGCGAATGAACGAGCTCACCACGCGCTCGACGTCTTCGATAACCTCCTGCGCCTCTCTTCGCCAGAAGGGCCAGACTCGCTCGCCCTCGAGCCGGTCGCCATCTGGGAGCTGAGTGCCGCCGTGAAATACTCGAGCGCCCTCGACGATCGCGACTTTCTTGCGAATCAGCTAGCCGAATTGGGGGACCTGAGCCGGAACGTCAAGGATTCAGTCATTGAGCTGAACGCACAGGGGCTGAACGCCTTCAGCTTTATTCTGTAGGTGTGCAGCAGTGACGAAGGTTCTCGTTCATGAATGCTGACGCCTGCTCCGCAGGAACGACTTTACCCGCCTCGAGACTCTGTTGAGTTCGCTCGCGGCGTCGAACAAGCGCGTCTCTGCGAGAGAGCGCGCCGACTTTGAGCGTCTCCTCGAGGTCTTGTTCGATCGCATCTCGGATTCGCTCGGCTCCCTCCTTGTCTCTCTCGACCGCGCAATCCCGACGGCGACTCTGGCGTCCGACTCGGCGCACAAGATCTTCACCTCGTTCGAGCGCGAAAAGTCGGTCAAGACGAACGAGTGGGAGGATTTGCCGTGGCCGTCGCGATTACTTGATGCAGCGGGATCGGGCAGCAAGAAGGCGAGGTTGCTGCGCAAGGATCTCGAGTTGACGGAAGCGAGCGCGTTCGCGGTCCGGAACGTCTGGAAGGGGCTCGACAAGACCCGGGACGCGCTCAAGAGCTATCAACACAACGTTGGTTTCTACAAGGTGAGCTTTCACGCTGGGTAATTGGATAATGCAAGGACCGCATGTGCTGACACGATCCGTCTTTCGCAGGCCGGCATCGTCGGCTCGCATCTCGCAGCGCATGGCCTATCGCTCGAGAACGAGGTCGAGGGTCTGAAGGGCGTCATGGCGCAGATGCGGAACGCGCTCGACGAAGCCAAGCACGTCGGAGGTGCAGGCGGACGGTCTCGACAGCCTGCCGGTCTACCCGCTTCCTCCATGGTCTAGGCATCTTCGCTCGTTTCTTTGAACACCCTGTTGATACATTTTCGTTGTACTACGATAAGTGGTGGTGGTATACAAGGAGGGAGGGCCTCCGTATGAAGCAAAGTAGGAATAGTGGAAAACGAAGAGGCTAGTCTTCGTCCATCTCGTCGTCGTCCGAGTCGTCCTCGTCGCTGTCTGCCGCTTCCGCGATCTTGAGTCCCTCGAGGCCCTCGGTGAATTCTTGGTCGCAACCAGTGTAGGTCGTGCAGATGAGGAGCAAGACGAGGTCGTGCTCGCCCTTGGGCAGGTTCAACTCGAGCTTGGCCGAAAGTCGTCGCTGAACCGTCACCTTCTTGACGGCGTGGAGCTGCTTCGTCGATCGCTCGCCGACAACGAGGTCTGCAAGTCAAGCGTCAGTCGTCGTTCATATGTCTGAGTGATCGAGAGCTGCTCTGTGGGGACTTACAGTACTGCTCGGTGAGGTTCTTTTGCGGGAAGAACGGCGCAACGACCGTAATGTCGACCTCTTCCTCCTCGTCGACCTCGCGCTCGAGCTGGACATTGACGACGATCGGCTCGCCGGCCGAAAGCTCGTCCTTGTCCTCGATCTCGTACTGCACCTCGATCGCCGGGATGTGGTTCGCAAAGTTGGCGAGCGCCTTGAGGCTCCGGTTGTCCATCTGCAAGAGCTTGTCGCGGTCCGTGTCTTCGAGCTCGAGGAGATCGTACACGGACTCGACGCCGTTCGCCTGGCAGCGCTTGATGAGCTCCGACGTGAAGCCGGGCAGTTGTCGCAGCGGCGAGTCGGAATCCCACACCGCCTGCACGCACATCTGGCTCAACTCCATCGCGCCGATCGCGTTCAAGTGGCCGTTCGACGACATGCAGTCGACACAAGCCGCGAGCAGGTTCAGGACCTTGCCAAGGATGAGCGCCTGGTCGGCCGCGAGATCTGCCGGCAGGGCGAGGCGCGAGAAGTGCGCTTGCAAGAGCACGTTGACCTTGAAGTGCGGCGACTCAAAGTCGACGTTGGCGAGCTTGACGGGGACGCGGTCGTACACCTTGCGGAGGAGCTGGTCCTCGTGGTGTCGGATCGGGATGCTCTCGAACTCGGCCGCCGACGAGACGATCTCGAGGAGACCGCGCAACTTGGTCTTCTCCGTAAGAGACATGGAGAAGATGTCGATCGTGACGTAGTTGATGTTGTAGTACGCCGCAATCATGCCCAAGTTGAGCGCCGAAACGTCCATCTCGTCTTCGACCGTGATCGCCTTCGAGTTTTGCAAGTCGGCCAGAGTCGACTCGACGAGCTCGGACAGGTGGTCGCTCAGGTGCCGGTGAGTCGTGCCCTGCATATTGTAATAGTTCGGGTTTGCGACGAGGCGGCGGTACATCCAGGTCCACGTCAGCCAGTCGACAGCGTCCCTGTCGAAGCCCAGCCGAGTCAGCGCGCGTTCATTCGCTCGATCTGCGAGTCCCGGCGGTCGACTCACTGCTTATTCTCGATGGTCTTGGTGACGATCTCGGCGTTAAAGTGGTCGTGCAACGACAGGTGCAAGTGCGACTCGATCGGGAGACCTTCGTTCAGGAACTTCTTGAAGAACTCCTTCCGAACCTGCGAGGTGAGTGCAAGTCGTCAGTCACATGAACGCAGATGAAGAAGCGGAGCCGCAGAGAACGCACCTGCTGGCACATGAGGACGCAGCGCGACGACGTGTCGTGCGACGGTCGGCACGCGCGGCCCATCATCTGCAGCACGTCGGTGAACGGGTAGTCGATGTAGCGGTGCTCCTTGCCCTCGAACTGCTGGACGCCCATGATTATGACCATGTAGGCGGTGAGCGGCATGCTCCATGCGGTGTCTTTCGAGGCGACGACGACCTGAATCGCGCCCGACTGGAACAAAGTTTCGACGATCCGCTTGTCCTGCTTCGCAAGCGCCTCGTGGTAGAAGCCGACTCCGTGAGCGAGAGTCTCACGGAGACCCGCGTCTTGCACGTGCTCGAGATGAGGAGCGAGCTCATCCGCCTCGATGTTGAGGAAGCGCGACTCCTCTTGGTCGGCGAGGCAGTACGTCAAGATGTCATCCGCGGTCGCGCGGCACTGTTTCCGAGACGGCACGAAGCAGATCACAGGTCGGTCGTTCGCGTACTCGGCCATGGCCAAGTAGGCGGGCTTCGCCATCTGAATCATGAGTGAGGGGAAGTGCGGGACGTTGAACGACTGCAGGTGGACCTCCATCGGCAGTGGCCGCGCGCCCGGACCAAAGTTGAAGATCGTCTGCGCCGAGCAGCCCATCCACTCTCCGAGGTCGCGAGCGTTGGCGAGCGAGACGCCGAACGCGACGATCCGGGTCGGGTTCTCGGTCTGCGCAGCGATGTACCGTGTTCGCGAGACGATGACCTCGTACGTCGGGCCAAGCTCGCCGCCGATGAGCTGGATCTCATCGGCGATGATGAGCCCGACGTTCTGGACGTTCTTGCGCTGCTTCCACCGGCGGGACAGCATGTCCCACTGGCTCGGCGTGCAGACGATAAGGTCGCCCTTCTCGAGCAAACGGAGGTCCGAACTCGAGTCGCCGGTCAAGGCGACGACCTCCTTGCCGCCCTGCAGGCTGCCAAACTTTGCGCGCCACTCGGCGGCACGAGCCTCGACGACCTCCTGGAACGGCTCGATGCAGACGGCTCGCCGAGGTTCAGCCTGCGCCCACAGCCTCAAGAGCGCAAACTCGGCGCAGATCGTCTTGCCGGAACCGGTCGGTGCGCCGACAAAGACGTTGTCGTTCGTCGTGTAGAGCGCCTGGAAGACCTGCGTCTGGATCTTGTTGAACGAGTCGACCGTCTCCGAGTACAGCGCCTCGTACTCGCGATTGTGCAGAGCCGAGACGGGCAGCGGCTGCAAGTCAAGGAGCGTTGTGGACGGCGGGAACTTTTCGGGGAGGATGAGGTGCTTGAACGAGAGCGGCAGGCGGGTCTCGGCGTGCATCCAGCGGTCAGAGACGATCGAGATGAAGTAGTTGGGCGGGAGAGGGTCGAGCATGGGAACGGTGAACGTGACGTAGTGGTCTTGCTCGGCGTATCGCTGGCGGAGGAGGAACTGGTCGTGGAACAGGATCATCTCGCCGTCGACATCCTCGACGAGGATCCAGAACGACTCGGCACCGCCGTGGACCTTCTCGTCCCACTGGAAATCGGGCGTGATCGTGAGCTCGATCCGGAGCAGCGACCGCGTGATCGGTTGCACGTGAGCTTGCAGTTCGACTGCGGAGAAAAAGAGGATCAGCACTCAAGCTGTACGAACCAGAAAGCGAGCTAAGGGCGCGCGCAACTCACGCTTCGGGAACTGATGGACCAGCCGATGCACGAGACGACCAGCCTTCGGCTCGCCGATGAGTTCGCCGAGCTCTGCGGGCGGCGAGCAAAGGGGTCAGCTCAAGATTGTAGCCGAATGCACGGGCGAAGAAGAAAGCTGGCTTACCCGCCGGTTCGAGGTCGAAGTAGCGGTACCACGGGAACTCTTTCCGCTCGGCGCGGCGAACGACATCGAGCGGGACGCCCTTGAACTGCCGCAGCGGCGTCATGGTCGTCCACATGCGCTTCTCGACCATCTGGCACAGGGCAAGCGCCTTGTGGGTCAAGGCGGCCCAGCCGCGCTTCAGGCAGATCTCGAACATGGCGCGGAGGATACGGCCGGCCGATTGCGTCACGTAAACCATGTCGGCGACGAGCGCGAAGCCGTCGAGCTTGAGTTGCGAGATGTACGACTGAAGGAGCACGTTGATCTTGGCGGAAGGGTCGTCGACCGACTCCTTGATCGGGATCGGCACGCGTTCGAGGAGCTTGGCGAGTTCGAGCCTGAGGAAGTCCACGCGGATCAGTCACGAGCTCGCCCACAACGAAAAGCGGGCATGACCTACTTCTCTTCGGCGCGAACGGGCACGTTCTTGAACTCCTCGGACAGCGAGAAGATCCGGAACAGTTCGATGTAGCCGGTCGCCGACTTCAGGTGCTGATTGTAAGCGCCCATCGACGTGTGCGAGACATAGTAGCTCGAGGCGATCCGACCCAGCTCGTTGGTGTCTGCGGCACGCGGTCGACACCCAGAAGATCAGCCTCGAATGTTCGCTCAGAAGCAAGGGCCAAGATGAGAGACTTACGGAAGACACCCGTCTTGCGGTCGTAACGGATCAGGCCCGATTTCTCGAGCATGACGGCGGCCGTATGGACGATGTCGGACCGCTTCTGCTCGAGGAGCGGGTCGTCCTCGTGGTAACTCGGGTCGACCGAGTACAGCGACGGCGTACCGAGCATCCGGACGTAAAGGTATGTGTAGCCGAGCCTGCGCCGAGTCACGCGAAAAGCGGTCAGTCACGGCGAGTAAACAGGCCGCAAGGCTTCGGGGAGACGTAACGCACCACTGGACGGCCTCGTCACGGTTCCGGACGGTTCCGAGGACGATCTCGGCGTTGAGGTTGTCGGCGAGCTTGGCGACGTACTGCGACTCGATCGGGAGTTGCTGGTTCATCATCGATAGGTAGTACTGCAGTTCCGAGTGGTTCGTGATGATGATGCCTTCTCCGAACGTGTCGTACTGAGGTCGACCGGCTCGACCGAGCATCTGGAGGACGTCCTGACTCGACAACTCGACCCACCGACCTTTCTCCGGGTTGTAGATCTGAGTTCCCTTGATGATGACGACGTGGGCGGGCAAGTTGACACCCCAAGCGAGCGTCGCGGTCGACACGAGGACCTGAATCCGGCCATCGCCAAACAAGTCTTCGACGAGCGTCCTGTCGACGCGGTTCATGCCGGCGTGATGAATGCCGAACCCGAACGGGAGGAGGTCCTTCAGGTTGGCGTCGCTGACCGACTCGGCTTCGGTCGTGAGGATCTCGCGCGTCGCCGGGTCGGCCCGGAGGAACTGGGTGATCGTCTCGTTCTCGACGGCGGCGTCGCGGAGGAACCTCGCCGTCTTGGCCGTTTCCTTGCGCGAGTGGACAAAGATGATGATCTGGTCCTTGCCGGCGTGTTCGAGGACTTTTTCGTAACAAATCTCGTTCGTGACTTGGTACCGCTTGATCGCCTTTTTCTCGGTGACGCCGATAAACTCTTGCTTGAGCGGGCACGGGCGGTACGACGAGTCAAAGTAGAACAAGCCCTTGTCGACGTCGACCTTGAGGAACCGCGCGACGTCCTTGTAGTTCGGCAGCGTCGCCGAGAGACCGACGAGGCGAACATAGTTGTGCGTCTGCTCCATCCGGCGGATCGTCCTCGCGACGATCGACTCGAGGACCGGACCGCGCTCGTCGTGGAGCAAGTGGATCTCGTCGATAATGATGAGCGAGACGAGGTTCGTGTAACTCGTGTCGGTCGATTTCCGCGTAATGACATCCCACTTTTCGGGCGTCGTGACAATGATCTGCGTCTCGGCGATCTGCTGCTTCGTGAGTTGGCGGTCTCCCGTGAGTTCGTTGACCGTGACGCCGAACGGCTTCAACCGCTGGTTAAAGTTGCCGACCATCTCTTGGACGAGCGCCTTCATCGGCGCGATGTAGACAATCTTGAACGCGCTAAAGTCAAACTCGCCCGTCCGGTCGTCGCGGTGTTTCGCGAGCTCGTTCAAGACGGTGAGCATCGCGACGTTGGTCTTGCCGGCGCCGGTCGGCGCACACAACAACAACGGCTCGTCGGTCCCGAACGCGACGGGGTACAACCGACTCTGGACTCGGTTCAGGGTCGGGTTCCCCTTGAACGCGTCTTGGGCCCATTGCGGCAAATCCGTCACGGGGACGAGTTCGCCGTCTTTGAGCGGAGCCGGTTTTGGCGCCGGGACGTGAACCTCCTCGTAACCCTTCTTGGTCCGCTTGAACGAACCTTCGGGGAGTTTGCACTTTTTGTTCGACATGAGGCGGCCGCCCTGGGCGAACGCCATCGATTCGAGGTCGAGCGTCTTGCGAGGAGGCGGCGCCGCTTCGCCCGGCTTCAACGTGCCCTTGGCAGGACCCGCCGCCGCGGGCTTGATGATCGTCGCCGAAGCAGGGGCATCGACCTCCATCCCGTCTTGTCCCGCCGCGCCCGCACCACCGTTCCGGAGTTCCTTCAAGATCCACCCGACGCCCTTTTCGCGCATCGCGACTTCGACATCCAGCTTTTCGTCGTCCGAACTCCTCGCCAATTTCGTGCACCAGACAATCTTTTCGCGGTTCGTGATCAAAGTCGAGACGAGTTGAAACTTGTCGTACTCGGTCAAGTCCATCAGGGCGTTCTCGACGTCGCGCGTGTTGCCTTCGGACGACAAGAGCGACATGGCTTGTTCCGTCTTTTGGGCCGCTTCGAGCGGGTCCGGGTACGAAGCCGCGACGAGGCGTTGGAGCCAAAAGCCGTCGATCTCGCGAGCGGGGACGCGACCGTCCGACGACGACGACGAAGGGGCGGAACCTCCCTTTTTGAAAGCAGCGGCGCCTTGACCTCCGACGACGACCGTGTCGTCTTCGATGTCGACTCCGGTCACCATCTCGTCGTCGTCGATGCCGCCACCACTGCCAGTCGGACCTTCGACGCGTTCGTCCTCTTCGTCGTCGTCGTCGTCCGAATCTTGATCGCGGACTTCGAACCCTTCATCGTCTTCGTTCTCATCGTCATCTTCCTCTTCAAAGACGACCGCGACTCCGACATCGTCATCAATCTTGCCCGCATCAGCCGCACCATCGTCGTCCTCTCCATCGGCGCCGTTCCCCTTGTTGTCCTCCTCGTCGCCATAATCCGTGATCCGTTTCCCGAGCGCCGTCAACTCTGCAAACTTGTCGTTCGAAACGGTCGCCGACAAGAGCGACTCGACTTCGCGTTTCTTGTCGAGGTCCTTGAGCGAGTCGTCCTTCAAGTACCCGAGGATCATGTCGGCGGCGGAACGGACCATGGCGGGAGGCGTATCGCCAAGCAAAGAGTGAACGAGGGCGAGGATCAACTCGTACACGCCGCGCGTCTCGGACGTTCGCGGTCGGTAGTCGAGGCCCTCGACTGAACGGGCGCGCGCGGGGGTTTGTGAACCCAAGTCAGTTGAGAGGCTTGATTTTCCCTACCAGGGCGACCCGCAATCGCAAGCAAAGAGGGTAGTGGACTCACGATCCTGCGTCGCCTCGAGAACATCACCATACCTCGTCCCTCCCGCGATCGTGTTCCTTTTTTTGCTCGGGCCGGCGCCTTCCAACTCTCTCCGTTCCCTCCGTTCGCGGTCCTTTTCGGCCTTCTTGCGTTTCTCGTCGACGTTAAGTTCTTGACGGTACGCGCGCGAACCCATTTCTTTCGGGTTGATCCGGCCGACGAGGGATTCGGCTTCGCCGGTCGGTTCGTCGACGTTGCGACGGGACCGGTCGGCCGTCGTGACCAGCGACGACTGCGTTGCGCGGTGTACATTCGCGTGTCAGTGTTTTCGGTAGTTTGGCAGGGTGAAGGAGTTAAAGCGCGCGCGGCCTGGATGATGCAGGCCAATAGGGCGAGATGAGGATGGGATGAGGGTTGGACCAGGATCAGGTAACGGAGAGGGAGCGGAGACTGACCATCGCATGGTACTGGTACTGATCGTACGCTCCCGGTTTAGGCGGCATCTTGGGCAAATCCGACTGGGGTCCTGCTCTAGAGAGAGAGTAGAGTAGGCGAGGCGAGGCGAGAGAGAACCAAACGGCGGAGAAGGGGCGAGCCTCGCTAGATCGGGGTGCAGTCACAAGCTAGACGGGACTAGAGACCGGGACGCCTGGAGCTCTGCAGGCTGGGTACTCTGTAGAGATCCCTGGGTCAGCACACGCAAGGGCGTGGCTTTCTATAGAGAGAGGGAGAAGGAGGGCGTGACTGGGGACCGTGTGAGGGAACTTGTCGACTTTGCCGAATTCGACTTCAACGAACTCGCAGGACCTCACCAACACGAGGCGGCCTCCTCTTTGGACCTGATCATAGGCCGTGACACTTATACTGCAGCCCTCGTCCAAATTCGGGAACAGACGAGTCCCGCCCGTCCTGAGTCGGAGCCAGAGCGAGAGCCAGAGCGAGAGAGGTACGCCACGGCTCTTCCTCTCACTCTCGCGGGAGTGAGTGTTTGCCCAACCTGACCCTCCTGACCAACGTCACACAGTGTAAGGCGACCAACTAAGTAAGAAGCCAGAGCGCTTCTTCACATGCCCTCTGCCCTCGACTTGCTATCGGCGGCCGCCCTCCTCGATCAACCGACGGCCGCAGCAGCGTTCGCAGACTCGACACCGACACCTGCCGACGACCGAGACGACAACAGCAACTCTGCAACTTTACACCCGTCGAGTCTAGACGCCGGACAGCAGCAACGCTATGCTCCTGCGCCAGCCGGTCACGGAGCGCCCGTCGCTCAGCACCACACCGAACTCGCCGACATTGCTCGCGCCGTAATCAACTTTCCTCCCGCTCCCATTGCACAACCACCACCTCATGCAGCACCGAGTATCGTCGGCCTCCAAGGTCGTCAACGCGTTCCGAGCAGTAGCGGTTCGACGGGACTCTTTGCGCAGCAGCAGCAGCAACAACCACCCGTCATCGGGTCGCTCCCGCCTCTTCCTCCTCCCGTCCCCGTCGGAGCAAGTCCACCGATCCCGACTCACTCGCACGGAACGAGACGACAAGCGCGAGAACAACAACAACAGCAGCAGCAGCAACAGTTGGCGTCGTCGAGGCAGCCGTTACAGTTCTACACGGCCTCGGACGGGACGGCTCATCTCGGCAGGACAGCGGCGGCGACATTACCAGGTCCTCCTCTCGCGGCGGTGGCGGCGGCGACAGTGACGGGACTGCCACCTCTGCCGGCGCTGCCGTTGCCGTCGACTTTGCCTCCCCTGCCGACTTTGCCAGGAGCGCCCACCTCGATTTCTCCTTTGCCGGCGTACCAGTCGACTTCAAGTTCCGTTACAGGCGCAGGAGCAGCAGGCTCTTCGAATTCGAGAGCAGCAGCAGCGCCTCTCCCCTCGCCGCCGAAACCGAAACCGAACCGGCCGCCTCCGTCGTACGCCGTCCCTCCCGAATCTGGTCTGATCCGCTGCGTCTGCCCCTACTCTGTCGACGACGGTTTCACGATCCAATGCGACCTCTGCAACGTCTGGCAACACGCCGCGTGCGTCGGGATCCCTTCCCTCGTCGACGTTCCCGACGAGTATTGGTGCGAGAGGTGTGACCCCTCTGGAGCGAGGGAACGTGGAGTCGATGGCAGGTTGGCTGAAGTCGGGATGAGGGTTAGGATGAGAGAGATGGAGAGGGTACAGGAACAGATCAGGAGGGCAGAGGCGTTGCAGGCGCAGCATCACAAGGACATGGCGCTCGCCGTCGAGCGAGCAAGGGACCGCGAGCTCGGCGTCGGCGCCGGTCTGGGCGCGGGTGCGGGTGCGGGTGTGGGCGTGGGCGTGTCCGTGCCCGGGGACAGTCAGAGGGGATCGTCATCGCAATACTTGCAGCAGGGCGCCGCCTACTCGGCGGCAGCGGCGCAACAACCACCAGCATCCAGTACAGCAGCAGCAGCAGCGGCAGCGGCCAAAGCTGCCCTCGATGACGATCCAGATTTCACCCTCCACTCGACAACACCGCGGTCTCGACCGAAAGCGAACAAATCGCGGCGGAGCGGTGGCGGCGGTGGTGGGGCCAATTCCGTGACGGCAACTCCGACCGCCCCTCCTGCAACGGGTGGCGCTTCGATTACGCCTGGTCCTGGTCAGTCGACGTCGATGTCGGCGAGTGTCGCGACGGCAGCGGCGGCGTTGGCGAACGTGACGGCATCGCCGCGCGGGCAGCAGCCGCAGTCTGGAACAACGACGACGTCCTCTCCGAAGCGTGCTATTCCCGACGTCGACCAATCGAAATCGCAAGGTGATGACGGTGCGGCGCGAACCGGTGACGACGCCGATACCGTCATGGCGGCAATGCCGGACGAGGCGAAAGCGTCACCGGCGACTGAGCCCGTGATCGCGGCGACAAAGCAGGGCCCCGGAGAGACCTCAAAGCTCGGTCCGCCACCGACCGTTCCGAATAAAAACCCGGTGCCGATCGGCCGGAAGCGGCGCGTCGCGAAGCAAACCAAGAGTCGGGCAACTTCAACCGGCGGCGAAGCGACCGATGATGGTGCCGCTGCTGGACCTTCGACGCTTGCGCCGCTTCCGACGGAGCCAGCAGACGGAGGCAGTCGACTCTCTTCCCTTCGAGATCGAGATCGGACCGCGAGGAACGCGTCCGCTTCCGCTTCGGCGCAGGACGAGTCGGGCTTGTCGTCTGATGACGACGAACGACCTTCGACGGTCGCGGTCACTTCACGCTCAGATCGGCAGAGTCGTAATGCCGTCGTAAACGACGAGGATGATCGGTACGACGCGTGGCAGTACGAGTATACGCCGATCGAGGCGAACTTGTACCCGGACGCGGCGCTGCTCGACCACCTCGAACAGGTCTTGAGTCGGCCGGCGGGTGCCGTCCTCGATCAAGTGGATGAGACGGAATCGCCGGCGTGGCACAGCTTGCGCGAGCGGCAGGACGCGATGCGAGGCGTCGCCGGCGGGCGGACCGGCGCCAAAGTCGTCGAAGCGCTGTTGGACCTCCAGCCGACCTATGTCGAACTCCCGACGCTTCCGCCGACAGGTCCGATCGCGGTGAAACCTTTGCCGCTCTCGGCGACGACCATGTCGCAACCGCCGATTCAGAACGCGTACATCCCGACGCCGTATTCGGCTTCGCTGCACGCGTCTTCGGCCGCGGCTCAGGCGATGTGTCCATACCCGCGACCGAAATCGTTCGCCTTGTTCGCGACTGCGCCGATCGCGGCGGGTTCGTTGATCACCGAGTATTCGGGCGCCGTCTCGGATCTCGAAAAGTATCGGTCCGACCCGATCAATCAGTACCCGCTCGCGGGAACACCCAAGGGCGCAGTTCGCGCCTTGCCGCACCCGTGGACCGTGGTCGTCGACGCCCGGCAGTTCGGCAACGAGGCGCGGTTCGCGCGCAGTGGCTGCAGGCCGAATGCGGTCTTGCGCGTCGTCAAGGTCGAGGCACCTTTACTGTCGAACGCGGCTGCTCCAACCAAGCGGAGGCAGAAACGGTCCGGCTCGCCGGCGAAAGGACGCTCGCGGTCGACGACACCTTTGCCTGGCTCGAATGCAGGAGGCACGGACGGCCCACAGTGGGCGGCTCAGCGTTCAGGTCACCCTGCGGCGGAGAGCTTCCGCGTCGCCATCTTTGCCCTGACCGACATTCACAAGCGCGACGAGATCGTCCTTCCATGGGACTGGGACGATGCGCACTTGGTTCACCTCCTGCCGTCTTTGCTCGCGCTACCGTCAACCGTCACGTCGCCGTCACTGCTCGAATCGTTGTCGGAACACCTCGATGCGGCGGCAAACCTTTCGCGCGCGATGGCAGCAGTTGCCGACGTTGTCCTTGCACCCGCTTCGTCCTCTCTGAATGGAGGTTGCGCTTGCGAGCGCAAGAAGGAATGTGCCGTCTGGTGGCTCGCGCGAGGCGGGGCCGCGTCGTGCTTCTCCCTCACCGCGAAGGGTGGCGGCGGACGCGCGACGCAAGATGTCGGGATCGCCTTCTTGAACGCATTCGCAGGCGCCAATGGACGAGACAAGGAAGGAGTCGACCCGAGCATTGCGAAACGGAAAGCCGGTTCGACTCAAGCGCGCCAGATTGACCTCGGAGCGTTGGTCGGACTCGAGCGCGGCTGGATCGTCAGCGAGCCGGCAAAAGCCGAACCTCCTCAACGCGAGGAAGAGTCGGTTGCCGCCGGCGATACCGAGCAGAGAGCTGCCCTTTCGGAGAGCGACGACGCCATGTCTGTGGATGATAATGCTGTGAACGAAACCAAGCCGATTGCGCCCGGTAAGCACTTAGCTTTGCATTCATATCTGTGAAACTTGGACTTACGCCCCTCTTCCGCCAGACGAAATGGATGCGATCTCGCCATCTTCGGCCCTCACCTCCCTACCTTCCGACGATGCACCGCGACCTCCTCGTTCGACCTCTCCCGTCGCGCGTCCGTCTCGGGACGCTCCGGCGCCTGTCGACTCCGGCAGAGCAGACGATTCGGATTCGTCCGAGCTGACGGAACCGCTCTCGAACCTCTCTGCGCTCGAAGACGACGCCGACAGTGACGATGACCTATCGGAACCAGACGAGACCGTTCTGTCGCCGCCACTCTTCTCCAAGGCCGGTTCGGCTCTGCCTCGTCTGCCGTCACCGGTTGCTGCTCCACCAAAGAAGAAATCGACAGCCCGCAAAGCCTCTTCAACGGACAAGTCGGGAGCGCCAGCGTCGGCGCGATCGAGCCTTTCCCCAAAGCCACAGACGGAGAAGCCCGCTGTCCATGACAAGGCGCGCAACAAGTCATCGGGGACGAAGAAGCGCAAGGTCGCCCGAGTCTATTCCTCCTCGTCGGAATCCGAGCACGAACATGAGGCAGTCTCGCGGACTTCCTCGCAGCCGGCTTCGCGAGCCATGTCAGAGGACACTGTAGGGAAGCCCGACCCGGCCTCCGCGGCGACAGCAGCATCAGACGAGACATCTCGTGCGCCGGTCCGTAGCAAGAAACGACCCGCCTCGTCTACGCCTCACGGACTCGCCGCTCTCAAGATCCGCAAGGTCAAGAAGCGCTCTTTACAAGACGCGAGCGACGAGTCTGATGCTGAGCCCTCGCCGGACGCTGATGTTGCGGCCCGCCGCCGAAATGAGGGCGCTCTGGCCAAGGAGGAGCGACGCGAAGACACCGAAATGGCGTCCGCTGAACCGAGCGAGCCGCGTGAGTTTCCGACGCCTCTAGTCAAGAGGCATCATAGCTGACGCTCATTGTCTCTGTAGTCTCATCGACGACCGTGACGCAAGCAGCGACTACCGCAGAAACAGGATCGTTGCCGCGGGAACAGTCGAGTGCCCCGTCTCCGGCGCAGCCCGCTCCGCCGCCGCCGCCTCCTCCGGTCCGAGCGCGTCTCTCCTTCGCCGAGTACCGGCAAAGGCAGATGCGTCCGCCGCCGCCGCCGCCGCCGCCGCCTCTCGCGGCCGTTTCGTCCGAGAAGCCCACACCCGCGGCGGTCGCTCCAGTGTCTGCTCCGCCTGCACCGACGGCGCAACCGGTACTCACGACCGCTTCTCCCGCCATTACAGCACAGGCCGCTTCGGCGTCTCCCGTCACCGCCGCGCATCCTCTTGCAGGCGTGACTGCAGCTCAACTCGAAGCACTCGCTGGAGCCCTCGCGGCGGCATCGTCGTCACCGTCTTTGACGCCGGCCATGTCGCTCGCCGCGCTGAGCACTGCGGTGCCGACACCTTCGCCGGCTAGCACGAGCCGTTTGCTCCCTTCCGAGACGCCACCCTTGCCCCAAGCTTTCCTTCGTCGACCGCCTCCACCTCCTCCGCCACCGCCAGCTCGCGACGCTGGCGGTCTCGCACAACGGCGCTCGTCTGACGGAAGATTGCCCGGCACGACGCTGATGCCGCAGCAGTATGTGGCTTCGGACGGTCCCGGTCGTGCCGGTGACGATGAGCCGGAGGCTGGAACTCCACCTCTCCCACCTCAACGCGACCCCGAGCCGATCTCGGACGCCCCGATGCTTCCACCAGTCGGCGAGAAAGAAGCGCCGCCCGGCAGTGGACAGCTGAGTGCCGCCGACATCTTGAAAAGCATCGGCGACTACTTCGGTTCAAGTTCTGGTACGCCGCCGGTCGCGAGGCCTGCACGCCAGCTCGCGGCGGATGCCGTTGCTGCCGCGCAATCGCCGTCGGCCGTCTCGCAGGGTACGCCGCCATTCCCGCCTCCACGGACGCCATACTCGCAATCGCAGCGAGCGGCTGAGCTCCCTCCCGGTTCAACATCCGCCGGCGGTACCTCCGCGCCGAGCAGTACTGCACGCCGTCCGTCAGTCAGTCAGACTGGCTCTGCGCTTGGTCTGCATTCGGCCTCGCTCCCGTCCTTCACGTCGTCCGTCACCGTTGCAGCTCAACCTCCAGCCGGCCCTCGCGCGGGAGGCCCGCTCCCGATGCCTGGCTTCCGCCCCATCTCGTCGCAGAGCAACCCGGCTACGAGTGCACGTCCGAATGCGCCAACCCAACCGCGTGCGAGTCAGTCGCCTTACGGACGACCGGCGACTTTGCAGAACAGCCCGGCGGGCGCGTTCGCGCGTGCTCCGCTTCCATCCGGACCTCCCCTTCGGCAATCGTCCGTTTCCCCTGCACTCGGGCTTTCGGCTTTGCCTCAGTACGCCGGAGGCCCCGTGCGCCCTTCGCCACCGGTCAGGCCGGTCGAGCTCGGCGGCGCGATCCCGACGGGCCCGAAAGCCATGCAGAATGGTTTGGTCCCGCCTGCAAGCTCGAGCCGACCTCCTAGCGTCGGATCCAATCCTCCGACGACGCCAAACACTCCCTCGCAAGCTTTGCCGCCTCGCACTGGCTGGGGATCGGCACCGCGCGGTCGCGGATCCGGTTTCGGAGGCAAGTCAAATCCCTCGCCTAGCGTCTTCAGTCTTCTCAGACGGACGTACTGACAGCTTTTTCTCGTGTATATAGGCCCACCTTCCGGTCCTCGCGGAGGTCACAACGGTCCACCGCGCGGTCGTGGCGGGAGCGGCGGCCCCAGCGGTGGAGGATGGGGTTGGCGCGGACGGGGCAACGGTCGCGGAGGACGCGCCGGCGCATGAAGACGGTGGCGCGTGAAGATCTATGAAGAGACTCTCAACCTGAAGCAGTGAGATTGTTGTCGTATTTACTGTATCGAAATCAAAGTTCCCTTGCATGCTCTTCTTGGCGTGATTCCGTTCCAACGAGCTGGCCATTACAAAGGTGAATTCGCAGCGAGCTTTGCCGCTGCTACGGCTCTTCTGGCTCGACGACACCCGCACGTTCGCAGATCGCGCTGTAGTGCTCCGGCCGGCGGTGCGTGGCGAACGCAAACGTCTTGTTCTTGCCCTGCTGGCACGCGTCCAAATCGATCTCGGCGACGACGACCTCGTCCTCCTCCGTCTTGTTCTCCGCGACGATGTGGCCTTCCGGGTCGACGATCATCGAGCCTGAGATGAGGGGATGCAAGCCGTCGTCGACGCCGCAGCGAGCCGAGGTGATCAGGAAGGTCGAGTTGGTATAGGCGTGAGCTTGGCAGACGAGCTTGTGGTGGAACATGGCGTCGGCATACGCCGCCTCCCGGGTCATCGAGTCTGGATCAATGCCCCAAAGCTGTGGCGCCCAGGCGGTCGTGTTCTGCGGACCGCACATGAGCCGGTCAGCGAAAGAACGCAAGCTGAGGAAATCGCCGCGTCGAAGGATGCTCACATAGCCGATGCACATGATCTCGACGCCTTGCAGCCCGTAGACTCGCCAACCCTCTGCCCACCGACGGTCGTTGCAGATGAGCTGACCCACGATTGGACTCTTGTCGCCGCCGCACGCTGCTCGAAGTGAAGGCGCCCGGAACGCTTTGAACCCGAGGTTGCCCGGTTGGAAGTAGTACTTCTCGAGTTGATTGGTGACGCCGGGCTCTTTGCTGAACGGCTCAAACGTTCCTGCGATGTGGGCGGGTGAGCTTCGGGTGGAAGCGAGAAAAAGCGAGGACGCGAATGTACCTGGAAGATGTATCTTTCGGTACTTGGAGACCGTCTGCCCGTCCGAAACATACGACGCCGTGTTGTAACGAGTTCCTTCTGGGGTCTCTTCGCCGTAGCCAATGGCAACATCGACGCCAAGCTCCTTTGCCTTGTCGAAGAAGGGTTTGACTGCCGCGCAGTCTGCAATACCGGATGCCGGCTCTTTCTCAAAGAAGGACGCGATCTCCTCGTCATCTTCGATCCAGTATCGCGGGAAGAAGGTCGTAAAAGTCGTCTCGGGAAAGACGGCCAGTTTGACTTGTTGTCCAGCTGCTTGCTCGAGGAGCGAGATTAGCCGCGAGAGGACTTGACTGCGGAGCGTCGACCGGTCGACGCGTCCGACTTGGACAGCAGCGACTCGAAGCAGGCGGGTCATGGTGTGCGCTATGAGCGAGAGAGTCTAGCACTGCTGTCCAGGAACAGTTCGTTTACGCGTATCGGCGTCGATCACTCTCTGCCGTCGCCGGAGTTCGCCGCCGCCCAACTCGACCGGCGCGGCCGAATTCGCCGGCGTGTGGGGTACAAAGTCAAGCCGCCGTATCTTGCGCATTTCGCAGCAATTGCTATCCCGTACGAGCAGCAGAACATTGGTCATAGCCTGTAAGCGAGCACACGCGTAGCTCCGAACAAGAATGAGCGGAACAGAGTCGGACGCTCCAGTCGTCGGTGAGTTTGTCCCGGAATATCGGTTGGACTGCCGCTGAGCAGCAGAGTACAGCTGATGCGAGACATGTTGTTACAGTCGTCGGCGCAGGCTGTATCGGTCTGACGACTGCGATCGAACTGCTGAGGCGTTCATACTCGGTCCTCCTCGTCGCCGACCGATTCCCTCAAGATGACCTCGTGGCCGATTACGCTTCGACCGCGGCTGGAGCACATCATCTCAGCTTTGCCGACGACCGAGACTGGCGTCAACGATACTTCGACCAGCGGACGTTCGACCGGCTATGGGAGGAAAGTCGAGATGCCGCCGAGGGTGGAAAGAAGGGCTTGATGCGACTCACGCAGACCGAGCTGTACGTCCGCGAGCGCGTGCGTGTGAGGGTGAAAAATAACATACGCGTGGTCACACAGCTACAAAGGCGATCTGCATCTCCGCTTTATGGAAGGCCTGCCCGATGTGAGTTCCAGCTCTCACGTCACACGCTAATCGATGCATGGCTAACACAAAGCCGTTCGATCCCGTAGTTCCGCATTCTCGATGCTTCGGAACGACCCTCCGAGTAAGAGCCGGTGCGGCAGACTGCGACCTCATCAGACGCTCATTGCCCTTCTACGCCCGCAGCGTCGAGCATGCCGTCTCCTTCACCTCGCTCACGATCGAACCGGCCCGCTATCTCGTGAGTCACTCCGCTCTCCATTCATGCATCATCTCTGGGAGCCCGACCGTCGGCTGACGCAGGTCCCATGTCTAGCCTTTTCTCGTCGAGACCTTCAAAGACTTGGGAGGCACCCTCAGACAAATCGAACCCCTGCACAAACTCGCAGACGCCAAGCGGTACGCTCCTACAGCCAAGGTCGTCGTCAACTGCACCGGGCTCGGAGCTCGTTACGTAAGTCGCTGCGACTTTGGAGGAACTCCGATTCGTGGTCTCCACTTCCGGCCCCCCTTCAAACCCGAAGACTCGAGGGGCCGAAGTTTGTGGCGGCGGTGCGAGCAAGGTGCGAGTAGGCTACTGATACATTCCTGTTTCCCCCAGCTCGAAGACGTGCGCGACTTGACGACCCGGCCAGTCCGCGGCCAAGTGGTCCTTCTCGACGCCCCGTGGGTCAAGACCGGTCATACCCGACAGATTGGCTCTTTGAGCGGCGGCGAAGGCGGCGAGCGTACCTATGTCATCCCGCGCGCTTCCGGCGAAGTGATCGTCGGCGGAACGCGGGAAGTCGATGATTGGGAACGTCAACCCCGCCCGGAGACTACAATCGACATTCTGCGGCGTGCGCTCGAGATCTGCCCCGATCTGGCGATACCGCCGAATATAAGTCATCCGATCGACCTGCGCACGCTCACCAAAGCCGAAGTGGTCGGGTTCCGACCCACACGCGATGCAGGAATCCGACTAGAGCCGGAAACACTGAGCGGAGCTGACGCGCTGACGGTCGTGCACAACTACGGCCACGGCGGTTACGGGTGGCAAAGTATGTGGGGATGCGCGGAGGAGGCTGCCAAGATTGTCGGCGAGGAGATCCGTAGACGCGAAGCAGCAGGATCGCGCTCTTCCTTCAAGGCGAAATTATAGACTCAGTCTGGCCTTTTAGCGGAGCACTCAGAGAGTCGCCCCTCGTCCATTGTCAAGACCAGGCTGGCGTCTGAGCATGACCGGCGCCTGAGCATGACGGGCGCAGTGCGCGACAGGGTCCCCAGAGAGTCGAAAGGTCTCCACTACCGAAACGAGAGCAGATTGCTCCCTCACACCGAACATAGCGTTCTCTTCAACTCTCGAGTTGCCCGCTGTGATGCAATGAGGATCGCACAAAAGTTTACTGCTCGTCCACGCCGTTCGAGGCGTTCTGCCCGTCCTGCTCCTCAGCAGCGTCGAGGTAACTCGGCCGCCACTCATTCAGCCACTTATTCCTCGGACCGGACAGCACGCTCTTCCCGCGCTTGAGGAATTGGCCGTACCCCGGCTTGGCAACGACCTCGTTTGTTGCGCCGTCGTAGACGACCTGGCCACGCAAGATCGTCATGACGGGCCAGTCTTCGATGTCGTGGCCTTCGAAAGGTGTGTAGTCGCAGGCCGAGTGGAGCTGCGCGTGGGAGTCACATCAGTCCGCCTTGCCCGCGTCCGGTAATGACGCATTTGGAGCGCTCACGTTCGAGACTGTCACTTTGCTCGTCTTGCGGGCGGTCGGCGATCGCCAGATGACAAAGTCGGCGTCGGAACCGGGCTGAATCGTCCCCTCTGTGTGCGGCAACGGTGTCAGGGTCCTTCACCTGTACGCGAGCAAGTAAAGTACGCACTCTGCGGGTACATGCCATACAGCTTGGCCGCGTCCGTGCAGTTCAACTCGACAAATTTGCTGGGCGACATGCGCCCTGCGACAGGCGAGGTCAGCTGATGTGTAGCAAGCATGACTCATTGAGCAAGCTCACCTTTGCAGACGCCCTCTGACCACATGAGCGGTCCGCGCGTCTCGACGCCCGGCAGCCCATTTGGAATGTACCGGAAGTCTCCGCGAGGGTTCTTGCCCGGGTTCTTGGTCAACCCGAGCTGCTTGCCGTTTTCGTCGTAAAAGTTGGTCGGCGCGTGGTCGGAGGAGACGACTGTAACTGTGCCGTTGCACGTCGAGTTCCAGACGAGCTCGCGGTCGGCTGGGTTCTCCCGCAACGGAGGGGCGCAGCATGCCTTGGCACCTACAAGATGCACGCGAGTCAGCCTCTCATACGAGCGCGCAAACAAGTTCTTGAGACGCACCTTCGAAGCCGGGCGCTCGCATCTCCTTGCCGGTCAAGAGGAGGTAGTGGGGGCAAGTTTCGGCGAACACGCTCATCCCCCGCGTCTGCGCCTCGCGGATCACTTTGAAGGCGTCGGGAGCGCTCACGTGGACAAAGAGCACGGGACAGTCCATGAGCTCCGACAGGGCGAGGACGCGATTCGTCGCCTCGCTTTCGACGATCGGCGGTCGCGAGGTGCCGTGGTTCCAGGGCGCCGTCATGCCTCGCGCGGCCAGGTCCCGCGTCATCCAGGCGATCATGTCCGCGTTCTCGGCGTGGACCATGGTCGTCACGCCATATTGCCGCGCGGCGTAGAAGCACTCGAGGATCTGCTCGTCCGATAGCTTGAGCGCCGGGTAGGTCGAATAAATCTTTATACTCGTAATGCCCTGCTCGATCAAGCTCGGTAGTTCGCCGTGCATCTGCTCCTTGCTCGGGTCGGTGACGATGACATGGAACGAGTAATCGGCGACGGCGTTGCCGGTCGCGAGCTGGTGGTACGCATCGACAGCCCCCTGCATCGATTCGCCGCGGTTCTGCACCGCAAACGCGATCATGCTCGTACATCCGCCTGTAGAGATTCGACGTCAGCCGCAGTGCCCTGGACCCAAGGACTCGCCCGGCACGACTTACCTGCGACGGCGGATCGACTCGCCGAGGTCCAGTCGTCGGCGCTCTTTGCGCCTAGAGCCTTTGCCGCCGATTGAGCGACGTGAACGTGCGAGTCAACCAGTCCGGGCTGCACGAGATCTCATTCGTCAGCTGGCAGCGCAATCCGTTCAGTCGAGGCACAGAGGCAGTACGCACCGTCACGTATCCTCCCTCGGCATCGATCACCTGACAGCCTTCGGGTGCCTCTAAACCGATGGCCAGCATGAGCACTTTGCCATCTTTGACGGCGATGTCTGCCCTGACTTCGTCGGCGGCCGTCACAACGATGCCGTTCTTGATGAGCAGATCAAACTGAAGCGAAGCAGCCATTTTTGGCGAGTAAAGCAGGTCTCGAGGTAGCGCAAGGCTGCAGCGCGAGTGAGTAGCGGAAAGGAGGCTTCGGATAGCAGCATCGTTCGCCGGCAGAATGCGGGGGGTTGTCGGCGGAAGAGCGGAAGAGAGAGAACGCCGCCGGCGAACGACTCGCGAGAAAAACCCGAGTTCGCCGCCATGCGCCGCGATAAGGTCACATGACCGATACAGCCCGGGTTATAGCGGTCGATAGTTGTTATTCGTAGACTGATTAATCGTTTGGCAGGCCGGTGGTTCGGGAATGAGGGAAACGGTGGAGGGTGCGGATGATCCAGCGCGCGAGGCCTGTCTTTCTCGCGCCACGCGCTCGATCCGGCTAGAAGCGGTTTCTCTTTGCTCGATATGGATACATCTATTGGATCGGAAACAATAGAAAGTACTACGGAGGATGACATTTGGGCAAACTGAAGGTGAACCGGGGAGAAAAGAATGGCCAGGAAAACCAAGCGCAGCAGCGCCCTCAGACCGCCACCACCGCCGAATCGATCGACAGCTCCTTGTCCTTCTCTGATGACATGTCCTCGAGGCCGGGAGTGCCCTTCTGGCGCACGGTAAAGTCGTACGTCGTCGGAAGCGGCGCGGGCGGGAAGACGGTCGAGAAGAGGTAATACAGCGAGCCGGCTGTGACGACACCGACGGGGTAGACTGCGACGTAGACATAAGTGGTCTGGACGGGGATACCGAGTTTCGGGTTGATGGTCCGGATGAAGCCGGGAAGGCACGGCGCGCTTTTCGGCAGGAAAACGAGGTCAGCGGCAGGTCCTTCCGGCTGCGGAACGGCGAAATGCTTCTTCGAGATGCGACTCACATGCCGCAGACGAACGCGAGAACAGCGCGCCAGTTCCATCCGCCGGTGTACCAGTACACGCTGCGTTTCTGCATGAACAAGTCGGGGACGGCGATCCGGCGACGGTGGACGAGCATGTACTCGGACATGATGACGCCGCCGAGCGGAGCCAAAAAGACGGTGTAGCCTCCGAGGAACGACGTGAAGGTTTTGGCAGTCGACTCTGTACGAGCGAGAAGAGGAGGAAGTCAGCCCGAGCGATTCGGACGATAGGCAGGCATCGCCGGTTCGGCAGCGTTCCCATTGAACTGAGCGCAACTCACGGATGATCCAGGGGCACGTGACAAGACCGAGAATGGCAGTGATGTACTCTTCGAAGCGGGCAAGTTGTATCAGCTGAAGCTCATTGGAGTGGCGCAACAGGAACCTCGGCGTGCGTGAGGTGTCGGTGATTGATCGGACTCACGGCCTCGGCGAATATTGATGTAGCGCGGAACCATGACCATCAGGTCGTTGCCGACCGCGGTCGAGTTGGCTGCGCGCGATGTATTGGGTCAATCGGGGACCTCCAAATTTCCTTAAGGTGAAAGCAAAACCCACCTGAGATGTTGGTCGCCAGGACGGCCAGTGCCCAAGGCACAGCCGTGAAGAACTGAGCAGCGCGGCTGCCCATAAGCGAGGAGACTTGAAGTGGCGACCAAGTCGAGACGCCGTAAATGACTTCAGTCGCAGAGGTGACGACAACACCGAGGATCGCGCAGAGCGTGACCGCGATTGTGAGCGAGAGGATGTTGGTCCAGATGACGACCTTACCGCTCTTGCCGTAGCCTGGAAGCTCGGTTGACGAGTCAGTCAGGGAAAGCTTTGCCGGCACGGACGGTGTACGATCAGAATATGTGATCCTTACGGGTGAAGTCGCAGATCTGCAGCGTAGATTGGGCGGTTCAGTAAGGGCGATTCGGTGACGGCGCACTGTTGACGAGGAGAAGAAGGACGCACGTTCAAAGCGAGAGTAGCCTTTGGGCCGATCGCGCTGGAAAAGGCCGACATGAAGACCACGCCGGCGGAGCGACCGTCGACGATCTTAGTCGGCTTGGAGAACACAGGTCCGAAGCCGTGCGCGCGACCGACCGCCCAGCCAAAAAGCGCGAAGCCGAAAATGGGCATGACGACGATCTGGGACGAGGACTCGTCAGACCTCGGTCGACACCAAGCCAGGCAGGGGTTTGCGGCGCAGCTCACCTTGACGGCGAAGAGGTACTTGAGCTTGGAAATGTGGATCCACAGTAGCGGTAGCTGGATGAAGTAGAAGACAAAGAAGCACAGCAGCATCGAAGAGGTGACGTGCGCACTCTCAGGGAGGTGGTTCGGGAAGTGCTGTTGAGAAAGGGGCGGTCAGACTTCCTTACTGCTCATGACCAGAGTGCCGGGCAGCATTGCTGAGAGAGAGCCGGGCGAAGCGAGCGGACGAACCTTGAAAGACGGCCAGATCGCCTGCAGCATCACTTGGACGCATTGCCCACCCTGGAACGTCTGCGTCCCGAACCAGACTATGGCCTGACAGACATAAGAGGTTCAGTATGCGGCTGCTCGACCAACGGAAGGCTCTCCGACGACTCACAGCAACTGCCCGGCAGACCACCGCCAAGTAGGTGCCGCGCACTCCGAAGGCTGTTCGAGCCAGCGAAGGAAAGTTGATGCCGTATGTGCAACCGACTGCCGTAAGAAACAGTTGTCAGCCAGCGAAAGATGAGATGGGACCGGCGAGGTCACGTACTGTAGCCTGTCACCGCGCAGCCGAGGGACACGACGAAGTGGCCGAGGAGGACAGCGCCGATGGTCGCGCCTGGTGATAGGCCTGCTTGTACAGCGCTCGAAGCAACCTGATATTGGCTAATGCCGAACGCCTCCGCTATCCAGTACCCGGCGAGGGAAAACGCTCCCCATGTTCGCATCGGCGAGTCGTGCGGTACCGGAAGCATATCGCGCTCCGCAGCGACTTCGACGACGTCTTCATCATTATCAGTCGCCTCGCGGACGGCACCATCTTTTCCGACAGCGAGGAGAAGCGGTTGTCGTTCGATCCGGGCGCGACGGACGAGTCCTTGCACGCTCATGCTTCGCGTATCCACTTAGGATGAAAGCAGGTAAGCAGAACTGCGTATGCAGTTAGGATGAAGATAGGTGTGTAGGACGTTCGAAAAGGTCCGAGGAGAGGAACCTTGACGGTGGCCAGCGAGGTTTCGGCGGCGGCGAAGTTCCTTATCTGAATTGCGGGGGCGATTGATTGTCAGTCCGCCCAAGTTCGCCGGCGATGCACACGCGGCCGATCGAAAGCCAAGACCCACGTGCCCGCAATCAAGTTGCTCAGTTGATCGTGTCCGCCGGATTGCACGCTTATCGGGTTCCTCGGAGAAACTTTGACAGCGCGACAAGGAAGCTGGGATTTTTGTTGGCGGCGATAAAGGGGTTTACGAGTCGAAGGCTACAGTTCCTGCTACAAGCGTTGTAAGTTACAGTCAGTTCACGCTCGTGATGGAACCAATAAAGCGAGTTGGGTACGTACGATTTTTTACCAGCCCGCGAGTGTCGGCCAAGAGTCGGCGGAATCTCCGCCGCCCCACTGCTCACATCCATCCAGTACGTTGAGCCAATCCTCGAGATCTGGCAAATCAAGAGTGTCGTTACCAAAGAGCGGCGAGACTTCGTTGAGCGGTGCTTGCGCTGTGGAAGATTGGTCCAGCGGCGGCGGCGGCGGCCACGCGATCGTCTGCTCAGAGGTGGTAGCTGCCGTGCCTGCCGAAGCGGCTGGCTGGTCGGGATGAATGAGACTCGCGAGGAGGTCGAGTGCCGCAAGACTTGAACCGGTGCCGTTCGATTCTCCCGGCGACGGCTCTGCGTCGACCATGCCGAGAGCCTGGACGACTGTCGCGTAATTCTCGGTCGCCGCATCTGCTTGCGCAATAGCCGATAGTCGCTGTGCGACGCTGCGAGCCCGTTCGATTGCAGAGTCGGCTCGAATCCAGCTGTATTCGCGACGAGCCGCGCCCAAGAAGAGGCTCAGGTCGTTCAGCAGCTGGACCGAAAGCGGAATGTGCGCTCGAATACCGGAGTCGCCTGTCGTCGAGGGGTCCGGCGCGGAGTGTGCGTGAGTCCGACTGCCGAGCGCGGCGAGCGAGACGCGGATCAGGGAGGACAGGACGGAGGAGAGAATGTGGGCGGTGTCTTCAGAAGGACCGGTTAGTCAGTACAAGCGCAAGGCCCGGGCAAGGCTCAGATCGAATGCCAAAAGCTCACAGCAGTACCACGGCTGCTCTGCGCCGAGAGATTGCTCTGTCAAGGAGGCGCAGAACGCGACGAAATCGGCGAATAGATGAATCGTCTTCCCGTCTGGCGCAAAGGCGTTCCCGAGCCCAATCCGGATCTCAATGCTGATACGCCGTACCATGCATCGAAACGCGAACAGGTTGAAGAGAAACGAGTCTGCCGAGAAGGCAACGGTCAGTGATCGCGCAGACTGGCCGCAGCAAGGTCAGTGCAAGGCCGGCTCACCCATCCCGACAGGTCGAATACGAGATGCCGTAAATGCCGAGACGCTTCCGCAGAGCGCGTCCAAATCTCGCTCGACGGCGTCGCAGGAGAGCACTCGGTCGGGAGAGCCGAAGCTTTCCAGGGTACAGACTTCGTGCTGAAGCCGCGAGACGATGGTGGCGAGGCGGCATTGGAGCACGAAAGCGACATTCGCGATCGCAGGACCGACAGGCGAAACGTCCGACGGAAGTGCCGGCAGCTCGACGTTCTGGTTGTTCTTCTGGACATGAGAAGGATGCGAATTGAGGAAGGACGCCTACGAGCACTTGCCGTCAGTAAGGAAAGAGATCGTCCGTGGCATAGCTTGTGCGTACCCAAGCATCGTATACCCGGAGGCACCACCATAACCGCGTGCGTAGGCTCTTCTCTCTTTCGGGAATTGCCCACGCTCGACAGTCGAGGTGAAGTCCTAATGCTTGCGCTTGAGCGATAGTCTGATCTCTGATCAACTCGTCAGCTCCGCTCGACGTTTAGCTACGCGGGAAAGTACTAACCTTGGCGAGCAGTAAATAGTCTCCGCGGGGGTCGATCGCACTCGACAGCTCGAGGACTGCCGCCGCCAGGCTGCTCAGTCTTGACGTATACAGCAGCCGATCTGCCACCAGTGACGACTTGAACAGCGTCCAGACGTAGGCAGACTGCCGCGGATCGGACGAGAGATAGGCGAACGCCTCGACAAGGATCGCGGCGCGCAACCCGGGCGGCAAGGAGCTGAGCGCGGGCTTCGGATCGAGCGGAAGTACCGGCATAGATGGGTGCAGAAATTCGAGATAATGCTCGTACATGGCGGTTGTCGAGAGCTCCGGCGACGTTGCCGAGATGAAGCCCTCGATCGTTCGGAGCAGCTTTTCGTGCTCGTCCTGAGCGACCGGTCGATCTGAGGAGAGAAGGCCAAGTCAGCTGTCCTGCCTTCACTTTGACGAGCGCTAACCACGCAGAGCCCGGAACTCACGAGGAGGAATCTTCCGGAAGAGAACGAACTGCGCATGATTCGCATCTTTCGATATTTGCCGACTCGGGGCCGCGGTTCGATGCGTCAGGAGGTCGTCGGTAAGTGTCGCGGTGACAGCGCTCATCTCCATGCCTGGCGGAAGGTCTTGATCAAGAGAAGCTGGTTGAATATGCGGCGGTGCTGCCTCGGCTGGCGGGAGAGGGCGGGCTCCGTTTGCCGTGCTCTCTGCTGGACGAGAGCGCTTCGCGGTGTGATCAAAGCTGCTTGAGTGCTCTCGCCGCGCTGACTCGTCGACGTCAGAGGCTCGGCTGTTCGGGCCGCTCAGGATATCGAGAGATGGCGGATCTTCTGTGCTCTCCTTCGTAGAGCTCTTTTGATTGCGGCGAGGCGGCGGGAGGTCGAAGGTGCACGGTCGGCCCGTCTGGCTGCGGACGGAAAGCGGATCAGCAGGGGAACATGTACGGATTACGCGAGCCGGCCTGACCGGCATTCGACACAAGGCTCGCCGACCACGGGCAACGCGCAGCGGTTCTTGCGTCGTCGGCAACCATCGCAAGGTCGTACTTTCTTGCTCTGATCAGGTGCAGCGCCGGCGTGATTAGCTGTACACTCTCGGATACCGCGGCGAAAGAGACGTCGTTCCGTGACTCACCCTGAAAGGCCGAAGTCCCGTATCGTTCACCGGCAGGGTAGCCTGCTGAGGGCTCGTTGAGCTATTCCCGACTGGCGGTAATGTAGCTACGGACGTCGAAGCGCCGATGTTGGACGAGAGTGGGGCGGCGGCAGCAGCCGAGGGATCGAGCATGAACGGCGCAGCACCGCTATAGCTGGGCGAAGCTCGCGGGCCCGTCACTTGTGAGCTAGCGGTGACTTGCAAGTCCGCCATTGCGCCGCGAGTCTCGGTTGGGTTCGAAACGCGGAGGAGCAAGAGAGGAACTGAAAGGCGCCGCCGCGATAAGCCGGCCCAAGGCCGAGCGATCCAGTGCGTGGAGTACAAGCTTTGAATGACCTTCTGATCGTCAGCTGTGCAGCTTTATTGTACCCTCGTATCGAGATCGAGTGCCGAAGAAGAACCAACAAAGTCGAGCAAATCTGCAAGTTTCGCTCTCCTGCGCTCGCCGCGGGAAGGCTGCGCGAGCCGTTCCAATGATGAATTCTACAGAGCAAAGAGAAACACTGTGTACAACAAACGTCGATCCGCAGTCGGAAGAATGTGCGGTGCGCACGCTCGGTCAACGCAGGAACTTGTCGCCCTTCTCCTCCACGAGGAGCTCGTATTCGGGTTTCCAGTTGGCATACACATTCTCCGGGTGCTGTAGAGTCGCTGCAGTGAAAGAAGCGTCCTGCGAAGCCATATCAAGTCAGCAAAGTCGTCCTCATCGTGGTCCGCAAACAAGGTAAAAGCGCACGTCGTCGTCGATAATGTTACGCTGGATCCCGCTCGCGCTCGCCGCTTCGGTCATCAGCTGCACCTTGCAGAGCCGGTCGACTGGGACGCGGGGTCAAGAAAGTCAGTACAATTCTCGATTGATACACACAGGCGGCGGTTACGCACGGGCCGAGAAGTAGTACGCCGCCTCGCCGACGGTCATGCCGAGAGTCAGAAGTCCGTGGTTCTGCAAGATGCATGCCTTCGACTGCAGCATGTGAACGGCGTCAGTGGCTCTCCTGTACGCCCAATCCGCGTCGATTACCGGCAAAGTCGTTTGAAGAGAAACGCACCTTCGGGCCGAGGGCCTCAGCAATGTTCTTGCCTTCTTCGGGCGCGAGCACAATTCCGCCAAAGTTTTTGTAGACGGCGCAGTTGTCGTAGAACAGGCAAGCGTCCTGGGTCATGATGTCGATCGGCTTGCCGAAGACGGACCAGGCTTTCCCGTGCAGGCTGTGGCAATGCGCGGCCGCTTGGATCTCAGGGCGAGCGTCGTGGATCGCAGTATCTGATCGAGGAAGCTGTCAGCTGACGAGATCTCTCGGCAGACCATTTCCAGCGTGCAGACCGCCGCCACAGTCTTCGAAGCGGAGATTGCGACGGGCTCACGGATATGGAAGCCAGCCGTGTTGATCGGAAGTTGCGCTCCATCCGGGTGCACGTAGCCTTCCGGCGTAACGAGAACCAGCTTCGAGACGGTGATCGACGAGAAGTGGACCGCGATCGGGTTCATCCTGAGGCAAACCCGGAAATCAGCTTTTGTCCGTCCCGCTGCGCGCTCCCTTTGCAAGTGCTCACCAGTACTGTAGACAGAAGCGCGCGGGGCGAACGGGATAATGTGCAGGACAGCGTTGCGATAGATCATGGGTCAGGGCAAAGCGAGGATCCGGTTCAAAAGCAGGTAGTCAGCACATGTATGCCTTCGCATTCGGAGCAGGCTGAAGCTTACGTGATCAGGCATGACCGGGTCGCGCACGGTGATGTGACCCGAAAGACCCTCGGCGTATCCGAGTTTGCCCCAGTACTGGAAAGCGGCAGCGAGTTGTTGCTGCACGTCACGGTGGATTGTCAGTCTCGAGCACACAGCTCTAAATGCTCGTCTTTGCAGGCATTCAGGTTGCCTGCCAAGTGAGGATACAGAGACGAGCTGCACAGGAAGGACTGACCTTGACCCATTCTCGCTTCTCGTACGGGTCCGTGATCTTTGGAATCCCTTCTAGGTGAATCGTCCCCTCCTTGTTTCCGCGGTACGTTCGCTGCAGCGGGTTCTCGCTGAGAGCAGCGACCGACTGTTTGAATTCGGGTGCATGAGGCTTGTTGGTCTTCAGCGGGTGCGGCCCGGTAGCCGCAGCAATAGCTGGAGAAGTAGTCTCGATTGCGACGGGTGCCATTGTCACAAGATAGCGGTCCGTAGCAGCGAGCGTGTGAGGAAGAGCAGGTCGTCGAGAGCGAAGCTATGCGGGGAAGCCGTTGCGAGAAATCGAGAGACGTTTTTCGGGGGACACGAGTTGGGCGGCGGCGAACGTCGTGATAAGGCCGCCGGCGGAAGCTAATCGTGCGGGGGCGCGACTACTTCACCTCGCGAGAGTCGGTCATGCAGTCACCAGTCACAACGCTCATTACAGTACTGGATCGTACGGGCCGGCAGCAGCTCGCTTCGTGACTTAAGAGCAGCGAGGAGCCCGGACCACAACGACCGCTTCGCTCGTGTTCCGTCTTGCGGGACCAGCCTCTGGAGCCAGCCGAGCGTGCCGCGCTGCTACTCGAGTAGGGTGCGTAATAGCCGGTGAGCATTAAGCCCGCTTAGCAGTGGAACGGGTGACCAGCTGACGAGGAGAAAGCGCTCCAGCTCGACAACTTCTGCGCCGCACCCTCCGAGGAAAACTCTTTCACCGCTCTGCCGCAGCGAATCCACCTCGTCGACAGCCACAAAGCATGGCCGCCTCCACGCCGTATCGACGCAAATTCCTCGTCATCAACCCCAATTCGACCGAAGCGATCACGGACGGACTCCGAGACTCTTTCGCCTCGATTCGCCTACTCGAGGGGATTCAAGTCGACTACTTCACGGCGCCACCACATGCCCCAACGGGGATCAGTAATTTTGTCACGGGCATACAGACCGCTGCCATATGCTTCGAGGCGATGCTTGAGCGGAAAAGTCTCGAGACGTACGACGGCTTCCTAGTTTGTTGCTGCAAGTCCCGTTTCTCTCCCTCGTTGTTATTGCTCGGACCCGACTGATCCAGTCTCCGTGCAGTCACCGACCACGCGCTGCAACACATGATCCGCGAACACCTCGGTCCGACGTGTTCGAAACCGTGCATCGGCATGTTCGAAGCCGGCCTCGGCAAAGCCCTCACCCTGTCCCGTTCCTTCGGCGTCCTCTCGACCGGCTTCGGTCCAAAACCCTTACTCTCAAAGGGTGTCACGAACTTCCTTGGCGCGTCGGGAAGCAACAAGTGGGTCGGCGGCGTGACGAGCGGGATCAAAATCGAAGAATTGCGAGACCCGAGCGTGAAGGACAAGGTTGAGCGGTTGATGCGCGAGACGGCGGTCAAAGTCGCAAGCTTGGGCGCAGACTGTATCATTCTCGGCTGCGCAGGGATGGCAGGGATGGAAGCCCTCGTGCAGGACGCCGTTCGGGAGGCAGGCCTACCGGACGTGCGAGTCATCGATGCCGCCAAGGCAGGCCTCGTCATGTTGGCCGGGATGGTCGTCACAGATACATGAAGTGCTGCGTTCTACCACTCCGCGCCAGCCGGAACCCGAGACGCGAATGTGAGCGATATGGACATGATGTTTCGGTTTGCCCCTAAACACGAGGCGGTAGGAAAAGCTGCAAGCGGTGCGATATTGCTACAGGGTGACAGCGCGGTACGGCCGTAAAAGCATGGAGAGGGGAAAAAGCGGGGACAGGCTGGCGACTCAGTCTGCAAGCATCGGCATGCGGACGTCGTCTTGCTCCTTCGGCGCGCGCTTCGGCTTGACGACAATCTCGTTCTGAAGCAGCTTCATCCTGTGCGAAGGTCAGAGAAAGGCATCAGGGCAACCGCTCTCGAAGCGGCGGAGAGTCCTGAACCCGCCAGAGCTGGCCAACGCACCTGAGTTGGCTCGCGACCGCCTTTTTCTGCATCTTCTCCCCCTGGTCCAACGCGTTCCTGAACGCCTCAACCCTCGGTTCGACCCTCTTGGCGACCAAGATTCCCTTTGCTGAGTCGATCCTCGCCTTGAGCGCGCCGCGCTGGATCAAGTCGATCACGGCGGCCTGGGTTGAGTCGGCCGACCAGCCAAACGCGGCAGACATGTGGTCGAGCGAGACCGAGGCAAAGGGCGAGAAATAGGACTGGAGAGCGCGTTGGCGGATCGACGAGAGTAAAGAGTCGACATGCGGCGAGAGGTGGAGGTCGAGCTGGAGACGGGCCTGTGAAGCGGGCAAATCGGAGGCGAACCGATCAGTTGTCTTCCTCTGAGAAGAGACGCTTCCAGGCTCTTATTGCGAGTCTGCCGACTCACCTGGTACTTTTCGAGCAAGTCGAGCCCGACCTTGAATTTGTTGTCGTAGAAAGCGCGCGCAATGTCGCGCAGGTACGGCTCGAGGTCCAAGAATGGCCTCAGGTTTGGGTTTTCCAGCACGCGTGTGCGGAGTGCCGAGCGCGAGAAACACGCGAGCCCAGTGACGGTAGCGTACAGAGCGACGTCTGCGGGCGGAATGAACTGTCGCGAAAGAGCACGCGCGTATCAGTCCTCCGCTTCGTTTCTTGCACGGCGAGAAACACAAGAGACCGCTCACGTGTTGCGCAGTCCCGCTCGTCAAAGCCTCCGTCCCGACATCCGTAAACGAGTAAGCGGCCCTCTCGTACGCTCCCGACCCGAGGTGGGCAACGCCGCTCGCGACGAGCAACCGTTCCTGGACAATCTTGCGCTCGCGCTCTTTCGCCGCCTCGATCGGGTCCTGTGCGGGCGCGACCATCCCGGGCAAGTTGACGGGCGCCGCCGACTTTTTTGCGTTGTTGGAAGCGGAAATCTGAGCGGCTTCGAGGGCCGATTCGGCTTTCGCGACGTAAGTGCGGATGAAAGCGTAATTCGACATGTCGAGCGCGACCTGTGATCGTGTGTCAGAGTGTCAGAAAAGGGTCTCAAGCCTTATTTCGCCCGAGAATACTTACTTCGATGACGCCGAGCGACATCTCGAGCATGTGCTGACTCGTGCTGCCGTACTCGCGCGATTTCGTGTACGACCGGATCGCCGCCTGCAGGTCGCCCGTGCGGTACTGGAACCGAGCGAGGTCGCGGTGGCCCATCTGTGCCAAGAGGAGCGCATCTCATTGAAGTCAGCATTGAGAGCGCACTTCCAAAGATGCCCGACGAGCCGCAAGAGACGCCTACGCACCCGAATCGACTCTTTGATCAGGTTGGTCAAGTACCCCTTGAGCTCGATCTCGAGGCGGTCCAGTCCCGCCTGCGCATCCTGCTTGGCCTTTTCGATCCAAGCCTTGTCGAACGATTCAAATGCAGAGCCGTCTGCTCCGCCGGCATGCTGTTCGTACCACGCCTTGGCTTGCGGGTCGGTCACTTCTCCCTTTGCGAGCGCTTCTTGGAAGTGACGGTAGACGAGGTACGACTCTTCGTACAGGCGCGTGTCGAGCGTCGTGGTTTTGATCGCAGAGAGGGCGAGGGTGAGAGCCGGACCGGCGAGCGAAGGCGACAGTTTTGCGACATGGAGCAACCTCGTCACCTTGTTGCGACCAAGGGCTGAGCGTAGTGGAGGAGGTCAGCACGCGCTATAGGCTTCTCTCGTGCGCGCGCACTCACTGTCCCAGGTGGTAGCAATTGCGTCGAGGTCGTACGGTGATGAAGCGGGAACGGTGACGCGGCGAGTCGGCGTCGGGCGGACGTCGTCGTCGCCCGTCAGGTCGATCGTCTGCATACTGTCCCTGTAAGCCGATCGCGAGCAGCTCGGGTGAGTAGAGCGAGCCGGCGTGAGGGGAAGAGCCGCGTTTTCTCCTTCTCGCTTTAGAGTGGAGCACCTCTTCGACCTCGCACAGTCTCTCTCTCTAAGTCAATCGCCGTCCAGGCTGCGTGCGCCATTCATTGAGTTTGGCACATCGGAATGCTTGTGGAATTAGACGGCCCAGTCTGCCCGCCGCGGCGCTTGGCGCAGAACTTACTACTCGCTTCATCCGCTTGCACGACGCTGATACGCTCGCTGATGACGCAGACGAGCTGCGCTAGTGTGCTCGCTTGCGCTGCGGAGGGGAAGGCGCAAGAACGGCCGTCGACGAAAGCGCACCTCAGACTCGGGCTCATCTATGCCGCAATGCCCTCTACCTGTCTCACACACCTCAAGGGCTGCGCTTTCACAACGAGTGCTTTCGGCAAATCTTGTGCCAAGCGGTGTCAGTTGCAATCTTCGAGCGGCTCGATCAATCCAGCCGCCGGCGACGGCTTCGCCATCCTCGCATTGTGCTCGCTCACTCAAGCTGGAATAATCCTTTTCGCATCGGATTACGTGCGACGGTTTCCGGCGTACGCACGCTTTGCTTGTACACATCCCTGATGCACATGGGCTCAGGAAAGAACGCCAGACAGACCAGATGACAGACCCGACTTCCGAGCCTACCACCTCCTGGAAGCGGTCCATCGCGAAGGTGTCGTACGGTAGTGACGAGCAGCGCGCAAACCAAGAGCGGGACGCGCTCCAAGCGAAAAGTGATCTAAAAGGTCGGGGAGGTCCATGTGTGCGCTCGGAAGGTTCGGTGACGCGGGCGATTCGCCGAATGGATCATGCGCTACGGTGTAGCTGGGAATCAGTTTCGCTCCATGGCTATTGGAGATTGCCATACGTGAAGGGACCATACCATCAGCTGAGGTGGATCGGTGCTGACTTTGAAGGGTACGAGGTGGCTGGACCGTATTCTGAGAACGGGACGGAGGAAGCTGATCGACAGGAGATGCAGACCGTCCGCCCGTGTGCGGACGGTGAGAGCGATTGCGATGTTCCTCCTGAGACAGACTCACCTCATCAGTATGGACTGGAGTAAGGGCTTCGTCGGCAAGACAGACTTGCCAGCAGGGAGCGCACGTCATCAGGCTTGGGCTGCTCAGTTGCTACCATCAGGGTAAGAGCGTCCGAAGTCTTCATCAGATTGAGCCGGACGTAGAAGAAGCTCAGCAACTTGTGCCTTGAAGGCAGCTTCACTCCCAAAGGCAAGCCGCTCCGCGGCAAGCCTGCGCAAATCGACCTGGCGCTGGTCCAGATCCTCGCGCAAGTGGCGCCACGCTGCAAAGTCCAGTTGTTCGCCGCCGCGCTTTTCGAGCAAGGTCTGTACTGCGTGCTTGACTTGTGTATAATGCCTCGGGTTCAGCGCGCACAGCGTCATGACGTTGCGGTAGAGGTCCAAGTAGTCGTTCTTGAACTCAGCCACCAACTAAACAGGAGTCCGTCAGCGGGCATGGCAAGCGATAGCCGAGAGATGCCAATTGTACTCACAAGGTCATGCGTGGCTTCTCCGTTGGCGCCGGTTCGACGTAGCTCCTCTTCAACTTCGGCAATTGTATGAAGCTCAAGCTGCAATCTGAGATCAACCTCGCTCGGCTGGCGAGGACGAGCGGTCAGCTGAGGCCTGCTTCTGTGCAAATAGAGTATACGCACCAAACACTCCCCCAAAATCTCATTGAGGGCCGTCGGTTCCAAATGGTGTCCGCCAGTTGGCGGATCGCCGGTCATACTGCGCATCATGCGCATACGCTCGTCGAAGAAACTTCGAATACGACGAAATTGCGACGCTTTCAGCGTGTGTGCAGGGGTACTGGCGTCGGGAAGAGCTCGAAAGAGCGCCCGGGTCCTCGTCGACATGTTTGAAGCCGTGAGAGCGTTCTTGTCGGCCACGAGTGTGCAAAGGCAGCGGTAATGAAACCGCAGAACGTGCGCACGCTGTACCAAGTATATCAGCCTCAAATTCTGGGACAGGTATGGCTAACGAAGGCTCTCACCAAGGCCCCCTCGTCGAGTATCGCGATAGTGGGGGTGTCGCACTCGTCCGGGGCTGTAGGAGCGCGCTCTCGAACAGTATTGAAATACTCATTCAGCGAATCCTGTCTTGCGAAGTGATCAGCAGTCATCGACCCAAATTCTTTGTCGTCTCAAGGCCGTACCAATTCCTCCGGGAGTCGGACGATGTGATTCGGTCCGAAGTACGTTGCGAACCTGGTCAAGACTCCACAGATCGTGCGCAAGCTTCTCTCGTCGACCTTGTTGGCGATGTCGCCAAGTCGTTTCGTCCGAATGTTTCCCCGAAGGACTGGTCGGGCAAAGCATTGTGGGCAAAGCGACGAGTGTAGCTGTCCAGGATGGGCTCGACAGCCGATCGAAAATTGTCCTTGTTCATCCCAAGCGCAGCAGATACCACAAAGCTCGCGTGAAGCTTGCGGCTGTAGGCGATATCAGACAAGAGGCTAACAAGCCATCGCACCTATGGCGGGACTCAGATCCGGAACGTCCGCGGAGTCGTAGGTTGATCGGGCGGGCGGAATCCATATAATGGACCAATCTTTGGAGCACTGGCCTGCTGTCAGCTCAGAAATGAGCATAGCAGAAGTGAAGCCTGATGTTATGTTTCGAGCAGAGAGGCGGTATCGTGCCGCTCAGTGCTGCCGGGAACGAAGCGCTATTTACTGACGTTTGCCGATGACTCAGCGGATTTGCTCAGCGCGAAGTCCCGTAAGTAGCAAATGGTCCCCGTAATCATTGCGAAGAGGCGTAGCGGGCGCAAGCATCGACAACGTGGCTGAGCGCTCGAGAAAGACGGATTCTCACCGGCTCGCAACGCACCGAGTCACACCACTACGAGCTTGACCCCTGCTGCACGTTCGGCCGCTCGACTACCTCTGACTTGCGCCGAGAGCGTATCCGGTCGAGGAAGCCTTCGCCGTCGCCATTGGCCTCGTCAGCCTGCTCCTGGGCGTGCTCGACGACAGCCTCGTCCGGCCTGTTGGAGATGTTGGCCCACATCGCCAGGGCCATACTCGCCGAGGTCTTCTTGCCGACCGCCTCGTCGACGCTGCTGGCGGCTTTGCGAGCCAAGTCCGAGTCCGACCAACCCGCAATCGATCCGAGGGGCGGTCGTTCGCCGGCGAACTGACCAACGAGGAAACCCGTCTGCTCCGCCTTGACACGGTCGGCAGTCTTGACTTCACGCCAGTACGCGAGGTCCTTGGCGTACCGGTCGTCCCAATCCGCTCGCTTTTGAAGCCATTTCCGGACCGGTACGGCGTGCAGGCGACCAATGTGTTCCGGGCGCATCTGGCAGCCCGGCAACTCCGAAGGCGGCTCGAGTGGTCGGACGTGCCCTTTCAGGCTCACGCGCTGGCGGATCATGTTCGCAGCGCCATGATGATGCGGCCCGTCGTGCGAGAAGGGCGGAAGATGGCCGGTCGCGCTGACTCGGAGGGGAACCTTTGTCCCTGCAACGGCATCTTCGCCATGCGTGGACACAGTCGAGAAAGTTGGCGCGGTCGAGCTGTCGCTGTCCGAGTCGTCCGAGAGAGGCAAGTCGATCGCCGGCGAGTGAGGCGTTGTCGTCCATCCGTTTGTTCCGTTCGCGGATCGGGCCGCAGAAGCGCCGTTCGCCGAGCGATAGCGAACCTGCTCTTCCGCCTTGCGCTCAACAGCTTTCGCAAGGAAGGCGAGGCCTGCGTTTGCACAGCCGCGGAACATCTGCACGCACATCGGAAATCAGCCTGGAGCAGTGGAAAAGCGGAAAGCCCGCACTCGTTTCACTTACGTATTTGGCCAAGCTCGTGATCGAGAGTGTCGTCGCGACGTGACAGCCGCCGTCAAAGACTTGCAGCTGGACCCGAGTCGGCGCGTACTGCTTGTCGAGTTGAGCTTTCTGTGACGGGTATTCTTCGAGGATGCGGGGTGGTGAAGGGTACGCAGCCGGGTTTGCCGCTTTGTGAGCGATGTACTACACATAAGAGCGCGCCATCAGCGATAGACACTACCGGATGAGCGAGTCCGGATCCCACCTACCATGATCTCATCCCGAAGGAGCTCGGAACCACCGCAGCACTGTGAAGTCAGCCCGCTCAATCAGCAAAGCGCCGAGAAGCACACCGGTTGAGAAGGACACAAGTCCGGTAACGTACGATGTACAGGGGCGGCAAGCCAGCGAGCGTGGCGGCGTTGACGGGCGAAACGAGCGGGTGGTGCAGCAGTTGATTGTGGCAATACATCTGTGCGCCATGGTACTGATGAGTTCGCTGCTAGCTTCCTCGCTTCTCGCGTGAGAGCAAAGGCATGTCGCGTCCACGACGCACCTGGACCTGCTCCTCCAAGCGGATCTTGATATCCATCCCATTTCGGACCATTTCTTCCTCGCCGACCAAGATCTGCTCGATCGCGTTCCTCGGATCAGGAGGTGGCGGGAACGTGATGTCGGGTCGGTAGATGAAGCCGTTAGCAGGGATATAGTCGCCCGCGCCTGTAGGCACCGGATGTCAGACAAGAAGCTTCGGCGCTTTTCGTCACGCGCGAAACCGCAGCAAGGGTGTCTGAGCAACCGACACGCACCGTCACCGCCGACTGAAGGGAACGAGTGAGCGAGATCGACCCAAGGCGAGATCAACGTCGCGCCCGCCGGCATCGGCAATCCAAGGTCCCTCAGGATCATCAGGAGCTGTATACCGGCCGCGCCATGCCATCAGTCAGTCTACGGTATAATTGAAGATTGACCGCTGAGATTGCCGGCTCGACGTACCGAAAGGGCAAGGCCGCCGCCCGCCGAGTCTCCGGACAGCAAGATCCGTTCTGGTGGGACGGGGTCATGCGCGACCGTTCCGTCTTGCGGCGGGTCGATCAAATACAAGTACGTGGCGAGCGCATCGTGAAGTGCGCAAGGGAAAGGGTATTGAGGAGCAAGACCTGCGCGGAAGGAGGCGCACGAACTTGAGCGAGGTCCACGAAGGAGCGGGGCCAGAGCTGAGTAACGCACGCTGAGAGGGGGCGAAGGCACGCGCTCCAAGCTTGCGGGCGTGTCGGACGATCTGATACCGATGAGTCTCGACTGCAGGAACAGGAAGCGTGGTCAGTCAAGCAGCAGCCGCACGAGAAGCTTCAGAAGGCGCGACCTACGAGAAGAGAAGAAGTGCGCGCCACCTGTCTCGGAGCGCTCGTCAGCTCGCGAACATGCTTTCGTGCGGACCAGGAACGATCTGCTTACCGTGCAAGTAGAGCAGGACCTTGTCCGGCGGGCTGGATCCGCGCTTCACCTTGTCCTTCTTCATCTGCGGGCACTTCCACCGGCGCTCAATGTGCAACCCTCGGCTTTCTCAAATCACACCGCACAGGGTCCACCAGTCAGGAATGTAACGCGCACCTCGATCCATTCGCCGGTGAGAGCGCGTCCGCGCAACGTCCACCACTGGCTACCGCCGACGAGTTCGACCGTCCTCGGATCCGCCGCGAGCGCGTTGCGCAGCAAGTGCGCCGCCTCGTTGATCGATGCATGCGGGACTTCGACAGTTTGCTTGTCGACCCACGAAGCACTGCGCAGCCGGCGAGTTCGCGAGTCAGCCGAGGCAGTCTTCCCGCAAAGTGAAAGCGAGAGGGAGAGAAGGCTGCGCACCTGGGGACTTTGCTCGCCGTGAAGCGCTGCAGCTCGCCGACCCCGCGCGTCGCAGCATACTGCAAGAACGCTCGTACGATCTCGACTCCTTCAGCATACGTGAGCTCCTTGCGCGGTGAGCCCGATTTCTTGTTTGATCTGCGGTGCCAGAACCATTTCATGAAGCCAGAGAGACCCTTTGGAGCGGTATGGGCGGCGATGCCCGCTATAGAGAGCGTGTCGCGAGCCATGCGAGTTGCCGATGAGCCGAAGTGCAGCGCTCTGAGAGCAAGCACGGAGCTGGAACGCAGCGAGAAGAAGGAAAACAAGCCGATTCCAGGGACGGCGTGCAGCGACAATTCAAAGTGACGATCGGCCGATACAGCCAGAATCCGGGGAACCTCCCGGATTGGCTGCGCGTGCGCCGTGTAAAACGAGTGGTCGAGCCGGTCGCGAGGAGACCGAGGCGTGCGGTCAGTAAGGGCTTGACTAGAGCATCTTTGTAATTAAAGGGAATAATAGTCAAGCCAATTGATCTGCCTCTCACGGACTCAGTTCGGGGTCTTTGGCTGCGCGAGTAGGCCAGTCCAATCACCTGCAATTTACTCTATATTGCGACCGTAGCGGCAGTACGGCAGAGCGAGAGGGAAGAGAGTCGACTGGTTGCCGTCGGATTGGTCGAGCGGGTGAGCAAAAGGTTGCCTCGACCTCGAGTCTCTGGACCTTTCGCTCTCGCTCCGTCGCACGCACACCGTAAGGTTCCTCTTTAACTGAACAAGGTGCCTTTGAAGACTGGATCCTAGCCGTGACCTGGTCGGCTTCGCGAGCCGGAGGACGATTGGCCGATTCGCGGTTCGCCCGTCCCGACTCGAAGCGACAGCGACGACGACACCCGACATCGCCGCTTCCGCACGGCCGGGACACCGTCGATCACAACAGCACGGTACTCGTGCCTGATGGGCAGTCTCAAGAGTCGGGCAGACGGCCACGGGACTCGCAGGAACTAGGAGGCGAATCCGTCGCCGCCCAAACTTCGGGTCGGGATCTGCAGTCTCTTCGCGCCAGGGGATGTTGGCGGCTGAGTGGGCGCACGCGGGCAAAAGAGCAACGCTTCAAGGACGTCGCAGTGCTTGACATAGCCTGCCGCGGTCTGACGATCCAGAGTTGCGTCGCCCCCCCGCCCGACTCTTCGCTTCCGATGCCGCTCGCTCCGATGTGCTCGCCAAATCAGCCACAATCACGTCCCGCCAACTACGGCAAGGCAACATGCTGACACTCTGCAACTTGTCGCATCCCGCAGTCCCTCTCGACCCGACTTGATCGTCGTCCCCCTTTTTACCTCGTCGTCAGATCGTTACTCTCACAATGCGCGCTTCGTCTTCGGTTCTCTCGGGCATGCCTACGGGTACGTGCGAACTTACTGAGGGTCGCTAGTCGGCCAGCCGAGCTGACTATTTTCCTCACTCTTCTCCTCGCGCCTGCCCTTCGTAATGCTTTCACCTCTTCGCCGCCTACTCTTTCGCGCGAGACAGGCTCGAAGTACATGGGATGGTGAGTAGCATGCTCGTGTCCTGTATGTTAGAAGCGTGGAGCAGGTACTAACGCATCTTCTTTGCTCAGGTGGGGTGACGTGCGTATCACTGATTGCTCGGGAGACTCGGCGCGAAAGCGACCTTTTCCTCGCTAGTTTGCGTGCTGATCAAGCGTCTCGAATGATCGCACAGATGGGTGGTCCGGCGCAGAAGGGTATCAACCAATACGGTGCGTGTCGCGTTGCGGGGCCTGATCCCCCATGTTCTGCCCCCGCACACAGAGCTGACATTGGGTTCCAACCGGCGACGGTACCAACGCACAGTCGTCTCGCCGTTCCGTCAGCAGCCGATGCGCGGCGCCTTTGCCCACTGGGCCAAGGCCGGTTACCGCCGTCTCGCCCAGCAGGCTGTCTACTTTGCCGTCCCCTTCGGTCTCGGTACGTTCGCGCGCGCATCCAAATCCGGTCACGCACGCAGTTCTTGCGATGTCTGATTTTGATGTCTGTGCTCGTACAGGCTACGCCGTGATCCAGTGGGCCATCAAGGACAACCACCTCCGCAACTCGAAGCACGGACAGGCTCAGGGCCTCTTCCCGTAAACGGCGTCGTTGTCCAAGCGGTGTCTATTCTTTCTGAGTTTGCGCTCGTGTGTCTGTTATGTTTGAGGAGTAGAGCTGGCGGAGAAGAGGAGAAGGAGAGTCCGTTTTTTGGCGGTTCGCAAACGCAAGCCCCGTTTCCAATCTGCTTGCGCACATTGCGAGGAGGCTAGCGCTCAGAGAACATGCGAGCGCTCCGCGCGGAGGCGCGGGAAGGAAGCCACAGCAGCGGTACCGGTACACGCTTTCCAGTATCTCTCCGTTCATTGACCAGGTCAAGCGTGGAAGACAGCGGCACTTGATGATTCTCGAAAGCGAGTTCGTGCTCGAAAAGCAGGCTACCTAACGACGTTCTGTTCGTCGGCAAGCGAGGCTCACGCAACCTGCATCGGCGCAGAAGCGGGAGGAGCGGTCGGAGCAGCTCCCGCTCGAGCGTCAAGTTCGTCCTGCTTGAGCAAGACCCGGCACAGCTCGTTGATCCTCGTCTGCTTCCGGACTTGCGCAGCGTCGCCTTGCGCCTTGTACGTTTCTGCGCGCAAGACTCGTCAGTACCGATTTCAACCTCGCACATCAGAGAGAACTTGTTGACCTACCAAGCAAACGCTCGCTGCACCATAGGGAGAAGCGCGCGCTCCCAGTGAGGACGAGCTCCTTCCCACCATCGCCACTTTCCTTGTCGTACAGCCGGCCGCGCGCTTCGTGCGAGCCCATGGCCACCGAGAGCTTGATGGCAGACGAGAGCATCTTTTGCGACTGTACGTGAGGACCGGCTTTCAAGAATTAGCGGCCGTCGCTAACGAGACCAGCAAGCCGGATCTGGAGTGGCGGCCAAACATACCTCGCGATCCCGGGTGCACACAAAGACGTTCGCCAACAGCGTCAGAATCCCCATCCGGACGTAGTTCGCCTGGGCCGTGTTCGAGAGCGACAACGCCTCGGACAACGCGAGTTTGCTCGCCGTAATAGTCGGCGCCGTGATCGCTTCCGTCAACGAGAGGATCAACTTGGTCTGCGCGTACGCGCCGTCCGACGCTGACGACGTCGAGATGATCTCGACGAGGTGGCGCGTCAGGCTGTCTTGGGAGGTCGACGAGGTCATCGTTCCCGCACGGGCTGCAGCGTCGGCGTCTGAAAGATGAAGCAACAGCATCGAGAGCGCCGCAACCATCCTCACTTGCCGCTGCGTATAGACGCTCCGAGCCGTCGTGGTCGTTGTCATTTCCTTGGTCCGCTCGAGGACCGTCTCAAACGCCATTCTCGCCTCCTTCTCGTCCTCGCCATCCCGCGCAGCCCTCGCGAGCCGAAGGTGCGCCCAACCGAGGACGATCCTCGAGACCGTCGGGTCTTCTTGCGTCCAATCTGGCCGCGGCTTGGTCGGATCCGTCTTTGACGGAGAGCCGAAGCCGGACTTGGTGGTATCGTCCGAGTACGCTCGGAGGATCGTCAGAGCAGAGAGGAGGTGTCCTTCGGCTTCTGCGTACGAAGAACGCATCGTAGCGAGTCCGGCGAGGTCGAGTCGGAGCCTGATCGCAGGACCGACCGCCTCGCGCAAATGAGTCGAGATCTCGGCCACCGATCGGTACGCTGGAGGGACTGCAATGTATATTTGCGTCAGTGTTGTCGAAGCTGTCAGAAGCATATCGAGGAGTCGGGGAGCCTTACGGTCGCGTCCGCACAGTTGCCCGTCAAAGATTCTCACGCCTTCCTCTGCGAAAAGGATCGCCCTCGGCTGCTTCCCCATCGGGTCATAGTGGACGATCTGTGAGTGCCGTCCCCGTGATTACGATCAGCATACGATTCGAGAACGCCTATGCCGATAGGCCAACCTGCAGAACTCACCGAGCTAATGACGAACGCATAGCTGTACAGCTCGGCGTGCGTCGGGACTTGGAAGTAGGTGATCGTCGTAGGCTGAACGCCGTCGGAAGGACTGATCTCGATCTGCTCGAGCGGCAGTGCGGAGGAAGGAAAGGCGGGGTCAGCCACGCTCTTTCAATCGCCGGTCGCGGACAGAGAAGCGCAACCCGAGCCGAATAGCAGAACTGACCGGGATCATGTCCGGCCTCGCCGCCTCGACCGCGTCCATCTTGGCGTCAAGCAATGAGTGCGTCGCCTTGAGCATGTCCTTGGCCTCTTTGACGTTCCCGAGTTGACTGTGTACGAGGCAGTACACCAACCTGTACATGACGCGCAACTGCCTCGGCGGCCACGCTTCCCCTCCTGCCGTGGTCGTCGTGGCGTCGCCTCCCAAATCGCCATGCACGACCGCGAGTAACGAAGCAGCGCGAACGATATCGCCTTCGATCAAGAGGCCCAACCTCGCTTCCGCCAACGTCGCGACGACCCACAATTGCCGGTTCTCGACTTCCTGCGCGACCTGTTTGACGTTTCGCCAAGCTGCGAGGGCCTCGTTCGGCGCTTCTTTCTCGAGTCGAGAGCCGAACAGGGCGAGTTGGACCGACGAAGCGAGGTTGGCTCCGGTACGACTGAGCGGGGAGTCTGGCGGCGGTAGGGACGAGAGGGCGCGCTTGAGTGTAGTCTTGAGGTATTTGAGAGGTTTGCCGACGGCGAGAGCGAGGCGCAGGTGCAGGAGGGTGAGAGGGGTCGTATAGGCCGACAACGAAGGGTGCTGCGGAAGGCGTCCGGTACGATTAGTCTGGGTTTCCTCCCGCAGGGTTGAGAGCGGCCGGGATGGAGCCTACACTTGAAGCAAGCGCGAGCTGTAGATGGCAAACCACGGTCCAGTCAGCTTGTGTCTGCGCCAGGCGGAGCGAAAACCAGCAGACAGGTCCCAGTTGGGGAAGTCTCGCCACGTACCGCCCTCGTCAACGCCGAGTCTGCCTCTTCCTGAATCTTGCGCTCGTCACCGCTGCCCTCATACGTCTCGATCAACGCCTCGGCCAGCATCGCCTGCGCCCTCAGTTCCGTCCTCGTCCCTTTCGTCTCGCTCGTCTTCGAAGTCCAGAGAACCGCCGCCCGAAGCGCCGCGATCGCCGCTGCCGTTTGCTGGACATACGAAGCCCACGTGCGAGAGTACCGGTCTTGAGATTTCTGCGAGGTCGAAGAAGGGCGTTTCGCGAGGAGCGGGAGGAGGTGCCGGGCGGATTGGCGTAACGAGGACGCGACTGCCCAGAGAGCGACATGAGTCGGGACGGCAGGGCGTGGTGGGTGTACTTGAGATGCAGCAGGAGCGTCACTGCTGACTGTAGGGAGCGTGAACAGCTGTTGGTCGTCGTTTGGAGCGAGTCGAGTCGCGTCGAGCGGGAGAGGATCCAGCTTGCGCCGCTTGGTCGGGGAAGGTTCGTGTAGGTCCTGCTGACTCGCAGGCAGACTGACCACGTCCATTTTCGGCGCTGTGGCCTGCTCCGATAGAGTTACGAGAGCGCGAGAGAGAGACAAAATAGTGAGAGATGTCAAAACTTTGGATCGAGACGCGACGCGACGAGTCGAGTGATTGAAGCTGTTCCTCGTGACTGCATCCGCTATACACGCCAGACGAGGGCCGCTACTCAGAGGTAAGATGCTCTTCAGAGGCGCTTGATGTAGGGCGGCTGATTCAGTAGCACCCTTGCAACCGCAGACCATGTCGTTGTCGGACCTCGATTATGTCAACGCCGCCGTCTCGCGATCAGAGCAACAGCCTCGAGCGAGCGCAAACGGCTCGACAACAACAATTAAGGCGGGACAGACTGACGCGGCCGTACCGGAACGAGACGCTGCCGACGCCGAATCTGGGTCAAGGACCGTCCCTGCGTCGTCGTCGTCATCACTATCATTGCCAGCAGCTGCTGGATCCGGCGAAGGTCGAAGTGCAGGCTCGACAGATGCCGCGATACAGCCCTCATTAACTTCACTGCTCGCCTCTTTCCAAACCGCAACGCTCGACGCCCAATCCCTCGGCACCTCGCTCGATCCGACAACAACAACAACAGAGGAGGAAAACGAACAAGGCGACGACGATGAAGAGGACCTCGATTTCGACTCGCTCAAGGCGCTCCTCGCCAAGCTGGACGAGACCGAAGGCGCGGCAGACGACCTCGAAGGCCGGCTCGACGGGTTGATCGACAATTTGGATGCGCTCCTCGGCGCCATGGGCGGGATGGCGCTCCCGGACTCTTCCGCCGACACCGCCGCCCCAACAACAGAAGTAAAGGACGAGAAGTAGACAGACGGGCGCGCAAGAACAAAGTCGTATAGAGCCGGGCGCGGTTGTTGTACATGTCTTTCTATTCCTCGTCCCCTTGGAGCCTTATGCCTGATAGAAGACTTCTTCAATCGGTTTCCACCATGACGGGTGCCCCGATTCGCTGCTCGTTGCTCCTGGTACCAAGGTCTGCGATAATGAGCATGATGATCCGAGACGAGAGGGCGCGGAGCAAGGCACAGGCGGAAAGAAAGGTCAGTTCCTCGCCCGGCGAACGTATGCAGCCAAGTCCTGTGCCGCACCTCTTGAAAGCTGTCCATGAGCTTCCACCATTCTCGAACCTTGGGGTTCTCGCGCATCTTGACCATGTCGGCGTCAAAGTCCGAACCGGTGTACTTGAAACTCGAAAAGAGGACGCCCGAATCAGCGTCGTAGTAGATCACGTCTGGAGTCGGTCGCATAGCGCGCAGTCAGCTTCCCATTCCTCTTTGCTTTGAGCACTTTCAGTCGGGGCAGTCGCGGCGATGGTCCCGGACAGGAGAGGAGGGACAATGACGGACAATCGTGGATATTGCAGTCCGTGATCTGCTGCTTCACTTCCGGCCACCCTTCGGCATGATATCGCTTGTACTCGGCAGCATGTTCGGGTCGAAGGCGGATGATCGAGCCGAACCGTTGCCCGGGATAGAGCTGCGAGCCTTGAACGCGAACAGAGAGAAGCAGGTAGGGGTTCAGCCGGGTCATGGCCTGAGGTGGGCAAAGCAGAGCAGAGGAAGCGAATATGGAACTGACAGCGCTTGGATCAGAAGAGCCTGCGAACGATAAAGATAGTGCCATGGCGAGCGGAGTGAGCTGTAGAGAGCTCGAGGAAAGGAAAGTTGAAGGATCGACACGAACGCGCGGTCCGACGGTGCCGCCCCGAGCGTATTACAATCGAACCATTACTCCAAGCCTCATAGTTCATTAGTATTCCTCCATGTTCCGATCGACTGACTGATTGGCGCCAGTGTCGCTTTCGTCATCCCACATTAGTCACAGACCCTACGCTCAGGCGAGCCAGTGCAAGATGGCCGACTACTGGATCAGCCGGGACAAGTACTTCTGCAAGTACTGCAACATTTACATCGCCGATGACAAACCCGTACAGTCTCATCTCTCACCTCTCACTCTCGCCTCTTCGAGTTCCTGCGCTGACGCTGACGCGTGCAGAGTCGACTGCACCACGAGACCGGACTCCGGCACAAGGGCAACTATGAGCGGTACATCCGCGACATTTACAAAAAGGGGATGCAGCAAAAGAAGGACAAGGCCGAAGAGGCGAAAGAGGTCGCCCGAGTCGAGGCAGTACGTGTCCCGCGCGCACATTATTCGCAAGTGCACAGAAGCTGACCTCCGAGAACTTGCTCGCAGGCCGCAGCAGCAGCGATGGGTCTTCCCCCTCCCGAATCAACCGCTCCCGTCGCTTCCTCTTCAAAACCGAAACCCGCAGCACCTCCGAAACCCGCCGACCCGTACGCAAACTACACCACCGCCGCCTTTCTCGGAATTCGAGACGAAGCGGCCGAACGCGCCGCTGCCGAAGCCGAACGGAGGCAAAACGAAGGCGTCATTGGCGAGTGGCAAAAAGTCGTCAAGCCGCGCGCTCCGGCTCCACCTTCAGTCGATGCGGGAGGCGACAAGGGAAAGAGACGAGCAGAGGAGGAGCTCGGGGGATTCCGGGGCGAGGCGGTGTTGCGGCCCGGATTCGGAGCAAACGGCATCAAACGCGAGAATGGTGACACCGCGGCGGATCGGAAACCCGACCTCGACGCTGCCAGTGGCGCAAAGGACGTCAAGCCGTCCATGACGGCCGCTCGTTCGCTCGGCGAGCGCGCAGACGACGACGACTCGACAGTCGAAACCGCAAAGAAGCGCGGTTTCCTCAGCGAAAAGTCTGCTCTCAACGACGATGACGATGACGACCCGCTCTCGAGCCTCGGTCCGATCAAGCTCAAGAAGCGGAGGTTGACGGTCAAGGAGCAGCAGGCCGAGGAGGAGAAGAGGTTAGCGAAAGAAAGAGAGGTGGAGGAAGTGCTCAGATCGAGGGCGGCTCGGAACGGTCAAAAGGGAGCGTGGGAATCGGTCGACCCGACGGGAGACGAGGATGCTGCATTCGACCTGTTCGCAGGGACCGGTTCCGAGGGGAACCAGGCTGAAGAGGGCGGCGCGGCGGAAGATGGAGGTGATCGCCCCGTCCAACAGGCGGCGCCGGCCCCGGAGGAGGTCAAACCGCAGGCGACAGCACTCTTCAAGAAGAAGAAGCGACCCGGCGGAGGTGGCCTCAAGTCGAAGTAGCGCAGGCTACCCTCTAACCGAGTGAGAAGCTCTCTGATTCATGCTTTCGATGCTCGCCAGTTTGAGCTTCCTTGCCTGGAGAAACTTGAGGCGCGATCACTACTGTATAATTGCATGTGCTGGGTGAACCGAATGGTAGTTGGCGCGCCTTGATCGGGTGTCGAGACGTCCTGCTCGCCTGTGCTTCTCGTGTCTAGGCCGCCGGTACGGCTTTGCGCAGGTCGGCTTCTCGCGCTCGTCACAGCGCGGCGTTGAGGGGTGAGTGCTCAAGCAGCACCCAAAGGAGATTCGCCGGTGGCCTGTACGAGACGCTCTCCTGTCAGGTTCGCGAAGTCATGCTTTACGGAAAAAGAACCCATCCTTCGCGCACCTGGCCCGCGCTCGTCAAGGCAGAAGTCGCATTCTTGCCCAAGCGACGAGATGCTTCATCGCTTGCTCCGCTGCTTGGCCTGCATCACTTCGACGTGCTGGACTCCCGCGGTCTGCTTTAGGCCCTCCTTTATGCGCTCGACCTCTGCCGACCGATCCGCAGCTCCCGTCGGGACGCCTTGCAGGGCGATAATGTGCTCGGTCGCCATGATACCATCTCCGAGGGCACCGACGTAGTTGAACGCGCTTGTCAGCTCGGAGGAAGGGGAAGGCAGCGCAGGTGGGGCCGATGATGACGTCGACAGGACAAAGTAGGTCGATTGCGTATAGTCGAGGTGGTGCGGTGCCGCAGACATGTCGACACGCAATGTCTCGGCTGCACTAGAGAGACGGGATGAGACGAAGAAGGAGTGAACGAGATACAATTCGTTCGCGACCAGAAGTGGTCAGCATCGTGAGGCGCGTGAGCTCAAGCCACTTTGCTCCCCTCCATATCGGCATCTGCACAGGGCATCAAACGTCGCACTTCGTCCCCATTCCGTGTGATTTCAGTCCGCGTACAGGGAAAATGCCAACGCCGAGGCCTGCCTGCTATCTTGATTCCTCCGGCAGCAGACGTCCCCGATCCGAAGTACGCACGCACGAGACACCTTCGCGGTCCACTCTGAACCCTTCCTCACAGGCCCACACCTCGCATTGCCCGCCGACGCAGCCGACTGCCGCAACACCTTCCAAAGCTGTGCAGTCCATTCCGCCGTCACCGCCGCACCCGCCACACTGTTCGAGATTCGTCTGCGCGTCACGGCGGATCGGCAGATCATGAATCAGCACCGCTCGTGAGACTCGAAGACGTGCGTGAAAAGCTTACTTGGGTATCAATGCACTCGAAACCGTTGCCGATTCGACAAGCCGTGTGCGACTTGGGGCACAGCGAGAGGTTGCGACGAGCTCGCTCTCGAGCTCGCGCGCGCGAAGACGGCCGGACAATCACGCCGCCTTGAGTAACACAGGTGCAATCGGCGTGACCCGTAGATCCGAACGGGATCGATGGGTACAGCTGCGTTCCGTCCGAAGTCGTTCCGCAACCGTTCACATAGTCGAAAGCGCACGATCCTCCGACGGTGGTGACGCGAGCTTGACAGGTAGTACCCGCGAGCGTGGAGCAGTAGAGCCCGGTACTGCACGACTTTGCGGGATCGACACAGCTCTGGCCGAGGTTGTTGCCGTCCGTGCACCGGTTCTGCCGCGGGTCGCAATAGCCTGCTCGAAAGCGCACGTCAGCGGTAGCCGAGAAGAACTCAACGCAAGGCGTACCGGATACGCAGAGATAGTTCAAGCCCGAACAAGCTACGAAGGGTAAAGTGAATTTGTTAAGAGCGAAAATCAAGCTTGAAGATTGACGACACGGCACACCTGCACCATTTCCTCCGCACACAGATAGCGAGTTGAGTTTGAGCTGGCCTATGCATGGACCGTACGACGCACTATGGGCGGCAGGGGTCTCGTCAGCTGTGCCGTCAGAGCTTGAGTGTACCGTCGGAGGACGCAGCCGTACGTATCGCCCAAGCCTCCCACGCTGCGGTAATGCGAAGAAACATTTGTCAGAGCAACTCAACGCGGAACACTGACGATGAGACTCACCAATGTGCGCTGCCGGCCGTCGCGCCTGGTCGGCAATAGCCGCCGTCGCAAATCGCCTGTAACTCGCTGAACGGCGGGAACGGTTCATTCGGATAGTCACAAGTTGAGCCTTTGAGGCCGCAAAAGTAGTTGAGCGTGTGAGGGTCTTGCGCGCAGGACGGGAGGGACTGGTCTGGAGAAAGATGGGTGTCAGTCGCGTAGAAGGAGATGTCTCGACTTAACCCTCCTTACCGATACAGTATTGGTAGTCTGCCCGCTCAAACGTGGTCAGTATTATCGTCAAGGATGCGACTCCCGGCCCGTGGAAGAGAAAGCCTCACTGGGTGTGCCGTCGTAATTGGTGCAGGATGTCCGTCCGTAGCCGGCTGCGGTCGGGTTCACCTCGGCTTGTACCACCTTGCCGCCAAAAGCGATCAGACCGAGCGCCAGACCCCACATCGGTCAGTTGGTTCGTGAATAGAGACTTGCACGGTTGGAGGGAGGGATCAGGAGCGGTCGAAAAGTCCCATCAGCTGGAGAAGAAGCAGGATCAAGAGCATCTCTCTGCTCACGCCCCCGGGTGGAGATATCGACGCTTAGCAAGGTTCTAGGATAGTTTCCCACCGCGCGCGACATTAGCCAGGGGCAAGACACCCGACCAGTAGCTTCGAAGGGTTCTCGGCCGGAGTTCCGGCGATCGCATGACTGCGGATTCTAACGGCCGCGTTCATCGTCTGAGCGTTCGAGCGAGCGTATAGCCACAGAGCTCATCGGCCCATGAGAGATGGTTGCCTCCTCGACTGTGTAGCTGGAAGCCCGTGGCCGTGTCGTCGGATGATGGGACCATTTCGCGACCGCGCGACCGGCGAGCCGGACGGGCGGTGCGGTTCAGACGGTGCGGGAGCTGCCGCGGTATAGCGCAATCCATCGGTCCGATCTAGCGAAGCGCTTCTGTTTCGGCGGGGCGGACAAGATGAGCAGGACCGTTGAGAAAGAAGTAAAGCCTCTTGCTACGCTGAGTCGCACGTTCTCACGCATTGTACAGGTCTCGCCTCAAGCAGTATGCAAAAGAGGGTCGACCCTTCTTCGATCTCGCTCAAGTGCATATCTACAGAGTAAGGAAAAGAACGTCCTCAAAAGGTATAGTTCTCCTTGACGTCCTCGACGAGCCCAATCTCCTTCGGCACCCAACCGAGCATCTCCCGCGTCTTCTTGCTGCTGGTGGGGTTGTTTGCCGCCAGGAACATGACCAAGATGCCGAGCTGTCCGGCCTCGTCCGGTCCGAGCTGCTTCATCGGTACTCCGAGTTTGTCCGCGACAAACTCGAGGACGCGTATGAACGGGACGCGCTCCTCGGCGACGGCGTGTAGGATCGAGCCGGCCGGTGCAGACTCGACGGCAAGACGGAACAATGTCGCGGCGTCTTTGACGTGAACGCCGGGGAGGACGCCGTGGCCGTTGCCGAGGTACGGGACGAACCCGCTCTCGCGCGATCTGGCAGCGATCCTTGAGATAATGCCGCGGTCGCCGGCGCCGTGGACGGTCGGACATAGGCGGACGATGGAAGTGCGGACGCCTTGAGAGGCGAGCGAGAGCGCCGTAGTTTCAGAAATGCGTCGCATCGGGTGACCTTCTACGGGCGGGAGTTGCTCGTCCTCTGTCGCCGGGGTTTCTGGGTCGTCGCCCGGGTTCTTGCGAACCATGAGGGTCCCGCTCGTCACGACGAGGGGCTTGCCGGTGCCGAGCAGCGGTTTCGCAAGCGCCGTGATGACGCGCTCGTCCAGCTCGCAGTTCGCGACAAAGTTTTCGAAATCGTGCTTGAATGCGAGGTGAATGACCTGCGAGACCGTTCGTTAGTGACCTGCGCGACTAGACGGTTTGTGGAAAGAGGGGAAGACTTACGCCGTCCGCCTTGGCAGCTCCGGCAGAGAGCGACTCGGAATCGTCGAGCGATCCCTGGTGGATGTCGGCACCGAGCTCGCGCAACTTTGTCGCGTTCTCTTCGGACCGCGCGAGTCCGAGGACTCGGTGGCCGTTGGCGATCAGGTCTTTGACGACGTGAGAGCCCACGAAACCGGCAGCTCCAGTCACAAAGAAGAGCATTACTATTTCCGAGCGAGGTTTGAGCACGGATGCGGGAGCGCGGTCTGAAGCGGATGAGAGGATTCGAAGGAGAAGAAGGAACGCTGGACGACCAAAGAAGCTCGTCGAGGACGAGATCAACGGCGCAAAGTGGAGGCACGCAGTCGGCGTTCGGCGTTTCTCGACTGGATCCGCCGTCCCGCTCCGAGGCGGAGCGCCCGCAGCCGGAGCGGTCAGCAGTTTCGTGACTACATGGCGCTTCTGATATCAGCCGCTAGGCGAGTGCCGTTCTGACAGCGTCGTGCGGAAAGCACGCGGCGAAAACGGCGTCATCGTCGACAAGTTGGCCGGGTGGTCCGGTTCAGGTCAGGGTATAAGAGCGCCGCGACTCGAGTCGTAGAGCTGAGACAAGTGCAGGTACCACACGCAAGTCCGCTCGAGACCATAGAGCAGCTCGATGGCGAGACAGAGTGTCTGGACGGAGCGAAAGTGCGAACCGAGAGAAGAGGTCGACGACGGCGCAGACGACCTTCCTTACGGCACAATCACTGCTCCTGCTTGTGCTTGCGTATCAGCTTGGTCAGCAGGAACGATAAGCGAGCGCCGGCCTGCTCCAGCCTCGACGTAGCGGAAACTTTCGTTCGCCGAGGAGACAAGGAGCCGATCACTGGTAAGCTTTCTCGTCGCTACACAGCTCAGACAGGTGCACAAGCAACGTAGGAGCTCACTTCAAGCTATCCAGGGCTCGACTGCTTCGCGACCGCAACTGTAGAGAGCGATGCCGTCGCCGATCGCGCCGGTTCATCCGCTCTCCCCACCTGATCCGTCATCGACACCGAACGCGGCAACAGCCGCACACGCGGACTTGTACGAGCGCGAACGCGACGCGACGGATCCGTTGTTTCCGCAAAGTCCGCCACTCGACCCGCGCGGGGCAGGAATGCACCGCAGCATGTCGCACACGAGTCGACTGGATCCGACGGACGAGCCACCAACGCAAGCGCGCACGCCCAACGGTTTGCCCTCTCTTGCCACACAGGTTGATCTGGGATCACCGTCTTTGCGGAGTCGGGCTGCCTCGCCCCTCGCGTCCCCTTCGACTCGATCGGCGTACGCTGCGTTTCCGGACCCGTTCGAGCAGACGGCAACCCTTCCCTCGAGACTCTCCTTTCCAAAAGCACCACACCTCCTTCCCGTCAGTCAACTCGAAGCGGCCCCATTAGCGCACCTCGTCGCACTCGTACAGGCGCTATCCCGCAACCTCGACGAAACGCAAGCCTCGCTTCGAGCAGGCAAAGCCGAACTCGCTGCGCTCGAAAAGCTCGTCCGGGATAAAGGCGCGAGTGAAGGCGAGGTCGAACGAGTCAAAGTGCGCGCAAAGACGGAGCTCGCGGAGCGACTGACAGGCGATGAGGCGGAGCGTGGCAAGAAGGGCCGAGGAGGGAAAGACGAGTGGTCGATCGAGCTGCCTGCTCCGGCAGAGGACGCAGCGCCGGCCAAGGTCGAGGTGAGCACGCGACGGAGAACTTGTCATTTCCTACCAGATCTCATGAACTCTGTTGCAGGTGGATCTCGACATCGACGACTTGACAGAGGCGATCTCGTCGAACGCCTTCGACCTCGGTTTCTCACCGAAACCGCCTTCAACGGATGCAGTTCCCGCCGCGGGAGAAGATACGGATGACAGCGCATCTGTACGCAGTCGCGCACTGTCTCTTCCCCATAGAAGCGGCGGAACGGGCGAAAACGAGGTCGAATCGGCTGAAGCGACCGATGAAGTCGCCTCGATCTCTTCTGCGCCCCTCCTCTCGGCCAAGTCGGCTCCTTCGACGAAGACGGGTCGTCCACGACATGCCTCTCTGTCTGCTCGCTTCGTCGGTTACATCGCCGGCGGTATTGCGCCTCCCCGGAGCGCCGCTCAGGCGAGCATCACCTCGCCGAAAAAGCCCGCCGCCGCCGCCGCAGAACCGACTGCTCCGAGCCCGGAGCAGAAGCGCCGCCCGCGCTCGGGGAGTATCCGCAGTATGAACAGCGTCGCTTCATCGACGACGAGCGCGGAGCGGAAAGGGTACGGAGAGTGGCTGGGTGGGTGGAGATGGGGGAAGAGTGGCGGCGCGGCGTCCAGTCTTAAGGAGACACAGCCAGCTGAAGATGAGGACGAAGACGACCAGACGCGCGCCGAAGCGTCGCAGGAGCAGCGACAAGCGGCGAACGAAGAGCAAGAAGACGCCTCGACCCCGACGGGATCGTCGATCCAGCCCGATTCGTCGCGAGCGGTAGCTGCGGCTCGCCCACGTTCGCGAGAGAGTTCACGAGGTCGGTCGAGTACGAGGTCGAGGTCCGTGAGCAGCTCGAACGACTCGGCGACCGAGTCGGGCGGTGAACGGTCCAGGCCGTCGAGTAGGCGAACGTCGCAGACGGCGCGCTCGACCCTGGATACCACTTTGCCCGGGTCTCCGCCGTCGGGACTATCAGAAGAAGGCGGTCTGCCGGCATCTACGGACGGAAGCGCTGCCCCCCTCGAGAAGCGCCTCCTCTCGCCGCCCGAATCGCCGACTTCAACTCGCAAACGAAGTCCCGGTCCACCACCTGCGTTCCGCTCCTCGTCTCATCAGGCGACCGCCGCCGCCGTTTTGTCGACGCCTCTGACGGCCTCGACCATGTCTCTCCCGACGTCTTCGCCGAATCGACTCGGAGGTTACGGCTCGTCTGGACCTGCCAGTCCAGCGAGATCACCTTCTGCGAACCCGATCGGACTTCCAGAAGATCTGGACCATACGGAGGGCACGGCGGATCTGCTCGATAGAGGTCGCCCATCCGCTGGCGCGGCCAGCGAACTTGGCGAGGGCAACGAGGTGCGGCGCCGCTTCGTGCCGGGTGTGCCACTCTTCTCGGCCTTCGAAGACGGGCCTGCACGATCCGCGAACGGTAAGACGGTCGCCGAGACCGCTATCGGAACGAAGGAGGCGATCAACCGCGCCCTGGGCCTCAGCCGAACTTCGTCTCATTCTTCTCATTCGAACGCTTCCGGAGACGCTCTGAACGGCTTGCTGAGCCTGCCGTCAAAGCTTCCGCCACTTTCCCTCGCGCGGTACTCGCCCTTTTCGCAACCTTCGCTATCTATGCCCGCTACGCACGTATCGCTGTCGGCATCGACCGCGTCTTTGACCGCTTCTGTTGGGCCGTCTGGGTCGCCGCTGGTCGCACATACGGCCGTTCTGGCCCCTGCGAGCGGCGCCTCCGGCGCGCAGACGATGGAGCTCGATACTATCTCGGCCGAAGCGGCACCACCTTCTCTCGCGCTGTTGAAGCCTTCGTATCAATCTGCAGCGGCGGCCGCCGGAGTCGACGCACTCGAGGACGAAGATGGCCCGATGATCGATCGCTTCGGCTTCATCTACGATGTCCACACTGGGATGGCCTTACTCAAGGAGAGCCGGAGACGCAAAGCCGGCGAAGCGAGTGCAGTCGAGAAGGACGTGTCGGATCCGGCTCTCAGGGCACTACAGGAGGGCGTCCCGGCGGTCATGACGACCCCGCAGACTGAGCTCGAAGTCCATCCACAGCTCGACATCCTTCGCGAGGCAATCGGTCTCACTCCGACTGTCGAAGTCGACAAGACCCTTTCGCCCCGATCTTCACTCCACGACCTGCCAGAGACAGGCAATTCAGCTGCGATCCCTTCGAGCGATAGTCGACCTACTCGGCTCGTCCGCGCGCCTTCTTCCTCTCATGCATCCCGTCAGCCGTCGCCCGCACCGACTGGCACCGGTCCCCAGTCGATGCGGGCGTTGTTGGTGCAGCTCAGAACAATGACCGACGCCCTCGAGCAGTCTCAGCAGACAGCCTGGGACGCCTTCATCCGGCGTCGTCAGGCCAAACTCGCCAAGCTCAAGCACGCCCAGCTGAAAGACGACGACGGGACGACCGGAGCCGCGGCCTTGAGGGAGCGGGACCGCGAACGCCGCAAATCGCTGTTCCTCGCCGCCGCGGACGAGTCTCCTTCGGACTCCATCAGCCAAGAAGTCTGGACCTCGGAGAATTTCGTCGGTGTTGCGCAGATGGGTACCGAAAAGAAGGGCAAAAAGGAGGATTGGAACGAGTTCAAGGAACTCGTGCGAAAGGGAATCCCGATCGCTTACAGACCGAAGTGAGCCGTGGACCGTGGGCTCCGAGTCTGACAGGCAGACGGATCTGACTCTATGCGCCACAGAATCTGGGGCGAGTGTTCGTCTGCAAATGAAGCTCGCGAGCCGGGCGTCTACCAGGAGCTGCTGGCTCAGCCCGAGACCAATGCCGAGGCCGCGTGCCTCAAGCAGATCGACATGGACTGCGAGTTTCGCTTCGCCGATTCTCTTGCTGTGCGGGCGCTAACGTGTTTGGGACATGACAGGCCACCGAACTTTCCCCACCAACGTCTTCTTCGCCGGAAACGGACCAGGTGTCGCGAAGCTGCGGAATGTCCTCGTGGCTTACTCTCGTCGCGACGCGAAGGTTGGCTGTGAGTCTTAAGGTCGTCCGCGCGGGAAACTCGCCACCCGAGACGGGCCGCTGACTGTGCCTCGCGCCTGTCCGCCAGACTGCCAAGGCATGAACAATCTTGTCGCGACTCTTCTGTTGACGCACCCTGCCGAAGAGGACGCCTTCTGGGTCCTAGTATGCATCATCGAAGTGCGCATCACACGTGTTCATGCGGTCGGTCCTCCGTGCTCACGCTGCCTCACCGCGCTGCAGAACATCCTTCCGTCCGACTACTACACCTCGCACCTCCTCGTCTCCCGTGCGGATCAGGAGGTTTTGAAAGACCTCGTAGACCGCACGCTTCCCAAGCTCGCAGCTCACCTTGAAGATCAAGGTGTCGAGCTGTCGGCGATCACGTTCGGCTGGTTTTTGAGCCTGTTCACCGATTGCCTCCCAATCCAGGTGAGCCTGCCGTCGCTTCGATGACCTGGCAGCGTACGACTATAGCTGACACACTTCTCCTCCTACAGACTTTGCTGTGAGCTGACTCTCCGCTTGTGGGCACATTCTCCATCCCTTCGAGCTGACGTCGCCTTTTTCCTCGACAGGCGGGTCTGGGACCTCTTCTTTATCCACGGGACTATCTTTCTCTTCCGCATCGCCCTGGCGATCCTCAAGCTTCACGAGACCGACTTGCTCGAGTGCGACTCGGCGGCCGGGCTGTACGCGATGCTCGGTCAGCTCCCAGCCGGACTGTGGAACGCTGACCGGCTCCTCAAGGTGCGTGCTCCTTTCCTGCCCGCGTATTCACCATACTGACGACCGACTATGTCGCACCAGGTTGCATGTGATGACTTGGCGTCGGCGGTTAAGGACAAGGTGGTGGCTTCGCTGCGGAACAAGCACGTCAAGGCGCTCGAAGCCGAGATGGGCCTGAACGAAGCAGATGACGACCTGTAGCGCCCTCGTTTTAATTTGTTCCCGCTCGCGCAAAGCCAGTCGACCGCTCATGTCATTCTGAAGGTACTATAGTCTCGCTGCAGGGGAGGGTCTGCTCTGGAAAGCGCTTCCACGCCCGACTTCAACTCGATCGCGTCGTTTCTCCTTTCGATCAGACACTTTAGTGTACGGCTATGGAAGGCGTCGCAATAGCCGACCTGACAGGGTGAGCTGCTTGATCTCTACTGCGATGCCTAGAGCTGACGGTACAGACTATAGGCGGCGGATCTTGTCGACGCATTTCGCTTCTCCTCTCCGGGCGAACCTCGCCTTTGACTCCGCCGCCTCATCCTCCCAGCCGATCGTATGGCTTCCTGCTACTACTGGTGACATTCTCGAAGGCGACGACGACTCGAGCGACGATGGAGACGAGAGGAACGCGTGGGACGACTCGGACAAGCAACCGAGTCGAGGTGGGGCAGGACGAGGAACGGCAGTCTGCCAAATCATCAGGAACGGGTTACGATTCATGACTCCCGTCACACGAGCCGGTGAGTCTTGACCGGCATGAAACTGTCAAGTTCGAGACAGCGGACTGACCCGGGAACACGAACCGCTGCAGTCGACCCGGTCATCCCTCTCACCTTCCTAACCGACCTGTACAACGTCCTCGAGTTTTACATTGACAGTCCCGTCACCGAAGCGACAGTCAAGGTGCGCTAGCAGGGCCGCTGTACCGGAGAGGCCAGTCGGCTAACGCTCGCCTCAGCAGGACAACTTTGATGTCGTTCTCGCGTTGTTGCACGAGATGCTCGCCGGAGGACGACCACAGTTGACTCAATCGTCACAGCTCAAAGAGTTCGTGACACCGCCAGATTCGCAGCTCTTGGCCAAAGTCGCGACGGCAGTCAACGCAGCTACTTCAGGAGGGTCCGTCTTTCGGAGGTCTCGCTGTGTCAGAGGCGCAGTCTCTCGGAGCCGTGGCATTGACGCTGCTGTGAACATCCGCTTTCCACGGACAGAATCACTCTGCCCTCGCAAGCCTCGGCTGCGAATGCTCTCGTCGCTTCGCCGCTTCCTTGGCGAAGACAAGGCATCAAGTACACCTCGAACGATGTCTGTGAGCTCCCGTGGCCGCTGGCGTGCGGTTCATGAGCCCTGAACTGATCTGCGGACGGATGCAGACCTCGACTTGACAGAAACCTTGTCCGCCCTCCTCGACCCTTCCGGGAAACCGCTGGTCGGTTCCATCTCGGGTCACATGGACTGCCGGTCCCGCCTTTCGGGCATGCCGGACCTCGCGCTCACGTTTACCGACCCGGCGATTCTCGGCGAAGAGAGCGCGGCGTTCCATGCATGTGTACGGTATCACCGGTGGCGAAAAGAAAAAGTCGTCTCGTTCGTCCCACGTACGTTTCCCTTTCTGGCGCTGGTGCGGCCAAGAAGTAAGCTTCCGAGTGTCGAGCTTACGACCCGCTTCCACAGCCGATGGCGCTTTCACCCTCTTGACCTTCCAGCATACGCCGCCTCTCCCGCTCATGACCACCACCTCCGCCCGCCTCGCCGCCGCTCTCCTCCTTCCCTTCTCGCTCACGTCATCGCATACGCTCGGAGCCGTCGGCGGTGCCCTCAACCTGACTCTCACAGCACGCTCAGCTCTGACAAACCTCGTCGTCCGGATCCCGCTCGCGAGTCCGATCGAAGCGCCCGGTCAGGTGCAGGTCACGGTCAGCGGCGGAGCATTACTGCGAGATGACGAAGGGAGGAGTATTGGCGGTGGAGCGGGTCGGTGGGAAGTCGTTGACGAAGAAGTGGAAGAGCGAGCAGGAGATGCAGGCGTGAAGCGGAGGACGCGTTACGTCCTCGTCTGGAAGATCGACAAACTGTCGCCTTCAGACCGACCCGCTGTCTTGTCCGGCCAATACAACACGTGCGTCGGTGGTCGATCTATTCCCAGTTCCTGCGCGGTGAACCCGGAATTCTCACATGCTTGCACTGGCCGCACAGCCTCGCCGGAGCGCGAAAACCACCTGCCTTCACCCTCACTTTCGACAGCCCCTCGGGCGGCTTCTCTGGCCTTCGAGTTGACTCTCTCAAGTTACTCGGCGAGACTTACAACGTGTACAAAGGGGTCAAGACCGTCGGAAAGGGCACGATCGAGGTCCGGACGTAGAGCATCGCGGTAGCTGGGTTTCGCGTATCTTTTCAGCTCTCGAAGGGTCTCGCTCCAAGTCTCGCTCACTCGGAGGCAATATATCCGAGCATTCCGCAACATGAGGGAAAGAGTGTATGCGTTGCGAGGCTACGAGGAGCCGTACATGTCGTTGAGTAGCCTGTACAGCAACGACGACGGGTGCCCGCCCCTGCGATGAGAGAAGCCCGCAAGTCAGCACGGCGGCATCTAATGCAGAGTGCGATGCAAACGCACAGGTTTGAGATGTAGAGGTTGACGAGGTCGGCTGGGACGACGTCGTAGTACGGGTTCAAGACCTCGGTCTCGTCTTGCTCTTCCTCGCGAGTCTCGTCCTCGTCGTCACTGTCATCCGCTCGACCACTGCTCGCGTACGGTCGAATCGCCTCCGCCTTGATGCACTCCTCCGTCGACCGCAGCACTTCCTCGGGACTTCCGAGATCCCTCATCCCCCAGTCAGTCGCCTGGCCCAGATAGATCGGCGAGAACTTGAACATGCCACCGACGACGACGACGGGGACTCGCATCCGGTTTGCGGCGAGGCAGAGCGGCAACGAACCGGCGATCGAGAGGAGGGCGCCGTCGGCGAGGATGACGTGAGGTCCGACGAGGACTTTCGAGCAACGCGGGAGGAGGGCAAAGATGTTGGAGTCGGGGATCAGGATGGTCGGGATGCCAGCGGAAGAGTAGGCGACGGCCGCCTTTTGACCCGAGAAGCTGCGCGAGGCGAGGGGAAACCGTCAATTTGGGAAGCGCCACCTCCATGATCGCGCGCGATACGTACGAAGGAGCCGTCTCGGCGCAGATAACGGTGAACTTTCGTTTCCGAGCTGCGTTTTTCAGAAACGCTTCGACCGTCTTTGAGTGTCCGATCGTCATGATAAACTCGCTGCGCCGGTGAGCAGTGTCAGTCGGTGGTTCGAGACTCGCCTATACATGAAGCAGCCCCACTGACCCAGAGTGAATGTGCTCGAGCGACTGCTCGCCAACGGAGCGGTATGTCGTCTCGACCTCGTCCATCAACTCTGCGATTGCCTCGATAAAGACGGGTTTCAGGCTGAAACTCTTTTTCGAGAAATCGGCTTCTTCACGGCGCGACGTCGCGCCGGTCGCGTACGGGTTGCTGCTGTCGTAGCTGGCGAAATTGCTGTCTCGGCTCGCAAAGGGGTTCGGCCGCTGCAGGATCTGGGAGGATTCGGGCGAAGGGACGGCAGAGGAAGATGGAGACGGAGGGGCGGTCGCAGCAGCTGATGAGGGCGAACCGAGACCGAACGAAGTGAGCGCGGACCTCGAGGCACCTTCAGTTGAAGGGGCCGCCTTTGAATGGCCGAGCAAGTTGAAGATGCTGCCGAGCGGACCGTCCGAAGTCCGGCCGAGGATGTCGCCGCTGTCGCGTTCGGGGAAGAACGAGCTCGTCGCGCGGTTCAAAGAGGGCGTCGCGACGTTGCCGCCGGACATGTTTGAACCGTTGGGGAAGCTAGAGAGCGGAGTGGGGAGTTCGGAAGCGGGAGACGAGACGGTGTCGTCGAGGTGGTTCGACAAGGCGGTCTGGTACTCTTCGCGGATGAGCATGCAGATTCGACGAGTCATGTTCGTAACGACGAGCTCTACGCGGGCGAGATAGGCCAAGAGTCAGCTCTCCTCTGTTAGGGCGGCATCAAGAGACGGATGGGGGCGGCGGCACCTTACCTTTTGGCCCGGCTTCCTGCAACACCTTTCCGACCTCTTCGAGGTGGTCGACGAGTTGCTGGAACGAGTTGAACTTGGCTCCAGCGACGACATCTCGAAGTAACCGGACGACTTCGAGCGCGACATCGCGAGATCCGATCAATTGCCTGCTCCGAGGTGTTTGTCAAGAGTCAGCGACTGGAGCGCACATCGCTCTGTACGCCTGCTAACCTTCTCCGTAACCTGGTCGCGAGCGCGTCTATCCGCTTGTGGACGTTGGGTTTCGAGACGGATTCAGTCAAGAGCGGAGCCTGAGAGTCGAGAATGAGAGCGGCAAGTCAGTCACAGGCTTAGCAGGCAGGCTAGCGGATAGTCCCTACCATCTTGCAGCCTTTTCGACGCCCAGTGAGCTCGTCTAGCGCGTTGATAGTCTTGAAGGCGAGCGTACAAACGAATGTCAACAGCGAACCGGAAAAAAAGTCACCCGGGCGAAGTTGCTCTGCTATTGACGGGCTCTCTCCTCCCCATATACGCTCGGCTCTCTGCAACTGTGTTGAGGTGCTCGCTATGAGCTGGCGCACCTTGATTGGCTCATAGACAGGTAGCCGCTTCCGGTACCGCTCTTCTCCTCACGCTCCTTTCGATGCACCCGGACCTACACCTTTCTGCACAGGCAACTAGTGCTTGACTGCAAAGCTACCCGACTCGCTGCGCAGACGATTGGTCTCCCACAGACTGATCCGCTTCTGCGCGGTTCAGACGTTGTTGCAGACAATCTCCTCGTTTCAGGCGAAAAAATCGCCTGATCTGCTCGCGGCTTGCCGCCGTCCCTGAAGCGTGGGCACCCGTTCCCTGATCCGCGCACGTCGTCAGCTGCGCCCGACTTGGGAGAGCTTACGTCACGGCCGTCCACGCTCTGTCCGGAATGTCCGCGCTCTGGCCTTCCTTCAGGTTTTCAGGCGCTCCGGCTGCTCTACGCGCAGCGCAACCAACCTGCTGCTTGTTCTGCGCTTCAGGCAACACACGAGCCATGATTGCTGCCCAGAACGAAGCTGCTCGACTCGCTGCGCGCTTTCAAGCGGATTCGGTATCGGGGAGAGGCTCTCCGTCGCCAGCCGCCTATGCTGACTGTCGAATGGACTCTTGCAGGAGCGCCTGACTGAACGTCATCTCTATAACCTTGAACACGCCGGTCAGATCGGGCCGCGGGATGGTCTAGTAAGCATCTCTCGCGCCGGGAGTTGAAGCACCTCTTGGCTGACAGGGCATCCTCGTTCAGTGGGAGTCGATGCGCGAGGCAGGTCGACATACCGCTGAGTAAGATCTGATGTGATACGCCGCTGACTGTGCGGGCCACGACTCTCCTTTGCAGCTTCCGACGCGCCGCCTTGCCGAGCAGGAATCGCTCGCCTGGTCGCTGCACGAGCCAATCATCGCTTCGTTCCTCTCGGGACCCCTCGCAGGAGTTGTTCTCGCTGCCGGCCCCTCGCTCGTCATCGACCGGGCCACCGAGGAGGCGCAAGCGGCCGCAAGGTGGCAAACGACGCAGCGTATAGCCGGCGTCGAGAAACTCGTCGCGGAGGCGGTGAGTGGTCCTCGGCGGTCACGCAGAGCGATACATGTTTCTGACAAGCTACCCTGGTACAGACGAAGGAGCTTGCTCTAGCCGAGCTTGACGATCGAATCCGCTTCGCCAAGGAGGACGTGCAACAGGCGAGCGAAGAAGGTTTGACGCTCGAAGCGCTGGCGGAGTCTCTTCGACTCGACTATGAGCTTGACAAGGTACGAGAGTGAAGATTGTAGAAAGTATGTCTTCGGTTCGCGGGTAGCTGATCGAGCTTATCTGCAGGTCGTGCTGTGGCGGTTCATCTTCCACCAGCGCACGTCGCAGGCTCTGCCAGGGTCCGGCTTCGAGGTGCGTCTCGTCTTCTGTTCTCTCTGCAGGGACTCGGCCTCTGAAAGCGCTCTACGCAGATCCGCCAAACCGAACGTCAAGCAGAGCAAGACGCTCAAGCTCCGGCCCCGCTCGCGTTACACTATGCGGTCAGCGCTTTCGCCGGAATGTGACTGGTGGTCCGCGCTGACGAATGGCTTACAGGTACTTGAGCATAGTCTTCGAGATGTGCGTGACGTGCCTCGGCCGCAGATAGAGGAAAAAAGTGAGACCCAGCCAAATGACCTTGGTACTCCTCAATACAGCTCGATGAACGCATCCGCTACTGGTGCTCGTACCTCATCGTCGGCTTCTTCTCGGACTCTTCGGTCAAGCTGAACTCGAGGGAGATGGTAAGCCGAGCCTCACTGTCGGGCGAACGCAAACGCTGCTGACGGTTTTGATCCCACAGTCTGGCCTTGTTTCGGGTTTGCGTTCCGAGCTACGCAGCACTGATCCACGCGTGTTGCATTACGTAAGTCTCGATTACATCGTTATTTGCAGACTAAGGACCTGAATGGACCGAAACCTCGCAGGCCTACCTGGCAATCGTTCGCGTGACCGATACGTGCAGCATTAAGCGCGGCGAATGGCGCGAGGTGAGTACCAGATTTCATGAAATCAGGTTCAGCCGTACGCTGATTATCTCAACTTTCCAGCCGCTCGACAATGTCGATGCGCATCTCCTCTTTGATCCGTCGAAAGACCTCAGCTCGCGCGCATCGGTCCCGGAGCATGGTTCTCGGCTTTACCCTCATCGGCGCGAGTCTAAGGAGAATGAACCAGACTGGGGAGATGTGCGCTGGGCAAGCCAGGCGGCATCGCGCGCTTCGCGTCAGCACTCGAGGCACCCTTCGCCGCATGACCGCCGCTCCTAAGTCTCCCCTTGACGGGTCTGCCTGTTTCTGTTACATGTTGAGACGCAAGTCTGTCGAGGTGTCGTCTGACCTATGACTTGAGGCAAGGGTGGCTCGTCGGGCGAGAGTTGCTGACGACAAGTCACTCTAGCCCCTTCTCCAACGTCTCCGCCATTGCCTCATAGCTCTTCGCACGGGTCTTTGCACGCGTACACCTTATCTCTTTGCTTGCAAGTTGTTCGTATGCTTATCGTACCTATCGGCTTAGGGCGCACCTATCGGCTCAGGGCGCAGCCCCTGCACGCGCGGGGGGGCTTCAGTGTCCGCGGACACTCCGGGTGGAAGACTCCAAGACCGGACCGCTTCATAGGGCTCTCCTCTACTGGCTTGACCTTCGAGCTGGTGGCGACCTTAGGCTTCTCCAGCGTGGCAATACGACGCCCTGCTCGGTTTCGCTTTTGAACGCAACCTTCTCATCTACATTGCTCCTGTAGCGAAGGCCAGCGGGTAAAAAAAGCTTATAGCTTTCTCGGCCATCGCTCACTGTGTGGTCCATACCATGTCACCTTTCGATGTTGGGAAACGTGGCAAGGCGCGGCTTCCGTGGGTGCGTGAAAAGCTCCAGCCGTTTCCTTTCTACCTTTTGCGGCGCTCGTACTGATTCCTCACAATGTCTCTTTTGCAGAAGCTTCCGATTGTTCTGACGACAAGGAACAGGCGACTTGCCCCTCCGCCCACCCCTGCTGATGTCGATGAAGTGCATGCGAAGCGAGCCAGTCCACGTTTCTTCGGGGCTCGACTACCTTCATCCGCTGACAGAACACGCTCAACAGAACTTTGGAATCCCGCCCGATCGCCAAAGCGTTTTCAAGATGCTACATAGTGCGCATACCGAGACGCTGGCCAGGCAGTTGCGTGATCACGACGTACGCTCGTTGACGGATCTCACAGCTTACCCTGGGCTGACCCCCGAACTGTGCCACGGTCCCGCGCAGGCGCAGCATTTGCGCGAGCTTGAAAGGGACTTTAGCCTACACGAAGCGCACGGGGATCTGGCGAGGCTCAAAGAGCTGATGCAGGCCAAGCTGCTCGAGCTATTCCTTCCGCGCCTCCTGAGTTTCCTTGAGGTTCCGCTGCCAGTGGCAACTGCTGCAGATGGCGCCTTGGCCCCTAGTGCGAGCAATCCTGATCCGAAGGAGCAGCTTCGGCGCATTGACCTACTCGAAGCAGTACTTGCTGCGGAGGTCCGTCTTTTCGCGCCCGCACTTCGCTCGCCTAGCTAACATCGCAAGGAGACCTTCTAGCGCGACAAACATGTGACCGGTCAGACAAATGAGCTTCTGAGGCACGACCTCGATACGATCGGCAGTATGGAACGTAAGCTCGACAAGATATGGACGTTGGCAGAGCGATGCGAAACGGCCGAGAGCGTCGTGCAGTCGGCTGCAAAGGCCCTATTTCGCCACGACGGAGCGCTTGACTTTGACCTGGTACGCAAGCGGCGTCGTGCTATCAGCGTCCGGAGTCTGATGTCGCCGCCGCAGCGGCTCCTCTTTGTTGACGAGTGCAAGCGTCGGCTGCAACAAATACCGAGCGAAGCGTGGTCGACACAGGTGCGTGGAATGCGGATGTGCTTTGCAGCCGGTTTGCGCCGCTGACCGCTCGATCGTGTCAGAACGACGCAGAGATCCAGCTGGCGAGGCAGGCAGCCCAAAGTGAAGTCCGCGAGATGGCTCCCCGGGCCGAGCTCGATTCCTTCATCGAGTTTCACATGCTGGTTCGTCGCTCCGAAGGATCAGTGTCCGGCTGTTCGCTAACAGCTCGCCGACCCGACAGTTGACTCATAGGGGACTACATACAGTACTTCGGCTGGGCCTTCTTCCTGATACCGCTCTCTATTGACCGTACTTTGACTTTCCCAGCCAAGTCAAGAAACACGTTTCTGGATCACTGTTCTTCTCTCCGAACTCAATCCAGCGAAATTCGGGGCTGAGTGGCGGAAGGTGAGTGTCCTGCACGCCCTTTGCCTTGAGTCGCCTGTCTAACTGATCACGACCCATGTCGGCAGAGTCTCGAAACGTTTCTTGCCCGTGCGAGGAAAGAGAAACCGCAGGACTTCGTTGCTGTGAGCCCGCAGCCCCTGTCTCCGCTCATCCCGGACTTTGACACCAAGACTCACCGCGTTCCAGGTCCGCGCGCTTCTCGCGAGCTTTCCCGCTATCGACGACTTCAAGTCCCGACCGAAGCGCGGACGGGTGAGTCAGTTCCTGATAGATTTCCTTCAAATCGGCGGAGAAACTTCCTTCAAATCGGCGGAGAGACTGACCACGTATCCCCATAACAGAGCGGCCGGTCCGCTGACGCGTTGCCGTAATCGGACGTACAACATGAGGCGCTGGGGTCTGCAACGCCGGCGGCGCACATAGGCGCAACATGTGCTTCTCAAAGAATTTGGCCTTTCGAAGAGCGAGCTTTCTCACTTTTCCACCTGTTCTAGACGTGATCGATTGCGTACATGCGTGATGAATGCAAGTGAAAGCAGCAGTACAGGGCCCGAAACATCCACCGAGGAATCCCGAACAGAAACGACAACGCGAGAGAAGAGGAAAGGCGAATGCGCAGATACAGTGAAGAGAGAACTCGAGGCGAGACATGATGTAATGCGAGTATGGTGTAAAGACGATACGCGTGGTCGGATGAAATGCGATGAGCTGCGGCGGATGCGCGCGGTAGTAAGAGACGGCGGCGCGAGACGAAGCGAAGCGAAGACGACAGGCACATTTTGCGAGAGCGGGGTGAGGCCGAAGGTAGTAGATACAGGGAAGAGCGTTCGTCTCAGCAGAGGAAGCGCTCGTTGAGGCGGGCGATTTCACCGCAAAGGAAGCTGAACCCGAGGCGGTTACTGCGCTTGAGTCCGGGTTGACCCAGAACGTGGATCGAGTCGTGCTCGTCGTCGATACGCGCATCGCCATACTCGCTGGCGCTGCCGACCGAAGAGGTAGGCGAGTGACCCTGCTGGACGCGAGGGCGAGAAAGGGCGATCGTGCGCTCTTTGTGTTCAAGGAGCTCGGCCTCGAATGCGTGCAGAGCAGCGACGAAAGGTAAGTTCGGCTGGACGAGGATGTTGAGGCGGCGCGAGCGTGTGAGGAGGTACGAGCTCGCGAGGTCGAGGCCCATGTCGCGCATGAGATAGGCGATGACGATGCTCGCGCTCCGGCTCACACCGACCTTGCAGTGAACGAGGATGCGGCCGCCCTGCTCGCGCGCGTTGCTGATGAACTCGAGCGCTTCGTCGATGCAGGGGCGGATCGAGTCGATGCCATCGTCGGCGACGTTTTGCATGTCGAGGACTTGGATGGCGCCGACTCGTTCCTCCTCCCAAAGCGAGTTGCTCGGGGTTGCAGACGTCGGCGACGAAGAACGGAAGGGCGAAGTGAGGAGGGAGAGGCCGCTCGGGGCCTTGGGAGGATGCAGAGCCGTCTCGCCCATCGAGACGACGTGCGTAATGCCGAGCTCTTTCAGCATGAGCGCGTTCGAGGCGTGGTTGACGTTGCCGAGGTACTATCGGCGCCGAACGAAAACGTCAGCTAAGTGTGTCATTCGCGTAATCAGAAACGAGAAGCGCCACGTACGAGGTGAGGCAGGATGCGACTCGGGAAATGGCCCTCGAAAGTCGAGCCAAAGAACCAAGCGTCCCGGACAGGGTCGGCGGTCCTCATGCGCCGCTTCGGACCTCCGCACGCGGCCTCCATCTCAACTTCGAGGCGGGCCGCTTCGAGCTCGAGCACCTCACGCGTCTTGTCGTCGCAAAGACCGGCGTCCGTCTCAGACGCGTCGACGTAACCCGAGTCGGAGCGTCCCATAGTCGTGCTCGAGAGGCCGAGCGTGATCGTATCGTCCTCTTGACCGTGCGACTGCTCCTCGGCGCTGGTCGAGAAGTCTTGCGCCGGCGAGCGAGGCAAAGTCGAGCCCCTCGCGGCGGCGCCAATAATGGCAACGGCCTGCTGCTCGGCCAGCCAACGACGTGTGTAGCGTTCCTCGTCGTCTTCGCGCGCAAGGACGTCGGCGACGCGCTTCTCAAGTTTGAGGACCGTCTCGCGGTCGGCGGTGTAGACAAAGAAGCTCCGCTCGCAGTCGAGCTGGAGGAAGAGGTACGCCTCGCTGACGGCGCACCGGCGCGAAAGCATGACGTAGGCGAGAGCGAGCAGCGACGTCTCCGTGTACCCGTCACTGCAGTGAAGGAGTACACGGCGAGGCGCAGGAACGGTGGGATGCGATGCCGCCCCCGCTGCCGCCGCGGTGAGCGGGTTCGGGGCGGATTGGTCTCGGATCCAGACGGCGAGGTCGACCACCTGCGCGACGAACGCGTCCTGCGCGCGGGTCGAGGTGCCGAGCGCGGCCGCCATTGACACGGTCTCGAGATGGACGATCTCATCGACCGGAGGGCGGAGCAACCTCGTCTTGGCTTCAACGACCTCGTTCTCGGCCGTCAAGACCGGCTGGACTTCCTCACACACGCGCCCTTGCTGCTCAAGGTCGCTGAGGACCTCGGCAGCCGAGTCGAGAATGTCGTGCGAGAGAAGAGACGCCTGGTCGTGTGCCTCGATGCAGATGCTGAACGAGCAAGGGTTGCCGTCATCAGTGTACGTTGTCGCCTCGGCCGAACGCTGGTGAGCGCGGGGAGTCGGAACGTCTTGCGTGTTGCCGAGCTGCACGAAAGCGCACGTGTCAGTAACAGTTTCTGCAGCCCAGGCGCTCAACGGCGGCGGAAACGGAGACCTGGTCCGGCGACGTACCCAGACATTCGGACCGATCTCGCTCGCCGCGGTCAGCACGCGCATCTCCTCACGTTCGCGCTCAAAAAAGTTGAGGCGGTTGCGGGAGAATCTGTGAGAGTCGATCGAGACGAGGTGAGGGTAGTACCGCTCGAACTCGGTGAACGGGTCTGCGAGCGAAGCGATCAAAGAAGGATCAGTGAATGCGACCTTCAAGGAGGGCCAATAAGGACAGGGGAGGCCGCTGCACGCACCCGAAACAACGAACACGTTGTAGCGGACCCCGTCGCCTCCTCTCCGTTCAAACTCGGCGTCCATGGCTTCCCTCGCCTTGACGGCCGTCTCGAGGACCATCTCATCGATGCCGTTCTCGCCATACACGACGACGTCGCTGACGGTCGCGTACTTGACGGCTTGAAGCTTGAAGTGCCGCAGGTTGACGTTCTCGAACGAGCGCGGGTTCGGCAAGGCGAAGCGGGTCTCGCCGGTCGTCCGAGACGTGGTCAAGATGGAAGCGGCGTCAAATGACGAGACGAGGCGAGCGGATGGAGTTGAGGAGATGCTGGAGCGCGACGAGGCGCCGAGAGAGACAGAGCTGGAAGATGTGGCGAACGAAGTGGCCGAAGACCAAGAGTCGGTCGACGAGGCGAGCCCGCGCCGGAGCAGGCTGCGCGACGTGCTCGGACTCGGCTGAGGAGGCGGGGGTGCGTGGATGACGGTCAAACCGCGGTAGCTGCAGGCCGAAAGCGAGCACAGTCAGACCACAACGTCTCCGGGAACAAATGCCCACGCCTCGGTCACCGTGCGTTCTTTCCGGATCTCGAGCGAACTCACCTCGGCGCCTTGGCAGCATGTCCCCGCCTGTAACCAAAGTAGTGGGCAGCCGCCGAATGAGGAATGTCTGCGCCTCCGTGAGCCCAGGGAAAGAGTTCGGTCTCGGGCAACTTGATGCGGCAGTGCTCCTCGTGGACCTGAGCGAAGTCATGCGCCGACAGGACGTGGATGTCGGCTGTGCTTGCAGAAATGTCGAGCGGGTAGACAGGGAAGCGAGACGCGTCGAGGTTGACGAGTCCGTGAGCGGGCGTGACGGCGGCAGCATTCACTTGCGGCGGCGTCGGGCGAGAAACCGTCGAAGTCGGGCTCGGACTCGGTCGCCGCGACGTCGGACGGGTACTAGCACGAGCCTGCGTAGGCAAGATCGAGTCCAGTGCAGGGAAGAACGGCGACGTGGCGAGTGGGGACGGCGGCGGCATCTCGTTGTCGTTGTCGTCGTTGGCGTCGGCGCGGTCATTGTTCGAGACGGCAGCGGCGGGTTGAGGGTTCCGCATCAATTGCGGGTGCAGTTGCACTTCGGGTCCGGCTCGAGAGTGCATCCTCTGTTCGAGTATGGAGGCAAGACTGTTTGGAGAAGGAGAGAGGAAGGGACGAGTAAGGCAGGAAAACGGTTCCACCGAGAGAAACACGACCGACGCGTCTCTCCGCCAGTCGCCGTCGGTTGGCACGCGTCGCGTTCATTCAACCTCCGTTTTTCCCTACGTGCACGGACCCTCTCCCTTCGCCGAAGCCAAGCTCACTCGTCAATCGACAATCCTCACGCCTATGAGCCCCTTCAGGCGTCCAGCAAGCACTTCGCATGGCCCCGAGTGCGCGTCGACGACGCGTCGATTCTTTCACGTGCCAGAATGTCGTCACGCGCGTCTAAATTGCTCACGCTGCAGCCTGTTGCCGAGCAGCTGTAAATAGACCGGAGGAGCGAAATATAGATATGCTCTTTGCGATAAGTTGACGCGAGAGGCTCTACTTTAAATGCCCGTGCCGCCGAGAGATTTTGGCCCGTCGTTCCGGTATCCGCTGCCCGCCCATCGACTGACAATCCCCTCGAGCCAGCGCGTCTTCCTCAACCCGGCGCCCAACAGCCAATTGCCTAGTCGTCCCCACGCAGGTATGCTCAGCAGTCGTGCGGGAAGGAAGAAGAGGAGGAACGACGGCAGCAGAGTGAGGGTGAAGAGGTAGCGAGAGAGGGTCTTCAGTCGCGACGTCTCCGGATCGAATGGCTGTAGATTGGTCAAGTGGGCGAGGTACGGCTGCGAGAGGGTGTTGAGGAAGGCGCCGCGGAGTACGAGCATAAAGTAGCTATAAGTGGGGCGCAGTGGTGAGCTCTCCTTCTCGTCAAGCAAGAGCAAGGTAAACGTTGCCGACCTACTCTCGTGTTGGTTGCAGCTGTGGCGCGTGCTCTGCCTTCCCGACCAGCAAACAAGCGCGCTGTATGTCTCCGAGTGGTTTGCTCGAGTCGCCTTCGGCAAACTTGACCGCTCGGACTGGAACAACTGCAGTCGGAACCGTCGGCAGCATCGCTCTTGTCCTCGAGACGGCGAGCTCGTAGTCGGACAGCGTCAGCTCGTACGCGATGCCCTATATGTGCGTCGTTGCGTCAGCATGGCGGGCAAGGATTGCGGCCGCGGGCGGGCAACGCACCTCGAGATTCGGCGGTAAGGATCCTCGGTACTCGCGACCCGGCGAGCACCTCTCCCACACCCATCGCTGGTACTCTCCTTCCTCTCCTTCCTTCTCACTGCTCGTCGCCGAACGGGAAGCCGCTACGCCTTCTTCGTCGTTGTACCCGCGGACGATCACAGAGCAAAACGCCGGCTCAACGTACGGAACGCCGGGAAGGTCCCAGCTGAGATAGGCAGACGGGACGACAACGGCACTAGTCGAACAGGGCGTCAAGCCGGCGAGAATAGTCCGCTGTCGAGCCGCTAGTATCCAAAGAGACGTTGTCAGTTCCGAGAGCCATAGACCAGAGAAGGAGGTGTCGGATGGAGGACGCACGAAAGAGCTGAGCGCCGTACAAGATCAGCCAGGAAGTAGTAAAGTCGGATCTATTGGTCGTCATCCTGTCTAGGGGCCTAAGGGTCTATGGTCGCCGTTGGGTGGCCGCAACGCCCCCCCCAAAAAAGAGGCACTTGCATCTTCCGGCCGAAACGCGGGCGCAGCAGAGCCACGTGGCACGCGTGAGCGGAGGTGATGAGATTCGGTGGCGGTGCAAGGTGCAGGCGGCGCGCCCTGATGGAACTGCGGACTGCGCGCGTCATGCTACACCGCACCCCGTCCTTCGTCGCACTGTGTCTGCAGACCTGACGTTTAGCATCGGCGTCAGATCTGACGACGACTGTGCTGCTCGCCGCGCTATGACTTTGGCCGCGGCTTCTCTTCGCCGGCCTTGAGTGCTTCCTGATGGTCCTACTGCCCGCTCCGCATGGCGTTCTGAGCGTAAGAAAGTCCCGCGAGCATCTCTTAAGACGCCGAGTGCACTGCGACCGACTTGCTACTTGCAGGCCGCCTTGGCCACCTTTCTGCCGGGCGGCTACAGAATCTCTCGGCGTGGAGAAGAGACCCGCCCCGCCTTGTTATCCCATAGCCGGCGAAAGTCCGTGGACCATCCGGCGCACACCTGCCCTGCCGCTAGGAACGTCCGGCGCGGCTTGCTCTTCCTCGTACCGCCCTGCCCTTCGAGCGAGACTATGCCTCTCCCAATCTTCCGCGACCCCCCAGCGGACGATCGCCTTCGCGACACTCTCGCAGTCCTCGTCGCTCACTGCGCGCACGAGGCGAACCGCGTCACGCAATCTGGTGTCTACAGCTGTGCTTGGCGGCTCATCCTGATGTACCGAGTCAGGCATCTTCCGCTCACCGTCGATGCCGGAGAAAACCTCGAGCGGCGTCTCACGCGTGTCTTGGCAGGGTTACAGCGCCGAGAAGTAGCCGACGATGTCGAATCTGCTTCTATCCGCGGTGATGAGTGTCCAGTGCGTGGTTGTGATGCTTCTCCCATTCTGCTGGAGACTGACACGGGCTGCACATTCTTGCGCAGCTCGGCATTCTACGCAATCCCTACCGGTTACTGCACTTGAGAGCGTGGGTGCTTCTAACCCCCAACAGCAGTTGTATGGACTGACCGCCATCCTCTCGTAGGGTGTCAATGTCGCAGATGTTCCGTTGCTGCAGGCAATTTCGAGCCACGAGCCGGACCTCGATCCGAACGACCTCCTGACCGTGGCCGAGTATTATCTGAATGAGCGACACAGCTATCTCACCCCGGCCTTATTCGATCACAACCAGTCGGGCATCCATGAATGGGAAGGTGCGATGATGCGCCTCGAGATCGGCGGTCAAGACTACGAAGAGTCGCTCTCGCATCGCCAGCGCGTCCAGTACACCGACGTCATAGTCAACCTCATCGACCACATGTACCAGGAGGAATTTCGCTCGACTGGAGCGGCCGAAGGATGCGACCAGTTAGCGGGGATGGACTGCCTTTTCGTGCGCCGGTGGCTCCTGATCCACCCTAACCTAAGCTGATCTCTCCCTCTTTGTCAGGCTTGCGGAATGCCGCACGAAGTCTTGCGACAAGCTTGGGCAAGCCGCGCTCAAGAGCTCGGGATCCGAAGAAATGCTTACCTTCACGGTGACTCTAGCAGATCCACCCTGCCCTGCCAGTACCCGACGATTACTCGAGCTGGACCAACGATTTCGTCGCACTTCAGCATCAAGCTGTGATAGCTTACAACGGCCGTCGTCGGGAACAGCCGCACATGCATCGGAACTCTCTGCATCAGCTGCGATCTCGCGACCGCAGTCTCGGGGCTGGCACCGATCTCGGCTACCGGATGCGGCGCATCTATGCACTGTAGCAGTTCTGTAGCTTGCAGAGGACGCAGGCAGCAGACTTGGGACCAGAATGTGCAGGGCTATCGCTGAGACCCTCGCCTGCACGCGAGCATGTGACGCGAGCTGTTGAGCGTAGGACGCCAGCTACTTGTCCGTGTGCAGCTACACTTGCATTCGCCCTACTTCTTGACCTCGTCTTCCTTCGGAACGTCTCCCTTGGCCGCGCGCTTCAGTGCCTGGAACGCCTCGCTCGCCTCGACGTCGACCTGCAACGCGACCGCATCTTGCGCGAGCGTATCGACGTCGAGTTGCATCTGCATCTTGACGCGGTCGTCCTCTTCCTCGCCCGTTCCTCCAGTCGCAGACGATGCCGCCCGGCCGAAGAATGAGAGACCTTGGCGACCCTTCTTGAGCCATCGGAGCGAATCTTCCGTCTTCTTTTGCGTAGAGAGAATAGCGGTGTATCTGCACGAATCGAACGCCATTCTGTGCATTAGTCTTTGTGTCTTCTCGACGGCGGACTGTCATGACGTGGTCAAAACCGTCTGATCACTGAACGGACCTTGCTGCGATGTCCTCGACGACAGCTGTCGCCCATTTCCGCTTGAGCTCGTCTTCGACTGCCCGCCCAGGTCCTGACAGGTACGCCTTGAGCTCCTTTAGGATATTGTGCACGAAGTAGCTCGGTTCAATCGGGCCCTTCCGAGTCGAGGCGCGAACTTGGGAAGCGACGGATCGGACGAGCTTCAGGTTCTCGGCGCAGCGCTTGACGAGGATGGTGACGATCTGAGAGGACAGGGACGGGACAAAAGAGACGACACCAGCGAGCGCTTCGTCGATGGCGGCTGCAATGCGGGCGCGATCAGCAATTGGTAGTAAGACGAGGGAGAATGGCGACGCGAAACTCACCTGCTTCGGCGTCCTCACTCTCGGCGGCTGGCGAAGCTGCGTCTGCATCGGGCAACTTCGCCCGTATCCGGTCGTCAAACAACCTGCGCGTCCGCCGTTGCATCGCCCTCGCGTCGGCGATCAAGACCGTCAGTTGCCGCAGCGTTGTCTCCTCGGAGACGGCGTCCGATTCGCTTTGAGCGGGCGTTCCAGGTCGTGGCGTGCTCGGATTTGGCGTCAGCTGTGGGGTGGAGTCGCGTTCCAGTCAGTGCGACGACCTCCCGGCGGACCAAGATCGGCTTAGCGTGACGCACCCTGCCGGCGCGGTCCCGATCACCTTCGGCAGCCAAGTTCGCCGAAGATGCGCTCGTCGGCAACACGTAGCGCGGGACCTTGTCGTTCAGCCATGTCCGATACCGACTCAGGATCTGCTCGACAAGTAGATGATGAGTCGCTGGCGCCACTGGACGCAGAACCAGCCCGAAAGACCGGAAGGCTCCGACGAGCTGTTCTCACGCGAAAGGGACTGCCAAACTGACCTGCAGCGTCAACCGCCAGAACCGGCCGGCCAGCTCCGCCAACCAGACTTCCTCGTCCCAGCACCGCTCGAGCGCCCTCCATACCGCCTCACTCTCACTCATCACGAACCCGTCCTCCTTGCCCGTACCCTCGCCATTCGATCCCGTCGCAACGTCCCGCGCGCCACCGCCCGAAGCAGACCCCATCTCGAACGCGCGCTCGATTGAAGTGACGGCTTCTTTGAGACGGAGTTGGAAATAGACGGCGAGTTGGAAGCGCTTTTGGAAGCTCGTAAAGGTGGGATGGGCACGCAGTGCTTCAAGACGAGCGAGCGAGGGCGAAAGCGACTCAAGGCGGGAGAGGAAGAGCGAAGTCAGGCAGTAGTGCTGTGCGATTCAACGTGAACGATGAGTATGTCAGCGTTTCGGAGTACTGTAGATCCGTCGCAGCGGCACAAGCAGGCGATGAGACGCACCTGATGGAACACCGTCGGCCGACCTGCTGCGAAAACGACTCCGCCGAGCTCGTTCATCACCGCCCTCGCCATCTCGTCGACCACCACGCGGTTCAACACCTGGAAGCCCTGCACTCCCGTCTCTTGCGGGGCAGTCACCGCCGTCTCGCTCCCGTCTCCAGCAATCGAACCGACCGACTCCGACAGATTCGCTCCCGCTCCGGCGCCTAGGTTGCCCTTCCTCCCCGCCACAAGCGCATTCGAACCGGCTTTCCGACCAGGCGCGACTTCGAGCAACCGCTCAGCGACATCTAGCAAGATGCCGCATTCGTTCGAGACGAATGCGAGCAAGCGGTTGTACAGCTCGGTGAGCGGGACGAGGTTGGTACCGTCTTTCGGAGTCGAGCTCTCGGATGCGAGCAGTTGGATCCGATAAGGCGCGGGGACGATCGATTCGTCGACGGACAGAGCCGGATTAGAGTCGCCGGCGCTGCTATCGAGAGGCGAAGGTGGTAGTGGTTTGCTCGAGAGGGCATCGCGCGTGACAGTTCGCGCGACAAAAGGCTTGACGAGTTCCTTCCGGATGATGTCTTCCGCCTCCTTGACGAGATCCAACGAGAGGAACGTTCGTAGTGTCGTCGTAAGTTCTTGACGGTAATGAGACGAGGACGACGTTGAGTTCGGATTCGGTCGAGCGGCGAGGACGGACGAGAGGAGATCGGAGAGTTCGGCTTGGAGGGCTTGCGAGATCTTTGCGATGCGCTGTGCGGAAAGGCGGAGACATCGGATCAGCACACAGTCTCTTGTGCAAGTAGCGGCAAGGCAGGCAGTTAATCAGCCGCAACACGCACGGGTTCCAGTGAGCGAATGAAGGGCAGCTCGGGGCCGGCGCGTTCAACGAGGTACTGCATGTGAGTGAACTCGCTCGCGATCCGTTCGAGCCGTTTCGTGGGCGAGTCGGAGACGGAGCTGTATGGAGGCCGATGGTGTTACGCATCAGACGCTGGTACCGGCGACAACACTTTATCCGAGGCCACGCACAGGGTGGACCGTCTTGTCTTTGGCGTCCGCCCGTTCACGCCTGCAGACTCTGCATCTCGAGTTTGAGACAGCCCGAGCAGTCCTTCAACCTTGTCGACGGCTTCCTCGGTCGCGAGCAGCCTCCTCATGAGAGCCTTAGCTTCCCTCGCTTCCTTCCGCTGCTCCAACAGCCCTTGCATCTCCCCCTGCATCGCTCTGAGCTCCTCTTGGACGTGAACGACCTGGCCCCTGATCTCGAGCACCGGTTTCCGAACGCGCGCGAGTGACTGGACGACGTTGGCGTGTTTCAACCCGAGCGAGAGGCCGATGAACGCCTCGTACTCGTCGTTGATGACGCCGACGAGGGACTGCCTCAAGCTCGCGAGGTACTCTCGGAGTTCGGCGCGGAGGTCGTCGAGGGGAGTATGGCGGCGAGCGAGGAGAAAGTCGCTCGGGTTGAAGTCGGGGTCAGACAAGAGCGAGTGCGAGATGGGCGGCGCGACGGGCAAGTCGATCCCTTCGCCGTCGTCACCTTGGCCGTCCTCGGCATAGTCGTCCCGTCCATCAGGGCGTCTCTCGAGAGCCTTCGAGAGGTCCGCGGTCGAAAGGATTTGCGTAAACGTCGGTCGGTGCAACGCCGCCGTGGTCGCAGTCGGCAGCTTGAGAGAACTTTCGTAGCTCGAGTCTGGCTGCGGTCGCTGACTCGGTGGGCTGAACGGGTCCTGCAGCGCGTCTGAAGTGGCCGCCGCCATGCCCTGCCGACCGTAGAAGCGCCTTGTTGCGATTCGTCGTCAAGTGGGGGGCGAAGCGAAAACTCGCTGCCAACGTCGTTGGTCGCTCTTCGCGACGTAGACAGGTTGTAGGCAGTAGCTGAGAGCTTCCGACAAGCTCAGAGCTGTTTTATAGTCGATGCGAGCTGACGTGAGGTCGTGGGCCGCGGAAGGCCACGCGACTCTGCAAACGTGCAAGCGAAGCGATCCTCTGTTCCCTATCACACCCTTCACTCAGTGGGTCGGCGCTACTGACTTCCCATGCTGGCTCACAATGGTAGCGGTCGCAGCTCGACCGGACATTGCCGCGCCCTCCGGGCCGAGCAGAGCTATGTGCTGTCGCTTCCTCCGCTCGTTCGCCCTCGCAGTGTGTGTCGACCTGGTATATACTTGCGGACAAGGCTTATTTCGCTAGACTACAGCAGGCTCAGGCGCCTATCAAGCGGATGCTTCCGGCCGGTCAGGTTTGCTCGGCCACCTTGACGCGATCAATTCTCCCTCTATCGAGCCCGGATTGCGAGTGCGTCTGGCTGGTCGCATTACTTTGCCGGGAGCTCTTGATGTACAGCCTGCATTCCGACAGTCTCCCTCATCGATGCGCTAGCCCAGCTGCTGGGCCTAGTCGTGTCGTCCGACTAGCTGCGTGCCCGAGAAGCATTGCTCTCAGTTCGCCTTGCGCGCGGTGCGCTCTCCGCGTGCTCATTCCTACTTGCCTCCGACAAGCTCTTTATGCCATTACATCAGATCGAGGCTGCAGTAGCACCGAAGGCGGGGTGTCTCCAGTCCATTTGGGCACCTTGCCCTGCGTCAGATGCAAACGAAACGTCAACTCGCGTACGCCGACTACCCCGATTAAGGCATTCATCTTCCCGAGGAATCGTTCGACGCCGCTGTAGTACCCGACAACGCCTGCATCCTGACGATGCGCCCGGACCTTCCGTTCCGCTGGCTTCTTGGACGAGTTGCCGGTCGAATAAGCACCGCGACCGCCTCGGCTGCCGGGACCTCTCGGCGCTTTAGACGGCACGGCAGCTTTCGCTGTTGCCGACGCGGGATTCTGCGCGGCAGAGAGGGAGCTTCAGAGGGACTAGTCTGCGGGAGGACGGAAGTAGAGACCTCACTGGTTTGTACCCTCTTAGGGGGTGGATCGGCGCCTTCTGCGACTGCTTCCTTCGCACTGGCTCAATAATAACGCAATCGTCGTCTTCAGATGGTCGAGAAGGGCGAGATGGTCCTGGCTTGGGAATCGCTTCTCCTCGAGACGCCTTACCCTCCTCCTCGCGCCTCAGGACGGCGTCCCTCTCCTGCATCCGCGCTAAAGCCTTCAGCGCCGCCTCCCTTCCGAATCGCAGCGCTTCTTCGTCCGCGACGTCGGAGCAAGCCGTGCGCTTCCCTTCTTGGCGCCCGACGACGAAGTCGCGTTGTTTTCATCTTCGCTGCTGTCGAGGAACGGGAGGGATTGCGCCGCTTCGGGCTCATAGGTCGGATCCAGGCGCTCTTCCTGATGCAATGCGCGCAGAGATGTTCTGCAGTCCCCTTCAAGCATCTCGGCGCTATAGCTTCGGCGACGGAGGGAAAGGCGTAACTTGTATGTCGTCGCGTCGTCGCGTCCGCTCAAACTGTCACGTGACGACAACAGCAATGACTGCGGGCAGCTTTCCTCCCCGCGTGCGTACAGACTGATCCAGCCATATATTTGCATAGTAATACACGACACTCGACATTCCGCACTCCTCCAATCGCGCGGCGCAATCCTCCGTTCCTGCCATCCTTTTCACTCGGACTCGCTCCCGCTGCCCGGCTCGCCGTCGTCATCGTCGTCTCCCGCCAGATCCGCATTGTTGACTGTGCTCGTCGCACCCATCGTTCGTTCGGACATGGCAACTCGGATCATCTGCGAGATCTCCTTGTCGGTTTCGGATTGCGTCGGGCGAAGGTAGTCTTGCGGACGGAGGCCATGGCGGTCCTTCAGGCTGTTTACAGATTGCAGAGCCCGGTCAGCAGATCGCCCAAGAGGAACATCCACTCTGAGCGTAGTTCAAAACGGATTCGTACTGCGCCAAGAGAGAGAATGCAGCCAATCTGGCCTTGCGAGACCGACTCACCTCGGATCTGCGCCTGCATCGAGCAACATCTCCATGACGCCCATCCTCGCCGCTTCATTCTCGAGTCGGACAGCCATGTGCAACGGTGTGAAGCGGTCTAATCGATTCTGGAGGTCGACGTCGAGGTCGTCGAGGTCGAGGAGGAGGGTGAGCGCATCGGGTGACGGAGTCGACGCGCTGTGAGGTCGGTCAAAAAGGCCACAATTAGCAGCGCCCGGAGCATGAGAGCATCGCCGACAGACTCAGTCAGAAAGTGAGCCGACTCACGCATAGTGAAGCGCTGCAAGGTGATTCATGAAACGTCAGTACAGGTTGGAACGGCCGAATCAGAGCTGCCTCTACACTACGCGAGCCCTGCCTCGCCCAGCATTGTATGCACTACAGGCTCCTTCCAGGCCGCCCATCAATCGCACGGGACAGCCCTGGTTTTGGCGACATGGCGAGGCGCCCCCCCACTTGTCAACCGACAGGCTCGATCGGAACTCACCTGTATTGCCCAGTCCGTCCTGGTGATTCACGTCCACTTGCTCCTGTCCATTCAGGACCTCCTCCATGAGCTCGACCGAGTCGGTCTTTGCGCCATAGATGAAGCGTTCGTCTGCGAAAGCGGTTCGGGGCGTTGCGTCAGTTCGGCATCTCGGCTCGAGGCGCTGCCGCGGTCGGCGAGCGAAGGGCGACGGGTCAGCGTACTAGGAGTCGCCATCGCGATAGTCGAGCTCTCGAGAGACTGGCTTGCGAGCTGGTGCGGCGCGAGAGGAAGCAGAGCAAGGTCACCGCGTCGTTGCAATTCGGTCGACGGTCAACTGGACGAGAGCGATTGCCCCTTTCCCTCCTCTTCCTCCGCTTCCATCGGATGTGAGCGACGTTGAGAGGCGTAGGACTGTGGCATGCTTGTACCAAGCTATAGAAGCAGCCGAGCGCTCCTCTTCGCCATCGTGGTCGTCATCATCGTCCGCAGGAATCCGCTTGTCGCGGGATCCAGGCAGAAGCCCACGAAATTAGAATGCCCGTAAGAGATAGCTGCAGTGGCTCGCGCCGTCGTGGACGAAGAAAGCAGCGGCACCATTGGGAAAGCAGCGCTGCACTCGTATCTGCTCCTGGCATAAGGAGGGGTTCGCTATAGACGTGCTTGAAAACCCGACAGACCGTCGCTTTCCGGCTGTTCGTACTATTGCAAAAGTATGGATTGACAAAGTTGCAACGAGTCTGCGCCTTCTCACGCTTTCTCGCTGCCGGTTTAACCTTCGCTCTTCATCAACTCCTCAGCTCTCGCCGTCGCGACCTCGGATAACGCAGCGTATTCGCTCGATTGATCACAGAATGAGCGGATCGCCATCGAGGACCGGCGGCGACGACTACGCGCCGAGCCATCTGACGCGTAGCCGGGCGGGCAATTTTGACCCGGAGGCGTTCGCGAGTCTGTCCAGCGGCAGACCGCCGGCGCAGACAGGAGGAGCCCCGAGGGGCTGTGATAGGTGCAGAGACCGTAAAGGTGCGCGCTCTCTCACCTGCGCGGTTGTATCCGTATTCCCGATGGCTCGAGAGCTCGAGGTCTGCAGCTCTCACGCTTTCCTCCCTCGAACGAGCTCGGACGGCCTCGGACAGTGTCGCACTACGTGACATGGGGTACTGAATTACATGTGCCCCAACAGTCCGCTGCAACCGAGTCATGCCGAGGTGCGCACACTGCGAGAAGCGCGACGAGATCTGCACCTGGACTCCGCTCGACTTGCCCGGTCAACTCACCCTCACAAAGGACGCCCCGACGCCTGCCTCGGACGCGGCAGAGGCCTCTTCTACGCTCAAGGACCAAGCGCGCTCGGTCGAATTGAGTAAGGAGGAGAACGAATCGGAAGGAGGATCTCCCGACCTCGCACCCGCCACGACTTCTCCGTCCCAGGTTCGTTTCTCCGGCAGTCGCTCCTTGGCGACGAAGGCTCCTCCAAATCGCTCGTCTGCACCCGCATCGATCGCTTCCATCTCGACGGCTTCGCAGTCGCCGCCGACGCCTTCGAGCTCACTCAGCAACGAGTTCAGCCGCTTGCTCCAAGGTCCCGCTTTGCCGTCCCCTCCAACGGCGCCCGTCATGTCTCAAACCGCGCTTGATAAGGTTTCGAACGAAACGAGGAGGGCGTTGATCCGCGTCTTGCTTTTTGGTCGGGACGCGCCGTTCGAGAAGGTCAAGTTGACCGGGTTCGATCTCCCTCGTCTGATCGCACAGGTCGGTAGCTCAGGACAGGCTTACTCTGAGGCTGCCTGCTGACATGAGGTTCACGCTGCGTCTCCAGGTGGAAACGTGCGACTCGGCGTATGCAGCCGCCGCGCCAAACCGCCCGCCAATCCTGTTTTCGACGAGCCGAGTCCCCGGCGAGCTCTACTGCCCGACCGGACAACAAGCGCAAGCCTGCGTCTCGACCTACTTTACGCGTCTCGAACCGTCCCTCGAGCTCTTCAGCCCTGAACCGCCCGGCACGACTGCGGCGGCCACGGACAGCGAACCGGCGCGCGAGTTCCTGCGCCACTGCAGCGATCTCTGGACGCACGGGACAACGCTCAAACAAGTCGGCTGGGCTTCGATGTACTTGAGCTGCTTGGCGATGGGAGCGAGGGCGATGACGGAAGCCGAGTGGGCGGCGATTGGGTGCGCCGAAGACAAGGCGAAGGCGGCGGTTGCTTGGTTGGAGGAAGCTGGTCGCCTCCTCATCGACGCCTGTACGCTAGTTGATGAAAGTGCCTCCCGTACACTCTGCGCTGACGTCTGACCCGCATGTAGGCTTCTTCCGCAAGCCGAGTCTGGCCGGTGAGTTCAGCTGCTCCTCCCTCGTCTCTCCGGGCCGTTCTGACTTTCAAGCCCTGTCGGGCAGGGCTTCGCGCCTGCCTTCTCATCTTCCACTCGTTCTTGATCGGTCTGAACGGTCCGCCCGATGTTCCGCTGGTCCTCGAGCACATGCCCGTCATCATCGGCTGCGCTTACGAGTTGAGGCTGCACGTCGACGCGCTCGAAGGCGATCCGCTCGGCGACAAGCGCCACAATATCTGGCAGAGGCTCGTCGAGCTACAAGCGTGAGCGACTCCCTCACTTTCACGGAGGACAACCGGCGCGATACTCACTGCCGCATCCGGCTGCAGCACGTGGGCGCCGCTGTTGGACAAGCAGCTCGTGATCGACCCGACTTGCTCCCCCGACGAGCCTGCGCAGCCTCGGCTGACTTTTGCATCGTCTTCGATGTCGCTCAAGCGCAAAAGGCTGGCGCCCGATGCGACATCAAGTACGGTCACTCTCTCGAGCCGGACCGCTTCGTACCCGCTCCAACCGATTCTCGAGCTGTCTTGCAAGTCGTACTGTGCCGCCGTTGCTTCCGGGTCGCCGTCGATTTCCAAAATCAGGTCTCTCCGAGCCGAAGTGGACCAGCTGTCGCAGCGGTTGCGCGACAAACTCGACACGCCGCCGCTTCCGAAACTCTTGCTCGAAGTCGAAGTGTGCAGGTTGCAGACCCTCGCCGATGAGCTCGGGGGATTCAGAGACGCTGCTTTCGAGCAGATGTGGAGCGCGAGCGCAGGTGAGTATTCCTTTCTCTCGCGAAAGGCCCGCCTTGCTCTTACGTCCTGATCCGTCACTTTCGCTTTACAGCTCGCCTCATCGCGACGAACCCGCTCGCCGTCCCTCAGGTCTCGCACTTGCTCGCGACGACCGCCTTCCTGCACGGGCTCATCTTGATTGCCCTCCGGCTTCGTGGTAAGACAGCATCAGCTCGAGCACTTTCATTGACCCAAGTCCTCTCAACTGACCCACGATCGGCGCGCTAGAACGACCGCTCGTCGCTACGGGCGCAGGTCTTCAGATCGAACCCTTGGCGCTCCAGCAAGGTCTCGCTCGCGCGCTCGACACACTCCGAAGTGCTGCGTGGCCTTTGCCACTGCATCAGATCATCCATCGCGGCATCGCCGTCCTCGAAACGCTCCTCGAAGGTTAAAGGCGCGCATACTCACGCATCCTCGCCCCTGTCTCGCCCTGCTTGAATAGCTTGTCATGCAAGCATATCGAATCGCGAGGCCTGCAGCGCGTGAGAGAGGAACGGAGGCTCCGAGACCTTGGACAGGGGGAGACTGAGCCGCTGCGAGACCCGCTTCACCGCCACACACTCTCTCTGGCGCCGCTCTCACGTGCCACCGGAAACTACAACTTGGCGTCGTCTCTCTACTTTACAGGGTAACGAGAGCACTCGAGCCAGTGATATGGAGTCTTTCAGGCAGAAACTCGGTACGTTTGCAGATCCCTCGCGCCTTCCTGCCAGGGTTTGTGATCGCTCCTTTCCTCTCTGACCTCATCGTTATCCCGCTTGCCCGCCTCCTCCTCCCCACTCTCCTCGCCTTTCTCGACGCACGCTCGGGCAGCGCACAACTCGCGAGTAAGCCTCGGACCGAGGGATATCAAGCTTCTGCAAGAATGCATCACGTCGGAACGGAAACTTGTCGACCAGTTGAGTTCGACACTCCAGGCGGCCAGCTCGAGTTGAACTGATGCTAACCGTACCCCTCGTACAGAGAGACCCGCCTCGCAGGAGAGCGGGACAAGGCATCGCACGCATTGAGAGAATGGGCTGGTGCAGAAGGGCCCGACTTGAACGTGCGTCCTCCGCTCCTTCTCGCTCTCGCCTAGCTGTCAAGTCAGACGGGCAAGCTCACTAAAGCGCGAACTGATTCGTACAGGACGTCGTCAGCAAGGTCTGCACGCTGTACGAGTACCTGTCCAAAGCTGAGATGGCTTACGCAGAGCACAACGGCAACTACCGGTGCGTTCTGCGTCGTCAGGGGATGCGAGTCCGAATCAACATGCTGACCATACACTTCTTCGGTCGACGGTTTATATCGCACAGCATCCGATTCAAGGAGATCCGGAGCAAGGAAGAGAGCCTCGCTGGTCTCAAGAAGGCGCGCGACTCGCTCGGCGGCAGGATCGAGGCGCAAGACCGAAAGGTCTCCAAGATGAAGGAGGAGAACAAGGACCTACCCACTCAGAAGCAGCGGCTACGAGACATGCAGCAGGAGATGATCGGTCTGGAACATAGCGTCGTCACCGAGGAGACGAGGTGAGTCCTCCGACCACCTATTCGCTTCGAGCTGAAGGGGCTGACTCCATCGACTTTCGACAGACTCGGCGACTTCAAGCGTGCAGCAACTCGTGCAGCCCTTTCGCTCAAGCTGGGCGCCATGCTGGAACTCGCCGAAAAGACGGTCATCGTCGCCGAGCTCGGAAAGCTCATGGTCGACATGCTTCCGACCGACGAGACCGAAGCAGGACAGCCTCGCGCATACTACGACGGATACTCGAGGACCGAAGAATTATTGAGCGAGGCGCAGCGGTGCCTCCAAGATGTCGTCTTCAACCCGGCGCCGATCACGGAAGGTTTCTCGCAGCACCAGTACGGTAGCGGGGGGGCTGCGGGCGGTCACGCACTCGGCGAGAGTGTCGGTGCTGGAGGCTACGGCGCCGAAGCGTACAGGTCGCAGCATGGTCACGGCGATTCGTCGGCGTTACCCCGCGATCAATTCGACGAAACGGGCATCCGCCCCGTCGACCCGAACAACGACTATGGCGCGCAGACCCCGATGGCCAACTATCGCGACGAGCCCTCGTACGGAACTTATAGCTCAACGTACGCCGAACACGGGCAGCCAGCTCAAGCTACCCGGTACGGGTCTGCCGGACTCGGCTCGTCGGGACCGCAGTTGCAGCCGCTCCCGGATTTCCGGCCATTGAGCTCGTTCCAACCCGCTGGCGCTGAAGATCTTCCGAACCAGTGGTCTGATGCGAGGCAGCACTCTTACGGCCAGCCGGACGTGCCGATCTCGACCACGGCGACCGCGTCGGGCTCGATGACCAATTCCGCTTCGACGCCTGTGCACGACGCCTTCGCGACGAGCTCTGCTGCTACTCCCGCGTCATCGCGAAGCGTCGCAGGCTCGTCCGCCCTCGCACCTCCGGTCCCGGACTTGCGCAACAGCGCCGACCGGTCTAGTCTCGCTTACATGGGCAGTGAACCAGACTACGATGCGGCCACCGAGACGCATCATTCGCAGGTCGAACCCGATACCGTCGAAGCGCGCGAGGCTGCGCAAGCCCGTGAAGACGCGGCGCGACACCAAGCCCACCCTGAAGACCATTCGGATGCCTACGATGCGGCGATCAGCCCGAGCGTTTACACACGTCAAACTCATGGCGATTCGGCTGGGCCAACACCGACTGACGAGTACCACCCGGACTTGCCAAACGCTCCTGCAGCGGGCGCCAGTCCGCTCTCGCCGATCGTCGAGGTGGCGACGCCAGACATGACTCAGGTCGCGTCGCCGGATCCCCAGGCCGCCGACGCGAAAGCTGCGCAACATGATTTAAGCGATTTCCAGTCGACCGACTATGCCCAAGTACCTCGTCCGACGGGTGAATCCGCGACTTTGCCGCGCGAGGGAGAGCTCCCCCGACCGTACTCCTCAACCTCGACCGCGGAAAGCCCTTACTCGACCGCGCCTTCCTATGTAACAGATGCGCGCAGCGATGCAGCTCAGTACGGGGGATGGGACTCGCCGCGAGTGCGGCAGGCCTCGGCCGAGCGGGCGCAAAACGGCGCGCTTTCCCCTCCCAACCATGCGCCGGACGTGCCGACGTCACCGACTGGCGGAGCGTTCGAGCCTCGACCCATCTCGATGCGGTTTAACGGGGACGCTGGTGCCGCAGGCCAGCGGCGGCCGATCCAGATTCGACCAGCAGGCGACGCTCCGCTCGGAAGTAAATACGGCGACTTGACCGTCGGAAGTCCTGGCGCCTACTCGAGCTCGAATGCGCCGCGTACCCCTAACGAGAACGGCGCCTCCGGCTACCTCGGCTCGGGTCCATCGTCGCCCATGCAAGGTAACGGCGAGCCAAAGCGGACTTTGCCCGCGGGCGCGTTCCGCCGTCCTCAACCTGGCGCTAGTCCCGCCTCGCCCGGTCTCCGCCAGTTCTCGGCATCGGGCTATCAGTTCGACCCGGCTAGCTCTGCTCAGCCCGGGACGCCGGGATCCGGATCGGAAAGCGCGGCGATTGCGCAGAGGTGGCGAGACAGCTCGGCACCGACTTTGTCGCCCGAGCAGCAGCGTGAACTCGAGCAGGCCGGCGAAGGAGAGCTGCCGGTCACGGCAAGCTCGACGGCGACGGCGACTCCGAGCTTTGATGTCAGGCCGCTGCAGGTGAACCGGACGAGGAACGGAACTTCGCCCGGAGGAATGGGCCGCAGCGGGACGATGCCGTGAGTCTGTGCTTCTCTCCGAAACTTCTGGCGAGGGTTCATGCTCACGCTGCTTTCGTCAGATCACCCTATGGAGCTGCTCACATGCGCTCGTCGTCCTATACGGGCGTTCCGGCTTCGAATGAGCCAGCTTCGTATGGCGCGGTGTCCACTCAGACCGCTCCCAACGCCGCTCCCCAACCTTATGGTCAAGAACCTGTCATGCAGGATGGCACCGGCGATGGATTCGGAAGCAACCGCTTCGTGACGCGTCTCGACTAAAGTCCCGCCCCCCTCTAGCTTCCCATCCTCTCTGTGCTTTGTCTCCCCTTTGTTGGCGAGTCCATCCGTACTCAGTACCCCTCTGTAGCCATTTGTACTCACTTTGAAGCTGTTCCAAGGTAAAGCGAGTCAGCGCTGTCATCAAGAAAGGTGGTGCTGCGGATCCCCCCGTCCTCTTGCGAGATCGTTTCCGCAGCCCGAGTCGGTGGTCACAGCCGTGCACCTCTTGCACGTCGAGGGTGCACAAAGTACTTCAACGTGAAGCATTTCTGCCCCCACACTTTTCCCTCTCGCTCCGATCGCACCGACGCGCCTTCGTCATTGCTCCTCACTCGGCTCTCTATAGTCACTTTAGCCCGGCATGGCTCGGCGGACAGCTGGCATCAGCTCCCTGCAACGGCACCTCGACACGGCCGAGAACTGGAACTTGCTCGGGACGTCGCTCGCCGAACAGCAAACGGCGTCGCTGTCGTCGCAACTCGCCACGTTCCAGCAAGCCTTGTCGCGGTTCTCTTCGTTGCACAGGCAGCAGATCTTGAGCTCGCCGTCGTTCCGGACCCACTTCTCGCAACTCTGTCAAGAGCTCGGGGTCGACCCGTTGGGAGGAGGTGCAAAGGGACTCTGGGACAAGATGGGCGTCGGCGATTGGTACTATGCCCTCGGAGTCCAGGTCGTCGATGTCTGTCTCGCCAAGCGAGAACGCGGGGGCGGGCTCGTCGCGCTCGACGAGGTCCTCCACGGTGTCCGGCGACTTCGAAACGTTGGCGCGACCTCTACGCTCAAGGGAACCACTGCCTCCGCCGCTAGCTCGTCAGCAGACGTGACCGAATCCGACATCCAACGCGCGATCGAAGCGCTCGAGCCGCTCGGGTGCGGGTACACAATCTTGACCATTGGCGGAGCACCCAACACCCCCGGGGCAAAGAAAGTCGTCCGGTGCGCCCCGGGCGGACTCGACCGCGACTCGCTCGTCGTCGTCGAAGCGGCGTCGTTCACAGGACGCGGTGCAATCACACGCGAGGAGCTCTTTGACGAGCGCAAGGACAAGGGCGGCTGGGGCATGGAGAGGGTCGACCGGGCGCTCGAAAAGGCGTTAATGGACGACGGGACGGTCTGGCTCGACGAACACCTCGTCGGAGCGCATGGAGCGATCGAGCGCGACTACTACGCGCCCGGCCTCTACGTCATGGAGTGAAGGCGGCGTCCGAGGCGAGTCTAGTTCAAACGATGCTCTTTTGCCGCGGAACCCTGACAGCTCTACCTCCCAACAGCATCTTTGCCGACCGGCCAGCCTGTCGTAGGACACGGCCATGAGCCGCTCTCAACACTGCAGCGGCATTTCTGGCGTCCCGGGACGAATAGGATACATCTCTCCTGCTCGGTCGGGGGACTCGCGGAAGGACTCGGCGACGTCGTCCTCGCTGACAATACGACACACGGCGGTGTCGCCTCAATCACGCGCACCCTCTCTCCGCTATGATTTACTCGAGGATTTGGCACACGACAACGTCCCAACCGGCTGAGATCGGGCGTCTGCAGCCTGTCTCGTCTGGTGTAAAGCCCTGGTTGCCAGGGTCTGAGCTTGGCGCTTCAGGACGAATACCGCCGATGGGCGTACCCCCGTCGGCTAATGTAGACCTGTACGTCTGCAAGAACAAGCCCAGTCCGCCCGGCCGTGATCCTCCCTTCTTTTCTCGGAGGTGTGCTGTCGCACAGCAGCTTCTGTATAACTTTCAGGGAACTTCACACATCTTTGGATTGTCCCTCTGTACTGTCTGTACGAGGCGCCAAGAGGATTTGTAAAAACGGGGCGGCAAGCCGGGCAGGTGAGCCGCGGCCCGGCAACTTTGGCTCGAACTTCCGGCATTTCGCCTCCGGCTTTCTTCTGTCGCCCAAATTCGCCGCGAACCTGGCGCGCCCACCCGCCCGCTGAATCACTCGGCCGGGTGGGAAAACTGGGCAGCCGGCTCTCTTCCCTTTCTCTCCTCTCAACCTTGCATCCTCTCTCTACATACATTCAATCAGCATGACCAGCCTCATCAGCTCGACTATCGACTCGATCCGCGGTACTAGCGGTGGAAAGAGCAAGTTGCTCCGCAAGAGTCCGGACGATGGTCAGTCCCCACCTCAACATTCTCGCCGGAGCTCGTCGCTCTCGCTATAGGACTTGCGGACTGACTTGTAACCCATCAATGCACTACAGTTGTTGTCACGATGGCGTGCCGGACGCCGCTTCAGCGTGCCCGCAAGGGTGGCTACAAGGACATGACCGTCCAGGAACTCCTCATCGCCTTTTTCAAGGTGAGCCTACACGGACGGCACTCTCATGCTTTGCAAGAGACTGACACGCCGAGATCACACAGCAAGCTATCCCGGAGATGAAGATTGACCCGGCGTTGATCGGTGACATCTCTGTCGGTGAGACCTGCTGTCGCTCACTCTTCACTCTACGGGGCGCTTACTGACATGAGCACACGCGCAGGAACCGTCCTTCCGCCCAAGGCTCCGTACGACGCTCGCGCGGCCGCCCTCGCCGCTGGTATTCCCGAGACTGTTCCCCTCCAGATCATCAACCGGTGAGTGATCGGTCGCTTTATGCCGCACCGCTTGCGCGCAAGACGAGCTGACCCCTTTGCCCCGTCACGATCACACCACAGCTTCTGCTCTTCGGGCTTGATGGCCGTCTCTGCCGTTTCGAACCAGATCCGGAACGGTGAGATCGAGGTCGGCCTCGCGGTCGGTTTCGAGAGCATGTCCGCCACGTAAGCCCATGAACTTACGCGAACGCTAGGAGCATTCGCTGATCGCTTGCCCCACGACAGCCCTGACCGTGGCGCCGACAACTTTGCCGAGGAGGTCCTCGCGCACCCGGTCGCACGGGACACCCAGCACCCGATGGGCTGGACCTCGGAGAATGTTTCGAAGGGTGCGTCTGAGCATTTATCGTCAGCAAAGCTTGCGCACCGAACTGACATGTCCGTGTCTTACTGTCAGACTTCAACATTACTCGTGAGCGCATGGACGAGCTCGCCGCTCTTTCGCAGCAGCGTGCCGAGGCCGCCCAGTCTTCCGGCCGCTTCGACCGCGAGATCCTCCCCATCGAGGCTCTTCAGCTCCCAGCCGGTGCGACCCCGACCGATGCGAGTGCTCCGGCCCCGCAGCGTGTCAAGGTTACCGTCACCAAGGACGACGGCATCCGCCCGGGCACGACCAAGGAGAAGCTCGGCAAGATCCGCGCCGCCTTCCCGCAGTGGGGCAACGGTGCGACGACCGGCGGTAACGCGAGTCAGATCACCGATGGTGTTGCCGGTGTTCTCCTCATGACCCGGCGCAAGGCTGAGGAGCTCGGGCTCGAGATCCTCGGCAAGCACGTCGCGACGAGCGTTGCTGGTCTCGCTCCGCGCATCATGGGCATCGTGAGCGATTTTTTCGTCTCGCTACGGCTATAGGCGAAAAGGAAAGCGGACTGACGCGCGTTGTCTCGCTCAGGGTCCCGCCTTTGCCATCCCCAAGGTCCTCGAGCGCTGCCAGATCAGCAAGGAGGACGTCGACCTGTTCGAGGTCAACGAGGCGTTCGCGTCCATGTACAGCTACATGATCGACATTTACGGTCTGCCGCTCGACCGCACTAACGTCAACGGCGGTGCCATCGCCCTTGGTCACCCGCTCGGATGCAGTACGTCCTGACGCCCCTTGCTCACGACTTGACCATGCGAAACTGATGTATTGCGTTCTACAGCTGGTGCGCGGCAAGTCGCTACTGGTCTCCACGAGATCCGCCGACGCGGAGGCAAGGTCCTCGTCACCTCGATGTGCATCGGTCTTGGTGAGTCGACACTCGCGAGACTCGCGTTTCCGGGAGTGCCTTCTGATTCTCTTTTCTCCTTGCAGGTATGGGCGCGGCCGCTGTCTGGGTCGCGGAGTAGATATAGGGCAGTCTGTCAATGTTGTATCATCGTCTCCCTTTCTCTGACTATCGTTGCGCGTGTCCGCGAGAGGCTGCTCAGCAGAAAGTAACGAGTCCACAATCGATCTTTTGGGGGAACTGCAAGTTGCGACTAAACCAAAAGCTGGAACTACTGCGCTATTGCCTTTTCCACTGGACGGCGCTGATGTCGCTCTACTGCAGGTACTTGTGCTCGCGAAGCCACTGCTCGACGTCCTTGGCGTCGCGCTCGAGCCACTTGGCCTTGGCACGGACGGCGTCGAGACCCTGGCTGAGCGGCTGGTTGAACGCGCTCGTGTCCTTGTTCTTGAAGAACGCCTCGATTTGCTGAGCGTCCTTCTCCGACGTGAGCGTCATGAAGCTGTACTTGACGATGTTGCCGATCGAGAAGCTGTACACGCAGGATCGTAAGCAACCCGCACAGTTCGAATAAGACTTTGTGTAGGGATGCTGCCGACTCACTTTCCCTTGAACCGGAGCATGATGCCGTCAAAGTTCTCCTGGAAGCACTCCCAGACCTTACGCTTGGCAGCGCGGTTCCGGCCGAGGTACGCAACGAAACTGCCCATGTCCTGCCGGGGCCGAAATTGCGGTCAGCCGAGCTCTTCTGTACAAGAGGAGGTCGCGAGTAGCCTCACCTGGTTCTTGACGTCGCCAGTCATGAGCATGGTGATCGTCCGGTCAACGAGTTCCGGCTTCTCTGGAGAGCAGAGCGCAGCGATCGCGGATGACTTGTGCGCAGGCGTCGGCGGGTTCTGGTAAACCTCGAGCACCTTCTCGTACTCCTTCTCGCCACCGAACCGGACACTCTGCGAGTAGATGCTCGTCTTGAGGTCGCCTGGGATCTCCGAGTCGTCGTTCTTCTCCATGAAGGCGCCGAAACGGCGACGGTACTCGGCGAGCGTCTCCTCGTCACCGGCCGCAGCAAGGACAGAAATGGCGGTGGTTCGGAGCTCGGTCGTGTCGGCGTCGTCACTGTCCTTAAAGTCGAAGCCGAGACGCTGAGCGACCGGCTTGAAGAGCTCGCGGCGGAACTTGGAGATTGCCTCGCGAACCTCCTCCGGCTGCTCCCACCAGGTCGAAACGATCGAACCGAGACCGGTTGCGATTTCCTGCCAGACTGCGAGGACAATCTTTGTCAGAACAGCTCAATGCCGTGACATGCAGGCGGAGCGTACCGAGGTTCTCCTCTTCGCCCTTCATCTGCGCCAGCAGCTCGAGCGAGCCGCTCGTCTTGGCGTAACCGCTGCTTGCGACGACGGTCGCGTCCTGGACGAGACCCATGCGGTCGTTGAGCGAGAAGGTCGACGAGTTGCCCTTGCCGGCCTCGGCGCCAAGCTTCGACAGACGAGATGTCGGGTACAAGGTGCGGTCTGCGAGCAAGGACAGTCAGGGACGCGTCGGCGGATCAGCGATACGGGCAGAAGACGTACAGACACCGCAAGTCTCAGCGTTCAGCTTGTACGTCGTGTTGGCGACGTCCTCGATCTCGATCGTCGTCTCGCGCTCCGACAGGACGAGTTCCGAGTGCACCTTCGACTTGCCGGTCTTCGAGTCGACGACGAGGAGCTGCAGAGGGACGTGCCAGAGGGTCTTGTCCTCTTCCGGCTGCGCGCACGATAACGTCAGCTGACGTGGACGCTCTGCTCGAGAAGGCCTGAAGCGGCACTTACAGTAGCATCGGCGGTCGCAAAGAAGCGGTTCTGGCGGACCTTGATGCCCTTCTCGGTCTCCTCGACCGTGATGAGCGGGAAGCCGGTCTTGCTCAGCCAGTTGTCCATCATCTTGCCGACGTCCTGGCCAGACGCCTCCGAGATGCCGGCCATGAGGTCCTGCGTACGGGCGTTGCCGTAGAGGTGCTTCTTCAGGTAGATCGAGCTGGCAGCGGGAGTATGTGAGGTCAGCACTGCGCTTGTGCAGCAAGCTCGGAAGGAGACGACGGAGCTCACACTCCCTTGAGGAACTTCTCCTCGCCGACAAAGTTGGACAGCATCTTGAGGCAACTCGCACCCTTCGAGTACGTCAGCGCGTCAAAGATCTGCTGGATCGTCTCCTCGTCGGGGCAAGGCATCTCGATCGGGTGCGAAGACCTGAGCGAGTCGAGCGACAACGCGCGAGCCAAGTGCTCGGTGATGAAGGCCGAGTGAACGCGCCACGACGGCTCGATCCGGTCGGGGATGATAACCTCGCCCATCAAAGTCGCGAACGACTCGTTAAGCCAGAGGTTGTCCCACCACTCCATCGTGACGACGTTGCCGAACCATTGGTGCGCGACCTCGTGCGACTGAGTCGAGACAATGCCCTTCTTCGCCTGCAAACCGGACTTCTTCGGGTCCCATAGGTAAAGACTGGTGCGGCCGGTGATGAGACCCCAGTTCTCCATTGCGCCCTGCGAACATAGTACGGGGTCAGCAACTTGAGAGCTTTCCTATTGGAGACTCTGAGCACTCACGGCGTCGAAGTCGCTGGCGACGAGGGTGTCGAGCTTCGGAAGCGGGTACGCAATATCGAAGATCTCCTCGTAGATCGGGAGGATCTTGGCAGTCGTGTCGAGAGCCAGCTGACCTTGCTTGATGTGGTCCCAGGTGGCGTAGACGCGGAGCGGGATCGTCTTGCCGGTCAGAGGTGAAGTGAAGGACGACTCCATGTACCTGTAGAAAAAAGGGTGCGCTCAGCGCTCGAATCACGTGCTACTGACGCGCGTAATTACGCACTCAAAGTCTCCGTTAGCCCAGGCGACGAGGTAGGTCGAGACCTTCGGAGTCGGAGTGAAGCGAGTAATCTCCCAGTCGTCTGCGTACCGGGTCTAAGGAATCAGCATCTATTCAGTCCCGCCCAGCCCGGGCATAGAAGTTACCCTTAAAGTCGGCGTTGTCCTGCTCCTCCTTGTTGACAACGGTCTCGGTCTTTCCCTCGGTCTTGACCGTCTTGCCGACAACCTCCTTCTCAGTCTCAGTCGAGAAGAACTGGTCGCCGAGCAACTCGGTGCGCGGGAATGCGCCGCCGGCACCGAGCTGCTTCGTCGACTCGACGTCGGTGTTGGCGAGCGAGACCGTGCCGGTACGCGAGATGAGCGAAATCGAGTAGGTGGCCTTGAGCGCCGGCTCGTCGAATGCGGGCTGAATGCGAAATTCAAAGTCAGTCTCGCTTTATTGTGACACTACGGAAGGCCGAAAGCGTACGAAAGCGCGGCGAGCCTGGCCTGCAAGGGGAACCTGCGTCAGCCAGAGCTTCTCGAAATTTGCGGGAAAGCGAAAAGGCCTACAAGGCTCGAACTGAGTCAGGGCGTAGAACGCCTTGCCCTTGCCGTCCTTCTTCGGGAAGCTCGACTTGTAGTAACCGAGCATCGAATCTGCACGCGCGGTCCGTCAGCCTCCAACATCAGAGCAGACGCGCCAGTCGATGAGTCGAGCCCTCACCGTCAAGAGTCGCCTTCCACCGGAGACCGATCTTGTGCTCTCCCTTCTGAATCTCTCCACCGGCAAAGGTGATCTGCACGCGCTCCTTCTTCTCATCAACGCGAATGTGCTCCGCGGGGCGGGCCGATTCAGTCTTGAGTTGCGACGAGCCGAGGACAGCCGCCTCGAGAACAAGGGGCGACGCCGCGTGCAAGGTCAGGTGCGCGATAGGCTTGTGCACGGCGACAGTAATCTCGGCGATTCCCGTGAAGGTGAGGTCCTTGAGATCGGTACGGATGGTCAAGTCGTAGTGGATCGGGCTGGGAAGGGGGAAATCGGCCGTCGTCAGCCTTCCCAGTGCGCGCACGTCATGAAGCGCAAGCAGAGTTTTACATACGTGACGTCTGTACCGAGACGAGCGTCGGCGTGGTCAGCGGCGGTCGTGGAAGCCATTTTTGCGACGGAATCGACGTTGGCGAGTCGGGACGAGGTGTGGTGGATGCAGTAGCTGGCGCGCTGCAAGGGTCTGTGACAATCGAGCGACTTGTGCTTATACTCTGCAAGTCTCGGCAAGCGTGCAGACGACTGCGTACGACCGTGAAGAGGTCAATGGCGATCCCACGCGGTCCCAAAGTGGGGCAAGAGCGATTAGCAGGGAACGGCGACCCACGGCTGTAGCGACTGATCGACTGGGTGATCTGGTCAACAGTGAGCCTAGAGACCTTGCGGAGGTCTTGACTGATCGTAGAATGGTGAAGTGAGGGCAAGAGAGACGCTGCGAGGCCGGACAAAGGGGAAAAGGGGAAAATTCTCTCGCGACGAGGTTTGGCGGCTCCTCGTCCAAGTCGCCGGCTGCCACGCGGTCTGCCGCAGAACCGATTCTCGAAGTTCCACTTTGAGCGGCGAGTTCTTTTCTTAGGTCTGTGACTATGTTCTCGAAATCGTCCGCGCGATGGCCCGAGTGCGCCAGTTTCTTCCGGTTCGGATTCTTTTTCGAGGCCGAGTGGATCGCATCTCAGATTTTTCCCATACGCGGACAGACGAGCAGCTCTGAGCAACAGTTGTGCAGCCCATAGATCCTTACAACGGTCGTGCAATTGAGAGGCCGTTCTTGGGCATCGCAGTCAATTCAACGCTGCGGAATCCGCCCACACGCATGATGCGCACCCGGCCCCCGCTTGTTCACAGCAGTTCGTGCGCGCGAAGCCATTGCTTGACGTCGTCGGCGTCGCGGTCGAGCCATTTCGCACTGGCGCGAACCGCGTCGAGACTCTGGTTGAGCGCTTGGTCATACGAGCTCGTGTCCTTGTCCTTGAAGAACGCTTCGACCGCTTGCGCGTCCTCCTCCGACGTAAAGCTGTTGAACGAGCTTCGGACTAGGGCGCCGAGGATGAAGCTGTGGGACAAGCATGTCAGCCGCCAGCCGGCGAGATGGCGGAAAGCCGAAAGGAGGAAGGCATGCGGCTCACCTGCCCTTGAAGCGAGACGAGATCGCGCTGAAGTTCGCCTTGAAGTGCGCCCAGACTTTACGCTTCGCGGCAGGGTTGGCCCGAAGGAAGTAGTAAAAGAACGAAACGTTCTAACGGACGCGGAAGGACAGAGGAGATCAGCATGCTGCCGTGGATGAGAAAGGCTTGCAAAGCGGGCGGACGCACCGAGCTCTTGACCTGGTCGGTCAGAACCATGGCAAGCGTACGGTCGACGAACTCTGACTTCTCCGACGAGCACAACGCCCGGATCGCCGCTTCTTCGTGAGCGGGCGTCGGCGGGTTCCGATAAACCTCGAGGACCTTCTCGTACTCGGCCTCGCCGCCGAGCTGAACGCAGTGCGAATAGATCTTCTTCCTGAGGTCCTTCGGGATCGCGGTTTCATCGTTCTTGCTGACGAAGAGCGCGAAACGCTTCTGGAACTCCTTGAGCGTCTCCTCGTCGTCGGATTCGGCCAGGACCGAAAGCGCCTTTGTCCGAAGTTCGGTCGTGTCCGGGTCGTCCGAGTCGAGGTATTCAAAGCCGAGGCGCTTAGCGACCGGCTGAAAGAGCTCGCGACGGAACTTCGAGATGCCGTCTCGGACCTCCTTTGGCTGTTCCCACCAAGTCGCAGCGATCGATTTAACGGCAGTTGCAATCTCCTGCCAGACTGCGAACGGGAATCAAGTCACGCTAGTCAGTCGACCGGCGCTGTGGACAGAGGTCATTGGGAGGACTGACCCAGATTCTCCTCCTCGCCCTTCATTTGCGAGAGGAGCTCTAGCGACGCGCTGGTCTTGGCGTATCCACTGCTAGCGACGACGGCGGCGTCCTGCACAAGGCCCATGCGGTCGTTAAGTGAGAAAGCAGAAGTGTTCCCCTTGCCGGCCTCGGTGCCGAGCTTAGCGAGCCGTGCGGCCGAGTACAGGGTACGATCTGCGGACGGCGGCGTTAGCTTTTGACCTCGATCACGCCCGCGGACAGTACATACAGACACCGCAAGTCTCAGCATTCAGCTTGTACGTCGTGTTGGCGACGTCTTCGATCTCAATCGTCGTCTCGCGCTCCGACAGGACGAGTTCCGAGTGCACCTTCGACTTGCCGGTCTTCGGGTCAACGACGAGGAGCTGCAGCGGAACGTGCCAGAGGGTGTTGTCCTCTTCCGGCTGTGCGCTCGATAATGTCAGCTGACATGGACGCTATGCTCGAGAAGGCGTAAAGCGGCGCTTACAGTAGCATCGGCGGTCGCCAAGAAGCGATTCTGGCGGACCTTGATGCCCTTCTCGGTCTCCTCGACCGTGATGAGCGGGAAGCCGGTCTTGCTCAGCCAGTTGTCCGCCATCTTGCCTACGTCCTGGCCGGACGCCTCCGAGATGCCGGCGAGTAAATCCTCCGTGCGAGCGCTGCCGTACAAGTGCTTCTTCAGGTAGATTGAGCTGAAGAGGACCCAAGTACGTCAGCTATCCTGTGCACTGCGCAGTGATCTATCGGAGCAACTTACACGCCCTTGAGGAATCTCTCCTCGCCGACGAAGTTTGAGAGCATCTTGAGGACGCTTCCGCCCTTCGAGTACGTCAATGCGTCGAAGATTTGCGTGATCGTGTCTTCGCTCGGGCACGGCATCTCGATGGGGTGCGAAGACCGCAGCGAGTCAAGAGTGAGCGCCCTTGCGAGGTGCTGCTTGATGAAAGCGGAGTGCACGCGCCAGGAGGGCTCGATCCGGTGCGGGATGATGACCTCTCCCATCAGAGTGGCGAAAGACTCGTTGAGCCACAAGTTATCCCACCATTCCATCGTGACGACGTTGCCGAACCACTGGTGAGCGACCTCGTGCGACTGTACCGCGACGGTGAGCTTCTTGGCGGAAAGGCCAGACTTCTCCGAGTCGTAGAGATAGCAGTCGGACGATCCGAGGATCAAGCCCCAGTTCTCCATGGCCTGTGACAAGGGGAGAGTCAGATCAGACCGGGCACTGATTGTAGCATCGAGAGTGAATCCTGCTCACGCCGTTGAAGTCGCTGACGACCAAAGTGTCGAGCTTCGGGAGCGGATAGGCGATCTCGAAGATCTCTTCGAAGATCGGTAGTACCTTCACGGTCGTCTCGAGCAGAAGCTGCGCCTGCTTGATGTGCTCCCAGGTCGTATACACCCGCAGCGGAACAGTGCGACTGCTCAGCTTCGAAGTAAAGGACGATTCGATGTGTCTGAATGCAGCGGGCTTGATTAGTCGAAAGTTGACATGAACAAAGGCGAAGAACAACTTACTCAAACGCGCCGTTCGCAAACGCGATCAGGTAGGTTGAAACCTTCGGCGTCGGCGTGAAGTGGACAATCTCCCAATCGTCTGCGGTCAGCTCAGGGAAATCAGAAGATGTTACGGACGCGATGTATGACCTCGGCACTGACCCTTGAAGTCGTCGGCAGACTGCTCTGCGACATTTGTGGCGGCGTCCTCATCCGACGTCGTGTCGGGTCCGTCGGCGATCGTTTCCTGAGCTGTCTCCGTTACGAAGAATTGCTCGTCCAACAGCTCGGTGCGAGGGAAATGACCTTCCTCGCCGAGATGGTCGGTCGACTTGACGTCGGTGTTTGCGAGCGAAACGGTCCCAGTACGCGAAATGAGGGAAATCGTGAACGTCGCCTTAAGCGCCGGCTCGTCAAAACATGGCTGCAGAAAAGCAAGTGCAATCGCATTTGGGCAGTCAGTAAGGCGCTCCCTGTGAGTGAGTCCATAATGTCAGAAGCTTACGAAGGCCTGACGGGCGTGGCCTGAAATGCCAAAGGGTCAGCTCCCGTGAATCCACGCAGGCAAAACGGCGACTGAGGCATACACGGCTCGAACTGGGTCACGGCGTAAAATGCTTTGGCTTTTTCGTCTCCGTTCTTGGTGTAGCTGGACGAGTAGTAACCCTCGAGAGAAGCTATGAGATACGACGCTCAGCTCGGGTAAGTTTGATTACGCAGTCTAAAATGGCGGGCAAGAGAGCGTACGTTTGATCTTGCCGTTCCATCGGAGGCCAAGCTTGTAATCTCCTGCCTCAATTCGGCCGTTGGCAAATGACACCTGCGCCCTCTGTTTCTTCTCGTCGACGACGATCTTTTCGGCTGTGCGAGAAGCAGCCTTCTGTCCGTCGGTCGGCACGATGACAGCAGCTTCAAGCTGAAGCGGAGCGGCAGCATGCAGCGTTAGGTGCTCGACCGGCTTCACCACGCGAAGGTCGATTTCGACTGTGCCGGAGAAGGTAAGATCGCGGAGGTCGGTACGAATCGTCAAGTCGTAATGTACGGGACTGCACGAGCTCGTGGTCGTCAGCATTGCGAAGTCGTTTACATGGAGTGGATCTGTGCTCACATCACGTCGGAACTCAGGCGCGAGTCGGTCGCCGAAAGAGAGGACGCGTCGGCGGACATGGTCGAAGGTCAAGCGCGATTCTTGTGATGTAAATCCGGGACCTAGTAGTGGCTGTCGATCGAAGTGCCTGAGCGGATGTATTCCTCTTCCGCTGTGAAAGCAGGTGTGCACGCAGACGAGGAACGAGCTGAACAAGTCGCGACGGATCCGTTTTCCGGGCGGAACAGCGTTAGAGTACGAAGCGCGAGCTGAGCGGATCCAAGGAGCAGCAGGTTGCAGGAACTCGTGGACACAGCAAGGAGAGCAACCGCAGCTTAGATAAGGAGCGAGTGCGGGGCGCGATGGAGAGCTGAAAATGGCAGAGGAGCCGACGCCGCGCCATGTGGTGCGCCGGCGACAGCCCGACTCGACGCGCTCGTCCTCCACGCGCGCCGATCTTCAGGGAAGGTATGGACGCGGTCTGCCGAATGCCCCGCGGTGTCCTTCAATAGTAGAGTAGCCCTCCTTCGCAGATCCGAAAAAGCAGCGTGGAGAAAAAGAGAGGTACGAGAGCATTTCGTGCGCGAATACGACAACAGAAGCGAAGACAGGGAGACGGAGTGGTACCAGGTGTGACAACAACACGATCAGGAGTAGAGCGGCGGCAGACAGGGACAGCGCACGAGGGAAAGGAAAGTCAACGTGGGAATGGTCTGCGACGCGTGGGCCAGCCTTCGATTGCGAGTCCGCGCGTACTTGAACTGCGCGACAGCGTCCGAGGTCGAGAGTCTTCGGTATCAGAGGCGGAAGCTGAAGTAGAAGTTGATGCTGGATCGCCTTGACCGGCGAACTGTTCTTCCACCTCGACGGCGCTCAGGACGCGACCGGCCAGATCCGCTCCGGCCGGCTCATACGCGACGGCGCGTTTTGCACGTCCGAGTAGTCCTTCGAGCGCCGCGGCCACGGCGGAGAAGGCCGGGTCGCCCTCAAGGATCTCCGGCCACGTCGGTTCCGGCTCGGAGGGCACACCGTCGGCGCCATCTTCGAAGCCAGAACCATCCTCGTCGGCGTCGTCTTCAATCCCTTCATCGACGTGTGACATTTGCGCCCGCAAGGCAGCTAGACCAGCGCCTCCGATGGATTCGCGCAGTTTCCGGCGGAGGTCGCGGATTTCTTTCCGGTGTTTGACCTTTAAGCGTTCCAAGTCGGCGTTAATCGTCAAGAGCGAGGCGTTACGGATCTCGAGGTCTGCGATCTGTGGCGCGGGCGAGTGAAGTCAGCGCGTATGCTCCGCAAAGAAGAGGTGGCAAAACGGCTTACGCGCCGATCGACCTTGGCCTCTTTCTGCAGCCCGTCCCCACCCGACTCTGCCGAGGACACAGCTGACGCTTGCCCAGCACTGCCACTGGACAGTCTCCCGTATGGAACATTCGTCGCAACGTGATCGTGATCCTCCTCTGCTGCCGCAACGAGCCAGTCGACCGCGGCCAAGGGCGGTCGTACGCTCCCTGGAGAAGCCGGAGCCATGCCGCCCGAGGAGGCCCAAGTTGACCCTGAGAATTGGGACTTATCGGGCTGCCAGGGCGAGTCATGCTCGTCGCGTCCAGACACGACGGAAGAGAGGGAAGAGAGCGAAGCGGCGGATTGCGAGCGGACGTGAGCCCGTCGCTGAGTCGTGCTTTGCACGGTCGACGATGGGCGAGGAAAAGAAAGTCCAGCTGCCGAAGGAGATCGCGGTGGTCGCGCGGCCGCTGTCGAGGCCGCGAGGGTCGGCGAGCGGAGAGGATTGGCCGGGGGGGCGCGCGGGGTCGGAAATGACCGTTGCGAAGGTGACCTTGGCGGCGGTGGCGGCTGCAGCGATACCTGCGACGGCGAGCGGACGACAGGAGACGTGCTGTCCTTCCGCTCGAGCGCGAAAGGCGGCAAAAGGCGGGCCTCGGTCATGGAGCCAACGCTGCTCTCGGCGCTCGACCGGCTGGTCGTAGCAAACATCCTGGTCGACTCCCCGGCGGATTGCCCGCTACGGAACGGGCTAGTGTATTCGGAGGCGTTGACGTCGGGCGTCGTAAGCGCTGATGAAGTGGCGCTTCCGGGCGAAGTCGAGAGGGCGGGTAAGGAAACGGTGGAGGCAGCGCTCGTGAGCTTGCTGGACGCTGACGACGCTGGCGTTGGAGAACGCAGCGTCACGGGTACGACGTTACGAGCCGAAATGACATCTGCCGAATGGTCGAGATATGGCGAAGTCACGGGCGAAGGAGGGAAGGGTGCAGCATTCGTCGGAAACGGGGCGTGCTGACCTCGTAGAGGAGTCGCCCGATTCGCTGCCTCGCCTCTCGGCGTGGTGTTAGGAGAGCTGTCTAACCGCGCAGCTGAAGCCGAGGCGCGCAGAACGCCAGGACGTGCCGTCGCTGCGTCAGGCGATCTTGCTCGAGTCGGACTGGGCCCACGTGCGGTCGGTGTCTGCGGGCTCAGAGTGCCCCGCCCGCTGTTCGCCGGTCCGCCGATCACAGAACTTCCGCCGACGCGTGCGAAAACCGCGTTTGACGCGTTGGGGGTCGAAGGGCTGCCAGTGTATCCGCCTGTGCGAGGAGACGCGCCCGGCGGTACCACTACCCGCGCCCGGACAGGTTGAGCTGGGGTCCAGGACGACGCATTCGGTGATCCTGACGCTGCTGAGAGGTCTATCTTGGCTCGGATAGGCCGAGCAGACGCGAAAGTTGGTGATGACTTGTTGGAGAGATCGTTCGTCGAACCGAGAACCCGACGCCGTTGAGGTTCCGGCGGGTGGGACACTGCAGACAGCAAAGGGTCAGCTCTCGCTGCGACGACATGTTGCTCAACATCCGACCGACTGTGAGGACGCGGTCCTATAGCATGGGGTTGCGGTCGTCCAACCTGCGAAATCGGCTCGGAGCAAAGTGGCGGTTCCCCGGGCGCATGACGTGGATATTGCAATGAGCGTATGCTCAACAAGAAAGCCTCACGCAAGCCACAGCCTTTCTGAGCACTGACCTCGAGGGAGACTTGAAGAAAAACAGCCGGTCTATATTCGTGACAATTGCGCAAACTCGCAGACGACCCCCGACTGCGCCGGATCCCGCAAGAAGAAAGCATCGACGCCAGGCGCTACAGTGACTGTATCAATGAAACAGATGCTGCAAAGAGCGGACCACTCAGGAGGGGGGCGCGTCGTCCTCCGCTTGCATCGCAGCAAAGGCCTTTGCGGCGACAACCGCATCGCCGCCTTCCGAAGCTTTCGTCGCCACATCGGCGAGGACGGTTTGCTGTTCGGCGTCGAGGCTGGACAAGGATGACTGGTATAGCGTCGGATTTTGCGTTTGCAGTGCTGTTGAGAGCAGTCCAGTCAGCTTCAGGATGCGATTCGTCGTGACCAACGGCGGAGTTGCGGCGACTCACTGGCGAGCAGGGTCGAGAATCGCTGGTACGAGTCAAATTCGTCAAGCGGCGACGCCCAGAGGATCTCATCGCTCCAGCCTGAATCGCCATCGTCGAAGGCGCCTAACCGGTCCGCCCGCCGAGCCTGCGGATGCAGAAAGTGAAGTGAGCATGGACAGCGAGTGAGCTACGCAAAGCTTTCCATACCTCAGCAGCTGCAAGCTCAGCGAGGTAATCCGTGCCGCCCGGCCGAACGTCCGTCTCGTCTGCATAGGAGGTAAAGTCAGCTCGGCGTGAAACCGGGCGCTCCGCGTCAGCTCGACCTACCCTCGACATCCTCCTCCTCGAGCTCGAGGTCTTCGTCGTCCGACATGTCGTCGTCATCAAAGTCTTCCTCCTCGAGGTCTCGGTTCTCGTGAGCGACTTTTCGCTCCGCTAGCGCTCTCGGGTACGTCTTGAAGACCTCGAGCGCGCCTCCGACCAGCTGACCGACGTTGCCCGACAACGGCGATCCCGCACCGGCGCCGCTGAGCCACTCGAACAAGGAGCAGATCGCCCACAGGATGATCTTCTTGTCGTGAACGCGCGTGTACTTCTTGAGCGACTTGAACCACTGCGCAAAGAATTGCTGCGTCCAGTCGTGTCGGTCGAGGATCGCGATGGTGAGCTGAGCGTTGTAGGCGATAGAGAGGATGACGAGCTCGAGCGAGTGAAGGTACAAGGTGGTCGTGACGGTAAAGTCTTCGTCGTCGCCCTTCGACAAAACGAAAGACATGCACCGCTCGACGACGACCGGCACCGCCTGCAGAGACGCGACTGGTGAGCTTGGCTGGACGCTATCATACAGTAAAGATAGGGCTGACCTCGTCGACCTGCCCGCGCAGGCGGAGCAGCAGGGCCTCGGCGAGCTTGCAGGCGATCACGCGGTCCTCGGCACCGAGCATCCGGCTCGTCATGCACATCTCAAAGACCTCGATCACGCAGCGGCGATACTCGGTGTTGGTGGAAAGGACGTCGGCGCCGTAGTTGACGCAGTTGTCGAGGAAGCCAAACATTTCTGCGCGCCTCGAGTTAGCTTGCAGGGCCGCCGAAAGCAGTTTGGAGAGAGGCGCGGACCGTGAATGTAGTCCTGAGCGCCTGACTTGAGGAGTCCGTAGGTGGCTTCGAAGCAAGCCCACATCGGCTGCGACACGCTCTGTTGGAAGAACGACAACGAGTCGAGGATCTCGTACGTCTCGTCGAATAGTTCTGCGAGACGGAGCTAAAGTCAGGTCTGCCGTCGATTCAAGAGACATACCCCGTCCTCGTCGGGACCGGTGAAGCCGGTAATGAAAGCAGAGACAAGAACTGACCGACGACCTGGTTCCGGATCGTCGCCTCGACCAGCGGCAAGATCCCCTTTTCCATCTCGGCCACGAGCTCCTTCTTCTCCTTGGCAGACGAGACGAGTTGTTCAATTGTCTTGAGCACATTCATCATGACGAGCGTCTTCTCATCCTCGTACGAAGCCTCGGCGCCGGCCGCGTCCTTCTCGCGCGCCTCGAGCGTTTCTTGCAAGAGCCGGCGGTACGATTCGGCCTGGCGGTACGAGGAATGGTCAGGAGACTCTTCGGACGACGGGGAGGACGTTAGGAGCTCACGAGAGACTGCGACAGCTCGAGCGCGAACGGTACGACCTCTTCCGAAAACTCGGCGACCATCGACCGCGTCGTGTTGGTCAGCGCGTCCAAGTCGACCTGCGAAGACAGCTTCAGCAGCTCTGCAGTACGACGGCGTCGGTCAGCTGACACTCTCTCCGAGATGCGCGGTGTCCGAGAGCAGCTCACCCTGAAGGATCCGGCCGAGGTTCGGAAGCATCCGTTCGCGGATCCGCTCGTATCGGACCAGCTCTGGCAGCGCGATCGCAGCCTGGATCCGCACCGGCAAGTCCGAGTCGGTGATACAGTTCATCAAGCAGTTGAGCGTGTTCTCGAGCGCCTGTGTGTCAAGATCGCACGAATGTTGCATCAGCATGTGGTTCAGTCGCAACACGGCGGGCATGAAGAGCATGCGGACGCACATTCTGATCGGACCACGTCATGTCGGCGCTCTCATACTTCTCGACCAAGTCGCACGCGCGCGAGCGCAAGAACCCGTGCGGCGACTTGAACTCGGGGACGATGTACTGGCCAAAGAACGATTCGAGCATCGGCGCGAGCTTTTTCTGCGGGCAAGGAACACACTCATTAGCTAACTCCGCATCTGAGATGCGGGCAGAGAGACGGGAGGCGATGAACGTACGCTCTTGACGGCAGTGCGAGACAGAGCACCGAGCATGCGCAGAGCGCCATCCTTCTGCCTGGGAGTCGTCTGAGCCGGGTACCTGCACAACCGCAGCCAGTCAGCGTTACGATAAAGGCGCGTTCCAGACGAATGATGAGCGCACTTGTCGACAACCGATTGGATGAATTGGAGGAGGGGCAAGAGGCTCGTTTTCGCGCGGGTTTCGACCAAGGTGGACAGGAACGCCAGCGCAGTCGCGGTTGGCGAAGCGTACGAGTCGGCGATGAAGTCTGTACGCGCAACGAAAGAACAGGGTCAGCAGGTTCCGCGCCGAAAGCAGCGGCGTGCCTCGAAGCAAGCCGGAATCAGAGATCGCAAAGGCGACGCACCACCGAAGAACTGCCTCGCGTACTCGGCCGGGTCCTCGTTGAACATTTCAATCTCGTCCTCGGTGAGGCAGACGAGCGGGAAGATGAAGTGTTCGGTCAAGGTCGGGATGTGCGGTTTCAGCTGGGCGTACATCGTCTTCGGGTTGATGCTGCAAGAGCGCATGAGATATTGTCAGTAGCGATACCGAGTCGCGAGAGGGCGATTCAGGACATGGAGCGCACCAGTCTTCGAAGAAGCAGAGGATGTGGTATTTCCCCTTTGACGGGAACCATGCGCCGCCAATCATCTTTTCGACCTGGCCGAGGTACGCCTTCAAGATCTCGGGCGCAAACTGGTCGATAAACCGTTCGGCAAACGGTCCGTACTCCTCGACGAGGTTCTTGGGCAACGTCGCCGGGCACCCGTACCTCGAAAAGAGGCGGTTCAAAGCCCAGCACGCCCACTTTTTCGTCCGCGCCCACGGGTGCTTTTCGCGCAGTTCGGGGTCGGCGTCCGAGCCGAGCAACTCGAGCGGGACCGGGTGCGCGACGACCGAGAGGAGCAAGGTACCCCACGGGACGATGGCTTCGTTCGCTTGGTGAGCCGCAGTCAAGGTGTGGATGATGCTGTTCTTGTACGACTTGAGGATCAGGCGGAGCAAGGTTCCCTGAGTCGTCAGGGCTTGCGGCGTTGTCGGCGTCGATGCGAGGATCTGGTTCGCGAGTGGGAGGAGGAGCGGCAACAGGTGCGTCGAGAGCGAAGAGAGGATCTCGCCCGTCTCGTCTCGGGCCGCGTAGCTGCGCGCGCTCGGATCTACATCAGTACGCGCCATCCATCCAAAAGACACGAGCCCCAGAAGAGGACAGGTTTGCTCGGCTACTCACCGCATGGCATTGAACACCTCGGCCGACGCCCTCAACCCGGCCTCGACTTGCCCTTGCCCCTCGGCGGCGAGCAGCGCGCGGATCTCATCGACCAACCCGGGCCAGTCGGCGGGGAAATCGCACTCGACGACTTTGGCGAGCGCCTCTCCGATCTGGTCCTTGACTTTACGGTTCGTCGCATCGTCTCCGGCCGCTTCGGAGCCGGACGACAGGGCGGCGTAGAGCGGCAAGAGGTTCGACTTGAGCGTCTGACGGTCTGCGGGCGGGATTGGTACGTAAGGGGTCGAAGCGGATCGGGTCGAGTTGAGGAAAGCGGCGGTAGGGTCCTGAGACGATGAGGACGAGAGCGGCGCGCGCCACGAGGACCGGATCCGGTTCTTGAGGTAGATGGCGGCTGCGAGTCTGACGACTGGGGATGACGGCGCTCCAGTCTGCGCTGGAGTCGGCGAGACGAGTTGCAACAAGGTCGGCAGCAAGCCTTGAACCGGTTCAAGCTGGTAATCCGTCAACCATTTGCGGGGTCAGCGCGCGCTTGCCTTCCCTTCGTTGCCGTAGCTAGGCGTACCTTTTTCAGTTCGAGTTCGGCTGCGATCCGGACATTGGGGTCTATAGGAGCAGAGAAGCGTTTCGGTCAGTCAACCTCGTCGCGAGCTGGTCGCGAGTTGTCAAGAGAGAGACTGACCCGGTTCGAATGACGCTGCAAAGATCTGGTACAGCCGAGTCGAATCCATCCCTCGCAGTACTTTGTAGCAAAGGCTCGTGAGTCCGAGACTAACTCGACTCTACTCTCTCTCTTTCACTGTTCGCGACAGTCTGGTTTTTTTCGCTTCAACGTCAGAGACTTTGAAGTCTGTACTGTGCGCCTCCCCTCAGTATTGAGCCGGCGAACCCCACGCTGTCAGGATCAGCAGGGCTGGCGAGTTTCCGGGCAGCGACGGCGGCAATCCCCGTGTGAGACCCGTTCTCTACTCGCTGTTGACCTTGCAACGCTTGCACGCTAGGACACTTCCAAGAGACTGTCGACTCAGCACAACGTACGCCTGCTCGTTATGCTCTTTGGCGAAGGAAGCCGCGGACCGAGAACCTGACGGTCTCCCCACTCGCGACCTTTCTACTACACGCTGCCGGCCTCTCACTCGTCGTCGAAGCGAGAAGCTGACCGAGTGACCGGAATACAGAACAGACTCGCAGAGACCAGAGATCTAGGACTCGGGGCGAGCGAAGGCCGAGACGAAAACCTGCCGTACAACCAAGAACCGCGGCAGCACCACCCTCCCGACCCGCGACCCTCCTTGCTCCCGAACCCTCCGCCTTGCTGTGCACGTCAGCACGCGGGTGATCTATTGCACTGCCGAGTAACGCGCGTGCCTCATGCCCGCTCCCAGCATACCGGCCACCCTTCCCGCAATCGCGCCGAGGCCAGGTCCCGGTCCGACGCCGGGTGGTTCGTCGTCGTCCTTTTCGGCGACAACGAGCAGAGTCGGTCACTCTCCTTCCAACGGACCTTCCCCCGGAGCGAGCGCGTCACAGCAGCAGCAGCACTACTCGCATCCCGCCGCATCCACTTCTACTGCCCCGGCACCCGCCTCGACGATGGCTTCTGCTCCCGCCTCTGCCTCTTCCTCGACTCGAGCGACTCCCGTCCCCCACGGTTCGGCGACCGGTACGACCGCCACTGGGTCCGCGCCGCCGACGAAACGGAAACGGCGCAACAAGGTCGATTCGGCGTGTCGGTTCTGCCGCAAGTCGCACATGCAGTGCTCGGGCGAACGACCGTGCGCGAGGTGCATCAAGCGCGAGATTGCCCACTTGTGTACCGACGCACCGGCGCCGGCTCCGGCTCCGACGTCGACGTCGGCTGCACCGGCACCGGCGGCGAGCGGGAACGCGCAGCAAGGAGACGGGATTGTCCCCAAAGTCGAGTCGCCTTCGGCGCCCGGACAGGGAGGAGGAACCGCTTCGGGCTACTCGACTGGTCTGGGAGACGGTAGTTCAATGATCAACACGCTCGGACTCGACTTTCAGGCGAACCGCCAGCATTCGGGGTCGCCTCATTTCGGACAGCAGCAGCAGCAGCAGCAGCGGCGGCGACTCTCGCAATCGCAGTCGCAGCCTTTCGGCGGTCGGTCGTCAGCCAGTCCTGGAACAGCGACGACCGCGGTAGCGGGCCCGACAAACGCGCCCAATGCGACAAGTCAGCAGTTTGCCCAGTTGCTCGCCGCCGGTTCAAACGAGCAACAACAACAAGGGTCGCCGTATCACTCGGCGTCGAATAACCTGCACGGGTTGGGTTCGGCTGCGTCGCCCGGTACAGTGGGAGCGAGCGCGGCGCCCAACGGAGCCGGGCTATACGCGTCCGAGTTCAACATGGCCATGGTCAGTCTCGTGATGCGCGCTGCGCTACTTCCTACAGGGCGCAGAGATCGCTTGTGATATATGGAATGCTGAACCGAACCTTTTGGCGGAAAATGCAGCTCGATTTGGCGAACGACGGCCTCGGGTCGATGTTTGGGCTCGAGACTTCTTCGTTGAGCTCGAACGGCGACGGAGAGTTTCACGGTCTCGGCTTGAGGTATGTTTGAGCATCGCGCGCGTGCGCGCCGCTCTTCGAGACGTTCCTCGCGGTTCACAGACTGACTCGGCTGACGAACGTTATGTGACTCTGGTACGGGTAGCGAATTCCTCGCCTCGCTCGACGCGCCAGTGTTCACTTCGAACCCTGGAGCGCTCGGAACTTCGAGCGAAGGCCAGCAACAGCAAAACACCCTCGCTTCCACTTTGGCCGACGCGTCGGCAGCCGCGGCGGCGCCCGGGGGTCCGCGAGGTTCCGGCGCAGACTCGACTTCAAACCTCGTCATCAATACGAACGATACGGGCTTGAACGAGTCGAGCGAGGCGGCGAAAGACAAGGCTCAGGCGGGGAAGAGGAGTTTCGGACCGAGCGTGCCCGGCAGTCCGGTCAACAAGTGCGTCTTTTTCCGCTTAATTCAAGTTCTTCGCCTGCATCTTTCGAAGTGGGCACATAGACTGATCGTCGGATCGGATCTTTACACAGAACCGAACGCTTCCTCCTGACCGCGGCCGATCAAAAAGACGGCTCTCGGTCCGATCGACTCGCAAAAGTCATCCACGCAAAGTTCGAAGCGGGGTTGCTGCGGCCTTATAACCACGTCGCGGGCTACACGAGGTTGATGAAGTGGATGGCGGACAAGTAAGTTCGGTCTCTGATCCTCGTTCGGTCGGCACGGCGCAAGAGAAGTGACTTGCATCGCTGCCCGCAGCATGTCGGCCAATTCGCGGCAGAGGACTCTGCATACCCTGAGCGAGTTCCGCCCAACCTTCAGAGTGAGTCTTTCCGAGGCTCTGAGCGTCGCATGTCTGAGCCAGGACTCACGCATCGCTCGCGGACAGGCCATCGCTTCCGGTTTGACCGATCTCGATCTTGTCTTTATCGAGGAAGCGTTCGAGCGCCTTTTGCTCGATTACGACCGCGTCTTCTCGTCAATGGGGATTCCGAGTTGCTTGTGGAGGCGGACGGGCGAGATTTACAAGGGCAACAAGGAGTTTGCCGCGCTCGGTGCGTGTTCTCGTTGTCTCTAGGGTCGATAACGGAGCGAAACGTTCTCGGTTGAGCTGACGTGGCAATCATACACGCGTACAGTCGGCGTACCGATCGAGGACCTGCAAGGAGGGAAATTGGCCATCTACGAGCTTATGGCGGAAGAGAGTGCGGTGAACTATTGGGAGAAGTATGGCAATGTGCGTTCGCCTTTCCATCTCTGCGCCATGTGTTACCGGAGCTTGACGTCTTCTTGTTACGCAGATCGCCTTCGACGTCGGCCAAAAAGCCGTCCTCACGTCATGCGTCTTGATCAACCAGTCGATCCTGTCGCGAAAGCGGAAAAAGGCCGGCGCCGACAAGCGCAAGGTCCCCGAAGACGCGATGGTCAATGCCTGCTTCTCGTTTGTGCGTCATCCTGACTTCTCTCTCCGGTTCTCGCTTTGGTTTGTGAGGGCTCGAGACTGACAAGACTGATCCGGCGCAGACGATCCGGCGCGACTCCTACGGCATCCCGTCGATGATCGTCGGCAACTTCATCAAGCTCTAAGGCGGTTGTCGGGGGGCTCGTCTAAAGAAGAGAACGGCGTTTCGAAGTTCGCATGCTGCACGTCCTGTCGTTGTAAAATCGATTTTCCTCTCAACTGCTGCGCGGTCTCTGTTCTAACAAGCTCCAGCCCGATGGACGCTGTTCTCGGTGCATCAGACGCTTCCGTTTTATGCTAAACCAGAAAAGGTTATGATCAGGGCTTGGGGACAAGCTGAAGAGATGATCCTGGCCACCTTCCGGATCTTGCTATCGTGCTGATACTGCTGAGCGCGGTCCAGACGCATCACGGCACGCTCGCTCGTGAGACTATCTCCGGAATACTCAGAACGACATGTGGTGTGGAAGGAGGCAACCCTTCGACGAACGGGACGAACACGACGATGGCGTGGCACGGCCAGCCGGCAGGCGGCCTCCTCGAAAACACTCCGAACTACGCGCCCAAGTCTAACTTCGACTTTTATGCGCTCAAATTTAGCGCTGAATCATCGCATGATGTAGTGGTAAGTGGGAAATATAGGGGAGAAGTATCGCAGGAAAGTTGACCTTCTTCCTCCGCTGCCGGGATCTCTTCCACGCCCTCCCCGCCGAATTCTCGCCGAGGAGTGGGATGCGTTCGGCCTCGAGGACGATGAAAAGCACGGGCAGACTTCCGCTATCGCAGCGCCAGCATTGCAATCGATGCTCTCCTCCATGATTCAATCGGGCCCGCCAAGTTGTAGACTGATTTTTCAGACAGTGTCTGCTCGCGGAGAAGCGGGACTACGACCACAGAGTGCAAGAATTGAATGAAATATGACTTCGTTTCGCGCGACGAGAGAGGGCGGCAACGCGGCGGGGAGAAAGCTGAGTATGTACGTCGGATCGAGGCGTTGAAGTGCTTGAGGGTCCTAGGAGTCCTTTACGACGCCTGGTAGAGACCTACAGCGACGGTGTGGCTGCACAAACGTTGGTCAACAACTAGAGACTCCGAGAATCTGGAAAGAGGAGGGATGCCGACTCGGATCGCCTCGGACAGCGCGAGCAACTCACTTGTTCAGGTTCGACGAGTTGTACGCGGTCACGAAGGTGTTGTCGTCGACGAGCGCAACAAAAGCCGTGTTGACAACCTGCGGCTGCGTGGGATAGACGGTGGCGTTCGGAACGAACGCGTGGGCGACGCGTTTCTCGAGATCGACGCCCATGAGCGGCGCAAAGGTGACGTTGAGCTGGTCGAAGAACGCAAGGTACTTCGGCTCGCCGGCCATCGACTCGGTCTTGTAAAGGCCGTCGTATGAGACGGTCTTGCCGAGCGGCTCCCAGTAAAGGTCGACGCGGCGGCCGGCTCCCTCCGTGAGCGTGTAGTTGCTGTTGATGCCCGGAACGCCTGTTTCGCCGAATCACACGTAAGTTCGAGCATGGGGACCGTAGAGATGTAACCCAGCAAGCTAGAGAGTTGAGTAAAGGAAGAAGGTGAAAGGGGATGGAGGAAAGGCGGTGGAAAAACTGACCCTCGGTGGCGGACGGCTGGTTCGTGACGTTGAGCAGCGGGAACCGCGTGAACTCGATCCTCGGGTTGTTCGGCGGGCATGACTTGAGGTACGGGGACAAGAGAGTCCACGCGTAGGTCTGCGGAAGGCCTGTTTCGAACCTGTTCGCGACGAGTCAGTTCCACGGCTTTTCCGCTGCTTCCAGAGCCCGTACTCACCATTCAGGCATAGCAGGCAACCCCTGGAACTGCCTGAAGACCATCTGCTGACGTGCTTCAGTGGTGATCGATTGGAGAAGGATTTGGGCGGAAGGACGTGAGTTGAGCTGATTGATGAACCCGTACACGCCTTTTCTCGTCCGTAAAGTCAGCTACTGCTTTCCCTCTTCGTAGAAAGTTCTCTCTTACCGGCTTCGCCCCAGCGCGTTAAGAGCTGGTTGAATACGATCCCGTCTTTGAGGTTATCGAAGGGATACCAGTATTCGCCTGAAGACCGGCAACTTCTCGTCAGTCTCGGCTTCATCGCAGGCGGACTCAGCACAGCAGCGCACATTGCTTCGCAGCTTTGTCGACGCCGAGCATGTTGGTGATCGCGACCTGCGAAAGAGAAAGAAAAGGCGTCAGAAAGCGTATAGAGCTCTCGAGCTTGCGGCGGTCAACTCACGGCGTGTCCGACCTCCTGGTTCGCCATGTGCTGCGTCAGAGTACGGTCATCGGCCGTGAGACCGATCGCCTCCCACTCCTCGGGCGGGAACTTGGCGAGGAGGTAGTGGAAGAGATCCCTGCGGGTCAAGAAGAAGGTCAACTTTCCTGCAGTACTTCACCCCATAGAACATGACTTTCAGTTCGATCAATTCCTGGTTGAGCGCGAGGTTCAATGACTGAAAGTCGAAGTTGGACTTCGGGGCGTAGTTCGGGTCGTTCTCGAGGAGGCCACCCGCCGGCTGGCCGTGCCACGCCATCGTCGTGTTCGTCCCGTTCACCGAGGGGTTGCCTGCGCGAGGTCCAACCTGTCAGTACCGTGCAGGGTGAGAAGGTAGGCACACCGCTCGAACGCGCACCGATAAACTTGGCAGCGTTCGCATACGGCTCGTTCTCGGTGGTGTAACCCTTCCAAGTCTTGGGGTCGACGCCCTCGGGGATTGACTCGACGATCGGGTCGACAAAGGACGAGCCCGAAGTCGACTCGTTACACGGCTTGTAGCCGCCGTCGCCGATCGGGACTTCGCGGTAGGTCGGAAGGTCGGTACCTCCTCCCTGGCGCTTCTGGAGAACAGGCGAAGCGTGAACGTACGCCGCGAGGGCGGCGGCGACGGCGAGAGACCTGAAAAGCATGGTACGTCCTCGTCGGTGAAGAAGCAGGTAAGCAAGGAGAAGAGAAGAGAGCAGGTGAACAGCGAGCGAAGGGGGAGAACGCAGTCGTGCGCAAGTTGTCACTTCTTTCAGCCCGGCATCGCCATCGAGCGATCAGCCAAATCGAGCAGCGAAGCCTGAGACTGCAACTCGTCATGTCTGCCGCTAGCAGCTTGAGAGCACTCGCGATTCTCGCCGGAACTGGAACATCCGACCGGATCGAGGTTGCGATTGCGCAAGATGCATCGCGCCTCCGAAAGCGCCTCTTTGCTCCTCTCCGGGTCCGGCGGGCCGGCCCACTTTTGGGTCATTACGTACGATCACTTCTGCGATCATGCATGCTTTCGCTACAGTAGCTATTCTTGTAACGGCGAGTTTCACCTCGATCAAGGACCATACATACCGCACCTCATCGCACGTGAAAGCCGCGAGCGGCACATCCCGGCACTTGCTGCCTGGCCACCAGACTTGCCGAGTGCGCATTCTACAGTCATACACAGGCCCACTCAATGCTGGCGAACGCCGTCAGAGCCCCGCGTTCCTGCTGCACTAGCACGGTCCGCCGCGAGCGTCATCGCGCCTTGCCTCCACTTTCGGAATGCGCAGCCGGCTTGCTTCCATTCGACGCTCTCCGCTCTCGGAATAACTATCGAGCGCCCCTCAGACTCTCGCGAAGGGCAGTAGATCCCCACATGATGGCATCGCGTGGCAGAGCGGACTCGATATAGCCCACGGACCAACTACGGACATCTGCAGTTCCACCGGCGCAGTGTTCCTTTCCCCTCGAGATTCTGAAACGCCAGAAGAGAGCGCACGGGTGCTTCCGGGCAGCTTACGCAAGGGCCTCACGCTACTTACTGCGTTATTTTGCAGTGAGAGTGCATCCGTCCGGACGGGGTCAGCTCGCCCGGGAAGCGCGCTCCAGACTTGCGTTCGCAGCAGAACAGCGAAAAGAGTCGCAAGGTCGATCGAAGCGATCACTTCAGCCTGCAATCAAATTGGGAAGAAGGGCAATCGACTAGCAAATGCTTGTCCGATCACGGATGTAGATCCTCGAGTTCGGCGAGAAGAACTTGAACCGGCGGCGGGTCAGGTCGGACGAACGTCAAGGGGATTCAGCGAATCGCGAGGCTGATGCGTACGGCGCGATGGGATGAGACATTTGATTCCAGCGGTAGGTGAGAGCATTCGATATACACAGCGCTCGGTCATGTGGAGTCCGATCCAGGGGAAGGATTGATGCCGGCGTTCGTCGCAGCTGCGAGCCTTCTGCGTAACTCTGCGATCTCTTGCCGCATTTGCGCACGCTCTCGACGCCACGTCGATCTGACAACCTCTGCAGCTACGACGTCGTCATAGTCTTCCAAGCCGCTGTCGGCCGACGCGACGACCTTGATCACGCGCCAAAGCCGGAGGACCGTCAGGAGTGAAGCGAGTCGCGCCTCCGCACCCTGCGAGAGGCATGTCAGCGGGGACTCGTGTCTTTCGTCACTATAGCGTTCTGACTCACTGCAAGATATGACTCGAGCCCGAACGAGACGAGGACGATGACGGCATCTGCTGAATGGAGAAGGCCGTACCGCGGTCGCAGGAAATACTCGAGCCCCGTTGAGCAAAGCCGTAGCAGCACCTCCAGCACGAAGGCGAACGTCTGCACATAGAGAGGGTTGCTCGTCAGAGTCGGCAGAGAGTGTGGCTCAGAGAAAGGGCGCTCTCACGATCATGAGCGACCACAAATCGACGAGTTCTATAAGCGGCGGTTCGGCTCGACATGATCTGTCGCACTCGCATGTCCGGTCACGCAGGGTGTCGTACGCGATCTGCGCCATCGAGAGCAAGAAATCTGCGAGCGCGAGCGTGATGATCGCTAAAGGGAGCGCGGTCTCAGCCATCAGCCAGCCGAAGTGCTTCTCGCGATTCCTGAGGCCAACCTACACCATTCGCAGGCTGTGCTGCAGAGCACTGACGACAGCCGGTATCGCGCCTGCTGCCATTGCGTCGTCGGAGACTCCGCGGGCCTCGCAGGGAAGCGGCGAGCTGGTCTAGCGCTAGCGGAACGAGGTACACTTCGCACAGCTGCGGCGGGTGAAGGGAGAGGCTGCCAGATCATGTGCAAGAGGAGCTGATTGCGAGAGCATAGGCAAGATACATCTATAGCGTTCTGCAACAAGAGAGCGTACGCGGCTCGCGGGCGTGCGGAGCAAACCTCTGTCGACGAGCAGAGTGGGTTTGTGCCTTTGGCCTGGCGTTGCGCGCGCGCACTCGAGGAAGCGACAAATAGGTGAGAGAGCGTTTCTGCACGCAGGTTATTACTATTCGCGAGCGAATATTCCGATTCGAGTTGTTTTTTGTAATGCCGAAACGGCGGCGAAACGCGGTGGCGTGAGGCGGTGCGCGCGGGCGGGTTCGGCCCCCGCGGTTGCGCAAACCCCCGTTCTGCTCGTTTCCTCCCGCCTCGTTGGAAAGTGCCGTCCGCTTCACCAAGTCAGGTGCGAAAAAGCGGACCAGCCCCTCCGATTTCACAACAAAAGATGAGCAACCCTTTCGGCGCGTACTTTCAACCGCAATCGAACCAGCCCGGGAAGCAACCGCAACTCGCGCCAAACAACAACAACAACCCGGGCGGACCTCAGTTGCACCACTACAACGCTCAGCCGAGCCCGTCTCCGTACTCGACTCCTCAAGATCTCCATGTCTCGCCGTACGGCGCGCCGCAATCCGTCGCAGGACCGTCGGGTGCGCCGAGCCTAGTCGGTGGGATCCCCAGTGGGGACGGCGACCATGCCCTCGGTAACGCGTTCGGCGACCATAGCGGCCTGTCGCCTGACGACAACGATGGTCCAGACAACACCGACTCGCCGGAACAGAGGAAGAAGGCGAGTCGGCGGCGGTCCCAGTCATCCTGCCTTTGACCGCACTTGTCGCGATTCGTCACTGACACGTTTCGCTTCTCGTCTCGCTCTTTAGGGAGGACGCCCTCGTGACAAGGTCTGGGAGCTCTTTGAAGGTAAGGGCTAAATGAACTGACACGCCGGGAAAACAGGCCACCTTGCTGACGACTCTGCTTGCACAGGCGACCGAGAAATCGCGAAATGCCGCTTCTGCGACTGGAAGACCGAGCACCCGAAGGCGTTCCGCATGCGCGCTCACGCGGCCGTATGCGACGCCGTGCCGGACGAGGCCAAGGAACGCCTGGCGCGTCACCAAGAGGAGAAGGACCAGCGCGCTCAGATGAGGCGCGAGGCGGCTCCGGATGGCAATTCGGCGGCCGGTACGCCCGCTGCTGCACCGAAGAAGGCCAAGCGTGCGCATGACGGCACGCCAGGCAGCGGCGCGACGAGCACGTACAGGTGAGTCGCTTCTACGCCTCGATCGAAGGGCTCAGTATATGCGGCCGGAGAAGGCGGAGAAAGCGGCCGCATCGGGCAAAAACGTATCCATCGCCCTTCAGTCTCTGACCTCGTACTGCACTTTGCACGCGACGCAGGCCAAAGATGGCACCGGCTCCTCCTTTGCGGTCTCCAATCACCTGCCATGGTGCGTCCAGAAGCCACTCCCCGCGACGTCTCCTGTTCGCTTCCGTCGGGCTGACCCGCTCCCTCTGTCCCTTCCAACCGCTTGCCGACGATGCTCCACTACGTCTCCGATGCGTCCGATCGCAGTTCTCGACTCGACTTCCGGCAAGCCCGCGCCCGAGATGCGCATTCGGCTCGACCGCCTCAACACGACCGGCTTTGTCCTTCAGGCCCAAGGGTGAGTCGCGCGCACCTCGCATCACCCAACTCTGCCACGCACACTCGGGAAGGAGGACTGGAGCTGACCGGCGAGCTCTCGTGGCGTGCAGGATGACCGACATGGACGGCCGTTGCAACACGCTCCTGCCCCCCGGCACGCGCGTCGAAGTCGGCATCTTCAAGATCACCTTCTTCACCAACGAGTACTTTACGAAGCGCGGCATCTTGTCGTTCTACCCTTTCGTTGAGGTGAGTCAAGATAGGAAGTCCAGGGCGGGAAAACGGAGCGGAAACTGACGGGGTCTGCCGGCCGGATCTGCAGATTCCGTTCGAGGTCAAGTCGGCCGACGAGCATTATCAGTTAGTCTTTCGAAGTCCGTACAGGCCCGGCTCGGCAGCTGACGTATTCACTCCCCGCAGCATCCCGTGCCTCTTGTCTCCATACTCTTACACGACGTACCGCGGCTCCTAGCTGAACAAGATGCTGCGTCTCCTGCTTGTGCCGATACCCGTTGTGCGTGTTGTTTGTTCACCATTCCTCTGAAATAGTCACTTCCGTCTCATCCCTGGGGGTCGGGACGTTGCCCGGCATGCGCGTAACCGCGTAAGGCTTCCAGCGTCACTCGGGCCTCGCCGCACATTTGCACGCTCAGCTACTGCGACACCGGATCGCCCGGCTTGTTCGTTCTCGAGCACGTCATTCGCGGCGAGGCCTTCTTTCGCGTGTCGCCGCAAGCCTTCGGCGCGCCTAGCCGCCCGCCCGGTCAGGCCGAGGATGGCCGGCGATGACCGGCGCTGCCGTCATCCCGCACATCCTTTAACCCCAGCGCGGACAAGCACTACTGCAGTGGTGACGCCAGCTCTTTGCCGAGTTGTTGCTTCTCGCTTGGCGCCGCCGCTCTGATAGCCTCTTGATCAGGGATGACGAACGGGCGACCGTGACGCGCTCTCACGGTCATCAACTCGTCGTCATGACATTCGCGAGACACCCACGCAGCTTGTCAGGGACCCGGCTGGTGTAAGCGAACGTACATCGGTCGAAAGGAGCCGTATCTTCCATCGGCCTTCCGTCCCAACTGGACCTCGCGTGCGCTACCGCTACCGACGCTGTAAACTCGCGGCGCTGTACCCACGACACAAAGACTACGATGCTGCTGCGCCGCTTTCCCGGCCACATTTGTGCGCCGCGACGACTCGATCGGATATCAGCCCGCGAGCTTGCGACCAAGAGTCGACGCGTCCAAGCCATTCTTCAACGGTGAGCACGTCTTTCTTGGGTATATCAGATGCGGCCGACCATTGCTGACTGTTTCGGTTACTTCATAGCGACAGCGCTGTGCCGCTTCCGCCCCCGCTCTTCCCCGACCCGGGCGCTCCGCAGTCGACAACCCATGTTGGCCGGAACACCTCTTTGGACTCGCGCTTTGTCGGCAAGACAGCCGGACAGGTCGTCTGCGAGATCTTTGAGCGACACGGAGTCGAGAAGGTCTTCGGCTATCCCGGCGGCGCGATCTTACCGATCTTTGACGCGGTATTCGGCTCCTCCTCTTTCGATTTCGTCATACCGAAACACGAGCAAGGCGGCGGTCACATGGCACAAGGATACGCACGTATCAGCGGGAAGCCAGGCGTCGTCGTCGTCACGTCCGGTCCGGGTTCGACCAATATGCTCACCCCGCTGCAAGACGCGCTGTCGGACGGCACGCCACTCGTCGTCCTGTGCGGGCAAGTCGCGACGCATGTGACCGGCACCGACGCTTTTCAGGAAGCCGATATCCTCAGTCTGTCGCGAGCCTGCACGAAGTGGAACGCCGCCGTCACCGATGTGCACGACTTGCCGCGTTTGCTCGAGGAGGCCTTCAACATCGCCGTCTCGGGCCGCCCAGGTCCAGTACTCCTCTCCTTGCCCATCGACGTTAACATGAGCGCGGTCCGGCGAGCTCTACCAGAATGGCGGCGATCCTTCGCGACGGAGGACGAGCTGCAAGATCTCTCCGGCAGGAACAACGGATCCACCACGTCGGCTTCTTCCGTTGCCCGCGACACGCTCGACAGTTTGGTGGACCACTCTCTACATCGGGCTGTGGAACTCATCACCAACGCCGAGCGACCCGTCATCTACGCAGGACAGGGCATCTTGACGACCGAAGAAGGACCGGAGCTTCTGCGACAGCTCTCCGAGAAGGGGAACATCCCGGTCACGACAACGATGCAAGGGTTGGGCGCCTTCGACGAGCATGAGGAGCGCTCGCTGCACATGCTCGGCATGCACGGGTCGGCCTACGCCAATTTGGCCATGCAGTCCGCAGACGTTATTGTGGCGCTCGGGGCCCGCTTCGACGACCGGATCACGGGTGATCCGAAGCGGTTTGCGCCGGCCGCGCGTGCAGCATCTTCAGCCGGCAAGGGCGGTATCATCCACTTCGAAATCTCGCCGAGCAACATCAACAAGACGATCCGGTCAGACGTGGCAATTCGAGGCTGCGTCGTCGACTCACTCCGCTCGCTTCTACCACTTCTGCCCGATGCTCGTACCGCACGTCAAGATTGGCTCAAGCAGATCCGGTACTGGAAGACGAGGTATCCCTTTCTGTACGAGGCGTCGATCCCATGTCGCGGAGAACGCGTCAAGCCGCAGGAGGTCATCGAAGCGCTCGACGCGTGGTGCGAAGACTACGGCAAAGACAACGTCATTGTCACGACCGGCGTCGGACAGCACCAGATGTGGGCTTGCCAGCATTATCGATGGCGCCACCCTCGTTCGCTGGTCTCCTCAGGCGGCTTCGGCACTATGGGCTTCGGGCTGCCGGCAGCGATCGGCGCGAAACTGGCTGCGCCCGACAAGCTCGTCGTCGATTTGGATGGCGACGGTTCCTTCGCTATGTCGGCAATGGAGATCTTGACAGCGGTCCAGAATAGTGTCGGCGTCAAGATCATTGTCTTCAACAACTGCCACCATGGCATGGTGCTCAAATGGCAAGGTGAGCTCATACCGCTTGCCTATGCGCGCTCTCGCTGGAGCTGAATCCCGACGCTTGTAGAGCTTTACTACCCGGCCCTCCAGCCATACGGCGTCATGCTGAATCCGGAGTTCTCTCTCTTTGCTCGCTCTCTCGGCGCGCATGCCATTACGTGCAATCGCTCGACCGACCTTCCCGCCAAGATGACCGAGTTAATGGAGTACGACCCGTCCAAGGTTGTCATTCTCGAGGCTTGCGTTTCCGCCGTGAGTCTGGCGCGTCTGCCTCGCTATAGATGCACCTCGGCTCAAAGTCTTCACCCTGTCGCAGGACGAAGGCGCTTTTCCTCAGGTGCTTCCGGGTAAAGCGCTGCACGAGATGAGGATGCACCCGAAGCACGTACGTCAAAGTCCTCTCGCCCGATCACTACGGACTGCGGCAATCTGCTCACTCTGCCGGCGCCTCTACAGCCCCCGCTCGCCGCGCCAGTGCCTGCCTTTACCAACTGAGAGCCTAGAGGATCTTGCTCTTGTTCTCACCTTGCTACGGAAGCAACCGGCAGCTTCTTCAGAGCCCCCTCAACATTTCTCCTTGTAGATAGACTTGATCTTGACCGTGAATCGGCGCGACGCTCTCAATTCAGCGCAATGCAGCGTTTCTCCTATCATTCGCGTCCGCTGCGCACGCGGTGGAGCCTTCCAGGTCGTTAGACGCTCTCGTTCTCCCCATTTTGTCTCCTTCGGCGGAACGTAAGCTCTGCAGCGGACGGCTTCGCGCCAGGGACAACGTCATGCTTCAGACTCTTCAGGCACGCCGGAAGCGTGCCGAAGTCACAGGAACCTGCTGCGACGAAAGCCCTCGGCGATGACAACAGACCGGCGTCGTGCGAGGCGCCGCGCGACGCTGCGCATCCGTGCGAGCGGCGGGCATGTACCAGCTTTACTCTCAGGCGAAGGAGTGCCCGACTTGGCTCGCCTGAGCCGCGATGATGCCGCATGCGCCGCGGACGACCGTGACGGCATTTGTTCGTGCGCTGGCTGCGACCGATCTTGCTTTCGCGCCCAAGCCTACTGCGACAATCGTACCAATACTCACTGCAGCGTCACTCGGCCATGGCCGATCTTGGCTGAGGCCGAGTATCGAGGAATCGTTGCGGCATCTGCCTCGGAAACCTGCACGCATCCCGCCTCAACCGCACAATCCGCTCGACGACGCGGTCTCGTACCCTCGACGACTCGTGCTCGGGCAGCTCAAAGAGGCGTTTGTCAAGGCGGCGATCATGATCGGCGTCCCGCGCAGTATCCGCCTTTTGGTCGAGATGCAGGAATTCCTGGACCCCGACGATTTGGGTCAGCCCTTTGTGCGCAAAGCGCTGGAAACGCCGGGCTACACTGTGTCCAGTCTCGGCGCGAATGGTCTAGCAGGGTTACGAACGATGTATCAACACAGCTTGGGCGACATCTTTTCGAACCTCGACAGCACTGGACTCGAAGATCTCCGTAAGCCCAGATTCTTCCCATTCGCGCGCGCACACAGTAGCAGAACTGATATTCAGCTGTGCAGGTTTCGTGTCGCAGTACGTGACTTACGGCGTCGCCCTCACCCCCTGCGCCGCTTCGCCCCTTGCCAGCTCGACCGACCCCTTCGACGCAGATCCACGCCTACTCTCCGCCGTCACTCTCTCAACTTTGTTACCACAACGAACGGAACGCGAGATCCTCTGGCACCTGCGAGCTGCTCTCCGGCGAGGCTGGAAACGGGACGAGGTCGAGAAGCTGCAGTGCGCAGTCGAGCAGGTGGCGGAGCTTTGCGGGCATGGCAACATCGGGCAAGGCATGCCGCGCGTAGGCGACGTCGAGGAAGATAAGGAGCAAGTCGCCCGTACGTAATCCAGATACGAGGCTTTGGAAAGCCCGCCGGTGGTTGCTGCGGGACCGTTCTTCCTTTCCATCCCGCCATCCTGAGAGAGTCGGCCAGCTCGAGCGGCAAGCCTTACTGCGCTGCTGATCAAACATGCGCGAGTACTGCTCGCACTCGAGTTCTGATGCAGCCCTGCGGGTGCTGGCTGGTACGAGGAAGAGGCACTGAGAGTACCCAACGCCGACCATTCTTCATCCTCTCGCATGACGCTGTTCCCAACCCCCCTCGGACCAGCGCACGACCAGCGTCAGTCGAAGTCTCTATGTCCCGACTAGCAACCGCCGCGATCCCGGCCTTTGTACGACGACTCGCCGACTCGAATCTCGCGTTCGCGCCTCGACCGACCGCAACCATTCTCCCCCTGCTCGTCGCCGCCACGCTCGGGAAAGGAGCACACTGGCTAGAACCGACAGTACAAGCGGGTCTCGCCTCACTGCCGACACATGCAGCGCCTGCCCTGTCATCGCCGGCTCCGCCTTCTTCTGAAGACGCGCGACGACGGCCTCGACGGTTTCTTATCGCTCAAGTCAAAGAATCGCTCGTCAAGGCTGCCGTCTTGATCGGCGTACCGAAGAGTATAGAGCTGCTCGTTCAGCTCGGCGACTTTGTAACTCCGGACGACCTCGGACAGCCGTTCGTCCGAAAATCGCTCGAGGACGAAGGCCGGCCACTAGCGACTCTTGGGCAAAACGGCATCGCAGGGTTGCGGACAGTATACAAACAGGATCTCGACCCGATCTTTGCCACGTTCCGCAGCAACGGACTCGAAGACATCCGTGAGGAATCCGTCTTTTTGCGCGAACCTGAAGGGCGCTCTTCGGTCCGCTCGGAGCGCATACCGCTGATCTTGAGTTCGGAATAGGCTTTGTCTCACAATACATGACGTACGGCCTCGCTCTTACACCCTTCGCGGCATCACCTTCAGATTCTCCGGACCCGCTCGACGTCGATCCTCGCCTTCTCTCCGTCGTCACTCTGTCGACCCTCGTTCCGCAGCGCACGGAGAGAGAGATCCTCTGGCACCTCCGAGGAGCACTTCGCCGCGGCTGGACAAGGGATGAAGTCGAAAGGATACAGACGGCGATCGAAACGGTCGCAGCCGCATGCGGAATCGAGGACGTCGGTCGCGACATGCCTCGAGTCAAGGACATCGAGCCTCAGGCCGAGGAGTCGCAAGCAGTATAGATCCGTAAGATACAGCCGGAACGTGCAAACTCGCGACAGACTCTTGCAAGACTCTTCGCCAGGAAAGCGGAAGGCCTTGTTAACCGCAGCTTCCGTCACACGGCAAGCACGCAGAACCGCTCGAACAAGGATACAGGAAATGCGAATGCTGTGTTGCAGAGCGCCGGTCCGGCTCGAGAGAAAATCGTACACACAAGTCTCGACAGATTCGTTGTCGAGGGAGCCCTTTTCCGCCGTCTATTTTCCAGTGCGTCACGGCCGCGACGACCTTCCGATCCGACCGAGGCCTTAGTACATGTCGTCGGCGCCACCACTCTGGATCACGTCGTCGATTTTCAGGATTTGCCGGACGAGCTGGCACGCGAGGAGGAGTTGCTGCTTCTTGCTGATGAGCGGGTCGACGACAAACTGCTTCTTCATGTCTGCGAGAGAGAGGAAAGAAACGCTTCAGCATGTGCAACTCAGCGAGTCTCGCCGAGACTGAGCCTGGACTTGCCGTTCTCGCCCTTGCCGGCGCAGTCGACACCCAACCGCGAGTTGCCCTCCGTCACCTGCCGACTCTTGACCTCGGCGAGCGTCTCGATCGGGGCGAGGCCCGAATTCTCCGCCAACGCGAGCGGGATCGCGTCGAGTGCGGTCGCGAACGCGCGCATCGCGTACTGCTCGATCGACGCGACCTTGTCGGCGGTGGCGGCCACGGCGATCGAGCACGCAATCTCGGCGGCACCGCCGCCGTAGACGACGCGGTTATCCCGGACCAAGTTGCGGACAACACAGAGAGCGTCGTGCAGCGCGCGCTTCGCCTCGTCAATGATCTACGGGGGAGGAAATGCTTAGCCCCTGATACGGCACAAGCAGAAAAGCAGCGCGAGACGCACCATCTTATTGGAACCGCGAACAAAGACCGTCACCGCTTTCGAGTTGGCGCAGTCCTCGATGACGAGCATCTTGTCGCGTGTCGTACCGAACGAGATCTCGCGGACCGTTCCCGCCTTGCCGAGCTTGGCCGCGGTCAGGTCCTCGAACCGGGGGACGATGCGACCGTTCGTGGCGATGGCGATGAGCTGCGCGATCGAGCAAGCATGATCTGTCAACCACGTGCTCGACAGGCCGGACTACTGCAAGACGGTAGCGGGGTACAAACCTCGATCTCAGGACCTCCGACCCATCGGACCGCCGGCAAGTCGTTCTGCATCAGCAAGTGGTTCGCCTCGTCGTCGAATCCCCACTGGCAAATGACGAGGTTCGCGCCCGTGTCCTTGACCTGCTTGATCATCGACTGGAACTTTTCCATCTCGTACTGCTGCAACTTTTTGTACTCGTCCACCGAAGTGATGTCGAGCTTGTGCTTCGTCTTGGGCCGCGGCGGCTCGAACGGGCACGTCAAGATCGCGAGTTTCGCGTCCTGGACGGACCGCGGCATCTGCGGATGAGACATGTCCTTGTCGAGGAGGACGCCCTTGATCAGGGTCGTGTCTTCGAGCGACCCGCCGACCTTGCCCGACACTTTGATCAAGTCGAAGGGCACGTCGCGGCGCTCGAGGTCGGCGACAGAGAGGACGGCGTCGATCGCGATCTGCGCGAACAGGCTGTGCGCCTTGGAGACGCTGTTCCGGACCGGCACCGAAAAGACCTGTCAGCGCGTGTCCCGTCCAGTGCCGACAGCTCGCTCGCGAGGCCCACGGACGTACATCTTGCTACCCATACTGGTCTGCGCGACCTTGAGGAGTTCGCTCGTGTCTTCGGGCGTGTACTCGAGGACGTCTCCGATCCGGTCGAGTTCGGCGACGGCGACGGCGCATGCGCGGTCGAACCCGTCGGCGATCTTGATCGGGTGGATTCCTCGGTCGAGAAGGGCCGTCGCCGAATCGAGGAGAGCGCCAGCGAGGACTGTAGATCGAGAATGACGAGACCAGTCAGCGGTCCGTCTAGGATGCGCGAAGCTCTAAAGCTAAACTTTTGCGAGGCACGAACCGCGCGCTGCGACTCACCGACGACACCGGTCGTTCCGTCTCCGATCTCGTCGTCCTGCGATTTCGACAGCTCGACGAGGAGTTTCGCAATCTCGTGTTCGACCTGCATCTGGCCCATGATGGTCGCGCCGTCGTTGGTGACGGTGATGTCGCCGTCGGGCGAGATCATGATCTTGTCGAGTCCGCGCGGGCCGAGGCTCGTCTTGACAATGTTGCTGACGGTCCGCGCGGCGCGGATGTGCGACTTGAGCGCTTCGATCCCGTGCATCCGCGTCTTCTTCCCTTGGTCCCGGATGACAATCTGCGTGGGGTGCGACTCGTTAGCCTGGATGTCCTGGATGTGGTACGCGTGTTATCCAAGTACGCACAAAGGGGCGGCCATACTGGGTGGAGCAAGAGGTGTGGTCAACGTCGTAAGGCTGGAGCACAAAAGAGTCGGGTCCGAATGAGGGCTCACCTCGTCGACGGTGTACTGCGCGTTGGCAGGAAGTCCCTGCATCGTGTGAGCGTGTTTGCTTGTTGTCTTTGCTACTGATGGCGGGCAATGAGCGAGTCGAGGAGAGTGGAAACGCGGGCGGTGCAGCTGAATCACTAATAGGAGCGCCTATCGACGAGCCTCAGAGCAGGTCAGTCGGCGAAGTTGACGGAGGTTTCCAGTGCAGTTGCTCCTGGCCCGACGCAGGAACGGTCTCTCCACGCGAGACTGGGATTTCGAGTCGAGGGACGCGTCGGATTTGAGAGACGAGAGAATTATGGGTTTTGACGACGGCCGAGACAACCGGAAAGGGCCCGGGCACGGTTTCAACGGATAGGAGATCGTACTCACGATGTGGTGGTAGTACGCTCTACAGGCAAGCCGGCGAGTCGTGAGAGAGGGAGCGAGACTGAACGATTCAACCGACGCGACGTCGGAGTCGCCAATTCGTTTCCCCGACTTCCGACTCGGTCCTCTCCTCTAGACCGATAAAGTCGGACCTGGCTGGTGCTCTTTATAGGCTCTGCGTACCTGAGGAACCAAGCTCTGCCTCCACCTCCGGCAAATGTCTACAGTGATGTCGCCCGCTTGTTCCGACTCGGCCGGTGCGGCGAGTGGGCTCGATCCGGACCGGCACTTTACGCTCCAGGACGCTTTGAACACGTACGCCCTCGCGAACCAGCCGACTCACTTGGGCAATCAAGTCAGGGACGCGCTCGATGTCATCGAACGAGCCCTCGACCAGTACTCGCAAGTCGTGCCTTTCATTGCGGCAGAGTCGGACTCGCTCCCTTCCATCATAACCGGCGGAGACTGACCCCGCCGAGGACAAACCAGCCTGCAGCAACTCGCTTTGAGCTTCAACGGCGGAAAAGACTGTACGTCTCTCCCCCTGGTCGACTCGAAGCCCGTTCCATTCTGCTGTCGGGCGCCACATGGCATGCCATGGCGGCCACCTCGCGGATCGCTGGACCCTGACCGCGCTCTCCCCCCTAATGACAGGCACCGTCCTCATCCACCTCCTCGCTGCCGCCGTCTTGCTCCGGTCCAACCGCCCTCCCTCCCCGAGTTCCGATCGCGAACCCGCAGTTCCGCAACCTCCGTCACCCGCTCAGCTCCCGACCCTCCTCGCCGTCTACGTCCGGTGCAAATCCCCGTTCCCCCAAGTCGAAACGTTCGTCTCACTCTGTACGAAATGGTACCACCTCGAACTCGATGCCGTCGAAGGTGGCATGAAGGAGGCTTTGCAAGCGTACCTCGACTTGAGAAAGAACAAAAGGGTCGCCGCTCCCGGTGCGAGAACGCGCAGGGTTCCTCCTAGCGGCACCGCAAACCGCTCGAACGGTGACGAGCCGTCACTGAACGGTAACGTGCACGAGAACAGTAACGGCAACGGCAACGGCAACGGCGAAATTGCCCCTCCTTCGGTCGACCAGATCCAAGCCATCATGGTCGGCACGCGCCGAACCGACCCTCACGGCGCGACTCTGACGCCGTTCGTCCCGACCGACCCGAGCTGGCCCTCGTTCATGCGCGTCCACCCGATCCTCGACTGGAGTTACAAAGACGTGTGGGATTTCCTCAGGTGTCCCGAGTTGACGCTCGGCGCGCGATTCGGAGAGGAGCGACCCGTCCAGGAGGCCGACTCGAAGCAGGCGGGACGAGGGAGAACGACAAAGCTCGAGTGGTGCGAGTTGTACGATGACGGGTGCGTGCCCGCTTCCCGCCTCGACTTTTTCCGTCCCTCACTAACGAGACTGACGAGACTTCCGACCTGTGCAGCTATACCTCCCTCGGCTCGACTCACAACACATTCCCGAACCCGCTCTTGCGCGTCTCTCGGCCCGACAGCGAGTCCGATCCCGCTTCGCAGAACGGTCGCGCCGGAACCGTTCCCCAGACTTCGCCCGGCGGCTGGAGACCCGCATGGGAACTCGAAGACGGCAACGCCGAACGAGCTGGCAGGTAAGCGCACTCTCTCCACGTGGAGGAACCGCGTTGTTCAGGAAAAAGTCATTCTCACCGCGTTTTCCGCCTGGCCTGACAGGGAATCGCATCTCGCGCCGGTCGCCAAGTCCCACGCGCTCGACAAGCTCGACCTCGACACGGATGCAGACGCAGAATTTCCAATCGGCAGCGCGCCGAACAGCAGAGCGGCGAGTCCGGAACCCGCGAATCAATAGAGACACCCATGTAGAAAGAGCAACGACGACCTTAAAAAGGCTGCTGCCCCTCCCACGTTTCCCTCTGCGCATGTTCCGTGCTCCTTGTTGCCATATCCTTGCCCTCACGCGCACACACACGAAATGAAATGTTCAATCGTCACTGCTTCCTGGTTCAGAATGTGTACAAGCTTTCCGGCCGGTTCGCCGAAGCTCACGCGAGGGTGAGCTTGACCGTCACGATCTGGAACGCGCGCATACGCGGTAGGTCGACCTTGAAGGTGTTGGCCGAGCTAGATGCGAGGTTCGTCGAGATAACGAGATCGTCGACTTTGCGCTCGAGGATCTGCGCATACGAAGATCCATACATTAGTACACCGAACAGTCCCGAGCGACAGCTGAGGGCGACGCAGACTCACGTCGACGAGTTCGGCACTGGCGATCTTACGACCGTCCGGCAACGTGACGGCAACCTTGGCGCGGGCGGAACCTCCGTACGCTTCGTACAGTCGGAGGATCACCGTCTCGCCCGCCGACTTGGAGTTGAAATCGTCCTCTTCGCCGCGCTTGATCGTGTCGAGGATCACGTTGCGCGCGCCGAGAACCGTAAATGGGCCCTGTCCGTGCTGGCCCGGCGACTTCTCGAGCAGGGAGGCCTGGCTCGACGCGGCGCTCGAAGGAACACGGCGCAGATGCAGCGGGTAGTTGAACATGCGCGCGACGGCCGGCACGTCCGACTCGGTGAAGGATCCACGATGCGGCAAGACGGCGAATGAGAAGTGGTGCGATCCTTGGTCCTGCTCGTCGTCCGGCAGGGTCGAAGCCCGAAGTAGCGAGAGGCGCAACGTGCTGTGCTCGCAAGCATGGCCGTACTTGCTGTCATTGAGGAGAGCGACACCATAGCCAAACTCGGACACGTCGGCGAAACGGTGTCCGCAGACTTCGAATTGGGCGCGCTGCCAGGTCGTGTTCCGGTGCGTCGGACGCTGGATAAAGCCGAACTGGTTCTCGTAGGTGCTACAGTCGCCGTTACCGAGTCAATCCGGGCTCGGACTGCAGTAAGCAGGAAGAAGAGAGCGCACCAGATGTCGCCCGTCGGGTTCACGGCGAGCGGAATCTCCCACTTCAAGAAGCTGTCGGTCCCGATCCGTCAGCTCGGGTGAGTCTTCCCATTCTGCGCCGGCACGTACCGGTGACGTTCGTGCCAGTCGACCTGCACGTCAAATTTGATCAGGCTCAAGGCGTCCTGCTTCGTCGATGGGGCGGTCGCGTCAAGCGAGATCGTGGCCTGCGACGAGCGAGAACACGGCGTCAGCGAATTCGGACAGCATTGCAGACTGTTAGGAGCAGTGCGCACCTTGACCACGCTCTGTCCAAAGTGATAGGTCGCAAGAACCGAACTCCGCATCGGGCCGTCTTCAAGAACGCGGACCGAAGAGGCATTGATGTCGGACTTGGTCTCGAGGTGGAAAGCGTCGACGTCCCAAGCGTCCCAGTTGTTCGGTCTGCGAGAAAGCGCTCGTGAGTGCGAGCGCGACAATCGGAGCATGGCAGCAAAAGCTCACGTGTCCTGGAAGATGACGAAGCCAGCGTCGCGTTTCGGCAAGATGAGCTCGCGCTCGTGCTCCTCGTCGACGATGCTCGTAATGCGGCCTTCCTTTGAAATGACGACGTGGAGCTTGTCCGTCGAAAGGACGTGGTCATCGCCGACGAGGCGGGCTGTCGGGGGGCATCGCATGAGTCCAGTCCCTGCGGGACAATGAAAAGGGAGACTTACCCCTAGCGGACGATCCGGACGTCGACAGAGAAGCGTCATTGATGCTGACCGGCTTGCAGTCGCTCTCGCTTGCGCCGACGTCAAAGAGTACGTAGGCTTCGCCGTCGAAGCTGCGCTGCAGAGCGGCATCGTCGAGACCGCGCGCGACCGGCATCGGAACCTTGACGAGTTCGCGGCGCGCCACGTCGATCGTGTTGACGGCGACGAGGCCGTCCAGCGAGTCGGCACTCGTGACGGGAACCGAGTTGGGCACGAGGATGTCGAGCGCCGAGTCGAGCAAAGCAGACGCCTTCTCCTGCACCTTTGCGTAGATCTGCCGGCAAACTGCGATCAGCTTGAGTTCTCGATGCGTCTCCAGAAGCAACGCGTACCTTCTCGGCGTCGTCGTAGACCATGCCGATCGCACTTCCAGGCAAGACATCGTGGAACTGGCACAGGAGCATGTCCTCCCAGAGCGAGTCGATCTCGTCCTTCGGGTACGAGTACGCCTTGCCGTTCTTGCTCTTTGCGCCGTAGACCGACGCGAGGGTCGAGACGAGCTCGAGGTCGTGCAAAAGGACTTCGGTCTTGCGATTGTGGCGCTTGATCGAGCCGTGCGAGGTCGCCGTGCCTCGGTGCAGCTCGAGGTACAACTCCGAGACCCTGTCGTACGAGACTTGTCAGCGCTTCAGTCCAGAGACAGCCGCGCATTTTCCTCGGCTCACCAGACGGGCAGCTTCTCGCCGTCTCCGGTCGATTTGACAATGTTGTCGTAAAACTCTTCGACCGTCGAGCCCATGTGCACCTTCGGGATCTCGCCGCCGCCCACGTTGGTGTTGTTCGCAACGGCGCGGCAACGACGCAGGTTCTCAAGCATGGGAGCGAGTGGCCCTCCACCGCCGTCACCGTTCCCATAGGTGAGAAGGCCAGTCTGAGTCGACTGGAGCGACTTGTGGCCGCGCCACGTGTTCAGAACGTCGTCGACCGAAGCTTGCGCAGTATACTGCGGTGCGCAGAATAGTCAACACCGAGTTGCGCCGTGCTCGAGAAACGCTTGACGTACGGTGTTTTGCGGGCACATGTGGACGACAATCTGAGTCTGGTCCTGGCCTTGCCAGCGGAACGTCGTATGAGGAAAGTCGTTGAACTGCGACCAACTCAGCCTGCGAACGCGAGCGTCAGTACCCTGACTGAGACACCCTTTTCTAAGACAGCGGCGACTCGAGCTTACTTTTGCGTGAAGAAGTAGTCAAGCCCGGCGAGACGAGCAATCTGCGGCGCGGCCGAGTTGTATCCGAACGAGTCGGGCAACCAGAACACGCGGCAGTACTGCCCAAACCTCGACTTGAAGTACCTCTGTCCATAGAGGAACTGACGCGCGAGACTCTCGCCGGATGGGAGGAGCTGGTCCGACTCGACCCACATGCCGCCGATTGGGAGGAACTGGCCTTCGACGACTTTCGCCTTGACCTTCTTGAACAACTGCGGGTAGTCCTGCTCGAGCCATTTGAACTGCTGCGCTTGACTCGCAACGAAACGGTGCTCCGGGTAGCGCTCCATCAGGTCGAGCTGCGTGCTCCAGGACCTGCGGGCGAGGACTCGTCAGCTTTCGGTTGTGGCACAGGTCATGCGAGTCAAGCATACCGCGCGCTCTTCTGTCGGGTCACCGAAAATGGCCACTAGAGCGAGTAAAAGACCGTCAGCAGACGGCAAAAGGGGGCCGATCGGAACGCAAACCTGCTCACCAGCCAAGCAGTGTCGATCTGACCGAGAGGCGCTATTCGTCAGTACGAGTTCAGTTGAGGAATCCCGGCCCGACTCACGTGACAGTTGCCGATCGCGTAGCTCGTCACGCCGTCCTCGACCGGGTCCGTTCCGTACACCTTGTGCCCTTCCTTCTCCCACTCGGGCCCGCCAAACACCTCGGCCGCGAGTTTCCGGCTCGCCGCGATCGTCGACAGGTCATCCGGTCGGAACACGTTCATGATGGCTGCGAGAGGAGGAGTATGAGGTTCAGTCGGAGCGGGGAAGTGCGACTCGATGACTCGAGACTGACCGTTCGCGACTTCGAAGCACTTGACTCCGAGCGGTGATCGCTCGGGTAACGCCCGCGTGAGGTCTTTGAGCACGCTGCGAGGAGTCGAGACCAGTCAGATCACGACAAGGTTTGTGAGATGGCAAAGCTGGCGCAAAGAAGGGCTGCGCACCGGAAGTCCCACAGCAGGCGCCACGCTTCCATACGCGGCACGACGAGGTCGGCGCTTGCGAGCTATCATGGGTTGCCCTGAGTCAGGTCTGCGGCGTGGCAACGGTCGTACGGGCCCTCGAAGCGTTGCTTACGGTGTAGTAGCGGTTCATGTCGGGCGGGGCGTTGGTCTCAAAGAGGCCGTTGCCGAACATGGCGTTGCACGAGACTTCGATATAGTCTGCACATGTTGTCCAGCGGTGTCAGCTCCACGACTAAGGGAGGTCTCGGCCAGGATGGCGGCGGCGGCTCACACTTGTACCCGCTGAAGCGCTTCTCCTTTGGCAGGATAAACTCGACGCGGCGGTCGATCCCGTTCCCGCCCGTGATACCTTGGAGCGGGCAACCCTCGGTGTCAAAGATCATGGCTTCGCACGACGGGTCGAACTCGAGCTGGACGCGTTCGGCGCTCGACCACGTCGAAGGGACCGACATGGTCACTCGGAACCAGTGGCTGCGCATAGCACAGACGCCAGAGTCGCGCCGGCGAGTCAGCTTTCACTTCTTTTCGGAGCTGATGAGGCAGTCGCGCGAGGTTGCGGCGCCGTCTTACTTTGTCCACGAGGGGCCGAGGCGGAGACCTTTCTCTGCCGGCTTGAACGGTTTCCGAATCGCCTCTTTGAACGGGACCTGCGTCGGATGCTCATGTCAGCACACGCGGGGGGCTCTATTCATCGCTGCCGCTGCTGCGCACCTTTTCGCGGCCGGGACAGCTCCAGTACTCGAGTTGGATGTGCCTCTTGTCGTCGACACGGTGCTCGAACAAGACATCACGGATGTTGGGGTAGTTGCCTCCTTCGAAGTTGTCGAATCGGCCTGTTATTGTACAGCGTTGCAAGTCAGCGCTGCGCTGCGAATAGAGCGAGTCTGCCAGTATGGTCCCCTCCGAAAGGAGCAAGTGGGGCAGGGAACACCGCGACTCGATCTCGCCAAAGTAGCGATCCCCTCACCGAGAGTCAAGCCGCGGAAATGTTGCGACTTGGGTCCAGTCTCGTTCAGCATCGGGTAGGCTACGTTGCCTCTGTGTTGCCCGTAGCTAGCCATCGTGTGCGGGACGTCGAGAGGTCGAAGTGCGAACGTTGCGATCGGCTGCGGGGCGGGGGCCGTGAAGGGGCACTGCCGGCTCTCTGGTGGGTTCTGCTGCGGTCGTCAAGCGGAAGCGGGGTCGCGAGTACGCAGAGGATGGCAGGGTTTCTGTCTCCTCCTAGCGTGCGCTGTAGTGTACGGGAGTGCGAGTGGCCAGAGTTCCGACAGAACCAGGCGGTGCGGCACAGACGGAGGGGAGGCGAACAAGGTGACTCGCAGGCCACGACGCGACTCTGTCCCACTTGGGGTCTATAGCCTGACCGGCGGACCTGCAGAGGGTTCCCTATTGCTTGAGCGCTACACAGTCGCCTCACCTCGAGCTGATCAGACTCGTCGCTCACGGAACTTGTTCACTCCTGGACCCGCCTCGCTCCCCTCCTTGCACGACGCGACCCGCACCTCAACAAGCCGCAACGACCCGCCCGCACCATGGCCGACAAGACGCCGTGTTTCACACTCGTCGCAGATGAGGGCGACCTCGGCTACCAGACGCAGGACTTGCGCGCCGCGCTCGAAAAGGGCACCGACGAGTTGAAACTCGACACGCTCAGGCGGATCATCGTCTCGACCCTCAACGGCCAGCCGCACGTGAGTTGGCGCACGCACGCGATACCGTGCCCATGCGCAATCGTCCATAGAGCGATACGCTGACGAGTTCTGACTCCCTCGCCGTCTCGACCAACGGACCCCACCCCACCCCGCGCGACTCCGCAACTCCAAATCATTTCGGCACGCCTCACGCGCAAACAGCCGCAACTCCTCATGCCCATCATCCAGTTTGTCCTGCCGAGCAAGAGCAAACAGATCAAGAAGCTCCTGCAGTGCGTTTCACGAGCGGAAATTGGATCGCGACCCTGCTACCGCCTCGATTGACACGCTCCCTCGGCGCCGCAGCTTTTACTGGGAGATCTGCCCCAAGCTGGACGAGAATGGCAAGCTCAAGCAGGAGATGATCCTCGTCTGGTGCGTCTACTGCCTGGGATCCGTTCGTGGGAGCGAGACTAACGCAACGTGCCCTCATTCTCTTGCAGCAACGCCATCCGAAATGACCTCGTGAGCTGCCACCCACACCCCACCGTACGCGCCGAGCTCGTTCTGATACACTTGGTACACGATTGCAGCAACACCCGAACGAGTACATCCGAGGCGCGACACTCCGGTTCTTGCAAAAGATCCGCGAGCCGGAACTGCTCGAACCGCTCATCCCGACGTGCCGGTCTTGCCTCGTCAGTCCCTCCCCGTCCCTCGCACCGTTACAGACTTCGAAACTGACGCGATGATCGCACCGGCGATACAGGAGCACCGCCACAGCTACGTCCGCAAGAACGCCGTCATGGCCGTCTTCCAGATCTACAAGAGCTTCGATTACCTCATCCCAGACGCGCCAGAGCTCATTCAGACCTTCATGGCTGCCGTACGTCGCACTCTCTTACAATGTGCTCTGGATAAGACTGCTCATTTTGCTCTGTCCGTCGACCACGCCACGAGCAGGAATCCGACACGACCTCGCTCCGGAACGCGTTCACGATGCTGCAGGCCGTCGCGCCCGCCCGCGCCGTCGAGTACTTCTTGTCGGTGTACGACCAGATCGCCAACCTGGACGAGATGATGCAGCTGTCCGTCATCGAACTGATCCGCAAGGAGAGCAAGGCGGGAGGCAGTGGAGCCCAGGAAGGGTCGCTCAAGGTGCGTCTTGGCATGCACGGGGCGGACCACCACCAACAGAGCGTACTGACGCGTATGCTGGACAGGCCCGCTACATCAAGTGCATCTTTGAGTTACTCAACTCGGGCAGTCACTCGGTCAAGTACGAGGCGGCTGCCACGCTCACGACCCTGACCCAGAACCCGGCTGCCGTCAAGGGTCAGTCCGCTTTCTGCGCCACGACGCGCCCGCAAGATATAGACGTCAAATCCGGTGGCTGACGAGATTGTCTCTCCTCCCGCTGCAGCCGCCGCCAGCTGCCTCATCTCGCTCGTCCTCTCGGAACCGTCCAACAATGTCAAGATGATCGTCTTGACTCGCATCGCCGCCCTCCACTCGAAGCACGAGCACGTCCTCGACGAGCTCGTCATGGACATCCTCCGCGTCTTGACGAGTCCCGATATGGACGTCAGGAAAAAGGCGCTCGGGATCGCGATGGATATGGTCAGCGGCCGCAACGTCGAGGATGTCGTCGGCTTCCTCAAGAAGGAACTCGCGAGGACGCTCGACCCGAACTTTGAAAAGGCGACCGAATACCGCCAACTCTTGATTCAGACCATCCACACGTGCGCGATCCGGCACTCGGAAGTCGCTTCGTCGGTCGTTCACGTCCTGATGGACTTCCTCGGAGACGCGTCGAACGCGTCGGCCGTCGATGTCATCGCCTTCGTCCGAGAGGTTGTCGAAAAGTTCCCGGACCTCCGCGCCGGTATCGTCGACAAGCTCCTTGAGACGTTCCCCGAAATTAAGAGCGGCAAGGTGTTCCGAGGTGCGATGTGGATTGTCGGCGAGTACGTCGCGAGTCGCGAAGAGGTGCAGACGGCGATGCGGCAGGTCCGCAAGGTGATTGGCGAGGTCCCGATCCTCGCATCGGAGCAGCGGTTGCTCGACCAGGCAGAACAAGAGGCGGCGGCCCATGCCGACGTGTCAAACGGTGACTCGCAGCTCGTGCACAAGTCGCAGCCGACCACAACGACGCGTGTACTTGCCGACGGCACGTATGCGACCGAGACGGCGTACTCGTCTTCCGCGACCGCGGCGGCTTCCCTCGAGGCCGTCAAGGCCGCCGCCAAGCCTCCTCTGCGGGCTCTCATCCTCGGCGGCGACTTTTACACGGCGACGGTCCTCGCGGCGACGCTCGCCAAGCTCGTCATGCGGTTCAAGGAGCTTTCGAGCGAGGCGGGCACGGGCGAGACGCGCTCGGTCAACGAGTTGCGCGCCGAGTGCATGCTCATCATGACGTCGGTGATCCGAGTCGGTCAGTCTCACTTTGCGACCGTGCCGATCGACGAAGACGCGCAGGAGCGGATCCTCGCGTGCTTGCAGTCGCTCGCCGAGCTCGACAACCCCGCCGCCGGTCCGGACCGCGCGCGCGTCATCGAGGACATTTTCCTGCGGGACACGCAGGCCGCGTACGCCAAGATGGTCGAGCACGAGGAGAAGAAGGCGCTCGAGAAGAAGAAGCGCGAGGACAAGGCGCAGGCGATCCAGGCCGACGACTTGATCCAGTTCCGTCAGCTTGCCAAGAAGCAGGCCGGTGCCGATGTCGACGAGTACGAGCTCGACTTGACCAAGGCGACGGGCGTCCAAGACGCCGCCAAGGACGACTTTGTCTCCAAGCTGCAGCGCGTCGTCCAATTGACCGGGTTCTCTGATCCGGTCTATGCCGAGGCGTACGTGCACGTCCAGGGCTTCGACATCCTCCTCGACGTCCTTATCGTCAACCAGACGAACGAGACGCTCCAAAACCTCACTTGCGAGTTTGCGACCCTCGGCGACCTCCGTCTCCTCGAGCGGCCAATTCCGTATACCCTCGGTCCGCAGAGCTTCCAGAGCGTCAAGGCGACGATCAAGGTATGTTGCATTTTGGTCACGCTTTTGATGCTGGTAAGATGGCTGACTGGGACTTGTATGTCCGCTGCAGGTCTCATCAACCGAGACGGGCGTCATCTTCGGTAACATCTTCTACGACGGTGCCGCGACCACGGACAGCCGATGCGTCGTCCTGAACGATATTCACATCGATATCCTCGACTACATCACGCCCGGGTACTGCAACGAGGCTCAGGTGCGTTGGATCTGCGCGTTCCCTTTGTTCGATATTATCTAACGCTGCGATATGTGTGCGACAGTTCCGGAGCATGTGGACCGAGTTCGAGTGGGAGAACAAGGTCAATGTCAACACTAACATTGACAACCTCCGAAGCTGTGAGTCCTTCGCAAGCCGTCTCAAAGCTCTCGCAAATTCAACAAGCGCTGACCTCGCCACGATGGTCGCGCCTCTCACAGACCTCCAGCACATCATGTCGTCGACCAACATGGCGTGCCTCACTCCCGACGCGGCGCTCGAAGGCGACTGCGGCTTCCTGTCCGCGAACCTCTACGCGCGGTCACTGTTTGGCGAAGACGCGCTCGCCAACTTGTCGATCGAAAAGGTCGCCGACGGTACGCTGCAGGGACACGTACGGATCCGAAGCAAGACGCAGGGCATCGCGCTCAGTCTCGGAGACCGAATCACGATCTCGCAAAAAGCCGCAGCATGACCTCGCGGTCTCTAGGTGGCCTCTTGACCTTGTTTTCCTCGTCGTTGTTTGCGCGCGCTGTAGTGATTGAAGCGCACTTTCATATGTTCGAAAAGACTTCTCCTGGGCAGGGACGCAGAGAGGGAGAGAGATTGCACGGTCGCCGCGGTCCATCTCGGCCGATTCGCGCGCCGACTTGACGAATCGCGTCGCCACGGCTGGTCACGGTCTGCGCTTTGCACGCCGTCAGAGGCCCGCGCCTCTGGCTCCGCATACATACAACCTCATCAGCTCTATTGACGCGCTACCGGCTGAGTTCTAACGTGGTACTGGCCCGAGTCGCTGTCATCGGATTCCTGTGACGACTGCAAATGCCTCATCAGGCCGCGATCAACGCTTCTGCGCCCGGTAGCACGACTCCGGGCAAGCGGGGAGGGCGCAATAGGGAACAGCAGGATCTGAACCATGTGCGTGTCAAAGTCGCGGTCCCGCTCGATGTCGTGCTGACTCAGGCTTGACCCGGTTCCGATTCCCGCGCCACTCAGTTGCTTGGCTTCACCCTGCCACCGCGAGCTCCGCAGTCTCCGACTCATCTTCCGAGACGATCCAATCGGCGCAATCCGCACCATGCCGTCTTTGACCGGGCTCGATTCGTTCACCAGTTCCGCTTCGTCGTCAAGCCCGATAAAGGTTCGTCCTCGGAATTTCCTCCTCTTGCTCCCGTTTGAGCGCGAGTACTGATGCTCTGTACGACGCTGCAGACTATACCGCCCATTTTGCCGATCCCGATATCCACCTCGAATGGCCCGACGTCCTCCAGGTCATCCTCCCCACATCCGCTTCCGCTCTCTCTTCGGTTGTAACGGCAAAGCTCGACCAGTCCGTTGGCGCCGATTCGGGCTTGAGCAGTGGTGTTCCGGCTTGCCCGATCTGCTTGAGCGAGCCAGTCGCTCCCCGTATGGTACGCTGCGACGGGAACGAGTCCCTCCACCGGAGTGGAAAGCCGGCTGACCCCATCCGTTTTTGCAGACAAAGTGCGGTCACGTATACTGCTATCCTTGTATCCTGCACTACCTGGCGCTGGCAGACACGGGCACCAAGACGCGACAATGTCCGATTTGTCACGAGTCAGTCGCTCACTCCGAAGGGCGTTCGGTCTCGACTCGCGCTGACTCTCCACGCCACAGCTCGGTGCATAGCAAAGACCTCAAGTCGGTCAAATGGTTCGTGCCGGAGACCCCGGCGCGAAGTCGGCCCGAGCCTGAACCGACAGAGGGAGGAGATGCGGTTGACGCCGATCTCGCCCGCGCGCTCGAGCTCTCCCGACTCGAAGCCAACGGTCATCAGCGCAAGGCGCCCGCATCCTCATCGAGCGGTGAACGGCTCAAGATGCGCCTCATCCGGCGACCACAGCTCACAACTCTCGCCTTGCCTCGATCTGCAACCTGGCCTTCCGTTGCCGTTCCGCCTTTACGCGCACCATGGAACTTCACGCCGGACGCGTTCACTTACGCCAAGTTCGTTCTCGGCGCGCCAGACTACCTCCGGGATGAATTGCTCGCCCAGAAGGCGCAGCTCGAAACCGAGATTCAGACGCTTCGGAGATTCGGCATGCGCGGCGGGACCGACGAGCAACTCGGAATCGTCTTTGTCGATGCCGCGTTGCGCAAAGTGGAGGAGCAGATTCAAAAGGTCGAGCTTCTCAAATCGACGGCCGTCATGACGGCTCGCAAACGATCGCTGCGCGAAATCCACGAGGCGTGCGAGAAGCGCGCTGCCGGCGCTGCGCCAGACGGGCTTCCAGCCGTGACCGATACCTCTGCGAGCGAATTCGAAGCCGCTTCCGATGCCGACCTCGACGGGAGGAAACCCGCTTTGCCCATAGCACCTGCCGCTGCGGCGCCTCCCGTGTACGATCCTGTCCCCCTCGACTTCTTGCACACCCGCTCAACTCCACTGACGGCCGGTGCGGCTGCCTTCACGCCTTCGACGTCTGCCTCGGCCGTCGTCTCCGCGGCCCTGTCGCCACCTCGTGGTCGACCCGGACAGAAGCGACCAAACGCTTCTGCCGCCGAGGACTCGGTCGACGACGTCGCGTACTATTTTTACCAGGCCGCGACGGGCCAGCCCATCTTTCTCTCGCCGCTCGACATCAAGGTCCTCAAGTCGCACTATGGCACTTACCAGGCGATGCCGAACGATATCGAGGTCGTCGTCGAAGGCGCCGACGAAGGGTCGATGAACGACGAGCTGCGCCGCCGGTGCAAGTGGCTGGGTCACTTGCCCGTCGCGAGCGACGTCGTCTTTATCGAAGCCGACTTGACTTCGGTCGTTCCGAAAAGGGCACTCGAACCGTACACGGCGGCGTTGCGGCAACGGCGAACGCGGCGGCGAGACAAGGCGCGGAAGGAAGACCGGGCCAAGTTGCGGAGCGAGCAGAAGGCCGCCGAGTCGATCCCGGTGCATCAGTCGACGTACGCGTATGGAGCGCCGGGCGGCTTGCCGTTCGCTTTCGCTGCTGCTTCGAGCTGGGACGACGAGCACGCGTTCCCTTCCGCTGCAGGACCAGGAGGTGCCTCCCGCCGCGATTCTACCACGGATCGCGCCGGTCCGGTCGGCGAAACCGCTCCGCCGAGACCGGCCCCCGTCCCCGTCAATCGTCCGTCGTTCGCATCGGCAGTGCACGCTTCGTCGCGCTCGAACGGCGGCAATGGCGGTGCTTCGAACGCCGCCTGGGATGAAGTCTTCGAGGACCGCTGGGGCGAGTTTGAGGAAGAGCTGGGCCGTCGCCGAGCTGCTTCACCGAGGACGGCGAACACGACTGGCACCAACACACCCGCCGTCGCTGACGGGGGCGGTCAGGGCAAGAAGGGGAAAAAGTCAAAGAAGCTGACCCTGAGCCTGAGCGGTTCTGCCCTTCGCGGTGCCGGTTGACCGTATGTGCCGTTCTCGCATGTCTTGCTCGTTTCCCACAATCGCCCGCACCGTAGATCGAGGCTCTCGCATCTTGTCTTGTCGCTTGTATCGCATACTCATTGCAGACTGTATGTCACTGAGGAGATATTTCTGTTTTCCCCGACTCTCGTGAACCGCGCAAAACCGCCTATTCTCCCTTGACGCGCTGGTCTTGGTTCTGGATCTTGCCGTCGACCGGGATCGGTTTGCTGCGAGTCTTTTCGGCCTGACGGGCGTTCGGAGACGGGACAAAGCTGCTCACGGAGGGATGTTAGCGTTGCCGTGTTGGCAAGAAGCACGGGAGCGGGCGCACCGCTTCTTGAGCGCCAAGAGCATGAGTCGGAACCAGTACTGTGCCAAATCAAAAAAGTATCACGTCAGCTGCAATAAGGACCTGTGCTATCGAGGTGGACCACCGAATCCTCGCCACGCACAAAGTTGAGCGAGTTGGCCATAATGTTGAGCGCGAGGTACATCCACCGGATCGCGCCGACGTCTCGCACGCGCAACGCGTTCAGGCTCGAGTTGCTCGCGGACGGGACGAGGAGCCTGATCAGCTTGTACGAGTTGAAGGTGCCGAACCCGAGCCGGACGACGATATAGGAGAGGCTGTTTCGCGGTCGGGCGCAGCGCGAATCGCATGGATCAGGCTCTCGAGCTGGTGGCATGCAGAGGCACAGGAACGACTGGCGACGTACACGAGGAAGAGGCCGTTAACCATCTGGGGGATCGAGCCGGTCATGTGCAGCTTGTCAAACAGCCAGTGGGCGTTGAGGAACTGACTCGAGGGCTGTACAGTCAGCCAAAGGCGCATGAACTCTTCAGACAGCAAACGCAACTCACGATCGTAGAAAGCTCCCACTGATTGAGCGCAAAAGGACCAAGACTTTGATCAGTTTGTTTCTCGACCCGCAGCAAGCATTCGAGCCCGGCAACGTACGACGAGGAAGCTTGGACCGCACCACAGGACGAACGGGCGGAGGGTGAAGAGGAACGCGGTCAGGCAGACGGCGCCGTGCAGGAAGAACCCGACGCCTTGGGTCCCGATATGGCGAGCCGTGACGAACGCGTCCTGCACGAGTATTCGCGAATGGGCAGTGAGCTCCCGGAACGATGTACAGCAGTTTCATCGACCCGCTGCTGAGGGACTCACCCAGATGAAGTAACCGATTGCGATCGCGCTCAGGCGTTGTTCCGGCAGGGCGACGCCGTACAGAGGGTCGGCGGTGAGGGCCGGAGACGGGTGCCGGAGGAGGTGGACGGCTATAGGAGCTGCGACAAAGGCGTACGCCCAGCCGACCTGCGAACAAAGGGTGAAGGAGTCGTGAGCGAGAGCGCGAGCGCGAGTCTGTCTGCTGAGGATGTGGCTCACCATGTGCAGGTCCCAATCATCCTTTTTGACGCGGTTTGTCGGGTAGTACTTGCCAAACACTTTTGGGCTGACGGCTGCGCTCAGTTTCTGCAGTGCGAACGAGACGATGCAGCTCGTAACGGCGAGGTGAGCGACTTCGGGGAGTGCCGTAAAGCCGAGTCGGTCGCCGAGTGGCCGCGCGAGGTTGACCACCGCCGGGTACGGTTCGAGTGCGCGCGATTCGATCCAGGACATGAGTGCGCGAGGTCGTGAGCGAGCTAGATCTCTGTCTGTCGCTTGTAAGAGTTTGGGGGGGGCAAGCCGAGCGGTGGGTGGGGGAGAACGACGAGACGACGTCAGCCAAACTGCCCAGTCAGCGTCGCAGCGTCTTGCAGAGCCTCGTGTAGGGGACAGCAACGTCGATCTCGAGCCTGGTCGAGCTCACCCCTCTTCTGACTGGCCCGTAGAGCGTGCTCAGAGGGAAAGAGGGCCGAAAAGAGAAGTGATCGACTCGCGACGACTCGTTGGAGTTGTTTATCTCTCTCGTCCTCGCTCCCGCGCACTGTACGCTGTGCGAGCCCTGCCTATGGCGCCCATCTTGAGCTGCCACCCGGGATCGCTCAACGCGTTCGCCCTGAAACTGAAACGTCTGTCGTCGTCGCTCGTCGTCTTTCGTCGGACTCGAATTCCCAAGCTGACCCCTCGTCGACGTCTGATAGCAAACGATACTGTAGCCACCATCAAGGCGAGAGCAGCGCGCAAACTCGCAATACCAGACGAGGGCGCAGACATCGTCCTAAAATACCTCTGGTGCGACGTATTCTATACCCTCGACGACGGTGAGTCAAGAGCCTGCCCTCCTCGCAGTCAGCCCTGTGTCAAGCACTGACGCGACAGGCACCAGACGACGACTTTGACGTGTTCTTGACGCGCCACCAAAACACGCCCGAAGTGACACTCCTCCTCTCTTCGCCCCACATCCCGACCCAGAACCCGTCGCTCGCGTCCGTCTCGTCGCTCCCGCCGAGTTCGGCATTCTCGTCGTCGTCGGGCGTCGGCGGACCGCGCGGAGACCCGGACGCCTTGTCGCTGTACTCGTCCCGGTCCTACTTGTACGGCAGGGGGGAACCGCCGCGCGATCACCGCCACGCGAGCACGAGCCTGCACCTCGTCGTTCCGAAGCATGGCCACGGAGGAGGGGACGACGCAGCGAGCGTGCGGTCAGGCCGGAGCGGGAGGAGCGGTCACAGCCGGAGGAGCGGGAAGAGCAACGGAGGCGACACGCTCGGAGCCAAGACACGCGCGGGACTCAAGGGGCTCGAGCCGGCAGTCCCGGAGCACAAGATCAAGTTTGAAGAGTTCCACAACCAGGTGCGGCATAATTGGACCGAGGTAAACGCCAAGTCCACCTTGCTCACCGCGAGATTGCTCTTCGTCTTGCAGCTCGGCGTCCGCACATTCATTGGGTCGATCGGACCGGTCGAGAACGTTCGCATGATGGTACGCGGTGCAAAGCGGAGGTGGCTAGGTGCTCGAACCGGAGACGCTGACTGGACGCGCGCAACAGATGAAATCGGGTCACCGCGCCTGCTACATGTCGCGGGCGTTCGCGCAGCAGCACAACTTTATCCCGAAAGACGCAGCACCCGGTTTCTACGGTTTCTCCGGCATCACAAATCTCGGCACTTGGCCCATCACGGTGAGTTTCTCTCGTTTCCTTCGCCATTTTGGAAGCTTGCACAGAGAACTGACTGTACTCTTTGTGAGCCGCAGGTCGGTAGCAAGACGGTGAATCAGCAGGTCATGCTCGTCGAGAACTCGTACTTCCCCGTCATCCTCGGCCGGTGCGTCCACTAAACTCCCCATTCTGACCGGTCTACGCTCACTAACGAAGCCCCGTCCTCTCGCACACAGCTCCTTCATGGAACGACGAGGCGTCAGGACAGATCCGCTCGACCAGACTTCGGTCGTCTTCATGGATACAAACGAGGTGATCCAGACCGATTTGGTGATCGTCAAGGATGGGAACGGGACCGTCATCCCGATCAGCTGAGCGCTTGCGGGGTACTGGGCTTGTTGAAACAGACAATTGCATCTGCGGTTTGACGTATACCACTGTAGGGGAGCGAGAGTGATTACCTCGGGAGCGTGGCCGGGACAAACATGCGCGAGTCGTCTTCACGCCATCATCTTAAAGGGATCATATACACTTTGCGCGAGCAAGTTTTGCTGTACGTTGGCACTGATAGTTCAGTGGCAGAATGCGGTTTTCCCATGACCGCGGCCCGGGTTCGATTCCCGGTTAGTGCATTTACTTTTGCTGCGGCAACGGTCCAGTGGGGGCCTTGATCTGCTCTCTTTTGCCACGTTTCGAGGGGCTGGCGCATAGGCGAGGACTCGGCCGGGCATGAGCCGGGGCGGGAGAGGGACGTTGCTCGAGCTTGTCTGGCACGCGGGCCGTGCGCAAAGGGCCATCTTCCGCGCCAGACATGCGTCGCAGTCAGCGCTGGCAAAAAGACTAGACCGAGCGCAGCATGATCAGCTCGCACGCAGGGACGGAGCGTCAGACCGAAATGGGTACGCAGCGTCGAGACCAAAAAGTTAGTGATGTCAGTGGGATTCGAACCCACGCCGTTTCCGACTAGCGAATTCCGAAGAACCTGAAGCTAGCGCCTTAGACCACTCGGCCATAACACCCAGATGGTAGAGCCAGCCAAAATTAGTGTATATATAGATGCTTACAATCAGTCTGACAAGCAGATTGGCTTCTCCTTCGTGTTAGCAGCAGCCTCTCGATGCCGTTGACTGTTTCAGCCCGGTCGTTGAGCTCTGACATAGCGCTCAACAAGCTCACGTCGACCTCGCAGGGCCTTCTGGATGACGCAACTTCTTCGCCAGTCGGGCCTTCATCCTCATATCGGCCGAGAATGCTTTTCTCCCCGTCTTGCGCAAGGCAATGGCCGATAAGCTACGTCTGCAGCTCACGCTGGGCATCATCAAGCCGTCTGTCGCTGCTCATCAGCCTCATGTCCAAGGTCAGCTGCCAGGGCTCTCGAGCCGTCCGAGAAAGCCGCTTCCGATGTGGTGCCAGGTTTCGCTGGCCGTAGTGTACGTCTCTGAGCTGACGCCTGCTGCGGCGAAGCTATAGATATCATGAAGGAAATCAAGCGCAGCGGCCTGGAGGTGCGTCTCTTGATGCAGCTGGAGGCAGCAAGCATCGCAACTCAGACCCTAACTTCTCGTTGAACTCAGATTGTGCGGACGAAACGCCTTATGTGGCGAGAAAGAGAAGCAGAAGAGGTGTGCCGACTCGTGGGAAGTATCCGAGCCGAGCGGAAAGGGCGAGACTGACATCTGCGTTTTCAGTTTTACGGAGAGCATCGAGGTGAGTTACGGACCTAAGCTGGGTATAATTCGGATCGAAAGGCATTCACGCTCAAGATGGCTGTACTCCCAGGTCGCTTCTACTATCCGCGGCTCGTAAGTCCTTCCAACGTCATGTAGACAGGGCATCTAGATCTGCTTCCGAAGCTCACGGAGCGCTTGCCTGCCTCCTTGCGCAGGTGCAGCACGCAGTATCCGGCCCGCTCGTCGCTCTTGCGCTCTGTGCACCAGACGCGATCCAGCGATGGCGGAACCTGATCGGTCCGACGCGGGTGTTCGAGGGGCAATGGGAACGCCCCGAGTCATTACGGGCGCGCTATGGCCTGAGCGATACTCGGAACGGCTTTCATGGTGTCTCTCTCTCCCGATCTACGCAATGCGCGGCTCTTTGCTGACGGCCCTCCGGTCTATAGGGTCTGATTCTCCTGAATCGGCAGACAAAGAACTGAACTTGATCTTCGAGAATTGGGATACCAGCTGGTGGCTCGAGCAGCGGTCGCAGGGGGCGGACCTGTCGTAGAGGGATAGAGGCAAGGCTGTACGACAACAAGACATCCTTGAGCGACCTGATCCGGCCTGTGAGCTTGGCTCTTTAAGAGAAAGCCGGGTCGGCGTGCATTTGCCGCCTGGTGATACTGTGGATTGCCTCGTTCGCAGGCGCTGGCTGGCGAGCGCCATACCCGATGCGTACCTCTCATTATCCAAGAGTTGACTGTTGCTGAGATCAGAGCGACCCATCAGTGGGTCCTCGACAGCTACACGCAGCCGATGACGCAGAGCGGAGGTGACAGCTCCTCAGCGAGTCGCGCCGAAAGTTGCGAAGATAGACGGCTTCCAAGAACTACGATAGTACAACGCGAATGCGCGAGTCTTGTAATACAGTGAACGGCTCGAGCGAAAGCCTCCGGACGTTGCTTGTCCACGACAACTCACTCTCGCTCTGCATCGCGCTCTTGGCTCCCTTCTCGAGCGTCTCCATCGAGCAGAAGCTCTAGCTCGGCTAACGATGCAAGCCCGAGCGCCCGACGGAGCTCCCTCAGGCGGTCCGACCGTCGTCGCGCCTCCGCCGGGTGGGGTCGATTCAGAGTTGCTCCGGTTGATCAGCTCGACCGCGCTCCAGAACAAGCTAGACACGATCGTCGGACCCAAAACGCTCATCTTGACGCCCAGCCTCGCCGGCCCACTCGGCCTCGTCACTGAAGTCGGCTTGCTCAAGGTCCGTGTTTCGCCGTCTCAAGTGGGGTGGTGCCAATGAACGGAACAGTGAACCCAGCTCTCGTTCGAGCAGAACAACCATGCCGTCACAAAGATGTTCTGGCTCGAATCGGGGCCTCTATCGCAGGCCGAACGGAATGTGGTCTACCTTTGCCGACCCGAGGTGAAATACATGCGGATGATCGCAGGTCAGTCCGCTCCAGCTAGTCTTGCTCTCTCCCCAGACACGCTCTCGAGCCCGCTCAAGGATACCGCTACGGATGCGCCTTTGCCCGCGGGTACCGCACTCGCCGGAGGCTGGATATTTGGCCTCCCAAAAGTCAACTGCCGCCCGACTGACATCAACGGACTGCGAAGACGCCTCCTCGGGGCGATCCGCTTTCTCACGACTCGATCAGCAGTCCAAAATATGCCAGGAATTGCTACCCCGCGCAGGAGGCTGACACTGTACGGTCCGACCCGCGCAGATCAGATCCGAACGACGCCGGACCCGACGCAGCACCGATACCACCTCCTCGTCGTTCCCCGTATGACGAGTCTCTGCTCGACAATTCTCGCGGACCTCGGAGTCCTCGGCTCGCTCGAAGTTCAAGACCTGCAGCTCGGTCTGATCCCGCTCGAGAAGGACGTCCTGAGCCTCGAATACGAGAACGTCTGGCGGATGGTCGAATTGGTGAGCCCGGCTAGAAGCACGCGCCTGGGCGTGAGCGTGGACTGACCCTGACGTCCTGACAAACTAGGAGGGCGACACGTCGCCCATCTACGACCTCGCGCGGAGCATTATGACCTTGCAGCGCGCATTTGGCCCAATCCCCCGTCTGATCGGCAAGGGAGATTCTGCCAAGGTGCGCTCACATCTCGCAGCGACGTATATATCCGCTGAGACTGACGGAAACTCGCGTTCCCGCGTAGCGCCTTGTCGACTTGCTCAAGCGATTCCGGGCCGAACAGCCTTCGTCGGTCGCTCAGGGCGCGCCTTTGGCGAACGGAGTCATCGACTCGATGGTCGTCCTGGACCGTCAAGTCGATATGGTCTCGGCGCTGTGCACTCAGCTAACGTACGAAGGACTGGTCGATGAAGTCGTCGGGATCAAGCATTGTGCGTTCCGGAGTTCGAGCCTGAGGTGTCTGCTCTTTCGGCTCACTATGCATGACATGCAGCTCATATTGATGTCGACCCGAACTTGCTCAATCCCCCACCGCCCGCCTCGACTTCGACACCGACCCAAACTTCGATGAACGTTCCGACACCGAGGAAACGAAAGCATCTTCTCTCGTCTTCAACGGATCAGCTCTTCTCCGAGCTGCGCGATCAAAACTTCGCCGTCGTTGGCAGTGTGTTGAACCGGACGGCGCGGCGACTAAATGAGGACTACGAGAAACGACATCAAGCAAAGACGGCGGCCGAGTTGCGGCAATTCGTCGGGCAGCTGGGCGGGCTGCAGACAGAACACCAAGCTCTGCGATTACGTGCGAGCCTGTTTCGTCGCCCGGTCCGAGTGGTCTTCGAGCTGATTTGAGTGCGGTCCCACAGACACGAACCTGACGGAGCAGATCATGAGCCTGACGCGGACCGACGAATTCAACATCGCTCTCGAGGTACAGCAGAGTGCGTCTGATTTCTTTCAGCTCGCACGTACCCGCTCGGCTGCTGATCAGGTGCTTGTGCTCCGCAGACTTGATCGCTGGCGTCGATCTCGCGACTCAGGAAAACTCGATTCGGGACCTCATTAACCTCGAAGCGCCCTTGCGGACGGTGCTCCGCCTTATCTGCATGCACAGCTTGATATCTGGCGGGATCAAACAGAAAGTGCTGGAGGAGTTTAAGCGCGACCTTCTTCAGGTCAGCGGTTCTCCATACTGAGGTATTCTTACAGACGATGCTAATCGCGAATCATTCACAGACCTACGGCTTTGACTATCTGCCACTTCTCCTTGCCCTTGAGCGGCTCGACGTCTTGACGCGCGCACCGCCATCATCCCGATCCGCCCCGAAGCCGCCCTTTGCGCAGTGCCGGAAACCGCTTCGCCTGATCGTCGACGATGTCGACGAGCAGAACCCGCAAGACCCGTCCTACGTCTTCTCAGGTTACGCGCCTTTAAGTGTTCGACTCATCCAGACTGCGCTGGCACCGGCAGGCGCGGCGAACGGTGCCGCGCGAGGCCCGAATAGTCTGAACGGATGGCGAGGAGTCGAGGAGATTGTTCGGGCGCTACCAGGCGCAACCTTTGACGAGCGGCAAAAGGCTGATGACACGGCCATGCAGCGGCGTCAGTTTACTTTACTGCGCATCCTGGTGACCGCATATCTGACGAGTGTCTTTCGCCAGTCTCTTCCGGCGAGGTCCCGACTACGGTCGTTTGCTTCATCGGTGGCATTACCTTCGCCGAGATCTCGGCTCTCCGGTTGCTCAACAGGCAACTTCCTGGTGAGTCGATTCGCGCTCGGCCGATCCGGCCACTTGCCCGTTACTGACAAAGTTGCGGCTTTTCTCCAGCTCGCAACCTGCTGATCGTCACAACGGACACGGTGACGGGCTCCTCGCTTCTCACGTCATTGATGCCAGAATCATTACGTCGGACAGGGTCATCAGATCCCGCGCGAGATGCTGCCTCATCCTGAAATGTATCAGCCATGAAGCGCTTCTCATTAAGCTTGAGGTGGATTGCTCGAATTGCTCTCAGTCAACTGCGAGTCCGTGCGATAAGACGTTAGCGAAGAGCTGGACTCACTACTGGCACCGTTCCTCTCAGGCTCTCGAGACTAGCTATATATTTACTGCGGCGCTTCTCGCGCGCGTCGACGCGTCTGCCGAAAGCGCGCGCGTGCCGGCCGCCGGACCACGGCCCCGCAGCCGTCGATGAGCTAAATTTCGGCGCATGCTGCGGTACGGCACGGCAGCCGGGCGGCGTGCTCAGAGAGCGGTGCAAGAGCGCAATCTCGAGCTCAGAAGTGCAGCTGTCCGAAGAGGGGCATCAAAGGGACAGGCTGTGTGTTTGTTTTGCCACCGCGGTATTCCAAGATTCCAAGACTCGGGGGTCTTCATTCCGGGTTCTTCGGTCCTTCCGAGCAATCGCTGCACCGCCTCGTCAGAACCTTCGCGATCCTGCCGGTTGCAGATCTTGACTGATTGGATCGCGGCATCTCCGACTCCGTTTTGTTTACCTCACCTTCGCTGCGCTTGCGTACTCTTCCGAGCCAGAGATCTCGCTAGCTCGTACGAGCGTCGAATACACCAGCGCACGCCTAGGATGCCGTCCGCATGGAGTTTTGGAGTCGCAGTCGCGCTTGCCGCGTCGGCAGCGTCCGCCGCCAAGCTGCCGACGAACCGGATCGCGCGTCAACCCATCGACTGGCGACTCAAGGAGCGCTCGACCGTCACCGATGCGAGCGCTCTAGCAGGACAGAGCTTTGACTATGTCATCGTCGGGTGAGTCTCCCGTTATGTTTGCTCCGACGCGACTCGGAATCTTTTTCGACGGAGCCGACCGCTCGCGCCTCCACTTCCCTCCTTTCGAGACGCTATAGCTTCGCCTTCGCCTCGCTGCTCCGTCCAGTATCGCCGAGAAGAACGAGAACGTGCTGTTCGAAGCGGCTGACCTTTTCCCGACGCGGAACGCAGAGGAGGTACTGCGGGATTGGTCATGGCGTCGCGCCTGTCCGAGAACTCGTCCGTCACCGTCGCCGTGATCGAAGCCGGCTCGACCGGCGAAGAAGTCGAAGACAAGATCCTTGCGCCAGCGATGGCCTACTTCGGTGGCCTCGCGAACCCGACCTCGGCGTACGACTGGGGCTACCAAACTACGAACCAGTCGGAGTTGGACGCGCGCCAGATCTTCTGGCCGCGAGGAAAGGTGCTCGGAGGATCGAGCGCGGTGAATGGGTTGAGTCCCCTAAGGTCCGAGCGCACGAGGTAGAGGAAGCTGACTCTGACAACGCCAGGTTGTACATGATCCGACCATCCGCGATCGAGCAGGACTCGTGGGCGAGCCTCACCTCGGACCCCGACAACTGGGGCTGGGACCCGGTCTTTGCCTCGTTGACCAAAAGCGAGACCTATACGGCGCCGAGTCAAGCTCGCCAGGAGGAGGTGCAGATGGTGGTCAACGCTTCATCGCACGGCACGAACGGGCCGATCCATTACTCGTACCCCGGCTTTTGGTACGACTCGATCAAGCAGTGGATGCCGACACTCGGTAACCTCGGCGTCGGAACGCAAGATCCGGACGGCGGACAATCGTGGGGCGCGTTCATCGCCACCTCCGCTATCGACCCGACTACTTGGACACGCTCGTACTCCAAGACGGGCTACCTCGACCCCGCTGCGGGAAGGTCCAACCTTGTCACCTTGACCGGTTACCAAGTCACCAAGGTCGTGTTTGACGGGACGACCGCGACCGGCGTCGAGTTCGCAGCCGGACCCGGGGCCGGCAACGCCACCTACACGGTCTCGGCGTCGAAGGAGGTTATCCTTTCCGCCGGCGTTATCGGCACGCCGCAGATCCTGCAGGTTTCGGGCGTCGGTCCCTCCGAGCTCCTGACGCCCCTCGGCATCGACGTCGTTGTCGACCTCCCCGGCGTCGGCATGCACCTGACTGACCACTTGTCGGGCGCAATCACCCTCAACACCAGTTTCCCCTTCTCCGGCGATCCCATGGAGTCCAACACGACCTATGCTGCGGAGCAGCTCGCGCTCTGGAAGGCCGGCAACCCGGACAGCCTCTACACCGCGCCGAACGATGCCGTCGCCTACGTCAACCTCACGACGCTGCTCGGCTCCGAGTCGGCAGCGCAGACGTTCATGAACGAGCTCGAGGCGAACAAGTCGGCGGCGGTCCAAGCTTATTCGTCGAACGCGCAAGTACAGGCCGGCTACAACGCGACGTACTCAGCCGAGCTCGATGACGTTTACCCTTCCGCCGTCGGTCAGGCCGAGATCCTCCTGTCGAACACAGGCACGTACGGCGGATACCCTGGCGCTGTCACCGTCCAGATCCAAGCTGCGATCCAGCACCCGCTCTCTCGAGGAACCATCAAGATCACGAGCAACAGCACATTTGACAAGCCCGAGATCGACCCGGGCTACCTCACCCACCCGGGCGACATCGTCATCCTTCGCGAGGCTTTCAAGTACGCTCGCAAGATCTCGCAGACTGCGCCGTTCAGCGATTACGTCTACAACGAGCTGTCACCCGGCTCGGCCGTCAGCACGGATGCCGAGTGGGAGGCGTGGCTCCGCGGCGTCGTCTCGACCGAGTACCACCCGGCAGGCAGTGCTTCCATGCTTCCGAAAGAGTACGGCGGAGTTGTCGACAACGCGATGCGCGTCTACGGAGTCTCGAACTTGCGCGTCGTCGACTCTTCGATGGTCCCGCTCAGTCTCTCTGCGTACGTTCCTTTCGTGTCTTCATCGCATTCTTGGCTTCGTTGCTGATCTTCTGCCGATTGTGTAGCCACATGACTGCGCCGCTGTACGGATACTCTGAGCGCGCGTACGACATTCTCGTCAAGACGCCGGCCGCCATCGGCGGATCGACGACGGCTATGATCGGAGGTAGCTCGGGGAACTTGACCAGCGGCAGTGGCAGCGCGTCGACGTCGTCGTCGTCCATCAGCGCTACCGCCAGCGCCGGCGCGAACGCCGCGAAGCAATCTGCCACCTCGGCGGCCCTTCCTAAGTCGTCCTCGACCGCGTTCCTCGCCTGTGCCGTCTCTGCTCTGGCGGCCGCGCTTGCTTTCGCATGAGCCGCCTTTGCGTCTGTCGGCCCGCCCTTTCTGTCCTTCCTGCACATATCGCTACGCATCTCTTTCCCTAATACCGTTCAGGCTTTACTCGCCGTCGAATGGCATTCATACCTATCAACGTCTTCGTTACCCTTCGCAACAGCTGGACACCATGTCCGCGCGTCCGATGTTCCTCCTTCACGCATTTTGCATCGCCCCATCGCTGCCGTTGGCCTCGACGGCGCTTACGCTACGAGCCAAGAGCGCGTCCCTACCTTTTGTAGCATTTTCTTTTCACGCACACAGACACTTTCTCGCTCGTTCTTGTCTTCCGCTGTTCTGCGGGGTGCGCAGGGGTGTTCGCTCCTATACGAGAAAGAGTGCCCGCAAGCACTTGGCTGCCTTGTCGAGCTCAATGACACGCTCGATCGCGTCGGCGCCGGAGCACTCGTAGCTTCGCGCGAGCATGGGGTTGTGTGAGGCGTACCTTGTAGCTTCACATATGTAAAGAGGAGATTATCAGCTCGCTTTAGTGCGAGGGAGGTTGAGCGCCTGAAAGACTGAGCTTTCAGCTTGGAGAGCCAGTCGGAGCTGGACGCGCGCCAGATCTTCTGGCCGCGAGGAAAGTTGCTCGGAGGATCGAGCGCGGTGAATGGGTTGAGTCCCCTAAGGTCCGAGCGCACGAGGTAGAGGAAGCTAACTCTGACGACGCCAGGCTGTACATGATCCGACCATCCGCGATCGAGCAGGACTCGTGGGCGAGCCTCACCTCGGACCGCGACGTTCGGACTGGCATCTGAAAAAGTGTCCTTGCTGTCAGAGGGACTGGGGAGCAGAACAAGACCTGCAGATAGGCGATATGCGCAGCGTACGGAACGCTGACTCCTGTCTTCGCTCGTGAGGGACCGCGAGGATAAGCTCCAGCAGCTCGGTGTCTCGGCCGCCGCTGGTTACTTTGCTGGTATCTTCTGCGCGGTTGTTTCGCACCCGGCAGACACGATGGTGTCCAGTCAGTTTGCGTGATCTGTCGAGAAGAAGCCGCAAATCGCTGACTTGGCGCCACCCGCAGAGCTCAACGCCCCGCTCAAGCCCGGCCAGGTCAAGCCGACCATCGCTACCATTCCCCGGCCGGGCTCTTCCACCGTAGAAGGAGCCTCACCAAGCCAGTCAGACGACGAGCAGAAGTGCAGGCGACAATCGGAGAGTCAGTAGGTGGTCAAAGCGGTAAAGGCTGTAATCGGGATGACGGCCTTCTTACCCGCGTGTACCGGTCGTGCCGGCGGGTTTGCTCCGCTTTGAGCGTCTCTCGCCATGCAAAGGTAGCACGCATGTTGATAGGATTACCAAGCTAGAAGAACGAGGAAGGGGGACAACAACAGCAAAGAAAGGCACGTAAGCTACAACAAGGCGAGAAAGTGTGCAGGTATTGGCCTTGCAGGGTCGCACACGGAAAAGTGGTCGCGGCCATCGAGCGCGCACATATGTAGCGTAGGTTCAGGCCACGATGCGTCGGCGCGCCCAGCGGCGTCCGAGGACGACGACAAGTGCGCCCGCCACGACGGCGCTGACCGTCAGCAGCGAAAAGATAGGTCGATAGCACCTTGGCCCGACGCAGGTGCCATCTCGGTTCTTCGGTTCGTCCTGCCTAGCTCGTGCGAGGTCGAGAAGGACGCCGTAGAGTGGTGTGTAGAGCATGGCGCCTGCGGCTGAGAACCAGGTCAAGGTGCCCCAGTTGCGGCCAAAGTCGAGGATGTTCCACCGAGCGCGGACGAGTGCTGGCACGAGAGTGAACATGGTACCATAGGAGATCGCAATCGCTGCGAAGACCGATGCCGTGAGCATTACTTCGTGTACTTCTGCCGACACGACGAGGAGAAGACTCACCTGGAGTGACGATCCAGAGCCCAGCTGGGCTCGACATGCCGATCGTCGCCCATAGGCAGGCCAGCGCGAGGAGAATGCACGCCGCGCCGACGAAGACAAGCCTAATGTGCTTGCGCCAGCCAGTCCGCTTGCGACCGGCCGCATCGGGACGCGCGAGGTAGTCGGACGCAGCGCCGACGACGAGCCGCCAGATCGTGTTGGTGATGCTCAGAAGGGCGACGTGGTGTTTGCTGAGCGTCAGGGTGCCGTGTTGCAAGCCGCGGCGGGAAGGAAGCGACTGGTCGGGCCGAGCGAGGCTGGTGAGAATTTGGGAGACCGAAGCCATGTACATCTCGGCGGGTCCCGTTGCGAAGAAGACGACACTGCCGAGGAGCCAGAAAGAAGTCGTTGAGACGAAAGCGCGGAAAGGTTCTCCGGTCGCCGCTTCGTCCGGCTTGTCGAGTTCGCCGTTCGAGTTCCTGACCAATGGAGTGCGCTCGTTCGCGAGCTCGGCCGGGCTCGCGTACCCGCTGCCGTCATCATAGTCCGGGAACGGCTCAATGACGGCGACGATGGCGCGGTCGATGTTGTCGTTGGCCCAGGGCAAATCGCGGATGAGGAAACCGCCGGCCAAATTCACCGCCATGAGGAGCGCGCCTAAGAAGCCCAGGTACGCGCGGACGTCGAGAGCCGAGGTCTCGTCCGAAGTGACAATCGAGGTTGTGAAGAAGGATGCGATGGTCGAGAGGAAGAGTGGCGAGAGTCCGAAGACGGCACACGGAAGCGCAATGGCGAGACCGGCATGACTCGCCGGTGCCGACTTTGACAACGAGCACATGGCCGAAAAGTAGCTCGCGGCCGTCCCGCAGCCAACTGTGAACCACGCGAGTGCGAGGAGTACCCACTCGTGGGCCCAGGGGGTCGAGCCGTTCGCCTGCTCAACCGCGCAGACTTGGTATCGCCAGGCCAAGGCGCCCAGCCCGACACCGAAAAGTATCCCTGCAGTCGTCGAGACTGCTCCCGGCCCGCGTCGATCGGCGAGGGCCCCGAACAAGGCGGCCGATGCGTACTCGCCGAGAATCGCTGCCGTCGCCACTAGTTGCAAGTGCGCTGACGACGTTCCAGTAGCTCGCGCGACCTCTGGTGCCCATATTGGAAAGATGAACGGGGCTGCGAGCGTACCGTACAGTCAGCACAGGCGGTACTTCGGGGGACGCGCCATCTCGGCTGATCAGAGTCAAGAGGTGGGGAGCCAACTCCGCGGCGGCAGCAGCGTGCGGCTGTAGCGCTGCGCCATCCGATTCATGGGGAAATAAAGACTGACCTCCGGCTGTCAGGCAGTTCAGCAAGGCAGAGACGCCCGAGGCAGCGCGTCTTGGGCGCGACATCTGATGACTTTGGCGGGCGGAGGCGCGGACTCGTAGGTCGCCGAGACTTGTGGTGGGATGGACAGAGAATGAATGAAGAGCACAGATATGGCCTATGCGCTCAATGGACAGCAGGGTAGGCCGCGAGGAGGTTTAAACTAGGAGCGAGGCGAACATACGCGGGATCGGCTCACTGCGGGGGAGCGCCGAGCAGGCCACATCACGCGACCGCGCACTTGTCTCCGTGGTGATTGCAGCGCAAATCACCGAGCGACACTCTTTCGTGTATCACGCGGCTCATACGAGGCAAAGTGAACCGACCTTGACTTTTCTTTCTCAGGTAAAAGAACGATGCGAGGCCGGGACCCGAGGGGAAAGAGGGGAAATTGCAGAAAAGCCGCGTCGCAGAGACTCGAGAGCAATAGTAGGGGGAATGTGAGCGGGCAGAAAGCGGGAGACACGAGGCGGGAAGGTCTAGCTTTAGGTGGAACGGGATGGCCGTCAAGACGCTTACTTTCTGGTCGGGCCCCGAGCTACCAGCTCGGTAGCCGAAGAATGCAGATGGGCTCAAGCGTGTTGTACATGAGCTGCGCCGGGCTAGGTGTCTCAGTATCGAAGATCAAGCAGCGCGTGGCGGAAGCTGCAGGAGACGGTGGCGTTCTGCTGCGACTCACCAAAGTGGAGAGGTTTCAGCCGGGCCCCCTCGGCTTCCGGATCTCCTATTTGCGCTCCTCCGTATATTCCGCAGCGGTCAACAAGAAGTCGCGTGTTGGCGAGTGCTCGCTCAGGCGGACAAGCAGATTGCTCATAGCGCGCTGTCTCGCCTCGACTCGCTTCGAGGCGTGTCCGGTCGCCATGACGCGGTCATCAACAAGAATGCTCGACAACCAACCGTTGTGGACCGCCCTGTCGCGCCAGGCCATCATGTCCGGCGAGGTCGGCTGCTCCGAGCGAGCAGAGGCTGGGCTGCCCGAGTTGTCCGATTCGCCTGCTGTCCTCATTGAATCAGCGTGTACCCGAAGTAGAGTACTCTTGAGCATGCGTACCAGGGCGTGGGCGCTCAAGACTCGCAACTTGTTGATCCGGCGACATAGGATCCGTCTCGCCCTGCAGCCGTCTCGTCCTCAGCTCCTCGGCGGCAAAATCTAGTCCCTCGGCGCAATCAGGACCGAGAAGTTGACGGATATAAGACCTCAGCGTGTCAAAGCTCGTCGCGGTCGGGTCTGCGTGGGCCGCTGCCGACAAGTACGCCTCGAACGCGTCGGCGAAGATCTTCTGGTGCACGAGACCTGTACGAGTGCGGCTGTTGTCGTGCGAGCATCTCAAAGCCGAGCCGAACCCGTACGCCCAGGCGAGATGCGAGATGGTGCGGTTTGAGACAAGGCGCTGGCGGAGGATCTGCGCAGATGAGGAGGGAGTGGACGGTCCTCAGCGCGTGCGCCCGATCCGGCGATTTTTGCGCATGCGTACACTCAGATCACCAGCAGTCGCCAAAGGAAACCGCACAAACAATTCCTCGGTTACGAGTCAAGTGAATAGGGCGTCGCCAGCCCATTCGAGTCGACGGTTGCTCTCGAGGTCGACGCGCTCCCGTACAATCGGATCCGGGTCCGCCAAGTCAGTCCTCGTCAAAGCGGTCTTGTGCGTGAGCGCTTGTTCAAGTAGCTCAGCATTTGCGACGGGCGGCAGCGGCGGCAGGCGGTTCAAGTTGAAGACAACGTCGGGCTTGGCCCACTCAGGCGGAGGAGCCGTCAGCGGGGGCCGCAGGCGCTCGCTCATGTTGGAGCGTCTTGCACCATGCGGTTGCGCACATGAGCTTGAGTTCAGCACAGGTAAAGATGTGTTGACGCGGGTGGCGTGCGTTAACCTAGGCGCGATCGACTGCGTTGTGCGCCTAGCCTCGCTTTGCATTCGGCACCGGGACGACCAGCATCACTTCTCGTGACCTTCGATGCTCACTGCTATCAGCCCCGAGAAGAGTTAGCAAAGGCACTCTAGGTGAGACGGCGGGAAAGAGCTTCAGGCAAGACGCCGCAGTCCGAAGCAGGGCGGCTGGATCCCAGCTTTGCGCTTCCGCTCCTTCTGGACTATGAGGCACAAGACGCTGACTGAGGCGACGCAGCTCCGTGGGTGCCAGGCAGGGAGACGACTCGGCGAACGGCAGTTGACATTTTCTTTCGTGCAAAACGATGCGAGGCATGGAAGGGGGACAAAGCGACCGAGCGAGCGGCGCAAAGAGAGTGAAGAGTAGTAGTAGTAGGGAGAATAGACAATGAGGGTGCGGAAAGCGGGAAAAAGGAGGCGGAGGGGCACAGCTCTAGATGGAACGAGAAGGACGCCGAGACGCTTACTTCTTGGTGGGGTCCGGAGCGGCCGAACCGGTGGTCGGGAGACCAAAGGTGACCTTGAACGTGTCGTAGATGAGCTGTGCGAGGAGGGAATCGGATCAGTATCGAAGAGCGAGCGGCAAGTGGCGGAAGCTGTCGGAGATTTCGGCGGTGGAGTTCCGTGACTTACCCACTGGAGAGCGGCTGTAAGTGGCAAGGGCAGTCAAGTAGACGGCAGTGTGGGCAGGAAGAGGCGAGGGAAGGAGGAAGAATGAGGGAAAGAGGCGGATCAGTGATCCTGACTGCGCGACCGTCTCGGAGGGGGTCTGGCGACGTACTGAGGGTACCGACCATAAGAATACGAGTTCCGAGGCCGCCCCACAATCCACTAAATCCAATCTCCGAGTAGATGGTACCGACGGTCGGCTTGACCTGGCCGGGCTTGAGCGGGGCGTTGAGCTCTGCAGATGGCGCCAGGTCAGCGATTTGCGACTTCTTCTCGACGGAACACGCAAACTGACTAGAGACCATCGTGTCTGCCGGGTGCGAAACAACCGCGCAGAAGATACCAGCAAAGTAACCAGCGGCGGCTGAGACACCGAGCTGCTGGAGCTTGTTGTACGAGTCCTTGGGCTTGCCGAGACCCTTGTAGATGGCGGCGACGGTAGCCTCGAACGACCAGAACTTCATCATGGTGTACGGGATCTGACGGCCCCAGAGCGACGGGAGCGACTTGAACAGACTGAAGGTAAATCGGGTCAGATCGACCCTTCCGAAACAGCAAGGGACTCAGACTCACGCGCCAGTGCCCTCAGCGGCGATGACCTTGTTGGCGCCCGAGATGGCACCGGTGGCGAACGGCGGGAAGGTGGTCTGCATGCGGACCTTGACGGTCTCCATCGGGACGAGGGCCATGTCGGCGAAGAACTCGGCCGAGGCGGAACCGGCGAGGAAGATGGCGTCCTTGTACTTGACGGCGTTCTCCGGACCGGCGAGGTCCGAGTAGAACTTCTTGAAGTACTCGTAGAATCCGTACTTGGCGGCACCCTGCATCGAGTAGCCGATCAAGGTCGGGGTGAAACCGGTGTAGAGGCCGCGGAAGCCGCCCTCGCCGGCGTAGATCTTGCGCCACCCGTCCATGTTGGACTTGTACAGGCTCTTGTCGACCTGCTTGCGGCACTTGACAAGGTCGAGCGGGGTGACGAACGCGTGGGTGGCACCGCAAGCGATGGCACCGCCGAGAGCGCAGGTCGCGTAGTACTTGCCCGAGTACAACTCGATCTGGTTCGGGTTGACCTTCGAGGCAGCCTTGGCGGCACCTATACGGCATTGTGCGTCAGCAATTAGCTCTTCAGTCCAAAATCGAGAAGTTCAAGGTCGGAAAAAGTGTGGAGGTGCCAAGGGCGACCTCTGCCGCCTTTTTCCTCTCCATCCGGCACTCACCGGTCGAAGCGGCAGCGCGGGCGCCATCGATCTTGTCACCAGCAGCCTGAAATGGATATTCCGCGTCAGCATAGAACGCCTCGGGAGGTGAAGAGGCGAGACGAGAAAGTCCCCGAGAGCTGCCGAAGTGAGCACCGGCGCACTCTCCCTTCCGAGTCTGGGGGCCGTCCTCCTCGCCCGTAGAGAAAAGTACGTACCGAGGCAGCGTCCGAGGCCTTGTTCTTGAGGTCCTGGGCCTTCGCCTTGGCGTCTGTTGGGCAATCCGCGTGGTCAGCGAGGCGAGTTCGAACCGAGTGACGACTTTGACCTCGAGCGCACCATCAACGACCGAAGCCGAAACGCCGCCGAGCGAGAGGCTCGGAAGGGCCGGAGTGGCGAAAGCGCCCGAGAAGAGGTTGCCAACGAGGTGCTGGACCATGACTGCTAGCGGTGACGAAGCGTAAAGAGGGAAACCGGAACCTGCAAAATCGCGCGTCCAATCGTCGCCGCGCCCCCGTCCGCCGAGGAGCAGCACGCCGCCCGCGCCAATCAAAGAGTCTCACCTTTTCCGACAGATATGCTTTCTTGCCTGATGTACAGCTTGGTCCCGTTCAGGGAATCGTTGAGGAAGAAGTATCCCGAAGCTCGCAGATGAGAAGGCCAACCGGTCCGAGCTTTGCCTCTTATCGTGATTATGCATGACCGCGGCGCCGCGCCGGGCCCGCGGAAGCTTACGGACAATCTCTCCGGGTAGCGACCAAAGCATCTATGCTACAGAGAATCCGGCAAAGAGGCGTTGTAATGGAGTCGAGCATTCCGCCGAAGCGCTATCTCGCGCCCATCGCATCTCGCGGAGACAGAAGTTCGAGCATGCATTGGACTGCCGCGCTCACCGGCCCTGCACACGCGAAGCGAGTCAGTGACAGCTGCGGGTCCGTTTGAAAATCCGAGCACATACCGCCGAAGCCGGGCTCCTCGAGTTCCCGCTCGAGGTCCTGGTCGAAAAGTTTCCGCAAACCATTGACTAGGACACCGATCCGAGGCCAAGCGCGCAAGTGTACCGCCTGGCGAGCGTTGAGCCTTCCATGATGTACAGTCACGCCCCTGTCGAGCTCCATCGCAATGCGGCCGGAAGAGAAGAGCAGAAGCGCAAAGAGCGGCACCTGCGGTCGCGATCAGGACCAAGCAATGATCAGCAGATCGATCTCAGCGGCAGGCTGGTCGAAGCGGAAAATCACCTCGTTGACATCTCGCAAGAACGGCTTTGTCGTGACTTGCTTGTTGAAGAAGGTCACGAACGGCGAGGTGTACTTGGTCTCCTCGAAAAGGAGCGACACTGGGTGCGGGAACACACGGCCTGCGTTCTCGGAATAGATTAGCCGTCGCTCGCAAAAGGCACGTATGAAGGAACAGAGACATACCGTCTGGTTCGAAGTACCGTACTTCCCGCGCTTCGCGATCCCGCTCGATCGAGCCCGAGATGGTGCGGTCGTAAACGGCCTTTGGCAGCTTGACGCGAACGAGTCGTCCGGTGCCGGCAAAGATGATCGACTTGAGCAACGCCTCGTTCTGGCTGTTCTCGTTGAACGCGGGATCGTTGGCGGAGGCGCGCAGCGGGATGAAGCCGACGGCGGATAAGGCTTGAAGGTACTCGCTCCGCAGCGAAAGGACGTCTCGGAAGGTCGAATGCGAGATGAAGTTCTGAAGGAGTCGCATGTGCGTCAGTATGAACTTCGTAGGCTCTCCAAAAACTCCGGAAGCTCACGTCGTCGGCGAATGTTCGAAGGCTGCTCGACCCGTCCTTGCGGGCGGCCATACAGGCCTCGAACGCAGCGGCATCCGTCAATAGGTCTGAGCGCCCGGTGTAGAATGTAGCTCGGGCCCTGCGTGGAACCGGAGGTCAGCTTAAGCGTTTCCGAGGAGCTGTACGTGAGACTGTACTTTTTGGCCTCGTCTCGCTGTTCCATCGGGTTCAGGAAGAAGGGCTTGCTCGACATGAGAGCGACGATTGTCAGGATCTGTGGGCAGCAGCGGGTCAGGACTGTGATTTGGCTAGACGGCGAGTTGGCCACCTTACAGGGTCAAGGCACCGGAAGATGGCAGCGAGGACGAGCATCTGTGACGAGACATGATGAGCTCTAGCTAAGCTCGCACAACTCATGGTATGTCTTACCTTCGCAAGGCGCACGTCGACGGGTATCATGGCCAAATGCGATCCGAGCGGGGTCAAACGCGCGCTCAGTCCAGCCTGATCCTGGTCTGCGTCCTGGATGGCGCCGAGCATGCCAAGCGTAGCCCACGCGCTCTCGATTGCCTTGACGTCAGGTGGATCCAGGGCGCGGCCAAGATAGTCGCGTACGTCCGCTGCAGGTCGAGTCGACTTGATCTGCAGCAGGAGAGCCTCGAGCGGTGTGCGCTGGATCTCCGGCGTGGGCTGAGCCGACATAGTATTCTCGTCGGTATCTGAGTGCGTAAGGGTCAGCTTGCCGTTGAAAAGACAGATGCATCGTACGAACATTGAGTAAACAGCTTGTAGCAGATTCCTGGGCGAGTTCGACCAGCACGACCGCGACGTTGCCTGCATCCAGCGCGACTTGTCCAGCATTCGACCAGGCGTGTGATACCTGTCTCTGGGTCGAACTGATTCTCCTTGACCCGTCCGCAGTCAACGACGTAGATGATACCATCGATGGTGATCGAAGTCTCGGCAACGTTCGTCGCGACGACAATCTTCCGCTTCCCCGCCGGCGTTGGGCGGAACACGCTCGTCTGCTCCTGCGACGTCAAGTTGGCGTGGAGCGGAAGAATGAGCAAGGACGAGAGCTGGTGTGACGGAACGGCGGCACGAATCGCCTCGATCGACTGCTTGATCTCGAGGACACCAGTCGAGAAAACGAGGATATCGCCTCCCGCTTCCACTGAGGTAGCGAGGCAATGCGACACCTGCGAGCAGAGGGAGCCAAGAGTCAGTCGTTCCGTCCTTCAGAGCCGAACGGCCAAGCGAGCGCACCGTAGCGCCGACCAGACCGAAGTCGATCTTTTCTGCTCGGGACGCGACTTCCAGAGCTTGCAACGCTCGGACATCCGTCTCAGAAACGCCGCGGTCGATGAAGCTGCTCCGCATTCGGTCGAGCTGCGCCTGCGTAGCTTTCCGCGCAGGTTTGCCGGACGGTCGGTAAGCGTTGTTTGCGAGCAGTGAAGGCAAGTAAGATTCGAGGTAGAAGTCTTGAACAGGATGCGTGAATCTAACGTAGGTATTCTGTCAGCTCCAAGCAGGACACAACGGAGGGGGAGATGCTCCTCAGCATACCCTGGGATTTCGATGACCGGAGCACCTCCAAAGTAGTCGGAGAATTGCCGCTGGTTGATCGTGGCAGACATCTGCGAGCAGGACATACTCAGCGCGAGGTCAGGAACTGCAAAAGACGAGGAGCTTTCGAGCTCGTTCACGCACCAGAATGACCTTGATCTCGGGATTGCGGGTCAAGATGTCTCGGAGCTCGAGCAGGAGGAAATCCGAATCGACTGAACGTTCGTGCACCTCATCGATAAAGATATGCGAGACGCCTTCGAGGTCGGGATCTCCGCCGCGACCGAGTCGCGCGAGAACAACACCCGTCGTGCAGAACAAGGCGCGGCAGCCCCTACCGGCGCGTCGTTCGCCTCGGATCGCGTAGCCGACAAGGTTGTCCGCTCCCGGAGACGAAGACGGCGAGAGGTCCTCGCAGCGCTCTTGCGCTACGCGCGAGGCGACTCCGATCGCGGACACGCGCCTCGGCTGCGTCACGACGATTGACGTCGTCGCTCCCTCGCCGCGCAAGATGGCGTCTTCCAAGACGAAGGCAGGAACTGCGAGTAGCGGAGGTCAGCGAAAGTCCGCAGCCCTGCATCGTCTCGATAGCTCACCCTGTGTCGTCTTGCCGGAACCGGTCTCGCCGCAAACGATCGTGACGCGCGAGTTGCGGATAAGCTCGACAATCTGTTCGCGCATGCCCCACGCTGGCAGTCGCTGTCGCTGGGCGAGCATCTTGCCGTAACCTGGAGATTGCTGCAGCGCCTCGTAGGACCGCTTGAGCGCGAGTTGCTCTGCTGGAGTGGCGCGGAGCTTCCGACTCCGCCGACCGTTCCGACCGGTACCGTTCGCCGCCTTGGTGATCTTTTGACTGACTTCGGATGCCAACGTCGCATCGGGCCGCTCCGAAGGCGGCACCAAGCGAGCCATAACTGTTCGAGCGTCCGGTGGGTTGTCGATGACGCTTCGAGCGTGCTCTTCGAGGAACGCGACCATTTCCCCAACAACGCCACCGTAACCGCCGTCGACGAGCTCGAGCCATGCGCCACCGTTGGTCGAGACAGGCGACGACGGTACGAATGACGATGCGAGCAAGTAGGCGAGATGCAGTCGGATGTAAGGGGGCAGAGTCGGCGAGGTGACATAGAACGAAGGGAGCGCCGCAGGTTGTGATGAGGTGCCATCGTCGGGGAAAGGGTATCGCGAAGAGGGATGGAAGAGGACTCGTAAAGCGACGGGATCCGTTTTGCCGCTCGAAGGGATCGCAATGTCGAAGCCGTCTTTGCGGCGGTGGTACCGCACGCCGAGCATGCCCTCCAGCCCGACGAGCTCGTCTTCACGCCGCTGCTTGAGGTCGGCTTTGGCCTCCGCGTCGAGTTCGCGCAGCGACGGATCGGACCATCGGCGCAATAAGCAGTCTTCACCCAGCTTGGCGCGGACTTCACCATCTTCCTCCTCCTCGGTAAGCGACCCGACATCCATCATTCGGCGAGCTAAAAGCTCGAGCAGCCTGCCTTCAAGTTCGCCCTCCGCTTCGACGGCAGCATCTCCCTCGCTGGCCTTGCGGATCCGCTCCATCTCTGCCGACACCCACTCGACCGGCGTCCCCACCTCCCTCGCAATCTTCTCCGCGCGCCAGATCCGCCCGAGCTCGTCACGATCTCGCGCTGTGGCGTTCCGGATCGTCGTATCGGACGGTTTCGACGACTGAAACGCGGCCGGCAAGTCGGATTCGGGAACGAGAAGATGCAGGTGAGAGAGGACTTCGTGCCGCAAGGTTGGCAACGGGAGAGGAGTCGAGGCACCGGACGACGCCGAGCGGACATAGGCGAGTGCGCGTGAGACGTGACCCTTCCGGAACCCTTGCGCGAGGAACTCTTGCTCGACGGCTCGTTCATCCGGACTCGGACCCGTCGCGAGGAACGCAGGGGTCGCCGCGCCTGATCCGCTCATCGGCGAGTCGGCATGATCGTCATATCCTCCGTATCCCGAGCCGTCGCCACCGCTGCCCGCATGTCCGGCGAGCAAGTCGGCGTCCGACAGATCGGGTAACGAATCGCGGATCGTCCGCTCGACGAGATCCCGGAGCGCCGTCGGCATGCGGACTTCGGGCGCTTCGAGCCAATGCTTCGGCATTGTAGTCGTCGGTCTCGCACCGTTTACTCCGCCCGCGCCATTCGCGACCGCCACCAGCGGGCGTCCCGCCGGTGTCCCAGCACGAGATGACCCAGCCGACGATCCGGCCGTCCGCGATGCTGCATTCGCACCATTCACTACTGTAGCAGCCGCTTGTTGCTGAGGCGGCGGAGGAGCTGCAGCCGCAGTCTCGAACGGAGTCGTCGACCAGAGCCACTGTTTGTTCGGAGTCGATGCCGCCTTTTCCTTCTCGAGCGCCGCCCAATAGTCTGTTCCAGTGCCGTACACGTCAGGATGAGCTAAACGTGACAGTAGAGGCCCGGATACTTGCCTCGAGTAGAAGGGGGGAGCTGCAGATTCAAGCGCAGGTTGTTCGAGAATCGGAAGAGGGCGTAGACGGCCGCCCAGTGCCTGCGAGATGGTAGACGCGGCCCTGTCAGTGAAAGCACGTGCTCGCCACTCAACCGAGGCTCCGACTCACTTGGCCTCCATTGCGCTCGGCTTCTCGACGGCGATCGGGGATGGCGCTGCAGATACTTCAAGGTTAGCGCCACTGGCTCTTGGCTCGTCATGACGACGCCGCGCGGCCTGCGCGCCTCAGAGCGAGCAACTCACGCGGTGGTGGTCGCATGTACACTGATTCCGATTCTCCTGATTTCGGGTTTTTGCGGCGAAGGGTGACGCTCGCGGTCCAGGCATTCGGTTCCGAGCCCTTTTTCGGGTCGACAGAGGGGCGGTCCCATCCGGATTTCTGGCATCGTTCGGTCAGCAGAGACAAGGGCGTCTTGTATCCGACGGCTGCGATCGAAGGAGCGAGTCAGCACCGAGTGGGAGAGGTTCTCGAGGGGGCAAAGGAGAGGGACTTGCGAAAGAGAGGCGGCGGTGGTGGTGCTTCTCCCGGAGCCAAAGGGGGAGGTGCCGGCTTGTTCGATCCTGCGTTGCCCGACTTGACAATGTTGGCTTTCCTCCTCGGCGGAGGTTTGCTCGAGGAAGCAGTCTGAGCAGCAGCAGCAGCAGCGGGAGGAGGCGGAGCAGCCGGCGTCGGTTTCTGTTTGCCCATTTCTCGTATGGCGCACCCGTAGTCACGTCGCACGGTCGCAATCGCCTCGTCTATCAAGACGCAGCTCTAGCCTGTGTTTGTTGAAGCGGGCGAGGCGAGGGCGAGTGATCGGCGACTTACGAGACGACTTTGGTCGGATCTCGGCTCTCCTCAGCGTCTCGCGTCCACACACTCGCTGCAGCTCGAAAGCGCACACCTAGAACTTGCAAAGCGATGCAGTCGCAACTGGGTCAACCGGCAGCTCCTGCGGCAGGTGGTCCCGCTCCTGGTGCGAGTGCCGCTTCGCCGCCGATGCCGACCTCGTCAACTTCTACCGGCTCGACACCGCAAACAGCGCCAAGCGGACAACAGCCGAGAGCAGGATTAGCGGCAGCACAAGGGACGGCACCGCAAAAGCAACCGTCGCCCGTCAACCCACCTCCTCAGCAGCAGCCTGCAGCCGCCGCCGCCGCCGCTTCGACGGCCGCTTCCACTCAGGCTCCGCTCAACGTCAGAGGTACAGCACGCCATCGCAGGCACTCGAGTGCGCACGTGTGGCTCACTGACTGACATGCACGCCCCGAGCAGATGCGCTTCAGTACCTCGACCGCGTCAAGACCCAGTTTGCCAACGACTATGACGGTCAGTACATGCTCTCACTCGGTACAAAGATAGGCGAGCTGACGCCCGCCCCTCTGCAGTCTATGACCAGTTCCTGACGTGAGAAGACCGCCCTGCCTTCGTCACGGAGAGAGAAGAGCTGACCAGACCTGCCGTCCCTGCCCCCTACCGTACTTCCGCCCCCCACACGCGCGCACTCCGGCCACGGACAGAATCATGAAGGACTTCAAGACGCAAACGTGAGTCAACGTCCTGCTTGGCTACTTCGACGAAGCAAGAGCCGGCTGACGCGCGAAGCAATCGCACGCAGGATCGACACACCGGGGGTCATTGACCGCGTCTCGACCTTGTTCCGCGACCACCCGTCCCTCATCCAAGGGTTCAACACGTTCCTCCCGCCCGGTTACCGCATCGAATGCCACGTCGTTCCCGCCAACGGAGCAGGAGGCGCTGCGGGCAGCGGGACCGGCAAGACTAACACGATCACGGTCACGACGCCGATGGGCGTCACGACCCGGACGCAGAACGTCGCGACAGGATCCATCATCTCGCGGCCGAGTCCGGCGGCACCAGGAGGCAGTAATCAACAGCAGGCGCCTCCGCCGCCGGCGCACGCAGGACCGGGAGGAGCGCCGTCCGTCCTGCAGCGCCCTCCTGGACCGATCCCGTCCGCATCTGCCCCCGTGATCGGTGCGGCACCGGCGACGGCCACATCGGCGACGAGTCATCTGCCTGGGTCTCGCTTGCCGCCTTTGCCGACGCAGCAGCAAGCTCCGCCGCCTCCGTCTTCTTCTTCAGGCGGCCCGACAAGGGCCATCTCGCCGCCGGCGCCGATTCCGCCATTCGGAGGCGCTCGTTCGACCCCGTGGGCTCAGCAGATGCAACAACAGCAGCAGCAGCAGCGGGCATCGGGATCGCCTGCTCAGCCTACGGGGCGTCAGCCGGGAGGAGCAGCACCGTCGTCGGCGGGCGTAGGTCCGAACGGTGGCAACGGAGCGACCAAGCCGACCGGCGCGGGCGGCAGCTTTGGCCAGTCCAAGCCGGGCGATACGAGCGCGCAAGGTCGGCCACTGCATGGTTATGGCAGTGGCGGACAGCAGCAGCAGTCGGCGCCGCCAACGGCGGGGTCGAGCACGCCGGCACATTCGCACGCCGGCGGTGCAGGCTCCGCCGCGACTTCGGCGGCCGAGCCGACCCCGACTTCGACACCCGCTCCGTCACAGGGCGCTCCCGCTACGGCTCAGCCGCAACCGCAAATGATGGAGTTCAACCATGCGATTACCTACGTCAACAAGATCAAGAACCGGTTCGCCAAGGATCCCGAGACGTACAAGACGTTCCTCGAGATCCTGCAGACGTACCAGAAGGACCAACGGCCGATCCAAGAAGTCTACACGCAAGTGACGGCGTTGTTCAAGGATGCTCCCGACTTGCTCGACGAGTTCAAGGCGTTCCTGCCTGATACGTCTGGTCAAGCCGAGATCGGGATCATGCCCGGCGCGCAGGGCGGCGCAGCGACTGCTGCCACCGGAAGCGGTGCCGGGCCGGGCTCAGTCGCGTCCGCCGCGAAGAAGAAAGACCTCGGTCCGTCGCGGAGCTCGAGCCAGGTCCCGGTCGGTCAGTCGGCGCCGGCGAAATCGTCGACGCTCGCGCAACAACAGCAGCAGCAAGCCCAGCAGTCGCAGCAGCAGCAGCAGCAATATACAACGAGCACTGGCGAGAAGAAGAAGCGGGCCGCGCCGGGTACGAGCGATAAGGCCAAGGCGAAGCGGGCTAAGATGCAGCACTTGCAGACGGGCGCCGGCGCCGATGCGTCTCCGCAGCAGCGCGCGCACGCGCAGCAGCAACAGCAACAGCAGCATGCGACCGAGCAATACGTTCAGCAGCAGCAACAACAGCAGCAGCAACAGCAGCAGCAACTCACGCCCGTCTCCCCGTACGGCCAACCTCCGCTCGGTCCGCAACACGGTCACCCGCATCCGTACGCGGCAGCACCGCCTGGGTTCCCGGGCGCACCTCGGCTCCAGTCGGCATACGACTCGTACTTGACGCAGCATCACAACCCGACGCTGGTCCAGCCGGACGAGTTCAGCTTCTTTGACCGCGTCAAGAAGCATCTCGACGACCGCGAAGCCTACACCGAGTTCCTCAAGCTGCTCAACTTGTTCACGCAAGAGATCATCGACCTCAAGACGCTCGTCAGCAAGTCTTTGCTGTTCTTCGGCAACGATGAGCTCCTCCTCGCGCAGTTTAAGGAGCTCGTCGGCTGGGACCCCGTCAGCGACGGACGCGCCGACGGCGAAGACTGGGTCATCGACAACGAGTCGTTCCTCGACCGGCCGCGCGTCGAGCTGCACCTACTCAAGAGCTTCGGTCCGAGTTACCGCAAGTTGCCCGACTCGGAGGTCGACCTCGCTTGCTCCGGTCGCGGACCACTCGAGTGGTCCGTTTTGAATGACGAGTGGGTCGCCTTTGCGACTTGGGCGTCCGAAGGATCCGGCGCGCATCGGAAGAACCCGTACGAGGAGGCGCTGTACAATTCGGAACAAGAGCGACACTGGTACTCGTTCCACATCACGTCGATGGCGAGGACGATCGCGTACCTCGAGCCGATCGCGGCGCGACTCGCGCTCATGCCGAGCGAAGAGCGGGCGACGTTCAAGCTGCACGGCGAAGATGGGTTGGGCGCCGGACTCGGCGGCACCGCCCCGAGCGTCTACGATCGCATTATTCGCAAGATCTACGGCAAGGATCACGGCTGGGAGATCCTGCAGGCGCTCGAGGATAACCCCGGAGTCGCCGTTCCGGTCGTCCTCGCCCGCCTGAAGCAGAAAGACGACGAGTGGAAGCGGGCAGAACGCGAGTGGAACAAGGTGTGGCGTGAGGTGGTGAGTGCTCCCGAATCTTCCGTCGACATCTGGGCGCCATTACTGACCGCGCTGTATGAGGTCCACCAGGACGCCAAGAATTACTACCGCGCGCTCGACCACCAAGCCATTCCTTTCAAGGCGCTCGACAAGAAGCTCACGACGACGTCCAAGTCGCTTACAGGCGAGATCGAGAGCCTGCGGACAAAGAAGCAGGTCAAGCGGTTTGATATCCCCGGCGTCAAACATCAGGTCCACCCTTCACAGCCGAGCGGAGCCGTCACTTACCCGACAGATGCGATCTCGCCGAGTCTACCTCCTCCACTTCGACCTCTGCACCAATTCGAACTCCATATGACCGACCGCAGTGTCCTCTTCGACGTTCTCAAATTGACAATCTCGTACCTCGACCGCGATCAGACCAACTACTCGGCGCCCGAGCGAGCTCGCGTCGAGAACTTCCTGCGCCTCTTCGTGCCGTTACTGTGGGGCGTCTCCGCAGAAGAGATGGAGGCCAATCTGGGGCCTTCTCAGCATTCCGATTCGCTCGAGGCCGAATTGGAAGCCGAAACGGACGCCGATGCCGGTACGGAAACGGAATCGGCTGCTGATGGCGAGGGCAGCGAGGACGGAGCGTCGTCTTCGACGAGTCAGCGCAAAGTCGCAGGGAAGCGAGGAGCCGCTGATCTGCGCAAGCGCCTTCTCGTACACGCGGCTGCGACCGTCGGGCGGGCAGGTGGGACAAACGGTGTGAACGGCAAGCCCGGCTCGCGGGCCGCGTCGCCGAGCGAAGGAGACAGCGAGCTCGGCAAGCTGGCAGACGCGCTCTGGATCCGTCTCACCGAGACCAAGGCGGATGGCGAACCAGTCGACCCCGCGAGTCCGGACATCCTCATCGAGCCGCGAAGGTACAGCTTCTTCGCCAACTCGACCTTCTACTGCCTCGTCCGCATCGTCCACGTGAGTCACTGCTATGGTCCTATCGCTCAGGGCCGAGACATTGATAGTGAGTCTCGCAGGTCATGTATCATCGGCTGCTCGCCTTCAAGCAAGTCGCCACGAAGCTCGCGACTGAGCGCGCTCAGAATCGCTTGAACCCGCTCAGCGTCGAGCTGGGTCTTTCCGCGCCCGTTCCGTCGATCGATGTCGACGGCAACGCGGCCGAGCACTACTACGAACACATGCTCGACTTGGCGGAGAAGCTCTTCGACGGAGACATCGACGCGTCCACGTTTGAAGAGCAGCTGCGCTATATGATTGGTATTCGAGCGTACCCGCTCTTTACGATCGACAAGCTCGTCGGAACCGCCATCAAGCATGTGAGTTCAAGTACTGGCGGCTCGAGTGTAATGCGGGGCTAATCGCGCTTCGCTCAGATCCACACCATCAACTCGGACGGACGGTGTCAGGACATCTTTACGCTTCTGGAGAGGGACCGCGCTCGCGACACGACGACGCCGCGACAGCAGATCGCCTACCGCATGGAGGTGGAGCAGATCCTGCACCAGGACGAGAACCTGTACCGCCTCGAATGGGTGCGCACTTGTCGATATTCATTCTTGCACTCCCGGACCTCAGCTGATCTCCTATCTGCAGATCCCGAGTGCTCAAGCGATGACGATCCAGCTTCTCGGCAAGGAAGACTTGACTCTTGATGACGCGCACGGATCCGACGTCAAGCTGCATCAAAGCTGGCTCGCTTCCTACGTGCTCGTCTCGCCTAGTGAGGGCATCGGCGCGCCCGTCAAGGCGCCGCTCCTTAAGAGGTATGTCTCCGCAGTTCTCGCTAAGTGGCGCTTTTGTCCTTATTAACGAGATCGCGTGCAGGAACCGGTCGGTATCGTCATCCGAGGATCCCCCCGCTTTTGAGATCGTACCAGGTCTCGAAGCCAAGGTGGACGAGCGAGGTTACAAGCTGCGATTTGTCGCTGGCACGGAGTAGGTGCCGATCTCAGCGGTCTTCAGACCGGCGTACAGTGCGCTGACGACAGACTTCTCCTTTCAGGGATTGCCTGTACCGAAGGATCTCGACGGCGTCGGACGACGATGACGACGAAGCCAACACTCCAGGCGCGATTGGACAGCGAAGAAAGGAGCGCTTCGATCGATGGCTGCATCTCCAACTTCACCCCGAAGAGGCCGTGGAAGTCGAAGAAAGCGCGGACGCAGAGCCTGCAGGTCAGGAGGCTGGCGCCGACGGTACGGCTGCGCAAGACGCAGACGTAGGCGCAGGCAATGCGGACGGCGATATCGCGGAAGCCGTTGCCGAAGCATCGGGCGCTCAAGAGGACGTCGAAATGCGCGACGCCTGAGCAGGGATTTGCGAAGGTACTGGTCGAGCTCGTGTAGGAATAGATCGGTCTCTGTTGTCTTGCTACTTTCTCTTATGTTCGCATCCTCTTCCTCGTTCTTTGTTCAACTTCTTGTCAGAGCCGAGGGAAGGGGAGGCAGACCTCATCGCGCTGCAGTGAGACGAATCTAGTAATCATCGCCGCGCGTAACGACTTCCTTGCAGGTCGGCCGCAGAATGATCGTATGTTCCTGTCGATGTTGCGTCAGCTGATCGTAATGCACGACGAAGTGCAGAGAAAAAGACCCACGTATTGTGCAGTCTGCGAGCCTTCCTCGTCGTATAAGGGCGGGTAGTCCTGTACAATCCCGGCCATGACAAGTTCCCGGAGCTGCGAATATGTAGCGTCGTCAGCTCTCGGAGCTCGTGTCGCGATAGGACCGATCGACTCACGGCCAGAGCATAGCTCTTCTCGCCTGTTCGGTCGAGGTATCGCTTGCACCAGGGCAGAGTACCAAAGTTCTTATCAATCGAAGCGAGTAGCCGCTTTGAGGAGTCGTGTCTGTCGTCGTCTGGCGAGTCAGCGGCGAATGAGCGTACACGGGTCATATCAAGAGGACTGACCGTAATGGAGCGCGAACGCCAGCCATTCGCGCATAGTGCGAGCACTCGCCCTGCAGCGAAACCGAGAGTGAGCTCGCCGCGCCATGAAGCTGATGAGCGAGCGCCGTGCAAGACTTACGCCGCCCTGAACGTAACCTCGTCCGGTCGAGCCGAACGTCTCGATCGCAAAGTACTCTCCTTCCTCCATCTTCTCGCCGGCCTCTTCGTCGTCCGGGTCGTATGAAGCCACGATCGGTACGGACTTGCCGGCGTGAATGATGTACGGGTCGATCGAATGGCCCGTCAGGTTCCGAATCGACTTGACTGTCGCGCCGGGGGGTTGGACAACTCGACGTCAGCGATCTCTCTGAGCGTAAGGAAGCGATACCGTAAGCCTGTTTAAGCTCACCCTGATGGGTCTTGCCGCCGACTTCGACCTCGTAGCTCTCCATGACCTCCTGAATCGCAGCGCCGATCGTTCCCATCCGAACGTCGATACCTGCTTCCTGCAGACAGCATCGGGAGTCAGCCGCAGTGACAAAACCCTGACGAACAGATGGCCGAGTGTACTTTGACGCCGGCTTCCGTCGCTTCTTGGACGGCCTTGAGCAGGTTGTCGTACGTCGGTTCCCAGTTAAGCGTGAAGGCCGAATCGACTATGCGGCCATTGACGTGCACGCCAAAGTCCACCTTCAGGACATCCTCCTTCTGCAGCACTGCGGTCCAGAAATGACGTCAGCGGAAGAGCAGGAGGCGCGGCCTGCAGAACTGCGGATTGGTTGCGCGCACCGGTCTTGTCTCCCGCGTTCGGGGTCCAGTGCGCCGCGCAGTGATTCCGACTCAATCCTGTCGGGAACCCAATCCCCGACTTCATCCCATTCTCCTCGACGAGCGCGCGCGTCCCGTTCTCGATCATGTCGGCAATGTCGGTCATCTGCATCCCGGGCTTGATGTTGGCGCGAGCATACTGGCGCACTTGGCGGTGCACTTCGGCGGCGCGACGGATCGCGTTGTAGTTGTGAGGTGACGACTCGTCTTCCTGCATGAGGAGCCGTTCCTTCTCGCGCATCTCTTCGGATGTTGTTCGGTACGAGTTGCTGCGGAGCCCAAAGAGTGGCGAGTCGCGCTTCGGCTGTCAGCAAGCCCGCCCGACCGGAATCTTCCGCTCGCCTGAGAGAGAGCAGTTACTCACTCTCCGAGGTAGTCGTGCGTCTGTCCGACGGGGTACTGGCCATCCTTGAAGAACTTTGAGACGGGGACGGTCGGCGGTGCCGTCTGGACGACCTTCTTCTTCTTCTTGTTCGACTTTTTCTTCTCTGTTTGGAGCCCGGATTACGAGTCAGTATGCGTTCTCTCTGGCGCCCGTACGACCTGGTTCCGTGGGCGAGCGTGGACAGCCAGACGACTTGCTCTTTTTCTTGTCTGTCGGCGACGAGCTCCGGATGTCAGTTCTGGTACTCGCTCTGACTGGCCGCAGCTCCCGAGCGCACCTGATGTCCCGTTCGCAGGCCCAGCTGCCTCGTCGTCGTCTTCACCGTCGTCGTCGTCCAGTTGCTCGTCGTTGCCGTTCGGCTCGGGAGCGGCGGCGGGAGCAGTGTTCGAGTCGGCGAGCTTCAAGTTGGCGAGCTCGGCGGATGGCGCGCTGCCATTCTGCTCGGTAGGAGCTACAGTAGCCATCTTCACAGCTGCCGATAGGGACGTGGCAAGTGCACTCTTGACCTTCACTTTTTTTTTGCTCTTCACCGCTTCACCGCGAAGGTTACACCGCCACACTAGAAACGCGGGGGGTGTTCCTCGTACTCTCGAACACTGGCACAGCGAGCAGGAAGGATACGCCGTTTCTCTCGCGGTTGGGAAGCAGCACTGAAAGCCGTGCGAGATCAAACGAATATTGCCAGAAAGCGAGAGGCATCTACTTCTTGCCCTGCTGCTGCTGGGCAATGACCTGTTGCGCGCGACACACGTCAGCTCTTCGAGAGTCCGAGAACGCAGAAAAAGGGAGACGAGACCAGAACGCACGCGCTTGACAATCTTGGCCTCCTCGACGAGGAAGGCGCGGACGATGCGCTCGCGGACGCAGTTGGAGCAGCGCGAGCCGCCGTACGCGCGCTGGACCGTCTTGACGCGCTTCGAGACCTGCGCGTACTGGCGCGGGCGAAGGGTCGGGACCTGTACACGCAATGTCCTCGGCGTCAGTTTACGTCGTCGGAACGTCAACAGACAGTTCGAAAGAAAGGGGGACTCACACCCGGGAGGGCGATGTGGCAGTCACCGCACTTGGGGGCGGACGCGGCCTTCTTGACCGTCAGGTAGCGGAGCTTGCCACCTGCATACACACACACACACACACACAGCGAGACGCCCGTCAGCGTGACTGTTCCTCCCCTTCGCGCGTGCATCTCCGCTGCTGTCGCCGGCGATTCCCGTCCCGAGATCATCCCGCGTCTCTCGCGCCCGCCTCCCGTCGTCCTGGCCGCGCGATTGGACAGCAGCAGCAGCAGCGGTCTCCCTGCTTGCTAGCGCTTGTAGCTGGTCCGGGTGGGCTGCCGCGCTCGCAGCCCTCCTCCAACCCGTTCGACCAATCCAGCCTCTCCACCTCCGTCCGACGTTCGCAGGCGCGTAATCTCAAAAGTGAGCGGTAAATGTACCCGGGGTCTTGACGATCCGCTTGCCGTTCGACTTGGTCGAGTAGGACGAGCGGGTACGGAGGGTGACGCGCTGAACCATGGCGAAAGACTAATTGGCGAGGCGCGCAAAGGTCGGCACGAGTCGCAAACACGTCGTTCGAGACGTATGAGCAGTCGAGCGAACCGGCAGAGGTTTGTTACGAGGTCGTAGGGTGGGTCGCAGGTTTTCGGCACGAGGGTTGGCAGGTTGGCGGTTTCGAAAGTCGACAGTCGACCGGCGACGAACGAGGCGAGCGAGGGGCAAGGGACAAAGCGGACACGGTCAGCACGGCTCGATAGATCGTAGCTAGGCCAGCTAACTCACTTGGCGGGGTCGGTGGGAACGGCGGCGCGAGGAGAAAGTCGCGGATCGGTTCGCGGGCGGTGCTCGTCCAGTTCCGCGTCTCGTCTCAAGCGAGTTTCAGCTCACCCAGCTCGAACTTCTCGGATGCCGGCTCTCTTCTCTCTCTCTGTTCCGAGCAACTGGCATCCATTGTTTCAGTAGCTTACAGTAGACCTATGCAACCCCTTGACCTCGCCTGTGCTCTGTAACAACGTGCCCCGCCGGCCAAAGTCCCCGTCCCAGCAGCCACCCGAGCTCGAGAAAATCCAGCAGACCTTTCGCCCTCTCTACACAAGATTAGTTGACCGCTCTCAACTGTGAATCTGGCGGGTATGCGTCTGCAGCTCGGACTCTACGCCATCTCCATCGCGTCGCCGTTCTCGGTCGCGCCAACCTGGCCATCCTCGCCAATCAGCAACGAGTTCTGCTCCTTCAAGAACTGCACACTCCGCTTCTCGTCCAGGAACCTATTTTCAACGCGATGCGGGTAGCAGGATTAGTAGAGAACTTCCAGTACACAGGTCACGAGGTGGGCTGAGGCACGCACAGGGTGTACACTCGTCGAACGTCGGGAACGTCAACCTGGGTCGCCTTTCGTCGGCGCGCGACCAGGTTCGACAGCGTGATCAGCTGGATGACGTAGCCTACATCACCAGACATTCCTTCATCAGTGAGAGCTCATGAAAGGTAGCAAAGAGATCTGATCAAACACACGAAGAGAGGTTTCCGAGCCGATCTTGGTCAAGATCTCGAGCGCAGCCGGTGACAACGAGACGTCCTCTTCTTGGGCACTGTTCCGTTTTGTAGCAAAGTCAGCAGACTCTCCACATAGTCGAGTCCACTGCAGAGAGGCCGACGCACCGAATCGAGAGAATCTCCTTGATGTCGTCCGCCTGGTACGTTCCCGTCGAGATGATCAACGCGCGGTCGAGCAAGTCGATCGGGATCCCGTGCGGCGACTTGTACTTGGTACCGCGTATCCGCGTGATGCCGCGGTTCGAAGCCATGATGACGATCGGCGCGAGCTCGGTTTCGAGCGCGCGGTTCAGGAACGAGAAGCATTCAATGTCGAGCATGTGGACCTGCGGGTCGAGTGGGCGTGTAAAGACGCGGCTTCATCATACAAGCTTTGGAAGAGTGCAGCATACCTCGTCGATAAAGAGCACTCCGGGCACGATCTCGGCCTTGCCCTCTTCCCGCCAATCGCTGACCTTGGCGTTGATCTGGTCACGCAGCTCCGACTTGATCTCGCCCGTGTCGCCTGGAAAGCGTTTGCTTGTCAGACATCGAACTTGGGAGTACGAAGAACGCGAATTCACTTACCGGCAAAGAGGGCGAGGAAGCCCTGTGTCCGCGAATTGATGACATCGATCTCGTGCAACGACACGGTATGGACCACCTCTTTCCGGACCTGCAGCTCGCCTTCGGGGCATTGCACGAATTTTGTCTATTGCGTGGGTCAAGAAGACGCTGTTAGCTTTGCGCGGCGAAATAGGAGGAACTCGTCGACATACGTCGGCGCCCATCGCATCGTAATCCCTTGCCCGCGTGAATGACCTTCCGAGCTTGGAGATCTTTCCAGTGCTCTTGTCGATGACGATCACATCGCCGGCGATGACCTTCTCCTTCGAGAGCGCATCGATCATCTTGTTGCCGAGGTCGTACACCGTCTCCATGTCGGTCGTCTTCATCGTGATCTTGCCCGTTTTCGAGGCCTGCAGGTCGAAGTCCGCGCATCAGCATGGCACCAGGACGCTAGAGAGCGAAGGAGGAACGTACTCCGGTCAAGCTGCGGTCAATCTGAATCTCGACCACCTCTCCCTCGATGATCTCGCTCTCCTCCTTGATCCGGACACCGATACTCCTCCGGAACGCCTGGGTCAACGCCTCGGTCTTTGACATCTCGAGCGAAAAGATCTCGGACGCCGAGATCATGGTGAACGGGACGTCGGATCCGAGCGACTGGGCCATTCCCATCGCGATAGCCGTCTTGCCCGAACTCGGCGGACCGGCCATGAGGACTGCGCGACCTGCGATGCGGCCTTCCTTGACCATTTTGAGAATGACACCGGCGGCTTTGCGGGCCTTGCCCTGGCCGACCATACCCTGACTGTTGCCCCTCGGTTCGAGAGTGGTGGGGTCGAGACCGAGACCGCGGATGTGAGAGTGCGCGCCTGTCGTGTGCAGCACTTGTCAGTTAGCGTACATGGTCTCGAGAACCCTCTGTGGCTCGTACCGATGCGCTCGACCTTTGTGAGGTCTCGCTCCGTCGTTTGAGTCGCAATGGCAGCCTGTCGATGTAACGACACGAGGACACGACCAGGGTCAGCGCACGCGCGCCATTAGCGATCTTGCTGTCCGCACAGAGCTCACCATGTTCGCTATTTGATGCTGTAGTGCAAGAGACGAGGTCGAGTTCTTCGACGCACGCGGGCGGTGCACTCGAGTCGGCAAATGGGAAATCTAGGAGTGTGACGACAGTAATGCTGAGGGCGAATGAAGCAGACGAGAGACGGTCTGTAATCGTACAAAGTCCAATGTACAAAGTCCGATGGGAGCGCCGCGATAGTCTTCGATAAAAATTCACCCTCACAGCTCCTGAAAAAGACGAGGCGAACGGGGGAACGTTTCGTAAAGTCCACAGTCAGGCTACACGGGTCGAAAGAGAAATTGCGAAAGAGTCTGACAACAACGGGGAAGGGAGACAAGGACGAGGGAGACATGGGCCGCAGCGGAAGGCGGAGAGGGGATCCGGAGAGAAAGAGAACGATCCGCAGCAGCCACCGTTGGGAGGCGCTGGCAGTCCTCCGGGCCGCGATGGGATCATCGTACATCGATGGGTCGGCTGAAGAGTCCGCGCCCTTTGCCCTTGCTGTTCCGTTGCTCGCGCTCCCATCGCTCGTCAGCAAGGTACGCCTCGACCGCCTCCTCGAGCTCGCCTCCTTCGCGCGGCTCGACCTCCTCCGGATCGCCTCGAGCGCGTCGGTTCTCATGGATGAGGTTCGCCTCCTTTTCTCGGGCGTCGAAAACCTGATCGACGTAGGCTGTAGCCATCGCCCAGTCCGTACATTTCGTCTGCGTTTGGAACCGTCGAACAATAAGTCGCCTTTTCTCCATTGCTGGCGGTAAGAGAGGCTCCGATGAGGTCGATGGTCGTGCACCGGGAGGAAGGAGGATGAACTGGCGGGTGTGCAATAGCTGGGGGGTCGTCGAGAGGGTCGAGGTTGGGAGATTGTTCTGGCGACAGAGTGCTCGGCCCTGCCGGGGGAGGAAGATCAGCGGCGCGCGGTAGAGTTAAGCGGCTGTGAGCGATCGCAGCATTGACTCACGTCGACACCGTACCGCATGCTCAGTCCGAGCAGCGTATCATCAGGTTGGAGGTAGTGCAATTGCGGCTGAGACCGCTTGTCCTCCCCCTTTTCTTTCCCGCCGGCCGGTCCGACCGGGTCGCCGTTCTCATCGTATTGTGGCGGTAGCTCGTCGTCTTGAATGGTCCTGACAGCAGCGTCCGCCAAGTTGGCGAGTCGTGATGAATCGTGATTGACACCCGTGTCCACATCGTCATCGTCGTCGTCGCCCAGCACAAAGTCGGTAGCTGCGCTACCATTCGACAGATCGTACCCCGGTGGTAGCGAGTGCGCCGTCTCGTCTGCCGTGTTGAGCGAAGTCGACCCCTGCGGATCGCCGAGGATGTCGCTAACTCCGGTACAGACGATACAGGACTGCTGGCGCCCCAAGGTCAGTAACAATGCTTCAGAGTACGAGTATGAGTACAGCTGCAGGGTTACCTGAGCCAGGGTACGCCGCTTCCGGACACAAGCGCCGCAAACAGAATGGCCGCATCCGAACGTCACGGGTGGAGGGTCTGGCTTCTCGCTATAGCTCGGGACGGCTAGTGACGACCCGTAGAGGTCGAGAGTACCGCAACAAGCGGAACAGAGGCTAATCGAGCCGGAAGCCATGGCGCGACAAGCGAGGAAGGAACAGGAGCAAAACGAAGCGCCACACGACCTTGGCATCAAGCATCTCTGTATCTGTCTATGGAAAGCCTGCAAATCATGCATGCGAGGTATTGCAGATGGGAATGTGAAGACAATCTATCCGATTAGGGCAAAGGCGTGCAGGTTAGGTAGGACAAGAGTGTCTGTTAAATGATGGCGGACGATGATGAAAGGACGAAATCGGCTGATGGAGAGCGGGACGTATCCGCGCGCTCAGCCTCGGTAGCCCGTACCGATAGCGGACGAGGCGCGTCCATGGCCGACTGGACGTCTTGCCATGCCGCTCGCTTTCGACGGGATTCCAATGGCGGAGGGCGCTGCTTGCGCAGGCCCGGCTGGTCCAGAAAACCCGATGGCGGAGCCCGCGTAGGAGGGCATGCCGTAGAAATGTTGTTGATGCTGCGCAAAGTGAGGCTGGAAGAAGGGCTGCGACATCGCGAACGATGGGGCGAAAGCCGGCATGTGCTGCTGCTGCGGCATCATCATCATCATCGGGTGCTGCGGCGGGTAGCCGTACGGCATGCCTCCTCCAGCTGTCCCAAATGCGTCGTACGATCCGAGGCTCATCGACTGCTGGTGAGTCGGACGAGTCGAACCGCTGTGACCGCTCATCATGCTGCCGCCGCCGCCGCCCATAACGCTTTCTGCCTTGGCGCGAACCGCGGCTTCTTGCATCATGGCCATCATCTGCTGCGACCGCTGGTGGAGAGACATTTTCTGGTCGGGCGGAAGCGAGGCGTCTGTTCGGACAAGCTAGTCAGCCAGGCGCTCGAATCAAAAGACCCACGAGAGTCCGACTCACAAAGATAAGGATCGACACCTGGCGGGGGAATAGCGAGCTGTGAATACTGGCCCCCCAGACCCAAAGCGGGTAGACTGGGCATGCCCATCTGCGCGCCGGCTCCGCCCGCGCCGCTCATAACGCTGCCGCCACCACCGACGCCTCGGCCAAAGCCGCCGATCATCGAGCCACGCGACGGCAGGTTCGCTAGCGGTTCGTTTTCGTCGGATGCGTCGCCGCCGAGGAGCGACTCTTGCGCGTCGCCGTCGGGAATGAGCCCACTCGGGTCGTTCAAGTCGCGGCCAATCTGCATCGCCCGAAGCGCTTCCGCACGGTGACGTGCCTTCAGCCGATCGTGAATGACTCCCTCTGGAGCGGGAGTAGCTTCATTCTGACCGGCGCGGGCGTTCTGACCGGCGCGGGCGTTCTGACCGGTCTGACCAGATGGGGACGGATCCTTCGGACTGGCGAACGGCGATGGGACCGGCGGCGCAAGCGCTGCAGAGACGTTGACGGGAACGAGGTTCGGCGTGGATCTCGAAGCAGGTCCCAGCATGCTCAGACGCTGCGACCTTGAACCGCCAACCGTCGACATTGCTGTCGCGAGATCGAACTTGACAGACGGTTTCGACGCATGCGAGCCGAGCTGCGATGGCGTGTGTGACGATCGTATTCCAACGCCGAGGGCCGACGTTTCTGGTGAGCGATCCTTCGGGGTCTGCGGGAACGACGAGCTAGTGGTCGCTGAGCCTGAAGACGCCGACGATCGGTCGCGCGACACGGACTGCAGAGACGGCGAAGGCAGGGCCGAGGAGACAGTGACATCGGTAAGTGACGACGGTGCGGTCGAATTGGCCGTAAGGGATTGCCGCATCGACGCCGTCGTCGGGTTCGAGATGGAACGGGGCGCTTGATACGGCAGCCTCTGCGGTGACGGTGGCAGAGCTGGCGCTGCCGTATTGGCCGTCGTCACAGCTTGCGAGACAGTCATCGAGGTTGAGAAGCTGAGCGTCGACACGCTGCGGCGGTTCGAGCCGCGCCGAGCGAGCGGGGCGACCCCCATGGACGCCTGCGACATTCGTTTCTGCTGATGCGTCGGGAACGGCGCAGCGCGCGACATGCGGTCGGTCAATGCCTCAGTCTCCGTTCCGCGCGTCGTTTCGAAAGAGGTGCGCGAGCGAAGCCCGCTCGCAGTCAAGGCCAAGTTGGTCTGGCTCCGACTCCGGATCGTCGAGAGCGGCACCTCGTCGTCCGACTCTTCGTCAGAAGTCGAAAGCCGCTCTTCTTCGCTCGAGTCGCTGTTCCAACCCTTGCTGGGTCCCGCCGTCGCTGGCAAAGTGTTGCTCTTCGCGGGAGCCCCAGGTCTCTGCATGCTCACCGGCCGTCCGACGCCCATCGCTTGCAGAGCTTTACCAACCGAGTCTGGCTGAAGCGATGATGTCCGCTTTGGCCGGTTGAAAGGCTCTTCAGTTCGCGCCTGAGGCGTAGGTGGCTGGATTGAGAAGCTCGGTCCGCGCTCGTGAGCAGATGATCGCTCAGACGACGTCGTCGTGAGAGGAGATGTGGTCGAGCGCGCCGTCGAACCGAGGTCGGTGTCGATCGCTGGTAGCGCACGGTCTTGCGTCGGCGGGCTCGCAGTAATCATGTCGCCATACGCCGCGATCAGTCGCAGCTCAGAATCACCGCTCGACATGCGTTTCGCGGGGCGGGGACGTAGAGCGGCGGCGGCGGGAGGGGAATACGCAGCCCGCTCCGACGAGACGAGCGATTGCCGCGACTGGCCGGCAGAGGCCGACAGAGGGATGGCCTGAGTTTCAGGCGGAGGGAGTGCAGAGGTGGTCGTCGCCGGCGAGGTGGCGACAGAGTTCGACACGGACGACGACCGCGAATCGATCGACGATCCAGACCCGTTGCTGTGCTGCCCGATCGCGAACGAAGGCCTCGGAGGAATGAGGATCGATGCACCGGCTTCGGAGAAACTCGAATTGCGCCGGCTCATGCGGCTTTGCGGCCTTTGTGGCTCGAAGCGAGGACGGCTATCGAGGGGCGGCGAGTCCATCGAAGCGAGCGAGACGGCCGATTTGGACCTCGCCGACGCGACTCGGAACGCCTCTGCTGAGATCGTGCCCGAGCCCGACTCACAGCTCTGCGAGGGAGGGCGCCCCTTACCGAGCGTTGCTAGGGAAGGACGGCGAGGCTGTTCAGGCCGTCCGGTATCCGACGAGCCGAGATCAAGCGACGGCCGCAGCGATTCCTGCTGTTGATGCGCATCTTCGTACTGCAAGTCCATCGAAGGGCGTGAGAACTGGCTCGTAGTCGGAGGAATGGGAGCGGGTGGCGGGAGCTGCGGTTCGACGGCCTGGAAAGACGGTATCGGGTGCGACGGGACCGGATCCTCGTGAACGCGCGAAACGGTCCGGAACGATTTCACAACGAAGCCGCTGCCGTCGTCGCCGTCGTCGTCCACTCCGGAGCCATACAGTCCGCTGCCCGAGCTATTTTGCCGCGGTTTCGGCTGCCGTCCGATCCGCCACCGATTCCACTTTGCTTGATCGTCGGCGGCCGCACCGGGAGCCCCGGCAGACGCTTGCCGCGGTCGCTGGCCGACGTCGAGGGATGGACGGGTTGGGGGAAGTGAGAGTGTACTACCGCGGGCGGCCGCTTCGCTCGCCTGCGGGTACACATGAGCCGGTCGGGAAAAGGTCGAGTCGAAAGACGGGCGATAGTCATCCTGCGGCGGCGGCTGGCTATGCCAAGCCGAGTACGATTCCCGCGGCCCTCGGTCGCGAGACGCCCTACTTTCGACGTCTGCCGCCTCATAATGCTGTTGCGGGCCCGTACTCTGCTGCTGCACGCGGTCGTCCGAATTCGACTTGAACGGCGACAGGAAGCGCGAGGAAGGGGCTGGAGGGGCGGTCCTCAGCGCGCCGTGCGCTACCGGCTGGCTCGTGAGCGCTGGATTGGTGGTTGAGAGACTCGGTCCAGCATGACCAGAGGTCCCCTGAGCTGGAGCTGCTGCGTGGCACGGACCGACGAATGACTGAACCGGTTCGGGTGCACGTCGCTTCTTTCTCGAGAAGAGTCCCATCGATCGCCCGCCTCGAGTCCTGCGAGCCTGCTCTTGAGATCAAAAAGTCAGTTGAGCTGGTCAATGTGGTCGATCGAGCGAGATGTGGTCGTCGGCTGTTGTACGATGGCTCGATCCCTCGCCCCGGAGGGAGGACCCGTCGCACGTCGCCGTCCGCTTCCTGGCGTAGTCCGGTTCGTAGCAATGGAAGGCTAGGAGAACTCACTCGTTACGAACGCGTATAAACTTGCAGACTGGTGCTTCGGGTCGAGGCCAGCGACTAGGGTTGTTCTCGCGCGAGAGCCCAGCACTTGCAACCGGCGCCGTCGATCGCTTTCGAAATGAACGCCTGAAAGCGACTCCCGTCTTTCTGATTCGGCCTGATTTCACTTTGGAAAGATTTACTATTTGGCCTGCTGCGTTGTGTTACATGCGAGCTGTGGTCTAGAGGCTAGGGCGCGAGCTGCGGGACCGACAACTTTCACGCGCGACTTTGACACTGTCTCACATTTTCGCCGTCATAGTGGCCCGCCTCTATACCCGTCTATAGACCTCAATCGTGCTTCTCATCCGTTGCTCTTCGGAAGCTGAAGGTGCACGAATGAGTGAAGCGGCTAGTCGCAGTCATCTCTCGCCCAAAGAGTTCCCCCTGCGCACAAAGGCTCACATCGCTCGCTTGTGTCCGAAAAGCAATGACGTCGAAGTCCGGAAAACGGCGAACCGCTCGCGTTCCTCGCACAAGCTCGCCTCTCCCGCCGGACGCCGGCAGCGGAGAGAAAACCCTTGCCGCTCGCCAAGCGACGCGTGAGAGAGAAGAGCGACCATGTTGCCTGTGACCTCCCTCCTCCCGACCGCATCTCCTTCCTCTGGGTTTGCTTTTACCACGCAGACCTGAGGTCCGGCGCAGGCGCTTTCCAGGAGCCGACAAGATTGACACCGCCTCGCCGGCCGGCAATAAACCGCAGATCCGGGTAAGAAGCTTGTTTCGAGAACCCGCAGCTCCAACGGTTTTCTTTGCTGATCCTTTGTTTCTCGACGTAACAGCTAGCTCTCCTCCCGCTTACACCTTCTTTCATTCCTGATCTCGCCGAACACCATCTGCGCAAGCGCCCATCATGTCTGGCAGGAATCACTACCGCACCTCATCGCCTCCGGACGCCGCCAAGCTATCAGCCCCGCCCGTACCGCCTCGACGACCCATCATGCTCGCCACGCCTTCCCAGGGCTATCCATTCCCAGTCATGAGCTATTCGGACCGTAGCGAACCCGCCGAGCCGGTCGCACAGGCGAAGAAGAAGGTCACGGTGCAAGTGCCTGCGGCGCAGCAGCAACCTCGCCGGAGGGTGACTCCGCAAGGGGACGGGTGGGACACGCCGGAGCGACGCCCTTCAGGCATGGCGAGGGGCTCGTCCTCTTTCTCGTCGGGTTCATCAGATGGGACGCCGTCCACGTCGTCGTGCGAGACTCCCGACGACGAAGAAGACGACCTCGACGGCGACGAGGCGGACGCGGCTGCGGATGACGACAGCATCGAGGCGGCACTCGAAGACCACGACGAGGCTTCCCACGGTCGCGCTGACGAGCTCAGCGGTAAGGCCGTCCGTCGGTTGAAACACGCCGACGTCGAACCATCCAGGCCGACGACTCCCGCCGAGATGGTCTTTGCTCGTACCAAGCACGCCGGAGCGACTCCAGGAGCTCCGCCACCCGCTCCTTTCTATCACCCAGACTTTGATCACCCGTCAGACAGCCTCCTCGATCGGGAAGACGTTCACGATGGAGCTGAATCACCCGAAGACGCCGTGGCGGCTTCGCCCCGTCGGACCTCTTCCAATTCTCTATCGAAGGGCGTTTCCGGCATGACCCTCACAGATTTCTGAGTGGGAGGACGTTGTATCCAATCTGTTCGCCTGGCGCGACCATCCGATCTCGGTGAGCTTTGAAGTGTTTCTTTCACTTCTGTGAGCTTCCGCTGACCTCCGATCGCATCGCAGATCTCACGCTACTCTCTTCGCCTACTTCCCTGTACCCTCACGGGCACACGTATATATGACGCCCCTCGCATCCTTCCTGTAGATATTCGCCTAACCGCCGGTTCCTTCTCCTCACCACCATCTACACCTTGTTGACGACTCCCGTTACTACCTGCAAACACGCATCATCGGCCTCTACAAGTGATGAGACGTGTTCGTCCGCGAGACTGTCTCGACGAAAAGGAGCAGAGCCGCTGGATGGCGAATCCCGCTTTCCGACTTTGGCGCTTCTCGCGCTGTTCCAGACTGCTCGGTTCGCCGGGAAATCCTACCCGCCATCTCAGTAGAGACGCCCCGCATACTTCGTGAAGCGGAACCCCCGCGGCATTTCGCCGTCAGGCTCCTTCATGGACAGGATCGTGCTCCCGGCTTTTTCTCGTCTGCACTCACTCATATCCGACCAACCGCCCCGCCCACGCAGTACACGGCTCTCGGCGGGACGAAACCCTACTAGAGCTCTGTCGTGTCCGGTAAGACACAAGATGCGTCAATCCCGAGGCTCGCGCCGGCTTTACGCTGATCCCGGGCTTACAGCCTTTGGCCGACCCGCTCAGAGTGTGAAGCATGCAAGGCCTCACCTACGTTCCGCCGAGCGCCTTGAGCTCCACTTCGGCGTCTGCGACATCAATCTTCGCCTCGGTCACGTCGACGCCTCCCGCCGCGACTGCGCAACCGGAACCGTCTGCGCGCGTGTCAAACTGGGTCGTCCTCGTCGCCGTCGTCTCGATCTTTGCACCCTTGTTGTTCGTGTTCCTCGGCGTCGTCTGCGCAGGACTGTACTCGCATACACGCACGATGCGCCGTCCAAGGTCGCATACCAAACAGAATCCGGAAGCAGGCGACAGCGGAGACGGGCCGCGCTTATCCGCTCGCTTTTCGTCGTTGAGCAACTCTACGGAGGGAAGCTTGCCCTCTCAGAGTAAGAGCGAGTACCCACCTGTGCGCGCTGGGCTGAACCGCTTCGACACGGTCGACCTCGAGGCGGGGCCGACAGAAGGTCAACTTCCGATGTACACGCGATGACTGGCGAAACATCGCACGAACTTCTTTACCTGCCAATGCGACTCCTCAAGTTCATTGCATCTAGCCCGAACAGTCCCCCAAGAAGTGTATCTTGTCCGTAATGTGACCTTCTCAAGTCGGGTTCCAATAGTCTGAAGCAGGGGAGTGACGGTGTCCAGTCGTGCACACCGACCTGCCTTCAAGCAGAACCATACCCATGCGTGTCCATGTGTATGATGAGAATCAGATGTGCTTGCTGCGTTCCGGTCCTCTAGGTCCCTTTCCGCGGCTTGTCCGGGATTCCTTCGACTGGCGATTCGAAACCTCCATATACTCGAGGCCGCTCCGCCTCAGACGAGCAAGCATACACTATTGTGCTCTCTCCTAGACGAGCCCCGCCAGCTCCCAATCAGGGAGTCACTTCGTCGCTCAACGTCCCGCGGCTTGACGGACGATGTCCACCCGAGTGCTCAAGCGCGACGACCCTGCCAAGTATGGATTCGTGCGGGCCTGGGAGCTCTACATCGAGCCACAGGTGATTCGACCTTGGCTGAACACTTCAAGGGATCCAGGTGCACGGCACCTGCCAGGCCAAATCGGCTTGCTGAGCTACTTCGAGAAGGAGCTCAAAAAGCTGATCAGCAAGACTTGGCCTAACCACTTCACGAGCGTCAAGAGATGTACACTCGCTGCGATGCTCTCCACGAGCGTATTGAAGCCGTCCAGCGGGCGCAGGTCGCTGGCTACAGCTCAGTTCTCGACATGGTGCGCATGAGTGGACACCAGTAGCTCGTGCGCTCACGCGGAGAGTCACAGGGAGGCGCTGCGTGGGTCTGTCAGACGCTTGTGTACGGCAACCATGCGACGGCGTCGATAACTAGCGCAAGTCTTTCATCTTCAAGCAAGCTACACAGAGATGCGGCTCCACGGCATTTCTGATGCCCGGCCTACATGCCACCTGAATGCAGAAGAGCGTAGCGTATGATGCCCTGTACAAGTGGTGGGCCGCCATGTTCCAGGCCCGCATCGTCGTCGGTGCAGGGAAACACATGGGCGCCGCCGTCTCAGTGCAGGAGTGGCTCAGCCTTTCGAACTCGGGATACAACTACCAAGAGGAAACCGGGTTCTGCCGCTTCTCCTTGGGAACTCGCTTTGCGACGTACAGCCGTGATGCGCAGGAAGCCGTCCGAGCGTACTTGAGCGATTGCGAAGCGCGGTGTGTTGCCGCCGCGCCGCGAAGCACGACCGGTGAAGCCTTCAAGAGCCTTCTGGTGCGCCCCCCCTCGCTCAAGTCTGCGACTGAGCGGAACGTACTAATCTACGGTGCCAAGGGACAGCCCACGGCCGCGACAATCGAGGCTGAAGTGCGTTAGCCGATAAGCGCGAATCGGCCATTTGGCTGATTCTCGGACTTCGCAACAGCTCGCGAACACTACAAGACGCCTACGCAGGTCCAGCAGCAAGATCGGGCGGCAGAGACGCAACATCGTGGCGCGGCTGCGAGAGCACAGTCGAGCCGCTACTCCCCGCCCCATACCGACGAGCGTTGTCGCTCCCGCTCGCCCTCTCGCCACAATTTTGACGAGGCTCGCGCTGATCTCGCCTAGCTCTCTCGCTAGCACCGTCGTATGACGTCTCGCGCAGCGCGAATCTACAACGTACATTGGTAGTAGCGTTCTATTACCGTCACTTCGTCCCTGAGCGATCCGATTTGTAGTACTTTCCTCTGGAACGCTGGGAATCTCGGAGTTGCTGGAAACGCCGTCGGAGCGAAAGCACGTCTCACGACTCTGCAGAGAAAGGAACTTGAGCGCTTGCCAAGTCATGGGCTCTGCGCAGTGACTCGCTGCGGACGGCCAATTCGCGGGTACGTCGTAGGTGTATCTGTTCGGCGCGGAGCCCGTGATTAGTCGGGGCGTCTGCGCATGGCGATCTACTATGTGATGGATGCTATCGTCGGATAGAATCCCTGTCATCCGGGCTGTTCCAGGGCGAGTGACAGAGGAAATCCTTGGCCCGGACTTCGCTTAAGTCCGAAAGTTCTCCGCCGCTCCACGACGGACCAAAGTCGACGAGACGGAACCTCTGCCTCTCACCACCCTAGACTAGCTTGCAGCATGGCCGTGACACACCCTGACCTCCTTTGGGCCCAGCGCTCGTGAGTCTTAGCTCGCTCTGCTCCGTCCGCGGTCGTTGTCGCCGTCGCACCGGATCGCGTACGCGGTCAAACGGGAACGAACGACCATTCTCCGCTCTGACGCTCGAGAGCTGACATGGGACAACGGGAGCAGGTCCGACTCGGATGCCGACAAGAACATCATCTACCTGACCATCAGCGCCGCCGAGCTCGACCCCGACTTTACTCTCACGATCCAAGGCCACAAGATCTCGTTCTCGGGCAAGTCGCGCGGCGTCTCGAGCAAGGGCACCGCCGCCGACGTCGACGCGAAAGAGTTCAAGTTCGAGTACGAGCTGTTCGGTGACGTCGAGGAGGTCCGCCGCGGTTTGACCGGCAAGGGCGTCCAGGTCGTCCTCCGCAAGAAGGAGCTCTCGGAAGAGTACTGGCCCCGCCTCACCAAGGAGAAGGGCAAGAACTCGCGCATCTCGACCGACTGGTCCAAGTGGGTCGACGAGGACGAGCAGGATGGCGAGGCCGCGGCCGATGTAAGCTCGCAGCCACTTTCCGCGATGGGAACCCTAAAAAAGTCTCCGTCGCCGTTCTCTGACTCTTTCTCTCTCCTCTCCTGCAGGACGACTTTGGCGCGGGCGGTATGCCGCCGGGCGGAGGAAGGCCGGGAATGGGCGGCGCGGGAGGAATGGTAAGGCATTGCGCACGAGTCTCTCTGCACTTTCCGTTGCGAGCCTTGCTAACGCTGGCTTCAATCCCCGCAGGATTTTGCCTCGATGATGGGCGGTATGGGCGGCGCTGGTGGTGCCGGAGGTGCCGGTGGAATGGTACGAGCCCTTCCTCACCACGTTCTCCGCATCGACGGAATGACCTGACAGATCTCACTCTCGCAGGACCTCGCCTCCATGATGGGCGGAATGGGCGGCATGGGTGGCGCCGGCGGCGCGGGTGGCATGGTAAGTGGCCCGGTCTCTCCCGCGCGATGCAAGCACGCTCTGTAGCCTTCGGACTGACATGATCGCCGCCACCAATCGCAGGACTTTGCCAAGATGATGGAGCAGATGAAGGCCGCCGGTGTCGGCGGAGGCGAGGGCGATGAGGCCCCCGAAGGCGACTCGTCTGACGATGAGGGCGTGCGTCAACCTGCTCTCTCTCCACAGGGCACTGGACGGGAAATGGCTGACATGTCCGATTGCTTGCAGCCCCCTCCCCTCGAGGAGGCATAGACGCACTCAAGTCTCTAGCACTGCACGTCACATAGCACATTCTCGGATCGAAAAAGGAAAGAAGACGTCCTCCTCGCAATTCAAAACTAGCAGTTTCGCAGTTCGACTTCGCAGAGAATCCTCTCCAGACCCGCGAGCGCGATAGCGTATCCGACTGCTATTGCACGACATAAGAAAAAGGGAGTCTGGGTATACGAGCCGGAGCGAAACAGGGAGGGCGATTTCTCTAGGCCATGGCGGTTCGGACCCGTTCGAGCTTGAGCTCGAGTTCACGGATCACGGCGTCCTTTTCTGCAAGCTCTGCTCGGAGCTGCTCGTTCTCTTCGCGCAAGTCTTCCAGCTCGCCAGAGTCCTGCGCCGCCGGTGCCTGAGACTGCGTCGCATAGGTGCCGTTCGTGTTGGCGGCGGGGACGGCGCGCTCCTCCTTCTTGACCTCCTCGACGGGCGGAGTCGGCTCAGCCTTCTTGGTCTCCTGGACGAGGGGCACCGCCGGAGCAACCGGTGTAGGCGACGGTTCGACGGCCTTCGCAGGGGCGGGCTCAGCCTTCGGAGTTGGCGCAGCTTGAGCGGCCGGAGCAGGTGCGGGCGACGATGCGGCGGCGGCCGGCGCAGAGCCCTTGTACGGCTTGAGCTGCTCCGAAGTCGAGGACGAGACCTTGCGAGTCTCCATGTCGATCAGGACCGGCGAAGCCGTCTTGCCGTTCAGCCACTCGGTTGACGACAAAGCAGGCTGGTCCGAGGGGGCAGGCGGGAACAGGTCGGCCTGGAACGCGTCAGACTGGAGGGCGAGAAGGTATCAATACCTGTGCGGCCTATGGCTGTCGGCGTAGCTGTGAACGCACCTTGCGCGGCACGATGAACGAGATCGGCTCGACGGTCGAACCGACCGCCTTGTAAGCGCGACCGATCTCGGCGTTGGCCGGGTTGACTGCCCGCGCGGGGGCAAAGCACATGCCGCGCTGCGGCTGCGGGCTCGAGTAGTCGGAGCTGGAGCGAGCAGCAAGTCAACACAGGTCGAAACCTAAGAAGCGGCAACCCGGCGTACAGATAGAAGAGCTCGTCATCGGCCAGCTCGTACATGCGAACGTTGCCGTCTCTGAGGGAACAAACAGGGTTAGCTGCGACGCTTCGCGCTAATTCAGGCGCGCCGAGCGTACCCCTTGCCGGCAAGGAAGAGGACGCTGCGGGGAGGCAAGGCGGTCAGTTCCAGAGCGAACGACGGGACACCTTGACACAGCAAGAACTCACTTGTTTCCGGCGACAAAGAAGGGCATGAGCATGCCCGAGCTCTGGTCGATCGTCATCTGCTTGATCGGACCCTTGGTGAGGTCGCGCGAGTCCCACAGGAACGTCTGGCGGTCGCTCGTCCGCGAGAAGCCCGTCGTGACGATCCGGTCGAGCGATCCGAGCCAGCAGACGCGCGAACTCTTGACGCCCGAGTGAGAGTCGGCGACCGTAACGGCGGCGCTGCCCGTCCTCGGGTCAAAGAGGCGGAGCTTCTTGTCCTTGCAGGTCGTCGCGTACGTCGTGCCTGTCCAGTCCCAATCGAACGATTGCACCATGTCGGCGTGCGTCTCGCTCGACAGGACGCTCTTCTGGGCGTCAATATCCCAGATCTTGACGTCGTTACTCGCCGTCGCGAGGATCCCATCGGCAGTCGGGTGGAACCGGACGTGACCGGCCTTGCGGCCATGAGCGCTCTGGCGCCACAACGGCTCAATGTCGGGCAGATCTTTGCGGTCGCCCGACCAGGCGTCGCGCAGGAGCTGATCGTCGACGCGAGTGATTGCGAGAGCGCTGTCCTCGCCGACGGAAGCGATCAGCGAGTCGTCAAAGGGCGACCACGCCGTGTCGAGAACGGGCGCTGTGTGACCGCGGCAAAGCGGGAACACATCCGGGAGCTGCGGGCCGAAGTCGAGTAAGCAAGAGGCTTCGGAGCGACACGAGGGCCGCCTCTTTGCCTCGGAAGCGCCCTGAATGCGGACTGACCTTGCCGGTGATATCGAGCGGCGTGACGAGGAAAGCTCCTCCGCCGGACGCCTGCCAGTTGACGGCGAGGTACTTGCTCGAAGCCGAGACGAGGTTCGTGTCGAACGCCGAGGCTGCGCACGGGAAGGACGTCGTTGTGAGTGGATGCCGCAGCGTCGAGGGTGCGTTCCGGAAACGGGAAACGACTAACCGCTGATCTTGATGTTGTCGTATCGGTTTTCGGGCTTGGCGGGAGCGCCGTAAGTGTGCCGGTAGGCACTTGCGCGGACGAAACGGCTGCCCATGGTGGCTCAGAGAATGACGGCACGCGACAAGTGACAAAAAGATGGCTAGACGGGGAGTGACGACGGGTCGGTCAGTACGACGAGGCCTCGCGAGCGTCCGTGGTGTCGAAGCGCGATAGCTTCATATCGTCTCTATTGGCGTATAGTAGCGCTGTCTCGCTCGGCTGATCAGGAGGCGGCTTGCGTCGGACGGAAGCGATGTGACCGAACGGACGACCACCAGCACTCCGTCTGCCTTTCTAGGCCTTGTTCGACTCGGAGACCTACGCAGGATCAGATTTCTGACTCACAAAGAAGGGAGAACGGAGCCGCTCGGCCTTCAGCGAGTCGAGAGAGCGAGAGGTGTTGGTCAAGATCTCGAGTGACGACGGCGGGCGAAGGTGGGGCCGGCGACGACCGATCGACCTCGTCGACTATATCTCGTACAGCCCAAGGAACCCTTTCAATTGGAGTACGAAGCACTCTCGGTTGACTCAGCAAGCATGATAAAAAAGAAAGAGAGCCAAGGCCAAACAGTCGGCAGTTTTCCAGGCAGTGCGTCCTGGAGGCGCCGCGTTATCCTTGAGCTTGCGGCTCGAAAGCCCAGCTCGCATAGCGCCGTCCCGATACTGCGCGACTCGTCATGAGGGTGGTATAATAACTGCTTATGGATTGCCAGGGCGGGAATATAGACAAAGTCGCTTTTTGGTATCTTTACGAGAGCGTGTAGCCGCTGTTGACGATAAGGGAAGGTCAGTCTCGAGGACCACGCTGAAGGCCAGAAGAACAGAAGCGCACCCGTCGACGAGGTAGTCGGCGCCTAAAAGAGGGGAAGGGCAAGACCATGTCAGTCTCGCGCTCCGAAACGATCGATAGTTTTCGACTCGAAGACCGCCAGCTCCGAGCTTTCTGCGGTGCATTCGCCAGCGACGCTTACCGGTGATGTAATTGCCCGCCTGCGAGGCAAGAAGCTGTAGGACGGGGCAAGTTCGGTCAGCTGCGTTACTTTAGGACGAGATGCGAGCCGGAAAGAGCACGCACAAGGAAAGCGCCCTTGAGCTCAGCCGGGAGACCCTGGCGACCGAGAACGCTGTACTTGTACACAGTCTCGGCGACTTCCGGGGCGGCACCCATCGGCGTGTCGAAGAAGCTGGACGTGCAATGAAAGAGGCTTCAGTAAGCGCGACGCTCTCAAGTGAGAACCAAGTATCTCGGCGGCGACATTCTCGGCATGCTGCGACGGAGCGTCAGGCTTTGGACAGGAACTTACCCGGGCGAGATGGTGTTGACGCGAGCGAAAAGACGCCAGTCTCGGGCGACCGACTTGCAAAGGTGCATGACACCCGCCTTGGACGCGTTGTAAGCAGACTACCGAAGGCGTAGCGCGTCAGCTCGCGCAAGCAGACTACTTTCAGGTTCAAGGAGGAGTGTACCTGGTCGAGCGGCACGTTGACGATGTGCGCCGAGATCGAGGTGGTCGCAATGAAGCTTCCTGAGCCCTGCGCCTCGAAGACGGGTCCGACGGCCTTCATCGCGTAGAAGACGCTGTCGTAGTTGACAGCCTGGATCTTGCGCCACTGGTCAAGCTCGAGCTCGTTGATGCGGCCCGAACCACCCTGACGTTGGAAGAATCGGTTAGTGAGGTGGTTCGGCAGTCTCTCTCATTCGAGGTTTGGAGCATACCATGCCGGCCTGCAATATGAGACGCTTGTCAGTTCGTGCTGCGGATGGAAAAGAGCAGAGGGAGACAACGTACGTTGGCGATAAAGACATCGATGCGACCAAAGTCAGACTTGACGTCCTGGACGAGCTTCTGAACGCCCTCGTAGTCGCTGACGTCGCACTTGTACGCCTTGCACTTGACGTTGAAACGCTTTCCGAGCTCGGCGGCGCGCTCGTCCATGCCCTGGGCGGAGCGGTACTGGAGGGCAATGTCACCTCCCATCTCTGCGAGGGCCTCGGCGGCGGCAAAGCCGATCCCGCCCGAACCGCCAGTGACGATCGAGACCTTGCCCTTCATCGAGAAGAGCCTGTGCGCGGATGTAAGGGAAGGGGCCGCCTGTTAGCGTGCTGCATCGCGATCTTTGGAGACGAGAAAGAGTGGAGGGCGCCCTCGTCGGCTGGAGAGAGAACGCACTCGAGCATGCTGTTGGGGAGCTGGGGCGCCGGGCGCGGGAGACCGTCTGAAGGAAGCGACATGATGGACTGTTATATAGGCTGCGATATAGAGACGCAAGCTACGCGTGATCAGTTCGGGGAAGACGACGTCGCTGGACTCGATGACGCGGCTGGGGTTTGCGCGGGGTGACAGCGATGCAGACGCGCGTCAGCTCTAACGGGGAGAGCGAGTGCTTACAGGGTGAAACGACAAGCAGAGAGCACGAGCGTGTACTAAGCGATAACAGGAAAGCGAGAGTGAAAGGAGGAAAGGCAAGGACAGCAGGCAGGAGAACGAGTGCGCGAGGCGGCGGCCGAACCGACGACGCCGACGAGCCGCAACCCTCGATCACTTTTCATAACAACTGCTTCACGACGCAATCCTCTGCAAGTCTTGTAGCTCTCGCTGGCCTCCTCAATTCATACATAGGGGACCAGGGCAGCGGATCCACGCGCAGGCAGCTCAGAAAATGCTACTTTCCATTGCGAAGGTCATCCTCCGACGACAGGATCTATCCGAGAACAGGGAGCAGATCACGCGGCTGGACCGTTATTGCGTCTCGCGCGCAGAGCGGGAGGAATCAGGACGGCGCACAGGACGATGGCGACGATGACCTAGAGCACAGCGCAGACTGAATCAGCTGCAAGCAAGGCCGACAGAACGGCTTCCATACGAACGAAACTCACGAGAATTATGGTTGTGATGGCGCAGCAAACCCAGCGCCATTTGCGAGCGTTACGAGCGTGTTTGACGGCGACCTGCACCTGCTCAACGCCCTTCTCCATGTCGTGATTGACCGTTGCAGCCGTCTGCTCGATCTCGGCGATGAGGACATCTTGCGCTTCCACCATGACTGCCATCTGCCAAAGGGTGCAGTAGAGTCAGTACTAGCCCCAGGATCAAGGGAACAGGAAGAACCTCGACTGACATCCTGGAAGAGCTGCGCAAGCTCGATCAAAGTCTGCTCGATCCGAGCGAGCTCGGCCGCTCGGTTCTGCACTTCTCGCAGCGCTCCGCGGGCAGCTTGACTCCGTAAGCCGGTAGTCTAGAGGCAGGTCCAGGAAGCGAGTGAGTGCGGCACACTTCGGACGATGCAGCTCCTGAGCGAGAGCACTTACAGCTTGAGCGAAAATGGCGGGCTTCTCACCAGCTTCGGCGCGGTCAATCACCTCCTTCATCTCGTCAGACGGTAGCGAAGGATTGACGACGCGGATCTGGCGCTCGAGCCGGACTCGCTGCTTGGCGCGATGCTCCTGTTCGGCCGTGGCGTAACGTTGTATCACCTCCTTGAAGCGTTCCTTCAGCAGGCCGACTTGCTGCTGCCGGATGTCAACGTCGTGTAGGCATAAATCGTACGAGGACTGGCCGGCCGGAATCAAGACTCGCAAGTTGGCGTTCCCTTGTTCGAGCTCGCGAAGTCGGGTTTGAATCGAGGTGAAGAGGCTCCGCGCGGCGGTCGTCTGGCTGTCGAGGTCCTCTCGCACTTCAATTGCGACGGGACTATCCGCCGAGGGTATTGCCAGGAGACGGTCTCGGAGCGACCCAATGATCTGGATCAGGCTGTGGGCGCGCCGGACCTCCTGCTGCAAATCGGTAATCTGCAGAAGCCAGAGTATCAGCACGACTGGCCAAAATCAGACTGCGGCATGGGTGCGCACCTGCTCAAAGAAGGCGGGCATGTCTTCGTAAGGGACGTCGCCTTTCGAAATGCGCGGCCGGCCGGAGATGTCCGGGCCTGAATCGTCCTGGTTCGCGGCTTTCTCCTCTTCGACGAAATCCTCCTCGATGATGGTCGTCGCCGACGAGCGCTTTGGGGAGATGGGAACGATACTGACCCGCCTCCTGCGGGTCTTCTTCGGGCTCGGGCTAGTTGCCCAGCTGGTGATCGGGGGCGGCAGATTCGGCTCGACCTGGTACGCTGGTGAGAGGACGACCGAGCTCCGGGGTGACTCAAGTCGGTCTGGCTCTGGGAAGCGCGGTGTAGGTCGGGCTTGACGCGAAATTTGGTTCGGATTAAAGTCGAGCGGAATGGGCGCCTCGGGAATTGCGGCTGGCGCGATCGCCTCCGTTGCGATTGGCGGCGCTTCGTACTCGAGGACGGGACTCTCTGTGTTCTCCGCTGGAATGGGGGGTAGATTGCGTTGTCCGTTGTCGAGCGAAGGCTGTCGAGGGGAAGAATCTGTGGCGCTCGGTGCAGTGTTCCAACCCCAGCCGAAGCCGGAGAACCATCCTGTCGACGCTTTAGGTGTCGGAAAATGGCGGGACGACCGAGGGGAGGGAGTCTCTGGTGCAGGCGGCGCTTCGAAACGCGCGAAGGGGTTGAAGTCCCGCGGCGAGTCTGGCGGCGCAGAGACAGGGGAGTCGCGCGTGACTGCATAGTCGTAATCTTGTTGATAGACCGGTGATGGTTGGCGTCGCGGAGAGCTTGGTGGATCGGCGAGTCCTTGTGCTCGGCGCTCCTGCGGGTGACACCCAGATTAGCTCTTAGATCCCACCGTCGCACTCAGCAGCGATTTCACCCTGATTGCCGCCAGACGATCGCGCGCCATGACGAGCTGAGAGCAGCGATCAGCAAGCTGGTGTAGACAGGTGGCGATCTACGCGGTCGTGTCTGTCGGGCAGGAGAGGCGCGGGTCGGAAGAATCGGCGAACAAGCCACTCGGGCGCAGACAGCAGCTTAGCGCGGAGCACGACAGTACGTTTGACACAGTGCGTTTGGAAAGCAGATGTACGGGTCGACCGGCAAGCGCGTCTCTGTCGAGTGGCCTAGGGGCGCAGAACTCGTGTGTCAAACACAGGCCGAGAGGATCGCTCGATGACGGCAGTTGGTTCCGATCGGAGCTTAGTCGAATGGACTTCTTCGTGGTGTCGACAGCTCACTGCTGACGACGCCATTGACTTTGCCGGATGCGAAGCTATTGGGCGAGGCTGGTCGCCGAGAGAGGCTAAATTGCGGCCCGCATTCGGAAAGTGAGGCAGCAACTGGTGCGGTTGGGCACGGGCAGGCTCTCTCAGACTTCTGTAGCGACAACCATGTATATTACGACAACATTGGCAGGCATGGACAATCGTTATGTACTGGGCAAGGATGTGAGCTCAGCAGATGACTTTGAGGACGACCTTGCGGCGAAGAGAGTCTGCCAGGCAAGCTTCGAGGTCGGCCTGCTCGACGACGAGGCGGATCGTCCCACCGGGAACCTGCCATGCGAGTCCCCATTCAGCATCGCCGCCGTCCTCTGGTAGAGCGATACGGCATTCGGCGAACTTGCGGCGAATCGCTCGTCGAAGCTCGGAAAGCTCGGGGGTGACCTCGCTCGTCGAAAGCGATGGGACGCGCAAGACGATATTCTCGTCCTGATGGAGGACTTTGAAGGTCCACGGCAGAGGTTCGCTCGATGTCAAGGCAGGCGGTTGCGTCGGACTGCTCTGGATCGTTTCGAGGACAGTCGGTCCGCCTCGTGACGAACGGCGACGCGAACATGCCGACGCGGACGACGCGGCTCGCGAACGCGGCGTGACGGGCACCTTGTCGTGCGATAGACCGTGTCCGTAGCTCATGTTGGCGAAAGAAGAGGTCGACGATCGAGGGGTCACTTGGTCTGAAGTGCGAGGTTGCTGCATAGACGGCGGGACAGGCTACTCGATTCCGGTCAGCATTATAGTCGGCCGTTGCTGGGCAACCGGAAAGCGACTCACGAAGAAAGGAAGCGGCGGCACCGGCTCTTGCTCACAGCGATTCGCCACAGGGGCGGGGCTTGCAGTCCACTCGGCCGGCGGTGTCGGCGGGGTGATGCAGTCGCTGCCAGCGCTGCTCCTGGACAGGCTACGAGCCATAGAGCTTGCCGACGATCCAGACGAGCGTGTGCTCTCGATGCTGGACGTCGACGCCGAGGACCGGTGTCGGTTGACTCGCGGGTGGCCGAGCGAGCCGGTCGAAGCGGTGCGCTGCGGTAGTTGGGCAATAAACGACGCCGATTGCCGCCGAGAGTCAATCGTTCGTGCAATCTCTTCGGGTCGCATGTATTCGACTCGGCCAGACGGTGTTTGTCGGAAGGTCGGGAAGGGTGCTCCCCAGAGATCTTCGATGCTCGACGCCGTAGACTTGACGCTGCCTGTTCGGCGGTGCTGCAACGGAAGCGGAGCCGAGCCCGGCGCGGAGGGGACTCGGCCCATGCTCCCCGTCGCGAGCGAGGCGGGCAATTGAGAGCGTACGGCGCCGCTTGTGGCCAACAAGCGAGCGGTTGGCGCTAGAACGGGCTGGGTCTGCGCGCGTTCCATCAGCGGCGCCGCAGTCGCAGCGAATGCAGTCGGCAGCGCCGGTACTGGCTCGCGCGTTGATGGGATCTGCTGAGGCTTCCTCGCAGCGCCTCGCAGGTCGCCGAGCGAGCGAATCGAGCGGAGCCCTCCTGACGCCTTCTTGCGGAGGGTCTTGCCGAAGCTGTTCGCGCCTTCTGCGGATCGCGTCGGCGCGTGAGCAGTCCCAGCAGGGCCTCGTAAAGGTTTCGACGATGACGGCAGCGAGCTGGGCGCAGACTCGTCGCGCTGCTTGACGGGCAAGGGGCTGGTCGGATCCCCACTCGCGGCGACTCGCAGATTGGGGGTCGACATCTTGAGCGTGAGCGCGGGACGGAAGGGACGGCGGCTGCTGCTCTCGGCAGGCGACTTCAAATCGCGGGTATCGAATGAGGTGGCGAAGGTAGGCAGGCTCGGGCGGACGATATTGGCGTCGCGAAGCGAGAGGATCCCGCCGTGGTCTTCCAGCCTCACTTGGAAGAAATTCCGGACGAGTTCTGATTCGCAGACATCAGGCGGGAGCCGAAACAGCTGCTGGCAGAACGCCTCGAGCTCTTCCTGGCGTCGCATGAGTGACGACCGAGTCGTGAAGAACATCGCCTTGGAGGAGAGGCGAGGAACTGGCGACGCCAAACGTGCGGATCCGGCGATTCGGCGGTCATCTGGGAATGCGACGAGGAGGCTGGAGTCGCGTCGAGTCGTCAGCACAGGTTGACAACGAAAGTGCCGGGACGCCAAGCGCACCTGGATGCAAAGTCGGCAAACTCTTGCCAAGACCTCCATACTGTATGCGGCTCTTGATCGCCGGCGAGGCTCATCTGGCCGAGACTTTCGCGAGCGCGTCTAGGTGCAGGCTCGTCAGGTCGCGGGATCGGGACGACTCGGCACGCAAACAGCCATTGTTTGTTCGGTCCCTTGGAGAAGTGCGGTACCGATACGGCCGCGATCGCCGATGCCGAAGACTTGATCGGAGTGGAGAAGAAATCGGACGAGCCTGCCGTCGAGCGTGAGATGTCTCCTGAGGTATGGAAGAAGTCGAGGTTGGCGTCTGCGCAGGAGGCGGCAGACGGCGAGCTGAATGTTGAGGGAAACGGAGACGGGCCGAGGCTCGCCGGCGACAGCCCCGAAGGTACATTCTCAAGCTCTATGTATTTGCACGGTGTCGACGGGACTGAGGGTGTGTGTGCCGGAGTCTCGAGGTCGTCGAACGACAGCGCGAACGCCGAGAAATCGGGTAGGCCGATCGCGGAGGCCGACTGCAGGTATGCCACGGTGAGCTGCGCTCGCCTTCTCCGAATGTAATCGTACTACGTACCATTTCCATGGAGGCGGGCGGCTCCGTCGCGAAAGATTCCTTGCGCGCGCGCAGGTCGAGAACGGGGTTGGCTTCTGGAGGTTTGTCACTCCCTCGGACTTGGGCCAGCGAGTACTGCCGAGCGCGACTTTACTGCAGGGTGTTGCGTGACAAAGAGGGGACGCAAAGCAAGAGGTCAGACTTTCGGAGCGTAAACAATGCGGGAAGGGTGGCTCGGGATGCGCAAGGCATCGTGACCTCGATCGGAACCGAGCCCGGCTATGGCGCGCTCCCGCTCCCACTTTAAGATGCTTAACAGATGTCAACGTCTTCGATCCGGCCTGTGTTGGCGGTATTGAATAGCGAGGCTGGCGGCCAGTCGCTTGGGTCCGTGTGGCTCCCTTGACCAGTTGCTCCTTGAGGGCTTTTACTGCCTCGTTGACGCTGGCACAAGCAAGCTACCTTTGCCTTGTTGACTCACCACGGCCGTGGTCGCACTGACGGCTAGGATCTCGGACTGTATAGGAGCGTCGTCCGTCGTCTTTCAAGAGTGGGCAGCGAGGCAGAGTCGATCGAAGGTTCGGCGCAAGCGGCGATGAGACTGGTCGCCTTGACGGTCCCGAGCCCAGTGTTGTGGTCGTCCGAATCCCGACTCCTCGCTGGCTGTGCACGCGCTGCAGCTTGCCGGTGTGCAGGTTCAGCAGCTGTGGGAGCTCTCGTCCCTGTTTCGTTCCTCGGCTGACCGCGGGACCGGGCTCCACGATGCAACCTGCGGGTCACGATCAAAAATCGAAACGCGGAGTACAGTCGCGTCGAAACGCGTCGCTTTCCCCAGATCTTCGCCGCCGTGCTCGCGGTGCCTCGCTAACCGAAACCACCTTGACTGCGGTTGACTGCGGGCGAGTCGCCCCGAGACATGCTTCTTCTCGAGCGCGTGCGCGGAAAAGCGCAGTTGCCCGAGAGCTTCGGACAACGAGCTGCCTTGACTTTTGGGAGCTTCGGCTCTGGTTTGCGCACCCGGCTCAATGCTCTCTACAATTGCATGAGCGCCTGACAAGAGTCTCGTCAAAGTTGACGGCAAAGTCTGTTCGCCTTCGGCAGAACCGCGCGACCGACTCGCTCCAAGCTGAGTTGCGCAAAGTTGTTCTTCTGCTCTCGAAGGCGGTCCGGCTCCGCATGATTTGCGCTCTGCCGATGAGGTAGATCCCCCTCGATGTTGTTCTGCTCGAAGCTTGCATCCGAGACGGTCGCGCTGGCAGCGAGGCGCAGCGCTGCGAGGTGAACTCGGCCTCGGAGCACCGCCCGCGCCCTGGGTTGCACGGCCTCGCTCCGTCCGCGGCGCTGGGGGACGGGCGCGGGGACGCCAGGCGAGAGCGCGCTACAGTGCTACGGGAGCTTCGCCATCCAGCGGAAAGGCTGTGAACCTCGCGCAATGGAATGAAAGGCTCCAAAGCCGGGCCTTTTTTACGCCTCGATGTTGCGAACAGCAATCTTGGTAGCCCTTCCTCCGTAGAGCGATGCTTTCTTGCATACCGACGAATTCTTCCCGTTAACGAGCGGGTCCGACCTTCTCTCGAGCAGGAGCAAGCCATTCGCAAGTGTGCTTGGGACAGGGTGTGATACCTTGACATCCCCACCTCGGCACCCTCTGTGGACAAGCTATCAGTATAAAGACTGCAGTGAAGCGAGTTCGTTTCAGTTCCTCCGCCTGTGATCATGCGTGATCAACGTGAACTCGGCAGACGCACTTTCACCGGCTTTGACGCCACCTTCGCAATCGCGCTTCTCGGGATGCGACTGCGATGTTATGATGTACGGCTCGCCACGGCAAACGGACGACTGCGTTGCAGAAGGAGCCCTGCGCTCCACTGTTGATTCACCTATGACGGTATCATAGACCCCGACAGTCTCGGAGACCGCCAATTCGATTCTCTTGACGAGATCCTGAACGGCCGCGTCAAACTCACAAGCAAGCGCAACAGTGGCATGAAGTGCCTTAACCGAGTAGGATGCTACTGGCAAGCATGCTATCGCAAAGGGCCGTCCCGCCGCTGCAGCAAGCTGGAGCTTCACCGAGGCCGGCCGAACCTCCGAGGGCGAGCCTCCGTAAACGACGATCTTCTTGCCCTTCCCCGGGGATCTTCGACGATCCGGCGCTGAGCAGCGGCGGATTTGAGTGGCTGAATCCCGCTAAATCTGCTGCGGTAGTTGCAAGAGGAAGGGGGAGGACCATCATCTCGTCAAACGGGGATTGTCGACCCGAGGAGGGCCCGACAACGGAACGCTGCTTGGAATTTCGAGTCTTGAGTTCCGGTAGGCGATGCTCTAGAGAAGCTATGTTAACTGCGCAAGTTAGACCTCCCTATGTACCGGACAATTTGGATCCTGAAGACAGACCGATCAGGCAATCTTGCGTTTTGAGGTTGTTTGCTGCCTTTGCAGTCCTTTGCGACCTTTCAGGTCGCCCACCATAGACAGGTAGTCAGGACTACAGTGTTTGTATTTCTGGACCTACACGGAGGATCCGTGGTGATAGGCAAAGGAAGCGGGGAAGTCGCGTTCGCTTTACAAGGCGGTGATTCGCCTTCCGGCCAACCGGCTGGATCGGCGCTGGGGGCACCTTTGACCAGTGAGCCTCGGTGATATAAAACCCGCGCGGGATGAACGGGTTGGCAAGGCGCCGCAGCGACAAAGCGCGATGTGCACTTGTCGTTTTTCCGGCGTCTAGACGGACGCGTCCGCTACCTCTACTCACGCACGAAATTTGTGCATCTCTGCCGCCCCATTCTGCCTTTTCGCGGGCTCGCTATCTGATGCTGCAGGTCGAAAATGAAGCTGCATTGACATAGCAAGGCGGCGCTGAATTAGAATCCGAAACGAATGCGCTCGGCTTTCGAACAAAGAACCGACCGCTTACTTAAGGGGCCAGGCGTTATGGCTGGCTTGCCTCCCTTTTATGTGCGTGTTGAGTAGCTCTTGCTCGCCGGGACCTCGCTGTACTAATTGCGCCCTCAGGTTATCTGCGCCCTCAGGTCATCTCCGCAGTACGCACTGCCGGCAGAACTCTCCTCTTCCCCCTTTGAAAGCGCAGGTCTTACTTTGGCCTGGCGGCTCATCTAAGCACGGCATGTGTTGTCTGCAACGTGCTACAGCTGAGCGCCGAGCGAGAGAAGCGAGAGTGCGTGCTCAATGTTGGCCTTCTCAGCGTCTAGAACGGGCTTGCTGGATCCTCTGAAGTCGCTCAGCTATTTCCGGAGACTGCGCGAAGAAGTCAAACACCGGGGCAGTCGTCTCAACGTCACGGCCACTTGAAAAAGCAGCGGTATTCTGTTTCTGCGGTCAAGAGGGAATGCCGCCGTCGCTGGACAGCTGTGCTCTCGCCTGGCGCCCTCGCGGCGGGGTGAACGATCGCCGCGCCACGGACGGAGCGAGGCCGTGCAACCCAGGGCGCGGGCGGTGCTCCGAGGCCGAGTTCACCTCGCAGCGCTGCGCCTCGCTGCCAGCGCGACCGTCTCGGATGCAAGCTTCGAGCAGAACAACATCGAGGGGGATCTAGCTCATCGGCAGAGCGCTCGCTTAGCATGCGAGAGGCGCAGGGTTCGACTCCCTGGTTCTCCAAGATCTTTCTTTTGTCGTTTTGGTCGACTGCCTCTTTTGCTCGCGGTTCACTTGGCCAGGACTTCTCTTTTGCCGGTTCCTTTGCAAGCACAGTGGAGAGCGGCGGCTGCCGGAACTTGCCGGGGAGCGGCGGGTGCTTTCATGCCCGGTCGCGCAGGCGTTCCAGCTTCAGGGATGAACGCCGTTCCCCTTTCTCAATCCTATAGCGGGCTGCCTTCTCTTCCGTATGCCCACATTGGAACGCGCCTGCCAGCGCACTGACCGAGGCGCGCATACCACAGCGCCAGAAGAGTCGTCAATGCACGTGAACGCCATGCCGCAACATTCCGCAACCTGCGCGCAGCGGATGCAGTCTGGAGCGCAGACACATGGACGTCCGGCAAACGCTTTCTATTGCAAATGCTTTGCCAAGTCGTGCACGCTCTCGACGATCAGGTCGACTTCGCCGCCGTCCGCAAAGGTTTTGACGCTGTTTCTCCGCTCGGGCGTATCCTCCGTCGGCCGCCGGATATAGATAGTATAAAGCTGCGATATCGCGAGTCAAGGCGTTAGTCGAGTATTCGTCCCAGTAGGCGAGTAATTGCAGCTAATCCGCAGGAACGCACGCCCTGCTGTTTTGCCGCGAGGAGATCGTCGATGTGGCTCGCAAACATGGCGACTTCGCCTCGCTGCCGCGCGTCCGCGTCGAAGCCGAGCAGCTCGGATGCGCGGCAGTACATCCTCGGGTTCGGCTTGTAGGACTGGAGGAGGTCGCCCGAAAAGTGGGCGTCGATCGGGAGGTTGTTGTGGCGGGCCTATCGTGTGGGACACCGGAGTCAGCTCGGTCGCTCGGAAGAAGCAGACCACGGTATCCTACAATGTCAACGAGCAAGCGTAAAGTGCCGTTACTCAATGTAGCGAGCAATACGGGCGGGTCGAGCTGCCTGACAGCATCGAGGCCAGGCTTGGTGTCTGGCCAAGCTGCGCGGTCGGCACACTGCATGTAAGCGCGTGCCTCGAATAGTCTAACGTATACGGCGCAAACAGAACACAACTGTCAACGGACCGTCGAGCTCGTGCCAGAACTGGCAAATTTGGCGCCGTTTCTCCGGTGCCCACGAATCGGCCACTTTCTCATACTCTTTCTCCTCGAGTAGCTTGTCGAGGAGCTGCGGAAGTGCTCTCTTCGATTTAGCTAGACAAGTTCAAGCAAAGGAACGTGAAAGGACGTTCGGGAACTGACCTCGAGATGGAGCTCGTCGATATCGCTCGGACCGCTTGCGCCAGCTGCAATCTCTCGCCTACAGGGCCTCGCAAGTCAGTATTTTGCTGCTGGTAGTCAGATCGGGTCGCGCCGTTCAGCCACGATGGCTCGGTATGTTTGCAATGACCGAGGAGAGCGAGTCCGAACCAGCCTCACGTTCTCCGCAAGTACCCCGCTCGCCATCGCTCCGCAAAGACACTCCAGTCGACAGCTGTGAGGGGTCTCGCTCAGTATGAGGGGCCAGAAACCTGCGAATGGCTTTCAAGGCGCTGCTGAACGCTGTACGGGGTGCTCACCTCCGATGTCGGAAATCGCTGCCCCACATTGCTCGAGTTGGCGCGTCATAGAGCCGTGCTGGTCCGTCAAAGTCCCAAACTGGTCCATCAGTATAGCCTTGATGCGTGGGCGGGACTCGGAAGACATGCTGCGGGGTTTAAGTGGGAAGGAAGAAGTGGAGAGGCGAGTGCAGTGCGGTGTGCATTGTCCGACTCCGCAGTCCGGGCCTCTCCCGCGTTTGAATCCATTTCCCGTCACGGATTGCTTAACGAGTATATATGCAAGGAGGGAAGACGGGCTACCAGTCATCGTCGCTATCGTAGGCAGTTTTCCGAGTGAACTGACGAAGACATTCACGGGTCAGTCGCATGCGTGCCTACTGGATCCAAGCTGGTATCCGCGTTGTAAAGCGGAAGCGCCAGCCTTCCGGTTCACAGATTGACTCACCGTGATCTTGCTCGCCGATTTCGCTGCACCCGCGCCTCCTTGACCCTTCTCCATCGCCTCGACCTGCGGACCCCACGGGCAAAGCGTCACCGTCAGTCTCGGCTGTGCGGGTCCCGACAAAGCACTTGCACCGCGTGGGAGAGCATGCGCACCTGATCGAGCACGTCGATGAGCTGGTCCTCGCTGACGCGACCGCGGAGTTGGCCGCTCCCTGCCATTCGGGCGAGGAGTTGCTCGATCGCGCGGGCTCGGTCGGGTTTGACGAGCGCTATCCGCGACACTGTCGGCGTTGCACAGAGTCAGTACGAAATCACACGATTCGCGTCTCGCATGGTGAAAGTGTCCGGTGGTGGAAAGCAGGAGGAAGAGAGGGCGAGACTGACGGCGTTCCCTCGCTTCCGGCGACAAGATTTGGCTCATCATGGTTCTCCTCCGTTCGTCTTCGGCGGCCTGTTTCGCCGCTGCGTCTTCTCCTGAACCGCCTGCTGCACCGCCGGGCCCTCCTGGACCTGACGAGGGACCTGAACCACCTGGCAGTGATGAAGGGAGGCCGGACGCTGAAGAGGACGGTCCGGCTGCTTGAAGCTCTGCCATGCGTTTCTGTTGGAAGCTCAACCGAGCGTGTCAGCTCATCCGGAATTAGACTCGCCAGAGTCATAAGGGAGCGAGGAGTACTGACGGCACGGATGGCGTCGAGATCCGACATGACGAACGACGACGAGAGGTGGAAGCGGACTTTGACTAGAGAGCAATGGCGATTGTCAGGGCGTAAAGCTGTCGAACTTGACTAGCAGTCGGGATATAGTCTGAATGCAATGGAAGCAAAGGATTGCAAAGAGACGCGAGTTGAGAGTTGCGACTCATTGTGAGATCTCTCGCTGTTACCCAAGACCAGGCCAGTCTTGCAGGCTTGTACTATACCGGCCACCATGTCCTCTCCGCCGAGTAAACGGCGCAGGACTAGCTCACCCCGGATTGCCGCTGCCGCCGCTGCTGCAGTCGAGAGTCTTGTCGCCGGACGTTCCCCACCGACTCGCACGCGTTCTCGCTCTCGCTCTCGCTCTAGGTCGCAACGCCAGTCTTCCAGCAGCTCGGACTCGCCGCCAAAGAAACGCAAGAACCCCCTCGAAGGGTTCAACGAGAGCGACGAAGAAGACAGATTCGCGGGACCGTCGTCGAATCGGAACCGAGGCAAAGCAGCCGCATCTTCAGAGACTGTACAGCATGAGAACGAGGAGGAAGAAGAGGAGGAGGAGCACTGTGCCATCTGCCTCTCGCCGATCGAAAACAGGGTGCGTTACACGTGGACTCGACAGGTCGTCTCCCTTCACCAGCTGATGCGATCCATCTCCCGGTGTACTCGCCGCGCAGGCGGTCGTCTCGCCCTGCCACCACGGGCAATTCTGCTGGGGTTGCATCCGCGCTTGGACAGACCAGAGCCGCAAAGTGAGCGCGCTCCGAATGCGGCTTTGCGAAGGAAGAGGTTTCGCCCACTAACGGAGTCCGACTCGATCATACAGTGCCCACTCTGCCTCGGACCGATCGAGCATCTGATCCACAACATCCGGTCCGCCAAGGACTACCAGATCCACTACCTCTTGCCGCTGCACTCGGTCGCGAGCACGTCGACCACGACCGCCGAATTCGGAGTCGCGGTGCCTGCCCGCGCTCGCCACCGCAACGCCGTCAACCCGACTCTGCCCCGGCACGCCCTGTACGGCCGGAGTCGCTATTCTTCCTCGGCTCGGGTAGACGAGCGGGACGAGACGACGTGGCGAGAACGCGAAGAGGAGCGCGCCCTTGAGAGGAGGCGGTACATCTACCGCGAGGGCTTGTACGCGAAGCACGTCGCGAGCAACCGGTACACTGGCTTCAAGCCGTTTACGCCGCAGACATTTGCCAACAATGCCGATCTTAAAGCCAAGGTCATCAAGTTCATCCGGCGAGAGGTGCGCCGATTGCCGCATTTTCGAGATGGGCGGAACCGCTGACCTCGCGCCGTATTTCGACCTGCCAGCTTCAAGTCTTTCCCGCAGTGGACGTCGCCTTCTTGACGACCTATCTCGTCTCGATCGCCTCGCAACTGGACTTGCGCTCACCGTCCGCAATCCGCCTCATCTCGGACTTCCTCTCAGATCAAGACGCCCAACACCTCGTGCACGAAATCAGCACGTTCGCGCGGTCGCCTTTCACCTCGCTCGAGGGTTACGATCGCTTCGTCCAGTATGGCCGACCGCAGCGCGAAGCGCCGAAAGAAGCCGAACTCGACCAGATGGTTCACGATGCCGGCGATCTCGAACGAGACGCGCCGAGATTCGAGGAGCACATGCGAAGGAGACGGGCCGAAGAGGACGCGGCCGAGCGAGAGAGGCCGAAACCTCCGCCGCCGGTATCGGGATCGATGGCTGCGAGGTCATCGTACGGAGCGCAAGGAGGAGCTCGTCTGCCGGTCGACCGGGGCTACCCGCCCAGGGACCGGCGCTCAAGCGGCGGCGGCGGTCCGAGACCGAGATCCCCTTCTCCTGGACCGCCGCCCTTGCACGCGCATCGTCGGTACTCGGGACCCGGTCGACCTCGACCGACTCGACCGATCTCCCCGCCTCGCGAGCCCGACTGGCGCGACCGTGATCAACGCTACACGGGCTCGTACTATGGCGCGAGCGAAAGTCGGCGTGACCATGGCCGCTCGAGGCGAGAGAGGGCTCGCGCTGGTGCTGGTCCGAGTCGGTCCGAGCCGTACGTTCGCCAATACGAAAGGGATCGGAGCCGTTCCCGTTCGAAGGAGAGGCGGCCTCGTTCCCCGCCGTCTACACGGACTCCTGCAGGACGACGTTCTCGCTCTCCGGCAGCTCGCCGCTCGCTGTCGCCTCCGCCAGATGCCTCGCCAAATGGCCATTCAGCGGGTCGGAGACGATCCGTTTCGCCTGGCCCGTCGCGCGGTCGATCGCGCTCCCGCACACCGTCTCGACGCGGTACAGCGACTCCGTCTCCTCCACCAGGCGATACGGCTCCCAATGGCGGCGCCGCCGACTCTGAACTGGAGGACGCCATTTCTCTGGTCGGCCCAACATTCTCCGTCGGTCCCGCCAGCCGCGAGGCTTCGCCTGCTCTGCGATCCGGGTCTGTTGCGGCCAGCCGAGGAGCGCAGTCGACAGGCGCTGGCGGAGCAAGCTCAGAACCACAGCTCAACATCTTTGGCGCTGCGCGGCGTGTCCTCGGGAACGGCCGCGTCGTCACGCTCTCTCAAGATGGGAGAGCTTCCCTCCAGCCGCAATCGGCAGAGTTTCAACAACGTTCTGCGGCTGCCGTCAAGAAGGCTCCCGCAGTGCGGCCGAGGCAACAAGAGCCATACGTGCGGCCGCCGCCGAGTCGACCTGTTTCGGCCGTCGGCGCGCACAAGTCGCTCCTGGCTCGGCTCGGAATCGTCAAAGGCGCTGTACCGCTGCGCAATGGCGCCTCGTCCGCAAGCGGCGCCGCTGATAGCGCGAGCCAGGCGGCCTCGTCGACGAACGAATCGAAGTCGACGACGGAGGGGAAGCCAACGCCCGAGTCTCTCCGAGCGAAGCTGCAGGCCCGCCTGACCGCCGAGTACCGTCAAGCACTCGCCACTCGCGCCAACGGCGCATCGACCTTGAGTGCACCGTCGCCCGCAGCTGTCAAGACCGACCTGCGCTCCTTGTTGCAGTCACGCTTGCAGGCCGAAAAGGCTCTCGCTTACGAGGATCTGGTCCGCTCGAGGGCCGCCGCCTCATTGACCGAAGCTCGCGGAGGACTGAACGCTACGGCGGAACCCTTCGCTCCGAAGGCGTCCCTCGCCTCTTACCGAGGTGGCAGCGCCGAGCCGACCATCTTTAGCCAGGCGACGCGCGATTTGCTCATGGCGCGGCTCGAGGAGGAGCGCCTCCTCGCTGACGAAGAGTACGACGTCGGATTCTACCTGCCCGATCACGCCTACGACGTCTCTGTCGATTCATCCGGCGGATTCGACGCCGAAGAGGCGAACTCGACCCAGTACGAGGAACACGCGTCCGCGGAACATGTATCCCCACTCGCTCCCGCCAAATCTGAGTCCTCCTTGAAGGCTGCTCTGCTCGCGAAGCGGCAGGCGAACCTTGAAGACGAGCTGAAGAAGCGGACCGGCGAACTGAAGGAAAAGATGATGCGCCAGCGCCTGATGCAGAAACGCAAGTCCACGGGAGGACAGGCTAAGCCAACGGATGTCGATGCGAGTGATACGTAGCCAGGTGCAAAGCATACAGCTGCGTCTCGACTTCAAACGCTCATTCTGAGTTTAAGGTGCACGAGGGGAAAGGGCGGCTAGGTGCGGATCATTACAACAACAACTGGTGCTCTGGCCAAGTACTCCCTCTATTCTGTATGATGACCTCGCCTGAGGAGGAGAGCGCCACCGTTGGCAATTTGCCCGTCCATAGCCTGAGGAAGCGCCAACGCGATAGGCGATCCTTGGTCGTTCAGGAGCGAGAGGCGCTGCAGGGCATAGAGTGAGCGGACTGGGACTGTAAGGTGCAAGGGCTGAACGAAAAAGCTTTGGCAGACCTGGGCTGGATCAGTCGTGGTATTATTGACGTTGTCGACCTTGAACAGGTCGGCAAAAAGATCGAGCGCTTTCCCGGCCGTGATTGTCTGCATGGGTGCACGTGTCAATAATGGCATACTCTGCTGGGCTGAGAGGCGCGGCAAGTCGAACACGCTGGAGTCAAGCGTACTTTTGTAATCCAGACCGGTCGAACGTCCGCTCGCCTGGAACCGTCCGAATCGGCGAATGCGACTGTGACAAAGAGTCGGTCCGGCATCGGTACGTCGCCTGGTCGTTTTGCGTGTTTCGGGTCCGCGGGAAGGGCCCTCTGCTTGAGTCGCATAAGCTCGAGAGCGGGATTTGGCGGTTTTGCCGCGGCGGAAGCAGTGCCGGCCGTCTTGCCCGTCGCGGTCGTCATGCTTGTGGTCTTGCCCTTGTTGAAGGATGCGCGCAACTTGTCGAGCGCGGCTGCCTGCTTTGCCTTGACCTCGAGCTTGGCGGGGTCATCCTGATTCACGTGCAACGACTTGTGCCGCTTCGGATCCGGGAGCAGGTCGCGCACCTCGACGCGAGGCTCGTGACTAGCTCGCGAGAGCTCCTCTGAGCTGATGCGGGCGAGCGCTGGATCGCTTGGGCAAGCATGAGCAGAGGGAAACGCGTGCTCGCGGCAGAATGACCGCGAGCAGTGCGGGCAAGTGAGCGGCAGGAAGTCGAGCGCACGGCAGGCGGGGAGCGCACAATGCACTTCTGCGACGACGGTGTTTTCTCCGCTCATGCTGTGACGAGAAAGTGAACGGTCGCTACCTAGGCTGAGGATGTGGCGCTTCTCGCCGAAACCGAGAGCTCAGAACAATCGGAAATCCTTCAAACGTGCACGCGCCTTTCGCGAGTCTGGCCCGACATCATACAAATGCAAGGTACGCAGAAAGACGGGAGCTACTCGAACAACAAAGAGGCAAAAGATCGGAGAAACAAAGGAGACACGGACGAACGCTCGCCACGCTCAAGCGTCCTCGTCGCGCTGGCGCTTCTTCTTCTGCTTCGCATCGCCGACCGCACCGACAGTTGCCCGTGCTGCGCCTTCCTCGGGCGCAACGAACGCCTTTTGGCGCTCCTCCTGCCGGGTCGCCGTGACCTGCGTTTGCTTGGCGATCCGCTTCGCCTCGTCACGCTGCTGTTTCTCGCGCGGCTTGAGGAAGTACTCTCCCGACTCGAGCTGCAGGTCGATCTTGCTCGGCTGTTGCGCGGGCGGGAACGGCGTGTACGGCTTCTTCTCCTTCTTCTGCTTCTTGGCGGGAGGTTGACCTGCTGCCGTCGCACCTGCCGCTGAAGTCGACGCCTCGCCATTGACAGGGATCTCGTTCGCGCCGGACGCCGTCGGTCCGTCCGCTCCTGCGCCCGGGCCACGCTTCTTATCGCGGCGTTTCCGGAACTTTGGCAAGAACCGGTCCCAGTTCTCGGTCGCGAGTTTCGGGTCCTTTGCGAGCTCGCGCTTGATCATGAGCTCCTTGATGTGATAGATCGGGTGGACGTTCTTCATGCAGTCGATGACGATCTTGCGGACCTCCTTCAGGCCCTTGTGACCGCCCATCGCCGCGACCGTATTACCCTGAACGAGGACGTAGCACTGCGTCAGGAGCTCGATGGCCTGCAGGTGGATTTGTCAGCTTGCGTTGACCTGACAAGCGACAGGCTGCTGTGAGTGTACCTTGAGCGTAGAACCGCCTGGCCCGAGGATCCGCTGCCTCCGCTTGACAAACCGCTCGTTGTTTCGGATCACGTTGCCGATCTTGATGATATCGCAGTCCATTCCGTCCTCGAGGATCTTGACCGCTTGCGGGAACGGAACCGAACGCGCAAGGAGCTTTATAAGGTCGCGCGCCTTGAGGATCATGTACGGGTCGTTGGTTTTCCGCGTCGTCTTGACCGTCATCGAACCCTCGACGAGGTCGAGCGTCGCCGCGATACCCTGCAGTACATTTCGAGTCAGTCTTGTGTGAGCGAGCGCATCCAGGGAGGACGGCAAGCGGCCTTACATGCTTCTCGAGGGCAGCAGTAACGTGACCCCAAATCTCACGGAGGTAAGTTTCGCGGTACTTGGCGAACAGCTGCGGTGATTTCATCTGTCAGCAAGGGTTCTACCGATGCTCTGTGAGGGCGAACGGAGCTCACGGTGGCGAATGAACTCTCTTCGAGGAGCGGTCCGTTCATGTCGGTCTCTTGCCACGGCTCGACTTTCCAGTGATCGGTGCCTTCGACGTCCCATGGCTTGTCCTTGCGGTGCATCTGCTTCTTCGACTTTTGCGCCTGCTCCTGCTCTAGCCGTTCCGCCTCTTCGGGGTTCTCGCGGGCGAGTTGCTCCTGCTTCTCGCGCTGCGCCTGCTTCTGCGCGGCGTTCTTGCGGGCCATTCCGGATGTTCTGAGTAGACGCTCGGATGTGGTAAGAGTATAGCTTTGCACCGTATCAAGCGGTGTAGAGTCTGTCAGAACGGGTTTGCGAGCTTCCGCCTGCCGGCAGTGAACTCGCGCAGGGAAATTTTCGCTTCCGTGTCGAAAAAGTCTCATCATTTTTTGCACTATAGACTGTAGCGTGCTCTTTGGCCGCGCCTGCAGGAAAGCAGGCGAAAAGCGCATCGGAGTGCGAGTCGCGCAGTATCCTCGAATCAGGCCAAAGAACGATCACCTCGTGGGGTTTATCGAAAGTTGATCGCAAGCGCCTTATAGGCGTTCAGAAAGCCCGCGTCTCTCGCTCGCAGACAACTATCAGTAGACACGCGGAAGCTCGCTGGGAAGAGTAATGCAAAGAGGCGAGAGCAGAGGAGTATGTTCAGAGAGGAATGGAAAAGCGAAAGGGGGACAAGGGGCGAAAGGTCGTCAAGGGTGGCGCGCCGTGTATTCAGCGCCACTCGGCGGGTCGGAGTATCGTATGCGAACGTAAAGCAAAAATGCAAAGATCAATTAGGGTGGGAGAAGAGACGGACGGCGCGATAGCGGATCAAGCCGTCGTGTGCGCGGTCGCAACCGGCTCGGCGACCTGCTCATCCGCTTCGGAGCTGACCTTGACGCATTCGTCGACCTTCGGGTCGTAGCTGTGACCGTCTACGCAAGACCAGATCTCGCCTGCGAGGAGCGGGTCAGAGAAACGTTAGCCTGAGTCGGAACGGCCAAAGAGCCGCGCAGAACGTACAGCGACCGGCAACGCAGCTAACCGCTTCGATGCCGGCGAGAGCCGTGCAGTCGGTCCCACCGTACAGTGCGCAAGCACCGCCTGCGAAATTGTCAACGTCGAGTCAGCTCGAGATTCGGGCTTGCCGATCGAGGGCACTTCCTTACATTGCTCGAGGTTGCTCTGGATGTCGACGCATTCGAATCCGACGCGGTTGTCGAGCGGGCAGGCGGTGAAGGCGTCAGGGCAAACGTCTCGCTTGCGACGGTGGCGGGCGCGACCGGACGGGCCGACGAGCTGGCAAGTCAGAGTTTGCGGGTCGCACGTCAACTGCTGACCCAGGTCGGTCTGAGAGCAGCTAAACATCGGGTCGGATGCGCAATTGCCGCCGATCACCGTTACGTGCTCGGCGCAGACGCCGGTGCCAAAGTTGCAGTACTCGGATTCGCAGAACTGGTTGAAGATGGCGTACTGCTCGGCGTCAGTCGCGCCCGGAACTGCCGTGAAGGGGTCCTGGCAGACTAAGCGGGCACGCGATGCGTCAGTCGCGATCGGCGCAACATGGATCGAGGCTCGCGTTGTGCGAACGAATGGGAAACCTACAAGAACCGAGACCGCCGCAAGTGTCGGCCGCAGTCGGCGCGCCGAGGAGGTCGGTGCAGTACAGGAAGCCGAGGCTGTCGCGGCGAGAGAAAGCTCGGTTCAGTGATTGTGCCTCGCCGAGAGACAAGAACGGGAAGAGACTGACCAGTTGTTGTCGACTCCGCCGCACGTCGTCCCGTAGGTGCCTCGGCACGAGCCACCGACGCACTTGCCGACATCGCAGTTGATGTCGAGCGTGCAGGGCGCGCCGTCGATACCGCAGTAGTACAGACCCGACCCGGGTTCGAGCGTGCAGACAGGCGTGATTGGCTTGGGCTCGTCACCCTTGAAGCCCGTACCTCCCAAGCCAGAGCCGGGGACGATGAGCTTGTCGGGCGTGCATTGGCTCGGGTCGGGCGAGTAGGTACTGTCGCCGTTGAGCAGCGTACACGGGAAGCGGCCGTAGCCGGCGGGCCCGTTGTTGGTGAGGGCTGCGAGGGTGAGAACCGAAGTGAGGTCAAGAACGCGGCCTGACATCTTGCAGCGCGTGGAAAAGGGGACAGCGAGGCAGGAACGAGTGACTAGAGGTGAGATGCGTGTGCAAAGGAGGGGACCCGGTCGGGAGGGGGAGATGCGTCAGAGAGAGAGGGAAAGGAGAGACGAGGCGAAAGGAGGGAGAGAAAGCGTGAGCGGGAGAGGTGCGTCCGGGCGAGCCAAACGCGAAAGCAGGACGCGTGCGGAGCCTGCGCGTCTTGTTCGAGCGCGCGCGCCAACCTCATACGCGACGCTGTTAGCGCGCGCGCACTTCGGCGAATGCGGGAAGCGGGACGTTTTCAGTCAACGCGCGCCTGTGCGGGGTCACTCGGCCACTTCACCTCGAGCTCCTCTTGCTCTTCGGAAGGCACTGTATAGTGTTAGCTGACTACAACGGCGAGCTGCATGAATCCCGAGGGTACTGCATCACTCAGGCAGGTCCGAGAGGTGAAGGAGCGGCCGAGCACGTGAAAGTGGTCGCCGCCGTGCCTGCGCCCGAGAGCGTAGTCGGACTTGCGGAGCAGCGAATGCGCGGTAAAGCCATACGAGAGCATATTCGGGCGTACGAGGGCATGTCAGTCGCGCCCGAGCTCTCGGCCGTTTCGTCCTGGAAATGGCCCGTCACGAACGCGGATTTCGGCAGGGCCGTCTCGCAGGGGACTCGCAACAGTTCGCAGTTTCTCGCTGTAGCCCCTCTTGGTAGAGCGACGACCGATCTAACTTGTTCCGAAGCTCGGGGAGGCAAGATGTAAGCGTTTTTTGCAAGGGGCGGACCCAAGAGCCTCGGGTAGGATCTGCAGCCTATCGCACGCCAAGCTCTGCTCGGTCCGTCATACTCTGGGTCAGCGCTATCGGGATTGGTATCGCAGAGCAGGTATCGAGAAGAGCTCACGCTTGTTCTTCTCCTCTTCGAGACGCTTGTAGAGCATCTGAATCGCCGTCTGAATTCCTGTCGGCTGACCGGTGATCGTGACGAGCTACCGGCGCAAGAACCAGCAGATCAGTAAATGTGATAGAGCAGAGAGCGCGCTGACCAAGCTTCAGAGATGCAAGCTCACGCGCTCGTTCGGTCCGCCACCTGGTGCCGGCTCGTTCGGCTCGTTGATCTTGATCTGGCACTGCGACATCTGTCGGACCTCGTTGATCTTGGCGCCTCCCTTTCCGATGATGCTCCCGACGAGCTCGTTCGGGATGAAGATCGCTTGCGACTGGGCGCCGGGACCCGCTGCCGGTCCGAGGCCCGTTCCGCCGCCGGCGCCTCCGGTCCTGGGCGGACCGCTCCGGTCGGCCGGTGGTCGCGAGCCATAATCGCCCGAGCCAGGTCGGTACGACGTGTTGCCGGTCGCGGTCGGGTGCTCGAGGAGGACGGTGCCGATATAGTACACGGCGATGTGGATCGCGTCGGCGACGCCCGAAACAGACAGGACACGCTCGGTACTGCCCGGGAGCATGGCTTCGCTCGCTTGCAGCCGAGCGCCCGACGCCTCCTGGATCTCCTTGATCTTGGCGCCGGCCTTGCCGATCACGGAGCCCATACGCGAGTTCGGCACGATGAAGCTGTTCCCGACGAGCAGGTCAGCTCACAGTCGCTCAGGTACCAGGCTGACCTAGCAGCGGGCTCACCGAATGGTGACGGCGCGCGAACCGGGCACCGAGGGGACATCGAACGGCTCGTCGTTGATCCGACGGACGATCAAACCGAAAGCCTATCGGACAGACGTATCAGCGGCTCGCCCCACAGCTTGTCCACACCAGCTCGTGAGCTCACCTTCGACACGGCATCGAGAGGTCCGCTGACCGACATGATGCGCTCCGGGTTGCCCGGGACCGACTCGGTAATGTTGAGTTTCGAGCCCGACTTGTCACGGATCTCGTTGATGTTCTTGCCCTGCTTGCCGATGATGACACTCGCGTCCTGGGTGACGATCAGGGTCCGCATCGTGATGGTCTGCGCCGTCTGCGACTGGGCCTGCGCGTCCGTGGCCGAAACTTCGGCGCCGACGGGCTTGGCGGGAATCCCGCTCGAGTCGACGTTCATCGGTGCGACTCCCGCGTCGGCCTTGTTGTCGCCGTTCGCGGGCTCGCCGTCACCGGCGGCGGCGGCAGCAGCAGCAGCCTTGTCGTCTTCCTCGTCCATCTCGAGTTTGGCGGGTCCGGCGGTCGCCTGGTTGGCTTTTTTGGCTGCCAAGTCGTTCGAGGGAGACGAAGAGCGCGAACGCTTCCGGTTCAGGTCATTGGCTGCGGTGAGCGAGTCGGCCATGGCGAGATGAGAGGGAGGGGGGTAGCACGTCGTCCGAGGGAGGAAGTCGACGTTTGCGAGAGGGTCGAGAAGCAGTTTCAGGTCACTCTAGGTCAGTGAGACTGCTCGTTCGTGTCAATTCCGTCGGTCGTCCGAGCGCGTAGGATGGCTGGGTGAGGACGGGCGAGACAGGTGAGGCAGGGCAGACACGGGGATCGGACGAGACTGGACGGGCCGCGATGTTCGCGAAGTTTGGACGCAAGACGGAGAGCGGACTTGAGCGGACGCTTGGGACTAGATCAGGGGTCCGTGAGGGGCATAGAAGGGTCAGGGTCCGGGAGTAGAGTGGGACAAGAGGGCGGACGACGAGGGACACGAAGGGAACGGACTCGGCGCAGTCGAGCGTATACCGAGAACATCCTCGTACCGAAGCCGACTTACAGATGCTGCAACTCCAACTTGGATGTCTGGAGAGGGAGCAGGAGGCTATGGCTGAGGCTGCAACTGTCTCTCGCCTGTCGCGCGTCCTTTGATCGACTTTGGAGCAATAGTCAGGTGCTGCTAATGTCGGATTACTACTTGATCGTAAGGGAGGGAATAGCCCGCTCTCGCCTTTTTTACCCCGCATTTCCGCGCCGAGTTGGGCAATTTTTCGACGCGTGCTGCCAGACTGCTTCGTCGCGGTCGAACCGGAAATCCACAAACTCTGCTGCTAGGCGAGCATCCTGTACGATTCGCGACTCGACGACGGAGCTCGGATTCGCGGCATAAGACAAGGACCGGATGGTCCTGAGGTCATCGTCTTGGCAGCAGGTGAGAGAGACTTCGCGCCGGTTCTCTCTGTCCTCACGCTCTCCGAGAGAAAGCCCGCGGCTGACGCTGTATGGTTCTTGATCAGGACGACCGAGCGAGTCGGAGTCGCTCACCGGCGCAGTACAGCCCCAAGGTTTCCTACAAGGACCATGCAGGCCGCAGCTCGGGGCTCCGACGCCGGAGAAGGCTACCACTCGCCCTCTTGCTCGCCGCAGCCGTCTGTTCGCTCGTTCTCTGGAACTACATCGCCGAGTCCTCTTCGGACAAGGCGCTCGGCGGTCCGGCGTACTCCCCAATATCGGCACAGCAACATTCCTGGCGAGATGCCTTGACCTTCAAGTCGACTGCGCGGCGCAAGAGGGGCGACTTCGCGGCGATGGCGACGCTCCTTCATTCGTCGAAGCATCCCTTCCGGTTACCGCAGGAGCTGCTCCCCGTCCACCACGAGGAGAAGCGCATGCTGTACCAGAACGGCCCGCTCGCTCGAACCCGACCGCCGCCGAACCAGTTCCTGCGCGACCCGCACGCCGACTTTTCTCAGCCGGTCGTCGGCATCATCACCGCGACGAACAACCCACGGCCAGTCATGCGCGAGACGGCCGCGAGCCTGTTTGCGCAATCGCTGCAAAACTTTGTGTGGGTCATTGTCAACGACCATTCGACCGAGGCGGCCTCCGCAGCGATCCTCGCCGACCTCGCGAAAGACCCGCGCGTCCACGTCATCACCAACGCCGACAAGCAAGGGCTTGCCGAAGGTCGCAACATCGGGTTCGAGTGGCTGTTTGCGCACTTTGACATGCCCCCGCGGTTCCTCGTCTCGCTCGACGACGACGACCTCTTCGAATTCACGGCGCTCGAGAAGGCTTGCTGGACGCTCGAGTCGAATCCGACGTGGGACCTTGCTGGCTTCCGGTATGTCAAGTGGGGAGCGGCGAATGAGACCGTCATGACCGGTCTCCACTCGAACGACGCCAACCACAAGATCGGCAACTTTGTCCCGAATGCGGCCGTCTACACGAGCCGAGCCGTCTTGAGCAGCGGCTGCCGGTATAACGAGAAGGAGTTCCACCGCGGCGGCGAAGACTGGGACTTTTGGATGTGTCTCGCCGAGCACGACCACTGGGGAGGCTCTGTGCCTGAGCCGCTGTACTGGTAGGCCACGCCATTCCCTTCTCGGCACGAAACCGCACACTGAGCCTCGCACGCATCCCGTAGGTACCGAATGAACCCGTCGTCGTTCCGCGCGTCTCGGTGGGGCAAGACGTTCGAAAACGGGTTCGAATCGCTCAAGTCGCACGTTCAGCGCCTGCATCCCTCGCTCGCAAAAGGCTTCCCGTCCAAGGCCCCATTACGGAGCGCACAGCTCGAACCGGTAACGTGGACGGTACCGTTCGAGCAGGCGATCGCGCATACCGACAAGCAGATCATGTTCGTTGCCGCCTGGCTCTATCTCGGCGGTGCAGATATCGGTGAGCTCCCTTATCTTTATGCGATCCACGACCTACTGCTCAACTCTTGCGCTCCTCCTCAGGCCTCCTGCACATGGTCGAGCTGTACGCGCGAGCCGGCTACCGAGTGACGGTCGTGTGCACGCTGAACAAGGTCCCCGAAGGGCTTGAGTTGCGACCCTGGATCATGCAGTACACGCACGACGTACACATCTTGCCCGCGATCGTCCGCGCCAACGACATCCCGCGGTACCTCGTCAATCTGATCCGCACCCGAGGGATTCGCGAAGTCATCTTCAGCAACAGTCAGCTAATTTACGAGATGCTGCCTGCCCTTGTCGAGCAAGTGCCGCATGTCAAATGGATCGATGTGGGCTACATTGCGATACTCAAGCTGCGTACGAGCCCTTCCAGGACTGACAGATTCTGAAATCGCAGTACCTCCATAACGAGGCGTACGACGGCTGGAAGTCCGGCGGATACCCTCGCTACTCGGTCATGACGCAGCGCTTCCTCGCCCGCACCATCACGTGCTCACACTACCTGAAGGACTGGCTCCTCAAGCGAGGCCACTTGAACGCCGACCGCATCGGCGTCGTCAAGCTCGGGATCGAAGCGTCCCATTTCGCGCCTGTCACCCCGTCGCAACGGAATGCCTTGAAGGAGTCGGTTCTTGGAGTCGAGCCGGACACGCTCGTCATCACCTTTGTCGGCCGTCTCGACCCGCAGAAACGGCCAACGCTGGTGCCAAAGATCGCAGACGAGCTTCTCAAGCGGATACCGGACGCCGACTTCACGATCGTCATGCTCGGAGACGGCGACGAGGTGAAGAAATTGAAGGCGTCGATCGCGTCATTGGAGCTGGAGGAGATTGTCCGCGTCGAAGGCACGCAGCAGGATCCCAGCCAGTACTACGGCGCGAGCGACATCTTCCTCTTGCCATCCGTGAGCGAGGGCATCTCGATCGCCGTGGCCGAAGCGATGGCGATGGGCCTTCCGATCGTGACGGCGCGCGCCGGCGCGTTACCGGAACAGCTAGGAGAGCTTCCGACCAAGAGCCGCACCGCCAAGGACGAGCTCGGCGGCATCCTCGTGTCGCACACTCTCGACGACCAGGCCGACGTCCTCCTCTACGCCGATGCACTCGAAAAGCTCATGCTCGATCCGAGACTGCGGTCACGCCTCGGACACAATGCGCGCAAGCTCGTGAAGGACAGCTTCGATTGGCGGACCACCTTGTCTGGGCTTTTCGAACAGACCGACCTCGCCGAGAATCTTCCTGGACACGGTTCTACGCTGCCGGGCTACCCCCATCCTGCGGCGGAGTTGGCCATTCAGACTCTCCTTTTCGAAATGTGGAAGGAAACGGATCAGCTCGGCTATTGTGAGTGATTCTTCGCTCTGCCAGTCTGCCTCCGACTCGCTAGCTACGTCTTGTTGACTGACCGGCCCCTTGATCGCTCGCAGATCCGAGGGCGTAGGGACTGCTAGTCTGGGATGTTTGTGATTCTGCCAGACTGATTTGTACCGGGTTGTACGATTCCTATCCTCCTAGCATAGAGCGCAAGCACACGTGACGCATAAGCAGTGTCGCTTTGTAACATAGAACAATGAGTCTGTTTGCTGTCCGAGGGTGTGTCTCGGAGCGTCCAATTAAAGGGCAACGAGCGTACCGACCTGATATGGTCCGCCTCGGCTCAGGCTTGATGAAACGAGGAGAGGACGGTTTGCATAGTAGGTACACAACAGAAATACTGATATCGGAACAAGGAAAGACCGCTACTCATGCGAGCGAGCGTCGTCGGCGTTCGCCAGGACAACTGAATCTGCACCGAGATTGTTAGCAGGAGAAGGGGTTCCGATGCTTGGGTGCAGCGGAACTCACCGAACGCTACGCTAAAGCCTTTTGATTTGCTTATTTGCGTCCTTGATCTTGCCACCAACGCGGTCGGTTCCGGCCTCAAGCTGATCAAGAACCTCTTCTTGCAAAGCGAGCTCCTGATTGATCAGCTCGCCGAGGTGACGCTGTCGACGAAGGGCCGCTGTCAACGCCTCAAGCTTGGTGTCTTGTTCGTCCATGTATTGCTGCTGTAATTGCATGACGCCTTGGTTGTCGAGCGGGCGAGTTTCGGGTGTTTCGAGGGCCGCAGCAGCTCCCAGAACGCGCGCGGGAGGTTTACCCACATGCCCATTGAGCAGTGCAACCCGCGCAGCAGATGGAGCAGACGCGTCGGCGTCGTCTCGTCGGCCGCTGCCCACCCTGGGAGCGCTGCCGGCCTTGCGACCTAGCTCTTCGATTTCGCCCTGGAGTCGCTGGATCATATCACTCCGCCGCTGCAACTCGCCCTCGGTCATCCCTTCGCGCGCGAGGCCTTGCAGACCACGTGCGAGCTGTCCGCTCCTCCGGACGAGGTCGACGAGCGACGTCCGTGCCTCCTTCGCCGTGCTGTGCGCGGATGACGAGTTGGCGAGCAATTGCGAGTCGCGTCGGTCCAAAGTTGTCCGTAGTCGCCGCATCGCGTCCTCAAGCGCAGTGTACTCGGCGGTCCACGCTGTGGCCGAAAAGTCTTTGTCCGGTGTAGACTTGTCCGCCGAGTCGATAGCGCTGGCCGCCCCACTTTCTGGCGGAGCTGCGAGGAACTCTTTGAACACGCTGCTGCTGCGCCACCGAGGGTCTCGGTCTGCCAGGATCGCGCGGAGCCATCGCTCGAGTCCGAGGCGGCGGTCTTCGAGTTGGTCGTCAGAGAGATGACGTCCGGCCGAGAGCGGATTCCGAAGCCAACTCGTTGGATGCTTGGGCGGGAACGGCGCCGGCGGAGGCGACCCACACGCCTTAGTCAAGTCTTGCTGGAGAGTGTCGAACGCAGAGTAGCGTTGCTGCAGCGAGTACGTCCGCGTCGGTAACGCGACATTGACGGTGTAGGCGACGTGCGGATCGCTGCCGGTCGTTAAGCGGACGTAAGAAGGTATTGACAGCGACTGTATAGGCGACGAGACAGCCGAGTGCGCGCAAGACATTGTGCGGACGTGGGCGTTCGAAGTACGAGAGAGAGAGAGACACGAGAGGAACGCCAAAATGGACGAAACATGACATTCGGCCAGGAACCGCAAAGATCCGGCTTACTATACACGATGTTACACAGGGAAATGGAGACGACAGGTATGAGGATGCGTAGGAGCGAGAGTGGCGAGACGAACAAGTATGAGACAGTATCGACAGAGTTGCGAAGGGAAGTACTGGACAGATCAAGTGACGCCATTGGCCGACTGTTGCGGATTTGACGGCGGTCCAGAATTTGTCTGAGCAGGTTGCTGGGTGTGGCCATCGTGCGGCTGTCCCGGAGCGTGCGCCTCTTCGGCAGCGGCCGCGACGATACCGTAAGCGAGCTGTCCCCACGCCGTCTGAGCGAAGGGCGTGGCAGGCAGCGCGTGTGGAGATATAGGATGTGAAGGAGGTACCGGCGGAGGCAGGGAAAACTTGTTCTGCTCCGACTGCGGTCCGCCATATTGCGGTGGCGGGAATGGCGGTGGGTATGCGGCGGGCGCGAACGGATGAGGCGGCCACATGGGCTGTTGAGGATGGAAGTGCATATGATGAGGCGCATTCGGGTCGAGCATGTGCGGAGGCGGAGGGTAGAATCCCGGGTGAGGGTGCATATGATGCTGGGGAGGGGCGGGAGCGGCCTGCGCGGGCGTGCCAGACGGAGGCGGGCCCGATACCGGGGGCAACGCGAGCGCGGGCGTCGCTGGAGTCTGTGTTACCGCTGCTGCTGGTGTTCCCTGGGCGGAAGCTGGAGTCACCTCGGTCGAGGCGGCCGGCGTAGGCAATTGAGCGTTCGTCGGAGATGGGCCCGCTGTAGGTCCGGCTGTCGTTCCCGACGTCGAAGCTACCGACAGGGGACCATACAAGCCAGCACCGCCCGTAGGACTTGGGGCAGTCGAGCTTGTGGCTGATCCCGACATGGCATGCGCTTTAGCTGCCGCCGCCGCTGCCCGTTTTTGAGCTAGAGAGGCAGGTCGGTTGACTTTGTGCAGCTTGTCTGCGATGGTGTATAGCTAGCTCGTCAGCGTCCATAGCTGCTGATGAATGGCAAAAACGACGAGCGTACAATAGAGCGAGCACGCGTTGCAGCACAGATTGCCTTCGGCGTCCTTGCGCCACATCGGCGTGCTCGTCGCGCCACAGTTGTTGCAGCTCGGCGGAACACTAGATGACGCGGCCTGCGCAGCGGCGCCTGCTGAAGTGCGTCGCGGGGTCCCCGACTTGCCGAACGTCTTGGGCCTCGACTTGCCGTGCAGCTTGAGGTAGAGACCGCAACTATACGAGGAGCGGGAAGATGAGCATCTCGTCCGACGAAGCGTTGTGATCGCTAGGACTCACGCGTTACATAGCAGTTCGTCGTCGGGTCCCCGGCGCCATAACGGTGTCGTGACGCTGCCGCAATGAGAGCAGATCGGGCCTTCGTGACCTTCCTCAGCCGGGTCGATCTTGCCGATCCTCCTCGGTCCGGGCAGCTGCGTCGAATGCGGATTGCGGTTCTTCCGCCCGCCGCCCGCCAAGGCCGGCTTGCTGCCGTCCGGATGTTCGTTCTCGTTTTCCGGTGAAGGTGCCATCGACGCGTTCGCGCTCCCCGCCGAACGGTTCTTTTTGCTCAAGCCGGTAGCCGCACCGTTCGTACCATTCGCCTTCCGCTTGGCCTTCTTGCCCGGTCCCGCAGTCGAAGTTGCAGTACCGCCGAGATCGTCGGAAGGCGGTGAGACCGACATCGACATGGACTGCGCGGCGTTCTTGACCTCTTCGGCGGCTGAAGTGACCATGGCATCGCTTGCAAACGGGTTGTACCGAGCGGCGGCGCGGTCGACCGCTTCGAGCGAGTTGGCGCGACTGCGCATCTGCGCGAGCGTCATGCCTTCGAACGGGTCCTTTTTGATCGGCGCCAACCCGTCGGGACCGTTGAGGCCGTCGCGCTCCTCGAGGTCCTTCCAGACGTCGTCGAGGCCGTCGCCGTTCGGCACGAACTCGCCAGCCGAAGGTCCGAGTTCCAGCTCGAGGTCGCCGAGGACGCTCGGTTCGGGAGACGGCGTCAAGAATCGAGGGTAGGGCGCGACGACGGGCTGATACATACCGTATGAAGAGAAGAAGGCGGGCGGAGCACCTATTGGCGGTGCAGAGGAGAGCGCTGAAGGGAGATCGGAGAATATGGTCGCATTAGGCGGCAAAGACGGGGAAGGCATTGCCGCGCTGGACGAGCTCGCGAAAGGGAAGGAAGCGGCGGCGGACGCTAGCGAGGTATCTGCGCCGTTGTGCGGCGGGAGCGCGAACCCTTGCGATGGCGAGGGTTGCAGATGCTGATATGAATAAGATGAATTGCTGCCAACACCGGACGTCTTTGCCGGTGGCGGCATCTGCGCAGGCGACGGCAGCCCCGACACCTGCATCGCTGACGAGCCAGAGTTGGCGCCGACCGAGTTGGCCGGAATGACGGCCGTCCATGAAGGCGTCGAAACGATGCCGGTATGGTGACTCGTCGACGACACGGGCGGAAGGTTGGTGTACGACCAGTCTGGCGATGCCTGGAATGGTGCGCGAGGCTGCGGTGCATGAATGACGGGCGGCTGCGGGACGGGCGTGCGAGAACCGGAGGCGGCGCTCGGCGGACGCGCCGAGAAAGACGACCCTTTCCGGCTCCCTGGTCCTGGTCGACCGCCACCGTTGACATGCCCACCGAACGTTGGCGGTTGGGGTGGCACACGGTCGCTCGGCTGCGATGCAGGGGACCGTCAGGGACAACCCGCGTGCTTCGCCACCGAGCCGAGGGGATTCCTGCTCACCTGCGCCTGCTGCAACGTTGTCCTCAGGAACGCCTCGAGATCCTCTGTCGCCTTCCTTCGCTCGTGCGCTTCCACGCTCGACTGCAAGCCGTACATGTCCGAGTGGGCGGACTGAAGCGCCGGCGAATGCAGGGCGGTCCCCTGTCGCTGCTCCATGTGCCACCGGCGCCAGAAGAGGTTCTCAATGCGCGAGTCCTGCAATTCGCCCAAACATCGTGTGCAAGGACGAGTGTGTCGCAAGTGTTCAGACGGCGGCGACCGACGAGAAACCGAGGGGGGAAACAAGGTTTCAGCGATGGCAACGAGGAGCCGATGCGGGGAAAGAGGAAAGCGACGCGGGTCAGCGCAACTTTCACTGGCAGCACCAACCCAGCCTCAGAGGGCGCACCTGTTCTAGCAGGCTTCTCGCTTTGGCGTTCCAGGCGTTCCAAGTAAGTCTGAGGGCGGCCGAGTCTGACTCGCCGGGAGCAGACGCCGACGCAACGGGATCGAACGTCGTCGGCTACGTCCGCGGCGGCGTCCATCCGGATATCCGAGCGGTCACGAGCGGGCGGAGGAGGAGAGGAGGCGTAAGCAAGTGTAGAGAGTCAGCCTTATTTCGGTGAACGGCGAGTCTCGACTTGGGCGAATCGCGCAGATCCAGTCCTCGACAGTCGAAGGTTGATCCCCACAACGGTCGCTTCTCCCGGTTCGTCGCGTTCAGAGCCGCCGCGTCATGCGCGCCCACGCGTCCGCCATCGCAACCTTGGACCTCGACATATAGTAAAGACGTTCGAGAGCAGTAGCGCGCACGCAGAGAAGCGATCGCCCCGTGGAGATGACACCAGAGAGGCGAGTCGTGCGAGGAACGCAATACTCACGTCGAGCCTGACGACGATAGTCCTCATTCGCCACCCGCCGAGTCTTTGCCTGGTAGCTTCTTTCCTCCTCCTGTCGATTCGTTGGTCCTGGCGTCAGAGTGGTGTGCCGAGCGAGTGGGTAGGCCGAGTCGGTAGGCGAGAAGAGAAAAACAAGCGAATTTGCTCGGAAACCGACAATCGCGTTCGACGGCTTGCCTCGTGAGGTGCTTGGGCGGTAGAGGCGCTGCTGGAGAGGACCGTGCTGGCTTCGATGCTCGCCTCAGAGGGGCATTCGCGGCGGAGCGGGGTTGCTGTTCGGGCGGCGTTAACGGAGGATCTTCGGTCGAGAGATGGAGTGGTCGGACCCGACTCGGCTGCCGGAATACGGGAGCTGATTCACGACCAGCTAGCGCGCGTGTCCTACGCCGGCGTCTAGGGCTGGGGCGGGGCGTCGACTTTGTCAGTCACGCCAGATCTTTTTTCGGATGCACCGCCTCTCGCGAGTTGACTTGCAAATTTCACCAGAGTCAACAACCGCCGAGAGCTACTCGAGCGCTGGCATAGCGTGAACATGAATGACCTGAGGTACTGTCCGCTGCGCCGAGCAAGCTGTAAAGCTTCTCAGGTAGAGAAGGGGTAACGAGCGTGTGGACAGGGGGCAGTCGATTGAGCCCGCGTCGAACGGCGTCGACGGCAGAGTCGCGATCACTCGGTTTTCCTCCATACCTTCACTTCGTAAGCCCGAGACTCTCGCTGGGCGCCCACTTCGGCAGACCTACATCAGCAACTGACCTACCGGAACCTCGCTCGCCCACCCTCGCACAGTCTCAACACGGCGTCTCACCGAAAACGCCTGCTCTCTCCTTACGAGGACGAGGCCGGGCTACACGGAGTTGCACCCTTTTCAAGAGAAGGAGAACGACCCTTCACATAAAGGAGGAGTGTGCGGAATAATCGCTTGGAATCGAGCCCAGTGTCGACCCGAGTTTCATGATCCGGCGACAGACCACCCCCTCCCTCTCTTGTCCCTCTTTCCTGACCTTCGATGCCCGAGTGCCTCCTCTTTCGTCTCCCTGGCTCTGCCTGTTCCTTCAGTAGATCCGTAGGGAACGAGTGTTGCATTCTCGGTGATGCATCGTTTGGTCAGAATGGGCATTTCGGTGCGCGCGAAAGGAGACCGCTTCTTCTGCTTGTTCCCCTCGCACTCTCAATCTCGCGCAGCCAGGGTCAAGCGCTTCGCAAGAGGTAATGTATGGCAACAAGGTACGGAAGGAAGCGGCGTGAGGAGGAGGAATCTCGAGGAGGGTCATAAGCAGCGGGGCAGTCTCGGTCGAAGAAAGCGCTCGCAGCGCAATCATGCCCGGTCGACGGCCATTTGCTGCGCTTGTGCATGCGAGACTTCGACGGCTTGCGGTACGGCCGCCGGTGCAGCCTGTGGAGGTGCAGCAGCAGCAGCAGCGGCGGCAGGGTCGGCACCTTCCGTGGAGCCATTCGCCGGCGCGCCGTCAGCCGCCGGCTTTGCCTCTTCCTCAATGTCACCTCCAGCCGCCATCAACGCGCGGTGCTCCATCGCCTGCTTCCCTTCCCCCGCGACGCCCTCGAACGGCTTGGCGCCAAACTCGACGTCGGCGCCGGCTCCATGCTGGACGGCCGCAAGTTTTTGCGCGTCGAGTTGCCGGAGGAAAAGGTTTGGCGCTTCCGGGTCGGCGAGCGGGTACGAGGGCGTTTTAAGGATGGTAGGAGGAGCTCCCGGTTGAGCGGCGTTCGTAGTGGAGGAGGATTGCGCGAGGGTCGACAGGTGCGCAGCGGACGAGAGGGCATATGGGTTGGTCGGAGCGACAGTCGATTGCAGCCGGTCGTAGAGAATCCTGTGCGCAATCAAACTTGAGCGTGAGCAAAGGATCCGGGCAAAGCATCTGCACGCTGTCTACGCAGGAGGAGAGAGGGACTCACGCCCGTTCGATCCGTAAGCGCTGAATCGCCTTTTTACTCCTCAGGATCTTGACCGACAGCTTTGTATTGTCCTATGCGTAGTAAAGAGCTCATTGTCAATCGGTGCGAGGTGCGCTACAAGCGTACCAGGCGACTAGTTGTCGCGGGGGTAGTCGCGACTGACCTCTTCGACCTGTGCGAGCTTTTTACGCAGTTCGCCATACTTTTGTCGGTACTTGGCGTCATCTGCTCAGCGGTCCGAGGTCAGCACGCGAGCCTGTAGCGAGCGAGGGAGCCGGGGACCGGAGACGACTGACCTGCTTGCGTCGCGACTCCGGACGAGTACGCTTTCGATTTCGAAGCAGCCGGGGCCATTGTGAAACGTGCGCAGAGCCGGTGTAGTCTTGACGCAATAGATCTCTAATTTGTTACGGAGCAGGAAGCAACGAGGAGTCGAGAAAGGCGCACTTGAAGCACTTCGACGACTTGTCGGGGTATGACGAAGCGGGGCTCTCTTCTGGCCTCTCGACAAGCTCGATCGGACTCGATGACAGCTGCAGGATGGTCAGAGAGACATCAGGAACTCGTCGAAAGCTTGCGAGAAGTCCCTCGCGAGCTGTATGAACCAGCTGCTGCACCCGACGAGCAGCTCCACCGCGTACTCGTCAAGACTCAAGATGCGCCACAGCAACTCCAAGGCGAGCCCTGAACGCTTTCGGGACAGCTCGCGAGACTTGTCACTGACCCGCTCGAGCCGCAGCAGGTCCCACGAAACGGATCCGAGGGGCAGCGCTCTCGCTCGATGATTTCCCGGCCCTCTCGACCCTCTCGTCGACCGATTCCCTCAGCCGAGTCGAGCTCGTCAGGCCTTCTTCCGCACTCGCAGGCAGTCAACATGGCCAGACATCGGCTCTGTACGTCATGAAGACCGTCGACAAACGGTGGGCGTACCGCATGCGGGATGTGAGCGGGCTCCAGTCCTCTCGATTCCCTCAATCACGCACGGGGTACTGACGGAACCTTCCCCGGACAGCAACAGTCACACATACACGAGCTCGCTGTCCTGCGTCTGGGCCGTCGAGATCCCGAATCGCGACGCCGAATACCTCGACTCGTCGCCTCGTTCCTTTCGCCCGCTTCTTTCCACATTGTCATGGCCAACGCTCCCGGAGGAGATGTCTGGTCCGTTCTCGAGGCACACAACCCTCCCTGCGATGCGGTGGTCGGCCCGAAAGGCCTACCCGAGGCGTGGGTTCGGAGCTGGTTCGCCGAATTAATTGACGCGGTGGAATGGCTGCACGCATCCGGCTGGGCTCACAGGTGCGCCTCGACGCGGTCCACCTCGTTGCGACCACATACTTACATCTACTCCTCTTCCGTAGGGACATCAAGCCGCACAATATGCTGCTGGACTCCAACGGTCACCTGCTCCTCACCGATTTCGGATCGGCAGCGCCACTCTCGCAGGACGATGGATCCTCGATCGCACGCAAGTACTGCCGCGCCCTCGTCGGGACTCCCGACTATATTGCACCCGAGATACTACAGCACGCCGAAGCGCTGTACAGGGACGCGATGGACAGCGACGACGACGACGAAAACGACGACGCCGACAGGGGCGAAAGTTTCGCTTCATCTCGGAGAGCAGGGAACCCATCCGAACGAGACGAGGACAGAGCCTATGGTGCTGAAGTCGACTGGTGGTCGTGCGGCGTCGTTCTGTACGAGGTAAGCGGTTGGCTGAATCGCGGACGCTTGCGGGACCTCGTGGGGAAAGCTAACCTCGTCCTTCGCAAAAAAGCTCCTCTTCGGCGTTGCTCCTTTCTTTGCGGAGGGCATTCCCGATACTTACGACCACATCAAGCGCTGGCGGGTGAGGGAGGCTGTATGCTGCTTCCACTTTGTGCCGTTCCTGACGCAGGTAAGCCTTGACAGGAGTATCTCGACCTGCCCGCGTCTGTCGCAGTTTCCGATGCGGCGAAAGAGCTCATCCGATGGTATGACACGCCCAAGCCAACATATGAGCGCGTTTTTTTTAGTTGACTGAGTTTTCCCGCATCGTAGCCTCCTGCGCGACGCCGATTCCCGTCCCGCTTCCGCCAGCTTGAAAGCTCAGCAATTCTTCGTCAGCATAAGATGGGCCGACTTGCACATCGGTGAGCAATCTCGTCGTGATGACTTATATCGCACCGCTCACATTCGTGTGCACACTATAGCTCCGCCCACGTACAAGCCGCGGACAGACGCCGATGCTTGGTCAGCCTCACCATCGCTCTCGCGCTCGCAGCGCTCGTTTGCCCGTTCCTTCGACGTCGATTCCTTCATGTCTTCTCCCGGTCTATCGATCCTCCGCCCTTCTCCTCGCACGCAGACCCGCGCGCAAGCCGACGAGCGGTCCTACTGGGAGGCTGCGCAATGGGGCGGCCTCACAACGCTTCCGGACCCGAACGAGTTCCTTCAAGACCTGAGAACTCAACAGCCTACAGTCGGACCAGCTTCTGTACAGAGAAACAAGGTCTCCTCGTTCGAGACGCCGGCGAAACCCCGCTCGAGTGTGGCGCTCGGTCAGGCGCCGTCGAGCACGATCGGCAGACGTGCTGTCGGAGGTATTGAAGCCTGGCGGGAGATGCAGGAGCATGCATGGAGCGTCGGCCGGTCCGCACGCAAAAGCTTGCAAGCGGAGGCTCGACCTCCGCGACGGCATCAGCGAGACCGACGACGTCGCTATTCGGACTCGCGCCTGGGAGGTCTACAGCAACGGCATGCAGACGTCACGCGCGAAATCGACGATCTCACCCAGCGTTACGAGAAGCTGTTCGCCTTGGCCGCGACGGCTTCGCCCGCCGATGTAACACCGCCTACATAACTGTCGCCGTGGCATATGCACATTGCAATGCAGAGTAAGATACAAACAACAAGGTAGAAAGGAGTATCGCGTTCAGTGAGCAAGCGATGCGGTAAAACTGGAAACGTCGAGGTCGGCATAGTCATCGTCGGCGGGCAGGTCGTCGAGTGATTCGAGGATCGCCTTCTGCGACATCGGTTTGTCCTCATTCGAGCTGGAGGGTGCGGCGGCAGGCGTGTCGGATACCTGGAAGAGGTCGAGGATCTGATCGGTGCCGAGCGAATCGAGGTCCGAGTTCTGCTGAGAGACGACGGTCGACGCGATGTTGAGCTTGAAGCGCTGCAGACTGTTGGGTCGACCCCAAGAGTCAGTCAGGTTCTCGCCGGCTCGGTGTTCGAGGGACAGCTTTCTCACCCCATGATTTTCTCCTCGAGAGTGCCGCGCATGATGAGGCGGTAGACGTTGACGACCTTTTTCTGTCCGAGTCGATGAGCGCGGTCCATCGCTTGCAGATCCTTCATCGGATTCCAGTCGTGCTCGACGAAGATCACCGTATCGGCTCCCGTCAGATTGAGTCCGAGACCGCCGACGTGGGTGGTGAGCAGCAGGCAGTCGATGGACGGATCCGAGTTGAAAGTTTGGCAGATGGCGTGGCGTTTCGAGACGTCGGTCGTGCCGTCGAGTCGCATGTATGTCACGTCGGGCATCAGCTTACGCAGGAGGTCGTTCTCGACGATATCGAGCATCGTCTTGAGCTGGCAGAAGATGAGTGCGCGGTGCTGCGGGACACCGGCCTCTGCACTCATTGAACCGTCGCCTGCATCTGCTGCACCGATACCGCAGTCGAGTAGGATTTGCCTGCATGCGCATCAGAGAGTCAGCTAGAGGGTCGAATCGAGAGTATCGGGCGCGACGGACTGCAGGGCGCGAATTTTAGGTGCGTGGGCGAGATCTCGTATGTCCGCTTGAGGTCCAGCGGCCTTGAGGAGCGCAGCTTGGTGCTGGGGCATCTCCGGACGGTAGACCAAGGCGGGATGGTTGACGAGCTTGCGCAGGTATTGCAGCGCCTGGAAGACATGCTGCGGTTTTTGCGCGGCTCCCGAACTCGATGATCCGACCTCGCCGACGGCTAGCTGCTTCCCTTGCGAGTTCGAGAAGTCGTCGTAGAGTTGTTTCTGCAGCGGCGAAAGCTCGACGTGGTAGTCCTGGATGATCTTCGGCGGCAAGTCGTCGAGGACGTCCTCCTTCATCCGTCGAAGGATAAAAGGCAGGACCTGCTTGTGGAGCGCTTCGAGTGCGAGCATGCCCGCCTCCTGCTCCTTCGACGACGTCTTCGCATCGCGACTCGCGGCGATCGGTTTGCCGAAACGCTCGTTGAACGCCTTCTCCGAGCCGAGGAAACCGGGCATCAGAAAGTCGAATAGACTCCACAGTTCGAGGACGTTGTTCTGGATCGGTGTGCCGGAAAGGATGAGGCGATGGATCGCCTTGAGGGATTTGACGGCGCGCGTGAGCTTGGTCTTGCCGTTCTTGATGATGTGGCCCTCGTCGAGGATGAGGTAATGCCAATCAACAGGCTGAAGGAGCTCGACGTCGTTCCGGGCGACATCGTACGACATGATGACGACGTCGTAATCGCAGAAGCTCCGGACGAGACGGTCGCGCTCAGCACGCGGGCCGGTGTAGACGAGAGGCCGAAGAGCCGATGCGTATGTGTTGATCTCGTGCTTCCAGTGCCCAGTCAGGGTCGGAGGGCAGATGACTAGCGAAGGCAAATGGACCGCGTCCGGCGAGCCGGTCAGACGGTAGCGTTCGGCACGCTCGTGGTGCATGCTCGCAAGGATCGTGATGGACTGGAGCGTCTTGCCGAGTCCCATATCTGTAACGGGAGGAGGTATCAGCGGGAAATTATTTGCCGATCCGTCGCTGGGGACTTGGAGGAGCGCTTACCGTCGCAAAGTAGCCCGTGCAGTTGATATCTCGCAAGGAATGCGAGCCAGCTGACGCCGTCACGCTGGTACTTCCGCAATTGAATGCCCATGTCGACGGGGATCGGATATTCGACGATCTTGTTCCCGTCGAGCAGCTGTGTCAGGAAATCGCGTTCGACATCGCGCTTCGCCAAGAGCTCTTCGGAGAAACCGGGCGGATCGGGCAATCCGGCCTGTCCAGGGCGACGGAAAGAGCGGTTACTAACCTTCCGCTTCCAGTCTGGCCAACACCGTGCTCACCTCAAGCGGGACCAATTTGACCAGAGTTGCGAACGTCCGCGTAGCGAGGAAGCGGACGTCGTCATCGGAATCGCTCATTCGTCCCAGTACAGGCACAACGAGGAAGATGACGTAAGGCAGGATCTTGACGTCCAGTAAGTCGACGACGTCTGACAGATACGGGCCTTGATCAATCGACGGCTTCACAGCTTCACAGCTTACAGTAGAGAGAAAGTACATACGAGAGATGAGCTCCATCGCGCCGCGGCGGTGGTTCACATGAAGAGGATCCGCGAGAACCGGGAGCACCGTTTCGACTACTTGTCGCAGCGCTTCCGTCGGCATGATGTCGCAGAGCGCGGCGAACGCACGTGCAACGGCAAAGCGAACGACGTCAAAGCTGCTGCGACTCCCGAAGCTCAGGGGCGGGAGTAGAGTAGCGAGTCGCGAGTAGAGTTTCGGCGACAAGCGGGACGCTACGACCGGGAGGACTGTCAGGCAATCGAGCAGGTCCTGTCCTTTACGGTCGTCAGACGAAAGCGAGCTGTCTGCGATGTGCTTGGCGTCTGTGATAAGTGAAGCGCGTCAGCGTGCGAGGGCGATCTCGACTATTTGTGGCAGTACTGACCGTCGGCAAAGGTCTGCACGACGGGATCCGCCATGCACGACCAAAGCTTCGGCACACGGTCAAAGATCGATGATCCGAAGCGCTGCGCTAGCTCGGCAAGAGCCTGTTGGGCGCCTCGATGGACCAAGTTGGCGGCCGGGTCCAGCCTGTCTTCGTCAGACGCGGACCCCTTTTGCTGCTTCTCGGCCGTTCCTCGTGCCGGGGATTTGGCGAGGGTCCAGATCCCTGCCGACGCCGCCTTATTCTCGGCGAACAGCGGTGTCTGCGTCGTATCCGAGCACAAGAATGCGCACAAGTTGCCGACCAGCTTCGGAGCGGGATTGATTCGCATGGCCGAATCGGGTGACGTGCAGAGGTCGATGAGAGCTGCGATCGATTGCGCGGCACGGATCTGAAAGTCGGGGTTATCCTCGAGCTGCATGGCAGTTCTGGTCAGTGGAGCTAGCCAGAATTGCGCGCTCGCAGCAGCGTACCTTGATGCTAGTCGTGACGCTTCGGATCAAGGGCGTGATCTTGGCAGGTATCGTGCGCAGGGCGATCACAGCTCCTCCAACGCAGGCGGAGATCTGTCTGTCATGGCGTTCCTTGACGGAATCAAAGTAGGACAGGCCCCCTTGAACCTTACGGAGTCGTTCCTCCAGCTCGGGGATCGCCGCCTTCTTGCTCTTGGCCGGGACAAGGGGCAGGAGCGAAGCGTAGCTGTTCACCACAAGCTCGGCCTGCGCACGCCCGAATTGTTCGGGAACGTCCGGAATGCGTCCCTCCGGGACCTTGCCTTGGCGACCGAAGGTGTTGTAGAGCGCGACGCAATCGATGCGGATCCTCGCCATAATCGGAACTGTCTCGGTGTACGCTGCCGGTGGATCGGATGCGAGCGAGACGTGCAGCGACGGCACGAGGCGCGAGTGTAGAGGCGTCAGATCTTGCGAAGGAACGCGATTTGCCGATTCCTCCACGACGACCGGTGCGAGGATACGTGACAGAGCCGAAGACGACTGCAGTGCCGGCTCGAGCAAGTGCGCGAAGTCCGAGACCTGAGCCTCGGAGGGCCATTCCGCCAAGAGTGTGCCGATCGCAGTCGCAGCAGCGAGGCGGCAGCGCATGACGGACTCGATCGACACGAGCGCGAGATCTTGATTCAGCATCGGCTTGTCGACGCTGTACATCGACGGTGCTGACTCGTTCCCGTGAGAAGGGTTCGTGCAAAGCAGCGCGCGATCGATAGGCGAGCCTATCGGCGTCAGCAGCAACGCGAACCAGTTGCCGAGTTGCGTCGCGAGCATCGGTTGGAGATTTGGTCGGACACGCCCGAGACTGGCCGTCCAGACTTCAGTGCTGGCTTGACGGATCTCGGACCGCTCCTCCAAAAAGAGGTTTTGGAAGACGAGCCGGAAGAACGTCGTATCGACCCATTCGGCAGGCAAGCCTGGGAGTCGCAAGAAGACGAGGAACGTCCGTAGAACGGCCAGGCGAACGGACGAGATGGTGTGTCGAAAGAAGGCGAAGAGGCGGGGGATGAGCTCGGGCAAGGGCGTCCTGCGGACGGCGAATGAGTGAGTCGCCGAGACAAGATAGTCTTCGTTAATTGTACTCACGACATGGCTGGCGACTGCAAATGACTGAGGACCTGCGGGAACTCGAGTAATTTGGCTGCAGAACGATGAAGATCAGTAGGCGAGTACTGCAGAGCGAGAATGAGGTAACATACAGAGGAGATCCATGACGCCGCCGACCGAGCTCGCGAGGTCGTCCTTGAGGTCGCCAAGACAGTGCCACAGCACCTCGAGGAGCTCGAGGGTCTGCTGCGGGAGTTCGGTCACGACGAGACTTGCGATCGGCGCCAATGTGGCCGCGGCGGCCGATCGGACATCGTCATCGCGATCACGCAGACCAACCAGAGCGGCGTCTACGACTTGCTCGAGCGGAGAAGAGAGGTCGGGCTTGACGTCCTCCTCATGCTTGACGGAGGGATCGACCCGAAGCAGCTCTGCGCCTTGTACGGCGACCACGTATTTCAAGCCGAGGAGGCCCGAGTGTCGAACCTGCCAAACATACTTCGGCTTGCCCGGTTCCGCCGGAGCGAGACCACGTTGGTGCACCATGTCGGAGAGAATCCTGCGCACTTCCGTGGCGGAAGCGCGAGGCATTGACGGCAGGAGGACCGCAAGGGCCTGTGCTGCCGTTTCGCGAACCGGTGCAACGACCTGCGAAGACACATGTCACTCAGCGCGAGTCCTGGCAGCGCCTTGCGGGATCGTAAGAGCCGTACCTGATCCGAGACGTAGTCGCCGAAGCGGTCGAGCGCAAATACGTAGAGGAGCTTCGCCGACAAGTCCTCGAGCCAGGTCTTGTGCAGGCGCTCGTTCTCGCTGGACGCGACGCCTTCGAGCTTGCCTCCGCCACTAGCCTGAAGCCGCAGGAGCTCCCGCAAGCCAAGCGCGGCGCCGTGCCGCGTCTCCCAGCTTGAGGCGAGCAGACCGACGGCGAGACGCTCGACGACGGCTCGCCAAGGCCATTCGCCGGTTTTGACCTCTGTCGTCGCACGCTCGGCTTCGAGCTTGGCCTGAATTTCGCCGCCGAGGCGTTCGCGCTCTTTAGCCTTCGCTGCGGGATCGATGATGATCTTGCTGTCGCCGGGCTCGTCACCACCTTCCGATTTGACACCAAGACTCCCTGGCGACTCCGCCTTGATCGGATCCGCCGTACGAGCAGGAGCCGGCGAGGCAACCTTCGCCTTCTTGGCGGCCGGTAGGGTGATGGGACTCGGTGCAATGCCCGCCTTCTCCTCGGCCTTCCTCTTGCGCTTGAGCTTGTTCCGCTCGCGAGCGGAAAGGCCGGCATAAGGGTCCGCCTCGCCGGCGGCTGGACTCTGTCCGGCTTCTGGTGTAGAGGTTCCGCTAGTAGATGCCGGGCCCGGCGGCCCAGACGGCAAGGACGACGACGGCAGGGGTGTCGCGCTTGGAGTCGTTGGAACGAGCGCTGTAGGTCCGCCCGACTTGAAGCGTGGTGGAGGAAGCGCAGGCCGTGAAGCAGCTGAAGGTTCCGCTGGAGCGTCGCCTGGGCCGTTCGGGCCTTGAGCACCGGACGCAAGCTCAGCGCCCACGTCGACGCCGATATCGTCGTCGGCACCTCCCAGACCGAGGCCGAGGTTCTTCATGACATCTTTCTGCGCGCGGGCGAGGTCGGCTTCGGACAGCTGGGCGAGTTTGCCGTACTCTTTACCCGACGAGGCGAGCAAGAGCTGGCCTTCACGGAGGATGTGCGCAATATCGAAAGCCTTGAGTGTCATCTGGGAGTTCGCTTGGCCTTCAGGGACGGACAGAGGTGGTGCACTTGACGGGGTCGCCGATTCCGTCGATGTCGGGTCCCAGATTCCGACCGCCCGAGACAGCATCCCCAAAGCCGTCGCAGCTGCTTGTCGCGTCTCGGATGATCGAGACTGGAGAAGCGGTGTGATCTATGTAGCGGTCCTCATTAGCTAATGGCGTCAATTCGCACGGTGCCGGGACGCAGGCACATACCCGCGCCGCCAGAGCCAGAACTTCGTTCCATTCGCCATCGACGCCGCGCCAGACGCGCTCCGCTCCGGCAGCCTCGTTGCCATCCTCAGGCTTGATCGTCTCGGCGAGCGAAGGATGACCCGACTTGTCTGTCGACGGGTGAGCGACTCGGATGCCGGCGATCGCAGCGAGTTGGCGCGCGGCTGTGAGCCTAATAGTCTGCGTCGAGCCGTTCTCGAGCAAGGCGACGAGCCGGTCGAGCCTGTGCCGGGCCTGGTTAGCTTGCAAGGAAATTGACTTCGAAGCGGATGATGAGCGCTCGCTTACCGTGAACCCGCCATGTCGGATCGCCAGGGACGTCACAGCCTTTGCAGGACCTTAGTTGATTCTTCCTGCGGAGAGAATAGAGAGCAGGACGGCTTGCTGTCAGGTGCCAGACCGAGAAAGTTCGAGCCGAGTGGGGAGAGGCTGCAAAGTCGACTTGACGCTTCTTTCTACAGCTTCTCTGGCCGGTCCGTGAACATGGTAAACACGCACTTGCTTCTTTCGTAGCAATAGTGAGCGCGAAAGAAAGACTAGCACTGCAGATGAACCTCACTACAATCATTCGGACAGGCGCTGGCTTGACTGCGGCGGTTCAGACTCGATGGTACGAAAGCTGATCATAGTAGTCGGATGGCGCCTGACCGTCCGACATGCCCGGCGAAATCGTTTGCTTCAGCGGCGTACCGGACGACATGAGCATGCGCTCGATGCGGACCAAGCGTTCCTTCATTTCGCGAGCGTCGGATGCGCTCATTCCCCCGACCGCGCCCTGCTCATCTTCAGGACCGGACAGGAGACCGCCGCCGAGACCAGTACGCTCGACCTTGTGGGCCTTCTTCTCGCGCTTCGACGATACCTCTCCCTCTGTACCGGGCAGCTGTTCCGCCGCGCCAGGCTTCTTCTCGCCCAGGTTGGTCAAGGGCTCGGGAGTCGTGACAAATTCGAGATACTGTACGCGGGGAGCCGTGAGCGAGTCGTTCTATAATTCGACGCAGTACAAAGGAGGAATGGTCGACCTTGAGCAGGCGGTAGAAGCCCGCCGCGACGGCTGCACCGAGCGCAGGGCCTCTACGAGATGCTCTTGTCAGCGCAAGCACAGTCTCGGGCTCCTACTGAGCACGAGATACTTACAGGAAATAGATCCAATCGTAGCCGTTGAAGGACAAGGCGATCACGTTCGGTCCCAGAGATCGCGCAGGCTGCAAAAGTTAGGTCAGTCAACCAGTGTCGCCGCTGTTGATATTCCAATTGGCCATTCATTACATTGAGCGAGCCTCCGGTGAATGACACTGCGGCGGATCCCTCGTCAGGTCACTCGAGAAGCCGAGATCGAAACATCCGGTCACTGGCACTCGCACGGGACTCACCGGACGCGAGCTCGGCGACGAACAGTGCAAGACCGATCGGCAACGGCGCAATAAAGTTGCCAATGTGCTTCTCAGCCGCGACGAGTAAGATCACGAGCATCAAAAGGGCAGTACAGGCAGCCTCGAGGAAGAGACCGCGAGCGGTGCTCATCCCGGGCGCAAGCGTCGTGCGAACGTTGGCCTGGCCCGGCGTCATGCAGCTGACAAGACCGGCTGCGCTGAGGCCGCCGAGAAATTGCATGAGCGTCAAGATTGATGCTCGAAGCGGGCTCATCGCGCCGACCAAGACCATGCCGAGCCTGCAGCGGTCAAATTGCGGGTCAGCAGATCGGCTCATTGCGCTCAACCCTCTCGTGCATGTCGACAGCAGGAGAGGCAGCTCGCAGTAGGCCGCCAAAGGCTTACGAGACGGCGGGCTGGTCGAGAAGGCGTATCAGTCTGGCTGTCTTCTTTGCTGGCAGGAGGCGAGACCCACGTTGTACAGAGAGCCTGATACTCGCGACATGCACCACGCCGTGACGGTGAGACTCATTCCGAAGGCAAAGGCGATGTAGAGGACTGAGTGCGGCCGCTCGTGAGCAGCTCTTGGCTGATCGCGTACCAGACACTTACGTGATGATGTATTGACCGTTGCGGCGGAAGACCCGTTCAATCCACCGGTGATCTGACCCGTGATAGAGTTGGCCGGCAGGTTGGCGACGTGCGTGCCGGCGAGAGCAAAAAATCTGCACGAGACGGAAGTCGGTCAGCGATTCGATGGCAATGAAGTGGCCGTAGCTACTGACAAGAAGAGGGTCGTTCCGACAAACTGCAGGATAAGCTCAGGTTATCTCTGGGTCGTTTGATGCAAGTCCGAAGCACGCGCACCTCGCCAAGAGCAGCGACAAGGTGACTCTTGATAGCGAGTCCTCTCGACCCGATCATCCTGAGCGGTTCCACGATCTTGGCAGACATTTCGTCCGCGATGCGTGCAAGAAGCGAAAAGAAGAGGAAAAGAGCATTCCGAGCCGATGCAGGAGCGAGGAGAAGGAGAGTTCCCGTTCTTCTCTCCCGCCTTGCCAGTAAGGTTTCCCGGTCGGGACAGTCACGAGTCGACTGCCGCCAGTCGCTCCCGCCTTTGATACTCATCGGTCGCGAGCTAATGGGAGCCATCGGACAGCCGATTTCCGACGTCTAGCCGTAGTGCGCGATCGAGAGCGTCTCCCTCCTCTTGTGAGGAACTGGGTCAGGGTGCTTCAAGCTCGCTGTCTTGGCCGGCCGACACGGACATTCCGGCTAGCAGTTCCAATTGCGCGGTGAAAGGCGTTTTTGTCGGTTCCATGGATCGCTCCACGAGCAGCTCTGGACGATGGCAGATGAGCAGGAGGAGCGGACGAGAATACGTTCAGGTGTCGCTGCCGACGTCTGCGCCCAAGCACGCCGTCTGCAGGCGAGCTAATCTATAGCAGGGTGATCAGACTCGGCGAGCACGAGCTCCGATCTAGTCGTAGACGTAGAAGGAGTAGACGAGACTCTCTGTGACACCGGATCCTCTTTTCGCTTTCTCCGAGACTCGGCTGAGCGCTCTTTGACCTCGACCATATACCGGCCAGAGCAGCTTTTCCCCTGGGAGCGTGCATGCTATTGCGCCCACTCAGAGGAGCCCTGAAACCTAGACATACTCGCCTCCGAACAATGACGTCGACACCCAACTCGACTTCGTCTCGCTCGTCGGGCAAATCGAGAACGCCGCCCGAAGGCGTGCTGGTTCTGCCGGCCCACGCCGAGCTGCAGGACCTCTCTGCGGACGACCGGAACGGTCTCTTGCTCGATACACATACACACGTCTTGAGCACCTGGCACGCTTGTGAGTGGGCTGCTCCGTTACGACGAAGCAGAAGGTGCCTCAGGCTGACTCGTCGCAGACCGGGAAAAGTATCCGGGCGGCCAACACGAGTCTGTCAGCGCATTCGTTCAAGCGACCCTCCGGGCGGAGGACGGGAACACCTTGTCGAAAGTCGTCGACGTCTGGTGTGAAGCGCCTCCCGTCGCCAACTGGCGCTCTATCGTCGACGACTTGACGGCGCTCGAGCGGGATGACGACTCCGACAGCTTCAGCTATCACTTCGTGATCGGGTGCCACCCGGACGTCGCCGGCGACTACACAGAGGCGATGGAGAAGGATTACATCGCGGCGCACCGACATCCTCGCTGCGTCGGGTGGGGCGAGATCGGACTCGACTACTACAACCAGCCGGCGAGTGAAAAGCAGAAGGAAGTCTTGCGGAGGCAGCTTCGCCTGGCCGTCGATTCAGGAGAGGACAAAGCGGTAAGCGAGGCCCTGCTCTCTACTGTCCAGCTGCGACTAAGTCGAAAGGCGACCTCGCAGATTACGATCCACACGCGCAAGGCGGACGAAGACATCCTACCGATACTCAAAGAAGAGCTGCCGAGAGAGCAAAGGCTACACATCCATTGGTACGCTTTTGGGCTTGTCCGCGTTGTCAGGCGAGGCATTGACTTACCGCCACTGCAGCTTCACGGACTCGCCCGACCTCGCCGATGCGATCCTCGACCACTTCCCGAACGCTTTTATCGGCATCACGGGTGTCATCTCCTACGCGTCTAACGAGAACACGCCCGAGGTTGTTCGAAGGCTGGGTCGCAAATGCACCCCTCAGGACCCTACCGCGCTTCGAATTCTCCTCGAAACGGATGCGCCTTACCTCGCGCCGGCGAACCTTCCGTCAAAGCAAATTGGCATGACCAGCAAGCAGCGCTACCCGTTCTGCCACGGCGGCGTCTTGCCATGGACAGCCGAATTCGTCGCCGGAGTCCTCAACGAAGGCAAGACCGACGACGACACAAAATGGACGACAATCGATGTGCTGCGGCAAGCGCGAGAGAATGCGCGGGCGTGCTATCGGATATAGATGGGCTCGCAGAAAAGACTGCTTGTGCAACGGAAATAGAGCACTATGTACAGAGGTTCGCGGTCAAAATCAGATCGGCAACAAGTGAGCCTCCTTCTCCTTGCTACCGTGGATGCTGTCGGCCGTGGAGATCGTCTCGCCAGAGAGCCGAACCTCCTCTGAGCTGGCTCCGGCGTTACTTTCGATATGGAGATGCTGCAGGATGGCGCCGAGCATGACCTCGAGGCGATCGATCTTGTCACTGACGTCCGTCGGTTCAGCGAGAGGTCCCGCCCTTGCGGCTGCTGTCGGCTGCACGTCTTCCGATTCGAGCAGGCCGCCTCCGAATCCGGTCACTTCGATGGGCACGGCGTCCTGCGGCTCGACGACCTCGTCGCCCGTCTCGATCGTTGGGTCAAGCTGCGCTGGCGTGACGGCAGCGGCACCTTCTTCTTCATTGTTCTGTACCGTCTCGTACTCGAGAAACTTGATGAGGCGGTAGAAGAGCGCCGCCACGGTCGAGCCGAGGGCAGGTCCACTGCGGCAGAAAAGCTCGTCAACGTCCTGCCGATGCGCGCTCAGGCGAATCTGCTTACAGCCAGTAGATCCTGATAGGTGACATGCGAAAGAGCTTCAGCGGAGTGTCCGGTGGGGATCAGACGAAGGCACGCACCAATGATAGGGTGCGAAGGAGTGAAGTACAACGTCAGGACCGAAAGAGCGCGCCGGATTGAGGGATCCGCCTGGTAGCGACCGCACATTAGACGCTGTCAGTCAGGGTGGACAGGCGGAACGGATCGGAAGTGTATGCACCCGTCCAATAAACCGAAGCCAGCTCGGCGACGAAGAGTGCGAGTCCGATCGGGAGCGGCGCCATGAAGGTCGCCTTACTCTTCTCCGCAGCGAGAAGCAAGATGGCGAGCATGCTGGAGCGTTAACGAGTCAGTCAGGTGCTCATTGTGCTCGAAAGATTGGTTTCTCCGAGCTTACAGGAGTGCTGTCATCGCCGCTTCAAGGAAAAGGCCTCGAGCGACGCTCATGTTGGGAGCGAGCTCTGTACGAACATTGAGCGTGCCGGGCGTGAGGGCATCGATGATGGCGGCCCCGGTGATGCCGCCGAGGATCTGGACAAACGCCAAGATGGCGGCGCGGAGCGGACTCAAAGCGCCGACCAGGAGCATACCAAGCCTGTTGCATCGTTGAATTGTTAGACGCCGGGTTGACCGTTACGATGGCGATGTGCGATGACGACTTACGTGATTGACGGATTAAAGAGGCCTCCCGAGACGCGGAAGAAACACCACGCAGTGACGGTGAGCGAGATCCCGAAGCCGAAGGATATATCTGTTGAAAGCACGTCAGTGGTCTGCAGCTCATCGTAGAGCGACGATATGCGATGACTTACAAAGGACTGCGCACAAAAAGGTCACATCGCTCCGAAGTTAGCAGTTGCTTTGCGCGCCGCTTCGAGCTTATCACTTACGGTTCGAAGTGTTTGCCGTGCTCGCCGCGCTTCCATCCTGTCCAGCCTGCACCTGACCGGTCACGGACGTGTTCGCCATATTCGCGATGCTGTACACGTAAGAATCAGTCGCGAGTCCGGCCGGATCTCGTTCGGAGCGCAGCTCGCTCCAAGTCATCGTTGCTTGCCAGCTCGGCAAGCGGTCCAGTATACGCAGACCGACTCACTTGCAGGCTCCGAGGCTGAACAGCAAAAAGAGGCATGTCCCGACGTACTGCGAAGGCGGGGTGGCGTACTAATCAGCTCGGCGCACTACTGTGATTTGGCCACGCCACGGCGAGGAAGGGGTCGTCACGGAGTTGCGCAGCCGCAGACAAAGACTTCATAGACCCACCTCGCCGATGGCGGCCACTAAATGGTTCTTCGCCGCGAGCCTGCGGGAGCCGAACTGCGGCCGCCGGATGTGCCAGTTGAGCTGATTCCTTTGTATCACTTTCAACTCCTACGAGCGAGCAGGACGATGATAGGAGCAAGAGTAGTCTCTCCGAGGCAAAGTCTATGCAGAGAATGCTGTGCCCCGGCGGCGGAACCAGTTTCTCGATCACTAACCTCGCGTTCGGCGATGAGCAACTGTGGGACAGTTCGGCGGTCACGATGACCGCTCGCCCTCTCGCTCCCCGGATTCGCGTGGGATTCGCTCGTGCGCGCCCGCGGCATCGGAAGCCTTCTGGAAGGGTGATCGGTCCCTGGTCCACAAGGACCCGTCTCCAGGAGCCAGATACCTTTTGAGGCGGACGACGCGTCCTACGTCATGGCGAGTCCGGAGGACGCAGCTATTGCGAGGAGTGCGGTGGTCCGAGAATGCTAGGTGCGGCCTTATGTCCGAAATGGTCGAACACGGTCGAAGCATCACCGGTTCTAGCTCTATAGGCGCTTCCTCCTCTACGGTAGCAGAAGCACTTCAACTGGGTATAGCAGAGTGTCACGCCGTGTCGCATATGGGCTGTCGGTACGAGCAAACATCCCAATGGACTGAGACACCTTACGGGGTTTCGCATCGTAGCGGTGTTGGCGCAACGCACCGTCTGCGCGTCCGTACGCACACCGTATAACTAGAGGTGAGAAGGCCCACTTTGAACGCGCTCGAGGGGCGGAGTCACGCGTGACTTGGGCTTGCCTGTTTGGGCGAGCAGTACGCCGCGGCGTCTCTCGACTCTTGCACGACCCGACAGACTTCGATGATCCCGCACATACGCAACTGAGCCAGTCGAAACGCCCAGCTAGCTCTCCCAAGTCAACCTCCCAACAGCCATTTCGCTCGCCCGCATTGTGTGCGCGTCGGCAATCGCGTACCCGACCCAATCTCCCTCCCCCTTTGAACCCCTCTGTCCTCCGTCGTACGGAGCACCGAGCAGGCAAACCCCTTATCTCTAGAACATCTAGCCTAGATCGCTGTACGCACTAGCTGCATCGCCCCTTCGTCGCGTCGGCCGCCCCACCCCCGACTCGACGATTTACCCCAGGTCAGTGCATGCACCCAGGGGTGTCGGTCGGATCCGGACTGTGATCGCCGCCCTTCTACACCGTCTATAGACTACGAGGCTGACTCGAGATTGCGTCGCAGACGCCTGTTGTACAACATTCGAGCTTCCCGAGCCGTGTTGTATCATCTAGTCGCCGAAACCGCGTCCACACGTGCACCCGCCGCCCGCCTATCAGCCCACCCGACCCCGACCCCGATCTCGCGATGAAGGTGATTGTCCCTCTCCGCGCATACATCCACACGCGCCTGGCGCGTGGCCATCAGAGCGCGCGTGTATAGAAGCGGTTCGAACTGACGAGCGCATCATCGGCTTTGGACCGGCTTGAGCAGTTCCTCGAAATTCCGGAACTCGACCTCTTGTCGAACGCGTTGAGCATGTCGACCGCGACGCTCAAAGTCACGACCCGCATCGAAGCCTTCTCGTGCAAGCAAGTGTCAAAGGAGCGCAAGCTGTTCAAGACGCTCGACTCCGAGTTCCTTCAAGACCTCTCCCTGTCGACCTCGGTCTCGCCGCCCGAGCACCACCAAGGTCTCCTCGACTCGGCGTTCGGCCCTCTCGACAAGCCGCAGAGCCGCAAGACGCTGTGGCTCCTGATCGGCCTGCTCAACGTCTCGTTTCCCGACTATGACTTTTCGCGCGTCCGCCCCGAAGACTTTCGCCGCGAGCCCGAGGGTCCGCGTCAAGTCCTCGCGTCCCTGTCGACTGCCCTCGACCAATTGCGCTCGCCGAACGGATCGAGGTCGTTCTCCTCGTTCCCGGGCATCTCGTCGTCGCCCATTTCGGACGCCGCCCCCCTGCCCGGCACAACGCCGACCGATCACGACGGAACGCCCGTCGCGACAAACCCGTTCCTGCGCCAGGTCCTCGACCCTGTCATCGACCTCGCGGACTGCGAGGTCTTCACGTACTCGCCCGACATCGACTCGGACCCGCACGCCGAGAGCGACGACGATGACGGCGATGAGGCCGAGGACGGCGCGTTCGAGCCGGATGACGACGGCATGGCCTTCGACATGGACGGTGTCGACGCGGGTCGTGCTTCGACGCCGTTTGGACCGTACGGAGTCGGCTCGTCCGGCGCACGTAGCTCGCGCCGCTCGCCGATGAAGTCGATCTCGTCCGTCTTCCCGCCCGGGACGCCGAGCTCGATCGGCGGCAACGACGACGAGTACGACTTTTCGTCGGGAGGCGGCCTGCTGTGGTCGTCGTACCAGTTCCTGTACAACCGCAAGCTGAAGCGGATCGTCTTCATCAACGCCTGGGCGCGGACTCCGCGCGACTCTCGCCCGACGATCCCGCTCCGCGCGTCGACCTCGTCGTCCGCCGTGCCGTTCCGTGCGGGCCCGCTCGCGGACCACTTTTCGTCGCAGCAGCTCAAGCGCAGCCACTCGAACACGTCGGTCGCGTCGATACCGCTCCCGAAGAAGACCAAGGGGACGGCGGCCTGAACACCCCTTTTCGGTCGGATCCATACCCACCTTTTTTTTCCGCATTTCCCTCTCTCCCGTTATTTCCGCGTCTGCTGTCCACACTAGCTATTGTCGACCCGTACTCGGTCCGTCCCTGCATAGATCCCCGTCGTCTCCTCGCTCGTGCCCTTGCAACTATAGCTTTACTCAGTGCCTCTCGCAGCTCGCAGCTCGTACTCGAACCTGCAGCTTACGGGTTTTGTCTTTGCTAAAGAGTTCGCTGCAGAAGCGGCGCGCCGACACAGCTGGGTCTGTTCCTCCTGCCGGCCGAGAGATCTCCTTCTCTTTACCTCCGCTTTCTCTAGATTTGAGATGGACTCGCCAGACACTTCGCTGTACCAGCCCGTTTCGTTGTCCGATACCTTGACGCAGGCGAGTAAGAGGTCGTACCGCTCTGCCGGGGCGACCTTGACCGCTTCGACTTCGACCGCTCGACTCGCCGGACCGCGTGCCTCGGTTCTGCCAACTCCGCAAGCCCAGCGCAGTCGGAGCGATGTCGCTCGACGAGAAGCGGCGGCTATGTGCGAGTCCCTCGGGTTCAGCGGAGGCAGTTCGGCGGGAAGCGAAGTCGACGCGACACCTCGACCGTCCGCTGGACGTTCACTGAACTCGACTGGAGCAGCGACTGCGGCTCGCACGGCCCGAGAAGGCTCGCCAGTTGAGGTCATTTCGCTCAAATCGAACCTCGAGGACAAGGACAACGAAATCGCGACTCTCCGGAGGGAGTTGGCGGCTGCGCTCCGCGACAAGAAGGAGCTCGCGAAGCAAGTTCGCCATCACGCGAAACAGCCGCAAACGGGCTCAGGGAAAGGTCTCGATGTCAAGGAGATGGAGGAGCTTGAACGAGCGTTCGCGGAGCAGGAAAAGCTGCTCGGTGGCTATCAGAGAGAGGTCGAAAAGCAGGCAGAGGAGATTGACCGCCTCAAGAGCCGGTGCGTTGCCCTAGCGATGCCGATAGATCCTTACCAGAGCTGACGTGCCTTACGGTAGATCTCGACGCATGGCTGAATGCCTCGAGAGGATCTACGGTCCTTCGTACGAAGACGAACTCGGACTCGCCGACCGGTCCAAGAATTCCGCGACGTCTCCTGCCGTCCGCCAAAAGCTGGTCGCACGAGCAAGTCTCGCCACCGGCTTTGGCAGCTTATCAAGGGCGACGACTGTGCCGAGCTCCTTGGCCGCCTGCGCCGAATTACCGGAATCACCCAGATCGGCGGATCCTTCCTCTCCTATAGCCGGGCCGGACGCAGGGGAAACAGGCGATTCTTCCGCGACCGGAGCTTCAGGTACCGTTCAAGCCGGCGGCCCGTCAATCGCCCCGGCAGCACTCGCACAACATCTCGACTCGGTTCAGGCCCTGCTCAGATCGATGGAAGCCCGCCTGATTTCGCGAGACGTCGAGCTCGCCGCGATCGAGCAGCGCGCGAAACAGGAACGGATACAGGCGCGGGAGAAGCAGGAGGAACTCGAGGCGCTGGTCGCCGAGAGCCGGAAAGCTTCGCAGGGAGAAGAGTGAGGGATCTCGTGTTGGAATATCACGGAGCCCAGGTCCGCCGGCGGGCCGGCAAATTCGTCCCATTCGTGACATACCTCCCTCTTCGGCGAGGTATGGTGTGAAGCCGCTAGGGAATGCGAGACCAGCTGGCGCGGATGCAATGGGATTGCAGCCGTCCGCCAAATTATCCGGCTTCGCTCTCGTCATCCGAGATATACAAGTCGCGCCGCTTCTGCTCCGCTCTCCGCTCCCGACTCGTCTTCTTCGGTGGCGGTCGCTCCTCTATAGGCGTTTTGAAGCGCTCAAAGTTGTCTTTGAGCGTCGAGAGTGTCTGTTCGGCGGTCCAGTCGAGAGCCGTCTGAATCTCCTCAAAGACCTCCCAGATCTGGGTATCGATGCGGGGTGAGCTACCAGTCGACACGTTTCGACAGGAAGTGAAGGTATGGCAATTCGGAGCGCACCTGATGGTCGATCTCGCTTGTATTGGAGAAATCGCTCTCGATCAGGAGTCGATGAGGCTCTATCGCCCGGAGCAGCTTGTAGAATGTGGGTGAGCGACCGGAAATGATGGTGGCAAAGGAGAAGAAGGCATTCGGGTGGGCTGTGAGAGTAAGGAGTACTGTCAGCTCCCCGCTAAATGTCGCGGCAGCCGCCCTCCTCGAGAACTCGCCTCGTTGGATCTGCTTCGAAGATTCGGCGCTACCACCGAAAGAGTGCAAGCACACGTGCAACTTTGCCCAGCCGTCCCCCTTCTCGTCCTTGAACCGCTGTAGCATCTCGACGGTTTCCTGGGGAGTCCGCACCGAGTGCAAGCTGATGTTGCGCCCGTACCGAATCGCGACGTCAACTTGCGCCTCGACGATACGGATTTGGTGCGAAATCGGAGTCGCGAGGTCCGAGTGTTTTGGGTTCGACTTGTCGGCGGCGATATGTGGCGGGTTCGGGATCCGGAACGCCTTGTCGAGCCCAATCTCGCCGACTTGAGCCGTAGGATACCGCTCCAACCGGCTCGAGAGCTCGGAGATGAACGTGTCGATCGAGACAGTGTCTGGAAAAGTTGGGAGCAAGAGATTGAGGGAAGGATGCGGCGCGTCTGGATCTGACGGCGACGGGAACAAGGAGCGGTAGTGCGCCTCTCTGGTCGGGAGGTGGTCTGGCGGCTCGAAAGAAATTGCGTGGCAGAACCAGGGATGAAGACCTGGGCGAGGCAAGTATTAGGTCAGCTTCGAGCGCAGGGATCTCGAGAGAGGTTGCGCGCGCGCTCTCACCGAAGAAGGGCGTGACAGATCCTCGCCGGTCTTGGTCTTGATACACCTTCTCCGTGGTAGCCTGATTATGCAGAGAAGAAGACATCGTGTACTGCAGGTGTATCTGAGTGGTCAGGGATAGCGACAGGGGAGGTTACCCCTTTTGAGGGCAGCCAGTCGGGTCGATCAAGCGCACCAGATGGCCCGTTCGAACGGCAGCGAGTGTCTCTGCACTGTAGTTGTCGTCATCGCTCGGATGACAGTGTGCGTCGTGTAGCTGGGCGAGTATAGCCGGATCGGGTGCAGTCCGGAAGCGAGTTGCCGGATTTTTGAGCCATGGTCGCGTGTCCTTCCAGGGCATCGTCCAGGCGTGTAGCGTGGCGCGAGTGCAGAGCGAGGAAGTAGACTATTCCGGAAGCATAGAGTGGTCAAACTGATGACGTCTCTCGTCGTCGGAGTCGCGTCTCCCCGGTTTTCTCGGCCGATCGCGAGTTTGGCGCGGAAGCTATTTGATCGAGGTAGAGCTCTGGTACAGACCTCCCCTGTAGCAGAAAATCGTCGGCAGCCGCGACCAAAGTCCGCCGGAAGAGGAGTCTGAGCGAGTTGGCGAGTGTTGCGCGACTCTAACGCACTGCTCCCGACAATCTCGCTCTTTTCTGTTCTTCGGATGGCGACTCAGCAGCTAGCGACTCCGCCTACTCTGCCTGCAGTGCAGCTCTCAACCGCAGGTGAGCCTGCGAACAACGCCTCCTCCGGTCTCGTTCAACCCGGACGCTGACACTCTGCACGCTCGCTCTCCCTGACACGCAGAGGGTACATTTGCTTCTCTTTGCGTAGAGAGGACGGGGTCCGAATGGGACTAGATCCGGTGGATCCCTCGAGACGCTGGATCCAGTCGGGGGAACCCCCGTGCAGTTGCAGGCCATAGGCTGACCCGGTCTCGCTGGCCTTTTGCCGCGTGCAGGCTTCTTCTCGGGAGCTATCGCAGCATGTATCGCCGTCACAGGTCAGCCTCTTTCTTCTCCTCCCTCGGATCGTGCTCGTAGAGTGGTCCTCGAGGTCGCCCTCCCCCCCCCACTTTGGTCGTCGACGGTCCGGCAACCCGTGTTTCAACTCAAAAGTCGACTGATCGGGCCGTACTGACCTGCGGAATCATGTCACGATACAGTCAGTAACCCGATGGAGGTGACCAAGACCCGGCTCCAACTCGACGGAGAGCTCCAGGGCAAGGTCCACCTGAAACCCGCCGTCGCCGGAGCCGGAACCGTCGCGATCCCCGACGTCCACGCGAGCTCAAAGGCCGGTCCGAACGGCAAGGTGTACAACGGGACGTTCGACTGCTTCCGAAAGACGTGGAAGTCGGAAGGATTGGGAGGCGTGCAGCGAGGACTCGGAGCAGCAGTGCGTCCCCCCTCTCCTGTGTCGGTGTTCGTTCGATGGCGATGAGGGTGGCGCAGACTGACTCAGAACCTCTATCGGTACGCAGTACGCATATCAGTTCGTGTTGAACGGATCCCGGTTAGGCTTCTACGAGCCGTTCCGGAACACGCTCAACTCGCTCGCCGGGAACGACCCGACGACCGTCCGCGCATGGAGTAGCGTAGCAGCAGGAGCGAGTTCGGGAGTCGTTGGAGGTGAGGCCCTTCCTTCAAGCCTGGTACGAGGCCGACACTGAGCCCAGTCCCTCATGAACCGACAGCCGTTCTCGGAAACCCCCTCTTCCTCGTCAAGGCGCGCATGCAAGCCTACTCTCCCTTCAACCCCGTCGGCGCACAACATCACTACACGTCTGCTGTCCACGGCCTGATCGACATTGTCCGGAAGGAGGGCCTCCGCGGCCTCGCTCGAGGAGTCGACGCGGCGATGCTCCGGACGGCGATGGGCAGCTCGGTCCAGTTGCCGGCGTACAACCTCGGCAAGACGACCTTTGCCGGATGGGGTGTCGGCGATCACGCCGGGTTGTACTTGCTCAGCAGTATCTTTTCGGGCCTGTGTGTCTGCACCGTGATGCAGCCGGCAGGTGCGTTCCGGTCTCTTCCCTTTCGAGCCCCGGTCGGCCGAATCGGTGCTGACTCCCGAATCGCTCCAGATACGGTCCTTACGCGGATGTACAACCAATCGCCCAACTCGATTGGCCCCGACGGCAAACCCCGAGGTCTCCTCTGTAAGCCTAAACAACACCGGATGCAGCCGGAAAAGGTTCGAGAGGCTGACAGTAATGCCACTCGATACACAGACAAGAACCCGGTGCACTGCTTGTTCCTGACTTGGAAGACCGAGGGCTTTTTCGGTTTGTACCGCGGCACGCTTTCTCACCTCTTGCGCATCGCGCCGCATACCGTGAGTCCCGCTTCGTGCTACATTATCGACTGGTACTCTTTGCCTCCCGTCTCCGCTGCGGGCCTGGCTGTCCGGAGCAACGGGGCCGAAGCTGGGAGTTGCACGTTCCGAACCCCGGAGCTTGGGGATCTTCGTGACGCGGACAGTGGGATCGCAGGCTGACTCATCTGATTTGCAGGTCGTTACGCTGGTCGCGAACGAGTTTATTTTGCGGCAGTGGACCCAGTACAAGCGAAGAAAGGCTGGTGCCGCGATGGGCTGAAAGGATTTCCGGGGCGACGTACAGTTATCGTTCGCTCTCTGCCGGCAGATCGGTCGGTCGCGCTGGGTGCAACCGGCAAATGATACAGTTTGTTGCAACTCGGACTATATGCAGCAGTGGCCTACTGTCGGGAGAGTGAGGATCGATAGCCGCGGCGCAACGCAGCGCGACCAAGCCGGCCTCCGCTTTGGCTGACAGAGCAATCTTCCTCCTCTCCAACTCTTGCTCGCTCGACGATTATAGAGGGACCAGTCACCTCACAAGGATGCACAACGCACTCTTTGAGCAGGTACGTCGCTCCTTCCAACTGCCCCTGCGAGCAACGAGATCGAGATCGCTGACCGCCCGCGCCCTCTCGCGTCGCCTTGTCACCAGCTGAACCAGGTCAGTCGGCTATCGCGGCACTTTCACGGCTTCCGAGACCGAGATGGCACGCTGACACGCTCTGTATGGCTATAGCTGGCTCCGTCACCCGGTACTACACCGGCCAACGGGCCTGCAGTGGACCGTAGCGACGTTGCGCGTAAGTCGAGGGTTCCCCCTTTTCTTCCTCTCTCTCCCTTTGGCTCGGCTTCTTCTCTTCCCGCTTGCCTCGCTTGAGCCTGGCGCCTCGAGACTGACGACAAGCTGGAAATGCGGCACAGTATCATTCCCGTGCGACTCGAACGCACTGCAAGCGCAACTCGAAGCGTGGACCAACGTCACGTTCGACTTTGACTCGCCCGCTTCGGACGACGTTCCGCTGTCGTCGGCCACCTCGCCCCGCGCTACCGACAAGCACCTTCACGATGCCTTTTCGGCGAACCGCGCGCACGACTTTGCCGACTTTGCGAACGTCGCCGCACCGGGACCTTTCGCCGACGCCCCGTCGTCGTCCGTCGACCTGACCGCTTTTCTCGGCACCTCGAGCGTGTCCAACCCGTCGACATCGGCGACCACCTCGCTCGTCGACCCGGCGCTCAGCCTCCCGCAGTTCGCGCACGCAGGCCTTGCTCTCCCCGATGCGTTCTTTGTCGCGCCGGGAGTGACTGGCCTGTCGAACCAGAACGAGCCGGCGACCCTCTCACCCGCCGACATCTCGACCGGCGCGTCGTCCGACGTCGTCGTGGCCGCTCCCTCTCCTGCGCGCACTTCTCGTGCAGCAGGCAAGAAGGCCGCGTCGGGACCGGCGCGCAAGAAGCGCGCGTCTTCGAGCGCCGCTTCAGCGACTCCCGTCGCTGTCGCCGTGGCCCCCGCTGCGCCCGTCGCCAGCACGTCGTCTGCCGCCGCTTCGACGAGCAGTGAGGCGTCGACGCCCGCTGCCGCCAAGACGATCGCGCTCCCGTTGCCCGAAGGCATCGACACCAAGGGCCTCAACGACGAAGAGCTGAACCGCCTCGCGATCGAGGAGGATAAGCGCCGCCGGAACACGGCTGCAAGTGCGCGGTTCCGGGTCAAGAAGAAGCAGCGCGAGCAAGCGCTCGAGGACGAGGCCAAGAAGTTGCGCGAGAGGGTCGCCGTCCTCGAGAAGGAGGTCGACACGCTCAAGACGGAGAACGGATGGTTGCGCGGCTTGATCACCGACAAGCACATCGAGTGCGTTCTGTTCAGATTGTGTGGAAATGGCTCCTCGTCAGCAACTGACGCTCTGAATCCTCCTACTCGCAGTGTGGGCATGAGCGGCGCGGACAACAACCGCAAGCGAAGGCGCGTTGACGGCGAAGAGACCGTTCTCGACCCTTCTGCGCTCCTCATGTAACCTGCAAGCTTGTACCACCGCATCCAGCTCCGCCTCGCTCTGCCGTCTTTCGATCATTTTCCTCCCGCGCCGTATCTTACGAGGAGCTTCACCAGCTTCCCGCTTTCATCAGTACTTTCGCGCCGTCGTTTCCCTCACCCCAGTTGCTTGTCTCAACACATGATTCTCTCCACGTCACCTCATTTTAGCGCCAGACTTTCGGTGTGCTCTGCTCCAACAGTGGAAACACCGATCCGGTGTCGACCTATCTTTCCGCGTAAAAAAAGTATCGCAATATACTCATCTTATGGGACCACTCACGTCTGCGAGAGAGACAAATGGAGCAGAGAAGTGCAAGCAACAGTATGACAACAACGGCGAGGAGGCAGGACATGGAAAACGTGGAAATGAAAAGCGCGTCTACTCGTACACGCGCACAACGCCCGCCCGATCGCCCGTCACGATGCAACGGAACGGCAAGTCGAGGAGTCCGAGAGCCGTGATCGCTTCATGGTGCGCGCGGACGAGGCGTTGCTGCGAGTTGGCGATCAGGGTGGACCGATGCACGCGCGAGGCCAACGTCGACGCGGTGGACGCGACTGGCTGCCCAGGCGTTGCAGTACTGGATCTCCGCGAAGAGCTGCTCGAGGCTAGAACGGAATCGCGCGAGGGTCGTATCGAATTGGTCGACTCGATATAGCTGGACACGCCATCGTCGCCGGTCTTCAGGCTGATACAGGCCGGATGGCGATCAGCTACAGTATCATTACGATAGAGTCAGGTACGCGACGAACCTGTAGACGGGCGGTTCTTCGTCGAGGTCGAGTCCACTGATGACTGCACTCCGGCCAGGCTTGCCGAGGTCCCAGAAGCGGAGTTTACGATCTTCGCCTCCGGTCAGCAGGAACCCGGCTCCAGTCACGTCGCCTTCAGGCCGAGAGCCAAGAGGCTTCGTGCCGCGACCATCCTGCTCGACGACAGCGAGGTGCGGACCCGACGGGCGAGGGCTCGATTGCTGCGCATAATCGGGCGCAATGACCATGGCCCGGACGGTCAACTCGCTGACCGACACGCCGTGATCGGTGCCGAGAGCGAGGGGTTTCGGCGCCGTTGAAGCGGCCAGCAGGGCTTCGATGGCTGCTGCAGGATCCGTTGCTGCTTCGCTTCCAGCAGTCGCGAGCCCGCTCGAATTCGTTCGATCCGACAGCGGCGACGGACGATCTGATTGTCCCACGTGCTTCGCCTTGAAGTCCTCGACCTTGGTGGCCGAGTCGATGTCCCATACTGCGACGAGCGTCACCGCTTTGTCGGCCTCTGTCGCTTGTCCAGCGGGGACGGGTAGCCCCGCAGCAGCTGCGTCCGAGCTCGCCGACACCACGATCCAGCGGCCTTTCCCCTTGAGAGGATGCAGTGCGATCTGGTGAATTCGTCGGGGCCCGATCGACCAGCTTCGCAGGAGAAGACCGAATCGCAGGTCCCAGAGCGACAATGTGCCGTTTGCTGTACCGGTCACGAGCCAGAGCCGGTTCCGATCGAGGCAGATGGTCGTGATCGGACCGAAATGCCTCGGCTGCGAAAAGTCGAGGACCGTGCGCATGGTGCGGACGTCGAGAATCTTGATGGCTGCGAGGGCTGTCCCCACCACAAGGTGGGGCGTCGTATCTAAGAACGAGCTCATTTGAGTACGCTGAAGCGGTCACCGCGAGCAGTGAGAGACTTCGTACGTACCCGCTGCGTTGTAGCTAGTCAAGCAGGTCGCATGATCGCCGTCCTCGAAGGCGTATTGGCGGACTCGTTGCGCCTTTCCGTAGCGAGGCATCTGCCCAGACAGGCTCACGTCGACCCGATGGATCCAGACACTGCCGTTGGTCGAGGCACTCGCTATGCAGTGCGAATGCTCGAGCATGCAGATGCTGGTCACCTTCCCGCCTTGCTGGAACGTTTGCCGGGACTTGCTCGTCACATTCTTCTCGAGCCGCATCGCGTCCCAGATCTTTGTCGTCCCGTCGTCTGATGCCGTCGCAAAGAAAAGCTGGTCGGGCGAAACCGTGATCGAGGTTACGGCAGCCGTGTGCTCAACGAGGTGCGCAATGAGAGTCCCGTCTGGACGGGTTGGCGTCCGCTCGCGAGGCGGGAAGCTTGTCCGCAGCGCCTTCCGTCGCGGGACACCCTGTGCGACGTGCGGACCGAGCTCGGGTAATGGCTCGCGGTACTGATCGAGGTAGGTACGTTCGAGCAACTGCTTGATACTCGGGTCGTTCCCCTCTGTGGCAAAGCGCTAGTCAGCGTCCCTTTCGGCAGAACGAAGCTTTCAATCGTCATACCATAAGTCGACAGGCAACGTTGTGGTCTCGGTGGCGGTGTAGGAGCGCCGCTTAGACGGCGATGAGGCGTGGGCGACTGCGATAAAAGCTCTGCCGCTAACGAGCGCGTGTCGCCGGTGTCGAGGCTGTCTCGGTAGCGCGCCTCGATATCGAAGAGTCCCATCGCGTTCGTGGTGTCCTCGGCGACGGCAGGCGCCACCTTTCCGACTTCCACCGCATTCAGTCGGATGCGAGTGCGAGGCGCAGCCGGAAGGGTCGATGTCGATGCGGTCGTCCCCGTCGTCGTGATCGTTCCGTCAGACGCATCGGTGGACGCGTTCGAGACTGTTCGTTGTAGGTTCAGGCGGTCCGAGATGACCGCGGGCTCGAGCAGCTTGGCCCCGGAGCCGGCTTCGGAAGCTCCCTCGTTCTGGCTTGTCTCGCTGGCTGGACCAGCAGACGCTGCCGCTGCGTTAAGAGCGAGGCGTCTCCGCAAGTCGTCCAGGGGCTGCCCGCTCACGTGCCTCGAAGCTGTCGAACGCTGGACCGAGTCCAGGGAAGCAGGTGATCTGGGCGAGCTGAGGGGCGTAGATGACGATCCTCGCCGGGACGATGGAATCTGGAGCCGGCTCCGGGCAGCGCTGAGAGCATCGTCACTGCTGCGGACGGAGAAGAAGATTGTCTGCGGGACAACGCCGAGGTCTTGCAGCGACGCTTGTGCAAAAGTCGCCGAGTCGTTGGCTCGGTCGTATCCCTTCGACGAGTTCCTGAGGTGCCGAGACCGTCAGTAAGCAGGACAGAGCTTCTGAGAGTGAAAGTACACGTACGCTTGACGAGCTGCAGCGACCTTTGCGATGTACTCGCGCATGGCACTCAGCTTGAATTCGTCCTCGGTCGACATGCCGAGCTGGCGCATCTTCTCGAGCTGCGCTTGATCCCTGCCGAGGTGCGTCTGCGTCAGCTCTCCTTTCGCGTATCGTCAGCAAGGAAGCTCACTCGTCTGTACGAACGCTCGCGTCGCGTGGAGCTCCTTTTGCAGGTGCGCGGTTCAGAGCCCAGAAGTTGCTCTTGCCCGCTTTGCCGGCCCACTTCACCGCAGCTTCGAAGACGACGCGCGAGACGGGCTCTCGCGCGTTGTCGAGTACGGAGAGCGCGGTGATCTCTTTGATGTCGGATCGGAGGAGGCGCTTGATAGTCGGGTAGAGGATGCACCACTTGTCGGTCTGGTGAAGCAGCGTCGCGATGGTCGACAGAAGTCTCGCTGCTCCTTCGCGGATCCAGATGTTCGGGTGGCACAAAAAGCCGACAGTCTGTCCGACGATATCCCAGACGCGAGCTTTGCCAATCAAACGCCGTTCGGCGAGGGCTGAGAGGCAGCTGAGGACCTGGACGACGACGAACTCTTCCGGATCTGCAGGACCTTTCGATCAGCCGCTCGCTCTCGAGCCACGACATGTGAAAAGACGTACCGGCGAGACTGAGCAAGATGAGCGGAAGGATATACTCTTCGAGGCTGCTCGATCCGACGCAGGCTGCGACGTTAATGGCGCTCTCGTTCCACGATTTGCGCAGAAGCCAATCTCGTGTATTCAGGTAGGTGACGAGGTGAGCCAAGACGGCGTCGTTTGCCTTGAGACGGCCGAAGAAGGTGCAGAGGTCGCCTATCTCGGCGAGGAGGGCGCGCTTTACGGCCGGGTCGGGATCGGACAAGAGGGGCGCGACGTGATCATGGACAATCGCCTGAAGCTCTTGCAGCCGACTATCGTAAGTTGCCTGCGAGGAACAGAGCTCGACGTCAGCTTGTGCCGAAAAGCGCGTCCCTTTTTTCACGTACCGAGTAAAGTGTGCCCTCAAAGTCCTGAAAGTTGGCAAGCCCAAAAGTGCCATTCGATTTGATCGCGTCCGCCATGTCGAGGAACCGCTTCGAAGTTGTCGCGAGCGGCGTGATACAGAGAGCGTACGTCTCCCGCGGCAGGATCTCCGGATCGTCCGAAAATGGGCGCGTGTTCGGGAAGACGTATTCGGGGAACACATCGACGTTGGAGGGAGTCAAGCTCCGCACGAGCATGAGCGTCTGCGTGAGGTTCCGCAAAGCCATCGCTCGGACGGAGGCGGCGTCGTCCTGGAGGAGAGTGACCAGGTACGGCACGAGCCGATCGAGGCGAGTCTCGTCGGTGAGGTATCGATTGAGGGCGAGCAAGATCTCGAGCGCTCGAAGCACCGACGCAGGTCGGACGCAATTGCGAATGTTGGCGCAGACGAGCGCGAGTACGATCACGGCGGGCCCATCTGCCCAAGGTCGGTATCAACACGGTAATTGGACCTCGCTGAGTTGACGGCTCACCTTCGGTCACATCCCCGGCTCGCACTGACACTCCTTCTTGGCCCGGAAGATTCAGATGGATCGGAAACAGTGCCTATCCAAGCTCGTCAGCAGCCTTAATCACCCTGCTCGACCGGTATGGCGAACGCACCTCGGCACGCAGACTCGCGTCATCAGCTGCCGACGACGCATCTTCGCCTGCCGACTCGAGAGCCTTCTCGTCGAGGTAACGCGACACCATTTCCCATTCTGTCCAGATCCGCTCGATCTTCTCGTCCGCGTCGGTCCTGAGCAAGATCGGCCCTTGCTGCGCCTGTTGTTGAGGCCCGACGCCATCGATACTCGGCGCCTTGCCAGTCGTAGTCGCACGACCTCCTTGCGGTGCACTTGCGGGGACATGCACGGCGGCCGAGTCGAGAGAGCTAATGAAAGGGTGGAGAAAGGTGTAGAAGACTTCGGGGAAGGCGGTGCCGCGATTGCGCGTTAGGTAGTCGGAGAAGCTCAGTCGGTGCGCCGGGTCGAGCGAGAGCATGCTGCGTATCAATGACTGTGCGAAGAGGCGTTAGATCTGAGGCTCGTCTTATCAAGCAACCTGGACGCACCCGTATCTCGACATCCTCGATTTCGGCGAGATAGGCCTCGAGGTTGTAATCGCCTTCGCGGTACTTGAACAGCTGGCTGAGCGTGAATGGCGGTGTCCCCTCCATCCAGAGTTCGGCGAGGACGCAACCGAGCGAAAAGACGTCCATCGTCTCGGTGACCTTGCCGTCTCGCTTGCCAAACTCGAGGCCGGCCTTCTTCCGCGCCGTAGCAGAGTCGGAGGTATAGAAGCGCTCGGGCGCGATGTAGCATGTCCTTCGCGACGAGGTGTCAAAGTAAAAGGAGAAGCCGGAAGGGTCGTCGAGTGGGAGGAATGTCGGTTTGAAGGACGAGGAAAAGTCGATGAGGTACGCCCAGTTCCACGACGTGACGACGACATTCTCCGTCTTGATATCGCCGTGCCCGATCTTTAGTACAGAGCAGTCAGTGCGCCGTCTGCTGTCTTGTACTGGACAACACTCACGCCTCGTTCGCGCGCATCCCGCAATCCGGTCAACAGCTGGAAAGCGATCCATCGCTTCTCGACCGAGCTGAGGAATGGCCGCGTGCTGATCCGGTCGTAGAGGTTGCTCGCAACCCATTGCCGCAAAAGGTAGCCCGCTCGTTCCGTTTCGACGGCGCGAGCGTATGGCAAGACATTCGGACAGTCCAGGAGCGCTTCCCGCTCGGCTGCACTCAGTTCCCCTCGTCAGCTTACCTGCGATCTTGCGTCTGATTTGAAAGTGTCTTGCGCACCTTTGATCCGCTTTGAGAACTGTTTGAGCGAGAGGCTCGGGTCCGGTTTGACAAACACCTTGACGACGAGTGCGCCGTCCCTGTGCCTCGCCCGGACCGCCTTGAGGAACCGAGATGAGCCCATCCTGAACACATGCTCATGTCAGCGTGCCTGTAACGCCGCGAGCAATGCCTCGCGAGAGTCCGTACGATCTGTCATAGTGAACGGCGAGTTCAGCAAAGAGCGGGTCGCCGTTTGCTGCAGCTCGACTGGACGAGGCGTTCGCCGCTGCAGCGAGGGCAGTTTGCGGCTGAGAGACCGCTGCGCCCATCGTGAGCAGTCCAGAGCGTGCTCCGTGAGCAGGACGAGGTGGAAGTCAGAGAGTCACAAGTGGGGCCGCTTCTTGTCCGAGTCTCTTCCTCTGAATCAACGCTACACAGCCTGCCAGACCCTGACGTGATCACAGCAGCAGTCTAGATGCAGTGCGCTGCGTGCGCGCGGACGGAACCGCCTCGGAACGGAGCATGGTACTGCAGCAGTTGCATCTCGTCCCGGTCAGTTCTTCAGAGTCATCACTCAGGCCTCACAGGCCATGCGCTACCGAGCTGACTCGCTCGATACACTCGAAACAGACTGAAAGAGTTTCACACGCGGCGGCAGCAACTCAAGAACGGTCTCACCCTCGTCACCGCCAACGCCACTTCGCTCCTGACGGGGTCGAGGAACCGCGTCGGCGTCGAGCAGGAACGGCTCCTCAAGGCAGAGAAATGGACGCTCGCGAGTCGAGCTTACGCAGCTCGAGAAGAAGTCACGCGAGCCAAGGCGCAGAACCAGGCGGGTGAGTCGCGGATATCTCCATGAGCGCACGGGAACGACAGACGACGCTGACTTGGCGTTCCAATACGCGCAGCTACAGAGCAACTCGACAAACGACGGCAAGGGCTCGCCTCGCGCCGGACCAATCTCGCGACAGCCCGCTCCCTCCTCTCGAACCTGGAAACGTCCGTTCCGTCCGCGTCGTCCCTCTCCTTGCCCGAATCGATCCCGGCACTCCAAGCTCGCTGTGCTGCTTTGCAAGTCGAACTCGACGCTCTACGGGCCGATTCTGCCCGAGCGAGGGCGATCTTGACCCAAGAGCTCGTATCTGTCTACGGTCTCCGGCGCATCGTCGTCGAACAACCTCTGCCCGATCCTTTCCTCACCGCCCCGCTCGGTCACTCTGTCGCCGAGTCGGCATCTTCGCACTCGACAACGTCGACTTGGCGCGCCCAGACTGCTCCAGAACCGATCCTGCCAACCTACACTCTGGCATCCTTGCCTTTACCTCGCCTGTCGAACCTTTTGTCCACCCTGCCTTCGCACGCCCATCTCGAGGCCCTGCTCTCTCATCTCGCATACCTGGTCCGGCTCTTGGCGCTGTACGAAGGCGTCGCACTGCCGTTCGTGCCCCTGCCGAGCTGCTTCGGTGCAGGCCGTGCCGGTGTCCGCGTGGCAGTCGGGTGGGGCTCGGTGGCGAAACCTGATACGAACGCAGCTGGCAAGCGTGATGGCGGGCGCGCCGTCCCAAACACTGCATCCGAACAAGGCGACACCTCTTCGTCGACGCTGAGGCCATCCGCCCGGACTGGCGAACGGCCGAGCGTCGCCGTCTCCGAAGGCGATTGCTTCCCTCTGTGTTTCGGATCAAGCGCTTCAAAGGTAGGTCACAAGGCGACTACTCGGAGGCGGCAAGCTCGAGACGATTCCGACGGCCCCGCCGGCGAGACGACTGCGACGGACGAAGGCTCGGAAGACGGGCACACCGATAGCCGTACTTCCGCCCGGAAGCTGTTCCAGGGCGAAGATGGTGAAGTGGATGATTCGCGCTCTCGCAAGAAGCGAGTGCCGGCGACGTCGAAGCGCGCCAAGGGGGTCTTGCTAGGAGCCGTCGCCCTCGCCTTCGACCTCGCGTACATTGCCTGGCGGCGCAGCACCCGCAGGGGCGTATCTACGTCTGCAAATCCGGTCGCTCGGTCTAAGCAGCTCGACTGGCGGGACCCGAGCGTGCTCGATGATCTTGGAGGTCTGCTCCTCGAGGCTGCGGGCGTCGCGCTCGACCACGACCGGTGCGTGCAGGTGGCTTCCATTTCACGGCCGCAAACGCGAGACTGATACTCTGATATTGCAGCTCTGTCTCGCACGTTCCGAATGCCGGAGCGCCGAGTCTGACCGGCGGTTCGCCGCTGCCCTTCCCACTCGATTTCGCCGAAGCCGCAGGCCATTTTCTCGCCCTTGCCTTTCCCAAGACGCCCAAGCCGACCCGAGCGCCTCGAGACAACGGCACTTCCGACTCGCTCGGCGAGAGCGGCGTCGTGGTCGGACTCGACGTCACCGGACTATTGGAAGCCGACGACGATGACGATGCGGAGGACGACGAGTGGGACTTTGTCTCCGTTTAAAGTAGAGCACTCTTCCTTGTTCTCTTTCACTCTGTTGCTTGTACTCGAGCCGTCTTTCTCTGTCTCTTGTGGTACGGTGACGCACACGAAGGAGGGAAAAAATCTTTTTCTCTTGTCTGTGCAAGTGTGTTCGCCTCGGGTCTGTAGCTCCTATGCTCGAGTCACAATAGCCTGAGATACTGGATGCGCGAGTTCATTCTCCGCCCGAACGCGTATAGAGAGAGAAGCTTAAATTGCGTACTCGTTGACCTCATCGAACGTGGTGGATGTCGCGCCGCTCTTTCTCCTCCCACACCTCATAACTAGTCACAAGTAAGTCCCTGAGTGGCTGCAGGCACTGCTGCACTAGCTGTGGAACGCTAGGGAGATGCAGCTGCCTACTCCGGCGTCTCTGTGAGTGGTGTTCGAGGGTTCGCTGACGCTGCCGTTTCGATTTCCGCCTCCGTGTCCGCCGTGGTCCAACCCTCTCCCTCTCGCCCGCACGCTACACCCTCTCGTGCGCCTACCTGTATACCCTACTACACTCGAATTGATCTATCGGGGCTCGCTATGGCTTCCATGTTCCGCCGCGGTCTCGCTACCACCTCTAGCATGAGCGTGAGTCCCTTTCGCCCTGCACTCTGATGAAAACCTTCTGCCGAGCCACTTCTGGCTCTGTTCGGGCTCTGAACGGGTCGAGCCAGATGGCACACCGTTGTAGAGCACTGCACAGTGAAATTGATACTGACGCGGAGAGGACTCGCCTGCAGAACGTTTACTTCGACGTCACCAAGAACGGCTCGCCGCTCGGCCGCATCGTTTTCAAGCTCTGTAAGTCTACGATCCAGAAGTAAACGTCTGTTCATCAGGAAGCCTGCTGACGTGCGTGGCTCTCACAGACGACGAGTACGTGAACTCTTTCCTTCCGCCAGATCCTCAACCTTGCCCCGGCCGAACTCTCCGCTTCTCCGCGACCTTGCATATGCTCACTAACGTTTTTCATGGTCTACAGCGTCGTCCCTAAGACCACTCGCAACTTCCGCGAGCTCTGCACTGGCAAGAACGGCTTCGGCTACGCCGGCTCGGGCTTCCACCGTGTCATCCCGGACTTCATGCTCCAGGGTGGTGACTTCACCAACCACAACGGCACCGGTGGCAAGTCGATCTACGGGTGCGTTTCCTCTCTGTCAACAATATCACGACTAGAACCGCAGACTGACTTCGATCTCGTCGACTGTCCACAGCGAGAAGTTCGCTGACGAGAAGTAAGTCTCGAGCCACCTTCATCGGTGCTCGTTGCGCACCTTGCTGATGCCTTTCCCCTCCTCCCTACAGCTTCAAGCTGCGCCACACCAAGCCGGGTCTCCTCTCGATGGCCAACGCCGGCCCGAACACCAACGGCTCGCAGTTCTTCATTACCACCGTCGTCACCTCGTGGCTCGACGGCAAGCACGTCGTCTTCGGCGAGGTCGTCGAGGGTATGGACGTCGTCAAGGCCATCGAGGCCCTCGGCTCGGGCTCGGGCAAGCCCAAGGCCCAGATCCAGATCGCTCAGGCCGGTGAGGTCTAAAGCGGTCGCTTCGACGACGGCATCGAACCGCGTCCGCTCGAACGGACTGCGGTGCGAAAAGTAGCGCCGGCCGCGGGAGAGGCTCTGTATATCCGATCACGCACGGTGTCTACCCATTGATATGAAAAGCAAACCCTTTCATCAGTGACCCAAGCCGCGACGGCACTCGGGAGAGGTCGGCCGCTAGCAAGCTCTGGACCTGGCTTTATCGAAGTTCTCGCTCTGCTCCCAACGCTCCGACCGCCTTGGAGTGACTGCGAGAATAGTATTTGAATGCATCCTAGGCGGTACAACTAAAATAGAACGACGAGCTGGCGCAACAATGACGGGAGAGGAAACGGGGACTGCTGGACGGACGCGATCTACACAAGGGAGAGGACTAAAAGCACAGAGAGGAAGGGCTAGGATGGAGAGCGCAGGCGAGAGGAGATCGGGATCGGGATCAATACCGCCGAGAGAAGGACCCTTCGTCGTCGATCTTGCAATCCGGCGAGAGGAACTCGGACTGGAGGGCTTGCTCAACAGTCCAACGAACGTTAGGTTCCCACCGTAGTAGCCCCTGACAGAGTTCGTAGAAAGCTTCGCCGGCGGCATCTCGCGGGGCAATGATGTCCTGCCAGGAGGAGACTTGAGGATCAGCAAACGCGGGGGATAGTCAAGAGACCATTGAAGTTGCGCTCACCCGAAGCTTCTTCATACTGCGCACAAACTTGGTACTCTGCTTCTGCGTCGACGGCTGAGGGAAATTGAGCTCGTATTTGCGACTTCGCCCGCGCTTGAACCAGTCGGGATTGGCCGCGACCGTTTTCCTGAGTGAAACGCAACGTCGAGTCAGCTCCAAATTGACATCCTGCTTGAGCTTAGCGCGCACGTACTTTTGGCCTTCCTCTGCGAGCTTGTGGGGCATCTTGCCGAAGACGGCTTCCATCATGGCGAGATGTTCGAGGTTGTCGTGCGTCTGGAACAGCGCTTCGCCCGTGACAAACTCGACGAGAATGCACCCGACCGACCACATATCGCAAGGGAAGCTCCAGCCCGTGCCTGTGGAGGAGAAGGCGTCAGCGCTAGAGCCGGTGCTCGACAAGTAGCAGCCAGACGCACAGAGGATGATTTCGGGTGCGCGGTAATGCCGCGTCGAGACCACTGTCGCGTGATACTCGTTCTGGTAGGTCGCGCTGCCGAAGTCGATGAGCTGGATGCCGGTGTCCTTGAGCAGCTTCTTCGTCTTGCCCTTTTGCTGCGCGTGGGAAATCCAGTCAGCTCGAAATAGGCCAAGACATGACGCGTCCGTCGACTCGCCTTGCACGGTACTGTCACCGAGCTGTTGTCCTCGAGGAGGATGTTTTCGGGTTTCAGGTCGGTATGGATGAGATTGCGCTTACGCACGTCTGCCAAACGCCCAGCTGGTCAACGGAGGATCGGCACGACAAATCGATCTGGACACGCACAAGCAACGCTCTGAAGCAGTTGACGGGCAAAGCTTTGTACATGGCTGAGCGGGAACGGCGCGTAGTTGTTGTCCTTGAGAAAGTCAAAGACCGATGCGGAGAGAAGCGGCGTAACGAGGCAGGTATGTCCGTGGAAGTCGAACGTCCGCAGCAGAGGGATGCATTTTCTGTACCGCATCGTGGAGTCAACACACGCCCTAGGGTTGAGTCAAGGAGGGCGAGCTCGACTGCGCACTTTGTGTTCTCCTCGTCGTTCTTCTTGAGGTCCGCCAGCACACGGACCTCGGTCTTGGCCGCCTCCTGATACTTGTGCACAGCGCGTCTGAGTCAAGGAGCGAGAAGTGTGAGTAACGAGAGGTCCTCGCGTACAAGAGCAGGGCAGACTTACATAATCTTGACCGCGTATCGCCGGCCCGCCATGTCCTCTGCCTCGACGACCTTTCCGAAGGTGCCTTGGCCGAGAAGCCTTTTTATCCGGTCTGCAGAGGAGTGTTGTCGTAAGGAGGAAGGTCCGACTGTCGCGGATCAGGCGGGCATCTTACATGACGTTCGCTTCACGGTATCTGTCACGATCGCGTCGACCTGCACGATGTAATGCCCGTCCTTGTCGCTGTACTGCTGCACGGGCGGAGGGACCACACCCTTGTCCTTGACTCTCGGTCTCGTGGCCTGCGAGAGCGGATGCGTGAGTCTGCAGAACGCGCAGGACGCAGCGGAGCGGGAAGCGCCGGTGACTCACATCGCGGTTCTCGCGCTCGTTCTCGTCATACTTCCGTTTGAGCCCCGATGACGAAGCTGCCGGCGCAGCGTACGTTCCGGGTTGGGGGTAGCCGTTGGATCCGCTCGCGTAAGCCGAGTACCCGTTGTTTGCACTCGCGCCGACGTCGCTCTTCCGCTTCTTTGCGACGGGTTCGTAGCCTCCGTACGGGTCGTATCGCGCTCCGCTCGTCGATGCGTAGGCGTTGCCGTTTGTGTACGACGAGCTGGCGGCGGTCGCGCTGGGTTGAGCGACTGCACCGCGCGATGAGGATGCGGAAGCGGGTTCGGGCGTGTCCTCGAGGGTGAGGACTTCTTGTTCGTAGCCAGCGGCGTTGCGGACGCGTTCGATCCGATAAGGCGCGTTGTTGGTGCGGCGGTTCGACTTGGCTGCGGTCGGATTTGTAGCGTAGGACCGCGACGGCCGTGGTTGTTCGACCTGAACGGCCGCGAGTCGCGAAGCCATCCGTAGCGAGAGTTCGGGCTCTGCAGGGAGGGTCAGCATACCATGCTGAGCTCACACGCAAGCCAGCTCGGCTCACTTGGTCAGAGGTGGAGCAGTACGACACGGTGTGGTGACGATTGGGCGGCCGCCGAGTGGAGAATCTGGCGGCGACGACGAAGAGGGGGGCGGAAACTTCGCGTCTCGAGGGCGAGTTCGCGGTTCAGGCTGGAAGTAAGGACGGCACAGGTCGACTCGACGTGCCTCCAGACCCGGTCTAGCTGTGCGATGGAGCCCTACGGCGCCTCGCTGTTCGCAGTTTGTCGCCCCCCGGATCGCCCCCTGTCTGCGCGTGGCCGCCGCTAGAGTTGGTCTCCTTCTCACTCTCTTCCTTTCGCATTCTTTTCGCCTCGAGCGAGATTCTCCTTCCGCTGCAGTAGAACATTAATGTGCAACGCGGGCTTCACTGTAAGCTCGAGAGCCAAGTGACATGGTCCTCACACCGACGATACCACGTTCGAGGACGAGAGGGTCCGCAGCCGCAGCTACCGAGCCGCAACAAGAGCGTGAATGTCTCCGGAGACCGGACAGCAAGATCGAGACAGCAGCTCCTCGTCAGTGGGAGAGAAGCCGTCGAAAGGGCGTCTATAGGTTCGCGGCGTGAACTCTACAAACCGTCCCGGTTCGACAGTCCTTTCCGCCACGCCTCGAGACCGGACTCGAACAACTTGCGCGTAACGCCTTCCGGTCCCACGAGGACGAACGTGACGCCGAGCTTGGCGACTTCTCGGTTCCGCGCTTCGTCTGTTGCGAGAACGGCGAATGGTCAGAAGAAAGGATGCATCCGAATGGCGACCTTGCGGGCAGATCCGGACGCCCGCAGGGCCCGGTTTCGAGCAGCCTCACCATCAAAGAAAACCTGCAGAAGAGCAGCGCGATCCGACACAGTCAGCATTCGAAATGCATCCAGAAGGCGGGAAAGGAGGAAGCGCCTACCATCTGCTCGAAAGGGATCCCAGTCTGCTTGTTCAGCTCGCGGAAGTGCGAGAGCTTGCTCCCCGGATAGATCTCCATCGAGTCGAATAGCTGGATTGCCGAGACGGTCTCTTTGCCACCGCCCGACCGCGCCTTCAGCAAGTCGCCGCGCCCGCTATCCCGGAGTGAACCCGGCAGCAACAGTTCGCTCAGGATCTGCCGCGCGACTTTCGGCGCATGTGTCCTCGACGCCGCAGCGACGTGGACCTCGGAATGGTGCAGGCTCAGGAGGACTTCGGGCACGTCGCGGTAGAACGAAAGCGGTTGCCCATGACGGTCGTACACTTTGTTCAGGTCGTCGTTCCGGCGCAAGAGCGGCGGCGTGACGTGCGTGTCGCACCAGGCGTCCCACAGTGTGTAATCGAGATCAAAGACGACCATCTGCGGCAGATCGCCTGCCAATTTCGTCGGGCCTGCTTTCGTCATAGTGAGGCGACCGAACGAGGCTGCCACCACCACGAAGCGTTTCGTCGGTCAGCCAGTAGTCTTCACAGGGTCTTGATGAACAGTCTGCTCAATAAAGCAGGCTCACCGAGGTCACGGGTGTGCACGCAGCAACGGCGAAGACTCGCGAACAAAGCGAGCTGGAGCGAGTTGAGCGAGTTGCGAATATAGAGCCCAGCCCTGATACTGAGGCGTAATATGACGCCCTAGAGAGTCTAGTGCAAGCGTGTTTGCGGTGCTAGATTAGCTGTACGGTGAAAGAGAGGGACTCGCTGCGTTGCCCCACTCGGCCGAAAACTTGCGTTCAGCTTGTCGAGCTCTCCTCCTCCTGCACAGTGCAGCGCTGCCTCGCTTGCAAGCATACAGACCTCACATCTGCCCTGACAAGCTCTACAACCCCTCGCCTGGACGCGTCCGACCTCATGTCGCGTCGAACCGGAGGCGCACCGCACAACGCGCCGGCCATGGCGGCGCCGCCGTCGATCCCGCTCGATCCGCTGTCGGTGCGTACGAGGGATCATATGACGAGACTCTCGAGCTACTGACTGACGCGCGCGCAAACTTTGCAGATCGACGACTTCCGCGCCCTCCAGAGGAAGTACGCCGTCCTCTTTCACAAAGGCGGACGCGACCCGAAGCGAATCGCCGAAGAGAAGTCGTACCAGGACAGAGGCTTCGACGCTCTCGCTCAAGAGCGCCTCAACGACCTCTGGGACGAGCTCTTCGAGCGGCGGAAACGTCCGTATCCGGACGAGCACCTGAAACAACTTCAGGTACGTCCACTCGCACCTGCAGCTCATGTCGGACACGGCTGACTCTCGCTCGTATCGCTAAAATACAGGAGATCGTGTACATCGAGCGCACGATCTGCTTCCACAGCGCGACTACGAGGTACAAAGGCGATGCAACCCTCGTGGCTCGCCACCCCGACCACATTCTCGCCGACCCAGACCTGCACATTCCGCTCGGCTACTGCGCGGTAGGCTTCGGCGACGAGTCTAAGTACCCTGAACGTGACTAACCCGCTTGACGCGCAGACTCGGCGCGAAGTCGACGTGGACGACGAGGACGACAACGACGAGTTTGATCTGAGCGGCACGCGCCGAAGCCTGTGGCTTCGCCAGTTCGAAGTCGAGCTGTCCGGTCTCGGATTTGAGGAGCTGGCGAACGGTAGGCTCTCGCCGCTCGACCTGTGGAACTTGCCGCGCGGCGACGAGCGCCTCGCATTCCACCCCGAGCACGACGGCGACGACGACGGCGACGACTCTGGTGCCGAGGAGGGGCCTCGGTATGGCTCGTCTCATCACGGAGGACGATACGGAGCAGAGAGCGAGATTATGGAGCAGGAGGAGGAGGACAATTTTGAGGTGAGCACTGGCGAGCGCACGAAGGAGCGAGATAACCGCTGATAATGAGTCTTTGACGTCGATTTGCAGTACAAGACGACGCCACCAGCAGCTGTGAGTCCGCCGTCGAGGTCTCACGAGCTGCAGCGCACATTGACCAAAATAATACGTGCAGCAACAGCTCGCCATCCTAGCGGCCGGAGCCGGCTCTCGAGACGACTTCTCGCCAGCGCCCGAGCAGGTCGCCGCTCGCCAGGCGGTCGGAAGATCCGCTTTCGAAAGCGATGTCGAGCGCGAAGAGTCGTACGGAGGAGGCGCCGAGATCGACTTTACCTTCGATTCGGACACGGAGGTCGCGCGCGACTTGGGCGTCGGAACGTCGGCGAATCCGCCCACCGCCCCGGGAACGACTCTCGCCGGCTCACTTTCGCCGTTCCCGCCTCTCGAACCCGGACCGGAGGCTGAAGAAGACGAACCGGTCGAGAAGAAGCAGGTGAGTGCGAACCGCTTCCCGATCGTATCTGCCAGGGTGAATTGATGCGCTTCCGCGCAGAGAACGACTCGACAGCGGAGATCGAAGGCGACTGCGACGGCTGCCGGAGGCGGAAGCGACAAAGTCGACGGGGGGAAAGGTAAGGGCAAGGCGAACGAGGTGGTTGAACACACGGTGAGTTTGCGTGATCCAAGTTCCGTCTGTTCGGCGATCTTTGAGCTGACGCGTTGCCGAGGACTCAGCCACCTGTCGAAGATCTGGCGCCGCTCAAGAAGACGACCACGAGGACCGCCCCGGCCAACATGGCGTATCGACCTCGAACTCAAGGGAAAAGGAGTCGCGCTTCGAACAAGGTTTACGCGCCGCGCACGTCCTACGCGAAGGTCCAGCTTACGCGCAGTAAGTCAATGAGCCTCATCCGCGCACCCGATGTCTGCTGACATTAGCCGAACGCAGGCGTCAACTGTTTCTCCGAGGACCGACTCGCCGCGGCTTTTCCGGCAGCGGCGAAGCCGCCAAAGCCGTCGAAGGCCACGAGAAAGCGCCATCATCAGCAACACGGCTGGGTCGAGTCCGACAGCGACGGGGATGATGACGTCTTTGCCTCAGGTGAAGGGGATTTCAAGCACTTCTTGTTGTCCAACTTCCGCGTGCTCCGCACCAAGGAGGTCAAGCAGGACGACATACGCACCGCCGTGATTACCGACACGCCCGTCGACTTGATGGAAGTCGTGCTGCGGTCTCGACGCGACCTCGTCCTCATCGGCTACGCAACTCCCATGGCGTCCGCGTCCGAATGCGACGACCAAGGACCCGATCCGCTCGTCGCCGACCTCGAGGTTCACGTATACGGGTACGAAATTCGAGCAACGCAGCTCACTGCAGACGGAATCGTCGTCGAGACTTCGTCGCGCAAGTACCGCCTCGCGACCGCGGCTTCTCGCCCCTTCGCTGCGGAGCGACCGAACAACTGCGAGCACAGCTCGAAGTCGCTACCCTGTCCTGCCCAACCTGCAGCGTCGTACGGCGTGCCGTTTGAGGCCCAGACGCAGCATTCACGCCGCGTGCTCAACCTTTTCGTCTTCGCCCGCTCGCGATCGATCCGCGGCAATCACACGAAACCGCGCGCAAGCGAAGACGAAATCGCGGAGGCTATCGGCACGGTTGCTCAGGATGTCAAAGACGAGCTCGTCGTCGCCAAAACCGCCAGAGACGAGTCGTGGCAACAGCGACTCTCGCCATACTGGCGCATTCCTGTCGAGCGACTCTCGTTCGACGAAAGTCAGGATGGGCAGAGCCTGTTCCACCTCCTCCCGAATATTCCCTTGTGAGTCGCTTCCTCTCGCTTGAACGGCAAGATCCGATGACTGACAAACAGTCTGCGGATCTGCGGCAGCATCGTCCCCGAAATCTACCGCCAAATCGCGTCTCGCTTCTCCCCAAACTCCTTCCGCACCGATGACGCGGAGCGACAAGACGACCTGATGTGCGCCGCCGAGGAGTTAAGAGCTGCCCTGCTCTCGAGCTGCTTCGCGGTCATCGAAGACGACGACAATTACGATGGCAGCGACATGGTCGAAGTTCTCGGGAAGCCGCAAAAGGGCTACCATTCGACGCAGACAGACCGAGACGGCGATCGAGCCGTCATCGAAGTCTACTCGCGGGCAAAAGTGAACCAGATCACGTACCAGTACGTGTATGGGTCGAGCCGTCCGCCACGCGCTTTCTTGGCTTTTACTGACAAGTTGCCTTACAGGATCGGGGACACCGTCCTCGTCCGCCCCGGTACGCGATCGTTCGGGTACTTGCAGCAGCGCGACGCCAGCGAGTCTCTGAGCGAAAGCTCTTGGGACGATGACGACTCCGATAGTGCCTCGTTCGTCCCGCGGCGCGATCCGAGCAAGGACGTCGACGACCGGCTCTGGTGTGCCAAGATCCAGTACTTCTGGGCAGCCGACCGCGACGACGACATGGATGTCTACGTCCACCTGCAGTGGTGAGTATGGCCACTCCTTGCGGATCAAAGACCTGAGTACTCACCCCAGGTTCTCTCTTCGAACAGGTTCGCTCGGGGCAATGCCGTCCCATCGGTCGGAGACTACCTCGACTCAAGACAGCTCATGCTGCTCGACCGCTGCGACGATTCGCCGGCAGGCTCGATCCTTGCGAAGCTCGAGCTCGTCTTCCCCGCGGTCGGCGAGCAGCCACCATCGGACAAGTTCTACTGTCTGTACGTACTGTTCTTTCGCTGCAGGGAGTTTTCAAGGAGGATTATGCTCACACAAGCGGCATACAGGACGCAGTACAACTGCGACGACGGTTCATACAAAGACGTCGCATCGGCGCGACCGGCAGGACCGCTTTGCGACGGCGAGAAGCTGTACGCATGCCCGTCATGCGAGACGAACCTCGAGTACCTCGCAGGCACGGGTGAAGCGGAAGTTGGGGGAGCGCCGCGTCCAGCGGTGGCCGTTCAGCATGATGTCGGCTTCACTCTCTCTGGTGAGTCAACATCGCACTACTCGATCATAGCAGACCCGCTGATCATCGACACCAATACAGGGGTCAAATACCATCCGGACGACTTCGTGTACCTGCTGCCCCACGAAACGGCCGCAACTGCCGCCGACGAGCCTGGCGTCCTACTTCCCTTCGATCTCGCACAATTCGTCGACATTCACGACGACATGACGGACGAGCGGGGCGAGCTCGTTCTCCGCCTACGAAAAGTCGAGCGAGTCTTACACGATGCGCTTGGTTCGGAGCGCCTTGTCGAAGTCACCGACTGCGAGGTCTACTCGACGGCGACGGACGTGGCGGGCAAGTTCATCGTCTGCTCGCCTCCCGACGACGACAAAATTGAATCTTTCGTCGCGCGCCTCGAAATGACTTCGGACCACGCCTTTTGGACAAGAAGTACCAGCTTTCACCGCTGCGGACCTTGCCAGCTCGACTTCGAGCAGGCGCAGGCGCTGAAGGCCAAGCTCGGGCAAGCGATGGAGAAAACCGCGCGGGCCCGGACGGGCAAGACCGCGCACCACGTCGAGCTGTCCCACCTGGCCGTCTACGCTGGTGGAGGCTTGCTCGACCAAGGGCTCGAGCAGGGCTGCTCGCTCGTGCGCATCCGCCACGCTGTCGAGCATCATGGGCCCGCATTGTCGTGCCTGCGTTCGAACGCCCTACACGCGCTCTCGAGCTACGAGGACGCCGCCTCGAACCTGATCGAGCGGCTGTACTACCGACTCGCCAATCCGGAAGGGCAAGAAGAGCAAGACGACTTGCCGCAGCCGGGATCTGTCTTCTCCATCGCTGGAGGATCTCCTTGCCAAGGGTTCTCGCACGCGAACCGCTACAAGCAGGTGTGTGCCGCGCACATGCAGCTGCGCACTTCATGTACTGACGCTATCGCGGCACAGGCGGATGATCCGCGAACGTTCGAACCCTTCGTCTTCTTGAACTACATCGCGATCTACCGGCCTCTGGTCGCCCTCTTCGAAAACGTCGCTGCCTTCACAACGCACGCCCTTCCTGAAGCCGGCAGCAAACCCGGCTCGTTCTTCCAGCTTTTCGTCGCCGTCCTGCTCGAGCTCGGCTACCAACTCCGCTGGTCGATTGTCGACGCGGCCGGGTACGTGGCGTCATATCTGACGAAGGTGCTTGACGTCCGCTGACGCATTGGCCGTCCCACAGCTTCGGCGTCCCTCAGCATCGGCGCCGAGTTGTCGTTCAGATCGCAGCCCGAGGTGTCCCGCTGCCCGAGGCGCCCGAACCGAGTCACTCGCTTCGACGCGCCGTCAAGCCGGTCGATCACCGCCTGTTGACGGATCGCAAGTCGAGTCGTTTGGACAAGACGTCCGAGAACTGGGCTCCGCACGCGCCAGTCTCGGTCAAGGAAGCCTGGTCGGACCTTCCCGCGTTCAGCGTGTACGAGATGCAAGCGGGCGTCAAGAAGGTACAAGCTCTGCACGCCAGTGTAACCCGAGCTCCGATTGCTGATTAACCGCTCGATTCACAGTTTGGAATCGGATGGGATGCCGCTCAGCCCCCGCCGTATGCTACGCCCGCCCAGTCGACCTACCAGCGGGCCATGCGGCTCGAGATCCCGCCGGACCCGACAGGCGAGCTCACGTACAACTCGGGCGTGACTTTCCACCTGTGTCATAGCCTCTCCGATGTTGTCGTCGCTCGCATCAAGGCGCTCAAGCTGCGCGACGACCAGAAAGGAGAGGGCGGCCATCTCGGTTCGTGTCCTCGACCCGTTCGCCGAAGTCACTGGCACTGACAGCAGCCCATGCAGACATGAAGAATCTGGTCTGCTATCCGGTGCCTCCGCCGTGGGTCACGGCGAAGAAGTCGAAAATGGAGAAGTGGTGGAGGCGGTTGAAGCCGCAGAGCATCCTCGCGCCTCTGCGCACCAAGCTCAACATCGATGGCGCCTCGCACGGCGAGAGAATACATTTGTGCGTGCTCTCCCGTTTTGAATCTTGATCGTTCTGACTGATCCGCTGATGCGTATTTCGGGACAGCTCGCAAGCGCGGCCACCGACCTTGCGCGAGTGCTTGCGCGCGATGGGTGAGTTTTGTCGGCTTCTTCTCCGAGGACGCCGCTGCTGACGCCTGACTGCCTTGCAGGCGTACCGGACTGGTACGAATTAAACTTCCCGTCGGACGTGCTCGACGAGAACCTGTGCGTCCCTGAGTCCGCTCTCCTATTGCGCGCAGGCGCTGACTCCCGATCTCTTTCATGCCAGCGAGGAGTCGATGCGCATCATCGGCAATGGCGTCCCCGTCCCGCTCGCGCGAGCGTTCGGAGCCGCCTTCTTCGACGTCCTCGCTCCGATCGCCGACGCTTGGACGGGCAACGGCAACGTCTGGGCGGACCTGTGGCACAAGCTCAACGGCGACCTCGCATCTCGCGCCGCCGCCACGACGGCCGACATGCGCGACAGCAGCACAAACTCGCTTTCGCCCGCCGCGCCAGTTCCTCCCCCTCCCGCTTTCGCTGCCGCTCGTCCGCTACCGCGCAGCGACGGGTCGTCCGGGTCCGTGTACGCGACGACCTCGACTCCGTTCGCCGCCGTCGAAGCCGAAGCAGGACCGGTCAAGAGCAAGAAGGGATCCAACGCCGGACCGAGCGGCGTTGGAGCTGCCGGGCGTTCGACCGGCTACGGAGCGACCGACACGGACAGCGACGACGACATCGAGATCGTTTCGCGACCGGCGAACCGGCGTGGCTCGAGCGAAGGCTCGCCGGCGAAGCAGTTCAGCCCGGACGTGATCGAGTTGAGCGATTCGGACACCGACATCGACTGAGCGCTCGGGCAAGGCGTCTTGCTCAACGACTTCCTCTTCTCCCTCCTCTCTTACTCTCCTACCTTGTCGAACATACCTTATCTCTCTCAGAACTCGCGATTACGATCTTGTGTCTCGACGTGTTCGATCTTGTCTGCCCGTATAATCTGTTGTCGTCTTCTTTCTTACCTCGCAATTCTACTCGTGGCGCTCCGGAACACCCACATGCCTCGGAATAGTGTGACTGCACAGAGGCACGAAAAGTCTACCGCGTCCACCCGCCGTCAACGAGATCGACGCTCCTCCGTTCCTGCCTCCTCGCGAGCCGGATCCGTTCGAGCTCGGCCTCTATCTCGGCGATCACATTCTTGAACTGACCGGCGATCCACCTGCCGCCGACGAAACCCGTGTAGAGGAGGGTGGCGCCTGCAGCTCCCGTGACGACGCCGAGGAGGGTGAACAGCCAATTGAGCGCACGGAGCGGCTCAAAGGATGCCCCGATAGTGAGGCCGACGGCGGCGACGACGCATGCGGCGAACAGCTGCAGCTGGAGTTTCGACGAGCGGATGCATGCTCGCTGAGCGGCGTGAAGAGTTACGACGGCGGGAGAAAGGAGGTCCGGGCGGAGCGAGCTGGGTAACCGCTGCTGCGTCTTGGTGAACTTGAACGTCGCGCTCAGGCCGAAATGGTCCGAGTAGCTGACGCCGAGGTGCGGCACCGGTTCAGTCAACTCGAGCGCGGTCGATTCGGCCGCGAGTTGCCAGTTCGACTCGGCCGGTGAGCGGTACAAGACATAGTCGAGCCGTTTCCCACCGCGGATGATGACCTCGTCGCCTTTGCTCCGTTTCCGGAGCTTCGGCGCCGAGTACGTGTTGAGCGGCGAGTCGCACGTGATGCCGTGCGCGTGCATCGCGTCGACGGGCGAGTACGAGCGGTGCGTCGCCGACGTGATGGACGGCGGCGGCGGGTGCGTTTCGGCGAACGCGTCGAGGAGGCTGCCGTGCGTCTGAATGAGCTCCATGATGATGCTATGAGGTTGCGAGTTGAAGTCGCCCATCTGTACGAAAGCAGGTAAGCACCGGCGTGAGGCGGCGAGAAGAACAAAACACGCGGGACGCACGACAATGACGTGCCTCCCTCGTTCGGCCTTTTCCGCCGCCATCCTCGCGAGGTCCCACGCCTGCGCGATCCTGTGCGCGCCCTGGACGCCGTCGGCTTCGCCTCCGGGGGCAAACATGTGCGTGTTGAGGACGTCAATTTTCCCGACGCCGGCGACTTCGATGCAGATCCCGCACGCGGCTTTCCCGGCGAACCAGTCGTCGACGAGCGGGAGCGGAGATCCGTTGAGCAGGTACGGCGAGACGAACGCCGACACGATCGGGTGCCGTGAGATGAGACCGAGGCCCGAGCCGATCGCTCCGCTGCGGGATGAGCGCACAAGGTGAGTCGAGTCAATCTCCTCTTTCAGTTGCGCCGTGCTTGATCGCTCGTGAGCTCACCTGTAGAAGAACCTGCTGTGGTTCATGCCTGCGTCTTTGGCGCGGTGTGCGATCAGGTCAAAGTCGCTCCTGACCCAGACTTCCTGGAGCGCAATGACGTCGAATCCTCCCGCTGCGACAGCGCCCGGTCCATTCGGGTCGAGGTGATCTGCGCTCGAGCTGGTCGAGTTCAGGGAGGACCGGCTGTAGTTTGAGTTTGAGTGAGCGATCCAGTCTGCGATCGCTTCGATCCGTTGTCGCCGTTTGTCGGCGAGGAGCCACAACCCCCAGCAATTGAGGGTCAACACGCGTAGCTTCGGATCCTGCCCGTCTGTCATGACTGTCCTTGAGCGTATGTAAGCGTACGAAGCTGTAGAGGAGCAAGGGAGCTGGTTGAAAGAGCTGCGCCGCCCCACTCGGCCGAACTTCGACTCGACTCTCTCGACGAGCTCACTCGCTGCTCTCTCTAGCTACGAAGCGAGCATGTCAGGCTCACCGTCATCTATAGACCCGGCCGTCGAAGCGGCAGCAGACGACTTGCAAGATGTTTCGCTCGCAGACGATCAAGACGACCGACAACGTACTCGAGCTCCAGCTGCTCAAGGCTATACACCCTGGTCAAACCATGATAACGAGCACGAGCATGACGACGACGACGGTGGAGACGGCTGGAATCAACAAAAGCACGCGTACCCTTACGCTGACGGACACGGCCTGAACGCGGACGCGACGGACTCGGCGAACGACGTCGACCACACCGACGGCTCGACGAACCACCGCGACGACGACGAGTTTCGAGCATCCACCTTGGAAGACACGTCGGGACCGAGCATGAACGGCGAACCTGTCGAACTCGAACACGGCTCGACCTCGCCCGCAACGACTCCGCCCGGCAGTCCGAGTCTGTCCCACTCGACGGCACCGACCACAGTCGCTTCAGTCTCGCTCTCTTCTTCACAAGATGTCGCGTCGAGCGCAAATAACCAGGGCTCTGTCGAGGCGGGACCCAGCTCGCCGACAGAGACCAAACCGCCGACTGCCGCAGCAGCTGCAAAGGTGTGTGTCCTCGTCGCCATTCCCGGACCTCCGTCTTCCTTGACGCAAAGCAGCTGATGCACCATGCGCTGCGCGACAGCCGACGCCGCAGAAGAAGCCGTCGTCGTCACGAACGGTCATGCAGCAGGTCATCTCGTTCACGCGTCAGCGGAATTTGCCGCCAAAGAACCGCGAAGAAGAGGTGAGCGGCCGCGTTGCTTAGCACGCTGATAGATCACTCACTGTAGGAAGCGCTCGTACAGGAAAAGCACCTGCAGCAGCTGGCCGAGATGCAGGCGGCGAGTCAGGAAGCAGGTCAGTCGGCGCCGGGTCGCGCGACCGATGCCTGTGCGGTCCAGATTCACTGACCAGAGACACCTCGCAACACCTGCCGCGACGCTCTACAGATCGACGACGGCAAGCCGAAGCTGCAGCCAGGACCGCCGCTCGGAACGCGACACTCGCGAACGCCTTCCCCGATTGGGAAAAGCACATCCTCCCGAATTGGCGCATCGTCTTCCACGACGACCCTCAGGGCAGGTACCTTCGCAAACTGTGGTGGAACGGGACGATGCCGGTCCGGTGGCGCGGACGCCTCTGGAGCATGTCGATCGGGAACGGGCTCGCGTTGCCCAAGACGGCATTTGCGCGCGCGACAGAGCGTGCGAGGCTATTGAGGCAGGACGGCGGGCTTGCGGAGGTCGAGCGGATAGCGAAGGAGGACGTGGCGAGGACGCTACCAGCGCTCAAGCTGTTCCAGGAAGGTCGCGTCATGCACGATGACCTCGTGGAGCTCTTGCTGGCATGGTCGGTGTATGAGAAGCGGATACCTCGATATGTGAGTTCCCGCCCGGATGCCTCTTATGGCTTGCCGGAGCGCTTATTGACCCCGATTCTGCGCAGGCTGAAGGTCTCGCCTTCCCGGCCGCGATGCTTCTGCTCAACATGCCGGTTCCAGAAGCGTTCGCCTCGCTCGTCAATTTGATCCACAAATCCGTCTTGCGATCCTTCTACTCGGAAGATCCAGAGGACCGCGAGGCGTACTACCGCGTCTTCGACACGCTCCTCGCCGACCACATGCCGCGCGTCTACGCCAACTTCATGTCGCAAGTCGTCCGCCCGTCACTGTACTTGCGGCCGTGGTTATCGACCATGTACATCGCGTTCCTCCCTCTCGACCTCGCGACGCGCGTCTTTGACGTGTTCCTCCTCGAGGGCGACTCGTTCGCGTTCCGAGTCGCGCTCGTCCTCCTCCAGATTCTCGAACCGCGCCTGTTCAACCCGAATCTGGACGAACTCGCAGCAGTGTTTGCCGGTGCCGACAAGGGAGCGGTCGGTGTTGTCCGGCGCGAAAAGGGCCTCTTGACGGCCGACGGAGCCTCGCTCGAAGAGACGGACGAAGGCGTCCGCGTCGAGGTCGAGGACGTCTATACCGAGATGGGCGCGACCGAGGAGCACGTCTTTGAACGACTGAACGAGCTCGAGTGGAAGGAGGAAACGTTTGCGCGCCTCGTCGAGCGCGAACTGCCCGAGGCGTAGTCTGGCCGCAGCGACCCCGAGTCCGCCAACGCAAGCAAATTCACCTTAATGTGCCTCCCCTGCACTACTCAGGTTTGATGAAGCTTCCGCGTCCCAAATTCCCGAGAAATGGTCCGCTCAACAGCGAAATGTCGCGGGCGCCGTCCTTCTCGCCTCGCATGCAGCTGGCAGTGGACGTACTGGCGTCGAAGATGACATTGGATCTAGGTTTCGGCGCGTGTCTCGCTCTCGCTGCGCTAGTCGCTCTCTCGCTGTCTCCATTCACGGCCGACAGCAAGTTGTCGTCGCTGCCCGTCTACGGTTCCTGGTACTTGCCACGTTTCGTACGCGGCATCCTCGCTCTATATCAGCTTGGCAAAGATGAGGACGCGTTCATGCTCGGTCTTCGAAGAGACTATGGCGTCGCCGTCTGGATCCCGTGGCCAATGCGACAGACCATCGTCGTCGGTACAGAGGCTATAGAGAAGGTGTACCGCGCGCCCGCCAAGTCTCTCAGCTTTGTATGTTTCTCCGCTGCCTGCAATACCATACCTAGCTGTTGATGCGGGACGCTCGCAGCTCTAGCATCCGATTCGTCGCGAAATGCAAGGAACGGCGTTCGGCGCGGCGTACTGGAACGACAAGTCGATCATGGACGACCAGATGTTCCCGGCACATGCGCGCGGCATGTCCAAGAACCGTCTCACCGAGCCTTTGCGACGCTTCATCGGCTCGCTGCGCGACAAAGTCGAGCGGATCTCGGAACAGATTGACGCTAGCTCGGACGGACAGACGACGCTCGACCTGACGTGCTGGGTCACCGAAGCGTTCTACGACGCGACGTTGACTGGCTTCTTTGGTCCTGAAGTGCTGGACGCCCGAGGAACGACTCGAGAAGAGATGTACCAAGCGCTCGAGACTTACGACCACGCCTTCCCGATCATCGCCAGTGGGCTGATTCCGCCAGCACTTGTCGAGCGCATCCCTGATGTGAAGGAGGCACGAAAAGCGCAGCACGTCCTGGCGGCGACGTTCGCAGACTGGACGCGCGAGGGTTTCCCAGGTCTCGACGAAGGCCTCACGAGGGATCTAGCGCAGATCGTTCTCCACAATGGTCTCGGCGACTACGAGGCCGGCAAGCTGGTCGTCGCCGATTTCTGGGCTTCGATGGCAAATTCGCCCTCCATCGCCGTGCGCCTTTTGATCATCCTTCTTCAGGCACCGGCCGACCTCCGTGCAGACCTCCAACGCGAGATCGACGCAGCGATGAGCGCCACGGATAGGCACGCACAGGACGAGGAAACGATGACGTTCGCGCACCTGGCCCAGTCGCTACCACTGCTTGGCTCGTGCATCAGCGAGACCATGCGCCTCGAAACCTCGACATTGAGCATCCGAGTTGTCGAGCAGGACATCGTCCTCACGAGCGATACTGCGGATGAGGTGCAGCGTACCGTTGTGGTGCCCGAAAATACTCGACTCGTCTGCGCGACGCGTGTGCACCATCTCAGCAACTCAGTCTGGGACGGGAACGCGTCAGAATGGGACGGCCGGCGGTTCCTCGACAGCTACCTGCCCGGTGATGGTGGAGCAAGTGTTCAAGAGAAAGGCGACGCGACCTGGCGGAGCAAACGCGCGAACAGCGTGTACGGTTTCGGTGGCGGAATCTCTCGGGTGCCTCTTGTTCGCTCTCGTCTCACCTCCTGCGCATCGGATACTGATCACTGCGCCGTTTCAAATACAGTGTCAAGGACAACACATGTGAGACAGACGTTTCCCGTAGCGCTCCTGCCACTGTCTTGAACTGACGTGCGGTTTTTGCAGCGCCACCGCCGAGCTGAAGGCTCTCATCGCTCTCTTCCTCCACCACTACGAAGCGGACATTGTCGTGCACAATGACAAGGAGGCAGAAAAGGCAGTCTTCTTGCCCATCAAGTACGCCGGTACGGCCAGGCAAGGCTGGCGACCGAAACCGCGGGATGGTCGAGGTAAGCAGCCCTCGAACGATGACCGGCATCTATCGAAGTTGACAATCCTCCCCGCGCTCTGTAGTCGGAATGGGTGCCTATCAGATGCCTCGAGGGGCTCGCATCGACATGAAGGTGCGACGAAGAACGCGGGAAGCTATCTAGACATTCCTGCAACGTTAGAAGTTCTACAATCGCGTGAGGAGCGTCTGCCTTTTTTTGGCCCGTTCGGAATAGGTCGACGACGAGTATGATGCGTTCGGCGGAGAAGAGTGAGATTCGCAGTACGGCCGTCCGCCCCAGATGAAATGATAGTCGAGGAGAGGCAGGCGGCAAGACCTTTCACAGCAGACGAAGCACGCCGGATGGTCTGCAGGAAGACGGTGTGAGTGCGCCTCCAATGGGAGACACGGCAGCGAGCAGTAACTCACATCGGCCTCCGTTGCCGTTCTCTTCGCCGGCAAGATTGACACAGCCGCCCTCGACCGGTTTGCCGCAAGCATCAGCTGCGCAGAGCGAGCCATTCAAAGCGTGGTAGTCGTGCTGGCAGTACGGCTTACCATCGCTGTGCACCGAGAGAAGCGGTCAGTCGCTTGGGCGAAAGGTCGTCCGCGAAGCGGAAGAGACGCACTAGACGTAGAATTCGCCGTCAGGAAACGAGGCGGCGCATTGGAAGCACCGGAAGCATTCCGAATGGTACTTCCCGGTGATCTTGCCGTCAGAGCTGCTGACGGCACCGCCTTCGATCGGTTCGCGACATTTCCGGCACTTGGGCAGGTAGCGTTCGGCGAAGCAGGCGCGACAGAACGGCGTACCGTCGCCCGCACGGCGCAGATCGCTTGCATTGAGCAACATCGAGCGGCAGTTTGTGCAAGTCCGCGCAGAGGACGGCGGTAATCTCTCGGCGGTCGATGGTGGCGAGCGAATCCGAGGCGTGGGTTGACGACTCGCTGCTGATTGAGAGTCTTCGAGCGAGGTATCGAACCCGCGAAGCATCAAGCCTGCTGGACCTTCTTCTTCCTTGACATCGGCGGAGTCGTCGGCGAGGAGCTGCAAGTCGGCCAAGCACGCGTCGAGGTTCGCCACGGTGTTCGACAACCCGGCCGGGGACGACCTCGATTGCGGGATTCCCCGCAAAGGGTACGAGGCCTGGGCGGGCTCCCGAGGAGGAGGTTCCTCGTCCTCGCTGTCGTCGAGAGCGGCGTACGCGAGATAGGTCGACTCGACTAGCTCAGCCCGCGTTCGGGTCTTGGGCGGCGTCGGCGGGTCTTCCGGAGAGGGCCGCGCGGAGAGAGGGAACCGCCCATCCGATGCTTGATTCCCGCTTGGCAGGCTACCCTGCCGAGCTGGGTAGGCACTCGCTGCCGCAGGGATGCTGAGCAAAGGCTCCGACCGCGAGGTCGGCATCGCAGGCTGCGGCGATCTCCTCCCATCAGGGGACGGCGGCGCGAGGTTGGCGAGAGCGAGGCGAGGCGAGCGCGGGATCGCCGAGCCGGTTTGGCCGGCGGCGGCAGCCGCTTCATTGTTGTTTCCGCTCGTCTCGAGGCGCTGCTGGTATCTCTCGAAGAAGGGTAGGCGAGAAGAGCTGGCCGCCGAATTCGGTGCGGGCGAGCGCGGGGGCGGCTCGAACCCGTGGGAACCTGAAGTCGAGCAGTCAAGCGTTAGCCGAGTCTTCGCACGGAGGTCCGCGCAGCTTACGTACCCTCTTTGTCCGGATTCGTCACGCGCAAGGTGGCTGATCCTGCCCTGTCTCCGTTCCAGTCCTGATTCTGATCCATCGCGACGTCCACACGCAAGGAGCGCAAGTTCCTCCCCGCCTGACAGACATGACCTCCGAGTTGTTCGACTTCGACCTGCTCTGAGCACGACGAGCACTTGATGAAGTGCGGTTCTGTTGGTGGATCCGGCTGTTGGGTCGGTACCTCGTGAGGAGGTCTGGCGGGCGGCGAGACTCGACGCGCAGGTAGCTGGCCGTAGGCGATAGGGGATTGGAAATGAGGCAGAGTGTTGGGCGGACTCGCGTGCCGCGGAACGGGAGGAGGTGGAACGAACCGGCGTACGGGAGCAGGAGGAGGAGGAGGAGCTTGCGCATAGCCGCCGCGGACGCCGAACGCCCGAGTCCCGATGCCAGCGAAGGAAGTGTTGCCAATATGGTGCTCCTGGTGATACGACTGCACGGACTGCATGTAGTGGCTCGCCATGATCGTTCAAGGTCGCCTGTCGTGATTGGAAGTCAGCAACTTTGTGGGAGCCTGCACAGACAGACAAGGGTCGGGCCTGCACAGACAGACAAGAGTCGGGCCGGGCCGCCTTACTCCACGACTCACCAATCTGTATGTGCGCTGCTGTAGGATCGAGTGGGACCGCTGCGGAAGCGAGTCGGGCGTGCGTCCTGCTTTGCGAAGGTCGTGTTGAATCGCCGACGAGTCCTGAGCGGCGTGAGTAGCAAGTCCTTCTGTCCGCCTCGCTGGAGCTACACGCACAGCGGCGAGTCAACTTGCGCTGTACAGTAGTGTGTGAATAGCGAAAGCCTGCGGGAGAGCGCACAGGGACCGATCGCAAAGAAAGGGAGGCGAACGCGTCGCGACGCCTCCAGGAACAAAGATCGTGGGGCCGCGGTCCGGACACGACTATGTACAGCCGGCTATACGGCGAATTCCGCAACAGATTGCCTGAAGTCCCCTTCGCAGGAAAGCACCTACGACACCTGAACAGATCCGAGCCGGCACCTCCAAGGGAAGTCGTGCGCCCAATCTCATTTTTTTTCTTCGGTGCCCACGGTGTCGGTCCGGCTACCCTCTCCCCCTCCTGAGCGACCTCACACGAGGTTCCCGGCGTGCCCATTCTGCTGCGTCCCGGGCATCGCCAACGCCTGCTCGTCCTCGTCGTCCTCGTCATCCTCGAGGAGACTGCCACCGCCCGCAAGCGGGTTGTGCGGTTCCGACTGCTCCTGACGGCCCTTGGCGGGCGGGGCGGGCGGCGCACCATTCGCTCCCCCGGCGGCAGCCGAAGAGGCTTGCCATGCCGGCGACGAGTAGTCGGGACCACCGCCGCGGGTGCTGCCGCGCGGAGCGGCCGCAGCGGGCGCGGGCTGGTAGTTGTAATTGTACTGGTAGTCGCCGCCGCGGTTCGCGCTACGGCGCGACTTGACCGCGTTGAACAGGTTCTGGACCATGTCGATCGCCGCCTGCGTAGAAGGAGAAAGATCGACTCGTTGTAAGTAGCTGCTTCCGGAAGAAGCAGAAGCTGGAGAGCGAAACTCACGATGCCGGCAACGACAACGCCATCCTTGACAGTGCCCAGGATGCCGGCGTCAGAGCTGCTGCCGCCCAGCGTGTGACCGCCACGCTGGCCAAAGAACCGACGGTAGGCAAAGATGCCGCCTGCGATGAGAGCGAGGAGCCAGAAGACGCTGCCAGGCGAGGGTGTGCGTAGAAAATCAGCGCTCGAGCGACAATCGAAGCGGGAGGCGCCAATCACTCACGAGACAAGGATGCTCCAAACGGCGCCAAAGAAGCCGCCTGAGACCGGGCAGGCGTACGGCGTCTTCATGGTGAAGCTGGTGATCAAGCGGGTCCGTCAGCCTCTCTCGCATCGTCAGGTATCGCGCCGCGCTCTACTCACAAATACGAGCAGTCGTCAATCGAGTCGATCAAGGTGAGCTTGTTACTGCTGCCGGTCCAAGTGTTGTCGCACTGGAGGTAGATCATCGACGACCGCTTGGCGTTCGAGTTGGGGCAGGTGGCGCCATTCTTGTACGTGATCGACAGCTGGCCGTTGTGATACGCCGGTGTTGTCGAGTATTCTCTGCGGGGCATCAGGCGTCAGCCGAGCCGCGTCCACGGCTAGACGGTGCGGCCAGAGGAAAGGGACGTACCCGAGCGAAATGCCTCCCCGCGTGTCTTCGATGTAGGCACCGTACCCCTGGGCGGCTGCCGAAGATGCGCGCGTGTGAGTTCATGACAGGCTTGAGGTGCTCGGAGAAACGGAGAGGGACGAACCTTCGGCGGGAGATGCAGTCTCCGAGACTGGTAGGCGAAGGAGCCAGGTCAGTCGGTCGCTCTTTCCGTTCGTTCGCGCTCGCAGCGCATCGACCTGGCTGGTCAGGTGAAAGCTGGAGACTGACCTGCACCGCAGAAGTTGAGAGCGATTGCGCCTCCGTCCGGGTTGCTGGCGACGTAGCTGTCGAGGCGGGCAAAAGGGATCAGCTGCTGGAGTTTCAGCGTCCGCCCTGCCAGCCCAAGATTGGCTCACTCCTCTGCGCAACGAGAATCATATAGTCAGCGAGGCAAGACATAAAGCGGCTTCGCTATAGAGTTGTTCGTCGCCGCCGCCCCCACATGCTGCACGCGATAACGCGACTTGCGCGACCCCGTTTAGAAAGAACCGACGAGGGCTGACTCACTCTTACTGCGCAACCCTCGCAAGTCGAACTTGCCGATACTAGCCCCTTCGATCACACAGGGAGTCGCCGCGACGGTCGACAGGCAGGAAGCGACCAGGAGCGTCGACGCGCAGATGCCGCGAGTCGACAGAGAACGTGAAGAAGCGCGCATTCTGACGGTGAGCGTCGCCTGATTGACTTGAAGGAACTGAGGGTAAGCACGCTTGTTCGGATCGCGTCTGTAGAGTCGAGTGAGGCGACAGAGCGGCTGCCAGCAGGCGGGAATACTTTGCCGGGCCTAATCGACTTGAATACACATTACAACCGAGTTGTAATTCGACTCGGGGTGAGCCAATAGGAACCGCCACCAATTCGACCGGGTGCCCGCCTCGCTCTCGTCTCCATCGTACAGAGACTCAACTGCGATGCTGTTCCGGGCTGCCCAGCACACTGCTCGATTGGCTCGACCAGTCGCCAAGCCGGCGTTCCTCGCGCGCGCGTTGGCGACCGAGGCGACCGCCGGCGTGCGGCCACCGCAGAGTCGCGAATACGCCGCCGTCGAGGATCTCCACCACCGCACCGCAGAGGAGATCTTGCAGGAGCGCGATGCCGCCAAGGCCTCAGGTGAGCTCTCCTGTGCCCCTTCTGATTGCGACTACTGCCGCGGTACGGGAGCCGACCCTCGAAGATCGGGCTGGTCCCGACGTCGAGCCAATCGACGCCGCACGACCATAGTCCCTCATCGATCGGGAACAAGCAGACGGCTCCAGCCATACGAGCAAACTCACTTCGGTGCAACGAGCCGGACGGGACTGACCAGAGACCATACTTTCGTCTGAACAGCAATGCGCCATTTCACTTTGAACTTCGGCCCCCAGGTATATCCGCGACGATCTTGGCTATCTAGCCCGAATTCCACGTCTCAGAACTGACATTCCTAACGCTCCTGCAGCACCCGGCCGCCCACGGTGTCTTGCGACTCATTCTCGAACTGAACGGAGAAGAAATCCTCCGCGCCGACCCGCACATCGGTCTCCTCCACCGCGGTACCGAGAAGCTCATCGAGTACAAGACGTACACTCAGGCGCTTCCGTACTTTGACCGCCTCGACTACGTCTCGATGATGACCAACGAGCTGTGCTACTCGCGCGCCGTCGAGAACCTCCTCAACATCGGTGCGTCCTCCCGCATCATGATCCGGCCTGCCTGCCTCGCACTGACACCAAACGTTGAGCAGAGGTTCCTGAGCGGGCCAAGTGGATCCGGACCCTGTTTGGCGAGATCACGCGTATCCTGAACCACTTGATGGCCGTCCTGACCCACGCAATGGGTACGTTATCCGCCCGCGCTACGAGAACACAGCAGGCTGACGCGCAGTGATCAACAGACGTCGGTGCCTTGACGCCCTTCCTTTGGGGTTTCGAAGAGCGTGAGAAGCTCATGGAGTTCTACGAGCGCGTCTCGGGCGCCCGCCTCCACGCCGCCTACATCCGTCCGGGCGGTGTCGCGTACGACCTGCCGCACGGTCTCCTCGAGGACATCTACAAGTGGGCGACGGCGTTCTCGCAGCGGGTGGACGAGATCGAAGAGGTCGTCACCGGCAACCGAATCTGGAAGCAGCGTACGGTCGGCATCGGTCCCGTCACGGCGCAGCAGGCCCTCGACTACTCGTTCTCGGGCGTCATGCTCCGTGGTTCCGGTATCCCGTGGGACATCCGGAAGGTCGCGCCGTACGATGCGTACGACAAGGTCGAGTTTGACATCCCCGTCGGCAAGAACGGCGACTGCTACGACCGCTACCTGTGCCGTGTCGAGGAGTTCCGCCAGTCGCTCCGCATCATTTACCAGTGCCTCGACAAGATGCCCGCCGGTCAGATCAAGGTCGACGACCACAAGATCGTCCCGCCGCCCCGTGCCTCGATGAAGGAGTCGATGGAGTCGTGCGTGCACCTGCTCCCTGTGGCGCCGGACCTGGGACGCCTTCACACTGACAAATTCGCTCCCTCTGTAGGCTCATCCACCACTTCAAGCTCTTCTCGGAGGGTTACTCGGTCCCACCCGGCGAGACCTACTCGGCGATCGAGGCGCCCAAGGGAGAGATGGGTGTCTACCTTGTGTCGGACGGCTCGAACCGCCCGTACAGGTGTAAGATTCGCGCGCCCGGATTCGCCCACTTGGCTGGTGAGTCACACGCTTGCGCGCTGCCGGTCCTCTCGCAATTTCCTGCAAGTTGCTGACATTCTCGCTTTCGGTGCTTTTTTCTGCTCACAGGTTCGGACTTTATGGCCCGTGGCGCCTTCTTGCCCGACATGGTCACCATCATCGGTACCATGGACTTGGTGTTCGGCGAGGTCGACCGGTAGAACCACCATTCTCCGAACGTTTCCCTCACTGTGTACTTGTGCAATCATCATTTAGCGGTAGATAATCTCTCCAGCGGCTGCGCACGGTTACCTACAGAGTTTCGTGCTGTGCGGGTTCGAGGACGGCTTGTTTTCGTGATGAGGGAGGAGCGAGCACGCTTGGTCGATCGGCGGGAGAAGTCAGCAGGTGCCGCTCGAGAGACCCCGCCGAGCTCACTTCTCGGACGTCTCTCGTCTTGCACGCGCTTTTTTCATGCTCCATGTTTTGGGTGCCGCCGACATCCCGTAGCGATATTGACTCGTACGGAGGCTTGCCCAAGCGGCAGGGCTCGTACCGGGTCCCCCAGCTCTCGCGCAAGGATTCCATCTCTTGGCAAACTTCCCGGACCTTACCTTCCGAAGCTAACGCCGCAGTCTGATGTCTCGGTAGGAAGGCTTTCGGAGCAGAGTGCGCACGACGGGACAGCTCGCAAGATGGCGGCTTTTTTTACAGCGTCAACCGCGTATCTACTTGCCGCAGTGCCAGTACGCGATCAGGCCGTCGGTCATCTCGAACGTCTTGCCCTTCTGCGCCTGCTTGCCCGCCTGTGTGAGAGCGAAAGCGGATCAGTACAGAAGTCAAGAGGAGCTCGAGGGATAGACAGCCCGGGACGTACCGCCTTGACCGCCGCTTCAGAGCCGTACTCCTTGAGGTCCTCGAATGACATGATGTCACCGCAGACGAATGCCTTCTCAAAGTCGGTGCTGCAAGTCGAGAGCGATCAGGACCGATCCTGGCCCGCGGTGCACGCGTTTGTACACGAAACGCATGTGGCTCCTCAAGGACTCACTGGATGACACCGGCCGCTTTAGGTGCGAGTGTGCCGTCACGGATCGTCCATGCGCGGACCTCATCGGGACCGCAGGTGAAGTAGTGGATGAGCTGCGAGAAATCGACGTTTCATCAGTTTCCGGGCAGAGCGGCGCGCGCAGATGCACTTTTCTCAGGCAGAGAATCAACAGGAACTTACGCTGAGCATCGTGTAACCGGTCTTCATGATCTTGCCCATCTGGCTCGCGGTGCCGAGCTTCTCGAGCTCCTCCTTGAGGCCCTCCGGGTTGTTGAGGTACTCCATCGCAAGGCGCTCCTCGAGCGCGACCGAGAACGGCAAGAGGATGTCGCCCGGCGCGTGCTCGTCGATCCACGCCTTGATCTTAGGAAGCCACTTGTTCTTCTTGCGGATGTAGTCGCGCTCAGACAGGTTGACGAGGTAGGTGACGGGCTTGGCGGTGAGCAGCATGAGGTCGTTGATGACATCGATCTGTCAGCAGGCGACGGGCGTCAGTACTCAAGTGCCCCGAATGCGATCCAAAAGCGACCGCATCGCACCTCCTTGTTGGACCATGTGCCCTTTCGGACATCCTTGCCGGACTCGAGGAGCTCGAGGACCTTGGTAACGGTGTCCTGAGAGCGCGAAGTCACGAGTCAGATCCGCACATAGCTTCGCGATGAGGATGATACGATCCCGACTCACAAGCTCCTCCTTCAACGCCTTGTCCTTCAAGTTGGCCGTACCCGTCGCACCTCGCAGAGACTTCTTGAGCGCGTCCTGCTTCTTCTGCACCCACTCGGCATCCTTGAGCCTGATAGTACGCAGTGTCAGCTGAGGAGGACGAGAGAGAATCGTGCGATGCTGCGCTTACTGAAGCTCCTGCTGGATAATCTCCATATCGCGGATCGGGTTGACGTCGCCCTCGACGTGAATGACGTCGGCATCGTCGAAAGCACCTATTCCGCACCACATGTCAGCCGGAATCCGCCCAGCGAAGCCGAACGCTGCGAGGACTCACGGACGACCTGGAAGATACCGTCGACGGCGCGGACGTTCGCCAAGAAGTTGTTTCCGAGACCGGCACCGGTCGACGCGCCCTTGGTGAGACCGGCAATGTCGACGCAAGTGAGGAAAGCGGGAACTTCGGACTTGGGCTTGTACTGCTGGACCAGCCAGTCGAAACGCTCTGCGATCAGTCGGCTGATCAGCTCCAGTCTTCATACTCGACTCGTGCACTTTAGGCATGCGCACCGTCCGGAACAGAAACCCGAGCCTCTTCGGGCTCGATGGTGGCGCTGTAAGAAGGGAAGCGGTTGTCAGCCTCGCTCCAGCTTGCGGTCAGATGAGCGGAATCGACGTACTAGGGGAAGTTGGCAACCTTTCCGAGATCTGTCCAGGGCCAGGTGCGCGTCGTCAGCTTTTACGAGGTCTTATCAGTTAAGAGAAACCGGATGGGCTTACCGCAGCGCGAGAGGATGTTGAAGAGCGAACTCTTTCCGACGTTGGGCATGCCGACGACGCCGACCTGCAAGTTGTTGCTCGGCCTGCCGAGCAGGGCCTTCTTTTCGGCGACAACCTCTGCGATCACATGCAAGTACAGTCAGCCCGAGTTGCGAGCGAGCTGCGACTTGAAATTTCGACGGGCAGCGTTGCAGGCAGGCGGTGCTGAGCCGATGTGCACTTTGGCTCGTAGGCTCGTCCAAGCAACCAGGTGACCGCGCTGACGCCTCGTCGTAGTAGATCTCGACTCACTCTTGGGCGGCATGGCTGGACTTTTGCGTCGAGCGGCGAACGGGACGGGCGAAGGAGAGAACGAGAACGGGCGAACAAAGACGCGAGTGGTCGTGAGGCCCTGACGCTGCGCGGCGTACAGCAAGAAAGCCGTGGTAGTTGACGGATCCGAGCTAAGCGAGCTACAGTGCAGCTAGCAGAGTCGAAAGCGGGTTACAGAGAGCCAACGTGACCTCGCGACCGATGCTCTCCCTCTCTCTCGGACAAGCGGAATCCAGACAGTGGCACTTTCCGACGGCCTTCCAGGACTAAGATCGTGCGCGATACGGTTTTTGCAAGGTCCTACAAGCATGCTACGACCTGGCTGGATCTGCAGGCGGAACCAAGGCTGGTCAGTTCTTTTGGTCATGAACGACTCGGAAAGGTGCTCTTATTCGCCGCACTGCGCTGCCCCTCCATCCCGTTCCCGAGGGCAGAACGAGATGGGCCGTCAGAGAACCTCGTATGCATCAGCACCCGCAGGAACCAGGGCGACCGGACTCCCAGCCGCTGCTCCAACCTCCCTCTCCTCCTTCACCCTTTCGAGCTCGAAGGACAGGGACGAGGGAGCAGGCGAACAAGGAGGGGACCGACCGCCCCTTTATAGATTGTTCCGCGAGCGTAGAATCAGCCGGCACTTCCTGAATATCGAGTGTTTCACATCTTCCGACTGTTGGGGGCGGCGCAGCGCGCGCGCGTGTGGGTCGACCAGGTCACGGGGAGAGCGGACGAACCTCGTACGGCCTGTCAGGGGCACGCAGCAATTGATCGAATTGTTGGCAGCGAAGTGTGCAAGTCGTCTGGCAGCTGTAAGCGAAAGAGGCGAGCAAGTCGCGGCTGCAAGAGGGCAACCTACACGGCGGACGGCCCGCGCCTCGAACGAAACTTCGCGCGTCACTCAACTCGATCTGTTCTCCCGAAAATGCGATTACGACTGGTTAGCACTGATCTTCTGTACTCCAATAGCAGCTCGTAAATAGTCCGGTTGGAGCGTGCGGCTGAGGCCGGCCGCAGTCACTAACTTTGAGCAGCTGGGTGAGCTCGGACATCGGCAACCTGAGCTTTACCAATCCAAGTCAAGCGAAAGGCGTGGCGACGCGATTTAGGAAGCGGCACTGCAGCTATGTACGAGTGGCGACTTCGGAGACTTGCAGAGAGGTCCTCCGAGCGCAAGGACGCCTGCGGGAGCGCGGCAACGACGCGGCCGAGAAGGCGCGGTGACCCGGTGACGCGGGTTTGGCACTTGGCCCGTCTCTCAACATTCAAACACTGATCATACCGCTACCGGACCAGCCTAGAACAGCGCTATCATGCTGACTGAGCTGGGATCCTGCCCCGATACGGGTCCTTCAGCTTCTGCGTATCCCTGCATCCCTCCGGACTTGACCGCTCGAGCCCTCATCACGTCACTCGAACCCGCCTGCTTCCCGCACTTCGGCTGCCGATGAAATTGCTCAAAGCTCTACAATCCGAACGCGACCCCGTCAGACCCGAACAGTTGTGCTCCGGGCAAGTCGCCACCTTGCGGTTGACATCGTGTTCTTTGCACGATTTGCGGCAGAGCAAGACGGGCGTGGCGTGCTCTCCTTGTTCTTCAGGTGTCAGGGCAAGGCGCCAGGCCGTTTTACCTGCGTAGAACGCAGATGGCTTGGAAGCCTAGGAGGGACTGCCGCTCAGCCGGTGAGTAGTGGTGCCTACCGTCCTACTGGCTACCTCACTCGACTAGCGACCGGATCCAAAAGGAGGATGTCACAGCAAATGCTCCTTCTGCGCATGCTCAGCATTATGCAGTGCGCGAAGAGGCCCGTCGGTGTCGAGTCCGGCGGAGTACGGACCTGGAGGATAGAATGGTCGGCGAAGGCCGCTGGGCTTTGGGGGTCAGAACGGGCGGCTCTCCGCTGTGGCAGACCTCCTGCTCGCGTACGCGAAGTTTCAAACGAGGCTATCCAGCTCTGAAAGTCGTGGCTTCGAGGCTGACGATGCTCTCTTGTCGACAGGACTAGCTCGATCCGACGAGTCGACTCTGATCCGTCGCTAAATACCTGCTCGCTAGCCGCTCGCGGCTCTTCAACCCTTGTCCAGCTATTCCTCACTCTGCTCTGATGCGCTCCTGCGGGTCGAAGGGTGTCAAGAATCAGATTTTGCTGCTGACTCCTGACGCTCTGCTGAACGGTTCACGATTTCGGCGGCATTCTACCATGCTACGGGGCCGCATAAGTTCGCTCAGATCAAAGCTATACCGCTGCTTGCTCTCAGAATGAGTGAGGGTGATGTTGCATGCTGCTACGCCGGTCGGGCGCGGCTTATCGCCGGTGGTCTCATCAGTTCTCAGCTGGCGAATCGCAGCTCGTCGGCGGGAGCGAACGAATGTGCTCATTCCCGTGGAACGCTCAGGAATGTGCTCTCTCTCTTCTTTCCTCTCTTACCTCACCGCGCTTTCTCTGCGTCGAGTTTGCTTCGGCAACGCGCACCCAGATGCCGGCAAAGTTGCTGCGCGCTCTTGCGCGCCGCAGCCCCCGCGCTCAGGTCAGCCCTTCTGAACTTTCTGGACGCGGCAATGCTATCACTCGCGCGCTCGCGCGAGCTGGTACCGCAATCACATCCTTCCTCTCGCCCTTCTGTTCGAGCCAGAAGCGAGCGTTCGAGCTCGTAGAAGGCGAGCCGGACGCCGCTGCGCCGACGTCCGTATCGTCTCGACCTACCAAGCGCATCTATGCGCCGGCTTCCCGCGCTGAGCCCCAGTCGGAAGCGCCCTCCACGCCCGCTTCTTCCCCCACCTTCGGGAGGAAGTTTCACGTGTCTGCATCCTCCTCAAGAAGTCGTCTGCCTCGCAAGCCTCGTCGCGCACGAACTCGTTCCATCTCGCCAGCATGCTCGACTCCGTCGTCCAGCCCTTCTTCGTCATCGGCTAGCTCCTCTTCGACGCCGTCGACCGAAAACTCTACTCCGCCTTCGTCGCCGGAACTGGTGCGGGACGCCCTGAAGCCTCTTGCACTCAGCGGGAATACCGACGTCAAGCCTTCCGCGAGCATCGTGGGTATCGATGTCGACATCCTCCTCAGGCACCTCGGCGAGCTCGAGATGGAGAACGGCAAGTTGCGCTCGCAGCTTGCGCAACAGAAGCGAGCCGAGTGGGTGCGTGTTCAGGCTCTGCCTCCTCGTTCCATTTCTGATACAGGCTCTTCTGCGCACCTGGTTAATATTGCAAATCGCCGACAGGCTGTCTTGGCTGTCAAGCACCTCGAGGAGGTTCGCAGCCTCGTCCCGTCCCAGACCTGCCACACAGCGCTCACGTTCTCCTCCTTACGCTCGCAGGAGCTCGGCGATATCCGGGAAAGGCACGCGCAGGAGCTCGCAGGGCTCAAAGAGAACTACGAACGGGAGCACAAGGTGCGCATTAACAGGTTTTCGCGCCATCGCTTAACCCGGCTGAAACGTGGTGGTCTGGCTCGCGCAGGTCCAACTCTCGGCACACAACGATCTCAAAGCCAAGCTCGAAGCGGCCGAGTCTGCCAACGAAAAGCTCATCCGCGTAAGACTGGCTGCTCTCCTGCTCGCATCACACGGACTAACTTGCCGTTCTCGTGCAGGAGTCGGAAGGAACCAAAGATCTTCAAGCTCGACTCGAGAGCGATGTCCGATACTACCAGTTGCGCGCTTAGCAGGTAGGCTGACCCAGACGTATTGGCCCATCCTCGCGATAACATCTTTGATCATAGACTTCGACCGCCGGCGTCAACGACTTTGAGCAGCTTCGCGAGCACGCTAACCGCGAGCGGGAAGCGCTGCTCATGCAGAACACCGAGCTGCAAGCGCAGAAGGATCAGGTGCGCCAAGTCTTGGAGACCTCCTCGAGCAGTACCCGGCTGATCCCTTCCTGCTTTAGCTCGTCGCTCTACTGCAAGACCCGCAGGCGCTGGTCGCACTGCAGACCCACGGGGTGCTGGTCGCCCCGGATAGCCGCTCGGAAGCTGAGCAGCCGGCTGAGCCGGTCGAAATGGAATGGGAGAGCGAGGAGGTAAGTGCTCTTGCGCCGGCGAGTCTGCTAAGTCTAGCAGACACAACGCCTGCACAGTCTGCGCCTAGTGTGCCTGCTCCGCCGTCTATCCAGCCCGTCGGGCCGCTCGCGACGCCCAGCCTTCCTGCAAGCGCCACCGCCCTGCAGACTGGACCCGGTCTGACTGGTGTTCCCGCCGTGTCTATCCCCGCGCCGCCCTCCATGGCCCCGAGCGCCTTCCACAAGACCGCAGCTCCTGGTGGGCTGGTCTTTGGAGGCGCGAGTAACTCCGGAGCGCTCACCGGAGGTTCTGCTCCGACCCCGCAACCTCCACCGACTCGCGACTTCTGCAACCTCCCTGAGCGATCCCCCCTCAACCAAAGGCTCGCGGCGAGGAGAAAGGCTCACGGTCGTGGTTGAGTCGCCCATCAACACGCAAAACCCCGAAAAAAAAAAAAACAAGTTCATCCCCTCTCGTTGTGCCATCTCTTCACTTGTCTTGCAGTTCTCTCTCTGATTTCGCCCGAGCTGTGACTTCCGTCTCCACCTTCTCATTGTCTCTCTTGCGGCCACATGTTGTCGTCACCATTCCTGCGTTTGTCACCATTCCTGCGTTTAATATACATTCTCCGCGCCCTCGCTCTCTTGTTGTTCTTTGTAGACGGACTATCTTGCACGCTACTTATGCTCATGCTGTCGTTGAGTCAACTCTACGGGGATATTCTTCGAGCAAGCGACTCAGGACGCAGACTACGGTGCGGTGCGCTCGAACCGTCTCCAGCGAGGGCTTTTGCGAATGCACCGAAGGTGAGCTCGTAGGGGCGAGGTGAGTCGCCATCTTGGCGACGTATGCTCCAAGTGGGGTTCTGGAGGAGCTCGCTGGAGTCAGTTTGCCTCCTGAAAGTAGCTGCGGACGTTAATCTGGAACGCGAACTCACCGAACACCGATGGGTTCGGCAGAACCGACTGCCGCAGGGCGCGGCCTCGCTACCACCGGCGAACCGGACGGCTGCGGAGTGTCGCGCAGCGCGCAGCAGGCGAAGCCGGCGACGTCAGGTCGAACACCTGAGGATCGCCGTGCGCTTCACCAGCCGTCACCGTCTCCTCCTCCCCCGCCACCGCCGTCCTGGTCAAAGAGATCTCCCCACGACCAGGTCCCGCCTTCCTCTTGCGCTTCGCTCGCCCACGGGTCCTGCATGACCTCCTCGGGTGCTTCTCCCGCTCCGAATTGGCCCATTCCGCGGCCATCTCCGCTGTCGTACCGCCCCGAGTCGAGTCCCTGATCCGGCGCTGAGCCAGGAGGAGGTCCTCCTCGCCCGGCATCGTCGTCGTCCCCTCCATAACGCGATCGATCCATCTCGGCCGACTCGCGCGCGTGCCTCGCAAAGTCATTTTCTTGATACTCGGTCGACGGCAGCGGTCCGTCCGAGGCCGCACCGCCCATCGTGCCGACGGCGCCTTGCTCACCCGCCTCTTCTGCTGCTGCGCCGCCGCCGCCGCCCATGGGTATGGGCATCGGCATAAATATTCCGCCGCCGCCGAGAAGACCTCCGCGTTGCCGGCTGAAGTAGTCGATGTCGGTCGCTAAAAGGGGAGAGAGAGAAAAGGGGAATCTTCGCGTCAGCCGGGCCGGGACGACTTGAAAGACCTCGTTGAGCGTTTTCGAAACGTTTCAAACTCACTGATAGCGGTGGCGAGCAGGACTGCGCGCTGATCGAGCGGGAGCGACGGCGGCACCTGCTGTTCCTCCCGCGCCTCCACGGCGGTCGAAGCAGACTCGGGCTCGCGCAGCATTCCTCTCGAGAGTGGCGACGTCGACGCCGGCGAGGACGCAGTCGGCTCGGGGAGGGCGCCAGCTGCGGCAGGCGCTTCGAGGCGCGGGTTGAGCTCGTCGACGACACCCTCGAAGCGTAGAACGTATTGCCCCGTATCGGTGAAGAGCTCGCGACCGAAGCCGGCAAAGTTCCTGTCCACGCAAACTGGTAAGCTACTCGAGCAAGGGAGGTCAGGAAATCCTGTAGAGGGCCGTACCTGTTGATGGACCCAATCACCTTGTCGCTCTCGTCGCGGACGAAAAAGTCCCAGGAGAGGAAGCCGCTGTCGGTACGCGCAAACTGGACCATCTCGTCGTCACGTTGGACAAAGTGGTTGTACCTCCGGCGGTACAAATGCCACTCCTGCTGCGTCTCGCCGATGACTTCGCCCTCATCGAGCGGAGTTGCCGAGGTCGCGACGGGGCGCTCCGTCAGCGCAGTCGTCGAACCGGCGCCTTCGCCACCCGAGCCCTCGATCCGTTGCATCTCATTCTTGGCGTCTTGCGCCGTGGAAGAGGCGCTCGACGGGGTCGAGACGTAAATCCGCGAGTTGATCCAGCTGAACGGTCGGTGAATCCTCAGCAAAACTTGGCCGTCCGTACTGAGCACCGTCGCCCTGAACGGTCTGTGATTCCGCAAGAGCTGTCGACTGAATCGACCCGCTATGGACGACTCCTCTTCGAGCAGATACCCGAGGAGGTTCCCTTCCGGCGAGAGGAGCTGGTACTTGTTCGCCTCTTCCCACCCGAGAAAGAGGTTCAGCGGTTCGAGCTGGCGGGCGACGACGATGGCGGGTTGAGCCAACAACGTGCGAGTCTGTTCGCTCCATTGTCCCTGGGCCCTGTCGAGGACACCGTCCGGATCGTTCGGAACCGAGACGGGGATCCGCGAGACGAGCGGTCCCGCCTCGGTCACTGCTGCCGTCGCCTCGTGCGGCTCAAGTCGAAGCTCTTGATGTGCGTCTATGGGCTCGTCTGTTGGTCTCACTGGTGAGTTTGGATCGTGATGACGTCGGTGCGGCGGTCCTGCGGGCGGACGGCGAGTCCTCGAGAACCGCGAAGCAGCGCGGGCAAGCACTGGTCCATTGACGAGAGCGAGGGGTGGCTTGACTGCCTGCCTCGGCAGCTGTAGACTTATTCGGCGCATGCGTCTGTTTGAAAGAGGAGATCGCCTCGGTCGACTTTGACACTATCGTCTCTTGCTATACGCCGATCATACAGCGACAGACAAGATGGCACGGCATCGTTTGCTTGACTTGGAACAGCAGTTCACCTTCTACGTAAGCCATGTCCTTGTCCAGGATAGAGACGAGGCGACTCTCGGCTGCCGCCCCGCTTCGGCTACTCTCCAGTTCCGATCCGCTCTACAGCGCTCTCAGGGCGTCAGAGACTCCAGCAATTCAGCTTGACAGCTCGACAAGGATAGTAGCGAGGTACTGACGCACTCCCGGCTCTCGTCCGGCAGGCTTCTTACCACACGAACCAGGTCAACGTCCTGATTCACATCTTTTGCGTCCCGACCATCCTCTTTACCGCCCTCATCCTCACGCACGGCATCCCTGGAGCAAACAAGAACCTCGCCACAATCCCATTCGACCTCTTCGGACAGCACTACAATGTCGACTTGACGTTCCCGTTCCTTTGGGCCGCCGGGAACGCCGCCTACTTTGTCCTCCTCGAGCCAGTCGCAGGCGTGCGTTGCCTCCTCCTGCTCTTAAGATGCCCGCATATCATGCTGAGTGGCTGTGTCCGCTGCTGCCGACAGGCTCTCTATGCTCCAATCTTGCTAACGCTCGGCCACTTGTCGAACGTCCTGTACTCGACCCACCACGACGAGGCGATGAGGATCGCCAGCTACGCGTTCGTCGCCAGCTGGATCGCACAGTTCGTCGGTCACGGCAAGGTGAGGCGCTCGTCGAGCGCTGAAAGCCCAGCCCGCGCGCCGCGGTTGGCGCGACTTTGAGCTTTTCTGCGTTGCTGACTCTGTTCCTTCCCGCCTTTTCCGGCGTCCAGTTCGAAGGCCGCGCGCCCGCCCTCCTCGACTCTCTCCTCCAGTCGCTCGTCCTCGCCGTCTTCTTTGTCTGGCTCGAAGTCCTCTTCTTCCTCGGGTACCGCCCGCAGCTGTTCAAGCGCCTCCAGGCCAAGACGGGCGTCGCCGTCGCGCAGTACAGGAAGGAGCGCGCAGCCAAGGAAAAGGCGAAGGTTGCGGCCAATAAGGCGTCGTGAGGCGAGTACAGCCTACGTAGGGCTGTCAAGTCTGCCCAGAGCTCCAGCTCGGAGAGGGAGTGCCAGCGGTATCGGTAAACCTCAACGCTTGATTCTGCGTCTCGCAATGTAGTCTGTACGAGTCTTTACCATCCCATAGAGATGCGTTTATATTCGCGAGTGAACCTGTAAAGTATGGTCCTGAGAGCGGCTTCCGGAACGCGGACGGACCGGCAGCAACACGCGGGTGATCGAAGCGCGGGCCATGACATCATGATCGGCCGTCCTTCGGCAGCTCGTCCGCCGTGCCTTCCGCTGCTGCAGCGCGCCCTCGAGCACGTCGAGACTCTCGCTATTCCTTACAACTCCTACTTGCCAGCTAATCAAACACTAGAAAAGATGTCCAAGATCGCAGAGCTGCCCAACTTGACCGGTGTCGAGTGAGTCGAGCTGCTTCTGCTTCAATCAGCCTCAACGGTAGCTGATCCCGAACGCGACAACAGCTACACCAAGTTCTTTGCCGCCGGTGCAGCATGCTGCCTGCTGTCGCACGGAGGCATGGTCCCTATCGGTAAGCTGCTCTTCACGACCGCGGATCGTTCCTGCTCGAACGTCGAAAAGAGCTGGCTCTCTACTCTCGAAGCACGCTAGCCCTTTTTCACTCTTGACTGACTCGCTGGCCTGTCGTGTAGATGTCGTCAAGACGCGCATTCAGGTCCGTTTGGCAGAGTTGCTGGTCGGTAAAGAGAGAACGGAATGCTGATACCGGCTGGACACTTCGCAGCTTGACCCGAGCCTGAAGAAACTTGGAATGGTCGGCACCGGTCGCCACATCATTGCCGAGTGAGTAGCCGTCGCGATACCCGACCCATCAATGCAGCTTTGCGCGCGCGACAATAGCTCGTGAGCTGATCCGAAACGCGTTACGCAGAGAGGGCATCCGAGGACTCGCCACCGGGTTCGGCTCGACCGCAGTCGGGTACTTCTTGCAGGGAGGAGCCAAGTTTGCCGGATACGAGTTCTTCAAGAAGAAGCTCGCCGAGTCGAGCGGGAGCTACGAGAACGCCGTCAAGAACCGGACGGCGATCTACCTCGGGGGCGCCGCGTGAGTCGCGCAGCGGCTGTCGCATCTCGGCTTGACTAGGGAACAGTGCAGAGGCTGATGCGTCGGCAATGTCTACAATGACTAACAGCATCGCCGAGTTCTTTGCCGACATCCTTCTCACCCCAGCCGAGGCCGTCCGGATCCGCCTCGTCTCGGACCGCACTTACGCGACGAACATGTTGACCGGCTTCCAACGGATGGCCGCCGAAGGTGGTCTGCAAGAGCTATACGCGGGCTTCGTGCCTATCTTGGCCAAGCAGATCCCATGTGAGTCGATTGTGAAATCGCTTGAATCGCAAGAGGCCGGTTCTTGTCGTTTGTCTGCCGCGCGAAACAAGAGAATTGACGAAAGCCATCCGTGACTGTTTTATAGACGCCGTCGGACAGTTCCTCGTGAACGAGCTGGCGCACGAAGAAGTCTACAAGCGGATCTCGCCGGAACGGAGGGCTCAGCTCAGCGGCCCCGAGCAGTCGATGATCACGCTCGGCTGCGGTATCACAGCAGTACGTCTCACATCGTCGCTCCGATCGTCTGCGTTCGCGGAGATGCGGGAAGTTAACAGCGACGTGCTGACCTCGCTCTGTATCAGGGTTTCGCCGCCGCCATCCTTTCTCAGCCGGCCGACACGCTTCTTTCGTAAGCATTTCTCGCAGATCAGACAGTCAAGCAGGTCACTGATGGCTCATCTGCCCTCGACAGACAAATCAACAAGGGTCACGGCGGCAAGGGCTCGGCGGCAAAGAAGCTCGTCGTCCTCGCCAAGCAAGCCGGCCCGATCGGTCTCTTTGCGGGACTCGGACCCAGGATGGTACGCAGCTCACCGCTTCTGGTGGCCGGAGTAGGCATGCAGAGATGCCGTGGCTGACTGCGATCATTCGCCCGCAACAGATTATGACGGCCGGTCTCGTCTCGTCCCAGTTCTACTTGTACAGTCTGATCAAAAACGCCCTGTGAGGCATCTCCCGGTCATCTCAGTGTACATGGCTCTAATGGCGACTGACTGTTCTCTTTGCCATCTGTCTTTGTCGCCGCTTCGCTTCCCTTTGCCACACTGTCGCCTCGTTCCTTTTTGCTCCCTCACGCAGTGGCGCCAACGCGGGAGTCGAGATCCGGAAAGACTAGACGGATCCGTGAACATCATGTGTATAGACACCAGTATATATCTCTTTCGTGCTGTCATTCCTATAGATGCGTTTGCCCTCCACCGTGACTGCGGACGGCGTGCGACTCGCGTGGCCCGCTGCAGCTGCATAGTGCTTTCCCGAGTGACCCCTCCGTCTTGACGAACCGAGGCATGGCATCGTGGGAAGAGACTGATTACAGCGCGCGCTCTCGTGTGAGTCCGTACGAGAGCTGGCACCTCGAGATTCCGCAGCAGAGCTGTTGCCGCGGCGAGCCTTCTCCGCACGGCGGGCGGCACCGCCTCGACTCTGATCATCCCGACTCTGTCCCTCTCTTGCTCTCTCCTCCAGGTCCGATCCGAGCTATCAGAAGTCAGTAGGCATGCAGCTCGGTCACAGCACAACCTGCCCGCGCACGCGAACTGACTCTCTGCTCCCTGCGCTCGCCGCCACGCTCCCAGAAGTTCGATCGGCACCACATCGCTCCCGTCGCCCCGTTCCGAGTCACCAGTCGCAGTCCGGTAGAGATGGCGAACGCACGCCAGCAGACGACTTCTGCGAACTACGTGTTCAAGATGCACTATGACGGTGGGGGAGCAGCGCCCATGAACCGCCGTTACGGTTACCAAGGCGAGCTGGCCCTCCCGCAAGTTTACGAGGTGAGTGGGCTCTGCCTACGTTTCCCGACCCGAAAGCACCGTCACCGACGCCCGCAAACTCTTTGTTATACAGGGTCTCATCGACCGCTCGAGTCAGGCGTTCGGGATCCAGCGCGGCGACGTCGTCATCTACGTTCGCGACAACCTCGGCAACCTGACCAAGACCCTCGACTCGTACCAGACGTTCCTCCGCCACGTCTTCCTCCCGATCCAGCAGCGCCCGTCCGAGGTCAAGATTGACGAGAAGCAGCGGATCGTGCTCGCATTTGCCGTCTTCAACAAGAAGGACCTCGACAAGCGTGCCGAGAGGAAACGCAAGGAGAAAGAAGCCCAAGTCGCGCGGCAGGCCGTCGAGGCGGCGGCACTCAAGAAGCGCCTCATCGTAGAGAAGCAGGCCGCTCTCGCCAAAGCTCAGGCCGAAGTCCGCGCCAAGCACGCTTCGGCGCGCGACCCTCCGAAGAAGGTCAGCACGCACGGACTTCTTCCCAAGCGCATCATGTGCTGACAATGTCCTGTACGCTCTCTACAGACGCCGCGCTCGACGCCTCCCGCGTCCGACAGCGGAAAGAAAGCCACGAAGGAGTCGCCAAAAGCCTCACTGCCGCAACCCACGAAGCCATCTCCTGTAGTCGTTTCCGCCGAGAAGGTCGACGCCACCGCCGTCAAGCCCACGAGGACCGCCACTCCAGTCACGAGTGAACCTCGTGCGATGTGCTCCAAGCCGGCTCAGCCGCAAGCCGTCGACAAAGCCGATGCGTGGAAAGGTGTCCAAAACTTCCTCGAGACGTTTGTGCAGAACCTCAACGTCCACCTCGCCGACACGTTCGGCGATGCGGCCGTCCCGCTTGACTTCAAGAAGCTCTCGGAACCGTCGTCGTCAGCTCGTTCGCCGCATGACGTGACCAAGGAAGAGCAAGCCAAGCCGGCAGAGCCTGCGCAGCCTGCTGCTTTGCGATCTGTCGTTCACCCGGGCGTGTTCTGTGATGGATGCGGGTGCGTTCCTGATCGTATTCGGGCTGCAACTATTGAAGAGGCGCTGATCCGTTCTGACATCGGTGCAGCGCCGACATGAGCGGTCCGCGCTACAAGTGCAAAGATTGTTCGAACTACGACCTCTGTGGCCCGTGCATCGACGAGCGCGACAAGCATCACCCCTCGAGCCACAAGTTCGTGTCGATCGCTCGTCCGGGCGCGCCTCCGCATGCGAGCGAGCGCGGCACGAAGTTGCAGCTCCCTGTCATCTCGCCGCCCGTTGCGCCTGTCGTCGCTGCACCGATCGCCGCGCCGGTGCGTCACGCTGCGACGTGCGACCTCTGCGACAAGGGGATCGTCGGCGTGCGCTACAAGTGCCTCGAGTGCCCCGACTTTGATGTGGACGCCGAATGCTTCTCGAACAGCGTCGACCAGCTGCACCCCCACCCCTTCGTGCGCATTCACGCCCGGGAAGACTACGTTCGCGCCACCAAGGTCGACTTGCCTGGCCGACACGAGCGCATCACCTGCGACGGCTGCCAGCGGTCCCCCATCGTCGGTACGCGGTACAAGTGCATGCACTCGGCATGCCCCGACTTCGACCTGTGTGCCACCTGCGAAGCGCTCCCGATTCCAGTCCACCCGCGCGACCACCCGTTGCTCAAGATCCGCTGGCCGCTCGAGCGGTCGGGGCTCAACTGCACCTGGGCTGTCCGCGAGAGGGTTCAAGCCGTGATCGGCTCGGCTTCGTCGTCGTCGAAGCCGACTCAGACCCCCGCGCAGTCGTCGTCGCCGCTGACCGACGTCCTCGAGGCTTTCGGCATCCCTCGCACAATGAGCTCGAACTCGGCGGTCTCGAACGTCCAAATTCTCGAAGGACCGGGCGACGACAAGACGATCATGGCCGACGTTGACCTCCACAAGATTTCATCGGCGCCTGCCCTTGCGTCGCAAGAGCTCGAGCCTGATGCTCGCATGGGCGATGACGAGGCTGTCGCGTCGACTACTCCCGATGAGACGGTCGAGCAAGCTCCTGTCGCTGCGGGCGAAGAGGACCAGACCAAGGCGTTTGAGGCTCAGGAAGCCGACGCCATGGACATTCAGATCGAGCATGTTACGGCTGAACTCTCGGAGGAATTGGCGGGCGCAAACGAGTCCGTCGCTGCTCCTGACGCGACGCAAGCTCTTACGCCCGCCGAGGAAGCGACTCCCATGCAACCTGAGGAGCAGAACACCTCGGAGCCGATGGTCTTGCCCCGCGCCGCTTTCGTCAGCGACATCACGCTCCTCGATGGCATCGCGGTCCCGGCCGGAGCCGAGTTCCAGAAAGTGTGGGCAGTCCGCGCCGGTCCGACGGGATGGCCCGCCGGATGCCGCCTCGTCCATGTCGGCGGCTTCTCGTCTCGCCACTTCAGCAACAATGGCGACAGGCCGTCGTCGTTCGACGTCGCCGCTGCCGAACCGAACGAGATCGTGTCGATCTCTTGCGAAGCCAAGGCGCCCGAGGACAGCGGCCGCTTCATGGACTTTTGGCGCCTGTCACTGCCGGACGGCACTCTCTTCGGAGAACGCCTCTGGATTGACTTGACCATCTCGACCGAGGACATGGCCGCTTCGAGCGCTCACCTCTCGGGTTCCTCGCTCGCTACGTCGTTCATGGCCCCCTCCCTCGACGCCCACGGCAAGGCGTCGTCGGGTCCGGCCAGTGCTGCTCACACCGCGCGTTCGAGTCCGTCGGCGCCGTCGTCAACCGTGTTCTCCGTCCCTTCGACCCGTGACGGCGACATGAGCGATTTCGAATCGGTCGGCGCCATGACGCGCTCCAACACGGGCACGAGTGTGCACCGCGGCGTTGACTCTTCGGCAGCGAACAGTACGACGCACGCGAACGACTCGATGAACGAGGACACGCCGGAAGCGGATGGCTTTGTCTACCTTAGCGGCCAGGAGGACGACTTCTGAGCATCTCTTCTTTCCCTTTTCTAGCTTGCTTCTTGCCGTTTGTCCGGATCTGATACTCTTTGTGTAGCCTTGACGTACATGACTCTTTGAACCGCTGAATGCGAATGCGCGAGCGTGTGAAAGGTGGTCTCCGGGCGCGTCGAGAGAGTCTTACGCGTCGCGAGCACGCGTTCTTCCTTGCTCTCCCTCGTTCTGCCTCACCTCGACCATCGCTCGGCGCGATTCGCCCTGGTTCACTGCGGCAATGTCTGACAAGAAGCGGATCAAGCTCGCCACGCACACGACCAGCAGCGAGGATGAAAGGCAAGCTCTTCTTTTCGCGCGAATTCCCGGCGAGATCCTCTCGCGCGTAGCCTTCTGGACGTACCAACGCTTCGGTGAGTACACTACGAGGTCTTCCCGATCTGCTTCCTTCTGTAGCAAGGCTCTGAGCGCGCCTGGCTCACGACCTGAACGAGGTTGACGGCTTTTCCTGCTCGGGCAGGCGTCAAGACTCTTCTGCGCCTCGGCTCGGCGAGCCGTACCTGGCGCAGCGCTTGCGAACCTCTGTTGTTTCGCGAACTGGTCTGCTCAGACGTCGCCGAGGTCGTCGAAGCTGCGAAAGTCCTCGCCAAGTCTCCAGGCGGGCAAGCAAGTTCGCCCGTCAGCAAGGATCGCTCTGTCCTGCAACACGTCGAACACCTGCAGCTCATGTGAGTGTTCGAAAGCATCGGTGCGGGCGCTGAGCCTCACCTACTGATCTCGTATGTGGTGTCACGCTCCTACCAGCCTCGAGACTGCATTCCCGACTACGCCTAGCCGGCCGAAGCTTCTGACATCGATCGCGGCCATGTGCTCAGCATGCACCTGGCTCACGAGTCTGCGCGTCAGAGTACGCTCCGGGCCCGTCTTACAAGCCTTCGCCGAGCTTTTCCCGCAGGAAGGTCCTGCCTGGAAGGCGCTCGCCTCGTTCTCGCACCTCAGGCTCCTCGTGCTTGACAACAGCGCGATGTGGATGCACGAGCTCACGCCTTTTATGTCCGCTTGGCCGGAGCTACAGGCGTTGGCCGTGTCTTGCCTGCGTGGTGACTGCGTTCGCAGCTCGCCGACCCGCACGGCCGTCCTCCCTTGCCGCCTGAGGAACCTTCGTGTCGAGCAGTCGTCGTTTACCGACGAGATGACCGCCTATCTCTTGCGCGATCAGTTCGACCTTCGCTTCCTCTCGCTTCCAGTGCAAGGTCTGACTGGTCGCACTCTCGACGAGCTTGAGAAGGTCATGCCGAGCTTGACGACGCTCGATATCCGCGACGTATGGGCCGAATCGAAGTCAAAGATGCGCGGCAAGACGCCGAAAAAGAACGGCAACAAGAGCGCCGAGGTGGATATCGACGATCTCGATGCCGACGAGGTGACGCTGCCTTTACCGCCACTTTTCCAGGTCCTGAAGTCGACCGCCTGTCCCGACACGGTACATCTGAACCGCACGCTGGCTCCGAGCGAGTTTTTCGAGGAGAAGGGCATCTCGCAGCTAACAGCCTGCATGGTCGAGGTCGAAACGCTGAGCATCGACGATTTCCCGCCGATTTCGCCGATCTACGGAGCGCTCGCTGCCGCACTCAAAGCCGAAGATCTGCCTTTCCACAAGCGAATCAACGTGACTTCGTCCTACTCTGCGCAGAGCAGCGCAAAGAAGACGCCGCAGAGCAAAGGGCTCAAGGAATTGGCGGCCGCGGCGGAGGCGAGGAGCGTCGCGATGAGCAGCTTGTAAGGCGATACGCGTTTGGCCGCCTCTCCGCTTTCGTATCTCCTTGCGTGTTTGCAATAAGTGAGCTTGAAGAACTTTGATGTATGGGTGGACAACAGAAGCGACGTAGATGGAGGAGCCGATTCAGGAAGAGGAGAGGGGAAGGAGAATCACAGCCCGGGGTCCCAGGCGTTCAGCTTGCTGTTCAGATTGAGGGACGTATTGACCCTGGTGGGGTACAGCGCTACAGACCGCCGAAAGTCGGGAAGGGCCGATCCGCGAGCGAGAGCATCAGCGCACGGCATAGGCTGAATAGCGGGACGTTACTTCCTCGAGTCGATCGACAGGTTAAGTGGACGCTCGAGCTGGTCGAGCTGCGCTTCGGCTCTGCGCTTCATTTCCTTGTCTAAGCGTTGAGGCAGGCGTAACATCCACCATTTGTACAGCGCCATGATCTGGGCGGGCTGAAATTGCGACGAGCCGTCCGCTTAAGCCTATACATATGCCGCTATTGAATCGCGGCCATGACCTTCTCGTATACGAAGAATACAATTCCGCCCGACATCTGAATCAAAGTTCGGGTTCGTAAGCGTCTGTTTGCAGAATGACAACGAAGTCTGGGGTGCGTACCGATAAACGAGTCAATCGCGGCGTTGCGCCTCGCCAGAAGCTCAATGCGCCCTCTTCCCGAGCCACCTGGAAGATGATTGGTCGACATCAGCGGATTCCGCAGATGGCTCAGATAGCAAGGAAGCATAAGAGAGGATTGTGCTCACCCGCAGAGCGCAGTGGAAGCTATTCCGGTACTCGGTCGCCGCGTTCAGGCTCTGCATCCGTGTCTTGATGTTGTCGAGCGGCATCGTCGCATCTGCAGTAATAGAGATGAGAGTGAGTATCACTCCCTCGAAATGTATGAAGGTGGCGCTCATGAATGCTCTGGCAGACGCACAGACTGTGATAGTGCCTGCCGCGGCGCCTGCTCCGAAGGTCTCGATGGGTGACAGGGCCTTCGTGACACCCGAGCGATCTTGCAGCCACTGCTTGATGGTCGAATACGACGTGAAGCGCACCGCGCTATTGGCGCCCTGCTTCATGATCTGTGTGAAGAGAGCTCGAAGTCGGTCAGCCGGTCTGGCCACGAAGAGGTGCAAGTCGGGAAGCCCGTTCAAGTCGAGACTCACGGTTGGAAACAGGCCGCGGTAAACGCCTGCGATGCCCTCTGTTTGACAGATCACGACTGTACCGTTGACGAGACCGTGATACCTCGGTATCGGTCGCTTGGCGTCGTCGATCAGTTTTGTCCTGACGAAGTAGCAAAGGTCGGCTGGGTCAGCGGAAGGCCTTGTGATGCATGAAAACGCTGTTTGAAGGCTCGGTATGCACTCACTTGATTGTCTCTGATGGTGTGACGGCCAGGATAGCTTCGCACACGCCGGCCCCGAGGCCTGCCAACAGGCTCCTCTCCGGAGTGAGGCGACCCTTTCGAACAGCACAGGAGATCAGAGTCAGCACGAGAACCTCAAAGCAGCAGTTACCAAACGTGCGACAGGATCGGCTTACGTTCTCATCGGCGAGATACGACTTGATCTGGTCGTAAGTCAAGAAGCGCACGCCGGCCTTTGCCGCGTTCCCTGCGACCAATGCACCGCAACCGGAGTAGATCCCTCGCAGACCCTTTGTCTTGACCGTCTCGGTGATGATGGCCAAAGGACTTGATGGCTGTTGGACCTCTCCGAAGTCAGCGTTCGTGTCGCGACCGGAGCGTAATGCGACCGTACCTTCACGTTGCCTTTGGACTGGAATTGAGATACCGTCTTTGCGTACTCCGCCGGATAGGTTATGAACCCTGTAGCACAGATTAATGCAATGTTTCGCCATGTCTGTGAGAAAAACACAAGTCGCGCACCCTCGACACCGCCGGCGATGATGCCGGCGAAGAGCGATTTGCTGGCGGAGGCGTTGTCCTTTGGCATGACGAATGGACAGCGAGGAGCCAACAGCAGCACAAGCGGCGATAATTGCACAAGGCAGCGCAGAGCAGTGGATAGACGAGAGGGAAGAGACAGAGAGCAGAGCTTTTCCTCCGCCCCACCTGCAGGAGGTCGGGACACGGCCGCGGACCATCATTGTCCGTTGTCGTGCTGGGCGACCCCAACATACGAAACTTGACTCTCCGTGCGCTGCCGCACGCCCAGCGTCGGGTGATTCCTACCCCACACGAACGCAGTCCGCTCGCGCCGGGGACAGCAAGTCGGCTGCACACGCGCGCCGTCGCCTGAGCGAGGCATGGTCGCGTCCGACCGGTCCATCTCGCCCAGCGGCACGGATGATAGGGGCCCCAGCAGTGAGTCGTGCCCACCCAGCTTTGCACTTTGTTTGAAGCATGATTCGACACTGACGATGGCGGAGGTGCAGAGAAGCGCAAGATGCGACCTCGCGTCTCTTGCGGCTTCTGTCGCCGTCGCAAGGTCAGCTCGGCTCTGCCCCCACACGGCGATCCTAGTCTTGAGCAAGTCGGCTCACGTTCGAACGAGCGCTCCTACACACGCAGCTCAAGTGTAATCTCGAGACGCCATGCAGCTCGTGCATCGCTCACAACGAGGTGTGCGAGCCGCTCCAGCGATCGGACAAGCCAAGGTGCGCCGGTCTCTCACATCTTATCCAACTGCACCCTAACGAGACTCGTACCGCGAACAGACCGACGCATTCGAGAATAGCTCAGCTCGAGGAGGAGGTCAACACTTTGCAAGCCTTTCTCAACAGGCTCGCCTTCGGCACATCAGAGCAGCGCGCAATCGATCTTGACGAATGGCAAAAGACGGGCACCGTTCCTGGCGCCAGCGGCACGACGGCGGTGGCGGCGGCGGCGGCGACGACGACCTCTTCAGCGCACGAGAGTCCAGCAATGTCTGATACGAGGCATGCGAGCGACGGCGAGATTCGCGATCCGATCAGCCGTCTGCATATCGATTCCTCGAGTGGGTTAGTGTCCCACCATTCGCTCCTCTCCGTTGTCCAGTACCTGACTCGAGTCGATGTAGGCACGCGACGTCCCACGGTCCGACTTCAGCCTTCTTTGACGAGAGCTCCGCCTCGGCGAGTGCGGGCCAGCAACTCCTGTCCGACTCGGACATCAAGTCGCGCTTGATGACGTTCAATGCCGAGCAGCGACATCAGGAGATGATCGCGCTCGCCACGGGCACGTTGGACTGTGCGCGCAACGTTTCCACTCGGGCCTGCGATCTTGACTTTTCCTGACTTCCCCGAATGCCTGCCTCACAGTCGACGGGGTCGCGCCGGAGCTGGCAATGCATCTTCTTGCTGTGCGTCAAATTGATCCCTACGGCCACGCACTATGCTGACGGAAAATCTCACCGCACAGCTCCATTGGAACAGGTATATTCGGACTAAGATTCCGACTACGGACCTCGCTGATCACGGCCGGCAACAGGCAACACCACGCTTTCCTTGTCACGTATCGACCTCTCTTCATGCGTGACATGAGCTGCGGCGGGCCTTACTTCAGCAAGTTGCTCCTCAACGCCATCTACTTCTCCGTCGCCAAGTTCTCCAAGCGTCCCGAGGTGTTCGACGCCGTTGACGACCCGCGCACAGCCGGTCTGTGCTTTCTGCGGCGCGTCAAGGAACTCCTCGGCGAGGCGCTCGACAAGTCGCGCATACCGACAATTCAGGCGCTCCTCCTCCTGTCGAGCTCGCTATTCGCGCTCGGGTGGCAGTCGGCGCCTTGGGTCTACTCAGGCATCGCGTTCCGCATGCTGAGTGATCTGGGACTGAACCACGACTGGCGGTCAAGGGTCGTCAAAGGAGGAGAGGTCGAGCCCGCCGATCTCGAGATCAGGCGACGCCTAGTATGGGCTGCCTTTGGTGCGATCGCTCGTCGTCTCCAGGAGCAGTCACTCGGGAGCTGAGATTGTCATTCCCCAGACAGTCTTCGACAAAATTATATCACTATATCAAGGTCGAGCCGTGACGCTGCACGAATTCGATATCAAGGTGCCGGCCGTATTTCTCGATCTCTATGAAGAGCAAGAGGTATGTGCTCGGCCTCATCTCGAGTCTTCTGGGCAAGGTGAGGCTGAGCCTTCACGATCGCATAGCCCTGGACGCCATTTGCCTTCTCCTCGACTGGAACCTACACCAGCTCGCCCTCGTACTCTGTCTCAACTTTCAAGGAGCTGTGCTCTCTCTCTGTCATCATGGTCAGTCGCACATAAAGTTTCTCTCCGATCGAAGAGGGCTGACGTAAAGATTCCGGATGCTTGCAGGGCCGCATCATCAACACGTTCTACGCCGAGCGGATCTGCCCCGATCCACTACAGCAGCTGGCGGCACTCAATGCTAGTCTGGCTGAGTGGAGCGAGAACTTGCCGTCGTACCTCAAGTACGATCCGTCAGACGGCGTCGCGCCCGTTCCTCCGCCTCACGTCCTGTCGCTCTAGTAAGCGAAGAACGGCTTGTTCGTCATTGAGACATGACCTGAGACCCTTGCGCAGCTCGATGTACTACACTTTGACGGTTCTTGTCAACAGACCGTTCCTCGAGGTACGCGCCTCGAATTCTCCTTCGCTAGTACTACCCGCTCAGACAAGTACTCGTCCTCCATAGTCCGGCCATCTTCAGAGCCTTCAGGCGCCGGTCGCTGGCGATTGCTGGTCTCGATGCGAAACTGCCGCGATGAAGGCGACCGCCATCCTGACCCGCTACCGCGAAACGTTCGCGCTCAACCGGGCGCCGTACCTGATCGCCTACTCGACGTACATCGCGGCGACAATCATGGTCCGGACGGCGGCACAGCAAGGCCCGATGTCGGACGCGGCGCGATGCCTCGAGATCTGCATCAATGGCCTGCAGGAGAATGCGCACGTCAATACGGGCGCGCGCAAGACGCTCGCCATCATCCAAGGCCTCGTGAAGCGCCTCAACGTTGCTCGCAGCGGTGAGCCCATCGACCAGTACGCTCGCGAGGCAGCACGAGGTGGAGGAGGGAGCGGCGGCGATGGCGGCGGTGGCGGCAACGGCCAGCCGATGGCGCTGCCGAGCCACTCGGGCTCGTCCGTCGATATCGACGCCATCATGAACTCGTTCAACTTCAATCAAGGCATGTGGGGCTTGCCCCTTTACAACGATCCGGCTGCCGCTGCCGCTGCGGCGGCGTCGTCGCTATCGTCGTCGACGAACACATGGCAGCAGGACAGCTTGTTCGGCATCTCCCTGCTGGATTGGCCGGGCGAGACGGGCGGTTCGCTTGACGAGAGTTGGCTGGGGGGTCAGGGACCCTCCTCGTGACGAGAACTCTCGACGTGGATCAACAGGGAGTTGCTCGAGTGCTATCATGAAAAATGGGAACCGCAGCACTAGATCCGTCGCCGTTCGGAAAGGGCGTGACGAGCGCTGTGTCGATGCGTGCCAGAAGACGATCTCGCCGAGCCGGTAGCTCGTAAATAGCGAGCAAGGAAAGAAGAGGGAGACGGCCCCGAAGCGCCACTATCTTGCCTCCCCACGGGAGGCGTCCACCCGCTGCGAGCGCAACCAGATTGGAGCCAGCGAGTCGAGCGAGCGGGCTCTTAGTGCTTGCACTAGGTCTTCGTGTAGCGATAGTAGCATTATGAGCAAGATAGGCCGCGGGCCAAAAGTGAGACAAAGGCCAGTTGAGCCTCAGTGACGGGCGTCGCAGCGTTGCGGAGGTGCAGCCTTTCAAAAGTCGGCGCCACTGGTAGACTGCGAGCTAGACGGTGCAAGTGCGAGCTCAGGACCGAGCGGATGCGGAGAGCTGACGAGGGAGAGTGAAGGGCGGGGGTTGAACGAGGCGACCCTGCGATCGAACCAAAAACGAGGGTCCTTCGCGTTCCGCTCCTCCTCACTGCGACGGCTCAGCTTGCGCGTGGTCCCGCTAGAAGCGCTGTCCTGACATTTACCCACCTAGTCGAGCTGACCTGAACCATGTCCAAGGTGAGTGTGCGCGCCTTCGCGGTCCGGCCTTTTGTCTTCGGGCCGGACGACAAGAGGGAGGAGCCCGCCATGCACTCGCCTCGCTAAACGGGAGGACTGCTTGCGGGACGTTAGACTAGACTCTGACTCATCCGCTCTATCGGAACCCTCGCAGGCTCAGTTCTTGCGCGAGTACAAGCTCGTCGTCGTCGGCGGCGGTGGAGTCGGGAAGTCGGCCCTCACGATTCAGTTCATCCAGTCCCATTTCGTCGACGAGTACGTGCTGGACCTAACTCGCAGCGCTACCTACCCTCGGACGAGAACTGACCCGTCCGCTGGACAGGTACGACCCTACCATCGTTCGTCCTATTTCTCGTTTGTCGTCCGGGGGCGCCTGCAGCGTCCGTCGAGCACCCGCTCGCCAGTCGAACGGTCCAGCAGCATCAGAAATGGAACCTCAGGAAAGGCCGGATGCGGCGGATAAGGTGGACACGGCTACGTCGGGCTGCGCTCGACCGGAAGGGCAGACAGGATGTTTCGACGACGAACAAGTGCTGACCGCTTGCCCTTCTCTGCGACTGCCGCGCAATCCGCCTTTGTGACCACAGGAGTACGTCCACGCTTTGTTGCAGAGCTGAACCTGACTCGAGCGCTGACATTCGGGCATCTGTTCCCGCAGGGATTCTTATCGCAAGCAATGCATGATTGACGAGGAGGTCGCATTGCTCGATGTCCTGGATACCGCCGGTCAGGAGGAGTATTCGTACGTGCCGACTTGCAATATCCGATCGTGCAGGATTTGCAGACGAACTGACTAATTACCATGTACAGGGCGATGCGCGAGCAGTACATGCGGACCGGCGAAGGCTTCCTCCTCGTCTACTCGATCACGTCGCGCAACTCGTTCGACGAAATCGGCACCTTCCACCAGCAGATCTTGCGTATGTCTGTCGGGCCTGCGCGCGCCGCAAACCCCATCTGACTTTTCTTTCTGGCATCTGACAGGCGTCAAGGACAAGGACTACTTCCCGGTCGTCGTCGTTGCGAACAAGGCCGATCTCGAACATGAGCGCCAGGTTGGCACGCACGAGGGCCGTGAGCTCGCCAAGCACTTTGGCAGCCGGTTCATCGAGACTTCGGCGAAGCAGCGGTTGAACGTCGACGAGGCCTTCCACGAGCTCGTGCGCGAGATCCGAAGATACAACAAGGTGCGCGTCTTTTCAAAAGTCCCGATCGGAAGAGCGTGCTGACAAGCGGCTCGTTCGCACTCTGCAGGAGCAGGCCGCCGGTCGTCCTGGTGCTGCGGCCGCGTCTCAGCCGGCACAGTTCCAGGAGGAACACAACGACTCTGCGGGATGCTGCACCGGTTGCGTCATCCTCTAGGCGCTCCGGCTCGCCACTCACGCTTGGACCGCTCTTTAACCTCACGCCCGCCTCCTTAACGACTTCCGCTTTCCCTTTTTTATCAGTACCTAGCTTCGACCTCCCTTCGATACACGCAGACAGCATACACATACCCGTTCGCTCACAGCGCACTCTCTGCTCCTGCTTCACCGACGCACGAGAGGCATCAGCCGCGAGGAGGATGGGCTCCAACCGCCGGATACCCCTATACCTTCTCCCCCCCTCTCCTCCTTCTCGCGCGCCCTCAACCTCTCCCCTTCTTCAAGGCGCCTGAGCAATGTCTCTCGTGCAGTCTTGTGTCCTCGTTCTCGACGGCGATCGAGACGGTTGTAATGCATAAGCCTTTCAAATAGACGATCACAAAGAGAGATTACTTTTTTCTCGTTAGCTTTGACGCGTGATTTCAGGGCGAGGGCTCCCCGCGCCGCGCGGGATCTGCCGCAAGAAGCCGCGAGCCGGAGCCAATCGGCGAGCTAGATACGCCCGAAAGACTGCACCCTCTCTCGAAGCTGAATATGTCGACACCGGCCAGCAACGCAGGCTCCCCTCCTCCCGGGGGCAACGGCGGACCTCGGAAACGGGTTCGCGGCGCGGTCGACACTTCGTTGATCCTGGACGGCGAGCGGAGTCGCAAACGGACCAGCAATGCAGTCGATGTACGTCCTCCCTATCTGAGCGAAGCGTGCAAGCGGATCTCGCGTCTAAGAACTCGGGAGGGAAGTGACGACGCGTGGTGACCACGAGAAGCGGAAAACAAACAAGGGCCGACGGGAACGCGCTGCGCCTGGCGTAGGCACTGCACAGCCTCCAGCTCGGGCCCAGCGGCAGCGAAATCTAGGCCTGAGATGACTCGCGCTGACGTTACGCACCGTTTGCCGTCTCGCGTGCTCGTCGATTCGACCAGCTGGACTCGGTTTCCCGTTCGACTGGGTCGCCGCATCCGAACACGCTGCCAGCGCACGACCGAGAAGGCTACGAACGGGTCCGCGACCTCGGTATCGAACTGTACCACAAGCTGCTCGGCGCGACAGATCCGAAAGAGTGAGGCCGCAGCGAGCCATTTCCGCCGTCCCGTCTCAGACTTCGCTTCCCCTCACGCTGACCGTCCTGTTCTTTCTAGCTCTGCGCGACCGTTGTTCCTCGCTTTCGCCGAGCTACCGAACCCGCAAGAGTACCCGGACTACTACAAGATGTTGAAAAAGCCAATCTCGCTCAAAGAGATCAAGGAGAAGCTCGATACGCGTGCGCTCGGCCGCTCGGATCGGATGAGGCCAGCTCTCACTGACGCATGCCTGTCACTGCCAGTCCAATACCGGAGTTTCCCCGACGTCCGAACCGACTTCAACCAGGTCTTCGTCAACGCGAAGCGGTACAACGCGCCTGGATCGCCCATCTTTGTCGACGCGAAGAGGCTCCACAAGGTGCTGCGCGAAACATACGGTGTCATGACGGGCGAAATCGAACCGCCGCGGGAGGAGGAGCCAGAGGCGCCGGAACCGATCCCCGTCGAGCAGAGCGCCCCGCCTCCCGAAGTTGGCGAGCGCGGAGACGACGCCAAGCGCGCCACCCAGCTCAAGCCGTGGCTGCTCAGGAAGCTACAGGAGACGACGCATCTCTACGATAGCGACGGCCGACGCCTCGCCGACGTGTTTGAAAAGCTGCCCGATCGCAATATGTGGCCCGACTACTATCAGATCATCGCCAACCCGCAGTCTTTCTCGACCGTCAAGTACCGCGTCACGCACCGATACTACGCCACCGCCGCGTCCTTCATCGAAGACGTCAACCTGATCTTCGCCAACGCGCTGTACTATAACGAAGAATCGTCGGGGATCGCCCAAGACGCGATCCGACTGAGGCAACACTTTGCCCAAGTCATGCGTGAACCGCCTCCGCCCTTCATCCCGCCTCGGGAGCCGAGAAAGTACAACAAGAAGGAGTCCAAGGAGGCGAAGCAAAAGCGGCAAGCCTCTGCCGCTCCGGCGCCGCAACCCGTCGAGCAGACGGCTGTCGCTGAGCAGCAGGACGGAAGCGACGACGAGTCGGACGACGACATGAGCCGGCACGGTTCCGTGGCACCCGATGGTGTCTCTGGATATGGCGAAACGGGACCCGCGCAGCACGCCGACCCGTACTCACTCCAACCGACATACTCGTCCGCATCCACCGACCTCCACAGCTTCGGAGCTGCGACGACGACAAGCGGTCTCGCGAATGGGGCGGGTCCTGTCTACGGACAAAGCGAAGCGTCCCCATCGCTGCACACCCCAGCATTGGCTGGGCTGGCTGGTTCGCCGTCCATCGCGAATGGAGCAGCGGCTCGGCCTTCCATATACAGCACGCCTTCCAACGAGGGTCCTCGAGTACCCCGGTACGTCGCGAAAGTCCCGACTGCAGGCGAAAGCCCGTGCGTGGCCCGGATCGACGTCGCCTTTTCGTCGCCTTCTGCTTCCGCTCAAAAGTCGGTCGTCCTCGACAATTCGAACATTCGGCAGCACTCTCTCTCGGTCCCTTTCAGTGCGGACCGAATCGAGATTTCTTTCCGAGTGCTCAACCACGGCAAAGGCAAAGCCAAGGCCGAGAACGGCTTTGCAGCCGCATCGGCGTCTGACGACCCCGTTCCCGAGATCACGGCAACCACGCGACCGAGCGAACTCGGACTCATTGAGGTTGCCGACGCGTCTCTGAGTGCGGGAGCAAACTTGTCGAACGGCGCGGACCTTTCGGTCGCTTCGGCAGCTGGGAACGATGGCTCGATCGCGCGGAAGTACGCCTTCAAGCCGAGAGTCGGTCTCAACGTCGTCGAGGTGCTCGTCAAGGCGCCCGGAGCCGCCGATGGAGACGTCGAGGAGGTCTTCCGGGTCTTCATCACGCGCTAGGGGCTGAGAGTCGTCTCGCTGCAGTAGACGAAGAGTGCCGAGCCAGACTTGTAAAAAGGCTTAGACCGCTCGCGAACATGGTGCGCACACGGATTTCAACGCTCGTCTGCAGTATCAAGGCTCTTCTAGGGCAAAGTTCTTTGCCACCTTGGCCCGGAGGAAGTCGCCATAATGTACTGGCTTGATCGGTGCACGGCCTGTATCCGCTGGCTCTGCCTGCTCGCGCTGTCGACATGCGGCTGCCAGAGGCTGCGGGAGGCGGCGACCTCAGTCACTCATGTCCAACATGCTGAACAGAACGAGACTTACGCTGATCGTGGCGTCGAAGTTGGGCTCGAAAAAGAAGGGCACGGACACTCGATACGTGGGCGACTTGTGCACAACTCGGTGAAGCGTCGCCTTGTACAAGCCTGCCGAGTAGATCTCGACCATCTCGCCGACGTTGACGACGAGGCAACCCGGTTTTGGATCGGCGTTGATCCACACGCCGCGTTCCTGCGACTCGGCGTCGATGTCGCTGCCGTCCCGGTCTCGCAGAAAGACCTGAAGTGCGCCCGGAGTCGGATCGGCGAGGAGAAGGGTCCAATTCCCGTAGTCCTTGTGTGCCCCGCAGGACACGCCTTTGGCGTCCGGTGGCAAAGGCGGATAGCCGATGCAGCGCGCGACCCAGAACGGGTCCGAGACCCAGCTCTGCAGCTGAGTATAGTCTTCTGTACCTCCTGCGATACCCAGGGCGAGAGCCGTCGCTTCCATTAAAGCATGGCCGAGGGTCTGCATCTTGGCGAAATGCTTTTCGAGGATGCGACGGAACTCGGCTGGCTGCTCGGGCCATTGATTCGGACCGTGCAGAAGCTGAGCCGGATCTTCCTTCTCGACCGGCTTGTAGCAGTCCCAGCCTGTATGGCGCCCGTCCGCTGATGAGTCAAGAGTCGGGGGGATCTGGGCTGCACTGCGGAACCTCACCCTCGTGCCAATCGGCGTAGCCTCCTGTGACGTTCTCGCCGATCTTTTGCCAACCTGTGAGGGAAGTGCGCATGAGATCCTGAAAGACAAGAGAGAGACCTGGGTGGATTGACGTACCTCGGGCGCCGTCTCCGCGACGGATCTTGAGTTTCGCCTTTTCGTCTGCGGGCCTGGCGAAGAACGCCCGAGCTGTCTCGAGCACCTCGTCGAGCTCGTCCTGCTTGACGATCGATTCAAAGCCAGTAAGGTACAGGAAGCCGTAAGAGCGGAGGACGTGGTCGAGTTGCTTGGCGGTGGAAGCCCTCAGCGTACTCGCTTCCTCTACGGTCGCGGTAGAGAGGAATGGCGAGATGTCAAGGATCGGCAGCTCGACGTTGTGCGGCATCTCGTCAAGGCCCTTTTCGAGTGCAGGGTGAGCTGTTCAGCCTTATCGCTCGATCGAGAGAGAGAGAGAATCTCGGCCCGAATCGCGTTTCGGCGGCCCCACTTTTTGCGGGAAGTCGACGCTGCCATTTGACTCGCCGTAGGGGCTCTACACGTCGAGTCGAGTGCCTGTAAAGCTCGACACGCTAGCTACAAGATGAGCAGCGAGGAGAATAACCTCGTCTTACAGCTCACTGGGAGGCTAGAACAGGTTCGTCCCGGATCGCTATCGTCATCGACAGCGCGGTCTGAACGATAGCGCTGACCTGACTTGACGATGTCCACAGCTACAGCGAGAGAAGGACCAGCTCGAGAGAGCCGTCGAAGGCCAAGGCGATGCGATCGCACTCAAACTCCGACTCGCCCTGCTCGCGTACGAACAGCAGAAACCGATTCCGCAGCCGCGCCACTCTTCAAAGTCGAGAACGGGCTCGTCGTCGTCGTCCGTCTCGACGTCGGCGTCGACATCGTCCTCTGTCTCGTTCCCGTCGTCTCCGTCGTCCTCTTCCCTGATCTCACCGACGCTGCCGGCGCCGGATCTCACTCCCGACGTCTTGCTCGCACTCCGCGAGAATGAGACGTTGCGCGTCCGCCTCGCCAACAGCGAGCGTGTCAACGCCTACTACCAGAGGGAGCTCGCGGAGCTAAGGAGGCGCTGCGGGATCTCCATCGACGAGCTCGAGGAACTCGACTTGTCGCCGGGGTTCGCCGGCAGCGGAACCAGCTTCCCGAGGCAGCGGTCATTGTCGCGGCCTTCCCGGCTGGACGCGTACGGCGGTCCATCGAGTAGTTCAATCCGGATACCGGGCGCGGCCACGTCTGTCTCTCCGCCGGGAGGAGGATCGGCTACCGGCGGAGGAACCGGTGGTGGCGGCGGCGGCCGCCGCTCACTCGCATCGTCCTTCATGTTCTCCCCCGACGGCGCTCGCTCAGCACGCTTCGCCTCGAACTCGTACACCTCGAGCATCAATACCACGGCTACGACGCCGAGCAGCTCGTATCCAAATCCGAGACCTCCCGCTGCGACTCCCGCCACCAATGCCGCCTTCTCGCCCGCGTCCGCCAATGCAAACCTTTCGCTCGGCGGTGCCGGACTCGGCTTCGGTTCTCCGTTCATCAATGGGCTGGCAACATCGGTCGGAAGCGGCGGGTCTCACGACATTGCGCAAAGGCGCAGCAGCTTGAACGGCCTCGTTGCTGCGCATTTCGCCGCTTCATCGTCGCAGCCCGACGCTTCAGGCGCGAGCGGAAATGCGACGGGGAGCTATCCAGGCGGAGTCGGTATCGACTTGGACGACCTCGTCTCGCTCGGGAGTGGTAGCACAGGAGACCGCGGCTCGAGCTCGTCGAGGTCCGCCTCGTCGGAATCGAGGTCGCGCGTGACGATCGTTCCGCCGACGACGACCGGTTCCGCGGAGCGTCAGCATGGCGTCTTGCCGCTTCCGGGCGCCGGCACGAGTGGCTTCTCGCGGACCGACGGTGGGCTCACCGCGGTAGGATCGACAGAGTCGTCAATGCCGACGGCGGCAGATCCGGTCGACCCGCTCGTTGCGGCCATCACGCGCGGTCTCGCGAAGCTCGTCGCTGAAGGGACGGCGACTTTGGTCGACGAAAGCGACGGCGACGAAGGGTTGAGTCCGATCAGCGGGATGGCAGCCGGGAGGCTGGAAGAGGAGGACGGGGACGGGGCCGAGACGCCTCTGAGCAATGGGGCGAGCAGGACAGGTAGCATCCTCCGCAGGAGGTTGACCAGCTAGCTTGCAGAAACTCTGACCAGCTCTCCCGGCTCGTGTCGAGAAGTCTGGAGGGAATTCGTTACAGACGACTCGAGCGGTTTCGTAAGCGGAAAGAAGTACCGGATATCTACTGAACAAACTGCTCAAACTTTGATCGATCGCGCAGCTCAGACTCGATGAGGCGCGGCGCCGAGTCGAGCTGTCCAGTAACGGTTCCGGGTCAGTCCCCCGCGTGAGGAGGGCAGAGAAAGTGGAAATGACTCGCCTCGGCCGCAACGTTGTCGGCGCTGCCTTCGACCCGGATGATGGTCGGGATCTTGGAGATGTTGAACGGCTTTTGGCGGAACGCGTTCTCCGACTTCTTCCACCTGTGGTGGGGGGGCGGTTCAAGGAGTCAGAGCCAGTTTGCGGGAAGAGCGTTTTTCGCGTAGACTGACTCGGTGCGGTCGCCGACAAAGACGAGGGTGCTGTTCTGCTCGGGCACGAGACGCTCGACTTCGGACTGAACTTCCGAGCAGTCTGTGGGTGGCGTGACAGGAGGGAGGGCAGCGCGCGAGGAGGCGATGTTCCCGACAAACAGGACGGCGATGGGGCGAAGTAGGTGAGCTATGTCAGCTCTCGCTCTCAGTGTCTGCGTGGAAAGCTGTAAGAGATTGACCTGGGCACCATGGCTTGCCCGTCTGCGGGTCGACTGACGCAAAGAAGACGAGGTAGTGGGGCTTTTCGCGGGAAGCGTTCTTGGCCTGGTCGAGGACGGCCTGGGGGGACTGCGAGCTGTCGGGGAAGAGGAGGGGCATCCTGTTGATTTGTCTGTAGAGAGCGCGTGAGTGAGGGAGAGAAAGAGTACCGCGAGGTTGCGACACCCCGAGCCAAGTGGGGCTCAAGTGTATTGTCGATTCGATTACAGTTCATCCCTATTCCTTCGATTACGATTTTGGCCCCGACCCCAATTTTCGGATGACGGCGTCCTTCATCGCTCGCGCAGGCGCAGCCCGGCCGCCAGAACGGCCACCGCAGATCCCCCGATCGGGCAGGTTCCCCTCTCCGAGGTCGAACCGCGCGGGTCCTCACCCCTCTTTCGCTTCTTTTTCCCACACCCATACACGCATCTACAGTACAGCGGTGAAAGATGCGCTCGACTTGGCTCATCTCGCCGGCTCTCGCGGCAACGGTGCTCGCTCTGCCGGCTCAGTTGACCTTCTCGTCGCCCGCCAACGGACTCGGCCAACTCGACCTCGGCAGCGCCCTCAAGGATGCTTGGAACGGCATTCAGCGCTCGCAGCCGATCGGCTGGCTCGAGGACGGCGTCCGCGAGTTCAGCACCCGCGTTCAGGACAGCGGCATCTCGTGTGCGTCCCTCGTCCTTCTGCCCCACTTGCCATCGGGGCGGACGCGCGAGCCATCTCTCGATTCGCCAACGGTCATTCAGAGTTCCTGACAGTGGCATATGCGCGCAGACGAGTTGATCCAGCACGCCGATTTCCCGGCGCACTCGCTCCGGATGAAACAGCCCAAGGGCCTGTGTGACTCGTCGAGCAAGTCGTACTCTGGGTACCTCGACATCGCCGAAGACGCACACTTGTTCTACTGGTTCTTCGAATCGCGGTCAAAGAGCCCCGAGAAGGACCCGCTCGTCCTCTGGATCAACGGCGGTCCCGGTGTAAGTCCCTGCCGCAGTTGTGTTTCCCGGCCGAGAGAAAGGCGAACGTCCCCTCGGCCATCTCGCTCCCGCAGCACGCTGACTCGCCCGATCGCGCGCCTCCAGTGCTCGTCTACCACGGGTCTCCTCTTTGAGCTCGGCCCTTGCGCCGTCGCGAATGGCGGGCTCAACACGACCTACAACCCGCATTCGTGGACCGAGTCGGCCAATGTCATCTTCCTCGACTCGCCGGTCCAGGTCGGCTGTACGTCCGAGGCGCATTGACTGTCCTGACAGGAGAGAGGCACGACCGGCTGACCCTCTCGATCAAATGTACAGACTCGTACGGTTCCAAGACCGTCTCCAACTCGCAGGACACGGCCGAAGACATCTACTCGTTCCTCCAGCTCTTCTACGAAAAGTTCCCCAAGTTCCAGAACGTCGACTTCCACGTCTCGGGAGGTGAGACCGCCCGCCTCCGTTGTGAACGTGTCTCTGAAGCTCGAATCTGATCGCCTTGCGCGAGAACAGAGTCATACGCCGGCACCTACTTGCCCAACATCGCTTCGGTCATCCACAACCACAACAAGAAGAAGCCGACCCCGTCGAGCCTGACGATCCCGCTCAAGACCGTCTTGATCGGCAACGGCCTCACCGACGCCTACACCCAGTTCGCCTCGGTCCCCGACTGGTCGTGCAACGAGCCCAAGACGCCCGGCGCGAACCCGTACGGACCGATCTTTGACGAGTCGACGTGCTCGTCGATCCGCGGCAAGGTCCCGACTTGCCAGCGCCTGACCGAGTTCTGCTACAATAACCCGTCCCGCTTCGTGAGTCGACCTGCGTTCTTGCCTTGTCTGCCCCGGCGATCCAATGCGGGAGAACAAGCTCCTGACGCTGCTCGCTTTCAGACTTGCGTTCCGGCCACACTCTCGTGCTGGCAGGTCGCCGGCCCGATCCAGCAGTCCGGTCTCAACCCGTACGACAGTACGTCCTCGTCCACCTTGTCCGTGGTTCTCGTGAGCCAGCGCTGACAGACTCCTTGATTCTCAGTCCGCAAGAAGTGTGACCGCGACGGCGAAGACGGGTACGCTGCGCTACGGGCTTGCAAGCTCCACCCGGAATGAGTCGCTGATCTGACCACCTCCCGCTAGCCCGCTTTGCTACAAGCAGATGCAATGGATCGAGACTTACATGTGAGTGGACTCGCAAACAGACGGTCGTGTATATGCTGACGTATGACGATTTTCACCCGCAGGAACCAGCCGGATGTCCGCAAGGAGCTCGGTGCTTCGCCGGACCGCACCTTCGAGTCCTGCAACATGCAGGTCAACCAGGCTTTCCAGTTCCAGGGTAAGCTTTCGAGAGTCTGAGCTAGCTCCAAGAGGGCATGCGCTCACCGTCTCGATGGTGCAACAGGCGACGTCAGCCACAACACCGCGGCTCTGATCCCACCCCTGCTCGAGGACGGCATCCGCTTCCTGATCTACGCCGGTATGTCTCCGCAAGTTGATGTACAAGTAGCTCACGAGCTGACGATACGTGTGTCCCTACAGGATCTGCCGACTTCATGTGCAACAGCAAGTAAGGCGTTTTCGCGTTCTAGGGTCCTACGTGGGCAGCAGCTGACCAACTTACGCTCGCCCTCTCAGGGGTAACCTCCAGTGGACCCTCGCCATGCCGTGGTCGCAGGACAAGAAATACAACAAGGCCAAGCTCCTCCCGTTCAAGTCGAACGGCAAGCGCGCCGGTTCGACTCAGGCCGTCACCCTCGACGGTGGCGCCGGTCTCCTCCGGTACCTCGAGATCGACGACGCCGGCCACATGGTCCCGTACGACCAGCCCGAGGTCTCGCTCGACATGTTCACTCGCTGGATCCGCAACGAGTCCTTCGAGTAGACGTACTCTCCACGGTTTTGGCAGCAACAGGATGCTGTCCGTTTGCATATCACCGCTCCCTTTCTCGCAGCTTTTCTCTTGAAATCTCAGTGCCTGTAGCCCCTCGTTACGGCCGAGCTGGTAGTGGGGAAAAGAGTCGAACCCGTCGGAAGAGCCCAGCACCGCCTCTCGCCTCATCGGCAGACACGCTCGCGCTGCTACAGCCCTCTAGCTGACCCGCCCAGCATGGGCAAGCGACTGAACCGGCTCTGGGTGGCTGGTACGGTCGCCTTGATCGGCTTCATTGGCTATACGAGCCAGATCTTCATCGTCTTCCCCGCCGTTCGGTACCGCTTGTCCGACCCCGAATTGCTGCGCGTCTTGCTCCCATTCAACGTTCTGCTGGCCTTCGTCTTCTACAACTATGCGCTGACGGTCCGCACCGACCCTGGACGGGTCCCGAGAGGTTGGGTGAGTCCCTGAAAATTGGCAAGACTGCCTTCCACTGCCCGTTACGGTCCTGCTGGTGGGGTACTGGCGTGCTCACGCATCTCTGTTCCTCGCGAATACAGCGTCCAGATCCTCGACTGCTCGAAACTGGGCAGATCGAGGTCAAGAAGCAAACAGGCGGTCCGCGATTCTGCCGAAGCTGTCAAGGCGAGTCCTCGCCTCGGCTTCGCACGCGAGCAACGTTCAATTCTGACGACCGTGAATCCTGTCTACCAGAGTACAAGCCTCCGCGTGCGCATCACTGCCGGCAGTGCAAGCGCTGCGTGCTCCGGATGGACCACCACTGTGAGCGAGAAGCATCTCCATGCCCGTTCGAGCCTTACTCACGAGAGCGTCATCTTCCGGCAGGTCCATGGGTCAACAACTGTGTCGGTCATCACAACTATGGGCATTTTGTCCGTTTCCTCCTGGCGGTCGATGTCGCTTGCACGTATCATCTCTGGATGATCACGACGCAAGCGATGAAGGCGATGGAGCGCTTTGTGCGTGTGCTTGCCTGCGTCTTCTCGTGGCGTTCCGAGCGGAGTCTTATCTGTCACCGGGCGCAACGCAGATCGAACCGACAACGACGCAGATCGTCATGCTCGTCCTGAATTATACTGCTTGCATCCCAGTCATCATCGCCGTCGGCGTCTTTTCCCTCTTCCACATCTGGTCAGTCTTGACTAATACGACGACGATCGAGTCTTGGGAGAAGGACAGAGCCGTATCGCTGAAGAGGCGAGGGAAGATCCGCGAGGTGTGCTTCCGCTTCTCTCGGGACCCCTGAGGAGGCGAGTCTGCTTTCTGAGCCTTGCCTGACCGCTAACTCGTACACAGTACCGATATCCATATCATCTCGGTTATGTGCGCAACGTACAAGCCGTCTTTGGGTCCAATCCGCTCTGGTGGTTTTGGCCGCAAGCGACACCCGGAGACGGGCTCATTTACCCGGTCTCTGTCGGAACGAGTGGGGTTTGCCTCTCTTGATCGGCCCGAGACTACGTTTGCTGATTCTCTAGCTTACAGGCCCTGCTCAGCAGCTCGAGTGGCCGCCGCGCGACGAGTTTGTTCCGACTCGTCGAAAACGCGTCCGCCGACCGCTTGCAACTGAAAATCCGTTCACCTACGGAGATGGCTTGAACCCAGCGCTTAGTAACAGCTCGGCAAGGACGACCAGTCGCTTCGCTTGGCCTGAGCAGCAATACGACACGGCAATGCGTAGAAGGCGACCAGTCGAGCGGGATCCGGCGGTCGATGGCGACTCGGCTTCCTCGTACGACTCAACGACCACGCCCGGAAGCAGCAGTGATGAGGACGACCTCAACCCTCTTCTCGTCGACCGTGACGATGATGACGTGCCGCTCGGGCAACTTGCTGCGTGTCGCGCTCGAAGTGCGGCAGCGCAGGTTGGTATGGGAGCCTGCGTCGAAGACGTTGAGGCTGACAAAGCTGTCGAGGCCGTCGAGGATGAGGACCTGGCACCGGAACGGAGCGTGCGGATCCGACGAGGAAGCGAAGGATACGAGATCCGACCGAGGAGAGCGTGGGCTACCGTCGAAACGGTCAATAGCGATGTCTCGGAAGACTGGCAGCAAGTCGAGGCGGAGGACTTAGGTCGAGAGTAGAATGCCAAGGTGCTGATTAAGCTGGCTTCTGCTTCAATAAGAGAAGTACTACAGTCGATAAATTCCAAATCCCTCTGCGTCACAGCGCGCGCCGAGCCTCGGCCTCGAAGGGGGAGAAGGCGCGGCGATACTTACTGGCCGGGAGACCCAGATTGCGCTCGTCATGCTGTGACATTGATAATTGTCAGCTCGAGCAGCACTTCTGAGAAAGGGGAGATGAGGCGGACTTCGTGCTGATAGTGAGAACTTTGACGACTGAGGACCGGGCTTGCGGTTGAATTGGACCACACCGACTGACTGAGCGCATCCCGCTGTCGTAGGTGTGCTAGGACGCTGTCGATCTCGTCGAGACGGGCACGAAGGCGGCGCTTAAGGCCATCGCTTGTGGCGAAAACGAGCGCGGCCTGGTCTTCGGCCCGCATCCGGCGCAGCTCCTCGTCGACACGGTTAACCTCGTGATTTCCCGCCGACTCGGCTGATGTTATGACGGCATTTGCAGCTCGTGTGAACTCCGCGACTCGGCTCGGATTGTCCGATTCCAGCTGAGCGCGCGCTTCGACAAAGACGTGAATGGCGTGGGCCAGGCGAGAGAACCATTCGACTCCATTCTCATCGATGAATGCTCGAGGAGGGCTGGCTCGTAACGGTGACGACATTTGTGCGCGTCCGGGAGCACAGAATTAAGGGGAATCGCGCTGCGAACCGCGATCTGGACGGTTGACGGCTGTTGAGGACGAGAGGGATGTGTTGCATAGGCACAGGAGAGGCGTCGGGGTTGTAGACGAATCTTTTCTGCTGCGTTGTACAGCTGGCTCGGCATGTCCGTGGAAGCAATTAGCGGACCGTGCGTCGCGTGATCGCTCCGCGGACAATGCGGCCGATCGCGTTCATGCTCAAGCGGGACGTCCCCTGGCAACGGATCGTCAGACGCCGCTCTTGCACGAATCAAGTAGCGGCTTTTGAGCTCGAACGATGCAAATTGTGCTCAGGCTAGCCAGGGCAGCTTCCAGGGCGCTTGACGAGAATGAGAAGGTCAAGTCTGCGAATTCCGGCTGCAGTTGGCGATGCCTGCTACGAGGAGTGAGGCCTGCTGCTTATATCTGCGCCTACGATGCTGTACGTCGCCCGTTTCCCGGCAGGGCTCGTCAGGCAATGCCATAGATGAGTCGCCTCCGAAGATTTCCAGCCATTTTGCCTCGCACATTCCCGAACGAGCGTTCCGTATGGCGCTGCGGGCAGAGGGCTACGTCAGCCCAGATCGACTCATGACTGTAACAATCTGCACACGCGCACCTGCCCATTGCGTATAGCCAAGATGTCGGGCGATAAGAAGTCTTGCAGAGCTTTCGCTTCGGCTTCTGCTTGCTCGTAGGCTGTGCGCTGTGTGGGAGTCAAGTCGCGAGACCTGAGCTCACTGTCTAGCGTTTCACACTGAGCAGTCGCCCTTCTGTACGCCTCTTCGATCGAGTCGTTGTCGCTTGATTCGACGACAGTGCGCAGGGCGCCGGCAGTATCCTCGACGTGGCGTTCGAGCTGTTGCCGCCGAGTCTGCCAGGCCTGGTCCAGGCGAGGCGTCCCAGTATGGCGGACACGCTGTAGCTCCCAGCTTGAAAGCGCTTCGCGAGCGAGGTTCCACGCCCCTACAGCTCGTTGCAAGGCGGTTTGGGCGGCGCCGTTTGTCAAGGGTGCGCGACGCGCTCGTCGATACAGCATTTCCTCTGACATGCCGAATGACAGGACTCAGCGTGTTGCGGAACGAGGGTGAAAGAGAAAGCAGCTTCGTCGAGGGTCTTTCTTCGAAGCTCAGCTCACGGCGGGTCGGCTTGTCCGCGGAGGGAAGTGGCCTCGCGCGAGCTTAGGCTTCGAGCTCAAGTGTCAAGCATCGCGACCGTACACAAGGCATTGAAACTGTTACCAGCATGTCCAAGGAAGAGCTTCTTTCAATTCTCACGTATAGAGGGGCCTTGGTACTGAGAAACTCGAAGTTTCCGCCGATGCTGCTGCGCTGGCGCCATCCCGTCGCCTCGACGCCGCTCGGGCATTGAGCGCAATCTGCAAGCACCCATCACACGCGAGCTTCAGGGAAGTATTTGTTGAGCCCGGCACTCGCCGATAAGCGCAGCCGCTCCCGTGCACGAGGAGTCTGGGATATTCACCGGAATTTGTCAGATCAGGCCTGATTGTAAGGGTTCGGAGTAGACAGGAATCCGATCTTACCGTTCCAAGCTCGAAGCTAGCGTGAGATCGTCCGTGATTACGCAGCGCTTCGTCGAGGAAATCTTTGACAGTACTTGCCGAAGAGAGTCCGACCAGGTCTCTCTCCCGCTCTGCCCGGGCAACAAATAAGGTGACCTGGGCGATGGCGTCTTCTATCACTGCCGGGTTATACGAGTTGGCCTTATTCAGAAGAGCAGCAATTGCGACCTTCTGTTCGTATGCGCGAGCATTGGCGGCGGCCTCCGGCTCGGGAAGTCGTTCGGCATGGTAGCGGGCTTTCTGTTCAACCTTGAGCTTGGTCGCGTTGAACAGCCCCATCATCTCCACAGATAGTGGCGAGTCCCAGGTGGGGTTGCTCGACATGATGGCTGGCTTTGAATCAGCGGGCCATGAAGAACGTCAAGGCCTATGCCATTGATTTTAGGGCCCAAGCGCGCAGTGAGTCGGACTTACAGAGGCTTCTGCTGTTGCCTCACTGTCGTTTGTGCTCGAAGGAGGCCGAAGGTCAGGTCGGAATTACAGCGTCGAACCGCTTTCTGTGCGGCTTCGAAGCTGCCAGTAAGGGTGTAGCAGGTCGAGGCGTCGCGGTAAAGGCAGGCGACGAAGATGGAGGGCAAAGCACCAGTCAAACAGGAAACCGATGGGAGAATATCGAACTCGGAGGCTCCATAGGTCGTGACGCCTCAGCGTTGGAGCTCGAGAGGAGGGAACGCGGACATGCCGCGGACCATGAATGAGGGCGAAGTGCGCCCCACGTCCGGAGGCGGGCGCACCAGAATTCGCCGACTGACACGGCAGCCCAGCTGCAGAGCGCAAGAGGGCTGGACGCGGCACTGCCGCTCGCCGTAGTAGCCATCACCGGGAACGGCTACGAATCACGTGTGGCGCTCAGCAGAACATGCAGGCGAGGTGGCAGCACCCTTGTCGCATCGCCAGACTCGGCATCGCGGGATTCGGCTGTCTTCGCGAGGCGAGTCAAGACGAGTAGTTCAGGTCGTGAAGGCTGCCTTCGAGCAAGAAGATCTTGAAGCCAGCACCCCGAAAGACCACAATAGGATCACTGCGAATTGCATGAGAACAGCCTTTTATGGTTTTCGTCTCGATAGGCGGAGAGGCAGCCGAGCGCCGCCGAGGTGGCAACACGACCGAGGGACCGAGAGATGCGAGAAGTCAAGGCGGGGATCAGAGTGCTGCCCGCTTTAGACCGCCTGCGTCAAAGTCGGGAAGGGAAGGGAAGGAGATGGCAAGAGATTCGAGCGAGTCAGTGCGTGCTCGTCAAGGGGAGACGAAGCTTTTGAGCGAGGCCGATTTGCCCGAGAGAGGCGCCGCGGAGAGGAACAAGGGGGTCCCATAAAAGGGCGCTCGACTCACGTGTCCCGAGATGAAGAAGGTCTTGTCGATGCTGGCGTCGATCGGCGCGGGCGGCTGGCGCGAGTCGGCCGGGACGGACGAGGTCGAGGTCGAGTAACCCGGGGTGCCCTCGTTGGTGGTGTTCGAGCTACGCGGGCTGGCGTCAGCTCTCTCTTCTTACGAAGTGAAGCCCTCGCAAAGAGTGTGGCGACTCACATGTCGATCGAGTTCTTGTCGGCCTTGCCGCTGATGAGGTTCTTCCACGCCTCGTGGCACTCGGTGATGATCTCGGTCGCGTACTTCTTGTTCTTGGCCTCACCCGAGAACGCAAAGGTGTTCTCCGGCTTGCCGTCGGGGATCTTGTAGACTGTGCGAGCCCTGAGTCAGCCTCGAAAGTCAGGAGCAAAAGGGGAAAAAAGGACGGGGGCAAACGGACCGCGGAGCCACTCGTTGGTGGCGCGGATCAGGCCGGGCATGTGGCGCTCGACGTCCTCGATGTCGTTGAGCTTGCTCGCGAGCGGGTCGTTGACGTCGATGACGATGACCTTCCAGTCGGTCTCGCCCTCGTCGAGGAGGGCCATGACGCCGAGGACCTTGACCTGCTTGACCTGGCCGGTGTAGCCGATCGCCTCTCCGATCTCGCAGACGTCGAGGGGGTCGTTGTCGCCGTTGGCCTTGGTCTCGGGGTGCTGGTGGCTCGGGTCCTCCCAGGTTTGCGGGAACGCGCCATAGTTCCAGATGTAGCCCTTGTGCGGGAAGCAGTTGCGGACGTAACGAAGCTTGCCCTTTTTCGTGTCTTGGAGGATCGGGTTGAACTGCTCCTCTTTCGAGATTTCGAGCTTGCCGTTGGACCAGCGCGGGATCTCGACGACCATGTTGAGGACGGTGCGGTCCTGGTTGGCAAACAGGGGCACGTCGTGGAACGGCGAGATGACCTTGCCGTCCTGCTCGAGGTAAGTCCTGAACTCGAGCGTGTTGAGGGCGCCGACCTGGCCTGCATCGAGTGTATCGCGAGTGTCAGTCTCTAAGGGTCAACGAGACGCGAGACGAGGGGGACGAGAGCGAGGCAGGGCGAAAGGAATGTTCGACGCGGGAAATGGCGACATTTCGGGAGGGGAAACGAGAGAGCGAGCGAGCGAGCGAGAGAGACTCAACGGGTCGAGAAGGATTGCGACATGGCTGGTTTCAAGTGGAGTGCGTAGGTGGACAAACGACGGAGCGAAGCCAGCGTGCGTAGGTTAGCCTGGCAAGAGGAGGAGGAGCCCGAGAGCGGGTCGTCGTCGTCGTCGTCGTCGGGCGCGGCAAACCTCGTCGTCGCCTCGCTCTCGCCCTGCCGCACTCGTTAAAACAGCTCTGCACTCTCGCTTCTCGTGACACTTTACGAGCCATAGGGGGAAAGCTCCTTCACTGCTCAGAGGCAGGCTGGATCCCCGCTAGCCGCTGCTCAACGCCGGCCGGTTCAGTGTCACGAATACCCGCGGGGTCATCCTCTTTAACAGTCCGTCGCAACTGATCGACCCGATCCCGGCACCGATCATGGACCCAAACAAGACGTCGTTGAACGTCAGGGACGCCCTCTCGTACCTCGACAGGGTCAAAATGACATTCGCAGACCAGACTCAAGTCTACGACCGCTTCCTCACGTGCGTCCACCACTCGCTCGGCCCCCCCACCCATCCGCACAAGATACGGACACTGACCCGACACGGGATGCAGGATCATGAAAGACTTCAAGTCGCAAGGGATCGACACGCCCGGCGTCATTGACCGCGTCTCGACCCTCTTTCGCGGTCACCCCTCGTTGATCCAAGGGTTCAACACGTTCCTCCCGCCCGGCTACCGCATCGAGTGCTCCGTCTCGAACGCACAGGGGGACGGAGCCGCCGGAGCAGAGGGAGGGACGACCATCACCGTCACGACCCCGATGGGCATGACGACGAGGACCCAGTTGTCCGGGTCGGCAGCGGCGGCCGCAGGCGTCGCGGGCGGAGAAGCAGGCGGAGACGCAGCTCTGGGTGCGGCGCCACCAGCCGCTGAGGGAGCTACCGGCGCGCAGCAAGTCAAGCAGGAACAGCAGCAGCAGCAGCCAGGCACCTCCACCTCGGGCTCGTCGTCGATGCACATCGGCAACATGCCCGCACCGCCGGCCGGAGTCGCAGCAATGCAGGCTCAGGCGGGAATTGGCGCGCAAGGGTCGACGCCGATGGCGACCACGCCCGGAGCGGCGACCGTCTTGTCCAACTCGATGAACACCACGTCGGCGACCGCCGGAGACGGTTCCGCTCCCGTCACTGCCGCCGGCGCTGGTTCCTCGGCAGCGCCTCCTGCAGCTTCGGCCACACCCGCGCAACAGCAGCAGCAGCAGCAGCAGGCACAAGCCGGACAGGCCGCCCGTCCGCCGATGGAGTTCAACCACGCGATCAACTACGTCAACAAGATCAAGAACCGGTTCATTCGCGAACCCGAGACGTACAAGGCGTTCTTGGAGATCCTGCAGACGTACCAGAAGGAAGGGAGGGCGATCCAGGATGTACGTATCTTCCTGCGACGCGCTCGCTCCCTCAAAACTGGCCTGCTGACCACAGCCTGGACGCAGGTCTATGCGCAAGTCACGACCTTGTTTCACTCGGCGCCGGATCTGCTCGACGAGTTCAAGCAGTTCCTGCCCGACACCTCCGCCGAGGGGCAAGCTGCGGCTGCCGCACAGCAGGCTGCGCCCGCACAGGCCGCCCGAACTCAGCAATCCGCACCGAACGCCAACGCGGGCAAGCGCGCTGCCCCGCCTGCCGCCGCTACCGCCGCACCGGCGCCCGCGCCTCCTTCGAAGCGCGCCAAGACCGCGTCCGGGAAAGACGCCGGAACCGCCGCTACGGGCAAGAGCAAAGGGAAGCGGAAGGCGACCGACACTCCGCTTGCCGGCGGGCGGGTCCCGAAGGGCGCGAGTCCGGCCGACGCGCTGTATCACTCGGATTCGCCTTCGGTGGCCGGAGATCCGCACCAGCAGGCGGCGGCCGCTGCCGCGGCGTACTACTATGGAGGAGCGCCGCCCATGGCCGCCGTTCAGCAGCAGCAACAGCAGCAGCAACAGCAACAGCACGCCGCCGCGGGTCAATACGGTTTGCCTGCCGGTGTCGGAGGGCCGGCACCGGTTTACGCTTACGAACCGCCCGCGCCCGCTCCTGCGCCAGAACCGCTCCTCGCGCCGAAGCCCGTCCCCTCGCAGCCCGACTTGGCCTTCTTTAACCGTGTCAAGGCGCACTGCAAAGACCAAGAGACGTACTACGAGTTCCTCAAGCTCGTCAACCTGTACACGCAGCAGCTCATCGACTTGACGGCGTTGATCGCGCGCGCGTGGCTCTTCCTGCATCAGGACGACGCGCTCTGGACCGATTTCAAGGACCTCGTCGGGTGGGTCCACGCCGAGCCGTACGTCGAAGGCGTTCTCGGCGACCCCGGTCATCGCGTCGAACTCGACTCGCTCGGCCGCCGCGTCGTCGAGAACGTCCCGCGCGAGGACGGCCCGCGGTGGCGCAAGAGTCATGGCGATGCTGGCAAATGGTGGGAGACCTACGGGCCGAGTTATCGCCGGTTGCCGCCCAGCGAGATCAGCTTGAACTGCTCCGGACGCGATGCCCTGTGCTGGGAAGTGCTCAACGACGAGTGGGGTAAGTCCCGCGATCTTTTAGTCTGTTCTCGGGTCTCGGATGACGACCTCGAGCTAACGCTACGATGCCTCGCAGTCTCGCAGCCGTCGTGGCAGTCGGACGAGGGCTTTGTCGACAAGTACAAGAACCCGTACGAGGCGGCGCTGCACCGGACCGAGGAGGAGCGGCACGAGTACGACTACCACATCGAAGCGAACCTGCGGACGGTCGCGCTCCTCGAGCCGATCGCGACCCGGATCGCCCTCATGGAAGCGGACGAGCGCGCGTCGTTCCGCCTCAAGCCCGGCCTCGGCAATCAGAGCAAAAGCATCTATCAGCGCGTCATCAAGAAAGTCTACGGCAAGGAGCAAGGGCTCGAAGTCATCCAAGCGTTGCACGAGAACCCGTGCGTGGCGGTGCCGATCGTCCTGGCGCGGTTGAAGCAGAAGGACGAGGAGTGGAAGCGCGCGTACCGAGAGTGGAACCGCGTCTGGCGCGAGTCGGTGAGTCTGAGCTGCTGGTCTGCTTTGGGAGGCTACCATGTCACTGATGCGGAAACACCGGCTTCGCAGGATGCGAAGAACTTCCTCCGAGCGCTCGACAATCAGGGCTTTGCGATCAAGGCGAACGACAAGCGATTCCTGAATACCAAGGCCCTCGTCTCCGAGATCGAGTCGCTCCGACGAGAGCAGAACCAGCGTGCGTTCGGCTCGCCAGACCACCCGAAGCCGCGTGGCTACCATCTCTCGTACCCGGTGACCGACCGGCAAGCCATCTACGACGCGACTCGGTTGATCCTGTCCTTCCTCGACCGGACGTACATCGTCTCCTTCGCCGACAAGCCCAAGGTCGACGCGTTCCTGCAAGAATTCTTCGCCCTTGTGTTCGCCATGTCGCCGGAAGAACTCGCTCGCGAGGTCAATGTGCTCTCGACCGAAGAGGATGAGGCTGCGTCTGCCGCGGACGGCGCTTCCGATGCCGGTACGCACTCGGGCACGCCGGCCTTCGAGGACGCGCTTGAAGCCGCACTCAATGCGACTGCCGGCGCCGGCGCCTCTGGGCTCCCGGTCGGGAGTCGCAAGGGCAAGAAGGGCGGCGACCTGCGCAAGAAGGCGCTCCGCAAGACGGTCGGCCAAGAGAGCGTGCAAGCGGGACCGGGTCGCGCTCGCAAGCGAACGGCGGCCGGACCGTCGGCGATGGCCAGTATCGGAGCGAGCGTCGGCGCGTCGGGATCTGCGCCTAGTTCGCGAGCTGGTTCGCCTCTCGGCGCTGCGACTTCCGGAGCGGAAGGCGACAGCGTCATGGCTGATGGGCAGGCGGCCGCGAGCGGCCTCGAGGACACGCCCGGACCAGAAGACGGCGCCTCTGCGGCTGGCGCTAGCCGCGAGGCGACACCTTTGGACGCAGGTGCCGAGAAAGCGGACGCGCCGGAGTTAGCTGTAGTCGATGATGACGAGCTTCCAGAGGTGATCGTTCCGCTCGATGCGAAGCCGCGACCCAAGACGGACCATCGCAAGGCCTACAATGTCTTCGCCAACTCCACGCTTTACTGCATGCTGCGCCTGTTCCAGGTACGTTCACCTGCCACCCTTCCTCTTCGTGACCGATAGGGCAGCGACGCTGACGTGACTTCTTTCCCACAGGTTCTTCAGCAGCGTCTGACGCAGCTCCGGAACGCAGCTTCAGTACTTGCCGTTCCCGCCACGCCGCAGCCGATCACGCCGACACACGTTCCGTCCCTCTCGCCTTCACTCTCCTACGCTCCGCCGAAAGGTGCAGGCTGGCCCGAATCGTCCGACTTCTACTACCGGCGCGCTCTTGCTATCTGCGAAAAGATGTTTGAAGGCGCGATCGACCAGGCGGCGTTCGAAGAGGCGCTCCGTCGCGTGATGGCCACGAACGGGTACCTGCTGTTCACCGTCGACCGGACTTTGACTTCGATCCTCAAGCTGGTACGTTCCGTCTGCGAGTTCATATTATCGATCGCGACGACTAACTTGTACTGTCTACCTATGTAGTCGCTTACGGCAGTCACCGACTCCAAGACGCGCGAGCTGTACGGCTTGCTGCAGGAGGACCGCTCGCATTCGGATCGAGGGACGCATTCGCAGCAGATCGCCTACCGCACGCAGGCGGAAGCCATTCTCGGCTCCGACGACAATCTGTATCGCGTCGAATTTGCACCGGCAGACGAGCAGCAAAGCGCGGCTCAGGATGCTCTCCTCGGATATATGCGTTTCCAGCTGGTCGGCAAGGATGTCGTCGGTCCCGAAGACCTCGGCGCAGCAGAGCGCGAGTGGGCCGAGTACGTCGCGAACTATGTCCGACTCGAGCGAACACCAGGACTCGCCGTCGAGCCGCGGGTGCCGTACCTCGCTCGCAATTTGCGCCAACTCGGCATCCCCCCACCGCCCACTGTGGCTGCCGCTGCCGACATCCGTCCGGCCATTCCGAAGGGTCTCAAGATCATGTCCGGTCTGCAGAGCAAGATCTGCCTCCGGTCGTACAAGCTCTTCTTCTGTGCCGAATCCGAGGACCTGCTTGTCCGGACGGGTCGCTCCGGTGCCGAAGAGGCCACCGAGCGCGACATCCGCGACAAGAAGGCGATGCGGGTCTCGCGCTGGCTGGACAAGCGTCGAAAGGAGCTTGAAGCGCAGCCATTCGCCCCTACGGCCGACGCGAGCGAGCAGCCCGCGTCCACCGAGTCGCCCAAGGCGAAGGAGGCCCTATCGGCAATGGCGGTCGACGAAGCGGCATCCGCGCCATCCGCTCCGGACGCTACGGCCTCCGTTGACGTCCCGTCTGTGCCGAAGGAGGAGGATGCCGACAAGAAGGAAACGTTGGCGGCCGCGACGAACGGCGGCGACGTTGAAATGGCGACCTAAACCTGTTCTGCCGGGCAACCCTGCTGCGATCCTAAATGTACCGTGTCGTATACTCTGTGTAATATTTCGCTACCACTCTTGAGCCCACACTGAGCGGTATTGCGGCCTGCTGGCGGGAAGATGTGCGCGATGGTCCTGCACGCGCCGGAGGAAGCGCGTTCCCGTTGACTTTTCCTCTATTGACCTTTCTTCTCTGTCGACGACGACCGACTGGGCGATGGTTCCTGCGCCCGCGATGCAGCAATCCGCTCAGATTGTCACCTTCCCGGTCCTAGACGCGCCTGCGTTGCTGACCGACACGGCTTCGATCGGTTGCCCGCTCCAACCGGACGACTTGTCGCATCCTCAGCCCGCCCGCATCCTGGCGCTGTACGAATGGTGGATGTCACGCCTACTCCAACTGCAAGCCGAGGACATTAAGCGGGCAGCCGAAGCGCAGCTAGACCAGCTCGAACATCCGGTGAGTTGAACGATCGACGCGACGAAACGCGTCCGCTCTACAGCCGAAGACAGCGCTGATGCTCTCCCGCACTATCCCGTACAGGAGATATACCGCGAAGCAATGTACCTGGGAGTCTTTACGATCGCGCTGTGAGCGTTGCGTCCCTGCCCGCCTGCTCGGCAGCGAGCGGTGTTGGCTGACTTCCCCTGCCTTTGCCGTCTCGCCAACACTTCGCCCTGCATTCCCGCCGCTCGCTTCCTGTAGCAACCAACTCCTCATTCCGTCAGGGGTCCACGACTTCACAGTCCGAGACTTGACCTCGCCGCGACCGGACCGCCTCCGCTACATTCTCTCGGCAGTCATCAACTTTTACTTTTTCGCCGAGGAGCAAGGCGAGCGGGTCCTCCGACCGCTACAAGATGAGATGACGGAGCTGGCTCAGGAGGAGGTGGCGCTTATCGAGGAGAATCAGAAACTGAGGGACCGGATCGAGGAGGAAACGTACGTGCATGAAGACGATCTCGACGACGCTTGCCGCTCCAATACAGCGCGCTGATTCTTCCCGAGACTCAAAGGGCGCGGCGACTTGAGAACCAAGCGAAGATGGCCGCGTATCGTCCGGAGGAGGAGCGGATTACTGAACTGATGAAGGCGGCACACCGGGCTATCGACGATCACGGCGCGCAGAAGCGCGCGCTCAAGCTCGACTGTGAGGAACTCCGACGGCGCTTGACCGACCTGCAGCAAGAGAACAGCAATATCGACCTCGCGATCATGGACCTGCGCGGTCAGATCGTCAGCAGTCCGGAGAAGCTGCGTGGCAAGATCGACGAGATGCAGGACCAGCTCAATCGCGAGAAGGAGATGTTCCAGGAGACCGAAGTCAAGGAGCGGCAAACGCAAAGCAAGATCAACGCCTTGACGCAATATGCTCAGGTGCGGCGAGACCTCACGTGCTGTCGGATGCAGCGGTCGCTCACTTTGTCTACATGTTGCTGTACAGGAGCTCAATTCGTGCATCAGGATCCTCGATGACTGGTCCGTCGACGTCGACAAGCTGCGCGATGCCGAATCGCGCCTTGGCGAGCACGAGGACCACCTGCGAAATCTCGAAGCAGAACAGTCTGATCTGAAAGACCGGATCGAGGTACGCCCTTCTCTCAGGTCAGGTCAGCGATCTGTCGCTTTGCTCACAGTCGCTTTCTCCATAGCTGCTCGAGCGCCGGATCAGTAACGGCCGCGAGGAGCTGACGCGCATGAAGGACAAGATGGAGCGCAAGCGGGAAGCGGCGAAGGGTCGGAAACGCGACCTCGAGCTTCAGCATGCGGCCAGTGTCGACGAAAAGCGCCACCTCGACGACGAGGCTTTCAAGAAGAACCTCGAGGCTCAGGCGGTCGAGCAGCACGTGAGCGCTTTTTGCCTGCAAAATGGGTCGCACTCCCGCTCTTTCAAACCGCTCACACTCGTGTCGACAATGACAGATTCGCGACATGTACACGTCGCTCAACACCGAGCTTGACAAGGGCGAGAAGGCGTTCAAGCGGATCAAGGAGCAGATCAGTACGTTCTCGTGCTTTGAACGCCGCCTTCGGAGTCACGTACTCACTTCGAAGCGAGCAGCGCTGTACTCTATTCGCCTCAACAAAGCTCTCGACTCTATCAACGAGCTGAACGCTCTGGATCCCGAGCTATGATCCTCCGCTTCGCCCTTCGTCTGCTGCCATCTCCCTTCAAGCTGTCGTACCCTCTCTGTTGTCTTCGATGTATCAGAAATTCAAGAGCCTCTCCGCCAAGGCCTGCTTCTCCTCGCGACCTTTGCTCTACGTCGCCTTCTTTGCGCTGCTCTGCGTATGAAGAACGTACGGGGCCGTAAAGATGTTGTGGAAATGGCGCCTTCACATGATCGCAATACAACAGAAAAATGAAGAATGTCAGGACCCCGTCAATCCACCCTTCAGACGTCCGACATCGACGCGTCCTCCTTGTAGATGGGCGACTCGGGCTTATCTTCGCCCGCCCAGCGCTCCATCGCCTCGGCGTGAATCTCTGCAGGCGAAGGGCCTCCAAAGAGCTGATCCATCTGCTCGAGAGGCACACCTCGTGTCTCGGGCACACAGAAGTACAGCCATACCGACGAAACGGTGAGCTGCGGGATTACGTGCGATCGTGAGCGATTTGCTCCGGGTACGGCGTGGAAGGGAAACGAAGACTCACGCATGCCGCGAAAACGAACCAGGTTCCGTAGCCTATGTTGGAGATCATGAACGGGACCGATTTCCCAAGCATGACTGTCGCTCCTCCGTGTCAGCTACTGTTGCCGGATTAGATGATGGAGACATCCGGACTCACGGTTGAACGCCCAGTGAGTGGATGTCGTGATCGAGACATTGAAAGAGCGTATCCGCAGCGGGAAGATTTCCCTGGTAACCCGCGGGCATTCTCAGCGGACTGCCGGCGAGGAAGCAATGTAGGAGAGTACTCACGAGCAATAGACCCAAGGAATCCCGGCGTAACTGAAACAGAAGAATACTGCATAAACATCTGGAGAAGAGAGAGAGTAGGGTCGATTAATGTCAGTCAGGATCACCGTCGGTCAGAATCACGTCTCGCCGAGAGCAGCTGGACGAACAGATGAGGGTGATGGCGGCGTAGGACGACGGCGAAATGACTTTGGAGGCCGCAGCGACGGGGTGCGTCTTGATCAACGCCCCCACAATCCAAAGGCAGACGGCCATGCCCGCGCCGCCGACCATCATCATTGAGACACGACCGGCGCGGTCCGAGACGATGGCCATAGCGATGACGACGGCGACGAGGCGGACGAGGCCGTACACTCCCGATGCGAAAAGTGACGAGCTCGTGCCTTCAAGACCGCGGCTCTTGAAGATTCGCGGGGCGTAGTAATTGATGGCGTTTGTCTGATTTTCTCCTTGTCAGTCGGCGAGTGGCTCGAAAGAATGAGGGAAAAGGGGGACTGACCCCGCTCATCTGGAAGGACACCATTATGAGAACGCCGGTCAAGAGCCTGCGGCGGTTCGCGGGGCCGAAGCTCTCGCGGACGATCTGGAGGTAGGAGCCCGCCTTCTGAGTCTTTTCGTGCTCGATCTGTTCGAGAATGCCGAGCAGCTCTTCCTGGACGTAAGGGTCCGAAGCCGGCAGCTTGCGAAGGCGGGCGAGGGCAACTTCGGCTGCATTACAGGAGGGAGTGAGTTCCGCAATTCCGTCTTCAATGCCATCTGCAGAAGGATTCACTGACCTGCAGCAGCTCCTTGCTTGACGGCAATGTGTCGGGGCGTCTCCTTGACGAAAAGCAGGAGAACACTCAAAAGGCCGCCGAAGACAATCTGAAGAGCCACCGGCATACGCCATGCGACAGAATGGTTTAGGTGCTTGAGCGAGATATACTGTGAGAAAGGCAGAAGTCAATGTATTGCTCCAGAGCTTGCGCGGGCAGACGAGAGACTGACGGGGATCCAAAAGCCTAGGCAGGTGCCTGCCTGGACGCCGATCTCGTAGCAGCCGACGAGACGGCCACGAAGGTGTGGAGGAGACGACTCGGCGACGAAGACCGGCGCCAGCATACTTGAGGCCCCAACAGCCCAGCCCGATACGACGCGACCGGCGAGAAGGAGGGCCGTAGCGTTAGCGCCGCCGATGCCGGCGACGGTCATGAGGATGCAGCCGATGATATACACGAAGGAGGTGAGCATTAGAGCTGCGCATACCGAAAGATCAGTCTCTCGGCGTCTCAGCATTGGTTCGAGAGAGAAAGATCCTCACCTGCTCGTCTCCCGAAACGGTCGCTGAGCGGTGCGGTGAAGAGGCAGCCGAAGATACAGCCAGCCTGGAACACCGCAACGACATTGCTCTGGAAAGCGGCGAGATCGGCAGCGCTTCGGTGCTCGTAGTTGAAGTCCTTGATGAAGCTCGGCAGAGCGATTGTGCCGCCGATGAAGCCTGTAGATAAAAATCAGGTCAGAATTCAGTTTTCGACGATGAAGGAAGAAGTACGACGGACCGAGATCATAACCAAAGAGGGACGCCGCAGATAGACCGACGAGAGCGACCAGTCCGATGCGGTAGTTGGCAGTCTCTGGTGGTGGTGGAACGGACCCCGGCGCGGGCTCGGGCGTCTGGAACTTGGCAAACAGCTTTGGCATGGCGAATCAAGCTTGTTTGCGATCGAGGTGAACGAAGGGGAAGGCAGATTGAGAAAGAAAGCCAGGAGGGAGGGAGAGAAGGCCGGCTTCTTCAGCCAAGCCGCGATAGGGACGAAAATAGCAGCGGAGAGTGATGCATGGTGCGGGGTGCTCGCGGGCCCCGTCTGTTGCGCTCAGAAGTCGAGAGGGAGGCAGAGAGAGGAAGTCGAGAAGGAGATTGATTGTCCGTCGCGTCGCGGGGGGGGGGGGGGGGGGGGGGGGGGGGGACCGCGGCCCCGCGGCCTGTGCGTGCGATCCGCCCCACGCTCACGCAGTCGCCGCGGAAATACGCAGACGGCACACTGGGTGGTCGTGCCCGGCTGCAGCGGCTGCAGTCTGTCTTGATCGAACGGAGGGCCCTCGTCGGCCTTCGACACATCCGGACCTTTTCGCGACGGACTTGGAGAAAGTATACTCGACCGGCGGGCCTCTCTTCACCTTCAGCAAGACGCTCGGCAACGGCGCTAAAGAAGGTAGCTCATCTGTACTAGCAGAGGCGGATTGATACAGCTTACTTGATTGCAACAACGGAGAACTTCCTATCAACGGGCACGCCCCTTCAATACAAACACGAGACCGAGATGGTGGTCGTTTTTTTTGTGGTCGAGTATGGAGCAGATCTCAGACGGATACTTCGCTCGACACCTTCTCGAGGTGCGCAAAAGAGCCGGCTTCGGCCTTGTGCTCGCGCTGCTCCGTTTGCTGTGCGAGCGACTTGCCGCCGAACAGGCGATCCACTGATGATGCGGTAATGGTCAGCTCCGAACCCAGCGAAAGAAGGGATAGCAATCGAGACTCACTGTCCTCGAGCGGGACACCTTTGGTCTCCGGAAGGAAGAAGTACGTCCAGACGAAGCCGAGTGTAAGCATCGCCGCGAACACGAAGTAGGCTGAGAGCCAGGGAGGAAAGTCAGTTTCGCTGGTCCGCCATCAACTTGGTGCACCACGTACTGCCGTAATTGATGTTTGCGATCATGTAGGGCACGCTCTTGGCGATGCAGAGGTTGAACGCCCACTGCGAATGGGTCCAAGATCCGCATCAGCTCAAAAGCCCGAAAGGCACACATTTTGCCAACGACGGCGAAGAAAAAGGGGAGGCGGGTACAACTTACGTGGACGAATGTGGTGATGGCGACGTTGAAAGTACGGATGCGCAAGGGGAAGATCTCGGCGCAGTAGATCCAGGGGATCTGCAGGAATACGACATCAGCGGAAAGAAGGGAAACGAGAGGAAGGAGAAGACGAACGCCGGCGTAACTGAAGCAGAATGCAACAGCATACACGTCTGGAGGAACACACGCACACAGTGAGGTCAGAGAACGAGCGTGGGAACGCCTGAGCAGAAAATTACGCACAGATGAGTGTGATCGCTGCGTATTGCCCCGGCACGATTTGAGCGCCAGCTCCGGCAGGGTAGACTGCAATCAAGGCGCCAACAGTCCACATACACGCTGTCAAGGCAGTGGAGTATCAGCCAAGGGTCGGAGGAGGGTGAAAAGACCAAAGGGCCGCGGAGGCTTAGTCGAGGTTCGGAGGGGGATCAAAGTCAAGCGGACGCACCGGCCATGACGCCTCCACCGCACAGTAGCATTGACACGCGACCGAAGCGGTCTGTGAAGAAAAGCATCGAGATGATGGTCGCGACGGTCCTGACGATGCCGTACACGCCCGTGGCGAAGAGCTTGACCGAGGTGCCCTTGAAACCGAGAGTCGCGAAGATCCGCGGGGCGTAATAATTAACTGAGTTCGTGCCTATACGCGGGAGGGTCAGGCAGTGAGCTCAGAAGCTGGAAGAAGGACGGCAGAGGCAGCGGACCTGAGAACTGCAGGTATATGCGCAGTCAGAACGCTTGATCGAAGTTTTGGAAGATCGACCGAAATCTTACCTGGAAGAAGATCATGAGGATGACACCCTTGAGGAGGCGGACGCGGTTGTTGGGGCCGAACGTCTCGCGCACGACTTCGAAGCGGCCGGCGCCGGCGGTGAGCTGGCGCTCGTTCTCGACCTGGTTCATGATGCCGGCGAGTTCCTCCTGGATGTACGGGTGGTCCTGCGGCAGGTTCCGCAGGTACGAAAGCGTCTCGGCAGCGCGGCCCTCGTCGTGCTTCTTGGCCATGAACCGAGGCGTCTCGGCTGCGATCGGGGAAAGATGTCGGTCACTCTCCTGTGCGGTTCGAGCGCGACGCGAGAGTACTCACTCAGGAGGAGCATGGAAACGTTGAGGGCGATGCCCGGCACGAGCTGGATGCCCATTGGCCCACGCCACTGACCGCTGTTCTCGTTGTCGACTGCCTTCAGAAAGACATACTGCGCAAAAATGCGGCAGTCAGTTTCTTGAACGCTCAAGACGGGGCTTGCCGAACTCACGCCGATCCAGAAACCTGCGGCAGTGCCGACCTGGATCGCGACCTCGTAGATGCCGACGAGACGACCACGGATGTGGGCTGGTGCAGCCTCGGCGATGTAGACGGGGACAAGGAGCGAGGAGGCGCCGATCGAGAAGCCCGTAAGGACGCGGCCGGCGTAGATCATGCTGAGCGCGTGGCTACCCGTGGCAGCACACATGAGAACGGCGCCGACGTTGAAGATGAAGGCGGCAAGGATGATGGCGAGCTTGCGGCCGAAGCGGTCGGCGATGGGAACGGCGGCGAATGCCCCAAAGCAGCATCCGGCCTGAGAAGGGCGGCATGCTGGTGAGCAAAGCGGCTGAGGGAATCGAGAGCAAGTTCTGGAAGGCGCGCACCTGGAAGATCGCAACAATGTTGGAGTCGAGCGTGGATCGATAAGCTGAGCCCTTCTTGTCGGTCCCGAAGTACTCTTCGAAGGCCGGGAGAGCGAGCACACTGCCGACTGTTGAGCCAGACATCAGCGTGGAAGTTCGGTCGAGAGCAACAGGTAAGGACATACTGAAACCCAAATCATAGCCTGGAAGTGGCGAAATCTCGAGGGTCAGCAACCGAGACTACCGACACGATTGAAATCGGCGCACCGTAACAGAGGCCTCCGAAAGAGGCCGCGATAGCGAGAAGAAGGATGCGCCAGTTGTTGACTTCTTTGGGCGGCGGAGCGCCCTCGGTCTCTTGCGCCTTGAAGGAGAGTTTCCCTTTCGCCATCTGGTCGTTCGGCAGCTTGTCGGCGCTTGCTTACGAGTCGGTATCGAGTCGGCGAGGCTAGTAGAGTGTGGAGGATGGGAGAGGAAAGCGAGAGGGAAGAGACGAGACGAGACGAGGGAAGCTCTTGTGAGGGTTTCGGTGCATCCCCGCTGGACTCTACAGCGATCGAGCCAAGACGTGAACGACGACCATATTCTGCTCGAGCCAAGCGTGCCAAGACCACGATACAGAGTCCTGTGGGCGTCGAGGTGAGGATGTAGGAAGACTGCACTCACTGTTCGACGCGGCCGATGTGGGGTTGCGGAGTGTGAGGCCCCGCGCGCGCCCAAACCGCGGTGGGGTCGACGGACAATCTCAGTCCTTTTCCCACCCACGCCGCCATCGCGCGTGCCTCCTCACACTCCGCTCGCCGACTCACAAGGCATGACGGAGACAAGACAGACACAACAGCTCCGTGCTGAATAGAGGCGTCAGTCTCCGCGTCCGTCCGGATGTACAGCCTCTCGTCTGACTGACACTTTCCCTCTCTCTCGCTGACGACCGCTCGACAACGCAAACGCACGCCCGATGCCATCCGTCAGTACTAAGCACCATGGAGGACCCCTCCGCCTGCGCGCCGTCCTCATGCGATCCGGCACGAGCAAAGGTCTGTTCCTTCGCCGGAACGACCTGCCCGCCAGTCGCGACGACTGGGGCCCTTACATCCTCGCCGCCATGGGCTCGCCCGACCCTTACAACCGCCAGCTGAACGGCGTCGGAGGAGGCACAAGCACTCAGAGCAAAGTGGCCGTGGTCGGCAGGTGTGACGATCCCGCCGTCGCCGACATCGACTACACCTTCATCCAAGTGCCGGTCAACGGCAACCAGCTCGACTTTTCTGGCAATTGCGGTAACATGGTCGGCTATTTCCTTGTCGCATCTCTCCTCCGAGCTATCAGCTGACACCATCACGATGTCGATCAGGCTGCAGGATGTGGGCCCTTTGCGGTGACGTGAGTCCTCCGGAACGCAGTGCGCCCGCAAGTCCTCGAGACTAACGAAGCAGCGAGTCGCAGAGAAGGACTTTTTGATCTGCCCCCCTATTCGCCTAAGAACATGGTTACCGTTCGCATCCGCAAGTAAGTCATTCTTGTCTCGGCTCCACTTGCGAGCCCGCATCGTGCTGACCGTACCTTCCTCAGCACCAACACGGGCTCAATCATCAATTCGACTTTCGCCGTTGTCGATGGGTACCCGGTCGAGCAAGGAGACATGGTCATTTCAGGAGTTGCGGGATCAGGGGCGCCTGTTCGCCTCGATTTCGTCCGACCCGGTGGCACCATGACCGGCACGCTGCTACCAACCGGCAAGCCCGTCGACGAGCTCATCATCCCTGCCACGGACGACCACGCAGAACTCGCTATCAAGGTGTCGATGGTCGATGCGGCGAACCCGTTCGTGTTCGTACCTGCGCTGGCGCTCGGTCTGCGCGGCAACGAGACGCCGTCCCAGCTTGCGCCCTTCACCGCCCTCATTCAGGACATCCGCGCCGTCGCCTCTGTCAGAATGGGCCTTGCTGCCTCGCTCGAAGCTGCTCGAGCACGTCTGAGCGTACCCAAAGTGGCGCTCGTCGCGCCTCCTTCCGCGTATGCGACCCTGTCCGGCGCCGTCGTCGCAGCCGAGGACATGGACGTCCAGGTCCGACCGTACTCGATGGGCCTGCCTCACCCCGCCTTACAGATGACGGGCGCCGTCTGCCTCGCCTCGGCCTGCTCGATTCCGGGCAGCATCCCGCACAGCATCGTTGTCAAGCGACGGGAGGATGACGACGACGAGCCGCTCCGCTTCGCACAGGCGAGCGGCATCACCACGGCCAACCATGACGTGGTGCTCGGCAAGGACGGCCAAATCTCGATCAAGAGCGGTACCGTGTACCGCACCGTGCGCCGACTCATGGAGGGCTCGGTCCTCATCGATCCGTACTTTTCATAGCCGGGCTCTGGCTCATTTCGCCTTCCCTTCTCTTCACCTGTCGTAGCATCTTCGCGAATTGGGTCTATCTGTTGTATTCGCAGAGGGCTGGACGAGGTTCTAGAAGTCGAGTCTCCAGCGCCACCACTCCATCGTGAAGTGGTCCCCCGAGACGGAATCTCAGTAGCGACTGTATCCTGTCGGGAAGGGGAGACCGCACTTGCATGAAAGCGAAGTTGAAGCTCGCAAAAGCGCTCTCCGGCGCAGGCGTAGCCGCGAGAAAAGCTCGGAGACGCTCGGGACTTGACTGCCCAGAGAGCTGCAAACCAGGCGAACCGTTTCCGTAGCAGCGAGGAAAAAAATCGCGGGGATGGGGTAAATACAATCCGGATTGCGGCGTCGCCTTGCGGGGCGCGCGGCTTTTTGCCCCGCCGTCGTAAGGCGCTCATGTGACAATCGAGCTGATGGCCGCAGCTGGCGCTCTGCACTCCAGTGTACCGATTTTCGACGCCTTGCGCGTCCCGGCAGCCGACTGCGTGTGCTAGCGGTGCGGACGCTCCTGCCCTCAATGCGATCGATTGCGCGGTGCGCGAAGCGCTCCCGCTCGCCGGCCGAAGTCAGTCAAGAGAGCGTGACCACAACAACCCACTGATATCGACCACATGGCAGTCGGTGCACTCCGCTGCGCGTGAATCTCGGTGCTGGGGCGGCGAAGGTACCGGGGCGGTGCAGGTTCGTCGAGCAGCCGAAACAGGCGTGGTAAGGGGCGTCAGTCGCCCTCTAGGCGGAAGCAGCTGGGCTCGAGATTTCGTCTACAGGCTCGCCGTACGTATTGCGGTGCGGACAAAGCAAATCGAAGTCGCTTCGTTGAGCACGGGACGCTCTGCTCGGTTCGGGACACTCTCTCCCTCTCTGGCTCTCGCTCGCTTCGAAACGCTACGAACGCTTTGAACGCAATAGCATGGTGCTGATTAACACGCTTATCTCGCTGCGGGCCGCACGAGTAGCTAATCCTGCGGAACGAAAGCAGCTTTCCCTCCTTCGACTACCGGATGCATGCTCAAGACCTGCACGGCGGCTCTAGTGACATACTCTGCGGGCTGAGTTATGCGAAATGCTGAATACAGATTATTGACTGCGTTGATCGACATGCTGCGTGTGGACTGATCGCCTCGGCCACAGGCGCCCGGCAACGGCAAATACGGCGGCTGCGAAATCAGATAGCATCATCTGCGACAGTCATCGCTCCTCGGCTCCGAATTGGATCGCCAGGAACTGCGGAGGCGGGCCATGCTCCGGAGCATATGAACGGCTAAGATTACTTTAAAGGCGGAGCAATCGACTCCGCCGAAAAAATGACGTCGCGAGGCCGAGGAGGTCTCACCGCGGATGCGGATCGCCTCTCGGCCATCCATCGTCAAAACGCCACGACCAACTTTCTTTCGTTTTCTCACCCTTCTGCACTTTGAAAGATGACGATGGCTGCCGCAACTACTACTACGACTCACTACTCGATTTCGGAACCGACGGGCGTCCCCGGCCAGGTCCGTCTCGAAGCCGGCACCATCGAGCGAACCACCAGCCCGACGGCTGTCCCCGCTCAGCCCCAGCCTGCCGTCCTCCCGACGGCGCACACCCACGCCCCTGCCGAAGAGGTCGACTCGAAAGTCCTCAAGGCGCGCAAGGAGCAGCAGAAGCAGTCAGTCCACTTCGCGTAACTTCGCGCAGCCGCGCCCGGGTTCCGCTGACCGTCTTTGCATCGCAGGCTCGAAAAGGAGCTCGAGCGCGAGGAGAAACTCGACGCCAAAGAGATTGAAGAGCGCAAGAAGGAGATCAAGGACGTCGAGAAGCAGGACGAGAAGGTCGAAAAGGTCAGTACCCGGCACGCTTGCCTTCGAGCGCCGCGCTCCAGTGAGCAAAGTCCTGCGCAGCTCAGATCGCTGACGCAAGTGTTGTTCCTCATGGCAGGCCGAAGACAAGGCGCGCAAGCACTACGAGAAGGTCAAGGCGAAGTACGAGGATGCATTGAAGGACCTCAGGGAGGCGGAGGCTGAGCTGAACGAGAAGATCCACGAGCGTCAAGCACTCGCGCAGCAGCACAAGCTCGCCGAGATGCGCGTCAGTGAGCAGATCCAGGCGAAGCAGGTCCACGACGTGAGTCTCCTTTTCCCTCTCCGAGCTCGGATCGTCGAAGCGATGTAGCGGAACGCTTGCCTGACCTTCACGAACGTACGCAGGCCGCTCGCGAGCAGGCTATCGCCCAGGGTCCCGCCGCCGGACTTTGAAGCTCCCGGTTCCAATAGACACATCGCACGTTTCCCCCGATTGCACGTACATTCGCACTGTATAAAGTGTATACCACCTTGTAATCCTACTGCACAACCTCTTTACTCATCCTTCGCTGCTCCGACAGCGCAACACGGCCCGAGGGAGGTTGACCAGAAGCATGCAGCGCAGGTCCAGGCGCGAAACTGTTGGCGCCCTGTCCGACAAATCACAGCTCGCACTCTGAGCCATGTCCGCTTGTACATGTCCTGTGGCATTCAGCGCAACAGAGGCGTCCCTACGAGCTTGCAGGAGCGACCGCGAAGCTGAAGCGACTCGCTCAACTTGGCGACTGCCCGACCGCAGCGGGTCCTTCGGCACGTGAAAGAAAGGTCGCTGCTCGGTCCGTGTCCGTGTTTCGCTTGCGACTCGCCGCCTGTACGGCTCCTCTTTGACGAGTTCCATATGTCGAAGCGAGCTGACAGCCAGACTGCGCACCGCTGGAATGCGTTGTGATCTGCAGCGGCACTCCTTCTCAATGACGTAACCGGGGGATCTGCTCCGGAAACAATCAGTTCGCGGTGGCTGCACTCCATGACGCTCGTCTATCCCTCACTCATCTCTCCACTCATCTCTCGGGTCCACCTATCCATCTCATCTCGACTGGCACCGAGATCATGTCGACTGTCGCGCCTCAACAATCAGCTTACACCCCGGCAACCACCTCTGCTCCTCCCGAGCAGGCGACCGCCACACAGCGCGACAGCCTCGACCCCAAGGTCGTCAAGGAGCGTGAGAAGCAGCAGAAGCAGTGAGTCCAGACGCTCCTGTTTGATACAAAAGCCCGCGGCTCTCGAGGTGCTGACCCGCCACCGAACCCGATCAGCCTCGAAAAGGACCTGTCGAAGGAGGCGAAACGCGATGACAAGGCGCTCAAGTCAACGATGAAGGACGCCGACAAGCAAGCCAAGGCGGAGAAGAAGGCGCTCGCTGTAAGTCTCGTCGCCAACGCGGGCGGCCAGCGCGATGTCCTGACTCAGTTCTCTTTCTCGTGAAAGGCCGAAGGCAAATCACGGAAGAAGCTGGAAAAGATCAGCCAGAAGGAGCAGAAATACAAAGCCGGACTCGAGAAGGCGCAGCGAAAGTACAACGACGAGTTGGCGAAACTCGAGAAGGCACGAGCGGATCTCCAGGCGAAAACTCGCGAGCGTGAAGCCATTGTCCAGCAACGAGCGCCTGCTCAAGCTGCAGTCGAACAACAGAAGCACGCCAAGGAGGTGCATGACGTGAGCGACAGATTGGCCGGTTGCTGACCACCTGACTGCGAGCTTATTCACCAGCCTCCTCCTCACAGGCTACGCGCGAAGAGCGGATAAGCAACGGACCCGCCGCCAATCTCTAATCGGGGCTCACACTTCCGCGACCGACTCTTAGCTCTATACCCTAATATGATCGTGAAACCCGAGCATCTCCTCATCGATGTTGCTGGGACCGGGAGAAGGAGAAATGCGACTTTGCGAGTTGCGAAGAGGGTATATGCATATATCTACAGTGCTCTTCACGCTTTTGTGACAGCGGACTGCCGAGGCGACGGGTAAGAGCAGAAAGCGTCGGCGATGAAGGACACGCTCCAAGTTCCTTCCTGCGACGTGAAGATGGAGTACTCGTGACTCGGATGCCCGCTGCCGAGCCGACGCAAGGTAGGGTCAGCAATGGCGTTACGCCCTCGAACGGGAACGAGTGATCCACTCACGTCACAGTATGGCTCTCAAGAACAGGGCCGTTGTGCGAGCGTCCTTGCGCGGCGCGGCGGGTGTACGTGAAAGAGAAAGGAGGCGTGCCGTCGAACTTCAGGACAATTTCGGCTTGCTCTCCTTCGCGAATGTCGATGGACGAGGAATCGTCGAAGTCGACCGTGGCGGAGGGGAGAGGGTGAATGTGCTTGACCAGGTCGACCTTGTTCGAGCGGCACTGGTCCTCGCCATGCCCGACCGAGACGATGCGGAACGTTCCCGGTTTCGTTGCCAGTCGTTGGAACTTGGCGCTCGTCAGCGGGACGACATGCTCCTTGCCCTCAAACTCGTATTTGACGGTGAAGGGCGGGGCTCCTTGGACGACAAAGTCGAGGAAGTCGCCAACGCAATGATCAGTCTGAGCACTGACCGGCTGGATGGTGGCAATGTCGGCCACAGGAATGGGGACGACCGTCCTCTTGCTTGCGCTAGGTGGCGGAGCGACGTCGACGATGGTCTCGCAACCGTGCGCGTCCTTGATTCGACGAATCGCGATGCTGTGCGTAGAGGCCTGCTTGAGCCCGTACGGGAGGGTGACGGGCCACTTGTGCGATTGGATCGCAGGTACAGTGTATCGCTTCGAGTGCCGCTGTCCGTCTTCGCGAATCTCGAGCTCAATCTCGAACGGCGCGGCCCCCTCGAGGTGCAGGATCAAGTCGTCGCTGCTTCGACTTGCCAAAGCGTCGTTGACGCAGAAGCCTCGCTTCGCCCCATGCGCGAAGTAGCCGGACGGCAACGAGTAGACGTCCTGCTCAACGCGAAGGAGACCAGGTTTGCCGTCCTGCGGTGCAGACAGACCTTTTGCCGCAACGTCGGTGTAGAGCGAGTCCGCGACGCCCGAAATCGTGTACGTGTGGTGGCCTGCCTCGGCGGTGAAAAGTGTCAGGTCGGCGCGTGACTGGATGGCTTGGAGCGTATGCTGGCGCGTCTCGCCATGGTGCGAGCCCTTTTGTAGCGTGTACGACGACTTGAACGGCGCTTTGCCTTCCGATCACAGGTGAGTCAACACAGCGAACATGCAGCTTAGTACAGAAGGGTCGACTTACCTTCAAAGAGGACTGCGACCGAATCGGCGGCGTTCAGGCAAACGCCCGGGCGCAGGTAGCTTCCATTGCGCGCGAGCTTGCCCGCCTGTGCATCGAGACGGACGCTCGGACGGGGTAGCGTTTCCACCGTCCACTCGGTCTCGGAGACATCGCCTGGGCAGAACTTGTCGCGGACATTGAGCAGCTTGTACCGGCCAGCGCGGGCGTGGTCGATCGCGAGCTCAGCATTGGGTTGTTGCGCGGTGAACCGAACCGGGTCTGAGGTACGGCCGTTCGACGCCGGCGGCTGATACGTGATCGTCCATGGCTGTGAGGGAACTGGCGTCAGCAAGCGAGCGTAACCTCGAAATCGGATGAATGCGAGCTGACCCGCTCGCCGCTCAATCGTAGCGGAATCCTAGCAGCCTCTCCGTCGCGGATGAGCACCGATCTCGAGCCTTCGGTGCCGTGGAAGCGGGCGGTCGGCTTGGTCCGCCGGACTTCGATAACGAGATCATCGGTAGCCAGCTGACGGCGGCACGAATTGCCGTCGCTCACGCTCTCTACAAGCAAAGCGTCAGTCACCTTCCTTATGTAAGCCACGAGTCAGATTGCTCACCTAGAGACAGGGCGAATTGGCCACCTTGCTTGGCGATCGCGGTCGGAATGTCGATGTCGAAAGCGTAAGGGGACTGGGTGATTCCCGAAATCTTCTTGCTCGGCTGTCCGACCACCGCAAATTCCACCTCCCACGGCGCAACGCCCTGCCCAGAATTCATCAGCTAACCGCGTAGAGCATGAGAGCATAGCGACAGCGCACCTCGAGCTCGACCTCAACCTGAACCGTCTCGCCCTCGCAACTGTGCACCGTCTTGCCATGCGTCGCATCCCGCCATTTGGCGTTCCCGACCACCGGAATGGACTGACGCCTGACAAGCGAGGTGCCCCCGTCGAGTGGCAGCTTGCTGTAAAAAGCGTCCGTAACGCTCGTGAAGCGGTATTCCCAGTCGCCAGGGGCGGTATCGAAGCGGAACTCGTCCCGAGAGTGCGACACGCGACGAGTGCGATGCATTGTTCGCGGTGCTCCGGGTCCCGAAAGGCGCGTGACAGTGTAGTGGACAGCGAATGGCGGGACGCCGGTAAGGTGGAGGGAGGCGATCATGCCGTTCTCGGCGTTACAGACGTCGTGCACGGGTGTGAAGGTCGTCTGTAAGGTCGGAAGAGGCTGCACAACAACAGTGCACTGCGGAAGCGCGAGGTTCAGCTCGCCATAACGTCACCACAAGCGGAACAACGGCTTACGCTGTTCGGAACGAGGACAGCTCCGGCGCAGTGCTCGCTGCTGATGTCGATGATCTCGTACGTGCCCGGCTGGTCGACATCGAGATCGAGCCGAGGGCCCGTCGCTTCGAGCTGCTTAGTCCAGCCGCGTGCAGTCGGATCCTCTGGCGTGAACTTGACGTCAACCTCGAATCGCGCGCCTCGACCGCCGTGGCGCGCGTCGTGCAATTCTTCGTCGATGCCGGACAGCTTGAATTGGACTTTCCGACTCTGATTCTTGGTCTTCTCCTTAAGGAGGTGAACTTCCTCACCGCGGGCGCATTCACCCGTAAAGGCGACTTCGGGCGGCCGGTGCACCACGACGGCCCGCGACGCGATCGTCCCTTTCACGAGCGGGTTTTTGAGATCGCCCGCGTACGAAACGACGTTGCCGACCGAGTCACTGACGGACTCAATGTAGAACGTAGTGCGACCCGGCTTGGCGAGAGAAGCATTCAAAGGAACCGGGATGACCGACGCGGATGCGTCAGTTGAGCCAACGATGCCGGCGAGCTCCTGCTCGCGGCGCGCGCCGCGGTCCTTGTCGCCCTCGCGCGAGTACCATTTCACGCTGAGCGGTTCCGTCCCGCTGACGACCAGTCCGAGCGGCCAAGTCTCGGGGACGCCCTGATTCGGCGCGAGGCAGCGGTGCTCTTCGACAGCGCCGGCATACCCGAGCACACTGGCGTCGAGCGAGTACCCGGCGGTCGGGCAGCGCAAGATACGAGTTTCCTCGAACGCGCGGACGATGGTGCCGTTAGCAGCGTCAGGCGCGGCTTGGCCCGTGACGGCGGTCCGTTTCCGCCGGATTCGGATTGGACGTCCGTCTGTGTCCTCGATTGAGTCGAGACGGATAGACCCGATTGCCGTGACGGGTAGGTAGTACAGCGACTCGGACGGTGAGAGCCGGAACGGATCGTTCTTGTCGTACGCTTCGCGCTCTTCCGGCAGTGTATGGCGGAGGCTCTGCGAAGAAGTCTTGGAAGCGGGGACGAGCGACCATTCGGACGCGAGGGCGAGCTCGTCATCTTGGCCCGAGGCTTGCGACGAATCGGTCAAATGGCGAGATGGGTGCGCACGCCGGACCAGTTGCGATGCCGGCACGGTCAAGGTCTGCGAGCGCGGCGGATCGTCGAATGTGGTCACCGTGTAGACGACCTTGGAGGGGACCGTATTGTTGAGAACGAGCGGGATCAACGTCGGGTCCGACTTGCGCGAGGTGGACGCGTGCCGGCAAAAGACGGCCGAAAGAGGGTTGAGCATGGCGGTTCTACCCGCTCACCATCTCGTTAGCTTGATGCTGCTGGGCATATCTATCCTGAGAGCAGAACGAAGGCAATCTCACGAGACAGCGAGGACGCGGACGGTAAACGACTGGCCGAGGTGTTCCCGTTCCTGCCTGGCGATACTCGAGAGTCGGACCGAGTGCTCGTCCGTCGTCAGCGTACGCGCGAAAAAGCTCCGCACTACCGCTGGGACAAATAAAGACGCGGCCAGCTGTAGTTCACGGATGTCAACGCCTAGCCGTGCTCGAACAAGGAATGCAACTCGGTACTCACTGTCCACCGGCCGAAGAGGACATAGTCGAGCCCGCACAGCCCTGCTCGAACCGTCCACCGTGCCTTCCAACCCCATTCGAGCCTTGGTACGCGCAAGAAGGCGACGAAACCGACAAAGAGCAAGTCGACGGCGATCCACTTCCAAAGTCGCCAGTTAATCGGGACCGCTTCTGAGGCGGACGTGACGGCGCCAGCGGTCGGGTAGATTGCCTCGCTGAGTTTGTAGGCCTGCGCGAGGACGAACAGGGCGGCGAGGTAGGACCTTTGCGTCGGCGCATCGATGACTGCTTCGCTGATGCGCGGTTTCAGCGGCGGTGGCTGCTCTCGAGGTGGCGGCGGAGCACTCATGACCGTCTCGCGAGTGCTCCCGAGTCGCAAATCGAGCAGCTGCAGTCGGCGTTCCGAGGTACAAAGACTAGAAGCGGTCGAAAGCGAGTCGCTCTAGCTGTCTCTTCGCCCGTGTTGCGTCACTCTTCCGTTCACTCTATACACACCATGAGCACTTCGAGACTCGTACCTGACCAGGTTTTACTCCTCGAGCAAGCCACTTTGAAGGTGAGTCAAGCTAGTAGAGCTCTATAGAGCTGCAGAGCTGATCTCGGTTCGTCCCCCTCCTTCGAACCCGCCCCCACTTTGGCCGGACTCTGCCATCCGTAACAGGCACCGCTCGAAGGGCTTCGGCGGATCCAGAAGCAGACTCAGAAGACCTACGACTACAACCTGCAGACTGCGTCGACCGTGCAAAAGGACCTCGACGCTTTGATCCGCAAAGTGAACGCCGTCCCCGATGTCGCCTCGCTCGACCCGGCGGCGCGCGCAGAAATGCTCAAGACGGTCGACGGTATGCTCAGTCGGATGCGCGGCTTGAAGCGCAAACTCGCCGACCTCGAACTCCAGTCCGAGAAATCGCTCCGCGTCGTCCAAAGTCGGATCGACCACCTCGCCGCGTTGCCCGAGTCGATGGATAGCCCAGAGTATGCAGCATGGGCTCGGAAACGCCTCTCGCACCACCTCGTCGACTACTTCCACCGGGCGTCGCCGCCACTGAAACGCTCGGCCAAGATGCTCGCCGAGGAAGAAGAGATCGTCGATCTGGTCGACGACGAGCTGTGGGACGAGATGGCCAAGGTGGAACGCGGCCTCGACGAGCAGAGCCTCGAAGAGATTCTCAGCTGGGTCGGCGAGAACCGGACGGCCTTGAAGAAGACCAAGGTGAGCTCATCAGCGCGGGAATCGGGGTGCACACAATTTCGCTAGACTAACAAGGTCATCCTTGTCCCGGCCCAGTCGCCCCTCGAATTCACGATTCATTTGCAAGCCTACATCGAGCTTTGCCGTGCCAGAAATCCTGTCAAGGCAATCACCTATGCCCGAAAGCACTTGTCGCCCGCGACCGCCGCCGAGGCGACGCCCGAAGGTGACCTTCCCGAAGGCACCGTTTCCCCAATGGAACAGCTCAGCCGCGCCATGGCGTTGCTCGCCTACCCTCCAGACACCACTTGCCCCGCTTACCAGGTCAGACTCGATTTACGTACGCGTGGATACGCGGCCAACATGCTGACTTCCGCATTCCTCACTCTCGCAGGAACTCTACTCGCCCGCTCGATGGTCTACTCTCCGGACGCTGTTCCGGACGACATTCTTCACGCTTCATTCTCTTCCCTCTGTCCCGCTCTTGCACATCTCGCTCCAAGCGGGAATCGCTTCGCTCAAAACCCCGATCTGCGTGCCGGTTCCTCAGGGCGTACAGACTGCGCCGCCGTCGGCCTACCCGCTCGGAGGTCCGCCACTCCGCACGACTATCACGCCCGACGGCGAGATCATCCTCTCCGCCCCGGACGGCCCTTCGCCGCTGGCGACGGGGACTGCGCCGACGCCGGTCCCGTCCAGTTCGCCCGCTCCGCCGATCCACACTCTCGAAGGTCGTCCCTCGCGGGACTGCCCGCTATGCTCGTCGCCGTTGTGTAAACTCGGACCCGAGGTGCCCTATTCGCACCACGTCAATTCGACGATCGTGTGCGGAATCACGGGCAAGGTCGTCGAAGGCGATGGCGGCGAAGGCGGCCAGCTCGTTGCCCTCGTCAGTCGCGCAACTGGAGAAGGACACGTCTACTCAAAAGAGGTGCGTGATATGACAGTCTCGGCGGAGGACTCTGACGAGGGTGGGCAGTAGCTGACGCTTTGCTTCCCGACTGCAGGGTCTCGTACTTCGCGCATCGCAACACCCGGAAGGCAAGATCGTGGAGCCCATGACGGGTGAAGTGTTCGGCTGGGAGGATTTGAAGAAGGTGTGTTGTCGCTCGCCCGCGCCTTCGAGCAAGAACGCGGCTGCTCACGCACCCTTCCGTCGCAGGTCTTCATCTCGTGAGGACGAACACGAGACAAGCGTTTTCGGCGGTACCGCTTCTGTGCGCTATGGCAATACAGTTGTCTGATCAATGACCGTGGCCTCCGCTCATCTTCGAGAGTTTGCGAGCGGTACGGATGAAGGACCGACGAGCGGGCCCGTGGGTCGCGCCGCGAGATGGTGAAACGCGCACGGCGCCGGTCGAATTGGAGCTCCTCTTTACGCTCAGAAGTGCACTGCATCCCCCTGATCGAGAGCCAGATTCTGCGCTCTTTCCGGAACAAACACCAGGCGCCGACGGAATGACGAAAGCCGGCGGTCACGCGACTGCGGCGTCCGCTTGGGCGATCTCAAGCTTGCGCGTATAGCTTGGCGCTCGCTCCAGAGTTTGGCTACAATCATCTGCATCTTCCCTCGACGCTGGTAGTGGGAGTCGCAGAGCCGCATATACATCATACGGCGGCCGGGAAATGGCATATTGCGGGATCGGATGAGGAATCAAGGGTACGCCGGCCGTGTAGGCTCGCACGTCGTCCAGTGACTATATGTCGTCACTCTCTGTTAAGGTTGTCAATTCGGGGGAGTGGATCGTGCAGACAGCGAAAAAGCTGCAGCAGGGTCGGTCGGTCCGACCCAGGGCCGTCGCCCGGCCGACAGAGGCAGAAACGGTCAGTGGCAAGCGGGCGAAAACCCTCGGTCGACTTTGACTGTCTGCCCCCGTCCCTCCCCCCTCCCCCCTCCTAGGCGTCAATCAGGTGCCCGCTTGAGCTTGAGTAACCCTCTTGTGAGTCCCTTTGACCGGCCTGCCCGCTCCCGCGAGGCCAGAGACGGGTGCAAATGTAGACGAGCGCCCTCGTTCTCCGGACTCGCGTCGGTGACCCTCGACTCTACCGCGACTATACGCTGACCGGGACGCGTCCAAATGCAGGCTCGCGAACCTCGACGACCTCCCTTCCGCCTTCCCCAGCGACCTCTGCGAACTCCGCAGACCATAGCGAACGGACCGCCGCCCGCCCCCTTTTCAGCGACCTTTGGCCCCGCGAAAACCGCCTGCCGCCCTTATCGGCATTCACTCACGCGACTCGAGCTGGTCCTCATCCCCGACCAGTCGTACCGCCCCCCCTAGCCTAGCTTGCCAACGGCGAAACGCTGCCTTTTGCGCGTACGCCGTCGCCTAGGTCAGTTCGCGTCTTTTCATTGGCTGGTCGTTGCAAAGTGGGGGCCATCGACGCGCCCGGATCCCTTTCAGGCACGCGAACATGTGATCGGCGAATTTGCCGATTTCGAGTCCGCAGCACTCCAAGACATCATCTCGTCTTTTCACCGAGCCATCTTAGCAAAGCCTCGTATAGTTGCGCAATACGGCTGACTCTAGACGCCCGTCGTTTCTCTATGCAGATCCCCATTTAGCTCCCCGAGAAGCAATATGACTGCAGCACAGGAGCTGCCGTACGGCTTCTCGCCTCGGTCGTCGGTTGCCGCCGAATTCGACGACGTCTTTGACCCCATCCACTTTGACGAGGACGACTACGCTCTCGCCGACGAAGACGACGACGACTTTCATCACCCGTCCGCGAGCGTCGCCGGCACGGACGTTGGCTTTGACGCGAACGGCGCCATCTCGGGTACCGGAACGAAGAAGAGCAAGCGCGCCAACTTCCGCAAGGGCCCGCAGAACGCCGACAAGCGCGCCACGCACAACGCCGTCGAGCGCAAGCGTCGCGAGAGCCTCAACGACCGCTTCCTCGAACTCGCGAGGGTCCTCCCGACGACCTCGTCCCTGAAGCGCCCATCCAAGGCCGTCGTTATCTCCAAGGCGCTCGACTACGTCTACGACACGGTCAACCGCGAGCGCGCTCTGATTCAAGAGAACAATGACCTTCGCCTCGAGGTCGACCAGCTTCGTGCCAGCCTCGGTATGCCCCGCCTGCCGCCACCTCAGCCTCTGCCCGAGCGACGAATGGCGACTGCGCCGACGCTCCGTAAGTCCAAGAAGGCGACCAATGGCACCTTTTCGGAGCCGCCTCAGCAGCAGCCGGTACCGTTGCCGACTCCCGCTTTGACGGAAGCCAACTCTGTCGCCACCAAGCAAGAACCGACCTCTCCAGCGATGCCGACCCCGTCCGAACCGTCCCCGCCTACGGCATCACTACCTCCAGCCTCTCCAGCCTTCCTTACTGCGCTCGGCGCCGGCCCCGGCGTCTCGGCAGCACATCCGAGTCCTTCGACCGCGAGCGTCGCTTCCGCACGGACACCTTCGCTGGTGTTCGACCCGACCTCGATCTCTACCTCCGTCACATCGATCCCGTTCCCTGCACTCTACGCAGCAAGTCCCGATGCCAACTCGCCCGCGACAGTAGCCTCGCACGATGCGCGACCCGAATCGGTCTCGTCGGGCCTGTCGCCGCCGAACTATCTCCTCGGCGCCGGTCCCGCTGCGAGCCAGTCCCCTTTCTCGCCGGCGGCACTCGCCGCGATGCACCCGCACGTGCAGGCGCAGGCGGCCCAATTCATGCAGGCGGCCGTTCACGCCGGCTCGCAACCGCAGGCTTTCAACCCGGCTGCGGCTGCGGCCGCCGCCGCTTACATCAACCCGGCGATCATGTTTGCTCTTCAACAGCAGCAGCAGCACGCCGCGCACCTTCAGGCGGCGCAGCAGCAGCACCATGCGGCAGCAGCGGCGGCGGCTCAGGCCGCCCAGCAGCAGCAGCAGCTCAACGTGTCGGAGTGGCTTAACGGCTACAACAACGCCGTCGCCGCTCAACAGTCCGGCATGTTTGCCGGTGTACCGAGCCCTCCGACTGCTTCGATGTCGGGCGCTGCCCACGCATTTGAGGGCATCTCGTTCTAGAGACGCGCTCTGACTTGCCGTTGTTTCGTCCCCCGTCCTCGCCTTCGCTTTCAACCCTGGCGGCGGTCTCGCCTTTCGGGTACGGTCCTTGTTCTTAGTGTCTTTCTCTTGTCTCTTAGGTCACCTGTGCTTCCTTCATATGTCGTGCTATTCCCCATCCCCCGTCCACGTAACGCGTCCCGATCCCATTTTATTCCCTCTCCTCTTCTCTACCCACACCTTGGCCTTCCAAGCGCTCCCGCACCTTCGCTTCTCTCTTAGCTTGTCGTTGTACATGCCACTCCTCACATCCACCTTACTCTCAACCTCTCTTGAAGCTTCCGGGAGCTCTCGCCGTGCCGGTGTCCCTCGCTTTCCGATATACTCTGACTAAACGGATACATGTAGAGACTTTTCTAAAAGCTCTTCTCTCCTTTATACGCATCGAGCTTCTGGGCCAAGCCGAAGAGTAGAGCAGCGCAATTGAGGAGGGTCGAAAGAGCGGAACGCGCAAGAGTATCTACATTTCGGCGGACGGTACCTTTCTACATGATTGTCGCCACGAGTCTCCGCGAGTGAGGGTGGTGACGGAACTCGCAGAGCGTGATGCCTTGCCAGGTGCCGAGGAGGAGCTGCGCAAAAAGCGGGAGATCAGAATGAGAAACCTGGTCGAGCGTGCCGAAGTTCGAGTTCTCGGAAGTCACGCACCTTGCCGTTCCCGATGGGGATCGTAACGCTCGGCCCGACAAGCGTACTCTTTGTGTGACTAACCGAGTCATCCGGGCCCTCGTCAACGTGCTTCCAGTCGAACGACTCGGGGACGATCTTGTCCAATACTCGGTCCATGTCGGTCCGGACGTCGGGGTCATAGTTCTCGTTCAAGGTGATGGCGGCACTTGTATGTTGGATGAACAAATGCAGCATGCCGATCTGGGGAAAGATTCAACGACGGTCGAGACAAGGAAGATGGGAAAAGGGGGTGCCAGTGTTGGAGAACGGAATCAGCTCTTGTTCAGCGACGTGAGCCCACCTGCTCTCGCTACCTCACCTTGCAGTTCTTGAGATGGTCACCGAGCGCCTCCGTCACCTCTTGAGTGATCAGGTGGCATCTATGGTGAGGAAAGGAAGTTAGCGAGCGATTCGACTTCGCTCAGAAGCCGTAGCAGCGTCTGCTTCCGCCTTGAACGGACCCTTTCGGCCGCGACTTGAGGCGGATCGTTGTTTGGAAGCGGCCGCCTTCGGAAGACATGGTTGGTCGGGATCGGCGCGCAGGTAGAGCCCAAGATGGCAGACGAGGAAGACTTGCGAGCGAGAGTTGTGAGAGTTGCGTGAGTCGTGCGTCGTGCGTCGTGCGTCAGGAGCAGCTTTTAAGGAATGCGAGTCGTAGTTGCCTTTCCTGTACAACTTTGGCAGTACGCTATAGAGCGGGAAGCACGACTGGACACATCAATGATGACATCGTGAAATAGCACGCCGTCGTAATCTGAATAGGCCGGACATACAATCTCGGGGGGAATAGCGAACTCTTGAGGTGCGAAACCGCGCGCGAAACGGAAAAAGGGCGCGGCCGCACCGCCGGGAGAAGCAGCGACAGACGTGCGAACCGGTTCCCCTCGTCATCCCACGCCGCTCTAGCCATGGTTTCGCCTGCCGTCAACGTGAGTCGGTCCTAAGCGTACTTGCGCGCTTCGGGGAAAAGAGGCACCAGGTCGGACGGCGAGCCAAAGTTTACGCCAAACCTCGACTCGTCGCCATCCCGACCTCCCGATCAATCGACACGCGCAGTCCGCTCGACCTGGCTGAGGCTCTGTACGAGGCATCGAATCTGTGAAGGGCGGCGCTCGCTGGTCCAGGTCGCATACCGAGGGCTGCGGCGGTGTCCCTTCCGCTGATCCCGGATCGAGCGGGCAAGACTCTCTTCGGACAGCCGCACTACGTCGTCTCTAAAGCAGAAGCCGATACACAGAACAACGACGCTGACTCGGTCTCCTCGTCCCTCTTGCACGCCCGCTCTCCCCTTGACCGTCCTCCCGCCGTCACCGCCATTCCCGCCCGCCTCATCCCGTCGCGAAACTTTGCGCCTGCAGGTCCTCCGGTACACGGCCCTCGCGTCAGGAATCGTCTACGGTGTCGTCCACCGCAAGACCCTCCAGGACCGATTCGACCACCACCAGGCCGAGAAGGAGACTCAGCTGCGGCAACACTGGCTCGAGGAGGCCAAGAAGGCGTGGGCGCAGAAGCAGATCCAGAGCAAAGACTCGCGTAAGTCGCCGCAGTACGAGGATCCCCTCTTCAAGGCGGCCTTGCTGACGATGCCTGTTCCCGATATCGAACAGTCGTGACCGACCCGGAGGCACCCGGCTTCGACCTGGAGGCGCTCCTCAAGTCTTACGAGAAGTGAAAAAGCAGGGAGGTTGTCGGATGCAGTGACGAACCCGCGGCGACGAACACCGCGGGGTGTGTAGACGAAACGCGGTTGTAAGAGGCGGGCGAGGTGGCCCAATCTTTTCGGATCTCTCTCTGCCTTCAAGAGAGTTGCTGCCGGGAGCCCCTACTCGCAAGATCAACGACTCGCGGACGCGCACGACGATCGATCGGTGCGCTACAGATCCGACTTTACAGCAGTGCTACAAGTATTACAACGGTCCTCGATCCGTGCTGGCTCGCGAAGATGCAGGTACGCTGAAATGCGACGGCAGCTCGACGGCGTCGTGTTCCCGGTCGCCCGCTCGGAGATGACCGTCTCCTCCGTCGTCGTCATCGTCGTCGTCGTCTAGCTCGAACCGCGGCGAGGAAGGCTGACCGTTGCCGTAGCCGAGCACGCGCGCCGCTTTCCCCTGCGGTACGGGTTCCCGCCCTGCGTTCCGTTGCAGTGTCGACGTCCGAGGATGTGATAGAGATGATGACGGCGGCGGCGGCAGTGGCCCTTGCTCGCCGAGCCTGATTCCGCCTGTCCGTTCGCTGTCCCTGAGCCCCCAGAACATTCTTGCGAACCCGTCTCGCTTGTCGCCCTGTCCCGACAGGGCGCTCGTCGCGCGCTCGGCAGTCCATCCGAGCGCAGAGAGGACGGAAGCGACTACGGGGCGGAGTGGAGCGGTGTCGAGGGCGTAGTTTCTCCGAGTCCGGAGCGGCCGGTCCGAATCGGGGAACGGGGACGCGTCGGCATCTTCCTCTTCGGCGTCGGGGTCCGAGCGCGATCGATTGCGCTGGTGTCGACCGTTGCCGGATAAGGACGAGTCGGAAGAGAGGTCCGAGGCTTGGGAGGAAGAACGGGGCCGCCTCCGGTTCGAGCGGCCGAGTTGCGCCTCTTCATCCGGCGAGAGTTGGAGTCGCCCGCCTCGCTCGAAGGGAGTGATCTGTGAGAATCTATCGACGATGCTGCGAGCGGGAAGCATTTGTCAGCGTCTCGCGTGTCGGGTTTCGCTCGATCGGTCCAGCCCCCTTCTCGGTCCCGGGTTTCTTGGGGGGCTGGAGGGAGCAAAACAGGCACTCACGCTTCTCTGGCTTTTGCATAGAGTTCAAAGCTCTTTCTCCTCCTGAACGAGACGAACAAGAGGGCGCAGAGGGCGAGGGTCGAGAGCGTGAGCCAGAGCCAAGGCGGCAACGCGGTCGCCGGAGCGGCGGGTGCTGGTTCGTCCGCGTTGCCGTCCATTGAGGCGAGCCTTGAAGTTCCTCCAACTACTGCTCAGCTATGAGCAATGAGTCGTCGCAGGCGGATGCGTGAGTGGATGACGTCGAGTGTATGCGGCTTCTGGTGCGAGCGGTGGCTGTGCACCGTAGGGCGTCGTCGCTGGTGGCTTTCGACCAGAGCAGGCTAGCCAGGCCTGCAGGAGGCTATAGATGTTTATGTTCGGGCTGAGAGTCGTGAGTCGCGAGGGGTGGAACTTGTTGGACCATGCCCGAATCCGAAAAGATGAGCGTGCTTGCCACTCCCGCTACTGCTGTCAGTCACCCTCGCTCTTCTCGCTCTTTCCCTCCTTAGCTCGCTAGACAGCGCGTACACCGCCTGTACTCCTTCCCCTGATCGACACCGAACTCGCTTTCCCCTGCCCATTGACCACGTCCACCGCCGTCGAAACCATGCCTCGCGCTCAAGACCCGACTCAGTCGCTCCTCCGGTGGGGGATCGAGAACGCAGCTCCCGGGACACTCGCCGCGACCGCGCAAGAGATCAAAGACGGCAAGCGACCCGACCTCAACACCGACATCCTCAAGGCCATGATGGGACAGTCGGACGCGGAAAAGATGCGAGAGTGCCTCATGGTCATCTCGGGCCAGTGGATCGACAGAGACGGCAACGGAGAGGTCAAGAACAACGCCGACATCACCCCAGCAGACAAGTACCGCGCGTGGGAGGACCTCGAAATGGTGTGGCATGCCTCGCGCCCCTCTACCCTGCTCCAACAGCTGACCTGTTCTTCCTGGCAAAGCTCGTCGAAGATTTGGACAACGCCAACGGTGAGCCTCAAGCGCGAAGGAGATTGGAAGCAGGACTGAACGTCAAATCCCTCCGCGTCGCAGATCTCGCCAACATGGACATGTGGCGACCGATCGTGTCCTTTTTGACCGATTCGGACGACGAGGTGGTCAAGCACGCATGCTGGGTGTGCGGAACGGCAGTGCAGGTACGTCGAGGTGGAACAAATACGGCGGTAAGAGGACGACGAGCTGACCCGCTGCGTGATGCGCAGAACAACCCGAAATCGCAGCAAGCAGTACGTCGCAGTCTCGCCTCCCTCCGCACACTCGGTACTCATCCGCCTCTTGTCGCTCGCAGTTCCTCGAGCAAGACCCGCTACCGACGGTGCAGAGCATCGTCACTTCGGCCGACGCCTCTCACGAGACTCGGGCAAAGGCGATGTACTGCCTCTCGTCGACCTTGAAGCACTCGGAGCCGGCGGTACAGCGGTTTTCGGAACTCGATGGCTGGAAGACGCTGACGCAAACATTGCAAGGTGCGCAGCCCCTGTGTGGCGAGCCGAGGCGCAAGTCGACGGCGGCAACGAGCTGACTTGTCCGTCCGCAGACCCGTCTCTCAAGCTGCGCGCCAAGACTGCTTTCCTCCTCTCCCAACTCGCAACGCAATCCTCCTCCCCGGCCACTCTCCTCTCGCAACTCCGTTCCGCTTCGACCCTGTCGACCTTGATCGACTCGCTCTCGCCTTCGACCGCCGTCCCGACAGGACCGTCTGGCTCACAAGGCGCCGTCGATCCCGATTTGCGCGACAAGGGCCTCCGCTTCATCGCCAACGTCGTCGAGCGGACTCAAGAGGCGGGCTTGAACGTCGAAGAGAAGGACAAGATCCGTCAGATCGTCAGCGAGGCCGAAGCGACTTCGGACTGGACACCTGAAGACGTCGGCATGGCAGCAGACGAATGGGACGCGTTCAAGCGGCAATTCGCGTAGAGACTTTCGCAGTCATGGGCCTCCTTACTACACGACCTCCTTCGCAATATAGAACCTTTACCCGTCATTAGAAAGTATTAACTAGCTGCCTGTATTTGGGAGGCCGAGTTGGGTTTTCCCCACCTGAGCAGCGGAGAGATGCCTCGGCTGCGCGTGCCGAACTCGCAGGTTCCCCGCTTCCGAAAGTCTGTCGTCCCATCTTCGTACGCTAGAAGCGACTCCTTGGCCGCGCTCTTTACCTGTCTGCTCACGGCTAGCCGACAAACACCCATCCCAGCGCGCTCACCAACAGTTCCGCTTCCCTCGGCTCCCCTCAGGACCTTTCACGTCCGCACACTTCGCCCTTCGACCCCCACCGCAGTCGAGCCCAATTGTCCGCTCCGCTATACGTCTCGACCGCCTGTCCTTTCCTCCCCGAATCATGGCGCAATCCGAGTTCCACTACGACGTCCTTCGCGAGAAGCTCAAGGACGGCATCCCTTGCCCGGACGACTTTAGCTTCCCGTCGCACGTCCTCTCGCATTGGGCAAAGAAGCAACCTTCGCAGCCGGCGCTCCACTGGGTCTCGCACGACTTTAAGGACGAACGGATCCTGTCGTACAAAGACTTGGACGAGTTGACCCACCGGGCGGCCAAAGTCTTTCAGGATGTCGGGATCAAAAAGGGAGACCGGTGCGTCCTGTTCCGTCCAGCTTTCGCGGATCGCCAAAGCATACTGCGGTCATACTGTCCGTCGCTGATCCACATCTCCTGATCAACAGCGTTCTCATCCAGCTGCCGCGGATTGTCGAATGGTGGCCGGCGCTGTACGGCTTGATGCGGATCGGTGCCATTCCTTGCCCGGGAACTTCCCTCCTCGTCGCCAAGGGTGAGCTGCCCTTGATTTATCTGCGCAGACCGATCTCGAGAGCTGACTGCCGAGCCGTAGACCTCAAGTTTCGCGCGGAAACGTCAAAAGCCGTCGCCTTCATCGGCGATGCCGAGTCGTGCGCTCGCTTCGAAGAGGTCTCGAAGGAAGTCGGCATCTCGCTCATCTACCAGGCTCGTACGCCAGGCGATGGAGGGCTCGGCGAGGGACGGAAGGACTTCCAGGCCGCGATCGAGAAGGTCCCGCGCGACACCAAGTGCGAAGCGAGCCACAAGAAGACCGACCTCGCGCTCATCTTTTTCACGTCCGGCACGACCGGAGCGCCAAAGATGGTCCTGCTCGAGGTGCGTAGCTCGTACACGGGCATTCAACAGGCTCAGACGCTGACGGTTCCTCGGTTGCAGGCTGAGCATCTCCTCGGGTACGGCACCCTTGGCCGCGCCGCTGCGGGACGTCGAACATGGCTGACAGCTTCATCATAACTCTGCAGACACACCATCACCGGCTACTGGTACCAAGCGAAGCCTGGCACTGTCGTGCTGTGCATGGCAGACCTAGGTGAGACTCAGCCTGACCGAGCTTGACAGGACAGGATACTGACGTCTGGACGCGCGCACCCAGGGTGGGCCAAGGCGTCGTACGGGTCGATGGGCACCTTCAACATGGGCGCTACGTACTACGTACAGCCGCCGCCACCGGGCGCATTCACTCCGAATCAGCTCATCGACGCTCTGAACCGGTATCCGATCGCCACTCTTTGCGCTCCACCCACAATCTACCGCTCCCTCGTGACGACTTCTGCCAAAGCGTATCTCAAGAGTCACCCGCCGAAAGCTCTGCGTCACTGCGTCGGCGCCGGCGAGCCGCTGAATGCTTCGGTAATCAAGGAGTGGCGAGACATGACCGGCGTCCAGATCAAGGACGGCTGGGGCCAGTCCGAGACTGTCATCGGCGTCGGTACGTGTAATGACGGCGACCTGAGAGTAACGAAGTCAGCATCTGATTCACAATCGTGCAGGCAACTTTGAGGGCATCCCGGTCCGAGAAGGTTCAATGGGCAAGCCCGCTCCTTACTTCGAGATCGGCATCATCGACCACGACGGGCGCGAGCTTGGCGACGGTGAGGAAGGCGAGTTGGCCATCAGGACCGACAAGGGCGCGGGAGACGTTTGGATCTTCAAGGGTGAGCCTGTCTCGCCGGCCAAGCCATGTTCGAGCCTGATTGACCGGCGTCTGTCACCCGCAGGCTACGTCAAGAACGGCAAGATTGACCCGCGAAGAAAGACCCATAGCGGAAAGACTTGGTACTGCTCTGGTGATCGTGCGATGCGCGACACGGACGGATACTACTGGTTCGTTGGTCGCGACGACGATGTGAGCTCTGCCCTTTTTCTCCATTTCAGACGTTCAGAGCTGACTCAACACGCTTGGCCTGTAGGTCATCACGAGCTCCGGCTACCGGATCGGACCTTTTGAGGTCGAGAGTGCGCTCAAGGTAAGCAAATGCTCAGATCGTATGCGCTTGCCAGATGGCCTAATTTCCCGTTTCCACAGTTGCACCCGGCGGTGGCTGAATCGGCAGCAGTCGGCTCGCCCGACTTGAGTCGAGGAGAGATCGTCAAAGCCTTTGTCATTCTGTCGGAGGAGTTCCGCGACAAAGTCGACGGCGACAAAGACGCCGAGCAGAAGCTCGTGGCCGACATTCAGACGCACTTCAAGAAGGTCACTGCGCCGTACAAGGCTCCGCGCGCCATCGAGTTCGTCAAAGAGCTGCCCAAAACCGTCAGTGGCAAGATCAGGCGCGTCGAGCTGCGCGAGCTCGAACACAAACGCAAGGCAGACGTTCTGAAGCAACAGAGGGCGAAGTTGTAGAGATTGCGAGGGTATGATACACAACACAGCGAAGCAAACTATTTACAAACATCGTTCCCCATCAAGCGAGCGAGGCGAGAAAGGCTCGAGCTTCGTCCTCGGTAGCGGCAGAGCCGACGAGAAGCGTCAAGCCTGCGTCCTTCATCCTGCCGAGAAAATCGTGTTTCTTCGGGTTCCCCCGCAGCGCCTCGACCATGTTTTTCAGACCGGCATTGTACGTCGAAGCGTCTCCACTCTGCGGAACGGAGGAAATGCGTAAGGCCCGGTGAGGGCCGGTCTGCCAGGGGTAAGCGGCAATGCAGCTCACCTGTTCGGCCGCCTTGCGCGCCGCGAGTATCGCCTCCTGAGCTGCGCCATAGCTGCCCCACGAGAAGCTCTTCTTGACGAGCTCGTGAGCTTCGTCCAGCTTGGCGGTGATCCTGGCAGGTGTCGCTGACGACGGCGCGGCGGGCATCTCGTCGTCTTCAGTATCGGGTTCTTCCTCCGTATCTGGCTCGGCATCGTCCTGGTCGGACTCTTCTGCTGGCGCGATGGGCGGACGGTCGATATTCTCCTTTACGTCTTCGACTTTGGTGGAGTCGATGATCATGAGCTCGTCGTCGTCGGCTTCCGCAGAGGCCGCTGGTCTCTGCGACACCGTGGCAGACGCAGCAACGGGCAGAGGCTTCTTGAGCGTCGCTTCATCGACACTCGGAGCTGTGCCGGCCTTGCTCTGGTCGAACTTGCTGGCGTTCGCGGCGCCGAAGAGCGCTTCGTACGAGATCGTGTCGTCCTCGCCCGGGTTCGCAAACTTTTGCGTGCGCTTGTTGATCTTCTTGAGCTTTGGCGGAACTATGAAGTAGCGAATGATCAGCCGCCGCTCGAAGGACGCGCTCACCGTCAAGCGACGCACCGATCTTGACATCGCAGACCTCCTTAACACGCTTCGCTGCGTCTTCGGCGTGATCGGCGAGAGCGACAGGAGGATCCATATACCTCGTCAGCGCCGGTGGCGGTGGAGGTAAGGCTCCGTCGGGGTTGCACATGCGGAACACGAGCGTATTTTGAATGTTATGAATTGCCGGCGAGTACGAGTCCTCGACGTGGAAAAACTCGGTCGGTTCGCTGCGGAGCGAGCCACCGTCAGACGAAGAAGACACGTAGGCCTGTCGCAAGCTAGCCTTACTCGTTTTCGTCTGGGAGGCCGGCCTTCATCAGGTCCATCGAGTCGACGAACGAGTCCATCGCATCGTGCATCTCGTCTGTCGGGAGGTACTTGTGCTTGAAGATGCGGCGACCACTGCGGTCGAAGAGACGCTCGAGAGACGGAAATTCGAGGGCACGGACATCCTCCGCGAACGGCATCTGTGCGGGGATGGTGAATTAGCAAGAGCGCACGCCGCTGACGGACGAGTCATCTGGACCTACCCGAACCCAGTAGCAGTACTCCAGGCCCTGCTCATCGATTGCAGGGCACAGAACGCCGAGCATCGGGTCTGGTAGTCGGAATTTGCCATCACGCGTACCGCCCTTCTTGACGAAGCGCACGATGGCAACAGACTGCCGTTCGTACATCGCGTTGACAAGGGCCGAAAACAGCTTCCCGCTCCCGGTATTGCCGCGAGCAGCGTGGACGTAGAAGACGTCGCCCATCCGAAAGTCGTACCGCAGCTGTGCAGGTAGAAGCTTCCGTCAGCTGGCCGAACCTTGATCTCCGGGAAGCACAAAACGCACATCGCCCTCCTTCATGAAGTGCACAATCTCCATTCCGGTCTCGTTACCCTTGAGGGTACCGACATCGTCCTCCAGGTCGCCGACTGGGACGAGCGTGCCTCCGTAGAAGTACGCAGGCGTGAGCGAGGCGCTCTCGTCGACCGGCCGCCAACGTTTCGCTCGTCGTTCTTCGCGCTCGGCGTCGTCCATATGCTGATCTTCGCGGTCTTTTGAGCTGCTGCCGCCGTTGTTGGGCAGATCGGGAGGGCGATAGAAACGCAGGGTTTCGCGGACAACGCCGTGTGAAGCCAGGTCGGCGTCTTCGTCGGTGCCGATTGCGAGACCTGCGTTTTGCAGCGTCTTGTCGAACGTGACGCCGAGCTTACTGAGATCAAGTCCTTGACCCGCGTTCAGATGAGCGCGGAGCTCGCGCGCTTTGCGCTCCTCGAACCGCTTCTGCGCCTTAATGGCGGCCTTCGCGGCGTCGTCTTCGTCCGAGTCGGCATTTCCAACCTCGCCATCGTCGGCTTTACGTTTCGTACCGAACGCGCCTTGGCTCTGACTCTGGCTCTGGCTCTGTCCCGCCTGTGCACGCGTCCGTTCGAAGCCGCGCATGCTCATCTGCTTCATCGTCATTGGCGCCGCTGGCACGACAGCCTTTTTGACGTCGACCCACATCGTAAGCGAGCTATCGGGGTGCGCTGAGGAATCACCGAGCTTGAGCGACATGCGATCCGGGCGGGAGGTGGTGTTCTGGATGCGTGGCGTAAGGATGGCATTGAGAGCCTGCCGCGCGTTGACGACGAGGGACGGCTGTTCGAGTTGGTCGACCAGATCGCGAAAACGTGCCTCGTTTGTGCGCTGAGGACTGCGGTCAGAAATCTAGGTCGGTACCGTCGGAGCACCAAGCGAGACACACCTTGATCTCCGACTTGTTCTCCTCGACAAAGCCAATCTCTTCATCGTCGAAATCTACGCCGCTGCGAAATTTGACCTCGTCAGTTTCGTGGCTCGGTCTCGGTAGCTCCCACGTAGTCACCAGCTCACACGACAGTCAGTCCGATTCCTCGCGCGTTCATCTGCCCCGCGGCCTTGTCCAATCCATCCCAGTTGATCTCGGACTCGCCGTCCGTCAAAACGTAGAGCTCCTTGGTCGAGTACTTGGCAAACGTCGGCTGTCCTTCGAGCGTTTCGACGCCGAGAATCGTTGCGGTGAAGGCTGCGGGAAAGCCAAAAGTTGGTGCGCGGTAACGAGCTAGAGTGCCAGAATCCGGTACTCACCGTCCCCGTCGGGGCCTTCGCCTGCGACCGCGAGGTCGACCTGATCCAGGAGCGACTTGTCGAGCTCCTTCCTGAGCGGGATGAGTTCGTAGCAGTGACGGTACGGGTCTTTTGCGCGGTCAAACTTCTCTTCGCGCTCGGCGGCGTTCTCCTTTGCCCTCGTCGTCAACAAGTTCTTGGTCTTGGAATGTCCGAAAAGGATAATTCCGATCGGCGTCGTCTTGAGGTCTCGGATGATCTGTAGCCGCAGAGTAAAAGTGAGCGCAGAGACTTGAGCGAGAGTCCGGCCCCACTCACCCGAGCGACCAGCTTGCTCTTGACGTACTCCTTGGCCACGTCTAGGCCCGTGCGCATCCGAGACGTCTTGGTATTCCCTTCTCCAACTTCAAAGAGGTGCTCGCGACCCATCGACGCGCTGCAGTCGACGAGGAGAAGCGTCGACGTCCTCGAGTCCTGTCGGCGGAGCAAGGTCGTCTAGTCAGCGTACCGTGGGGCAATCGACTCTATTTAGCTGCAGCATACGAGCGACATCGTGTAAGACCGCCCCAAGTCGGCCGAGCAAGCTCGGTCGTTCGCAGGAGAGACGCCAGCAAAGAGGTCAAGAGGAGTCGCTTTCACGCGCCAGGCTTCCTCTACGTCTCGCCGGTCTGCAAATACCGTTCTGCGCCGCTCGTTCCACTTCAATAAAGAAATCCTTCCCATGTCATTCATTGTCCCGCTTCCAGTCAAGGCGCGGGGCAACTAGAAAAGCAAAGTGTTCCGAGACTTGCAACAGGCGGACTTTGGTTACGACTTCAATAGTGATTGCATGGCTCTCCCGGAGCTTGATCTCGTCAAACTACCAGTGCAAGATGTGCTGTCAAATCTCCGAACGTCAGTCCGGAGCCGCAAGCGATGTGAGCAAGGAAAGGAGGCGTACCGACGGGCATTCGTAACCGCTCGGGTTGTTGTGCAAGTCTGCAGTTTGGCGTACGAAGGGCGCAAGAGTCAGTGTGTACCTCGAGAGTGCTAGCCACTAATCCAATACGTACACTCCTGGTGGTAGTCCTCCGCATCCCACCATTGGCCCGCCGGCTCGATCACGGTCGCGATCTTCTTGTCCGGGTAGTGCGCCTCCTGCACCTCGCTCATGACCTTCTTGGCGACGTTCGCTTGCTCGTCCGACAGCGTAAAGATGGCCGAGCGGTACTGCGTGCCGACGTCCGGTCCTTGCCGGTTGGCCTGGGCTGCGGGAAGGCAGAACCATTTCGAACGTCAGCACCTGCAGTCTTTTTGCGCCGGTGCGGGACTCCTCCTCCAAGCGCAGATATAGCAACGTACTCGGGTCGTGCATGCGGAAGTGGAACTCGACGAGCTCGGCATACGAGACCTTTGACGGGTCAAACAAGATTTGGACGGCCTCGGCATGGTTGGTCGATCCGGTACAGACTTGTCGGTAGCTCGGGCTCTGTGCGGGGGGCATGATACAGAATCAGTATGTCGAGCAGCCCTACCAGCTTTCACGTGCCATAGCGAGTATCCCCTCTTAAAGACTCACGTCGATGTTACCGCCCGTGTAGCCGACCTTGGCGTCGATCAGTCGGTCCTTGAAATGCTTCCGGAACATGTGCTGCGATAGGAGTAGACCAGAATGTCAGTGCCGTGGCCTATGCTCGACTGGCTGATCATGTCATCATCGGAGGCCTCGAGAATCGGCATTGGAAGCGAACAGCATAACGCTTCCCCGTATATACGAAAGCCACAAGCTCACCTCTGTTCCCCAGAAGCACCCGTTTGCGAACCTAGCTTCATCCTTGGACGACGACGAAGCGAGGTTCTGGGAGGCGGCGATGGCCGTCGCGAGGGTCGGACCGTTGTAAGGCATGATCGGGCGGGCAGTGAAGATCGAGCGCAGGTGTCCGAGCATATACAGGGTCGTGAGAGTGGCTAAGCAGATCCAAGCAGTGCGAAAGACGGCCAGGATGAAGTGGGAGAGTGTGAGAGAGTTTTCGGACGAGTCGGGCGAGTGGCGGTTGCTGTCCGAGATCTCTCCTCTCCTCGTCATCGGCAACTTCCTCTACCGGCTTAACTCTCGCTGCAATACCAGCACGCCCTCCAGTAGGAGCGAATGTTGACATCTTTGTCGAGACATTGCGACTCTTCCGAAATGCGGGATCGGGTTCCTTGCGTCCAAAGGAAAGTGTACAACAGACAAGATTCGATCTTGACGAGAAACCTTGGACCACTCGTCTACGCGCTCGACGGCGTTCCTTCCGGGTTGGCCGGCTGTCCACCTCCGCCGTAGCTGATCGGTTGGAGAAAGCGATCGGAGAAAAGAAAGTCAGCGTTCGCCCGTTTCAAGTCGGGCACACGTGCGTCTCATGGCAGGTCGGTAGAAGAGCGCTCGCGCCGACCCGCGCCTGCCTCTGCACCGTCGCCAAACAGAAGTAGGTGCAGCGGGATGACAGCGACTCGAGGGCAAAGGGAACAGGGCGCCGAACAAAGAGCAAACGTGTAGTCACTCACCTGGCCTCTGCACCGGCACCGCCTCCTCCCGTGGTCATGACGTTCGCCTTGCCCTCGACGACGAGTTTCGGCGCCTCGTACATCGAGTTGATCAACGCGGACCGGGCCATGACGGCGAGTTCGCTCAACGACTCGGCGTACCACTCGCGCAATCGGTCCTCGGGCGTCCGCGCGGTCCCGTCTCCTGCCGATGATGTTGCCGGTGCTGATGATGAAGACGAGGAGGAAGCCGGGGCAGAAGACGACGAGGCGGAGGAGAGGGCGGCGGCAGACGACGACGACGACGACGAGTTGGCGTAAGCCGAGTCGAGCAACGCCGGCAACTCGGTCCTGAACTTGTTGCGCGTCCGGCGAAGGAAGTACTGCTTAAAGTTGTAACTCGCGAACGAGTGCGCGACCCGGAGTTCCTCCTTGTAGAGCGCGAGGAGGTGAGTCCGCGAGATCGCCGTCGAAGGCGACACTCGGAGATGGCGCGGCAAGGCGGCGAGGCTCTGCGTGCGGGCGGACATGCTGCTGGTAGAGATGGAGCTGATATGGATTGACAGCGATTCCAACGTGTGCCGGACGCAAAGTGAGCGAGTTCCGCAAGTGGCGCCAACCTTTTTCGCCGCGACAGCGAACCAAAGTCGCGAGGGAAAATTTGTCGTACGATCGCAACCCGGCCCATGGATTCAAGTCATTCTGGGGCAATCACGATGCTATGCGTAAGACTACAACAAATGGAGCGAATGTCACAACACGCGAGGAGCGTTCTGAGGCGATCAGGCGGCGGTCGGTTCGTCTTGCATCTTGGCCTGGATCCCTTTTCCTTTCTGTCGGCGGGAAAAGAACGAGTGCACTCAGTTGAGAAGTCTCGGGAAGGGAGTCTGCTCACAGCAGACTGCAGCGAGACGCCACTTACGCCAACAAACTCGGTCAATTCCTTTTCGAGCTCTTCCAGCCGCGCCTTCTTGACCTCGTTCTCCTTGACGAGTTTCGCCTTGATCGCGCCGAGTTCCTTACGTTCTTCCTCAAAGCTGCGTTCGCGTCAAGGAGAGGTGTCAGCGGACCGGCTCACGAGCGAACGTAAGACCCCAAACCGAAGGGAGCGGATCCTGGCCCGAGCCCTCGGTCGGGAGATGGGGGCGACTGACCGTTTCCGTTCTGCTAGCTCGAACGCCAACCGCGCGAGCATGAGCTCGTGCGCCGACTCGTCCGAGTCGCCCGCTGGTAACGGCACTTGCAATCCGGCCGGCGGCTCTTGATGTGCCGCGAGCTGCCTCAACTCTTCGAGGTCGTGCAGCGGCAGGTTCTGGTATTCAGAGCTGCGGGTCATCCACGTCAGCTTGATTCGGCTCGTAGCAAGGATAAGGACAGCTCGAGGCGGACGTACGAGTACTCTTCTGCGGCGCGGATTTCGCGCTCAATGTGATTCCGCTGGAAGAGGAGGTTCTGTGCATTGCGGGCATAGACGGACAGGGGGTCAGCGCACTCGCACTCGTCGTCGACAACGTAACGTAGTAGAGACTGACCTGTAGCCTGAGGTGGGCTGCGTCCATTTCGAGTCGTGCCTCCTGAGTCTTGGCGCGACAGTCTTTGGCGTCGAGTTGAGTTGCCCTGGTCAAGCCATAGAGGGCCGCGAATGCCGGTGCAGATTGAGCGAGGACCTGTTCCGGATCGAACCTGTTGTCGTGTGCCGCGCCGTTGAGTTTGTGTTTGACGACCGAGTCGGCGAGCGAGCGGATCAACCCGACGAGGTGCTCGGCTGGCAAGTGCTGGTGTTGTAGACTCGCGCCCATCGCGCTGTACGTTTTAGCTAATCAAGTAGCAGCTTTGCCCTCGCCCGAGGAGCAGCGTCTGAGCAGAGCCGCCGTAGCCGCGCACCCGCCCGTCGTCACCGCGTCGCCGTCGTCGGCTGTCGTCGAGGCACAGTCTCTCCCCACTTTTCGATCTCGCGAGCCGCCGTCTCTTCCTCTCTCTCTCGGTCTCTACTCCACTAGCAGACACGTTCCAGAATGCTATCAGCCACTCGGCGCTCCTTGCGCCTCCCTGCTCGTGACCTCCAACGCGCAGCTCGCTCGTTCGCAACCGAACACAACCCGCCGACTCGGTTCGAATCAGCGTCCGTCTTTCCAGACGAACCTACCCACCCGACTCTAAAGTCAGACAAGGTCCCAGGTGCACACTCGGCTCTTTGTCGCGACGCGCGATTCGAGGCGCTGATCCGATGCCGGATTGCAGGACCCAAGTCGCGCCAGCACAGCGCCTCGATTGCCGAATTCCAGGACCCGCGCGCTCACGTCCTCGTCGGAGGTTTGTTTCCTTTTTCGACTCTTCGCTCGTTACAAGTCGTACTGACCGCGCCCGCCCTGCAGACTATGTCAAGTCGAGGGGTACGCCCCATTTCCCAGAATCCGCCTCGGAAGAGTTTCGCTCGAAAAGGCTCTTCAAGACCTGACCTCGTGCTTCATATAGGCAACTACCTCGTCGACGTCGACGGTAACGAGATGCTCGACGTCTTTGCCCAGATTGCCAGGTCCGTTCCGCCGTCGTCGAGGATCCCCACCCTTTCGCCGGGTCACTTGACTCGTTTCTTCCCGTCCGATACTTACCGCCACTCCCGCTCGACAGTATCGGAATCGGCTACAACAACCCGGAACTGCTCGCGCTTGCCAAGACCGTACGCGTCCATATCTGCACGATGTCGCGGCACGAGCCACTCGAGCTGATTCGCTGCCTCTGCCCGACAGGATGAATTCGCGACTGCGGCGTGAGACCCATTTCTCCTTCGCCAAAGCGTACACTCCCAGACTGACACGGTCCTCTCGGTAGTATGAATCGTCCCGCGCTCGGATCATTCCCGAGCGAGCAGTGGGCCGAGACCGTTCACAAGGGTTTGCTCTCGGTCGCGCCCAAGGGAACGCCGCATCTCTTCACCCAGGTCAGCCTCAGGCGACTGCAGCTACCGCTGATCTCACTGGAGCTGAGTCAATTTTTGCTTGTTACAGATGTGCGGCTCGTGCGCCAACGAAGGCGCCCTCAAGGCGGCGTTCATGGCGTACCGCGCCCGCGAGCGCGGTCAGGAGAACCAGCCGCAAAAGTTCTCGGAGGAGGAGGTGGGTCGGGCCGAGCTTGAGATAGTTTGCACCCTCGCTCTGCTGATGCCTCGGATCGCGGGAAACAGCTGAGCTCGTGCATGAAGAACGCGACTCCGGGCACGCCGGACTTGGTCGCCATGTCTTTCAAGAGCGGTTTCCATGGGCGCCTGTTCGGCAGTCTGTCTCTGACGCGGAGTAAAGCAATCCACAAGGTACGCATATCATCGCCTCTGCACGGCGCATGGCTTCGCGCGACTTTCGTTGACAGACAGCAATCTCTCCTAGGTGGACATCCCGGCGTTTGACTGGCCAGCCGTTCCTTGGCCCGCCACTCAGTACCCGCTTGATGAGTTTGCCGCCGAGAACGCCGAAGCCGAAGCGCGCGCGATCGCCAACGTCGAGGAGACGATCAAGGCGCAGGCCAAGAAGGGCAAGAAGGTCGCGGCGCTCATTGTCGAACCGGTCCAGTCTGAGGGAGGCGACAACCACGCGAGTCCGAGCTTCTTCAAGGCGCTGCGGACGCTGACCAAGGTGGGGCAGTCTCGCTTTTCCTGGAGGAATCACTGTCCGAGTCTGACCAAGCCTCCTTCCGGTGTTTCCGCTTTGCTGTTGACCCGTCTTACAGGAGCATGGAGGTACTTTCGTCTTATCTTCTGTTCGGCGTGCTGATCTTGTTTGCGAGCTAACGGGGACGTATCCTGCAGTCTACCTTATCGTCGACGAGGTTCAGGTATGTCGGCTTGTCGCGCAGCCCGTTCCGCTCGCTGGGCACCTTGCTGACGAGCAGCGACCCATCTTCACGTAGACCGGCGTCGGAGCTACCGGAAGCTTCTGGGCCCACGAGAAGTGGAAGCTCGACTCGCCACCTGACTTTGTCACCTTCTCCAAGAAGATGCAGGCCGCCGGCTTCTACCATGCCGCCGACACGCGCGCGACGGACGCGTACCGTGGCTACAATACCTGGATGGGCGACCCGATCCGCGCCCTTCAGGCCCGCGAGATGATCTCGTTCATCAAGGCGCACGGCCTTGTCCAGCACACGGCGGCGATCGGCGACGAACTGTACTCGGCGCTTGAGGGTCTCGGAAAGAAGTACTCGGGCCAGATCAACCGGCTCCGCGGCAAGGATTGCGGGACGTTCATCGCTTGGGATGCCGGTAGCTCGGAGGCGCGAGACCGGTTCGTCGCCGCGATGCGTCAGCAAGGCGTCGTGATGGGCGGCTGCGGTGAGAAGGCCGTCCGCCTGCGACCGATGCTCGTCTTCGGCGACAAGCAGTTGGCGGTCTTCCTCGACAAGATGGAGACCGTCTTGAAGCAGGAAAGCGGCAGGTAGACTGAAAATGTAGAAATAGGGATACTGCTTGAATTGGGCATATGCTGCGGAATAAGTGACAGTAGCTACAATGAAGAAACATCGTTAAGGCTAACTAATGTGGCGAGTAGAGGTATGGACAAGACTATGCGACGAAGAAGAGCTGTTGATGGAAATTCGGAGAGAAGGCACGTTTAGATACGGCCAGCCTCGCGGGCCGGAGCACCGTCAATCGGATTCAGGCCAGAGTTGTGGTTGTTGCCGACGAGACCGGTCGAGTTTTCCGTGCCGGTGGTAAGACCGCTCGAGTGCTTGTTGCCGAGGAGGCCCGACGAGTGCTCGGTGCCGGTGAGACCGGTCGAGTGCTTGTTGCCGACAAGACCGGTCGAATGCTCGGTACCCGTAAGGCCGGTCGTGCCGTGCGAGCCGGTCAAGCTCGAACCCTTCATGCCGGAGGTGGTCGACGACGAGTCATTGAGCGAAGTAAGACCCATCTGCTGGACGAGGGTCTCTGCCGGGCCCTCGACGGTGCGCTCGCACTTGCCGTGGTTGAGGAGCGTCTCCGGGTCGTGGCGAAGGGTCGACTTGAGGTCGCCACCGCCAGCAACGAAGCTGCGGGCGAAGCGAGTGTCAATATCTGTACCGCGGAAGATGGTACCGGGAGAGAATAACTCACTCCTTGAGCGAGAGCGGCTCGTGCTGAACCGAAGCGTGGACAATCGGAGCCTCGACAACGGTGTGGTGAACCGGAATGGTCGTCTGGATTTTCCGAGTTCGGAAGGTCAGCACACCGCGCCAGTAGAATGGCCAGCACGTGCTATAGAAGACTCACGCGGATGCGGTGGTGCTCGTGGGTGTCACGCTCGATGACCTAGTACGAGGGGAAAGGTCAGGACTGCTGTGGTTCGGATTTTCTCTTCCGTCTCCTCGGCTTCGCTCGGAGAAAGAGGTCGGGTCCACGCAGCTTACCGGCTGGACAACGTGGTGCACGACGTGGTGGACGTTCTCCTTGACGACCTCGCCCTTGTCAATGATGGTGCGCTCGCGCGGTGCCTCGACAACCTCGTCCTTGACGGTGTTCAACGAGAGGAATTGGTGCTTGTCCTCATCAGTAGCGGCGTGCGATTCTGTGTATAGCATTTTGCCGTCGATCAGGACACTGCTCTGAAGTCTGACTCCAGCATACTTGTAGGCGTACCGCGGATCTCGGTCTGCGGGACAACCTTCTGGTGGATCTCCTCAGCGGCATGCTGCTCGTCCAGAACGGGCTGCACGTGGTGCTGGACGTGGTGGACTGTGCCGAGCGAAGGAATGGAGGGACAAGCATGAGGAGCGGGGGCAAAGGGAGAGGTGGTCAGCGCGAGGAAAGCATTGCTGCAAGCACTTGTTGCGAGGCATACCGTGACGGTCGACTTCGCGGACGCGTTCGACCTCTTCAACCTCGTGGTGGTGGCGGCGCTCGTCTGGAGGCAAAAAGGACAATCGCGGATCCGGTCAGCTGCGGGAATGTGGCGCCGTCACTTTCAACCCGGCGGTCGCGAACGTACGGACGACGGGTGCGAGGTGCTGGTGGTCGTGGACGGCGGCCTTAGCATCGTCCTCGCTGAGCACCGAGTCGCGGTTGCCGTGCTTGTGGCCGTGGGTCGGCGGAAGAGCGCTCTCCTTGATGTGCGCGGCCGTGTGGTGGCCAGTCGGAACGTCGGCGGCGCCCGTGCCGTGGGTGCCGTGGATGCCGTGGGTGCCGTGGATGCCGTGAGTGCCGTGGGTGCCGTGGGTGCCGTCGGTAGTACCGCTATCGTAAATGGAGGTTAGCGGTTTCGGCCAGGGAAGTCCGAGCGCGAGTCTGCGCGAACTTACATCGTCGGAAGGGCGGATTCGTCACGCATGCCGGTGCCGGTGGTGGAGCCAACGGTGTTGTCGCGGTTCTTGAGGCCGAGCATGGCAGCGTCATCGACGCGGTCTCCGGCCGAGGAGACGGTAGGAGGACCGACAACGTCGCCGGCAGCGCGGTGACCCTTCTCGTCCGCGTGGTTGTTGTTGCTGTTGTGAGCGAGAGCCTGTAGATGTTATCGAAAGGAGTATGATCAGTCTCTACGGTCGGGAAACAGTAAAACCACTCTCGCAAGCGACTCCGCGAGCGGATGACGTCCTCGGAGTTGACGACGACGGGGTATCGCTGACAAGGCTCACCTGCTTGATCTTGTTCATGATGGATGAAAGTGGTTGCGGTTGCTGTGAACTGCGAGTAAGTGTAATGGTGAGGAGAAAGGAAGGGAACGAGGGGCCTGCGGCGTGAGGGGAAGGCGTTCTTCAGCTGAAAGTGGCTGCGGCCGCCACGATCGAATCCAGTCGTCATTTTTACCCCGGAATCGGTAGCGTTTGCAGGCGCAAGCGATTCCGTCCGCAGCCCAGACCTGCTAAAGAGTTCCGCGCGCCTGTAATTGGGCAGTCCGGCCGGAGCGCGTCCGCGGATGCCGATCGTGCCTGCGACAATATGACGAAAATTCGGCCAAGTGAACACGCTAGACCGCTACGTCCCTGGAAGATCTCTGGTAGCTCGGTACCGAGGCACCATGCATATGATGCAGCGATAATGATCTACAGTCTAGTCTTTTTAATGGAACGGAAGGTTACGTCGCTGCGGCTCCTAGAGCCTGCGCGGACGGATCGCAAGGTCGCGCATTTTTTGCGATCTCAAGGCATGCCGAACAGTCTCTTCGCGTTTGGGCAACGACCGCATCATAGGACCGCTCTTGGAAACACCTTGCACACCGGCACTGTACATCCTGGTCACGCTAGCTACAACAGGCTGGGACCGTTGCTTTTACACCGAAGCCTCGGCACCCGCCGCTGCGGACGCTTCTCCGGCGTTCTTGCGGGCTTCCGTCGCCTCGAGGGCGTTTTGGTTCTCCTTCATACGGACCGTTGTGCTCTCGAACGAGCCCATACCCTTCAGGCCCCAGCGGCCGAGCATGGCGTGGTCCTCGTCCCATCCGGACGTCGGCGTCGTCAGCATGCGCTCACCCTGGGCGAGAAGACCGCAGTTTTTGGTCGTCAGCGAATTCTGTTTTCGACCCAAGATGCGGAATGCGATCGCGACTCACGGTGAAGATGGCGTTCGCTCCCGCCATAAAGGCCATGGCCTGCTCCGTCTCGGAATATTCGATGCGGCCCGCCGCGAAACGGATGATCGACCTGCGGAGGTTTGCCAGACCCGTCTCAGTCTCGCTGTGTGACAGCCCGTTCCGTAGGGCCTCGCATCAGGCGAGCTGAAGACTCACGTTGGCAAGACGATACGAGCCGTCGCGATCGTACGAAGAAGCTCTTGAATCGTGACCTGCTGGTTCCCCTCGAGCGGCGTTCCCTTGATCGCGACCAGCGCGTTGACCGGGAATGACTCGGGCGGCTCAGGCAATCTGAAGGCGAAGGACGGCTCAGCTCGAGGTTCAACCTCGGCCAAGGCAAGGCGTTCACCGTAGGCGTTGATCCACGGCAGGAGGCCATGACCGCCTCCGGTGCAAAGCCAGATGCCACGGAGAGATCAAGACGTACTGGCTCATCTCCCAGATCAATCCAACGCGGTCACCGTCCTTCTCGCCGAGTCCGACGATTCCGCCACTGCAAACGCTCAAGCCGGCCGCGCGGACCGCCTCGATCGTCTCGAGGCGCTCGTCGTACTTGCGAGTCGTGATGACGGACGGGTAGAACTCGCGCGAGGTGTCGAGGTTGTGGTTGTAGGCGGTCAGGCCCGCCTGCTTGAGTTGCTGTGCCTGCTCCGGGCTCAGCATGCCGAGCGTCGTGCAAACCTCCATGTCCATCGCTCTATGGATTCGGTAAGCGTCAGTCGCCGTCAGATAGAGATTCGGAGAGAGTACGTCTGCAGTCGCGCAACGCACCGGACTCCCTCGACCATCTTCAGGATACGCTCGAAGCCGCGTTTCCGCCCGTTCATGTCACGCCACGCCGCTCCCATGCAGAACCTCGTCGACCCATTCGCCTTCGCCTTCCTTGCTTCGCTGTAAAGTTGATTTCAGGAGGAGTAAAGCGGAATCAGCGAAATCAGTCGGATCGATCTCGGAGCCTGATAAGCCGCAGACGCGTTCGAGGGCGCTACTGAGACTTACGCCAAGACCGTCTCAACATCCGTGAGCTTCTCCGCCTTGAGTCCGACCTGGTCGGCGTACCGAGACGACTGGGCGCAGTACTTGCAATCTTCAGAGCAGCCTCCGGTCTTGATGTTGAGGAGCGTGCACAGCTGCACCTGGTCGGGCGGGTGGTTCAGGCGGTGGACAGAAGCCTATTCGACAGTCAACAGGTGCCGTGCAACGAAGACAGAGGCCAATGCAAGGGTTGAGTCAGCCACGTTCTGCGAGGAATCGGGATCGTGCGGGGGAAGCGACGCGTTGGGAACAGTCGACTGCGCTCCCTCGACCAAGCCGTGACTCACAGCGCGGTAGATCAGCTCCATGAGAGGCGAGTCATAGATCTGCTGAACCTCCTCGCGCGTCAGGCCCTTGTTGGGCTGCTGCGACTCGACTGCCGACGCGAGCGAGCGGATTTGGACCGAAGTCGACGCGGTCCATGGGCGCGGCGATTGAGCGGGCGTGCGCGAGCGCACAGCGCTGCGGAGCGTGGTCAACAGAGTCCGCGGAGCAGCAGACATGGCTGGCTATCCTCGAGCGAGCTGGTAAAGCAGGAAAGCGCGTCGGACAAACTGCGCGAGAGAGCCGAGTTGGGGAACCCTCGCGACGGTACGCCGCCGATTGCAGTAGAAAAAATTTCCCCGAACCTCTGCGGCCTCGACCTTCTTGAACAGCTGATGCTGGGCTACACTCACAATCGCCACCGCTATTTGGCTGTTTGAATTACAGCTGTACTGCAGATCCCACGCGGTACGGCTCTACCCACTCTCCGGCGCGATTCCATTGCTCCGGCTCCGCGAGGCGCCCGCTCAACGGCGCCTATGCGCGTAAGCGCCCGGTCAAGATGCGCTCCCATATCCGAGGCGCTCCTGCTGACGCCCTTGTAGGCGCGCTTTTCCCCGCACGGGCGCCTGTCCTAGAAGCGTGCTCTAGCTCACGCTCCGCGCAATGAGGTATTTGCTCCTCGACGCCATGCGCTCTAGCGCTTCCGACAGGACCACGATCCGATGCCGTCCAATGCATTTACAATTTGCTACTACGAGGCTTCGCACCTTTCTGTCCCTAAGCGGGCTCGAAAGCGCCCAGACGCTCTCGGTGAAGTCCCGAAAGGCGCCCGCATCGCCCGCATAGGCGCCCCGAAAGCGCGCTCTCCTGAATTACTTTCGAGGTATAGTTCCTCGGGCTGCAGGGGTCGGAGCGCTCCGCGCACAATAGACTCGGGCTTTGTGCGCTCGAGGCTACCTGGAGATCCCCGCTTCGTTGCTCGCCGGCGCCTTAGGCGGTCCGAAAAGACGACAGTCGCGGAGCATGGCGTACAGGGCTTGGTCGAAGCGAGCAGGGATAGCTGCAATAGTTCGTGGATCGTGCAGCACTTGCTTTCAGATGACCAGCGCCCGCTCGGACAGAGCGTGTATAGAATGAGAAGGAAGGGAGACTCGATGATATATGAGACGCCTGACTTTGGCGCGCCCAATAATTACCACTCTGTTCTACAGAGATTCTTTGCCATCGACTTCAGTCCCTCGACGTTCCTGCGAAAGTCGAGCTCTCACGATGCGCTCACTAAGTCGAGCTATAATGTTAAGTGCGCGAGCCAACTTTGTCAGACTACACACCCGCGCAGGCAGGCCACTGCGCCTCTGTCAGCACGCAAGAGACGCTCAACTGTCCGCTTGGGCGGGGAGGCCCTACGGGCAACCCGTCATGAAGGTGCCCTGCCGAAGTGGCTCGTGCTGTCATTGATCACCTAGGGACGGCGGGCGAAGACTCGACTGCCTTTGCGGCGTCAGCGAGGCTCCCGACCGTTTGGTCCGACTTATCACTGTTCTCGGGAGAGTCTGGAGGCAAACCAAGTCGTCCCCAAGCAGTCAGAGGCGTGCGAACAAGGTCGATGAAGCGCCGAAACGCGAGGGACGAGGCGACGAGCGTGTCTTCGTTGGGCGCCGCGTACTTCGCAAACGTGCGCCTCTCGTGTCGAGGGCTGTAGGGTACGCCTCAGATCTGGCACGCGCAAGCAATAGGCTGTTCGGATGATCCGAGCGTAGGGCGACCCCTGATGGAGATCCAGAGCCGTCCTGAAGCGCACAGGCCGTCGTTGGAGCGTCGGACCGGCGCTCATGCAAGCGTGGCTCGAGCAGCTTCTATGGATGCCGACCTGGACGAAGAAAGCATCCGGCCACAATAGAGCCGAGGCTCAAAGCCACCTGAGAGCGAGTTTACGCGGCCTGTACAGTGCCGCAAGCTAGCGCCAGTCTTGAATTCCTCCAAGAATCTTATTTAGTGTGAGCTATACGTGTATTCGATGAGTACTTTGTCACTTAGCCTGGCGAGGTGGCACCGATGAATCATCGCCTCGTCTCTCGTCGCCGCGGCCGGCCGACCGTTCTGAATCAATTCTGGCTTCCTTCTCTTCACTTGCTCAGACTTCTTGGTTCTGACTCCACTGAATGCTCCGTGCTACTGTCGCCAGAATGAGTGCCTTCAACAAGCTCCCCGCCGTCCTCCCGCAGCTCGCGTACCCGTGTGAGTCTGCGTCGTGCCTCCGCTCCACCCGGTTCGACAGCGTTCTGATCCGTCCATTCTCCATGCCTCGCCAGACAACGCCCTTGAGCCGGCGATCTCGGGTGCCATCATGTGAGTATCGCGGAGCCCTTGTGTGCCGCGAGCACGTTCTCGGCACTGCTCGCGGTTGCTCCTCCGAGGGTCCGAACGAGACCCGGCTGACGATATCGCGTCATCTCCAAAGGGAGCTCCACCACTCGAAGCACCACCAGACCTACGTCACCAACCTGAACAAGGTACGGCGACTCGCTCGCATGCCTGCCTTTTGGACGCTGACCTCGACGTCGTGGACTCCAAATATCCCCCCGCTTTTCATCTCGACCGCGGCTTCGTTCGCTCCTCCCTTCTCGCAACCAGGCCCAGGAGGACTTTGCTGCCGCGACTCAGGCTCAGGACATCAAGAAGCAGATCGCCCTCCAGGCTGCGCTCAAGTTCAACGGTGGTGGTCAGTCTCTTTGACGTTGCTTCGCCTCGGAGCTGCCGTTCCGTCTGACTAATGCCTAACTGACGATGAGAACACTTCTCTCTCCGTTTCTAGGCCACATCAACCACGTGCGCTTCTAAATGTCGGTCTCGACCCTCCTCCGAGCCCGCTAACCGCTACTCTTGGACCGACAGACCCTCTTCTGGGAGAACCTTGCCCCGACCTCGGCTGAGGGCGGCAAGTTCCCGTCGTCGGGCAAGCTCTACGACCAGGTCCAGCAGGACTTTGGCGGCCTCGACGGTCTCAAGAAAGCCGTCAACACCGCCGCCCTCGGCATCCAGGGCTCCGGCTGGGCGTGGCTCGGCTACAACCCGCAGACCAAGAAGGTGCGTGCTCGCTAGTCGATAGTCTTTCGCTCCACTCAGCTCGATTGGTTGACCCGTCGTGTTGCTCCCCGTTCTGCAGCTCGAGACGGTCACCACTGCCAACCAGGACCCGCTCCTCGGCTACGTCCCCATCGTCGGCATCGACATGTTCGTCTCGCGCCGGATCTTTCTCCTTCAGAGTGCCTAGAGAACTGACCATACTTGCTATCCCTACGTTAGGTGGGAGCACGCCTACTACCTCGACTACGTACGTATCTTTCCGCTTGTCTGACTTGTCCAGAGGACGCATTACTGACGGACGCCGCTGAGACGAGCAGAAGAACGTCAAAGCGACCTACCTCGACAACATCTGGTCGGTCATCAACTGGAAGAAGGCCGAGGAGCGCCTCACCTCTGCCTAAAGCGGCCCACTGTGGCGCGAGTCGGCATCCGGTTCCTCGCCTCGCGCAGAAGCGGCGAGGTACTGTTGACGATCCCGTGCCAGAGTGAAAAGAGGTCTCCTCTTCTTGTGATTAGTGCTTGATCTTGCAATCATCCAAGTCAGTTGAAGTGCTCCCAATTAGTACGCCGCCTGCAAGTGGCTCTTTCTGCTGCTGCGTTCGACGGAACGCAGCAAGAAAACCCGACGACAGCTTCGGTGATCGACGCCGTGCGATGACGGAAGCCTCCGGCCGGCCGAGAGCCCGAAGAACGAAGAACGAACACGAACCGCTTCCTTCGTCTGTTTAGCTTCAAACACTCTACGATGGTCTGGCCATTCAGTGCGCTCGCCTCAAAAGCTGGATTCTCGAACGGAAGGCACTGGGAACCAGAGACGGGTCTCGCCGATCTGACCGGCAAGGTGAGTCCAGGAAGGTCCGCCGCGACACTCTCCCTATCCCCCTTCGCTGACCTCTGCAGACCCCAGGTCGCGGCAATTACGGGTGCAAATGAAGGAATCGGTTTCATCACGGCGCAAGAGCTGCACAAGAAGGGCTGCAAGATCTTCCTCCTATGCCGGAACGAGGAAAAGGCGCAGAACGCCATCGACCGCCTGAACAAGACGACGCCCGGACAGTCGAACAACCTCGTCTTTGTCAAGTTTGACTTGACCGACATCCCGTCGGCCAAGTCGGCCGCCGAGGCGATCCAGGCGCAGACGTCGAGGCTCGACATCCTCGTCAACAATGCCGGTATCATGGCGTGGCCCTACGAGATCAAGAACGGCGTCGAAATTCAGTTCGTGCGTAACTGCAAAGGCGCGTATCCCGAAATGGAATAGATCTGGTCGCTAACGACCATCGCTCTTCGTGCCGCAGTCGAATCACGTCGGACATTTTGCTTTGACGACCAAGCTGCTTCCGCTCATGATCCAGACTTCCAAGGAGCCCGGATCGAGCGTCCGCATCGTTAACGTCTCCTCGATGGGTAAGGCGCCCACGCGAGAAGCGCCGCTCGAACATTAGCTTTCGGTGTGCTCACCCGATCTTCTTCTCGCGCAGCTCACAAATTCAGTCCGAAGCCGGACTTTTCGAGCATTGAAGCCGTCAACCGAGAGCTCAAGAGCACGTGGGAGCGCTACGGCCAGAGCAAGCTCGTACGTTTGCCCGTCCCACTGCTCGATTCTCGCTCGAAACCTCGCTTACAAGGCCATAATTTCCGCAGGCGAACGTCCTCTTCACGACGGCTTTGCAGGAACGCTTGCAGAACGAGAAGATCTACGTGAGTCAGACCTCGGAATGCACGGCTTTCAAATACCTGCGCTAATTTGACGGCATGCGGCAGGTCAACACGCTCCACCCGGGCAATATCGCCACCACGTTGACTCGCGGCCCTTCGGCATCATATGGAAAGCTCGTGGTACGCATGCAACGCACGACTCTGTGCGGGCTCGAGGAGAACTGACCTGATCTGGCGATGTGCGTGCAGGACCTGATGGAACCGCTCTGGAAGGTGTTTGGCATGACACCCTTCGCCGGAGCCAAGACGCAGCTCTACCTCGCGGGCTCGCCCGAAGTCGAGGAGAAGAACTACCGGTGAAACCTCAGCATGTGCTAGCTAAGAGCCGCCGGTGAACTGACCAGGTTGCCTTCTCCTACAGCGGCCAGTACTTTGTGCCGATCGCGACCCCGGGAGACACGACCGACTACGCCAAGGACCGCGAGTCGGCAGAACAGCTGTGGAAGCTCTCGGAGGAGATCGTTTCCAAGGCATGAAGATCCGTCCCCTCATCTCATCTCGCGTCCGACGACGCTTTCCTCCCTTTCACCCGGACCGTACTATCGAGCGAGTAGGTTTTTCATGTTGTGCGTTTGTCAACAATTGAACAGAATTTCGTGCTGCAAGGCGGGGTAGTGGGAAGCAAGCTAGATGGTACATTCCAGGAGGCGCGCGCCCTCTTCATTCCGGGTTCTCGAGGAGGTACTGGATCGCGCCTTCGACGAAACCGCCCTGCAAGAACGTGTAGTGGTCAGCCTCTTCAGCTCGAGCGAGTCCAATAACGCAACAAGCCTACCGAAGCGAGGATCGCGCGGACGTTCCGCGTCGGGTTCGTGAAGCCCATATTCCGCAGCTGCTCGAGCTCGACCTGCAGGTTGTCCGGAGCTGAGCTCAGGTCCCCGCTCGCTCACGCTCCGTATCGTATCGAGAAGACTCACGGCGTAGCGCTCTTCGGGAGCCTGCTGAGGCTGTCCCGCACGCGCGCCCATCCCGCCGGCACCAGCGCCGCCGCCAAACATCTGCTGCATCTGCGCCATGGCCTGCGCGAAGTCGGGCTGGCCGCCCATGCCCATGCCCATGCCCATGCCCATGCCCGTTCCTGCACTGGCTCCGGTTGGGGCGGTCGCTCCCATCGAAGGCGAGTCGGCGGAAGTCGCAGTAGGCTGCTGCTGAGCGCCGCCAAGACCGCCAAAGCCGCCAATCCCTCCAAATCCGCCCATGCCGCCGAGTCCACCCATTCCGGGCGCGTCGCCACGACCGCCCGCGCCCATGCTGCCCATCATCTGCATCGCGTTCTGCATCGCTTGCGGATTCGTGAGGAGGTTCCGGAACTGCTCCGACTGCGAACGGCAAGAAGGAAAGTCTCTGCATCAGCGTCGGCATCCGACGGAAAGTCAGACCCCCCGGCGTACGCACCTGCATCATCTGGCGAACGTATGGGCCCATCTGCTGCAGCTCAGGGTTCATGGCAATCTGAACGCGAGGCCTCGAAGTCAGCACCTTGACTGACATAGTTTCCGAGGGCCTGATCGAGCCGCAGCTTACCATTTGGTCGATGACGGCCGGGTCCTGCAGCATCTGGTTCATCTGCTGCTGGACTTCGGGGCTATTCATCATGCTCTGCATAAAGTTTGGGTCGTTGGTGTTGACGCCCATGTCGGCGAACGGGTTGAAGCTGTCGAGGATTGCACGTACGCAGCGGGTCAGTTCGTCGTCCGGAATCGACGTCGAGTGAGACAAGAGAGTTTGCGAGACTGACCCTCCGAGCGCGCCGGCGTACTGAGCGTTCATGAGAGGCGCGAGCGGGTTCCCCATGACTTGCTGACCGGCGGCAAAGTTGGACGGGACGCCAGCCGCTTCTGACGGGAGGCGCGAGGCCGGAGTCGACGAGTTGCCGGCGCCGCTCGCTCCCGCTGGTTTGGCGCCCTTGACCTGCGTGTCGACCGAGGAGTACGGACTAGTCAGCCCTTACATCGATGAGGTACTAAAGAGCGAGAACGGAGGGAACGGACGAGGTGGATCGCGACGCCGTTCTTGATGCCATACTTGGTGATCGGGTCCTCGTTCTTGAGGACGCGGCCGGAGAAGATGAGCTGATTGGTACACGTTGAGCACTCGGGTCAGTCTGCTGGCTCGTGAATGCGCCCACCACTCGAGGGACAGCAAGTCATGCCACCCTGTCAGGAGTGGGGGGGAGCCAGGAGATGGCAGACTGACACGCTGCTGGTCGACGGCAAAGTCTTCCTTCTCCTTGACGATCTGAGCAGCGAGCCGATAGTCAGTCTGCAGTGCTCTTGTCGGGCGCAGAGGAGGGGAATGGACGTACTGCTTCCTTCAACTGTTCGACGGTGGCATCACTCGCGACCGAGACTGACAGTTTGAGGTCGCTCGGGCCCTTGATGTTGAGAGTGAATTGCTGCGTCTCTGCTGACTCTGCCATGACTGTGTATTGCGACCGATCTCGACGACGCGTGGGCCAGAGCGGCTGCAGGCTGTCAAGTCTTGAGTCGGCAAACGATGACGAGTCGCTCCGCTCCCTTTTACGCTTCTTCACTCTGATCGCACTTTGCGATTATGCTGCACGATGTCGAATCAGGTATTCCGGTGTCGCACGTGCCGCGACCCAGTGGTCAAAGTCTCGTCTACAGGGAGGTCGACCAAAAACCTGAGACACGTCGTCGTTGTCCGTTGTCCGAAAAATCTCTCGCATTCCGGCTCGACTCGGCGACTTTCTGGCCCGTGTCGACGCTTCATCTGATAACAAGCCTCTCTGCCTCATCCCGCTCACGTGTACTCGCTCCCGACGCCCATCCTGTCGTCTCAGATCCGCCTCGCCCAAGTCGGCGACCACCTCTCGTCGCCTGCTCCCGCATCCGTACCGACCGCAGCAACAGCAACCATGTCGGCCCCTCACGTTACCGTTCACTGGTAAAACCACCCTTTACTGCTCGCCCACCGCTCCATACGAACTGACTTCATCGTCACACCTGCAGGCTCGAAGACTCGCGCGCACAGCGGATCGTTTGGCTCTTGCAAGAGGTGCGCTCCCTTCGCCTCCGTACCCGCGATCTGGTGCTAGACCGGCGCTCACCTTCCGCCGTGATGACAGCTCGAGATCGACTACGAGGTCAAGCACTACAAGCGAGACCCCAGAACGCTCCTCGGACCAAAGGAGCTGTACGACGTTCACCCGCTCGGAAAGGTGCGTCGCGAAACGAATACGAGAACCTCCGCACCATTGTCAGCTCATCGAGCGTCACCCTCCTCTCTCATGCCGCACGCAGTCTCCGACCGTCGTCGTCCAAGACAAAGGCGAGAGCGTCACGCTCGCCGAGTCGGGCGCCATCGTCGAGTTCCTCATCGAGCGGTACGGCGCCGACAGGCTCGCCGTCTCGCCGTCGTCGGGCTCGATGCAGGACCGCGCCGACTACCTGTACTGGCTCCACTACGCCGAAGGCTCCGCCATGCTCCCCAACATGCTCGCGATGGTGTTTGCCCGGTTACCAGGTCAGGCGCCGTGGTTCTTGCGCCCCGTCTTGCAGAGCGTCTCGACCGGAGCGCTCGACAAGATGGTCGTCCCGCGGCTCAAGGCGCAGTATGGCTGGATCGAGCGGAACCTCGAAGGCAAAGACTTCTTTGTCGCCGGCAAGCTGACCGGCGCAGACAGTACGTCAAGCTCCTCCTTGCGACTACCGTGCCTTCAGCCCCCGCTCATTCTCTCACCTCACGTCGCAGTCATGATGTCGTTCGTCGCCGAAACCCTCGACGCTGCACCCATCAGCAAGGACAGCTTCCCCAACATCTCGCGATGGCACGCCGCCATGATCGACCGACCCGCTTACAAGGCGGCGCTCGAAAAGGGCGGCCAGAACAACATGCGTCGCTTCACCCAGCAGTAGGCGGACAGGGCAATTTAGTAGATACACACAAAGTACGACTACAGCGGGGCCGATGCGGTGCGAGAGGCAACAAGAAAAGTTTAAACGCCGGAGAAGGGTGGGAGGCTGTTCAAGAGGGTACAGTCTGGGCGCAAGTCGAGCCACGTCAGTCTAACGCGTAGAGGAATATTTTCGCGCACAAGCACGGCGAAAGACTCACCGAAACTTCCTGGCGCGCCGTCGCTCGTCGGGGACGTGTCGAACGGCGTCATCCAGCTATCTTGAGCACCGGCTCCGGGATACTGGCCGCCCGCGCCGTCGCCGAGCTGGAACATCATGTCCGACGCAACTTGCTCGACGGTTTGCGGGACAGCGAGCGGATCGTCCATCGCGAGCTGCCAGAAGCTCGAGCTGTCGTACGCGCCGCCCGACGAGTAAAGCGCCGAAAGGAGATCGGGCGAACCGGGCGGGAGCTGAAAGTCGAAACCGTTCGCTGTCGGATTCGCCAAAGTTGGCGTGACGTGCGGCAAGTTGTAATCGGGTGGCAACGGCGTCGAGGTCGGCAGCGGCGTCTTTGGTGCAGCGACGCTCAGCTCGGGAAGGGACAGGGTGCCGTTGGGCATGACGGTGTGCGAGCCTCCTGGACCGGAGAAGGATTGCGCGATCGAGATCGGGACGGTTTGCTGCACGGTGGCGGCGGACGGTGCTGTCGTCTGATCAAAGAGGAATGTCGGGCGGCCGTTGAAGGTCTGAGAGCTGAGATCCTCGGTCGTGAACGGGAGCTGGTTGCTGCTCGTGTCGGTACGACGGGCTTTGTGGCCCTGATCGGCAAAGGCGGCGTACGAAGTCGACTCGACGGGCGACTGCTTATCCGAGGACGAACACCGAGCCGAATCTGCTGGACTGCGGCCGTCGGTCCAGTCGTCCTGCCCGGAGCGCTTCAGGCTCGAGCGCAGCTGATCCGGGTACGACGGTGCCGCCGAGCGGGAGGATGTCGGTGGAGCCGCGACCATCGCCGCCAGCTTGAGCAAGCCGTCGTGGCATTTCTTGGCCATGTACGTCTTGTCGGAGAAGTATTCGAGGGCGATTAGGCACCGTTTAACGTCCGCGGCTGCCGACGGCGTCAAAGTCGTACGCGCGGACCCTGGAGGGCCCGGAGGGTTCGCAAAGACCGACAAGAGCAGCATCATGCCGCTCTGGAGGGCGATCAGCGGCGCCCACGTGTACGACTGCTTGAGGCAATCCCGGTGCCGGAGGACGTCCAGGATCCTCGAGCAAGCTCGGGCGGCATTTGTGGCGATTTCCAGAGAGGGATATCCGATCGCGTGCGAGCGAGACGGAGAGATAAAGTCGCGATGGATGTAGATCTGAGCGAAGAAGTAGTGGCAGGCGACGAAGGCGCTGCCGCACAGCGACATGTCGTCTTGATGCGTGGGATTCCTGCGGGAGAGGGCGTCAGCTCAGCACGTACTGCAGCCTGAGGGAGCGCCATACCATTGAAGACACAGCGGCAGATTCGCGAGCCAGTGAGTCAGTGAGGTGTCGATTTGGCGCAAGTTAGCGCTACTGACGTGGTCGTCGACCGGTTCGCGCTTGACAGGATAAAACAGTTTGCGTGCCGACTCGAGAATCCCGAAGAGGGACGTGATCGCCTGCAGACCGTAGATGGTGGTGCTTGGGTCGATCTGGGGCGGAGTCGGCGGCGGGAACGCTTGTTGCCGAGCGCGGCGAGTCTGTAGCTCCCAATGCCAGAGCTCGTCGTCCGAGATCTCTAGCGGCAGCGCGACGTCGGCGTCCTCCTTGTTGAGAGCTGTCGGCCGTCCGATTGCAGATGAGATCCATTGGTCCAGCGTCAGGAGCGCGTGGAATAGTCGGCGCCGGCTCTGGTCCTCGACCGGCGAATGCGCCCACCGCGATCGAACCTCGCGGTGGATGCCGGCGTCAACGGCTCGGCGGACTGCGAATCACCCGTCAGAATCTTGTGCGTCTCGACAAAGGAGAGAGAGCGTACTGGCGATTCCGACCATGGTCCAGGCCGTAAGAAAGCCCGTAGCACCGATAAGCCAAGTCAGCGCGATCACGCTCTGCACCAAGTCGAACAAGGTCGGAGCCGACAGAGGCGTTTTAGAGTAGACGAGTGAAGTCCAGTAGAGATCGAACCCTTTGGCCATTTGCAATTGACCCGGGCGAGCTGTTGCGACCGGGTGTTTCGGCACGAGTCGATCATCGTCGACGAAGCGGGCGCCGACGGCGCACATAGCGTAATCTGTGGACATCAGGAAGTGAGTGCGCATCTCCTTGTGTTGTGAGGAGCCGACTTACACAAGCTCCGGAAGCTCCGGTCGTTGCTGAGCAAGCCCCTTTCGAGGCATTCATCAAAGTAAGGCCGGGGCAAGACGGTGAAACCCCAAGTGCCGAAGGTGTAGTACGCGTCAATGAGACGCGGCCCAAGATCGGGAGAAACTTCGCTTGTCGTGAATTGGAGCGTTTGATGTAGCGTGTCGATCAGAGAATCGACGAGCGGCAGATCCGTTTCGACTTCCGGCGGGACCTCAATGGCAAAGTGCTGATTCACCGACTGGATCAGGTGCAAACCGGTCTCGCGCCCAACGTAGCGATCATGTTCGACGACGAGATCGTCGAGTCGGTCGCTGAGACGCTGGATCGCATCGAGGTCGGTCGCGACAGGCTCTGGACTCGTCGAAATCGAGTGCGGCGAGCGGCCAGAACCTGATGGTGGCAGCCCTGATACAGAAGAGCGCTTCTGGGCCGGAGTCTGCCAACCTGGCGTCGTCGTGGTCGGCGGATCGCGCGGGACTGACGGGATCCCGGACGTCGGTCGATTCGGAGGAGCGGCACCTGGATCGGAAAGCGAAGACAAGAGCCCCTCCATAGCTTCCAATCGCTTCTCGAGCGACTCGACATAGTTCTTGTTCGGCGCGCGCTTTGGTGCGCGAAACTGGTGGTTCGCAAGGGGTCAGCCGCAACAACTTCCGCTTACGTAATGTCACGCCGCGAGGATTCAGTACGCACTTCGAAGTGACAAGGCACATTCTGCGTCGTACACAGCGAGCACGGCTGCTCTGCGAGAGCGCTCTCTGTCCCGTTGGGTCCTCCTACAGCGTCGCACCGGATCTGTTCGAGCGAATATGGAAAAAGTAGCGAGGTGGGTCAGCGCGCTGCTCTGTGAGTTGCACTCCACATGGGGGCGCCATATCGGATGTGGGACTCGCCTTTCTGCGACGGCAATTGTCGCACGCGCGCCCCATACGGTTCATAGCCTGCTGCTTAGCCTTGCTTGACGTCGTCGAGTCGTGCGCGACGTCGCGAGATTGTTGTCCGCCCCGCGGAGAGCCTTCGGACCCGGAGCGAACTGCGAGATCCATCGAGAGCTCGCGACTATGCTAGTGAGCAGCCGCTATCGAGGACTCCGAGGAGAGACCGAGACCTGAGTCGATTACGAACGCTTGCGGCCGAAAGTGATCGACGGCGAGCGCGCTCTTTTTCATCAAAAACGGCTCCCTCGCGCTCGCCGATGCCCGCGCGTATTCAGTACCTATTGATCTCATTTAGCGGTTACGAAGTCAGTTAAGAGACAGAAGATCCTGGTTTTACGTATTGTACCGGCTGGGTCGGACGGCCAGAATAATGTTCGCTTGAAGAACCTGTCGGGGAATGCCATCGCTTGGCTGATCTCTATAGTTGTACACGACGGATAAACGTCCCTGAGTGCCACCTGTCCCCGTCAGAAGAGGCGAAGTAATTGTACTCGGACTCCGCGGCGACAACGTGCACACGCTGCGAATCACGATTGGCCGATCATCTTGATCAAAAGGGACGGAGCGACCGGCGATCCCAAATTCGTCGGCGGACTCGCTGTCGTCGCTGTGGTGCGCCCCGTCCGTCCCGCCGGATCCTCGGCAACCATACGACGAGCAGCCAGCGCTGAGCTCAGATCGGGCTGAGAACAGCTAGCCCCGGACTCACCTCGACTCGTACGCCTGCCCAGACTTCGTCGGCGTCGCAGCTGCGAAGCTGCGAGCGGGAAAAGGAACCGCCGTTACGCTGGCGCCGCGGTCGACTCGGTCGACACCGACAGCGACGCCGTCCGGCTCGCCTCATCGGAGTCCGCGAGAGTACTTTGCTCCACAGGCAGTCCGCGCCAGCCGGGCGCAAGGCGATGCCATGATTGGCGGCGGAACCGCGGTCGGCGGCCTCGCGAAACTTCGCTCGTCTCGCTCGCCGACAGGGAATTCGGCGGCTGCCCGACCACCTTCCCGGATTCGACTGGACCGTCACGATAGCTCCTACCTGGCGAGCGCGTCGGGCAGTCAAACGGACGCCGCGGACGCCGGCGGCGAGAGCAGCAGTGGCAGCTCGAGCGAGAGCGAAATCGAGGTCGCGCGCCGCTTTGGAGACCGCCTGACCGCCGATAGTCTCTCGCTCTTGACACGTCGATACGCTGCGGCGCGTCCAGATGGGACGAGCGAGCCGGACGCGAGCGCTCGCGGCCGAGACGAGCACACCCTCCTCAAGAAACGTTCGACCTCACCACGCAGTCTGCGGTCGTACGGCAGCGGGTCCATCTCTAACAAAGAGCGCTCGTGGGGCTCGGCGCTTCTCGAAACACTCGAAGGGCCGTCGCATTCGGGCAGTCGTGAGCGGAGACGGCCCGCGTCGCCGACTGTGGCAGGCTTCAAACCCGTGCGCGGGTCCGCCCGGGTCCGGCCGGCTCGCCCCTCTCCCGACGAGGAGAAGCGAGAACCAAGCCCGCCGTTGACGATGGACTCGATACGTCCTGGGTGGTCGCCCTTCCCCTTGTTCCACATCAGGCGCAACTTGATTTTCGAGGTGGTCATCCTCGTCGTACCGCTCAGCTTTGCCCTGTTGCGGATATGGTCGATGCGACCAAGCGCTATCTTCTCGTCTATACCATCGGTACCTATATATGCTCTTGGCCTGTACACAGCCGCGATCCCGTTCATCGTACTCTTTCGACGCGAGGGCCACTACTTCAAAGCTCCTTTCACGGACGAGCGAGGGTACCGGAATGCCTCTCACGCCGATGATGGCATCGCTGTAGCCCTTACGCTACCGATACTCTTGGCGACGGCCACCTGGTGGGATGTCTATCGCTCGGCCGGCGGCGGACCGTCCGGAGCGGGAGTCGGGCTCCCGGGGATCCGCTCACTCGTCGACGTTTGGGAGGCCAACGGCGTCGTTGCGCGATCATCGCCGCGACTTGGTGCCGACTTTGACCTGGCGGCGCTTTCTGCGCCCACCGAGCGAGCCCGAACGCTGTTCAAAGCGCGGTACGAGCTGGTACTGCTCACTTCGCTGAACGCCGTCACCCTTCTTTTGCACCTCGCTCTTGCACGTACAGTCCTTCGCATCGAGAAACTGCCGAGGAGCAATACGCGACGTTTCTTCGGATTCATGGCTGTGGCGGGCACGATCAGCGCGTGCGTATGGACAGCCTTGACGTGGATCGGGTACTCTTTACAGGGTGTGTATTTCACTCCTTCCTCTCACATACATCAGGGCAATACAGCTGACATCTGGTCTGCTCCCCAGTCAAGCTGCCTCTTTCACCGCTCGAAGCGGCCGTGTCGACCTACATCCAACAGTCCTCCTTCTATATCGTGTCGCGTCTCGCCCGCCGAGGGTTCACTCTCGGCGAGCTCAATGCGATGACGGCTGCCGGGAACGCTCTCTGTCTCGAATTCTGGAGGCTCTCGCAAGCACGGGTGCGGAATCCTTCAGTAGTCATCCATCTTTGCGTTGCTGACGTCTCGCGCCTCTCCAGTGGCTTTACAAGCGAGGCGTTCCTTACATCCCTCCGACCTTTCGTGTACCGACGCCTATTGTCGCCTTCCAGGCGGTCTTGATTCCCGGTGCCTTCCTCTCCGGCTTCCTGCTCTCTCCGCTCCTTGTCATCAGTCGTCACATCGCGTCCAAGCCGTCGCACCGACTCAAATGGCCGACCGAACGAGAACGACACCGCAAGCTACTCGCTCTCGGCGTAGCGGTCGGCCTGTTCGGCATCGTCTTCCTGATGCTCGGGGGCTGGGCCGGGTGGATGCTCGGCACCCAATCGACGACTTTCTTTCGACGCCTCCGCCGACCGTGGGGTTGGGCTGCACAGTACTTCTTCTACGGCAACTCGGACGGCGTTGATCTGGACGGCTTGACGCGGAATATAAGCGGCCAAAGCGAGCCTTGGTGGTCGCCTCGCCGCACCTCCCGGGGATGGCGACGGATCGCGCTCGTCGGCTATTGGGGCGCAACGATCTCGTCAGCTGTCGGAGGTTGGCAAACCCACCTCGTCCGCGCGCGCCGAATCCGCATGCGCTCTTCGCGGCCCGACGCGGTCAAGCAGAACAAGGCCGCCAGCCCTGGCACGGAGGGCAAAGAGAGCAGTCCGGTACCTTCAGATGCCGTTCCCGGCAAGACAGGTGCCGCCGCCGCCGCCGCCGGCAAACGGTTGCTCGGCCGCGGCATCGACGCTGTGCAGGCCGCCCGTGGTGGGCACGCGAACGACGGGGCGAGGCGGAACCAACCGCCATTGCGCTTTGGCGCAGAGCATGCCCGCGAAGAAAAGGCCACGCACGCCAGCCTCAATCTACGCCGTAAATTCTTCCATGCGCTGGCTGTCATCATGTTTGTGCCCGGTATCGCCATCGATGTGAGCGCTCCCATTCCGGTCACCGCATCCGCGATGCCTTGCTGACCGCGCCGCCCTGTAGCCTGCCTTCACATCTCTCGCCTTCTCCGTGGCCTTCTCCCTCTTCACTTTCGCAGAGTACGCTCGATACTTTGCCCTTTATCCGATCGGGGCGCCGCTTCACATCTTTTTCAACGAGTTTGTCGACTCGAAGGACGGCGGACCGGTCATCGTCAGCCATTTCTACCTCTTGACCGGCTGCGCAGGTGGACTCTGGCTCGAAGGGCAGCAGATCAATCGTTTCACCGGCGTACTCGTATTGGGAGTGGGCGATAGCTTGGTACGTCAGCCTCACGCGCCCTCCAGCTCTCTTGCTGATCCCGAGCACATCTCTAGGCATCCATCGTGGGCAAGCTCTGGGGGAGAACGCCGTGGCCAGGTTCGTCTAAAACCGTCGAAGGAACCGCAGCGTTCATCACCTCGGTCGGACTATGCGCTTGGCTTCTCCGGCTCTTTGGACTCGTCGATGGCTTTTCCGTACGTTGCGTCCTTCGTCAACGAGTCAGATCTTGTCGCTGATCAGTCACATTGTAGATGCCTCGGTACCTTCTGGCGGTCACGCTTTCTGCGCTGTTCGAAGCGGCCTCGGCGCAAAATGACAATCTCGTCATCCCGCTCTACATGTGGAGCGTCATAGCGTTGCTGAACGTCTAGCGCTTTCATTCACCACTGCACAGACACTTGAGATCGATGCGCGACGGGTTCCCCTGAGAGGAAACGACGGAGGTCTAGAAAATACAAGAGCCGAGTCGCTGCGATGTGTGTGCCTACAACCTACAAGAAGACGTGAACAGAATGCGGGGAGCCCAGATAGCCTTAGGTCGACTTGCGCGCCTTCTTCTTCGACGGCTGCCACAGAAAGGCGATACTTAGTGGGACTGCTCATTCGGACGGACACGAATTGTGGGGAGCTCACCTCATCGCCACCGGCGCTCTTCCGACCCTTCTTCTTCGCTGCCGGAGTCATCTTCGGCTCGGCCTCTTCTGCCTTGGCCGCCTCGACCTCCTTGCCCGAATGCCGGTACCCGTCAAAGTCGTAGTCGATTCCGAGGTCGGCGAGCTGTTTCCGCTTCTTGTCCTCGCGGGTGAGCAGGCGCTTCGTGATCTTCTCCTTCTGCTCGTCGGTTTTCGGCTGTCGAGCACTCAGATTGCACGTCAGCGCCTGTCTCGTAAAGCACGATGGAGGTCCGGGCTTTTGTCAGACAGACCTTGTTACGGCGTGCGGCGTCTTTGCGGGATTTGGGCACCACGCGGAATTTGCGGTTCGCGCCAACCCAAAGCTTGGGGTGGATCTGGTCGTCGGGGACGACCTTGCAGACAAGAATGTGACCAGCGAGGAGGTAGTTGTCCATTGTCTCCTGGACAATCTGCGCCACCGAGGCGTACTTGAACTCGATAAAGGCGTAGTGCTTCGACGCGCCGGTCTGCAGGAATGCGAACAGATGAGCATGATTTGACGCAGTCGAGACGGGGCGAGCGGCAGCCGACGGACCTGCTTATTCCGCGAAAGACGCAATCGGGTCACCTCGCCGAACTGGGAAAAGTACGCGCGCATCTCCTCCTCGTAGAAGCCCTTGGGAATACGACCGAGGTAGACAGTGCCGGTCTTGGGCTGTGAGCAGGATTGGATTGGCGTGAGTTTCCCCACTCGACAGACAGCGGTGCCTTCTCGCCTTGAGACGTACCTGCTTCTTCTCCTTGGCGGCCAGCTTCTTCTGGACAGACTCGCCCTTGACTTTGGGCAGTTGCTTCGTATCGAAGGCGGGCTTGGACGGCTCGTCGTCGTCCATCTCCTCGTCTGAACTGTCCTCGCCGTCGTCCTCGCCACTTTCGAACCCTTCGAGAAAGTCGATCTCCTCTTGGTCGTCGCTTTCTTCGTCGCCGCCGAGCTTGACCTCATCCTCGTCCGCGGCAGGCTCTGGCTCCGATTTCTGGCCTTTGCCTTTGCCCGTCGCCTTCGAGTCCGCGGCGGTGGCGGCGTCCGAGGATTGGGTGTCCGACTTTTTCAGTGCGCCCTTTGCCGGCTTTGGTGCGTCGCGGCTCTTGATCTCCTCGATTTCGGTCGGACGCTTGTCCTTCAAGTCTTTGCGCTCGACGCCGTTCGACCCCACCTCGGTCGATTTGCCAGCAGCCCGTGCGGGTGTGGCCTTTTTGGCCTTGCCGTCACTTCCCTTGGCCTTCTTGGTGCCCTTGCTGGGCGTGTCGTCGCCGACTGACTTTACGTCGGCGTCCTCTGCGAGGCGGACGCGCTTCTTTGACGCCGAGTCGGGTCCAGCCGACTTTGGCGTCCCTTTGGTCGTCGACGCCGGCTTGCTCGGGGTAGCAGCCTTGGTCGCTTTAGGGGTTCCTTTGGCCATCGTCAGAGCTTGAAAGGCGATATTTGCCTGGTCTTAGAAGCTCCAGTTGAGTGAGAGCGAGTCCCGTTAGGCCAGAAGCTCAAAAGCGCTTTCCATCGCTTCAACGCCAACTCGCGCGTTTCACTTTCCCCGCAGCACGCAACGATGACAGTCTCTCTGTATATCTGGCGCATCCTAGAGTGAGCGTAGCAACTCATCGGTCTCGATTACAACACGGCGCGGATTACGAGAGAAATTGTCAATCGGAATGAGCAGAACGGGGCCTCCGGAAAAAAAGCCACATGTACAGGCTGCGCCGGGAACTCGAGCCAAGTCCACTGCCCTAGTCCGACTCGTCGTCCGAGCCATACGCCGCCAAGCCGCCGAGACCAGTAGGCGCTGCAGACTTTGGCGGAGCGGGGGCGATTCCGTTCGCTTTGACTTCTTGCAGCCGCTTCTCGCGCAGTTGCGCCAGAACGCGCAAGCTGTCGACGGCGTGGCCGGACAGGATTCCGCCGGCGGCGGGGGCAGCTTGCGTCGTCGCCGTCGGTCCCGCTGCCGTGTTGTTGTTCCGCGCGTGCTCCTCGACGACAGTCGCGGCGGGCGGCGCCTCGATCCGCGCCCGCTTCGCTTGCCGGCCACTCTGCTCGTCTGCATCGTCGCCGTTGTCGTCGCCAGCAGTCAACTGTCGTTGCTGCCCATCGCCGGCCTCCGTACCATCGTCTGCTGCTGTCCTAGGCGCGACCTTGCCCTCCAGCTCGTCGAGTTCGCGAACGCGCTGAACAAACTCGGGGTCGAGCGAGACCTGGATCCCGTTCTCGCCCTCCTTGAGCAAGCGTGCGTGCTCTTGGCGCTTCGCTGCCGGGTTCGGGTCTTCAGTCGCCCACCTGCGTCGTCGTCGAAAGTTTCGGGTCAGAAACGTCCTCACAGTAGTGCGACAAAGCGAAATGCAGCTCACCGAACGTTCAGCACCTCGTCGTTGTCGAGCGACTGGTGCATCATAGCCTCTTTGGCAAATTGCGCGTTCAGCTCCTGGACGTAGGTGACAAAGGCGACTCCTCGAGAGGTCAAGACCTTGACTGCGGATCTCGGGAGCAAGTCAGCGTTCACATTCGCCTACGCGTCACTCGACGCCGTAGAATACGAGCGATTGCGATCCACCGAGGCGAGCACTCACTCCGCTCGATCTCGCCAAACTCGCTAAAGTGCTCCTCGACAATCTCGGGCGTATCCCGCGTCTCCTTGATCCGGCCAATGTACAGCGTCCGGTTCTGCCGGCTGAACGAACCGACGCCGCCCATGTCGTCGCGGTACTGCGAGTGCTTCTCGCGGCCAAAGACGTCGAGCGAAGCGTCGGGCAGGACGTGGGCGCGCGGAGGGAGCCGGTGCAGGTAGGTGCATTCTTGGCTGCGGGCAGGCGAGATTTTGTGTCAGGCTTCTAGTCTCGGGAACGATGTGCAGAGTCAAGAATTTGTGGACGCACCCGTACGGACAGCAACCGCGAGCAAAGTATAAGCAGATGTACTTGTTGCCGCTGCCGTCTGCGCGGGTGTAACCGCCGTCCTTTTTGATGTCGACGCGCGTCTGCGATTTCTCCTGAACGCCCATACTGTCGTACTTGTCTCCTCCGGCCTGTCGATCGCATTCGAAAAAGCGCCAGAGTCAGTGCCCAGTCTGCGGCAGAAGTCGAGGTGAGGAGGAGGAGGAGGACGTGCCCATTTGTGGTACCACATGTTGTAGGTCTGGCCGGTCTGTTGCGGCTCTTTGCGTTCGATCTGACCATGTTCGACCTGTTGTTGCCATTTGCCAGTGTCAGCAGAGAGAGAGAGTCTCGAGAACGAGTCGGCACTGGACAAGGGACTGACCTGCTTCCGGGCGGGTTTCCGCTTGACCATGCGCTTCTTGGGCGGTTCTGCCGGGACGATCTGATCTGCCATGGCCTCGCTGTATGTTTTCTGTGAGTGAATCGGGAGAGGGAGCGAGCAAGCCAGCGTTCTCTCGGTGTCACGAGTGACTGCCGAAGTCGGCACCTTCGCCCTCGTTCTCGCTGCCTACACACGCTCTACGCACACACTTGAACGGAATGCTCGCGACTCGACAGTTCGCCCGTATCGCGACCCCGGCCGTCCGCTCGTACGCGACCGTGAAGCGTACGACGTCGGGGATTCCTCCTCCCGAAGAGTCGATGGAGACGGCGCCGCCTCCGATCCCCATGTCGACCGCACCGCAGTACAACCCGGACCACGAACCAGCCCTTCATGCCAGTGAGTCACGTAACGCCCTTTCGAGCGTACCCGAGACAAGGGTGACTGACGCTGGATTCGCAGTGGGTTACCCGGCGCTGTCGGGCGCGAGTAGGCAACTCCGAAACCCCAAGGGCTGGTGGGACAACCAGGAGCGCGTCAACTTTGGAGAACCCGTACGTTCCGGACCGCTCTACTCCCTCTCGAGGCGGTTCGTTGACCCTTGCTCATTGGACCGACCATTCCCCTCTCCCCTCCTCCCCGCGTCGACTCTCGTCGTGAACCTACTCACCGGGCGCAATCTTATGCATCGCCACGGCGCAGGTTCCTGAGAACGACGACATCCAGAGCATGTGGGCCCCGGATGTCCACAAGATCAAGCCGTCTTCGGCCCTCTCCCAACTCCTCCTCATGTTCGGCGCCGTCGGCGTCTTTGCGTTTGGCGTCTACGAGATGCGCGCTCAGCCGCATGCCGTAAGCCCACAAGAGGTGGCAGTACGGCTCGAATGAGGCTGACGCGGTTTGTACACAGCTGCCGCGCGCCTACCCGCACGATGGCCTCGTTCAGGCTCTCTCTGGCACCGACGACTCGCAGTACGCCGTGAGTTGGCAAACTTTTTCTCTCTTCACGTGCGGTCACGACCTAGGCAGCTGCTAATGCAGAGCCCCGCGATCGTAGGCACGGACAGAGGCCGAGAACGCGGTCGAGGACGAGTAGACTTTTCCCCTTTCCTTTCCGTACCTCGTTTCCCCCCCCAGTCTGCAGAGTTGTAATCGCACACAGAGCGTATCCTTGATCCGTCTCGTCACGACAGAAGCGAGAGAGGACCATTTGCGGAATCTACAGAAAGGAGCTTCGTTGGCGTTGGCGTTTCGTGAAAGAGGAACTGAACACGCGTTAAGGGCTTAGGGGTACATATGAGAAAGTGTCTGTTGGCAATCAGCCGCGGAATGGGAAACCGTGAGATCCTGGTTCTGTATCAGATGAGAGGAAAGATGGCGAGAAGACACCGAACGCTCAGCCTTCGAGGCCGAGAATTTCGGCAATGACCTGGTTGACGAGTGCCTTTTTGTCTGCCGGGAGGGCGACGCCATAGCGCTCCTCGAGCGCTTCGCGCACGCGCTTCTTGGTGACTTGCGTCAAGTCGGCCTGACTCAGCAGCTCCTGGACATCGTGCGCGATCATCTCGTCGCTCGGGAGTGCTCGCCCGCCGGCAGCCGGCATGGCGCCGTAGCCGCCGAGGAGCTGGTCGCCGGATTGCGAGTACGAGTGCCGCGGTTGCTGTTGCTGCGGGGTCACCATCTGCGCCTGACGGATCGCATTCGCGGCAAAGAAGCTCGTCGTCGATTGCCGCCGGTCCGCCATCGACAGCGTACCCGGCGCAACGGGCGGTTGGTATCCGTGCATCGACATGAGCTCGTGCTGACTGAGCGCCGCGACCGACGGGGCGTGACCTCCTCCTACACCGGTACCGGTACCAAACTCGCTAGATCGGTATGGAGGCGCATCGTAGCCGCCGCGGACGGAAGCAGCTCCGTACGGCAGACCGTAGGCCGAAGCGGCTTCTTGCTGCTGTTGCTGCTTCGACGCTTCAATGATCTCGCCGATCGACTCGTTGTCGCCTGCGATCAAAATAGGGAGGATCAGCAGAGGCCTAAGCAAGGCGGTCGCGAAAGCGGTGTGGCTCACCTTCTTGCCAGAGTGCCTCCTCGTAGTCGGTCCATTTTTGCAGCGGGATCGACGCCGGATCAAACTTGCCCTCGTCGTGGATGAGCAAGCGTTTGCCTTGCTCGCCGACGATCTCGCGCGTCGAACCCCACGAGAAGTCGTCCATCTGCCAAAATGACACAAGCGGAAGGACGAAGGAGAAGAACGGAATCGCGAGGATGTAGAGCAACATCCAGCCAATGTGCTCGAACTTGCGATGAAGAACGTAGATGACGACTTGGCAGCCGTAGATGGCCGCGATCATGATGAGGGCGAAAGTCGGAATCGGCTTGTGCTCTCCGACGACCATGTAGACGAGCTGTCGATCCGCACGTGTTAGCGTGAAGCGTAGCCAGTGGGGGTACGCGCGACTTACGTAAATGATGTAGGCGACGGTAACGGGCGAGATGAGCGTCGAGGCAAGATCTGGGTGAGGCGACGAGGGTTCAGCCAGGTTGGCCGGTATGCTTCAGTACCTGGAGAAACAGGCCGAGACTGACCGACGAGGATGACAAAGCGCATCGAGAAGCAGCAGAAGCCGCACATGCGATCGATTTGGAGAAGCTCGACGAGGTTGTGAATCGTCGAGTTGATCCAGCGTCGACGTTGAGACATGAGGACCTTCCACTCGTCCGGAGCGATCGTCTTGGCCTTGGCGAAACGCGTAAACTTGGTCTTGTACTGCGGGAAGTGCTTGAGGATGACTGTCGTGAGGTAGCGGTCTTCGCCGAGGGACAGCAAGTTCTGCGCGCGTAAGGGACGGTCAGCCTTGCGACGACAGCCGCTGAGATCGGTCGCGAGCGGGACTCGTACCTTGACGTGCAACGTCTCGACCTTGTTCTCGCCGTACTCGGCGAGGATCGCATCGGAGATGATGACCGGGCGATGTTCGAGCGTACGTATGCGGTACATCGAGAAGCTGTCATCGACAGAAGCTCAGTTCAGCTGCGGCAAAGAACCGGGAGGGCCGTTTGCAAGGTGAATACGTACCAGCCGGGCAAGCAGGTCACAGTGCCGAACAAGGACTCGAAAGCCTTGGTGAGATGATGCGAAATGAAGTATTCGTAGACTGGGCGCGTCCAAGAAGAGCGGGGTCAGCTTCCGAAACCGCGCGGGCTTTCCGCAGGCATACGCACCTTGCATCATCGTGGTCCAAGAGGCGCGCGCGTTCACGAGCGAAGTCTCGCCGCAGAGGCCGATGATCTTGCGGTCCTCGACAAACCCGCCGACCAGATAGTTGAGGCCGTACGGATCGACAGTCGTATCGGCATCGACCATGAGAAGGTACTCGTAGAACGCCGGATTCACGCCGATGACATTCTTGATCTGATGGTACATTTCGAGCTCGACGGGTGCCATCGGCGAGTCGAAGTGGACGCGGTTGAGGAAGCGCATCAAGAGCATCTGCGAGTCGCGCTTGCCTCGGTTGCCGGGGCGGTGGCGTTCTGTCGGCTTGCCCACCTTGACAACAACGATGTACGGAACGATGTGACCGCCCGCTTCGTGGAGACCGGAGTAGACCTTGGCCATGTTGTGTTGCTTGTCGCCGTTACCGATCGAATGGAAACTGAGCGCTTCCGGCTCGACCGACGTATCGGCTCCGAGGATGTCGAGTACGATCTGCGGCGTCGGTCGATCGTTGCCAGAGCCGACGATCATGCCGTCGCAGATGACAAAGATAAGCTTGCGCTTGTCGTCGTACTTGAGCTTGGTCAACGAGTCGAGGCAGGCGCGAAGCGACTCTTCGCCCTCGGTGTAGCAGGGGACCTGGCAGATCACGAATTTGTCGTAATCTTCTGGTTTGCGCTTGCGCCCGAACTGCAACGCGGCGAGGAATTTCGCGGCGACGATGACAACCATGAAACTCGACAGAGCGATCAGGAGGTATTGCGAGAACTGGCACTTGGCCGAGTTGCGCGTGTCGACCTTGCCGATAAAGAAGAGATTGCGCATGCAGATCTTCTGCCGCTGGATGACTTCGGGCGCTAGGTTGAGCTGATTGAAGTCGTTCGTGACGTCCGAACCGGCCTTCTGCCGGAACAGGTCGACAATCGCCTCCGACATGAAGAGACGCGAGGTCCCGGAAGGCGCGGTCGCCCCGGCGGGAACTTCGAGCCCTCCGCCGTTGTTCTGGATGTAGCTCGTGAAGTCGTAGACATTGCCGTCAACAATGGCGAGATTCGTGCCATGCTTCTTGACTTCGGACTTGACGTTGCCTGCCGAGTAGCCCATAAAACCCTTGCGGTAGTTGTATCGTAAGTAGATCATGGCTGAAGTGGCCGGGTATGTCAGATATCGATTCCCGTCCGCATACTGCGCAGGAAGACGGTGGAAGGACGCACTCTCATAGTACCAGTCTGGCCGCGAATCGTCTGTGAAAGCTCGGAAGTCGTGGTACTGCGCGACCTGCTTCACTGCAGTCGAGACATTCCGCGCCTCGAGCGTCACCCAAGGACTGACAGAACCATCGACGCCGTTGCAGAGAGCGCTGACTTGGACGGGAAAGTAATCGGTGAGGTCCTGCCCGCCGAGCTTCTCGATTGTCGTCTGCCCGTCGCTGCAATCAGTGGACGGTCGATGTATCCTCTGCATCCGGACCGAAACACTCACAGTCGGTACGACCGACGGCCCCGGGATGTGATGCGGCGCGAAAGCCGAGAAGTCGAATACCTCGCCTCGAATGGCAACGAGCATGTGACTCTGGTCGTTCGAATACGAGCGGTCGTTCAGCTCTTGCGTGTTGAAGACGTACTGAGTCGGGCACTGTCCGGAGCCGAGATGAGTTCATCGATAGATAACGCCTGCGAGGTCAAACGAAAGGCCAACGAACGATGATGCGCCCCATGACAGCGATGACGAATACCGCAGCTCCACAGAGAAGCCAGATGAGCATGCTGTAGGATATGAACGGTCAGCAGCCGGATCAGCGGTCTCGCGCGGGCGAAATTTCGACTCACTTGATAAGGAGCTTCTCCCGCCACGCCATGCGGACGTCCTTACGCTTCATACCGCCGCACCAGCTGAGCAGAGGCGACGGTATCCACCAGGTGAAGAGCCACGTGAGCGCCACCCAGCGCTTGCGGTCCTTGCTCATCCTGATGACCTCGACCGTTTCGCGGTTCAGGCCATCGTCGCCCTTGCTCGACATCTCGGACTTTTCGGGCAGCCCACCGGCATCAAACATCGGACGGGACGACGTGTAGGCGGAAGGCGCAAGCGACTGCTCCTCGTCCGGAAGGTGACGGCCAGCCTGACTAAGGTAGTCGTCCTCGCCCGCGAGATAGGCCTTGCGGTCAGAGTCATACCCCGCCTCGTCTTCGTACTCTTGGTCAGGGCGATATCCAACTAGCGGAAGGGCTGCCGTCGAAGTCGTCTTGGCGTAGGCGTCGTTGTAAGCGTCGAGACCCTGAGCCTCGAGACGGAGGTGCGACGCATACGGATCGACCGGGGCCATCGCCGTCGTAGCCCGTGTGACGAGTTCGTGAAGATGCACCTGCTCCTCGCTGTCCTCGGCGCGCAAAAAGTCTTCGAGATAGCGGAACGCAGCGTCGCTGAGATAAACCTGAGCCTCAACCAATCAGTCAGCAGCGTTAGAGACGGGCGCTTCAGAGGTACGGGCAACAAACCTTGCTTTTGCCGAGACCCATCTCGCGCTCGCTGAAGCCCAGCAAGTCACGGACCCGAGCAGCCTTGTCGCGGTAAGTAAGAGACCCGAGCGACGGCAGCTCGTCCTGGAGAACCGGAATCCGGTTGTAGCGCTCCCACCACTCTTTCGCCTCGAGGTTGACGCTGTACTCGTTGCGAAGGCGACGACCGAGCTCGGCGACACCGAGAGCGCGGAGTTGATGCTTGAGCAGTTTCGCGTCGACCTGGTGAGGAAGCTGTGCGTCGTTCGGACGTACGCACAAGACGAACCACGACTTGCTCGTCGACAGCGTATTGAGGAGGAGATTGATCGAGTCATTGACGTCCTTGACTACCGAGTGCATCGGCTCCTTGGCATCGCGGCCACTTGGGCTGTCGTTGGCGGTCTCCGGCTCCTGGTCGCCGAAGGGATTCTGTCCTTTCGGTCGACGCGTTGAAGGCGCTCGCCTCGGACCAACCTTCTGACTCGCTGCGACGAGCGTGTCCTCGCTCCTGGCGTGTGATTCGACATTGATCGATCCGTTCGCGAAGAGCTGCCGGACGAAAGAGAAGCTGGATCCGCTGCTTGAGTTTCCGCGGTCCCGCCGAGCTTGACTAGCACTCGCCTCGGACCCGCCGAGTAGGGTGACAAAGTCGGGCGAAATTGCGGCAGCGTTCTGGGCGAGGAAGTTTTCGGTCGAGTACGTCGCCTGGCCGTCCCAGTGCGAAACGATGAAAGCGCCGGGACGGCCTTGGGCCTCATCGCCGTTGCGGGACGCGAAGGAAGGATGATTGCCCCACCGCTTGGTCATGGCTTGCAGCATGGTCGTGTCGGTCTTGCCTCGGCGATGCGACTGGTCGTCGACGATGTGGACGAGCCCGCCGGGCATGTTGGTGAGGAGACGGACTGTCTCCGAATTCGAGACATACTTGGCATCGAGTCCCGGCAGAGTGACCTCCTCAATGCGATACTCGGACTTGGTCACCTCATGGAGTTGATCGAGCACGTTACTTTGAAGACGCTCCGATGCGAGGTTCGCGCAGAAGGCCTCGACGCCGAGTCCCTCACGGTTCGCCGCTCCACCATGATGAGGGCCGGGGAAGTCGACCAGCGAAATGAACGTCGCAAAGTCCTCGCGGCAGAGCTTCTCGTTCAGGTATTCGCCAACCCAGCTGAACGCGAGGCCGTATAGTGCGCAAGCAAGGTCGTCCCGGTTCGACGAAGCGGCCTCGGCATCCAGGAAGACAGCGCAGACTTCACCGCCGACGAGCGTCGACTTGTTGGTGAGCGCATACTCGAGCTCGGCGCTATCGACTCCAAGCAGGTCCGCTGCCGTGTCGAGGACGTGCGCGTTCTTCACCACGGCGGAATCGGCGTTTCGATTTCGGTCGATGACGAACTCGACGTTGCCGAGATGAAGGATCGCCGCAAGGACTTGGAAGATGGATGCGACTGCCTTCTTGGCGAAACCGACCGCCTTGAAGGCTTCCTTGAGCTGGAGGAAGCGCGCCGCGTCCGCCTGAGCCGACTGACTCGCCGTACGCGTCTTGGACAGGTACCGGAACGTCGCGGCCGACGTTCCGTGCAGCTGGAGGTGCTGACGCTCTTCGGCAGTCGCTCCGGTAATGAGGGAGTGGAAGACATGAAAGTTGCGCTCGCCGGAGGCGGTGTGGGCGACGCGCGACCGTTCGAGCGAATATTCGAGGCCCTTCAAGCCGGTCAGGCGGCCCTTGTCGTTGAACTGCAATTCGATATATCGACCGAAGCGAGAGGCGCCCGTGTTTGCGAGCGTCGTCGCTGAGCCGAACGTGTCGAGGATGAAGAAGGCGGCGGGAATCGCCGCCACTACCTTCGAGCCTTTCTTGCCGGCAGCGGGTGCCGCAAGATCGACGAGCGCCTTGGTGATGAGCCGAGCCGACTCGGTCTTACCGGCGCCAGTTTCTCCGCTGCCAAGTGAAGGGGGTCAGTGGAACCCTGAGCCAACGACCGCTTCGCTCGCAGGCGAGACAGACTCACGTGAGGACAATCGCCTGATCTTGACCGGTCCGTGACATGTGGTAGTACGCCTTCTGAGCGGTTGCCCATACGTGCGGGCCCATCGTGCCTCGCACGCCCTCCGTCCCGAGATCGGCATACTCTGTCCGCCAATCGACGAGGGCTCGGTCGCTCGTCGCGTGGATCGGCTGGTAAGGGTTGACCGCGACAGTGACTCGAGAGGAGATCTGCGAATAAGGGATGCCTTCGAGCAGACGCGCGCGGAAGTACGGGACCAGCTCTTCGATCGACAGTGAAGGAACGCCTTCTGGCAGGTCGGCGAGGTCGGGACACGCGACTGGATCGAGCTCGACCTCGCTGCCCAGCACAGGAGTGCTGAAGGGGTTCTGCGCCATCTCGCGCCGCGGCTTTTCGGCGTGGCAGCGGCTTCTGTAGACGAAAGGTTGGTTCAGTCGTTCCACTCGTCTCGGCAAATCGGCGCCTTCAGAGACTCTCGTACGCGTATGCCGAGCGCCCTGACCGCGACGGTAAATAACTCACCGCCTATTGGAACTCCTTTGCGGGATCAATAGAGACTGGAGTCGGGTAGTGTAGCGGACAGACGAAGGTCGGTTTGCGTTGCACTTGGAACGCGGGTAGTGTCACACGTCGTGTCCGTCAGAGGCGGACCCGGCGACGTGAGAAGCGTGCTCGGACCGCGCAGCAAGAACTGCTCGATGGGAGGAGACAGCACCTTGCGTGTCGACTGCAAGCGTCAGGCCGCGAACTCTTGAGTTTGTCGATCTCTCGCGAACCGATCCACAGCCCGATTGTCGCAAAACAGGCGTCGGCAACGTCGCGCAAAATAGTATGATGGAACATCGATTGACATGTACTAAAGAAGCAGCAACAACGGATTTACAGGCAGAGACATGCGGGAGGGAACGAGATGCGAGGGGGCGGACTGCGGGGAGTTGGAAGCGGCGAAGGCGTGGGAAACGCGCGCGGTCGTGTATTCCGTCGCTGGCATCCGGCACTCATCGTCTCAAGGCGGGAATACAGACTGTGCTGGAAGGGTGAACGCGGTCGGGGTGTTCTCCGAAGGCGCAACAGGCAGAGGGCGGAGCGGAATTTCCGACGGGGCACTGACCGCATCGTCGGGGGACGCATCCGCGTCGCCCTTACCGGCTCCTGCGAGATCCGAGCCGTACTCGCCGACGCGCTTGGCGTTCGACTCTTGGGACGGCGCTAAAGCGTGACTCTGTCGAAAGACGGTTGTGAGCATCCGCGGAGCTGTTCAGGTAGATGTTCTGTGGACGACGTACTCGTACGCGGCAGTGCCGCCTCAAATTCGACATAACGGCGAATCCGCGGCTGCAAGTCATGCACACGAAGGCTAGACGGGCAAAATACAGCGTCAGTCGCGGTGCTCGCGCGTAGCGATCGGATTGCAAGGTGGTTAAACTCACGCTTCTCGCGCGTGTGAGTAAGCTGGACGAGCCGGAAAAAGATCAGTCACCCGCTATTGGGAGGCACTTAGAGCAATGCGGACGTACGATATGAGTTGCGAGGGCGCTCGGACGAGCAAACTTCTGCTCGCACTCGTTGCAAGCATACTTCCGCGATGCGGCGTCTTTGGGTTCCTTACGCTTGCGGCTGTTGGGCTGCGCACTGCCGGGCGGAACGGCCGCTGCGAGCGACTCGGCGTACGAGGCTGGATCGGCGTTGTTGGCGCGCGGCAAGGAGACGGAGAGCGGGCCGGACTGGCGAGATGCGCTGTAAGCCTCGGTCACGCCGGAAGGTTGCTCGTGGCCGTTGCTCGAGTAGTCGGCCTGCTCGCTCGCGTCATTGCTCGCCTGCCCGTTCGAGTGGTACCGGTAGTGGTTCCCGTTCGAGGCAGGCGGCGGGTACGTCGAGGTGAGCGCGAACGGTTCCGATGGGAACGAGTTGGCCAGAGGCGGCAGAGTGAGGCTGAGCGGCTGAGTGTACGCCGAGTTGGTATGCGCTGACGGGAGAGGGCCTGCGCTGTATGGATATGACGATGGAGGAGGCAGTAGGGGGGCAGACGGCTCGGGCTGGAAGTGGGCGAACGACGGAGGTTGCATCCGCGGGTGCTCGCGATCGGGTTCGCCGCCACCGGACGCCCGAGACGGTTCAGGCGCTATCGATATGCGGTACGGCTGGTAGTGAGTCGCTGGGGCTTTCGCCCACTGCTGCTGCAGGCGCGACATGCCCAGATAAGGGTGCGGAGACGACGAGGACGAGGACGAGCCGGCAACCGGCTGAGATTGTTGCGGGTGCTGCTGCTGCTGGTGCTGGTGCGAGAACGGCGACCCACGGTCGTACGCGTGACTCGGCAAGGGTACACTGATCGGTCTGTTTGTGATTGGAGTCGAAGACGAGTCGTACCACCTCGAGCTGCCTGGGACGGGCGCCGACGGCGCGTGGCCCCAATCGGCGAGAGAGGGGCGATCCGAGTCGTCGCGGTACCGCGACTCTGCCCGCGTCGGCGCCATGTAAGGGTTCAGTCGCGCGTCTGTCGAGTGCTCGAGCTGGTCCTGATCGTGTCGCCGATCGAATGTATCGCGCGCGGCCGAAGTCGGACGCGCTGCGGTGAGTGAGGTCGGATTCGCGGGACTCTCTTCGACGACTGCCGCGAGCGTCGACCTTCGCAACAATGCCGCGTCAGTGAGAGCAGTCGCTTGCATAGACAGTCGGGGATGCTGGCGCGCGCTCTAGCTTGACGCAATCGCGCTGCTCGCAGTGAGGTACGGATAGACGAGGTAATTCCTCCCTTAGCTGTCCCGGCGATCTAGAGGCGCAGGTCCAGGCCTTTGCAGACCTCTGGACAGAACCTGAAAATGGCAGTTTTGTCTTCCTCAGGCTCGTGGCGAAAACGCGTGGGTCTCCGCAGATCAAGTATAGATATGGCGATCGAAGAAGGAGGAGCAGACGTCCGTGCTTTTATCGTTTGAGGTATGTGATTCACAGGGATCATTCGACAATGCGCGATCAAGTCCTGAATCCTGACTGTAAGGCACTGCCGCACTTCCTGTTCGGCCATGTTTACTGCAGCCGTCGCGGTTGACAGCCTACGCCTCACGGCTTTCGGCGTACGTTCCTCTTCACGGAATACAGGCGGCTTTCGCGATACTGCAGTCGGATCCGAGTCCGATACCGGCACAAGCGTGAGCGCACATGGCGATCCCGTATATCAGGCACCGCGGATTGCAGAGGATGCCATCCGAGAAGAATCTCGATCGCCTCGTCTCGCATTATTGACTTTATTAGTGCAAGGGATCCGAATCAACTCAGCACTTTCCTGGTCGGCGATCTGCGATGATATGCTCACAGCGTCATAGCGTTTTTTTAAGCACAGTACGTTTTTTGAGAGGCTTCACGACACGCGCGGTCGGCGCCATCTTGGTGCAAGAGGGAAGAAACGCTCCATGTCGTGATCGGCCCCATCCAAGCATGTAGGCTGCTATCCGAGTAGTCTGTTGCTGCATTGGAGCGCTCGGAAGTAGTCGTGACTAGAAGTGTATGCGGCTCTCGAACCGAACAAGTCAGCTGCGTAAGACGGGCGAGAGCGGCCGAAGCGAGCGGATGACACGAGCTCCTGCAGCGTATCGAAACAAGTGCAACGAAGGGCAGAGGGACTGCTAGCAAGGTCCGAGTGTCATCAGTCAGCATCGAAAGTCAGCGATGCAGCGAGAGCATCCGGCCGGGGCGGCATCATGCGACGAGGCTCAACGGCCGCGCCAGCTTCAGCTTCCAGTCCGCTCGTCGCAGTCCGAGGAACCTGTCGTGGGTCAAGTCGCCTCGCCTTCAATGTGATGCCTTCCTACTCGTACAGAGAGTCCCGCACCTGTGCGAAGGCACCGTACGGCACTCGAGCCGGTTGTCCAAAGGGTCGTCCGTACCTCCCGCATCGCCAAAAGCAAGCGTCTGGCTGTCGAGCGAGAACGACGCTGGACCGTTTCGCTGAGAAATATCAGAGGCAGCAGTTTCGGCACGAGCTGCGGCGTGGACTGCTCAAAGTCGCCTCCATCGTGCGAGACGCGAGAACGGGGATACAGCGATCTGGCGCGAGGGCAAGAGATGGTTTCTCTGATGAGCGATGAGCGCTGCTCTGAGCGAGCGGGGCGCGGGTCGACGAGCCGACGACTGCGCGAGCTCCCTCCGCAAGGTCGAGTTTCCGCAGGCTGGGCCTCTCTCTTTCCTCGTCTTTCTCCACACGATAATATCACGACATGTCTTGCGCCAACTTCACTGCTTCAAAGCTCTTCTCTGTCAGAGGCCTCGTCGGTAAGCACGACCTGCCATCGGCTCGCGGTTCCCCACTTCGTCGGCCGACGACCTGACGAGAGTCTTTCTCACAGCCGTTGTGACTGGAGGAGGAACGGGAATCGGTAAGTCTCAGTATGGCCCTGACTCTTCCGGGAAAACGGTTCGATTTTCTGACCCTGCCGTTCCTCCGCCCAGGCCTGATGGCCACCCAGGCCCTCGCCGCCAACGGCGCCAAGGTCTACATCATCGGTCGCCGCAAGGAGGCTCTCGACAATGTCGTCAAGAACTACTCGGACGTCGAGGGCAAGATTGTGCCGTGAGCCGGAGGGACTCGCCTGCACGGAAAGGTGCTTGCTCTAGACTGATCTGACCTTGCGTCTCGCCCGGACAAACAGCATCCAGGGCGACGTCACCAAGAAGGAAGACATCAAGCGCATCATTGCCGAGATCGAGAAGGAGCACGAGGGGATCCACATCCTGGTCAACAACGTGAAACTCTGCTCGCAAGCTTCCGGAAATCTGGCGAATAGCTGATGCTTCTCCTCTTGACCGCGCAGGCCGGAATCGCAGGAGAGATCTCGCGCGTCAGCAAGGACGCGTCCGCGCAGGAGGTTTCCGACCAGCTGTGGGACGAACAGACGTTTGAGGGATGGGACAACGTCTTCCGAACTAACGTCTCGAGCCGCAAGTGACAGTCATTCCCGAATCTCCTGCAGAGCGAGACTGACCATAGTCTTCGCACACTCTAGCCTTTTTTGTTACGGCTGCATTCCTTCCGCTTCTCCAGAAGTACACGTGTAAGTACGGCCGTGCACCGTTTTCGGGGCGCGGGAGCTGATCACGCTCAACCTGACGATGCGCAGTCGGAGGCGACGCCGCTGGGAAGGCTATCTACGAGAAGTACCAGACAGGTGTCATCACGATCTCGTCTATCTCCGGCTTCTTAAAGATCGCTCAGAAGTGAGCAAAAGGCACCGAGTAGTTCTGCCCAAAAACGCACGCTGACCTTGCTCTGACGCGATAGTCACTTTGCCTACAACTCGTCCAAGGGAGCTGCGGTGCACTTGAACCGCCTGATGAGCACGGAATGGGCGCATACTGGCATCCGTTTCAACACGATTGCTCCGGGTATGTTCCCTTCGGAGATGACAACCTCCGGATCGGACGACAAGCAGAAGTCTTCGCTCGACGATTTCGACCCGGCCTCGATGTCAATCCCGGCGGAGCGCGCCGGCACAGACGAGGACATGGGCGGCTCGATCCTTTATCTGTCGTCGCGCGCAGGCCAGTAGTAAGTTGATCTTTTGACTCGTCCGCCGCTTTGGCTGATGTCTTGACTCATCACTCAGCACTTCTGGGACCGTCCTCGTTGTCGACGGCGCGACCCTCGCCACGAATCCCTCGGCATTTTGAGCGTTGGCTCGATCAAACCCAGCGTCCCTATAAATGGTGATCTGCAATGGTACATGGCAACCTACCGTTATGGCAGCACGGTTCCCTTTGTGAGGACCTTTAGGTGGAAGTCCGACGCGGTCATCGGTCATGAGGGCCGAGGGTATGATACCCACTTTGTCGTCAGCCCAGTTTTGAGCAAGCGTGTATTGTGCAGCCACCCGCGCAGCGCCTGGAAGTAGCCGAGATGAAAGCCGCGTGATGCACTCCAGCTAGGACAAGTCAGCTGCATTATCTAGGCGAGACTAGTCAAGGCGAGCCCGTCGACAGGTGAGCAACTCCGAGGTACTCCTGCAGCGTTTCGAAGCAGTCTCAATGCAGCGAGTCTGCCGGCGAGCAGACACATAATTGGGGTCAGAGCGCAGCAAGGTAGTGTGGCCATCGCGGCCACTGCATCTCAGCACGCTTGACGCGGGCGGACTTGAACCGCTCTCACGATCCGCCCGCCTCAGCATGCGGTCCATCGACGCATGTGCAGGCGACGGAGCGAGCAGCAACAGGCAAGAACTGCGCGCTTTTTTGACTGCTGAACTGCGACCGTCAAAGACGCACAGCGAAATCTGTGCGTCCGTATGTTCCGTTTCGTCCAAAGCACGGTGCAGGCACCGGTGTTGTCGAGCGCATTGCGAGGCAGAAGCGCGACACTGTTAGCAACAGGGTTAGCGCCGCCAGTATTGTTGCTGATCAATTATTGGGGATGCATCGCGCGAGTCGCGATAGGAGCGAGAATTTGGTTTGTGGAGAGCGAGCCGACGCGTCGACGACTGCGTCATCTTTTGCGCGAGCTCTCTCAGACTCGGGGTCGAGCTGCTACGGGCGAATTGCTCCCTTTCCTCACCTTTCTGCTCAACCTACTCGCACAACATGTCTTGCGCCAACTTCGCCGCTTCCAAGCTGTTCTCCGTCAAGGGCCTGGTCGGTGCGCACGACCTTCCGTCGCCTCGCGGTTCCCCACTTTGTCGACGGCCAACCTGACTTGAGCCTATCGCGCTTTTACAGCCGTCGTAACTGGAGGAGGAACGGGCATCGGTAGGTCCACCGACAGCAGACCCCTGCTCGCTCCGAAAGCCGACCAGTCCTGACGCTGTCATGCCTGCGCCCAGGCCTGATGGCCACCCAGGCCCTCGCCGCCAACGGCGCCAAGGTCTACATCATCGGACGTCGCAAGGAAGCTCTCGACAACGTCGTCAAGACCTACGCGGATGTCGAAGGCAAGATTGTGCCGTAAGACGGAGTAGCCCTGCCTCGGAGAAGAGTCGGTTGCCCTATAATGATCTGACTTTGCGTCTCGCCGGGATAAACAGCATCCAGGGCGACATCACCAAGAAGGAAGACATCAAGCGCATCATTGCCGAGATCAAGAAGGAGCACGAGGGGATCCACATCCTGGTCAACAACGTGAGCCTCTGCTCGCAAGCTGATGAAAACCGTGCGAATCGCTCATGCCTTTCTTCCCGCCCGCGCAGGCCGGTATCGCAGGAGAAGTTTCGCGTGTCAGCAAGGACGCGTCCGCGCAGGAGGTTTCGGACCAGCTGTGGGACGAGCAGACGTTTGAGGGATGGGACAACGTCTTCCGGACCAACGTCTCGAGCCGTAAGCGACGGCGATTCCCCCATTTTCCGAAGCATGTGACTGACAGCCTGGCTCGCACTCTAGCCTTCTTCGTTACCGCCGCATTCCTCCCGCTTCTCCAGAAGTATACGTGTACGTTGAACTGGGTCGCGCGCGCGAGATGGTAAACTGACTTCGCTCGGCGGGAGCCACGTCCAGTCGGCGGTGACGCCGCTGGCAAAGCTATCTACGAGAAATACCAAACCGGCGTCATCACCATCTCGTCAATCTCCGGACTCATCAAAATCGCTCAGAAGTGAGCGAAAGAGGGTGGGAATTGGTGGGCCAGAACGCTCGCTGACCTTCCCTCTCTCCGACAACAGCCACTTTGCCTATAACTCTTCCAAGGGCGCGGCTGTTCACCTGAACCGCCTCATGTCCACCGAGTGGTCGCACCTCGGCATCCGGTTCAACACGATCGCTCCAGGCATTTTCCCGTCGGAGATGACTACCGACGGCTCTGACGACAAGCAAAAGTCCTCGCTCGACGGCTTTGACCCTTCTTCAATGTCGATCCCGGCGGACCGCGCCGGCACGGACGAGGATATGGGTGGCTCGATCCTCTACCTCTCGTCACGAGCGGGTCAGTAGTAAGTCGGACTCTCTGCTGGACTGCTCCTCGATACCGACTGATGCACCTTTCGTTTGTGCAGCACTTCGGGCACGGTCATCCCCGTTGACGGCGCGACCCTCGCCACGAACCCTTCGGCCTACTGAGCGGGGCGATCGGCCACAAAACTTTCTTCCACTGATGATGAGCGACGTAGTTGTCGATGCTGTAAATAAAAGTAAGCTAGAGATAATTCGAGCAGTACTGCTGCCGCGACTGCACAATATCCGGAAGGGAAGGTGCGCACTCCGGAAGAGCCTTCCCGAGATTAAGAAGGTCGGGCCGCGACCGTTCTCACTTCTCGCTCTTCTCCGATCATGTCCCGCCGCTTCAGGCTTCAGCTCTGGCATGAACCTCTTTCCTGCCGGGCATGTCTTATCCCGCAGACGAACCTGGCTTGTTAGCGCCGCAGTGGGTGGCGAGCTATGCTCTGGGTAAGGGGGCGCCTGATAAGCGTACCGTCGACCCCCGGAAGCATACCGGCTGACGTCCTCGGCGGGCTCCCGTGCAGGCCCTGCGCAGATCGGCTATACGATGCAAATATGGCTCCTCGGCGTCTTCACGACCGCTTTTGGTGCCTATAGCCTCAGCGGCGAGCTGGCTCGGCATCGAGCCCTCGGACGGATAGCATTGTGGCTGGTCTTTGCGCTCAATTGGGCGTTCACCGGGCTCTGCGTGTACGAGTCCTACGTCAGCGCCGGTAAGAAGCTATTTAAGGAATGCGACCCGATGGGAGGCTGGCTGCAGAACTGACTCTTAGGCGCGCAGTTTCCCAAAGTCGGACCGTCGTTGCTCTGGCGAGCGGAGATATCGCCTGGCAATTCTTGCCCGCTCTCTCAGGGCTCATCGGCGTGGTGACACAAGCGTTCCTGACGTCGCACGCCATGGTCGTACGTACCTTCCAAAGCTGCCGGCCCTACGCAGGTCCCGGTAACGTTTCCCTGACGCTTGCACGGGCGGTTTCCTGCAGCTCATTCCGAATACGCGTCTCCGCTACGTCTTCTGCTGCTGTATGGGAATCTTGATCGCGGCGCAAACGACCGGCTTCGTCGCGGCGTGCATCAAGGGTATCTACGTGAGAGCGCCCGTTCAAATCTGACGGCGAGGCCGTTCTGACAGCGCTGAAACCCGACAGTACGTGGTCGGCCGCGAAACCGACGACGCTCTGACCTATAATAGGTCCTTAGCACTGTGGCTTTGGACGAGCGCGGCCGCGGATATTTCCATCTCGCTCGTCTGTTCGTACAGCATTCGCGAACGCCTGCACGGGTACACGAAGGAAACCGACACGATCATCGTCAAGCTCGTCGTCATCTGCTTCAGGACTGCGGCATACACTTCCTTGATGTCGTTGGTCGGAGCGATTGTGGCGACCGCGTTCCGCGACGATTTCGATCTGCGGTCCTTTACCGGTTTCGTGTGAGTCGACGAGGTGCAGACCTCGTCAGGGTGGCAGATCGGCTGAACGCAGAGTCCTTGCAGCTTCTGGCTGTGCACACCTGCGTTATACGGACTCGCACTCTTCACCTTTTCCCGGTCGAGTCGGCGGATCGTTGACCGGCGACCGGCCGTGTCCGAGGCAACCGAGACGCAGCCCGTCATCCGCGTCGAGCGCAAAGGGTACCGATTCGGCGCAAATCCTTCCTGGCGGTCGCATCGGGTCGAACAGTCGCACGGCGGGTCCGCGGCTAGCGCACGTGAAGGCGGAGGCGGAGGCGGAGGCGGAGGCATCGGTCGACCATTGGCGATTCGGGTCGATTGCGAGCGAGTGATCAGCATAGATGAGCCCAGGGACGATCTTGAGGAACATAGGAGCATGAGCTGCGGCGCGAGCGCGAGCAGCGCGGGTCACGAATACGGGCTCAAGCCGCCGATGCTGCCTCGCAAAGCCATGCTCAGCGAGGTTTAGAGGGGCGGATGTAGATATATGTGCGGCTCCTGTTGTACTTGGAGATTCCACAGACCCCAGCGCTGTTTGCTCAGTCCCTGAGAGCCTGTTCCTCGGGGCCCGGCCTGAGCGATGACGGCGGGCGAATGAGCTGATGATTACAACAAGCACGGAGCGCGAGAGAAAGCTGTACAGGCACGGAAAGGCATCGACTATGATCTGCTGGCCGATTCTTGCAGAATGTCGCGGATCGAGCTGTAGGCGGGGGTTCCTCAGCTTCGGAAGGATACGATCTCTCCTGTCAGCGCCTCACCTTTGCGCGCGCACGATCTCGGTCTCGAGGTACTGCGCAGCAAGGAGAACTAAGCAATCCATACGAGGCAACCGTGACAGAGCGCAGCAGAAAGAGACGCGCGACGGACCTTTGCCTTTTTCTCGAGAACAGTCGCTTGCTCGGTCGCGTCCTTCATCTTTTCCCGCAACGTGTTTTCGACATTGTTCCTCGACTCTTGCACAAACCTGCACGATGCGAAGGTCGAACGTAAGCGATCTGGACGGATGGTAGTGCGGCGCAAGGGGGTTCACGTGCATCCTGCCGACGCCGCGATACATGTGCGTCTGGCCCGGTTCGCGCGGCAGTTGCTCGACTTCGCGGAGAGTCAAAGTCGAGAGCTTCTTGTCGCGTTCCTTGGCGTTCAACTGGGCGCGTACGGCCGAGAGCTGGCGGGACGCCTCGACTTGCTGAGACTGGAGTTGGACGAGGACCTGTTTCGGGGGTAGTAGAGACGGGATCAGCGCGGCCTTTATGGCATGGCTGAGCGCTTACTCACCTGTCGTACGTCGTCTGACATGGCGTGTATTTCGTTCGAGAGCTGTCAAGAGGCAGAAGAGGGAACCCGATGGGGACTTTGTCTCGAGTCGCGACTCGACGACATTGTCGGTCGTTTCTCCTCACTCGCCAAACCCCTGTAGACACAAGGTAAGCAGGCAGCTCGACAAGCTCCGTAGAAATCTTGGCATACCTCGCTGCTCCTCGCAACGGCGCGCAATCGCCATGACGCCGTGTGTCGAGCGCCCTTCGTCCTGAACTTTTTTCGCTTCATGGACAGGATGAACTCGCTCGTCGCGTCGTTCCGGACCGCCCTGCGCTTCCAGCCTGCACGGTCACTTGCACCTTGCTGCCGGCCCTATTCGACCGTCCCTCCCACCGAGTCGGCACCTCCATCTGAACCAGCCGCGTCTTCATCCGACTCTGCGGCCTCTCCATCGTCTTCCGGCTCTTCCCAGCTCGACGCCGTCATCAAGAACGTCGCAGCGAGCAAGGGCAAAAGTCGACCAACGAACCAAGGCGGGCAGCGACGGGGCCCGCTCCCTTCGGACTACGCCCAGCTGTACTCGTCCCCTTCAGCCCGGTCGGCGTACGGCGCCAACCCTTCGACGCCCGAACAGATCTGGGCCTTCACCCCTCCCGTCAAGTACACGCCGCCCGTCACTCTCACGTCGGCACGGTCGTTCGCCGTCCGGGACGGGAATGTCGCCCGCGCGTACCGCAACTTGAACCGCACCCTCCGCGAGAACAACATCCGGCTCGAACTGAGGAGGCAGGAACGGTTCGAGAGTCCGAGTAACAAACGCGTTCGGCTCAACTCGGAACGGCACAGGAGGAGGTTCAAGGTCGCCGTCGGAAAGGCCGTCGCCCTCGCCATGCGCATGAAGGACAAGTAGGAGGTAGTCGCGTGCACGGCGTAGAGGCGCACTTCGCAACCTTTTCGCATCTACCGATCGCCAGAGAATGTTCAACCCGAGAGTCTGCACGAGGTCTGAAGCGGTCGAAATGGAGAAAGCGGCAGCGAGCCGATCAAGGAATCATACGCGACCCAGCCCGGCGACAAGACGAGAGAGAAAATTGCTATATGCATGCACGACGTTTCACTGCGAAAATGCTACCTTGCGAAGAAAACCAGAAATGAGGTATGAAGATCGAAAGCTCCGTCTCGCTGACGCTGCAGCGTTCCAAGCTTGAACGCACCGACGAGACGACGCATGCACTGGAGTCCCTGTACGTCGCCTCGCCAGCGCTCGCTATTCCCCGAATGAGCCTTGCACGATCAGGAGCTCGCCTCCTTTGCGTTCTCCTGCGCGGCCACCTTTGCGCGCGTCGACCTCGTCCGGACGCCCTCGGCCACCTCGTGGACCTGCTCGGCCGCCTCGGCGACGGGAACGTCCTCCTTGACCTGGTCGACGACCTCGGCGGCCTTGTCGGCCACCTTCTTGGCCGCGGCCTGAACCTGCGCCTTGGCCTTGGGGGCGGCGGCGGCAGCAGATCCGGGCATGATGAGCGACAGGACTACAACGAGTGCCAGATCAGTTAGGTTTTGGCTCATGCACGACACGACGCGAGACGAAGCGACTCACCGACTCCGAGCATGCCGATGAGGGTGGCAAACACGACACCGAGGACACCTCCCGTGAGCGGGCGCTCGATCAGGGCCTTCTTCGGGTCCTGGAGCGCTTCGTCAAAGAACTGCTGAGCCTTGAACTTTGCCCAGCCGACCGGGTCCGACGCCATATCCGGCTCGTTCGCCGCGGCCTCGTTCAGCTTCTTCGCCGCCTCCTCCTCCTTGGCCTTGTCGGCTTCCTCGAGCGCCTGCTCGAGCGGAGCCTTGACTGCGTACGTCTCCGAGATGAACTGGTCGAGGTCGGATTCGGACGTGCCGAGGTAGATGTTGTCAAACAGGATGCCGTCCGTCATCGACCACAGCTCGAACCCGAGGCCAGCGATGGGCGAAAAGTCGGCGGGCGAGAGGTCCTCGTAGTAGTTCGGGTTACTGCAGGGCGAAAACAGGTTGTATAGTCAGTTTGGCGACCAACGCAAGGTCAGTCATGGTAGAGCCAAAACTCACGCAATCTTGCGCGGAGCCCACGGGCCCTTGTAGTCGGGGTTGTCGATCAGCGGCGCGAACCACTTGCCCTTGTACTCGGCTGCGCACATCGAGTCATATAAGCTCAGTCCGGAGTGGCTCGGGTATCCTCAGAGAGTTGGCTCACGGTTCGGAATCTCGGGACGCTTCCAGGGTCCGCACCCGCTCACGCCGACACACTTCGGGTTCGGGACCTGCGGCGCAATCCAGTCGCCGTCGTCCTCGTCGCTCCACTCTTCAGGCTTCTCGGCATCGGGGTCGGCCACCGTCGCGGGTTCGTTCTCGAGCCAGTCGGCGGGCATGACGGCGTCCGGGTCCTCGATCGATTCCGGCGCGTCCTCGTCCCAGTCGGCCGGTTTGACCGCGTCCGGGTCCGAGACCTTGGGCGTCTCGACCCAGTCGGCCGGCTTGACGTCCTCCGGATCGTCGATCTCCTTGGGCGGGTTGACGGCGGGCGTAAAGTCCTCGAGGAGCGAACCGGCCTTGGCCTTTTCGTTGTTGATCCGGATCTCGTACGTCTGATCGGGCCGGACAATCAGCGAGTAGACGGCGGTCGTCTTGGTGATCTTGGGCGAAGGCGTCGCCTTGAGGTGCTTCTCCTCGATCTCGCCGGTAACCGGGTTCTGATTTCCGTTTTCTTGGCCTCGTCAGCTCCGGCGCGCGCTTGCTGAGTGATCGGCAGCAGTACACGCACCTTGTGACGGAAGATGAAGTGGACCTTGGAAGTCGCGCCGCAGCGGTCCGGACCGAACATGATGGTGCTGTTGATCAAGGCGCAAATCAGTCTCCTGCTTGTAGACCCGGCACTCCATCTCGCGACTCACTAGGGTGTCTTGTCCGAGAACTCTTCAGCATGGATGCCCTACACATAGTGAAGGGGGATCAGTTCCTGTCCGAAAGAGATGCGTACCAATCAAGAGACGGAAACGGACCTCGCTGCTCTCGGAGAGGAGCTTGATGTAGGCGCCTCCGCAGTCGAGGCCCTTTTGGAGCTTGACCTCGTACGAGAGGACGAGCGGCTTGCCCTTGGGGTCAAACACGTCGTCGAGCGGTGCCGAGATGGCGTGGTGGGCGGCCTTTGTCGAGAGGACGAGGCCGAGGTCGTTTTGCAGTCCCGGGTAGACGCTCGGTTCCTCGACTTGCCATTTGCCGACGTACGAGAAGACCTGCCAGTACGCAGTTTCAGTCACCTCTGCGGTGGATATCAAGGAGTGCCGACTCGGTGTGTGTGGAACGTTTCGGAATCCTCTGGGCTCACCTCGCCTTGCCGTTCCTCCTTTGTCGCGCGGGACGGACTCCAACGCGAGTTGAGAGCATCGACGTCCTCGAACTGCTCGACAAAGATCCCCTGGACGGCGGACGGCTGCGGAGATGAGGGCTCAAGGAAGTGTCAGTCAAAAGGTGGTGCCGACGTGGAACTTTGGCCAGTCGACTGACGGTGAAGACGGGCGCCGATTCCGCCGCGACATAAGTCGACAGGGCGAGGACTGCCGAGAGCGGGATCAGAGAGTACCGCATCGTGTCTCTGTTGAGCGCGCGAGGGTCGTGGAGAGTGAGAGAGAGGATCTCGAAAAAAGTTGGTCGGGGCCGCGGCAGCGCAGAAGTGGAGCAGCCACCTTTACTATTGACCTGAATAGTCACTGATCATATTCTCCCTCGTGAATACTCTCGTCGTCCATTTTACCCCACACTTGCGCCGGGTCAGGCTTCTCATCGCCAATCCCCCGTCTGTCGAGACCGTAACCACGCGCAGACTCAGCTCAGCTCAGACGAGAGCAGCACGAGCTCTCTCTGTGGACGACTCTCGACATAGCTCGCACCCTTTCCTCACCACCGACTTCAGCACTCCCTTGCTCCTCGTGTAGCCCCAAATGGCGTACAACCTGCTCAACTCGATCAAGTCGGCGTTCTCGAGCACGTCGGCGACAATCCCGAGGTACATCAACGCCGCCGAAGCAGTCGAGATCGACCAATGGCTCATGGGAGAAGAGGGCGCGTTCACCATCGACCAGGTACCCTCCCTCTCCTGTCCCAAGCTCACAGTGCACGGACCGAAAAGATGATCCTCACTGACATCTCACTCTGGTCACAGTTGATGGAACTCGCCGGCCTGTCAGTCGCGCAGGCGCTCGCGGCGCTGTACCCGCTCGGTCCCGCCGCAGGTCCCGACGAGAACGGGATCAAGCAGAAACGGACCAACGAGCGCGTCCTCGTCTGCTGCGGACCGGGCAATCAGGGAGGTGACGGGCTCGTAGCGGCAAGACACCTCTGTACGCCGCCGCTTCGGGTTGTGACAGGGACGATTGCTCAGACACGAGCGACGAGCTGACATTGCAAACATCCGGCGGATTCGGACAGACCACTTTGGCTACGCGCCTAGCATCTTCTACCCAAAGGTCAGTCCCGGAATAGACCGCTTTAGCGCGAAATGATCGCTAATCACGCCGGGCTCTGCGCCATCCTCAGGAGTCCAAGGGAGAAATCTTCTCGGTAGGTCTTTCATCTTCATGCGCATACTGCCTTCGAATGGGTCGGCTGATAGCCCCCGCATTTCCACAGCGCCTCAAGAAGCAGTGCGAGAACCTCGAGCTCCCCCTGATCGCTCCGCCGCCTTCGACCTCGTCCAGCTTCCCGATGGCTCCCGACGCGCAAGATGTGGCCTTTCGCAGGGCGATCGAGAACTCGGACGTCATTCTTGATTGCGTGTTCGGTGCGCAACCTCACCGGGTCTGTTGGCATAGCTCGCATTGACATACGAGGCTTACATTGCGATATTAGGCTTTTCCTTCAAGCCGCCTGTGCGCGCGCCCTTCGGGACGGTTCTGGACGAGTTCAAAAAGACGTCGAAGCCGATTCTTTCCGTCGACATCCCGAGCGGGTGGGATGTCGAGAAGGGAAACCCGGGTGACGGATTCCAGCCAGGTGCGGACGCCTGCCCAGTCTTGCGGCATACCTCTGCCGCGACGATCTCACAGCTCCGCTGACGCCGTTATGATTCTTCCATACAGACTCGATCTTGTCTCTGACTGCACCCAAGATTGGCGTCAAGGCGTTCGCTGAGGCTGGAGGAAAGCACCTCCTCGGCGGCCGCTTCATTCCGATGTGCGTCATGTTCCCGCCTTTCGCGCAACCGGACTCGTGGGCCGCCCGGACTGACGCGAATTCTTCTTACAGTGAGCTGGAGCGCAAGTACAAGCTCGGCCTGCCAGACTATGGCTCGCGAGGGCAGCAATTCGTCGACATCTCGTTGCACCGGTGAACTGTCGCCCTTCGCTTCTGTCTCTTCTTTCCGCCGCCCGCATACCACTCGCACGCATTGTAAATGTCTTGCACAAGTCCTTCCTGCGCGCTTCTCTACTATTGGCGAGTATACGCTGCGAAAGGGGATTTTCCGTCCCGATTGAAGGAGTTGCTGTATAGTTTGTCCCGGATCGGATCCGGATCACACCGCGCGCAGTCAATCATTCAGTGTCTCTCTAGAGAGTAGCGATCAGGGACCGAATAGCCCTCTCGATCGGAGATTTTTCGCCCGAAGTGGCTCTGCGAGAGGCGATCTTCTCTCTCCGCTGTCCCGGCTCGTTCGTGTCGTCCAGCCAGCCCACGATGCGGCCGCCCGTGTCCAGTCGTAGTCTCGCACGACCTCAACGGTTCGCTCGAGCTGCTGCAAGCCCCACCAACGTCGCTGCGACGCCGTCATCGAGGTCGCCGACCAGTTCCGCGACCGTCCGCCGTCATGCTTCGTCGTCGTCGCGCCTGTCTGCCTGGACGTCCGCGTTGCCCGCCGCGTCTGGTGCGAGAACGGCACCGATCCCGACAGTGGCGGGTCAAAACGTCCGCGTCGCCGATCCGCTCAAGTTGCTCTCTTCCGAGCTGTCGTTCCTCCGGCAGAACATCACGTCGCTCCTCGGATCGAAGCACCCGGCGCTCGACACGATCGCCAAGTACTACTTTCGGGCAGAGGGGAAACACGTCCGGCCGATGATCGTCCTGTTGATGAGCCAGGCGACCAACGGACTCAGCCCGAGATGGACCGAGGTGCAGCAGCGCGAGATGGACCGGGAACAGCAGAGGAGAGAAGGGAATGGGATGGGCGTCGATGAGCCGCTCGAACAGGAAGAGATCCTGATGGACGAGAACCCGAGCATGCTCGAACGCGCAAAGGACCTCCTCCGGAACCCCATGGCCGCCTTCTCCTCCCCTTCACCTTCGACCGACGCTTCGACTTTTGCCTCTTCCTCTGCCAATCTCTTGCCGACTCAGAGACGACTCGCCGAAATCACCGAGCTGATCCACGTCGCCTCGCTCCTCCACGACGATGTCATCGATCTCGCCGCGACCCGAAGATCCGCCCCCTCCGCCCCTTCTCTCTTCGGCAACAAGCTCTCGATCCTTGCGGGCGACTTTCTCCTCGCGCGGGCGTCGCTCGCGCTGTCCCGATTGGGCAGCAACGAGGTCGTCGAACTCGTCGCGAGCGTCCTCGCCAACCTCGTCGAAGGCGAGGTAATGCAGATGAAGGGCAACGTCCCCTCTGCTGCAGGAAGTGGCAACGGTGGTGGATCCGGGAAGGACGCGTCTCGATCAACAATCGTTTCGGCGTCGTCCCTGTCCGGTCGCGGACCGACACCAGAAATCTTTGAGCACTACATGCGCAAGACCTACCTCAAAACGGCTTCGCTCATCGCCAAGTCGGCGCGGGCGACGACGATCCTCGGCGGTGCGGGCTCGAGGCAGGGATGGGTCGAGGGAGAGGCGGTCAAGGACATTGCGTACGAGTACGGGCGGAACCTCGGGATCGCGTTTCAGGTCAGTCTCGCGGGCTTCGACTCTGTTTCTCCCTGCGCAGTAGCACACCTGCTGCGTCGTCAGGTACTTCAAGTGTTGCGCACCGGGACTGACCCCCTCCTCGAGCGTGCACCGGCAGCTGATCGACGATATGCTCGATTTTACCGCTTCGGCTGCCGAACTCGGCAAGCCCGGCGGCGGTGCCGACCTGAAGCTCGGACTCGCGACAGCGCCGGCGCTGTACGCATGGGACGAGTTCCCCGAGCTTGGCGAGTTGATCGAGCGCAAGTTTGACCGCGAGGGCGATGTTGAGAGGGTGAGTTCAGTCCCGGTTGTCTGCGGTCCGGAAGCTGTGGACTGATCTCGCTGGTTTAACAGGCCAAACACCTGATCCTCCGGTCGTCCGGCGCCGAACGGACGTTTGCGCTCGCCGAAGAGCACTCGAACGCCGCCATCGAGGCCCTCCGACGATTACCCGAATCGGACGCGCGCGACGCGCTCGAGAAGATTGCGCGGGACGTTTTGACGCGAACAAAGTAAGAAGGACGGAGACGGGCATATAGACACGAGCATATGTACGGAATCGAGACGCATAACTTAGACCCCGAGCTGAACCTGCAAAAGGGACTTTCCTCGGATGCTATTTCGTGCGATTTACGCTCAGAGCGCACGGCGAAGATATGCATGAAGCAGACTAGTCACGAGTAAGGCTGAAGTGGGAGATGAGTGCAGCCTGTCGAGGAGGGATTCGTCTCGTTTCGCTGCGGCTTCGGGTTCTTCCGTTCACAGAGCTGCGCCAGGATGAGCGTCTACATCGCCTCGGCCAAGCGGACAGCGTTCGGCGCGTTCGGCGGTAGCTTGAAGAGTCTGACCGCGTCTCAGGTGCGCTCCACATCTGCTCTACAGCGTCGACGCAAGCTGACGCCGGCGACTTGCCCCACCCGGTTCCGAACCCCTCTCTTCCGATCTCGCGTGCATCCATACGCGCTCTAGCTCGGAGGACACGCAGCCAAGGCGGCGCTTGCGGAGCTACCAGAAGGCGTCAAAGTCGACTCGGTCATCTTTGGGTGCGTGCGAGCGTGATAGCGCACGCGCGGCAAACCGACTGACGGCCCTCTCGATGAAACCGCGTCAATGCCGTTTCTCCCTACATCCGTTCGCCCGTACAGACAAGTCCTCTACTCGGATCCATCTGCCGCCTACCTCGCGAGGCATGTCGGTCACCTCGCAGGAGTGCCGGTCGACGTCCCGGCTTTGACTGTCAACCGGTCAGTCTTACCCTTTCCGCGCGGCCTTCGCGCGGCTGATCGACATTGGCACCCGCTGACCGCCCGTCCCTTTCTCCGTCGCTTTACAGTCTCTGCGGAAGTGGCTTCCAGTCGATTATCAATGCGGCGCAGGAGATCAAGCTCGGCGAATCGCACGTCGTGCTGACCGGAGGAACCGACAACATGTCCCTATCGCCCTGTGAGCTGTCAATGTCGCCCCGTCCGCGCCTACGCCGCAGTACTTACAGCCAGCCTCCTATACAGACACGCTTTCGGGAGCCTCCCGCTTCGGCACGAAGTACGGCGTCGACCTCAAGCTTGAAGACTCGCTCGCGCAATCCCTGACCGACCGCGTGCCGAATCCGACGTGAGTAAAGTCCATCACGAGCGGCCTCGCACGAGTCACTGTACTGACCGCGTGCATCCCTGGCTGCGCTAGTCCGATGGGCATGTGAGTAATCTTTTGGCTTTGCGGAAGCGGTGAAAACGTCCTAACAGCCAACACGCTGTACAGCACGGCCGAGAACTTGGCGAATCAGTACGGCATTACGAGGGAGCAATGCGACGAGTACGCGGTGCAGAGCCAGCAGCGCTGGAAAAAGGGTGAGCTTGCCCCCGCTTTCTTCCGTATCCTCATCTGCGCGAAAAGCTCACGCGACTACGTCCAAACCTCACAGCGTTTGACGAGGGCGCATTCAACGCCGAGATTGCTCCTATCTCTCTCCCGCCGAAGAAGCGCGGCGGCGAACCGATCAGTTTCAAGCAGGATGAGCACCCGCGGCCGCAAGCAACGGTCGAGTCGCTCGCCAAGCTTCCGTCCGTCTTTGCCAAGAACGGCGCCGTCACGGCCGGTAACGCAAGTGGGATTTGCGATGGTGCGGCGGCGAACGTCGTTGTGAGCGAGGAGGCGCTCAAGCGGTATGGAATCAAGCCGCTCGCCAAGGTTATTGCGTACCATGTTAATGCGGTCGAGCCGACCGTTATGGGTCAGTTCGCCCTTCTTCTCAACTGACCGGCGCGAATATACAGCGAGACTGACTCCAAAGCTGAGCGCACAGGCATCGGTCCCGTCGAAGGCATTCGCGGCGTGCTCAAGAAGGCCGGCTTGAAGATGGAGGACATCGATGTGAGTAGCAGAGCTTTGTCCCTACGAGCTGCACACGGCGTTCCTGCACGTGTCTGACCACTTCGTGCTCTGTCCTGCAGCTCTTTGACGTCAACGAGGCGTTTGCCGCTCAGTGGCTTGCGGTGGCGAAGGAACTGGGTCTGCCGATGGAACGCTCGAATGTCAACGGTGGCGCGATCGGTGAGCCTCGCTGCATCTGGTCGCCGTTGCAAAGCTGCCGACACTCACTTTTCGCGCCTTCGATCCGCAGCGCTCGGCCACCCGCTCGCCGCCTCGGGAGCCCGCATCACGAACAACCTCGTCCACACGCTCCACCGCCTCAACAAGCGGTACGCGGTCGGTTCGGCTTGTATCGGTGGCGGTCAAGCTTGCTCGATTGTGCTCGAGCGCGTCTGAGCTGTCTTCGTTGTGACGTTCCTTGCATATCCTTTTTGCGCGCTGTAATTTCCTAACGAAGCATTGTCCATGATTGTGGCTCGGCCCCTAGCGTGCGCGGTCGAGAGCAGTAGCTCGTCTCCTCAGGCATCGTCCGAATGTGTCGTGGACGAGAGGAGCTGCGGAGCTTTCCTAAGAACTCTTCTTTGTATTTGACCAGATGTATTCGCCAATAGAAGCTGCCGGATTACAATTGGCGAGCGCCTTCACGTGTCACGGTCCTTCCAAAGCGCTACACCATCACGAGATGGCTTGCTGGACTACAGCCAAGGCCTTATGGCTCTTGACTGTCGTACATCAGACGCTCGCCTTGTCCGCCCATTCGCCGAGGGACCTCGAGGCGTTCCCGGCGTACTCCGTCATCTTGTCGCAGAGTCCCGTCTCGAACGAGACTGCGAACGAGTTACTGGCTGAAGGAGCGCAAGTGAGTACACTAAAAATCGGTATGAACCCGTAAAGGCCCTGACATATGCTGACTCTGTCCGTCCACCCTTCCCCCCACATCGAATCGTCGTCGACAGCTCGGCAACGACGCGCACTCGCCAAAACGGCACCTGCTACGATCTCCGAGCGGCCAAGCATTCTTGTGCACAGTCCCCGTCGTCCAAGAAGAGCGCAAAGTCGTAGAGGCGCAGGCCGAAAAGGATGCGCTCGTCCAGGCTACCGAACGCGAGCAAGGACTCGTCAACGGGCTAGCGCTGTTGGAACCGCTCAGGAACGGGTGCCTATACTTGCACGAAGGGTGGTTCACCTACAGCTTCTGGTGAGCGAGCGCGGCCACATGTCCCGGGCGCAGCGAGAATCGCGCAGGGAAGTTGATCCTGCCCTTCCTGCAGCTATGGAGCCGAAATCAGGCAGTTCCACGCGATCCGCGTCGCGGGAGCGATCGGACCGACAGAAGACCCCGAATCGGACGCCTACTCGCTCGGTGTCATGCCGGAAGCGCAAGTTGTCGTCCAGACGCCCAAGTACGGGTCCGGCTCCGCGGCAGCGCTCCAGCAGGAACGGATCCCTGCGAGGCTCGGCGCCGAAATGAGTCAAGGCTTTGGCTGGGACGAAGGTGGGCGGTACCTGTCTCAAACTTGGGCGAGCGGTACCGTTTGCGACAAGACCGGCTTGCCGCGCGAAGTCGAAGTCCAGGTGCGCTCTACTTTTCGTTGCGAGCAGCCACAGCTTCTGATAGCCAACGTCACGTACAGTTCCACTGCAGTACTCAGTCGACCGACCGAATTGCCTGGATCCGCGAAACGTCGAGTGAATCACTTTCTTGCGTTGCTTCCGTGACGGTACGGCGAGCTGATCCGTTTGCCTGCCAGTCTGCCGCTACGTCATGCTCATCCACACGCCCCGACTGTGCGGCGAGCCCGTTTTCCTCGAAGGCAGGCGGACAGATGCCTCGACTGTCGCCGCCATTGAGTGCCAGCCGGTCGTTCGACAATTGCCCGTCGAAGACGAGCTTCAGAACGCTGCTGCGTCGGCCGCCAGACCCGATGTCATTTCTGGCTTAACCGAAACGTCGCAAGGAAGCGTTCAGCAGCTTTACCTTGAGGGCGTGGAGAACGGAGCGACGGGCGAGCAATTGCCGCATCAAGCCGGCAGTCACGAGCACGAGCACGAGCGCAACCTGCCCCAGGAGTCGACTCTCGACTCTGAGCACGACCACGATCACTACCACGATGGCCAAGAGGTAGTCTACGATGAAGAAGAGACGATGCTCACGCTCGTCTACGACCCCGAAACTGGCGAGATCGAATCGGCGGTTACGGATACCGGCGAGGACGTCTTCCTCGACAGTGCCCTGCGGAAATTGCTCTTCGGCGAAGACGATGGGCATGCCGAGCACGCGCCTACCGGCAGCGATAGTCAGGATGAAGCGCACGTCGATATTGGCAGTGACTTCGGCGACCTGCGGCAGATTGTGAGTACTCTCTGGAACGTACTGCTCGCTTGAGCGCTCAGTACTGACCTTCGGGTTGAGCAGATCCACGACTCGATCTCGGATGCTCTGCGTCAGTATGCCCACGGACAGCAAGCCCCGGCGGCGACGGACGCCGAGCCGGGACAAGCGGATCAGCCCGCTCGCGAGCCACCTTTGCTCCATCAGCCACTCGACGACGTCGTCCAGGCACTCCTCGCCGCTGTCCGAGAGCCACAGTATACTGCCACCCAAAAAGAACAGCAAGCGCCTACCGACCGCCAAACCGCAGAGAAGCGCCCGAAACTGCAACCCGGCCTGCATAAGTATCTCCAGCAGTTCGACCGCGAGCGGCAGACGGTGCAGGTCCCGCCGAAGGCGGTTCTCGGAAACGACGAGCACGAGCAGCTGAAGCGACGATTCGCTCGGCGGTACGAGGCGGCTTCGGACGACGAGAAAGATGAGGAGCAGCCGAGAGTGCGGGACGAACTGTAGCACTCGAGCTTATTTACCGCCACAGCGCATGTATAGTATCCATTTGTTCCTCGCCTTGCCCAGACGGACGTGAACGACATCTTGCTATGCACGCCAACGAGCCCACGTGGCTCCATCTCCTCCGACCGGATCTTATGCACAACGCTACGCCTCCTTCGCCTCTTCTGGCTGCGCCTCTTCCTCGGCTGGTGGAGGCACTGCTGACGAGTCGTTGATGTCCATCTTGCCGTAAGACGCGTCCAAAGCTCTCAGGCTGTCCGCGTCGGAGTTCATCAGCAAAGCTGGAACGGATCGGAAACCGGAAGGAAGAGGAAACGCACCGCTCCGTCTCCTTGGCCTGCCGCTCGGTCTCGGTCCGGTTCCGGAGCACGGCGTAGTCCCAGTCGTCGTCGCCGCCTTCCTCGTCCTCGTCCTCGTCGCCGAGCAACAGCTCCGGATTGAACGTGAACAGGTCTCGTCCCGACAGTCCCGACAGCTTGCCCGCCTGGGCCGTCGCCGACTTGGCCGACGAGAGGGCCTGCGCCTCGGCCTCCTTCTTGGACACGCGCGTCTTTTTCCACTCGGCAAACGTCTCCTTCGTGATCGGCGTCAGCTTGGTCTGGTCGAGCTTGTGCCGTTCGACCTCGAGGAACTCTTCGAGCGAGATCTCGTTCGCCTTGGCCGCGTCGTCATTCTTCTTCTTCTGACTCTTGAGGACGAATCCGGGCGGCAGGGCGTGTCGGTACATGCATGTCGGGCCGTTCGGGCACTCCCTGCGTATGGATCATGCTCGCGTCAAGTCCCCGCGCTACGCGAGCGTCAAGTCCCCGCGCTACGCGACAACAATTCGGACCAGAGCCGACGTACCAGAACCACCCATACTTTTGAGACTCGACCTGCACGTCACCAAGAGACGTTTCAGTATCGGACGCGCCAATCACTTGTAGAGCCCGGGTTGTACTCACAGCGTCGAGGAAGAATTTGCAGATGATGTCGGTCGTCGCCTTCAAGTTGCCCTTCTTCGAAACGGCATCGCGCAGTTGCTCCTCCGTCCATGTCGACATGTCTACAAAGGCAGAAAGTGTCAGTTGACCTAACTCCCGGAGGCGGACTGCCGCTTTGCCGCTGTGGCGGGGAGGTCCACGCAGACACGAGGAAAGGCCACTCACCCTCGTCCTTCTTGGTCGCCTCCTTGGCCTCGTCTCGCTGGTCGGCGTACAAACTCGCCTTTTGCGTCTTTCGGTCGGCATCGAGGTTGTGCGAGAACTTGCACTTGGCGCTGCGCGCAATCGCGACAGGCGGATGATCAGCGCTGATCCTTCGCAAGACCAGTTTTCCCAGTAGCGGACTCACCCCTTTTGACACCGGCCGGCTTTGAAGAAAGCGCAGAGGACAGTCTTGGGGTCTGCGTGTGAATCAGGCGTGTCAGTCGGCTGTCATGACTGACTGTACGGTGAAAGCGCGGCGGGGACGACGCACCGACGCCGAACGGGACTTTGGGCTGGACAATCTCGGGGCCCGAGTAGAGCGACGCCTCGAGTTCCTTCTTGGCCTGCTCTGCTCGCTTGCGCTCTGCGAGCCGTTCCTTTTCCTTTTCCTTCTCCTTGACCTCCTTGTTGCGACCTTTTTGGGCCTCTTGCTGGTTGATGATCTGGACCTGCTTCTGGACTTTGGACGACTTGTTCTTGTTCTTGAGGCCGAAGGTCTGCAGCGAGATGAATGAAGCGTCGCAGAGGAGTTGGACGACGATGATGTCGACGCCAGGAGTGTTGCGAACGACGAGCGGCGGGCGAGCAATTGGCAACGCGACGTCAGCGGGAGGCGACCACGGGGAGCTGTCTGAGCAAGTAGGTAGCTTTACCTTGTCCTCTGCGACCTTCTTTGGCTTGTTGTCTTGCTTCTTGGGCGGCATAGTGGTCGACGGTGGTGCGCTGAAGCGACGAGAAAAGGTTGCCGGAACTTGGACTGGACGGCAGAGGGACAGTTGGCTTGACGAATCGAGGTAGCTGTTGGCTGCGAGAGCTGTACTTAGAAGCTAAGAGTCGGCCCCTGGCTAGATTCCCGCTATAGAGAGAGCGGCGACGAAGAGGAGCTCCGACTTTGGGTGACCGACTCAACGCGAGCGATGACAAGTCTTTTTTTCGAGTCGGGCGACTTTACTCTGCAGTCTCGTCGCCTCTTCAGTCTGCTCTGACTGGCAAGTGAATGCTCTCGAGCTGCGCATCGGCACTCCGCTCCTTGCCAGCTCTCGTCTCGCGCGCTACCATGTCGTCGACCCGCACCGCAGCTCGTCCACTCTCGCCGTCAACGCCAGACTCGCCAGACTCGGCTACAACGGCGCCTCACAACAAGAGGCAGAAACGAGACCATGACATCGCTCTCGTCGAATCAGCGCCGGTAAAGACGCCGAGAAAGAGGACGCTCCCGTACGAAAGAGGGATGCACCTCGCCCCCATGGTTCGCATCGGAACCCTCCCCGTCAGGCTCGTCGGTCAGTCTCCCATAGAGCGTCTTATGCGGCTCGGTTTATCGTAGACTGACCACTGAAAGCGGTTCACCACGTGGCAGCCCTCGACTATGGCGCAGAACTCGTTTGGGGACCCGAGATTGTCGACAAGGCCATCATCGGCGCCGAACGCAAAGTCGACCGTGAGTCTCGGCGCACGGAAAGGAACGTCTCCTTTCTCACGAGCAGATTCACTGACACATAGAGTTACCCGCCCGATTCAGCCCGAACCGGCGTCGTCTCGTTCTGCAAGAACGGCCGGTCCATCTTTGATTGCCACCCGCTCGAGAAACCGCGCCTCATCTTCCAACTCGGCAGCGCCTCGCCCGAACTCGCCGTCCAGGCGATCAAAGTCATCGAGAACGACGTCGCCGGCGTCGGGTTGAACTGCGGCTGCCCGAAATCGTTCAGCCTGTCGGGCGGGATGGGCGCCGCGCTGCTCAAAGAACCCGAAAAGCTGTGCTCGGTGCGGGCATGGGCCCTTTTGTGCGCTGCTTCTCGTCACCCAACTTTACTGATCCGTGCCCACCGCTCCTGCAGATCCTCACTGCCATGGTCAATGCGACCGACCTCCCCGTCGATGCCAAGATCCGCCTCTTGCCCCTTCCGCCCAAGGGCGCAGACAGCCCCAGCGCCGTAAGCTCGACTCTCGCAACGCCAGCAGCAACACCTCCGCTGCCCTTGGCAGAAGCTGCCCAACCGACCCCGTCTGCCGTCCTCGAACCGACCGTCCCGCCGACTTTGACCGTGCCGTCCGAACCGCCTCAAAGTGCGGGCGCCTCGGAGGTTGCTGCGCCGGCGAGCTCGAGCGCGGCAGTTGAACTAGGCGCGCCGACTCTTGCGGGCGAGGACGACGAACCGACGCACGCCCTCGTCGAGCGGATCTTCTCGACCGGGATCGCCAACTTGACGGTCCACTGCCGGACGCAAGAGATGCGGTCTCGCGAACCGGCGCTGCACGAGCGGATGCGCGGGATCACTCGGATGGGACACGAACGAGGGATTCCGGTCGTCTGTAACGGGGACGCGGTCGGTGGTGGCAAGGAAGCAGGGTGGGGCAACTTTGACGAGGTGTGCGAAAAGACGGGTACGTTCCTTGTCCTGGTTTTCTATGCACGATCCGTATTCACTCGCTCATATGGTACCACCGGCAGGCGTCTCTTCGGTCATGATTGCTCGAGCGGCCGAGGCGAACCCGTCTTGCTTTGCCAAGAGCGGTCTCTCAGATCCGATCACCGAAGTCATCCCGCGATTGATCCGAGCGGTACGTTCTAATTGCGTGCTCTAGCGATGGGTCAGCAGTTTGACGCGAGTACTGCAGGCGATCGCGACCAACAACCACTACAGCAACACGAAATACATCCTGAACGCGATGTACCTGTTCAGCTCGCCGACGCCACCGTCTCGCGAAACGAACCGCGATATCAAGCAAAAGATGAACAAGGCCAAGACGTACGAGGAGATGGCGGCCGCGTTCGGGATCGACGCCGAGGAGGTCAAGCAGTTGAGAGAGGAGGCGAACGTCAAGCGGATCGAAGAGCTCGTGCCGCGGTGGACTGCTCGTCGAGACGAGATTGTAGCCCAAGAAGGCGAGATCTAGAGTGGCCCTTCTGTTGCTGGACGGTAGAAATGTCACCCGACCTTGCCTCTCGCTCTTTTCACGTGATGTGTGCGCGAACTCGACAAAAGGGCGCCGCCTCTCTTTTCCCATCTCCCTTGCTTGCACGTGAACAGTCAATATCAGCATATACACTATTCATCGAGCTAGAGTACGAAGTGCCCTTCACCGGCTCAATTTCCGATAATCGTCCACCTCGCTCGACGCCTTGTGACGTCGTTGACGCTTCCTCGCTTTCCCCCATCGCGCATGCTCGGTCGCGTCGAATCGCAAGTCTTGCCAACGCTCCGCAGCAGATCCAGGATGTACGCCAGCGCCGCAGCTCGTGCAAGTGGCGGGCCCTCGCCGCCTACACACTCGTCGTCGCCGTCGCAAAAGTCGAGCGGAGCAGAATCGACGTCGGCGTCGAAAGGTCCGCAATGGAGAGCGCCGCATCCGGGTCACAAGCCGCATCGTTATCGACCGACAACGAAGCACGCCGAGGACCATGTCTACATCCTGACCCTCCGGCTCACCGACTCGCTCCACGATGAAATGAACCGACTCCGGACGAAATACTTCCCTCCCGAACGGCTCAAAGTCCCCGCCCACCTGACGCTCTTTCATGCATTGCCGCATTCGGAGATGGCGACGATCACGGGAACGGCCGAGGAAATTGCGGGCGAAACTCGACCTTTCGAAGTGACGACGGGACGGGCATTCAAGCTAGGCAAGGCAGGCGTGGCGATTTCGCCGAATCGAGGCACCGACGAAGGCGCACACGTCCACGCGCAGCTTCGCAAACGGTGGGAGCCCTTCCTGAGCAAGCAAGACGCGAAAGGGTTCAAGGCGCACTGGACCGTGATGAACAAGGTCGACGACGAGGAAAAAGTGGAAGCCGCCTTTGCCGAACTCTGCGAGTGGGCCAAGCAGGAAGGCGCCACAGGTCAAGCCGATGGTCTCGTCCTGTGGCAATATGACCATGGGCGGTGGAAGTTTGAGCGCGACTTCCCCTTTGCGGGTCAAGCGTAGACGCATCGTCTGAATAGAACATTTCTCGATTCTACGCGCAAGGGAGAACAAAGTGGAACAAGGAGTGTCTGTCGGGGAAAGGATTAGGAGGAAGTGTCGCGGCCGTGCTCTGGGTGATTCAGGTGAAGCGCGCCAATGTCAGGATGATCGTCGCCTTCACCTCGCTCAGCGTTCGAGGTGACCCCGGGAACGCCACCCAGCGGGGCGCCGTACATGCTCATACTCGGCTGTTGAGTGTGACCGGGCATGAAGCCGCCGAACTGCGAACCGCCCAAGAACGTCGGCGACGCCGGAATGGCTGGAGCACCGGTGAAGCCGAAGGGGCTCGGCGCGAACGGCATCGTCGACATCGGCGGCATCGATACATGCGCCGGCGACGACATGCCGCTGCCCGGCGATGAGAACTGAGCCATGGCAGCCATGTAGGCTTGCTGAGCGGCTTGTTGGGCGGCTTGCTGCGCGGCGGCCTGTGCGGCGAACATGGCCTGCTGCTGCTGCAGAGCGGCTTGCGTCTGGAGCGGGCGCCACATAAGTCAGGACGAAGCAGATGCGCAGAAGAGATAGATGAAGTGGGGTACGTACCGCGTTAGCATCGCCGCTGTGCTGAGGCTGCAAGGTCGACGGGGCACCGCCCTGTCCGCCCATCTGCGAACCGGGACTCGGCATGCCGGGGAACCCGCCGAACCCGGCCATACTCGGCGGAGCCATCGCGCCCATCATCCACGGGTTCGAGCCGCCGTAGCCCATTGAGCCCATTGCCATGGGGTTGAAACCGCCGCCGAACTGCGCCATCTGCATCTGCTGCTGCATCATTGCGATCTGCTGCTTCTGGAGTTCGTCGAGCTGCCGTTGCCGCTGCTCGGCCAGTTTGCGCTCCTTCTGTTGTTCTGTCAGAGCACGACCGACGCCGCCCGTCCTTTCCTTCTCGCGCTGGTGCGATGTAATCGCACCGACAAGTCCAGTCTGCGGCGGCGGAACCTTTGAAGGGAGGCTGACGAGCGTGCTGCCACCATCTCGCGCGGCGCTCTCTTGCGCGCGAGCCGACCGCTCTTCCCGTTCGAGGATACCAGTGGCGAGGAGGCCGTGCGGATTCAGCGCCGGCTTGCGATTACCGCCTTCTTCGTTGTTGACGATAGTTTCGGCGCGAGCAGAAGGCGCAAGAACAGGAACACCGGCCGTGTAATCGTAGAATGACTGACGAATTGACGACTCTTGGCCAGTGCCCCGCTGCGGCGAGCGACTGTAGTGGCGAGGGACGGGCGGCGCAGGCTCAGCGTGCGAATTGGACGGTACCGGCGTCTGATCGCGAGACGTTCCTCGGAGGCTATGCGATGAGGTAGACGGCTGGAGGCGCGGGTGCGATGTTGATGGTCGAAGCTGCTGCACCGGCTGCGGCTGCTGGCGGGCCGGAGCTTCCTCCTCATCATCCTCTGTTTCGTCTTGCTCGGGATCCTCCTCTTCGTCGCTATCTTCCCACATCTTCTTCTTCTTCGGTGCCGCTCCAGGTGCACGGCCTGGCCGGGTCAGCGCCGCATGCTGCGCCTGCTGAGCGAGTTGAGCTGCGGCGATGCGCTCATCGCGCTTGTTCTGAGCGAAGGACGACGGGAACGACGAAATGTCGGTTTGAGGAGGCGTCTGCGACGGAGCTGAGGGTCTGCGGGCTGCACTCCGAGCAGGTACAGCCGGAGGGGAAGGAACGACCGCGCTGACAACCCTCGGAGACGTCGATTCGGCCGCGCCGTAATGCTCGTCGCTCGGGGACGGCGGCACAGCGAAGGAGGAATGCTGAGGCGGCCCGAACTTGAAGGGCTGCGGCGGCATGGCAGGGGACGGCTCGACCGAAGACGCGGTGTGCGGAGTCGTCAGCACGGGCGAACCGGCTTGCTCGGCAAAGTTGATGGCGGCAATCAAGTCCGAGTGGATGACGGGCTCCTCCGCGTCATCGACGCTGCCGCGATGCATATCTCGCGCAAGGACGTCGGGCTCTGCCGCTCGTACCGCAGGCTTTTGCGACGTCTCGACGCGCAGAGGTGGAGTTCGCGAGCGGGCTTGCTCCTCCTGCGAGTCCGGCACGCTCAGTCGAGTCTCCCGCGGCGGGATCGCGAAGGATTCCTCCGCCGGAGGGTCTGACTTCAGCAGCGCAGGCGCAGACTCAGCATCGTCGATTCGCTGAGAGGCCGGCGCAGGATCGCTGGTCGGACCAGCGAAAAGCGGACGGGTGCTGAAGGCCTGGCCGGTCGGAGACTCGAGCGGCAGGTCCTCGGGACTATCGACGACTTTGCCGGCGTGAGCTTGACTGACGCGGGTTCCGAGAGAACGGTCGGACTGCTCGGCGGGGTCCTCCAGGCGAGTCAAGGCAGCTTCTCGAGCAGAGTCAGCGTTGACAGTCGGATCGTCGGAAGCTGCCGGCGCAATCGGGACCGAGGCGGCATGCGCGCCATCGGTCGACGGCGCGGTGACAACGGGGACGGGAGGCGGGAAACCTCCGGCGCGGGACTGAGTAGGCGAATTGGCGAGGTACGGCAAGCCCGGCGAAGCGCTACCATCGCGGTCATCTTGACCCGAGACGAGGGAAGGTGCACCGGGCGACGGCAGAGGCGCTCTGGTAGACAAGGGGGTGGCGGACAAGGATGAATTCGCGCCGTACGGTTGCGACGTGCCGAAATCGTCTCGCTGAACATCGTTCTGCGGCGTATGTTCCTTCGCAAGTCGTCCCTCAGTCTGGCCGTATTGACTAGACCTGAACTTTGTGTCAATCATGGCGGGTCGCGCCGATCCGGGGTACCCAGTGTTCTGGTTCTGAGGCGGGCGGCCGAAAGCAGAAGCAGGTACCGTCTTGACCGGAACCGGCGGAGACCGCTCGCGGGCAATGTCGGAACCAAGGAACGCCGTATACGTGGCGAGACCACCTTCGCTGCTGCTCTCGCCTCGGCTGCCGTTACGACGGTCGCTGGGCGAAGATGACCGCTCGGCAGGAAGCTCGCCGTGCGAGGACGACCCGTTTGCGTGCCCTTTGTCCGTCCCTGTAAAGGGCGAGACATTGACGGGCGCTTCAGCGGTTACTCCGTATCGCGACGAGCGCCGGTCCTCCGTATTAGGCTCCAGTTCGCGGACTCCATCTGCCGCGTTCAGCTGCTGAGGCGGCCGGACATTCTCGGCCGATAGCGCTCGGGGAGGAGGTCCGCCCTCTGCGCTGCGGGAACGTCCGCCGTTCGTGACTTCCTCCACCAACGAGCCTTCGCCAATGGTCGGTAGGACCGGAGGCAGCTGCGTTGTCATCTCACCACGAGGAGAGGGCGGCCCTGCTCGTGGTTGAGACGTCGCCACATCGTTTCGCTCCGCATCCGTCGGCGTCGGTGATGCGACAGGGGAAGCGGAAGCGGAAGCGGGAGCGGGGGGAAGAGCTGCAGGGCGCACGCCTCGCATACGGTCGAAAAGGATGTCTGAGCAGGATCGTGTCAGCTCACCTCTCGATATACCCGCACGGGAACACTCACTATGGAACGTCGCGCGAATCGCCCTTGGTCGGCTTTCGTTGACGTTGAGGCCATCGACAACTGTTGAATGTGCACAGTCAGCTCGGAAGCGCGATCGTTCCGCGGAAATTGCTTGCTCACGCTCGCGGTCGAGGAATTGACGATCTCGGTGCGGGCCGATAGGCAAGGCGAAATACAACGAGTTTGGGTCGCGCGGATCGAACGAGAAGTTTCGTGGCCGACCGTACAGCTGCGAGGCCGTTTCATCAACGCACGCCGAAGAAGGCGAGACGAACTCGCGGCAGGAACGTACCCGGAAAACGTCTGCCAGCGCAACAATCCAGTGCAGCATGTCCATCAACCCGCCCTCCTCGAGCATGAGAAGACCGAAGCCTTGCTTCTCCGCTCGTCCGCCGATGCCCCAACCGCTGTTCATATAGCCATCCGACGGGTCTAAAAAGGTGCCTTCGATTTTGAAGAGGGTCGAATGCTCCAGCAACGCCTCCGACTCGGGAAAGACGGCAGAAGCTGCGAAGTCGGGAGGAAGTCAGTTGACTGCAAGCGAAGCGAGATCTGCGTAACGAAGCGCACCGTAAAAGACGTGCTGAGCGATGCAGATCGGTTGGTCGCCCTTCCTTGGTTTCCGGTCATAGAAAGCGATCGTGCTGTAAGCGCCTTCACCTGGCAATTCCTCAACGGCGACGACGCTCTCCTCCTTCTTGTCCTTCTTCGAGCCGAAATTGAGCAGACTCGTCCGCTTCGACTTTTTCTCCTCGACTGGCGGCATTGCGCCGGCATTCGGGCCACCTGTGCGAGTTGGGACGTTGGATCCTCGCAGGACGACCGCCCAAACGCGGCGCCACTCGGTGTCACCGGGGAGCCGAACCTTGATCCAGTTCTCCATGCGACCAGGGGTCGAAGGAGCAGGCTTCGCGCCCGGAGAGGTCGGCAGACCGGCTTCAAAGCCTTGCCAACCCTGCGGACGGGGCTCGCGGAGACCGATGAGCGAGCCGGTCCAGATTTCGTTGCAGCGCGACCGCTCCCAGACCGACAAGCGGATCGCGTTGATCCACATCTGCGACAGAGTCACGCGTCAGGAAGTCGTCGATCGGCATTGTGGACGGTCTTTGCCTCACGGTGAGCGATTGAAGTGACGGCGCGCAGAATAGGATCCGATTCGCGCCCGCGCTGTTGAGAGCAAACTGGAAGATCGTGGGCGTCTTGGGACCTCGCGGTGAGGGCGGAAACGGGTGCACAAAGGCGTCTTGCAAGTTGAGGTATTGTGGCGGAACCTACGAAGCACGCAATGTGAGCGAAGCATAACGAAGGCAGAATAGAGGAGAGAACGAGCTTACCGTTCGCCCGTTCCGAGCGGCTTCCTCCATGTCTGCCGCATTCCAGGTCGACATGATGGTGCCAGACAGCTGAACGAACCACTTTGCCCACTGCGCCTCGCCCGCTGCCGGCATCTTGCCGTCCGGTCCAGCTTCGACCCGTTTCATGAGGAAGCCTGCGGTCGCGCAGAGATTCAGCCCAGTGTTTATTATAGTATGCGGTTGTTTCTCTGCTTTGCGTACCTTCGGCGTAGAATTTGCTGCTCTTGAGCAGGGCGACCGCGCGGCTCAGGTCGTGCAGCGGTTCTCCCGCGATCGTTTGCGGCTGTCCCGAGGTGCTTTGCCCGAGGAGCGAGCGTGAGCTGGACGACGGCGGAATCTGACTCGTCGGACGCGACGTGGCAGTCGAATTGTCTCGGGCGTGGAAAGAGGCGTTCGAGCCAGACGGAGCGGGAGAATGGCGGGATCCGGAAGGGTACGGCCGGTTACCGCCGGGACCGCCGACGGGGGACAAAGGCGCAGGCGATCCTTCTCGGTCCATTGAGGCTGTACTGCTATTGAGACCGCGCGGGTCTGGCCCAGTCGGGCCGCCCTGAGGAACGCCGTAGCTGCTCTGTCGACGGTAGCCCTCCTGAGGCGGCTGCTGGAACGACGGCCGCCCCTGTGCCGCGAGCTGCTGCTGCTGCTGCTGCTGCTGCTGGTACTGATCGGACGCCTGATAGCGCGCGTACGCCTGCTGTTGCGGCTGCGGGTCCATCGTGTTGATCGATCAATGACGCGCAGAGGACGCTTCGGTTCGTTTCCGAGTTCACGGTCTCCGCGACGTAGAACGAGCTGGTTTGTCGTCCAAGACGAGCTGAGCGGTTTGCTGTCCCTTGAGGTCACGGGCGTGTCGAGTGTCGGCAGCCGAAGGACGGACGGTTGACGAGACGAGGCGGTGAATGCGAGCGAAGGAGCCTGCGCTGCAGACGTGGCTGGCTGGGACAAGTTGAGAGAACAGTACGACACTGGAAGCAGCTATGAGAGCTTCGACAGGGCAGTCAGTTGCTCAGCAGAGCTTTCGCGCAGGTTCCGCAGTCGATGACCCGGCCGGGAAGGCGAGAAGGAGGGGGGCGCTCACCGGTCCACCCCCTGTCTCGACTTGGAGAAGAGATGCGAATGCGAGTGGAATTACAACAAGCGTAGTGACCGCAAGGGTTATATGCACAGGACAGTATGTACTTTGGTTGCAAGTGAACGCTCATTCCGAAACGTCAGACAGCGGTTCGAGGATGACCGCTGACTTGCGCTTCTTGCGGGCGGGTTGCGTCCGCGCAGGGACGTCGATCGCTGCAGGAGCATTGCCCGCCTCTCGGCCAGAGCCAAGGTCCTCATCCGACGAGTAGACGCCGCCATTCGCCGCAGCGCGAGCATCCCGGCGCTCCTTTTCGGCTCGTTTGCGAGACGCCGCCGTCGACTTCTTGCGGGGTTTAGCCTTGGTGGACGTTGCCGCTGTAAACGAGTATGTCAGGCGCAGAGCCCGAGTCAAGAGGCTGTGGGAACGTACGTTTGCTGGCGCGCTTGCGCTTCTTCGGTTGCGGGGCCTCGACAGCCTCGTCGGCGGAACCGACTGCGTCGTCCGCCATTTCTTCGATCTTGCCGTGGTCGCCGGTCTTTGGCGACTGCGAGCGATCCTTCCAGGCCTGCGAGAAGTGACTCGGGATCAGTCTCGGGTGAAGGAGCGTTTGTGTTCATGCGAGGAGCGCTTGTGTTCATGCGCCTTGAGACACACCTGGACGACATTTTGCAAGCGTTTGCTCGCGTATTTAGGCTGCTTCTTGCGGGCGAAAGGTCGCTCTCCAGCGCTGTAGTCGAAACTGTAGATTGCGCACAGCGTCAACATCGATCGCGACGGTTTCCTGGAGGCTCGATCGCGCTCACAAGTCCGTCACCATCGCTTGAGCCTTCAGCGTGCCCTCCTTCCGCTCCTGCTCCCGCTTGATGAGGGGCAACAAGATCGAGTCGGACTTGGCCTGACCCCATCCGAGTGAACGGTGCAAGTACCTGTTATGCAAAGTCAGCGAGCAAGCCTGTCGCAACGAAGGAGTCGCACGCACATCCGCAAGCCATCGAGGTCGACCGTTCCCCACGAAAAGCGTTCCTCGCTATCGTCGACAACAGGTCGATAGTAAGCTTGCCGCTGTTGGTCATAGAGCACAAGTCAGCGCGGTCAGGATCGGACGGGTCGTGAACCTCACTCACCACCTCTGCGCTCGGCCAGCCTTGGTCGATAACGAGTTGGCGGTGTCCGCTCTTCTGTACGAGGGCAAGTAGTATGAGAAACATTGACATCGATGGCTTAGGCGCGGAGGAGCTTACGAAACGTTTCTTCCAGGACGTGTTGGTGTCGGCCTGCGTGTCGACGCCCTTCTGCACCTTGTCCCACCAAGCGCGGAAGTCTTTGAGACCGTCGTCGCCGGGGAACTCTTCGAGAAGCTCACGTCCAGCGACGACACCGACGCCAGGAAGGCCATCCGTGTAATCGCTACCGAGCAGGTATGCGAGACGGACGAGCTTCGAACGGTCGAGGCCAATCTCGCGTTCGAGGTCGGCGAGGAGATAGCACTCGACATACTTGGCCTCGTTGAACATGTTGCGATAGATACGCGAGCCGCCGAAGAGGAACACGTCCGAATCGTCGGTGACAATTCCGTCGACCAGTTTCCGCTCAAGAAGAGAAGCGCATTCGGCCTCGGCTTCTGATGGAGCATCGACGAAAGGGATCCCGAAGAGGACGAGCATTTCCTGCAGAGTCGTATGTCAGAGCTTGGGCTGTCACAGGAAGTCGACAACGAACGCTCACTCTGATGTCGATGGCCATCTGCCGAGTTACGCCGTCGGCATTACGCATCTCGGCGCGCTTTTGCGCCGACAGCCGTGCCACCTCCTTCTCTGCCTCGACTCGCATGGACTCGATCGAGCCGTTCCTCAACTGCGCCATGACGTCGGCGTACGCTTCCTCCTCACGGATCATGGCAAGTGCCGCTTCTTCGGCGTCCGGGTCGTCATCGTCGAGGAACAATGGCTGATCGCCAGCCTCGCCTGAGGCGCGTGGCCGTGGGGACGGACTGCGACTCCAATCCGAGAAGAACTCCTCATCGTCTGCCGGCTGTCCAGGTGCTGCAGGACCCGAGCGGACGTTCGTCGGGTTCTCGAGATCTTCGAGGTATTGCACAGTCGGACGAGGCTCGCTCGTCTTCGTCACGGATGGTGTCGCAGCTTTGCTCGGACCGTCGTCGAGCTTCTCTACGTGCGGCGCGCGAATCGGCCCCTCGAGCTCGTCGAGATACTGGACGATTGGCTCCGCTTCGGCACTCGTGGCCGCCTCGGCGGGACGCGGCGTTTGCTGCGACGCGTTTTCGCGAGCCGCTTCGGCCACGGCTTCTGGCTCAGGAGAAGGCATGCTTGCGAGGACTTCAGGCAGGACCGCCATTTCTGCCGTTTGAATGGCGTCGAGCGCCTGCTCCGACGTCGGGACGCTTGCGGGAAGCTCCACTGGCGAGCGCCCTCCGTTGTACGACGGGCTTCTGCGAGTTTGAGGCCGTACGGGAGGTGCGGACCGCTTCAATGTGACGTCGTTCATCGCTGCACGCGTAGCGCTGCCAGTGTCGTCTGTCGCGCTTTGAGCGAAATCTTGTGCGCGGATGCCATTACCGGCGCTCGGCTCCGGAGAGGCGACGTTCTGCTGCGAAGCTTCGAAGCGCTCGAAAGGGTCCGGAGATGGAGAGAGCCGGATCGGAGCGATCGGCTCGTGGCCAGGTCCACGAGGTAGCGGGGCGAGCTTGCGCTTAGGCGACTGCTCCGTGTCCGACTCAGAGTCGGACGGCAGCACGCTGTCGAGCAGGGACCGAACGGGCATGGTCGATGCGGATTGGGCCGCTGTCGCCGTCGCATGATCGTCCGCAACCGATGCTCTGCTCGAGCGCTGTGCTGGGGCCGGCGGCGGCGCTGGCGTGGTGGACGCGACTCCGACTTCCTCAAATTCATCTGACGCATCCGTGTCGGAGAGGATTATCTGCTCCGGCGGCGCCGTTGCCGAAGCTGAAGCATGCTGCTTCGGTACCTGCGCTGGCGGAACATCGACGTATTCGAATTCGTCGTCCGTTTCGCTGTGCGGCGCGGCAGAGGGTGCCTGCGGAGCTGGAGGAATCTTGACCACAATGTCTCGCGCAGCTGGTGTCGTCGCGGCCGAGCGGGTCGGATTGCGTTCTCTGCTGTCTCGGGGTCGGTCGCCGAGCCGAGCGGTGCTGTAATTGTCCCCCGGCAGCGGAGGGCCGTGCTGAACAGACTCATAGAGAGCTTGCTGAAGAGCCGGATCTGCTTCTTCCGGTCCACCTTCACCGTGGAAGAGACTATTTGAGCCGTTCGGTACAGCAGATGGTTGGTCGAGGTAGGGGTCGAGCTGCCCCGCGCCTTCTTTCGCGGCGAATCGTGCAAAGATAGCCTCTTCGGCGAGCGCGCGACGAGCTTCAACGTCCGGAGTTGGCAAGCCGACCGTCGTTTTCCTGAATGAGCCAAGCAGTGAGTAATGCGCCGACTCGATGCGAGGTCCAGGTTGGGCTTACTCGGGCGAATCGAAGCCAACCTCCTCGAACTCGTCTGTATCGGTCCGCTCATCGACGCTCTCGTCTGTCGTCGACTCGATCGTGATTGGGTCGGTGTTGGAGATCTCAGGGTTCTTCACACCGAGCACCCACCCGCCGCCCTTGCTGGCGTCCTGCTTGAGGAGAACGTATTCGCGGTTGCGCTGGCCGGCGACGCGAGACGGGATCGCGATCGCCGATTTGCCGAGCTCGTCGGTGATGGATAGCAGCTTTTGCGTGTACGAGTTGCGCTCCATAAGGTGTTCGATCTGGGCTTTTGAGAAATCGATCGCGGCGGTTCCTCGCATTTGCTGCACGCGCCGGTGATTGACTTGGCGAGTCTTGATCCGGAGGTCGCCGATGATCTCGTACTTGACCTCGGTCGGCAAGTCACCAAAGAACTTGGAGTTGAGATCGAGGTCCTCCGGCCGCAACTCGTCGAGAAAGTCGCGCAGTTCTTCCTCGGTCGCGATCCGAGGATCTGACGGTTTCGCGCGAGACTCGAGCGACCCTTCGATCCGCGGCAGCGCATAGTCGTCCCTCAAGACATCTCGACGCGGCTTTATGGGCGAGACCGACTTGTTCAGGTCCTCGAGGTAGACGGGCTTGTCGTTTGCCGCGGCGGTTTTGCTCGCCGAGTTGTCCTCATTGTCTGACCATTCTTGACCCGCCTCGGCCGCAGCGATTCTCTCCTTCCGACTGCAGCAGTGCTGTGTCAGCTCTTGCTCTGTCATTGCGAATGAAGATCACAAAAAGCTTACCGAGCGATCTCCCGTTCGGCCGCCGCACTTCGCAGTTGAGCGGCAAGAAGTTCCTGCGCCGTCTTGGCGAGATCCCTTCCGGCGCCTTGCTTCCTCCGTCTACGTTGTTCCTGCATGATCCATGTGCCGTCAGCGCCTGCGACATGTAAGTCGGCGAGACGATGGATCTGCCTCACGATAGTCCGCTTCTTCAAAGTGGGGGCGTCACCGTCGAAGACGAAGACGGGCTTGACTCCATAGAACAGCAGCTTCATGATACGGCGAAATGTGCCCACTGTCGGCGGTCCAGTAGTACTCCGTCAGCCCCCGGACCGCGACCGAGTCATCCGAAAGAGGTTGAGCGACGCAACTGATGTGAGCGCCATAGATGACGTCGCCGGTCTTGCGGTCTCGCGTCGCCATCTGGAACTGGTACAGCCACATGCTCGCATCGATCGCGAGCCTCTTGTCCCTCAGCGTCTCGAGCGTGACCGGTCGTGCCACGGGCTGCAGCAGGGTCCAGAGCCCGTGGACGCCCTGCGAGCACACCGTTCCACGGTGAGTCTACATGCGGAATGCGATCGTAAGCAGGGTACTGACCATGGTGCCAGCGTCAAGCGAACTCTCGTTGTGGTGAGTATGTTGACCCTCGACCAGGAGTCGCTCTCCGCTTTCACGCGCAAAAGGCGGCCAGGAAAAAGTTTCGCGTATGACGGTGTATCAAGTGGACGAGTATAGAAGATCACCAGCTGAGTTGGTCTATATGCACTGATCTTGTTCTCCTACTGGTGGACGAGAAGAGGAATCCGTCGAAATCGTATGAGGGCGGCTGCCCAATTGCCCACTCACTTCACTTCCCCTGCAATGTAGCGACTTGACGGCGGCGGCGCCAGAATCTTCTTATCCAGCTCGGCTTCGGTTCGTCGCCCTCCAGGGCTGAGCGCGCCTGCGGGACGAATCTCGACGGTGACGAGGTTCGTCGACTTGGCGGTGGCGAGCTTCGCATAGGATCTCGCAGCGCCATATCAGGTCCACGCGCCGCATTCTGCTGCCGATGCAGGGCAGCGACGGTCAGCATCCATTCAACTGAGGAAGAAGAATCGAAAGGACGGACGAACCTTGCCGGTGAGGCCTGAAGGCAAAGTAGCGGAACTCGGGCTCGTCGTTGGTACCGTCCGAAGGCCCTGCAAAGATGAGCGCGTCAGTGTTACAGGAATCTGCAGAAGCTGACATGCAGTGTCACTTCAAGCAGTCGCCGCGCGAATTCGAACGCTCTCAAGTAAGCATTTTTGGATTCCTTTACGGAAGAGGCCGAGAATTGACGCTCTGTAGTCGCCGCCTCCCAGGCCCCCGCCTCCTGCAGACTTTGCAAGATAGTGTTGTATATGGCAGGATGTAATATGTCGGCGGCTCGACCTGGCTCCCGTACGCAGCGTAGCCACCGTTCGTTCGACCAAAAGTCGCCGCGACGATTTTCCTCGAGTTCCTCTTTGATCGCGTATGTCATACGGAGCATGAAATAGGCGCGAAAGGTGGTCAGACTGTCGATGCGTTGTGCAGACAGGACCGATAGGGCTTCGGCGAAGATGGCCTCGGGGTGCAGGATCCGGACCGTGGCGGTATCCGGAATCACCGTCCGAAGGCCGATCGAGAGCAGCGCGGCGCCAGCATTGGCCCACGAGACGTCGCGGATGCCGTACTTGATGGATACCCCGTAGCGCTCTGGCTGAACGTCGAAGCTGATGGACAAACCGCCATGCCCATGGTCGCGTACTTGCCGGACATCCCCGTCATACAGCTCGGCCCGGGGCACGATAACGCGTGCAGTACCTGGAGAGGACGCCTCCAGTTCAATACGGAACGCCGCGGGAAGGCAAGAAAGAAAGCTTGCATACCTGGACTGACGAAAGTTGACGGGCCGAATGGGGACAAGAGCGCCGAGATGGCGGCGTTCTGAACCGGAATCGCCTCTCCCGGCCTGCGTCTCTCGGTGTGGACGATGAAGCTGGCTGGCACCACTTCGCCCGGCAACAAGTGATGAAGGAGGAAGGAGAGTATCGGCGTTTGCGAAAATCGCGCCCGATTCTGGCGTACCGACAGGAACTCCAGCACTTGGAAAAGGAGAGCAGGCAAGCCTGTGTGGTGAAATCTTGCCAGCAAATGCTTGACGCAGACGATTACCCCGAGCTTCGGCGTAATAGCTGTCAGAAACAGACGCTTACCGGTCATGGCGAGTCTGGAGTCCGGGTAAGCCCCTCCGGCGCGCATCGCGACGAGCAGGACATCCAGCGCTGTCACTTGCTCAGGTTTGGCTTCTTTCCTTTCGAGGTCTGTGGTAATGTTTGCCGATTCGGGCGGTCGGAATCCGAAGTCGAAAGAGGGGATATGGGGAATAGACATGCCCCCAGCCGACAATGACGCACCGGCGAGACCTCGAAGCCGCAGAGGTGAACAGAGAGCAGCTAAGCAGGATCAACGTCTAGAGAGCATCGGCGAGGGCGTAGGGGATCCAGCACGGCGTTCCACTCGCGCCGGGTCCGGTAGCGCTCGGCGCTTCCCGAGTCTATTCAGCCACGGACGCTGCCACGGTTCGGTCCAGCTCTGGGCGAACGGCGAAACGATCGCGGTCGGTGCGCGGACGTCCGTCGCCATCAGGCGAACCGGGGCGCCGCCGACGGAAACGCCGAGGTGCGAGGAGCAAACGCGAGCGTACACACGGCTAGCCGAAGCACCTGAGCGAACAAATTGCGGTTCTGAGCAGAAGCCTGACGCACGCATAGCGCGTGATGAACGGGGAAAAGGAAGCAAGCGAAAGCGACTCTCGAGGTCGTGCGAGTTCAAGCGGAGCGTCGCCTTTTCGCACTCATACATTCCCAAAGAGCTTGTTACCCACTTTGAGAGCTCTTGTATAACGACCGTACGCCTGCCTGACTGGTCGGATGGCGGCCAGCGCAGTCATGTCGCCCGCTCGGGTTGCTGCACCACATGCCGGCAACGACGCGAACCCGCCCAAACTGGACCCGGCAGCGCTCGCGACGCGTCAGGACATAGAGCAACACCTCGCCAAGCTCTCAGCCGAAGAGTCGGACCTCGACGAACGGCTCGCCCAGCTGATCCAGTCGCGAGCGAGACTCTCGTCGCAACTCCGCGCCCTCGACTCGCTTCGCCATGTCATCGGCGGCGTTCATGGCGAGGCAGAACACATGGCGAACGAAGTCGCAGTCGTAGCAGAGACTGCAGACCGAGTCGGAGCCAAAGTCCGAGGTCTCGACGAAGAGCAGGTGAGGCCCTCCCTCTAGGCCCCTTATTTATGGCCATTCGGAGCGCTCACCTATACTCGTTCTCCGCTCTGCAGTCTCGCGTGAAAGAATGCATCGACATGGTGCAGGCCGTGCAGGACCTCAAAACCGCCATCGCCTCCCTGGACGCGGCCATGCAGAGCCAAGACTGGGAATCGGCAACTCGCAGCATGCAGCGCGCCATGGCCATCGACCCCGCGATCACCTCGAGCGGGTTCGCCGAGGCCGTCGTCGTACGTCAGAGGCTGCCGAGTGCACAAACGCATCGATGTGCAAGTATCAAGGCTGACAGCTCGATCTCTCTCTCAGCCGACTGCAGACCTTCCGTCGACACCCTCGGCCACGCTTGCACAGCTTCGGGACTCTCTTCTCGACACCTTCGTCAAATCGTTCCGTACCGCCGCCGCCGCCAACGATACCAACAACATCAACCGCTATTTCAAGCTGTTCCCGATCATTCAGGAGGACGCCAAGGGGCTCGAGGTGTATGCCGAGTGGGTGTCTGGCATCGTGCGCGCCAAGACGGGCGCATTAAGCACGAAGAGTGAGTGCAGCTCGGCTTTCAAAGAGTCATCCCGCAGTTTCGCTGATGCACGAGCGCACGCAGGCCAATCGCCGACGCATTTCTCCGCCCTCCTCACCACGCTCTTCGAAGCGATCGCCCTCATTCTCTCTCAGCATCAACCCGTCGTCGAAAAGTATTATGGCGACGGCAAGATGATCTCGGTGGCGGGTTCGCTGATGGGCGAGACCGACCAGCTCGGCTTGAAAGTGCTTGCCAAGTGGGAGGAGGAACGGCGGATACGAAGGCGCGTTGCCGAAGTCCGCGCCCACAAATTCGCTGGCGTCGGCATCTTGCGCAAAGCGGCGGCCGCCCAGCAGGCCAAGGCTTCGAGCCCGCATCTCGGACAGGGCGGCTTTGACGGAGCGAATGGGTCGGGGCCTGGAGGGGCGCAGTCTGCGAACGCGCTCGAAGGCGACATTAGCCCACGCGAGACGGATGGGATTTTGAGCGAGTTGACGATGATGAGCGGGCGGTGGCAGCTCCTGAGGCGTTTCCTATACGGCTCATTACTGGTGAGCCTTTCGTTCCCGCGACCGGGTCGCCTACATTTGCAGCCTTGTACTGACGTAGATCTCGACGCAGCCCGATGAACCTCCAGAACCTACGAAACTCGACGCGCCAAACGGAGATGGCCAAGACGATGAAGTCTCGCGTGCGCTCGCAGTCGCTGCGCCGTCCGAAGCGCCCGAACCCGAGCCGGTCTCTCTCGCGGTCGCGGAGCAGAGCGCACTGGGCAAGGAACTTAACAAGCAGCTCAACGAGGTGTATCTCCCGCTCGAAGTCTGGTACTTGCGGAGCGCGATCGAGAGGGTGAGTTCCGGCGCGGCGGATCGAGGTTCCGGAAGTTGCTGATCGATTCTCGCTGCTGAATCAGGCACACTTTGTCGACGAGCCGGACCTGTCCTCTTCTCCGAACGTCTCTTCCTCGCTCGACGACATCTTCTTCATCGTGAAAAAGGTCCTGCACCGAGTTGTCAGCACGGCCAACCTCCCAAACTTGCTCATCTTCAACAAGGAGCTTCGAATCGTGCTCGACCAGGATGTCGCTGATATCTGGCGAGCACGGATAGAGACGGCTTTCAAGGACTTGGCGGCGAGCGTCGCGTCGCAAGGCGGGATGAACATTGGTGTCGGCGGGATCAGCGGTGTCGCCGCGATCGCGGGGCGTGGACGTGAAGAAGAACGAGAACGCAAGGAGAAGGAGGCGAGGACGACGTTCATCGTGAGTCTGCTGTCCTTCGCGGAGTGTCGTACTTTGCTGATCTCCGTTGATGGCAGGTATACCTTAATGACCTTGACACCGCCGCCTCGTATACAACCCGACTTGTCGACGAGCTCGTCACATCCGATTCTCTCGCGTCCTCTTTCTTCCTCGACAGCGAGTTCGAGCGCGCGCGCACTTCGTTGAGCCTCGTCCGCAACTCGGAGGAAAAGTTTACCGGCGTCGTCAAGGCTGGCCTCGATCAGCTGTTCAACCAACTCGTCCGACCAAAACTGCGCCCCCTGCTGAGCGACGTCTATAAGGATGTGTCGTACAAGCTCGACGAGGACGGCTACAACGAAGCAGAGTATCGCGACGAGGTCCGAAAGCGGTTCGTCAAGGGTTGGGATGGTCTTCTCGGCGGTTATCAGGTGAGCCCGAGCGTTGCATGTCGGAAGCGGCGGCTACTGACGTCACTCTACCCTCTCAGGACGCGCTCACCGAGTCAAATTACAACCTCTTCTTCTCGACCGCCGTCAACGTGCTCGTCCGGCCTTGGGAGAGCATGATCCGCGGCATGAAGTACTCCGAGGTGGGCTCAGAGACGTCTGTCTCTGCGGTCAATGAGCGCTGGAGGACTGACTTGAGACTGTCCCGTCGCAGCTCGGCGCCCTGCGCCTCGACCGCGACATCCGCAGCATCCTCTCGCACCTCATCTCGCAGGCGCCCTACGCATCCGGCTCGCTCCGCGAATCGTTCTCGCGCCTGCAGCAGATTGCGACGCTGTTGACGCTCGACGACTTGGACGAGGCGGACGAGGTGTTGAGCGCGAGCGGGAACCGGTTGACTGCGAGCGAGGTCAAGGCGATCTGGGGACTTCGGACATAGAGACATACGGGGTCTCGCCTGTGAATGAGGGGTCTATCGCAGAATGACGAGAAGCTCGATCGAGAGAATGTCCGATGGCATTGTAATATGCAAGGCTCTCCCGGCATGCCATGCGGGTTCTCGCCCGAGAGAACATCGAAACTTCTGGCCCGCACTCACTTTGCTTCTCAGTCGAAACTCAAACTTGTCCCTCGCTCTGGCTATTGTTCGATCATGCCAGGTCTCTATCCGCCCATCAAGGTCCGTCCCTTGCTATTCGCCGCGTGCGCCTTTACGATGGGTACGAAAGTTGGCTGACCGCGTGGTTGCCAAATGACAGCCTTACAAGGAGGAGCACCTCGCCGTTTCGGACGTGCACAAGCTCAGTGTGCGCCAGTACGGCAAGCAAGACGTATGTGCCTCTCGTCAGACTCGTTTGCGCCCTCAAACCTCGCGCCTCTGCTCCCCACCTCGGCTCACTTGTGATCGACTGCGCTCTACAGGGCCAGCCCGTCCTCTTCGTTCACGGAGGTCCCGGTGGCGGCTGCGACGGCAAGGATGCTCAGCGTTTCGATCCAGAGGTTTACCGTGCGTGTCCGGGTGTGTCCCGACAAAAAGAACCCTTCGTCCTCAGTCTCTTGCCCCTTTCCCGTGCAGGTATCGTCCTCGTCGACCAGCGCGGTTCGGGCCAGTCGCTACCTCCCGCCGAGCTGACGGATAACACGACCTGGGACCTTGTCGAGGACATGGAGAAAGTTCGGAAGCACCTCGACATCGAGAAGTGGCACGTCTTTGGCGGGAGCTGGTCAGTCCCAGGCTTTCCTTCACAGCTCGTCTGCCCGTCAAAATACACCGTCACGAGCAGACTGTCTCGCTCGGAAGTCGGGACAGAGCGCTGAAACACCTCGCAACAGGGGAAGTACGCTGTCGCTCGCCTACGCGCAGACTCACCCGGATCGCGTCAGGTCCCTTACTCTCCGTGGTATCTTCACTGTACGTTACTCCTCGCCCATGCCTCATCTTTCAATATACTCGTATCCCCGCCGTACCCGAAACGTCGCGCGCTGACATTCTCGCCGTCCCCGCAGCTGCGCCGCTCCGAGCTCGAGTTCTTTTACCAAGGTCCCGGAACCGACAACTACTTCCCCGACTTCTGGGAGGAGTACATCTCGGTCATCCCGGAGTCGGAGCGGAACGACGTCATCAAGGCGTACTACTCGCGCTTGACTTCGAAGGACGACAAGGTCCGCGCCGAGGCCGCTCGCGCGTGGTCGAGGTGGGAGATGGCGACTTCGCGGACAGAAGTCGACAAGGACTATCTCGACCGCGCAGAGGACGCCGAGTTTGCGGACCGCTTTGCTCGGATCGAGGTGCGTCACAATAGCGGGCAACAAGAAAGGCGGGTCTGTGTGCCCAGCTACGCCGCTGACGCCGTGCTTCCTCTCCTGCCAGGCCCACTTCTTTGTCAATGCCGGCTGGATGCGCGACGGTCAACTCCTCGAGAAGGAGTCGATCGACAAGATTCGGCACATTCGTGAGCAGAGTCAAGGCTGCTCGCGAACGGGAACATACGGCGGTGCTGACTGTCTCTTCGCGTTCGGGTCTCGCGTGTGCAGCGGCGGTTATCATCCAAGGAAGGTGGGACAGCGTCTGCCCCGCCAAGACGGCGTGGGACCTGCACCGCGCGTGGCCCGAGGCCAAGTTTGTCATGGTCCCCGACGCGGGTCACTCGGCGAACGAGCCGGGAATCGAAAAGGCGTTGCTCGAGGCGACGGCCGAATTTGCCAAGCTCTCGTAGATACCAACGAGCGTGTAGTACACGCTGCGAAGGCGCGCTCTTCTTTGGAGAGATGTGCGCGCTGGTGAAGCGGGGGTACGGCGGTTCGATGTGCAAGACTTGGGAGTCGAATTTCTACAAGAGTGGGAGTCCGGAAGTATGCTTCCTCAGACTCGTCTAGTTGAGCGTCGAGAAGAACGCCTGTGCCGTCCGTGCTTGCGTCAGCGCGGGCGCGCCCAGCCCGTATGAGCAGAGGAGAGCTCACCTTTTCGACAGCGGCGACGGCGGCCTTGAACTTTTCTGCCTCGGCCCGGCAGTCGAGCGGCCGCTGCTGGTTCTCGCTGCACGGATGGACCGCCATCGTCAACACTCGACTCGAGGTGGGATTCGAGTGATGCGCGGAGGAAGGGAGAAACAAACGCACCGGAAGCACCGCTCGAGCGCCTCCTTGCCCGAGTCGACCGCCTTCCACTCGTTCGTCTCTGCGCGCTCCTTCTTGAGTCCGGACGCGCGCTTCTCGAGCTGCTCGAGGTCCTTGAGCAAACTCGCGGAATGGCTCAGCGCCGGTTTGTCGCCGGATGCCTCGCCGCCTTGTCCTTGTGAAGACGCGCCGCGTTCGCGGTCGAGGTTCTCCTTTTCGAGCGCGCGTTCGATCTCTTCGCGGACCTGTTGCTCTTGTTGCCGGAGCTGTTGCAACTCGGACGCGATCCGTTGTTGGATGTGGGCGTCGAGGGCTTGCTGGCGTGACGCGGGGACGGTCGAACTCGGCGTCGACTGGCTCGACAAATGGTTGATCAACGACTCCGAGAACTGGCGAAGGTGAGCGTTAAGACGTCAGTCCGGTTGACTCTGTGCGTCTGTATAGAGAGAAGAGAGCACTTGCGTTGACGGGAGATTCGCGGTTGGCGAAAAAGGTCTGGTCGTCACCCGTCGGCGAGGCTTCGTGGTCCGGCTTGGATCCTTGTGCGCCCATTGTTGAGTCTATCTAGCCTTTCGGACGGTGAGCAGGAAGAGAGGGAGTGAGATGGCGACAGCGACTTCAAGCGAGACTTTGGCAGATTCGAAGTGACCGGCTTCCCACGCTTCCGTCCACTCTGCTTCAGATTTAGAGGCGAGCAGAAATGTCGCTCACTCGGATGCTTGGCCGCTTGTCCCTCCAACCAGTCGCGGCAATGGGATCGCGGCCGCTATCGACCGCTGCGCTCGTCTCGACCCGACGACCCTCGGCCGACTCGATCGCTTCCACCTCAGCCCGGGCAGCACAGGCGCACTCAGCAGCGCTCAGGAAGGCATCACGGAGAACAGGACTGACCAGGCGGACGTACGCGACCGAAGCGAGTCACCTCGGAAACCTGTCGCCGCACCCAGGTTCAGCACACAAGGTCAGCCTCCCAACTGCACTCGCCCTTCACCTTTACTCTCGAGCTGACGTGCGAGAACCGGAACGCAGCGCAAGCGAATCGGTCGCGGTATCGGATCAGGCAAGGGAGGCAGGGCTACCCGCGGTCAAAAGGGTCAAAAGGCGCGCGCAGGCAATGGCAAGCCAAAGGCGCACTTTGAAGGCGGTCAGACCCCTTTGACGATGCGCTACCCGAAGCGTGGCTTCACCAACCCGTGAGTCCGGCGTCGAAGAGGCGCAACAGTCCGCCATCGCCTCTGAAGTGCGATCGTACTGACGCTGCCGCTTGCGCGGACCTACAGCCTCAAGCAGAACCTCGTACCGCTCAACCTCGAACGCCTGCAACACTGGATCGACCGCGGTCTGATCGACCCGTCTCGACCCATCACGATGCACGAACTGTTCCAGTCGCGGTGTATCCACGGGATCCAGGCCGGCGTCAAGCTGCTCGGAGACGTGAGTCGACTTGGGAACTCGTTCTTACTGCAAAAAAATAAAGTGCTGATTCTACGATGGCGCAGGGTGCCGAGCACTTCCGGACTCCGAACGTCAACATCACTGTCTCGAAAGCGTCGCAATCCGCCATCTCGGCGATCGAGGCTCTCGGTGGCACCCTCGTCGCCCGCTACGAGAACCGACTGACTCTCGTAAGTCCTGCACTTGATCTGACTCTTGTCACGCTTCGAAGAGAGCTGATCGCGCCATGCCGACTTGATCACCGCAGCGCGCTCTCACTCGTCCGGAATCCTTCTTCGCCAAGGGCCTCGACCTCCCGGGCAAGGCGAACCCGATTTCGCGACGCGAACTCTTGTACTACTCGGACGAGAAGAACCGCGGCTACCTTGCAATCGAGCGGCTCGCCGACCGAGGCGAGCGCGAGCAGGCGCACGAGCAGGCACACGAGCCGGCAAAGGTCGAGGAGGACAAGCCGGCGGACGCGCAGATCTAGATACGTCATCCGTATGCGCTCACTGTTTGTAACCACTTCACGCAACCTTTCCTTCTTCGGGCACGGTGGAGCGAGAGAGAGTTAGGTGGAATTGACAGGATCGAGGCGGTCAAGACAGATTTAAGACTACTCAGGAAAAGCTCAGATGTACATGTTCGGATCGCCTGGCAAACGAGCGTCATGTCAGCGTGTGCTTGGAGCATTGCATGTGTTACGCTGTCGACTCACGGCCCATGAACACGCGGTAGATATTGGCCGACATGTCCTTTCCGATCGCCCGGTGAGTCGCAGTTCCGTCAAGATTGCGCCCTTTCTGTCAGCCAATAAAGTAGACCCGAAGGCGTCAGCCAGCAGTTGAAGGGAACGTTGCAGCACGCCGGCTATGGGATGCGTGGACTGACCCCGATTCCGATGAGCATTTCCTTCCTCTCCTTCTCGTCCCTGCACCGCTCATACGACTCGTACAGCTTCCGCAACGTCGGATATTCGGCGACAATCCCCTTCGCCATCGCCTCGGTGACCCGTGGCAACGAAGCGAGCATCTTGATGTACGTATCTTGGAGGTCCTTGCCCGAGACGACCTTGTCTTCGGACGTGCCGAGCATGGCGATGTGCGAATGCTTTAGACGCCTGAGAGCGAGATTTCCTCAGCGACGGAGACCCCGGCGGTCTCGCTCAGTCGGCAAGAGACGCACTGGTACGGCTTTTGGCCGACATCGAACGTGATCTGCTCCAGCCAGTCGACCGCGTCCGAGACTTTGTCGACGTTGACGAGCATGCAGCGCGTCTGCATCTGGAGCCTGTGCGCATCGAGGCGGCGCCGAGGTAAGTATAGCGATCCCTGACCGACGAGCTAACCTCGCTCCCTGCAACACACGCACCTAATCAGAGCCAATTCGATGTCGTCCTTGCTCGGCTGATTCTCACCGATCCCAGGTAGCTTGACGGCTTTCGCAGCTCCTGCAGCGTCCTCTCCGGAAGCAGCGCGGACCTGGTTCCGGTACGCTTCTTGCCGCGCACGCTCGAGGTCGCGAGCGAGGGCGTTCAGGCCGTACAGCATAATGAAGAGGTTGACGTGCGGTGGAACACGAGCCTGAAGCGCCGTAACATGTTTTGAGAGCGTCGAATCAGCGACATGTTGCGACAGGTCGAGGGCCGAACTGCAGGCGAGAGCAGGGAGATTAGGAGGAAGACCCAGGTCAGGCCCGGACGTGACGGCGACCCAGACTCACAGAAAGACGAGGCGGGAATCCTCTTCGACGACGATGCGCTCGTCACCCACAAGCGGGATGTACATTTTGCGCTCTTCGCTCCACATCCGGTCGCAGATGCGCGTCCATCTGACGGCACCTTCGCAGTCGAGCGCGTTCGCCGTACTCGACGTATCGGGCGCCTCGACGTTGCAGGCGTACTCTTTCAGACGCTTCTGGACGTCGCGGCTGATCTCGAGCCAAGGTGACGGCTTGGTCGCCTTCCGCGGCGCTTTGCTCCGTTTCCGACCGGCGTCATCGTCGAGGACGTCCAGCTCGGCATCTTCACTCGCGGCTCGAAACGCGGTGCCGGAGATGTGCATTGTCAACTCGGCTGTCGATACCTTCTTGTCGCCGGCTCGGAGCGTGTTGGCTTCGCGGAGCTTCATCCGGTCGGCCGTCTCGAGACGCTTCAGCTCTGTCTTGGTCATGCCGGCTGTTGCTCCAGGCTCGGCTGATAGGCGAGGGGTCTGCGAGGAACACTCGTCAGCGGTAGTAAGGGGTGCAGTACAGACGATGGGGCAATACGGACCTTGCCGCGCTTGCCGCCGGCTTGCTCAACCTCGGGCGCAACTGCGCTCACCGACCGTTTCCGAGGTTCCGCGGTACCGTCTGCCTTTCCTTTCCCTTTTGCAGCGGCGCCATTCGCTTTTGGCGCCTTGCCCTTCTTGGCCGATTCCTCGAGGATGTCTGCCCACGGGTCGTAGTCGCGGTTGACCGTGGCAACGCGCGCAGCTGGGTGCGCTTTCGAACTCGGATCAGCTGCCTTTGGAGCCGGAAGCGAAGGCGCAACAGCAGGTCGAGGTGTCCGCAAGTCGCCGAAGGGGTCGCTACTGAGGTGCTTGTGCGCACGCACGGCGGGAGAGGAAGAGAGCGCAAGAGGCGGGAGGGGACGACTGGATCCGGCGGTGAACGTATGCGGCGAGGAAGACAACATATTGACTCCGTCGAGCTCGCTCATGAGAGCGAGCGTATGCGCCCGCTGTAGGTGAGGAGACTCGTAGGGGAACTGATCGAGCCAGTACGATCGTCAGCGTCTATCCCTGGGGCAACTTTCTGCGTACTGACCTCTTCCGTCGAGCTCGGAGCGCCAGTCAAGCTGATAGAACGTGCGACAGGTACGCTGCCGAGTCCGCGTAGCCCTGATGGCCCGGCCGCAGCTCCGCCCGACCAGAGGTTCCCGGGCGCGACTAGGTCTTCGGAAGTCGATAGGTCGATAGCGTCTGGCTTGTACCTGCGTGACCGGGTCAGCTCTGTATTCAAGGGGTCAGGAACTGGAGAGACGAACCTCGGGGCGCTCGCGGCTGAAACGGATCGGACGTTCCGCGGTGCTGGCTGGTGAGAACTGGCCCGGAAGGGTGCAGGCAAATCGTCGTCGTCACTGCCATCGCTGAGCTGTAACACGCGCCCGTTCGCGTTGTCTCGTTTCTCCTGTCCGTTCTGCCGCAGTCCGCGCCCAGTCGACGCGAGAGAAGCGCCTGAAGTGTTTGAGACGTGAACGAACGCGTCTGTCGGGGACAGCGTCGGCGACCGAGCCGGTTTCTGCGACGCCGAGAGAATCTCGATCTCATCGTCGGAAGAGTCAGCCATGGTATGCGGAGCCTTCCCGCCTGTTGTAGAGTCGCGTTGTGAGTCGACCTGTCCGAGATGTCAACAATGCGAGTGTTGAACACACAACGGCTGCGTGGTTACGTAGCGGAAGGAAGACGCAGCGCGCGTCTGTTTTCTCTGTAGCTCGCTTGTAGCGTTCTGGTGCAGCCCGCGCGGCTCAGCGAGTCCGAGAGAACAATGTCAACGCGACTTCACCGTGAGCGCTGCCGAGGTGGAGCTGCGTCGCCTTTCAGCCTCTTTCACGTCCGCTACACAGCTCACGAGACTCGACAGATGGCTGCTGCAGTTGACCGTTACCGTCACGTCGACCGCGTCCTGACCCGAACGGGGCCTTGGGCCGAGCAAGTCTCGTTTCAAGGTGGAGACGAAACCAAGCAGTTCCTCCGCGAACAGTGCAAAGTCCTTGTCATAGGTCAGTGCGCGCGCACTGTAGACTAGCCTACGTCGCTCAGGCTAACCTCTCTTCGATCGTGCGCGACAGGTGCCGGCGGACTCGGATGCGAGATCCTCGCCAACTTGGCCCTGCTCGGGTTCGCAGACATTCATGTCATCGACATGGACACGATCGACATCTCGAACCTCAACAGGCAGTTCCTCTTCCGGTGTGCCATCGCTACGCAACGGTCGGGAGTCGGAAGCGGGAGGTGCTGACTCGCTATGGCGCGCCCGCAGACCGAGCGACGTCGGAAAGTCCAAGGCGCTTTGCGCTGCCGAGTTTGTCATGAACCGCGTCAAGGGCTGCAAAGTCACTCCGTGAGTCGCTGCTTGCTCTCTGCTCGAGTCGGAGGGCGCAGCCGGTCCGGTCCAGGCCACTAGACGCGATTATTGTCTGAAGAGGCTCATCCCGTTTATTCTCTTTCCGCAGGTTCCATGGAAAGATCCAGGACAAGGGCGATGACTACTATATGCAGTTCAACCTCGTCATCTGCGGGCTCGACTCGATCGATGCGCGCAGGTGGATGAGCGCGACGCTCGTCAATCTCGTCGACCCTGAAGTTCCCGAGAGTCTGAAGCCTCTCATCGACGGCGGAACGGAAGGTGCGGAGCACTCGAGCACTCGTAACGCGCAGCTGCCTCTTCGTTGCGTACTGACACCGGTGCTTCCGTCTTCTCGGTTGCTCACCTGCACAGGTTTCAAGGGCCAAGCCCGCGTCATCCTGCCGACCATCACCTCCTGCTACGAATGCTCGCTCGACATGCTCACGCCGCCTACCGCGTTCCCGATCTGCACAATCGCCAACACGCCACGCTTGCCCGAGCACTGCATCGAGTGGGCGAGCATCCTCGAGTGGCCGCGCGTGTTCAAAGGTGCGCTCCGGACTCATCTTGCTTGCTGCTCCCTGTGTCTCTGAGCTCACTGGCTCTCTATGCTACGTGCGGGTAGACAAGAAGCTCGACAACGACGACCCCGAGCACATCCAGTGGCTGTACGATACGGCGAGGCAGCGCGCGGAAAAGTACAACATCGCCGGCGTGACTTGGCAGTTGACGCAGGGCGTGGTCAAGCGCATCATCCCCGCCATCGCCTCGACGAACGCCATCATCGCAGGTTCGAGCGCTTCCGGCTGTTGTACCCGCCAGCAATGCCGTAGCTGACGGAAGTCGGCCCTCACGAACAGCCGCCTGCTGCAACGAGGCCTTCAAGATTGCGACGAGCACGAACCCGTACCTCGACAACTACATGTGAGCTCTGGTCTGGATCCCTCTGCGCTCCTTGCAGCGTCGTCACGATCATGCGCAACCGAGCGAACGCAAGATGCTCATAAGATTTCCCATATCATCCAGGATGTACACCGGCAACGACTCGGTCTACACGTACACGTTCCAGCATCAGAAGAAGCCCGAGTGCCCCGTCTGCGGAGGCGAAAAGATCACGGTCTCGAGGGACCCGGCGAGCTCGCTGCAAGACTTGATCGACATGCTCCTCGAGCGGCAAGACCTGTGCGTTCGAGCTTTCGCTTGCTATGACTCAGCTTTCGTAGGCTGACATCGATGACGGCTTTGTTGCGCATCGGGTACGCTGTCTCGCACAGTCAAATCCGCCGCCCTTCGCTCCGTCTCGCTTCGAAATCGCTCTACCTCCAAGCACCGCCGCAGCTTGAGATGGCGACGCGGCCGAACCTCGAGAAGTCTCTTGGCGAGCTGCTCGAGTCGGGCGACGTCGTCACCGTTACCGACTCGTCTCTGCCGTTCAGCCTCGACTTGATCGTGAAGCTCGAGTAGTGTCGTTCTCCCGCTTGTTGTACATAATTCGCACGCGTGCATGAGGGATTCCCGCATCGACAACTGTCCGTATATCAAGCTTAAAGTGCTGCAGATGCTTTGCAGAGGATACGAGATGGAAGACAACGGTGCGGAAGGGAAGGAGGGGGCAGGAAGAGGAAGAAAGTGTCTGTTTCGCAGAAAAATACGAGCACGGAGAGAAGGCACGCCGCTCCGGCACACCTCACAGCATCATCGGTCCGGCGACCTCGTCCCGCTTCTCCTTGCCAGCGAGGATCTCGACGATCTGGAGGGCAAACTCGATCGCCGTGCCCGGTCCGCGCGACGTCACGAGGTTACCGGCGACGACGACGCGGTCCTCGCTGTACTCGTAGTGTTTCTCAAGGTCGCCTTTGACCGACGGATGAGACGTGATTGGACCGCCGAGACCGATTCCGGCCGATTTCGCCGCGAGCGAGCCTATGCGCAGCAAGTGCGTTAGCTTGTAACCCGCTGCAGTTAGACATAAGGCGAGCACGCACCAGCACAGATACACCCAACAAGCCGCTGAGACTCGTAGTACTGACGAAGCAACGCCTGCACGCCAGTGTCCTTGCTGAGGCGCTCGGCGCCCTTTGCGCCACCGGGAACCACGACGGCGTCAAAGTAGCTGTCCTTGTATTCTTGCTTCATGTTCTCGAACTGGGCGTCCGCGAGGATCCGGGCGCCGCGCGACAAGGTGATGTGCGGGAGCGAATGAGACGGCGAGAACTGCGGCGAGACGGAGCAAAGCACGGGGGCGAGGCTGGCACGAACAAAGATGTCGTAGGCGGCCATCGTCTCGATTTCTTCCGAGCCGTCTGCCACCATGAGGAGGACACGTTTGTCACCCTGCTGCTTGGGCATCGGTTCGAACGCCTTCTGGGCGGCACGCTTCCACTGCGACGCGGTGCGCTTCAGGCCGGTGCTTGTTTGTCGGCTGAGTGGCTTGTCCTCTAGCGAGACGCCTTGACGCTCGCCGGCTGCGACAGTACGATCGCCGATCGTGACGGTGCCGTTGGTCGGCGACGAACCCGTACCGGCGCCGTTCGGGACTGGCGGCGGCATGAAGCCGGCGGCGTCAGCCGAGGACGGGTTCCGCCGGACGCGCTGCGAGGTCGTCCGGCGAGGCATCGGCGGTCGCCAGCCGTCCGTTTCGCTGCTGTCGGCGCGTTTGCGCTGTTCGGCATCGGGTCCCGCGGGCGCGAAGAAGACGCCCGGCGCCGCCTCTTTGCCTCGTTCTCCGGCATCGAGGGCACTGCAGGAGCGAGGCGAAGGCAGGTCAGCTCATTGAGCACGACTTCGTGAAGCTGTAGCTTCGAAAAGCGAGCAAAAAGGACGACGAAGCGGGAGCAAGAGAACCGAGCATACCGAGCTCCGATAGTATCCGGATGCCGTCCGCGTCCGCTCGCCTCGTTGTCGCGCAGAACGGCGGAAGGCGGTGGCGGGAAGTAGCTGTCTGTAAAGGGGCAAAAGCCAGAGCAAGCCGTGTCAGTACTGTTTGCCCGTCGATCCTTCTCAGAGCCCCGTAACTCCGCCCGGAGTTCTGCTCAAGCCTTGACGGATCGGGGTGCGCTGCCAGGTCCAGCTTCGAGAAGACACGACTCGGCGCGTGGGAGTGATCTGAGAAGCCGTCGATGCGCTGTAGCGCGTCCGTGCGGCTTCTCCCCCACTTTGCACCCGATCTTTGTTTTGGTTCGCGGTCGACGCGAGAGCGACTCACCTGGGGGAGGGCTGGTCGACAGTGCGGCCGAGGACGGAGGAGACTCTCGCTTCGGTGTGGTGCCTGACGCGTCGTACCGCCGCGTGCCGTTGGCTGGAAGGGCGGGAGGGCTGGGAAGCGACGGCTTCTCCGAGCGGGGGGACGAGCGAGACAAGGACCGGACCAAACGGCGGAACGGGCCGTCCGACTGTTGTTTCTGGGGAGTCGACATCGCAGGTGTGCTAGTATGCGACAGGGAGGAAGACAGGAGAGCAGAACTGCGTCTACGTACACTGGACGTCAAGTCGATCACCCACGCGAATGAGGCGGTGCAAACGTTCTTCGGAACATCAGTCCATCTCTCTCACTTGACGATAAGGTACGCTCGGCCGCCCGGAGTTGTGCATTTGTTGAGCTCCTGTACGGAGACCGCGTGGAAAACCCCTATCACTCCCGGCTCGCTGCACAAGGTCAACGCCACTCGCATCGACCAGGCGGCGAGAGCTGCGGCAACGTCTCGGACCAGTACCCCTTGAGAGTCGGTGCTGCTCCCGCGTTTTCCATAACAGAACTTGAGCCGCAACGGTATTCAGCTGCGAATCCGTCGATACGACCAGCGAGAAGCCGACTCGGAAGCGACTCTCCGCCACTGAGACCAGCCTTGAGGATTGCGGAACTGCCCTGTGAGCCTGCCTAATAGAGTTCGCTATATGCCAAGTCAGTAGTATTCATTGACTCTTCACAGCCGAAGTCGATTGCGCGGGTGTGTACCTGTCCCAGGACGAGAGTTTGCCGGGGCACAAAACAGCATCTGGCGACCCTGGCTGTTCGTCGGCCCTCCTGTCTCAGCTATACCTTCCCTTTCCGAAATACACTCCTGAGCATAAGTAGACTCTCTTCTGCGTCAGCAACGGTGGTCGGGATAGTCTGGGAACACATTACCTGAAAGTGCAGACGGTTAGAAGGGGGGGTTCCCAGAGCATCGCGCTGCCAGCTATCTAAGTCCCCTGGCTTGCGCAAGAAGTTTGACCCTGCCGTCAGCGTGAGAGCTGTCTGTCTGACTTTGTAACGCAGGAAGAAAGTCGGAGGCGGCGACGGCTGCGAGCAAACTTGCCGACGTGAGAAGGTCGTTCTCCGCTGTTTTTTTTTTTTTTTTTGCAAGATTGGCTCTCGCCCGCGCGCGAGAGACCTGATAGACCTGCACGCAGTCGTTGCAGCTCAAGATGCTACACCAGGGCAGGGTTCTCGCGATCGTGATCAAGTATAGCTACAGAGGAGCTGCTTCGGGTCTCTGATCGCAGATCTTCGTAGCTCGTCTCACATTGTAAGCAAGGCTGCAGACGGGTGTACGGATACTATACTCACAGCAGTTCGACAACTGCTATAGATGTACTTTTGCGGATTGCAGAAGTAGAGGATCTGCTGGGTCTTGCGCCCGATCACGGGGCGGCTCTTCCCGAGTCACGCCTTGTCCGCCGCCACGTTGAGTCCCTTCCAGTCGAGCTTGAACGCTCCGTCGCCATGATCCTCGCGAAGCAGCTCTTCGACGCGCTTGACCATGTCCTCGTCCTTGAACATCCCCTTCATCAGCGAATACCACTGCTGTACCGCATAACGTGGACTCTCAAAGTCGACGGCGACGACCACGTCCTCGGTCCGGACGTTCGTGAAGCCGGCTTCTTCGAGAGTTGGACCGGCCGTCTCGGGCTTCGTGAGCGGGTGGCGCATCGGGCCGGGGGCGGTAAAGGCGGGATTGGCGCGAAGGAGGTAAGGGAGGAAACCCGGAGTGTGCCAGACCGAAACGGCAAAAGTCCCGCCAGGCTGTAGAACACGGTGATTCTCTGCAGAAACATTGTGGCGCACTGACTGTCAGCCTCGCAGATGGCGGGAAAGTACCACGGACCCTTCTGCACACTCACCCGAGATGCCTTTGCTCGGGTCCGGGTAGAGCTGGATCCCATAGTGGATCATGGCGTGCGTGAAGGTAGCGTCCGGATAGGGGATGTCCTGCCGGCGTGTTATAGATCAGCCGACAGCAATCGGTCTGCAAGACCTCTCGAGGACTGACCATCCCGTCAAAGACCTTTGTCTCGACGCCCTTCCAGCCCTCTTTGATCGACCGAGCTTCAGCCAGCTTGACCATCTCGGGCACGACGTCGCCGCAGACAATCTTGAGATCCTTGGTCTCGTCCGCCGGGACCGCACGGAGCAGCGCGGCAGTGAGGCAACCGGCGCCCGCCGCGCTCTCGAGCAGGTACACCGGTTCGGTTTTAACCTTGTCGGTCAGTCCGCTCAACTTGAGCAATCCATCGGCGGGGACAGCTGGAGGCACGACTGGTCAGCACATGCGATCCCCCCCTTCGTCAGGTTCCGCGCACTCACCCGTGATCGACTCCATGGTTGCGATCTTTTGCTCATCAAAGGCAGCAAAGTCTGGAGCGAGTTTGAGCTCGTCTGAGTGGGACATGGTGGCGGTCGAGCGACAAGCTGAAGTTCGAAGGTGCGGGGCCAGGAAAGTGAAGACGCGAGTCGCGGCAAGCAGTGCCAGGGTGGGAGTCGCCTAGCGCAGTCCGGGTCACGAGAAGGAAGCAAGGAGTGCTTGCGATGCGTCAGGTCAGCTTTGTCGCGGTCCTTGGCGTAGAGCGTAGGCTGACATAGCAGGATAACCGTGGGGGTCCTCTCCTCTCCCGATGGCCGCGCGGACATTCCGCGGGGCAAGGGTCGCTGGGCGTGGTTCGAGCTTTGGGTCAAGGAGTATAGCTCGCACGAATAGAAGCACACCTGTGGCGCTTCAGAGCGGGGGAGAGACCAGAAGCAATCGAGATTCTCCTCTTCTCGCGAGTCGTGACGATCGAGAGAAGCGCTCTCCCCCTCACGAGACGAACGCGACTGAACGCGCGTGCCCGGACAGCCCATAAGCTCGCAGACTACTACAGCAGGCTGCCCTAGCATCCAAAAGCCAGGCGCAAGGCGAAACGTGAGGAAGAGGACGCGACGCAATCCGGAACGCGACTCGAAGAGTCGACTGTTTCGACGTGTCGCCGACGTGAGGCAGCAGCATGGCGTACGCGACTTACACCGCCGCGGGCACGGAGGCGTCAGCGTGGCAACCGCTCCCGTCGCAGTACTTCCCGACCCCGCCGACTGCCCTCGCATTCGATCCTCTCTCGCCGCTGTTGTTCGCCGCCAACCCGAACGGGACAATCGCCAGTCACTTTTGCTCGCCCGATGCAGGACTCGGAGGACGGTACACGAGCTACCGCGGGCACTGGGGCGCCGTCGGGGAATTGGCGATCGACCAGTCGGGGATCCTCAGCGTCGGAGGGGGAGGCACCATGCCCGGCAGAGCAGGAGGAGGCGGCAGCGTCAAGCTCGCGAACCGGAGGGGAATGACGCTGTGGTCGGTCGAGTTAGTCGTCGTGCTGCTCCGGCGCCCCTCTGTCGACCATGACTGACACTGGTGCTCCTTCGCAGAACCGACCCACCGGTCCCGCTTACGACATTTGCCTATACGCCCGCAAGGTCATCAGAGATCGTTGCGACAGGACCAGGTAGCGACATGATCGTCGTGAACCTGACTCGCGGCAGTGTCGTCCGGCAGGTGAGCGCAGTTTCCCAGCCTGATGCCTGAGCGAAACGTTGGAGGTCTGATGCTAAACCCCTCTCCGCAGCAACCGTCCCCGCTCTCGTTTGTCCACTTGAGAAGGGCAGCGCAGCTGGTCGGATCGACGATGACTGGATCGCTCGCATTGCTCGACACGCGGACTCCGGAAATCTCGATCGGAGAGACGGTCCTCGCCCACACGGGCGGGATCAGTCAGCTCGAGACGGAGGGCAACTACATTGTCACGATCGGTTATACGATGCGGTGCGTGCTTGCGCCGTGGGTGAACAAGGTGCTTCCCGACGGAAACTGACGCGGGAATCGGAGCAGTCACGGCCTCCCCTTGCCCGACCCTTATCTCAAGCTCTTCGACGCGCGCTATCTTCGTCCTCTTACGCCGATCCCCTTTCCGACTCCTCCGGCCTTCGTCCGTTTCCACCCGCGACTGTCGGGTAACGTCGTCGTGGCGAGCTCCGAAGGGCGAGTCCAGACTCTCGACCTCAAAGATATTGGCAAAGGCTCGGTCTTTCAGGTGCGCCTTCGCTTTTCACTCTGCGCCAACTCGTGACATGGCTGATGTCATGCTTCGCAGGTCGAGACGCCGAACGTGCTCACTTCGATGGCCATCTCGCCGACCGGTGAAGGACTCGCGTTCGGCGACGCGGACGGCTACGTGCACCTGTGGGCTGCTCAGCCGGAAGAAGGCGATGCAAAGTTCTGCAGGTTCGAAGGCGAGATCGAGATGCCGGATCCGATCGAGGCGCCAGAACGGATAACATGGCGGGACGACACGTGCGTGCTCGCTCACACTGTCTAAGCTGCTCGTCTCCCAAGACTGACATCACGCTCGAAAAAGGCCGCTTAACTCGATCGGCATGCCTTACTACGACTCGCCGCTCCTGTCGCTCCTGCCGGCCCATATGACCGCCAAGCATACGGCGTCGCATCGGCGGGTTCCAATCGATCCGCAGGTCGTCAGTTCGGCAAAAACGGTCGACTTTGTCGGATATGCGACGTATCCTCCGCATCTGCGGACGGTCGGGCGTCGCAATCAGGCGCGAAGTACGGCCAATGCGCGGACAGCAGGCCGCGTTGGAGTCGACGCGCCCATGTTCCGCAGCGAGCGGGAGAGGGCAGAAGCGAAACGAAGGCGCGATCATGGCGATGATGTGAGTTCCGTTCGACGCAAGCTCACAAAACCTGTCGAGCTCACGAACCTTTCTCGACGCAGGCCAAAGCGGAGGAGGAACCGGAAGAGGAGCAGCCCGTCGACGACAAGATGCCGAAGTACTACCGAAAAGTCGAGATCAAGTACAGCCGCTTCGGCATAGAAGACTTTGATTTTGCGTGAGTCGTGAACGTGCGTCTGCTTCTCGATTGGACGGCACGCTGATGCCGCTTTCCCCGGCAGCTTTTACAACAAGACGAAATATTCGGGCCTCGAGACGCACATCACCAACTCGTATACCAATAGTCTCTTACAAGCGCTCCACTACATGCAGCCGATCCGGATACTCGCCAAGAGCCATACCTTTGAGGCGTGTCCGAAGGAAAACTGCCTGCTGTGCGAAGCGGGCTTCCTCTTCCGCATGCTCGAGGATGCCAAGGGCATGAACTGCCAAGCGAGCAACTTCTCGCGTGCATTCGGCGCCAACCCTCAGGGTGAGTCGTTGACGATGTCAGCGCGATGTGTCGATCGCGCTTACTGAGCTTCGCGCAGTCACTGCCCTCGGCCTGATCGACCACGAGAACGATTCGGCAAAGTCGGTCGCCTACTCGACCTTGATTCAGACATTCAACCGCTACCTGCTTGAGCAGATGAACACCGAGTCCAGCATCCCGTCTTCGTCGATGCCTCGAATCCTCAAGGACGCTCCGATTTCGCCTGCTCTGCCGCCGCTCGCTCAGCTCGTCAAGTTCGATCTGCATAGCGCGAGCGTGTGCACGGCTTGCGGAGCCAAGTCTGATCGCGAGACGGGCGTTAATGTCGTCGACCTGAGCTATCCGCGTAAAGTGAGCTGGTCTTACCTTCTGACCACTCCTCAGGCGGGCAGCTAACCTCCTACCCTACAGGCCATGTCCAATGAGCCGCAACCTTCGACGACTTTCGCGTCGATTCTGGCGAATTCGATCTCGCGTGAGACTATCGCGCGCTTGCCGTGCTCGTCCTGCAAACAGAACACCCATGTCCGCGTCCGCCGCGTCTTACCGGCTGAGCGCTCTCTCCCGCCTGTCCTCGTGGTCAACGCAGGCGTCCGGACTGCCGACGAGCTGGACGTCTGGCGCGATGGACGCACTGGGGCCAACAGTCGCTTCTTGAAGACGTCGTTCCGCATGCGCAGAGGCGCGGAAGGCCAACTGCAGGTGCCGTCTGATTCGCGACCGAAGGAGGGAGACGTAGAGTACTCGCTCAAGGTACGCAATGGCTGCTCACTTGAATGTCGACAACTGCGTGGCTCACTCGCCGTACTGCAGGCCATGGTCGTCCAGATTCAGACCGAGGACGACGCGCCCCACCTCGTCGCGCTTGCGAAAGGTGCGCGTTTCGCTTGCTCTGCAGATGGCCGGCAGACAGACTTACCGTCCGCTTCGCAGTACCTGCGGAAGACGGTCAATCCGAATCGTCATGGCACGTCTTCAACGACTTCTTGGTGCGCCCGATCTCGGAGGAGGAAGCCTTGAGTTTCCCCGGCAAGTGGAAGGTGCGCCCGCTTCTGCAGCCGTCGTTGTCGATATCGCACTCACACTTTCCTACTCCGGTGCAGATCCCGGCTGTGCTGTTCTACGAAAGAAACGATTCGTCGGATCTGCTCGACCTGCGCAATCTGCCGATGGAAAGCGACCCTGCGGTTCTGTGCGAGGACATCAACATCTCGAAGTGTGTTTGTACTCATACGGGGCCCTCTTTCGCGGTTGCTAACGAGGGCGGCGATTGCTGCAGGGCGCGCGACCGCTCGCTCATCAAGCATCAACCGTTCCGCCTCGACGAGCTTCCCCGCAAGGGCACTCTCGTCGCCATCGATGCCGAGTTTGTTTCGCTACAGCAGGAAGAGGCCGAATTCCATTCCGACGGGACCAAGAAGGTGTTGCGCCCGTCTCGTCAAGTTTTAGCACGAGTCTCTGTTCTGCGTGGCGAGGGCACCGAGACGGGCATTCCGTTCATCGACGACCACATCCATACCGGCGAGCCGATTGTTGACTACCTGACCGAATTTTCCGGTATCCGAGGTACGTCTGACGCAATCCGAGGCCGCCTTGATCCTTTCCTAACGCACGGTTCACATAGCCGGCGATCTCGACCCTCAGCACTCTCGGCATACCCTCGTCCCACTCAAAGTCGCTTACAAGAAGCTCCGAATGCTTGTCGATCTTGGCTGCGTATTCATCGGACACGGCCTCAACAAGGATTTCCGCATCATCAGTCAGTCCAGCTAGAATACATCATGTGATCTACACGCGGGCTGACTTGTGCTCGCCGACAGACATCTACGTCCCGCCATCCCAGATCATCGACACGGTCAACATTTACCACCTCCCGCAGCGGCAACGCAAGTTGTCCCTGCGCTTCCTCGCCTACGCCGTCCTGCACTCGAACATCCAAGCCGATACTCACGACTCGATCGAAGATGCTCGAACCGCCCTTCAGCTGTACGAGCACTACCAGCGTCTCGAAGCCGAGGGAGCCTGGGAGGACACGCTCGAAGACGTCTACCGAGAGGGCAAGCAAACTGTGCGTGCCGAAAAGTTCCCCGATCGTCCTTCCGTAGGTGAGCTGACGTGTTTCGGTGTTCTGTACCGCCGCAGAACTTCAAGGCACCGGTCGAACCGCCACCGCCGAGTCAGCGGTCCGACTCGCCCGGTTTCGGCGCTCTCGGTCCGCTCCCGATGCAACACCTCCAGACGCAGCACGCTCAGGCTCACCCGCATGGAATGGGTCAGCTGCAGCACGGTCCGCCTCAGCCCTTGCCGCCTCAGCAAATGTTTGTCCGGGGCGTTTTCCCGCCACCGATGCCGATGCCGCCCCGAGGTCCTCGAGGTTTCATGGGCTGATGCCGGCTCAGCTCCCGAGGTCAAGCAGTAGAAAGACTGTCTGTTGTAGGATTACGCTCCCTCGTTGGAACGCACGAAGATCCGCGCGCAAGTCTCCTTGGGAGTGGGGAACAACTGCCTTCAAATTGCTCGCTTGATTCTATGTCTTCATCGTCTACTGCGGATCCTTTAAGCGCTCTCCTCGGCCGCTCCGAGCTCCCATCGCGCCAATTCGACGACCTGAAGACCTTCTTCCTTGTTCAAGCCGCGGAGCTCGCTCCACCGGGCGAGCACGTCTCCGACCTTGCTGCCGCCTTCAAACTCAAATTTGGGCGTCGGCGCGAGCGTGATGAGCGGCTGCTCGTACAGCGCAAGACTCTGCTCGGACGAGTCTGCGGCTGCTGCGTCCGAACCGGTCGCGCGGACCGACTCGGTCGGGACGGCGACGACCTGGCGAGCGAGGGCGCGCAACAGGCCCTTGACTTCGGTCACTTCGGGCGTGGCGGGAGACGACGATGCGAGACCGGCGAGGCGGGCAATGACGAGTCCGCCGAGGGCGCCAGACTGGACCCCGCTCGCGGCGGCGTCTGCGGGAGTCTTTGACGCGTGCAGGTAAGACGAGGCAAGGTACCGTGTTGTCGGACCGTCAGAAGCAGAAGAAGGCAATGCGGGCTCGAGCGAGACGCTCGCGGCGCGGTGCAATCGGATGTTTTCGCCGAGGCGCGAGACGATCTGCGCGAGGCTGGACCGGACCGTCTCTTGCGACGAGACGGCGGCGACGGCGTTCCCTGCCGCCGCGAGGGCCGCGACGCGTGAAGGAGAAGGGACGACGGGCGTCTCGAGGACATTCTCGTTCTGGGTGTCGAGTTTGACGAGGCCCGGTTGCTGGCGAGCGGTGGAGGAGGGTTCGGCAAAGTAGGCGAGACTGCGCGCGATCCCTTCTGCCAACTCGCGGAACTCGTCCGTCCGGGCGACAAAATCGGTCTCGCAGCGGAGTTCGACGAGCGCCGCGCGGACTCCGACTTGACCCGTCCCGTCGGCGAGGACGGCGACGGCGACGAGCCCCTGTTCGGCCGTCCTGCTGGCGAGCTTTTCTGCCTTTTTCGCGCCCGACTCGGCCGTCTGTTTCGAGATCCACGCGAGGGCGCCGTCGAGGTCGTTGTTGGCGGCGACGAGGGCCGACTTGGCGAGAGAGAGAGGGGTCCCGGGTCGAGCCGCGCGGACTTTTGAGATGAGCGCGACGGGGACTTTTTGCGGTTCAGCTCGGATAGTTGCCGTCGTTGAAAAGAGCTTGTTCGCGTGCGTTCGCGCTCCCTGGACGGGCATCGCCCGCGAGACGAGCCAGGGTCGGAACATGAGAGTGACGGCGGGAGGACGCATCGAGGCGGTAAGGTACTATCGAGGCAACTCGAGATCAGCTTGCGTATGTATTGACAGTCTCTCTGCTGAGCTCACATAGAAGACCGCTCAGTGCCACTAATCGGCTATAGAGGGATGATCGGCGTGTGTGTGTTCCGACTCTGTCGTGAAATTTTGACTTCCGCGTGAAATCGACGAGTTGAGCCTTCCATCAGACTTTGACGAGCTCTCGCTCGCTCTACATACGCTCAGGCAAGCTAGACAGCATGGGACAGGGTCAGTCTCAACAGTCTGCACCCGCAGACGAAGGGCAGACTCGAGAGTACGATTCATCAAGTCGACCCGAATCGCAACCCGACTCGCAACTCGCTACAGTCGACACGACACCGGCTGTCCAACAGCGGGATACCCCCGCCAAAGACGACCACGCGATGCAGCACGACCAACCAACCGAGACCGAGACTGGGGAACTCGTGACGGAACCGAAAGTCGACTCGGCTCAAGTCGAGACGTTCAAAGTTCCTGGCTTGCCTGCGAAACCGCCGCCTCCAGTCGAGACACCCGCGCTCCCCGCCGACATGGCTCACATCGTCGCCCTCGGAGCGAACCAACCCGAACTCAAGGAGGCCGGCGCGCGTGGACCGTCCGCAGCAGCGCCAAGTCGAGAAATCGCAGACGTCGTCAAGGAGCTCAAGGCGAAAGCCGCGATGCAGGTCGACAGCGAAATGAACGCAGCTGTGCGAACGACGGGCGAGTCGTCCGCAGGTGCTGGACTGCAGGGACACAAGAGCGACGAGCTCGTCGAGGTCGAACGCGAAATGGAAATGATGGGCGTCAAGCGAGACCCCGCGTCGGAAGGGGTCCCGCGAGCAGAGGAGGGCGAATTAGGCGATGTGGCAAACGCCAGCAGAGAGGAGGATGTCAAGATGGGAGGGTAAGCCTGCGTTCCAGTGAAATGCTGGGGCGAGCAACAGGCTGACGATCGACCGCTTCGGGCATTCTACCGGCAGGAACGCCTCGTCCAGCGACTCGGACACAGATTCTTCATCCAGCGACTCCGACTCGACTACAGCAGCTCCTGTCGCTCGGCAACGGCAGCGCCGGGGACGGAACCAGCGCGCCACTTCGCCATCGTCCGACATGGCCGACGACGATGACGACGAGTCCGGCGTCGCCTCGTCCAAGACCGCACCGAAGACCGAGCACGAGATCATCGAGCCCGAAGTTGCGCTGCCGACGGTGCAGAAGATCGACGAAGCGGTCGAACTGGCAAAGTTTGGCAAGGTCGAGAGCGTGATCGAGAACGTGGTCGTCATCCGCGCCGACACGGGCGGCGACTGGCGCGTACTGGACGAGGGCACCGTTGTCTGCTTGGAGAACAGGGCAGTCATCGGTCAAGTAAGCCATTGCGCTCATCTCGATTCATTCTTGCTCGGCTGACAATCGTGCTCCCGGCGCAGATCTTTGAGACTTTCGGCTCCGTCCAGCAACCTTTCTACTCGATTCGCTTCCCCGCCGCCGCGCCTCCTGATCCTTCCGTCTTTACTATCGGCCGTCCGACTTTCTACGCGCCGAACCTCGCCTCTTTCGTCTTCACGCGCGATCTCCGCGCCATGAAGGGCAGTGATGCGAGTAACATTTGGGACGAGGAAGTGGCAGCGCACGAGATGGAGTTCAGTGATGACGAAGAAGAGGCAGAGTACCGGCGGAGGCAAAAGGCCGAGTGAGTCACCCCTCCGCTGAGCCGGCCGCACCGAGAACTGACTTTTGTACGTTCGAAGTCGCCGCTCTCGCACACAATCAGCAACTCCCGGACCCTCGGGGCGGGCCGCACGGCAGTCGGCGACTCCGGCTCCGGTGCCTCGTGCCTCTCCTGCTCCGTCTAGCCTCCTTCCCGCTCGCCCTTCCGTCTCGTATGCCGACGCACTCGAGCCGTCTTCCTTCACGACCCCTTCTCTTCCCTCCGCCGCGCCCATGTCAGCCGCACCCGCTGCGTCGACAAGTCGAGCCGCGTTCGGAGACAAGCCGCCACCCGGTCGGGTCGGTCGCAAGATGTTTGAGCGCGACTCGGGCATGACGCTCGAACCGGGCGAGGAGGTCGAATTCGAGTTCAGCTCGGGAGAAGGGAGTGGCTCGGACGGCGAGGACGAGGGAGCGCGGATGCAGAGCGGTCCTGCTGCTCCGAGAGGTGGCGCAGGTGGACGAGGAGCCGGACGTGGAGCTCAGCGCGGCGATCGAGGACGCGGTCGGGGTCGTGGTCGAGGTCGCGACCAGGGACGTGGCGGCGGCGGCGGTGGCGTTGAGCGACAAGTCGCGCCGCTGCCGGCCCGAGCGGGAGGCGCAGGTGGTTTCCCCGCCGGTCTTCCATCTCGCCCGGCGTTCGAGACCGACTTTGGTCCCGAAGGCAACGCGGACGCGCCTGTACGTATGTCCTCGACTCCGGCCGCCGTCGCTGCTGCTGCTGGACCGGCAGAAGGTTCGGCCGCTCCGCCGGCTCCGTTCGCCTTTGGCGCCGCTGCGACCTCGGCTGCTGCTCAACCGCAGGCCGACTTCCGCTTCAAACCTGCTTCGCACTCGCCCAAGCAAGCAGCATCGCCATCGACTCGTTCGCCGGCGATGCGGCAACCTAGCGGGCCCCGAGGCGGTAACGGCGCTTCCGGTTCGCCGTACCAGCAGCAACAGGGACGGCCATGGTCTGCGAGCGACGGCTCGGTGTATTCGCCCCATTCGCCGGCAGGTCCGCCTGCAGGAGCTGCCGCGTACGGATACAGACCGCAAGCCGCCTACCCCGGCGCGGCGCAACCGCCTTATTACCAACCTGGTCCGCCGCCGGCAACCGGTGCTTACGGCGGGTACAACCCTGCTGCGCCTTATCCCGCCGGACCTGGAGCAGGACCCGTCGGCTACTCGCCGCATTCGCCTTCGTGGTCGGCCAACTCGGGGTACGGCCCTCCAGCGCCTCCGGTCGCAGATCCTCGAGGAGGGCATATCAACCCGCGCTTCTTGCCTGCCGGACAAGCTCCACCGCCTCCGCCGCATCAAGGCGGGCCAGCGCCTCCATCTTCAGGTCCTCCTGGTGCAGCGGGCTGGTACGGAGGAGGAGGAGGAGGAGGAGCTCCTTACGGCGGACCGCCGCCGCCGAGTGGTGGCAGTTACTGGTAGACCTAGCGCCCGGTATCGGTGCGGGGCAATATCCTCTTCCACTGTCCTTTTACTTGCGTTCAGAAAGTGCGTGCCTTGAGACCTAAGCGCATCTAACATCAAGCGCTATAGACTGTTCCTCGGAAAACTCTTTTTGCCGCCGCTGTCGTCGCTGAAGATGATGATGAGAATGGCCGGCGTCGCAGCTTCTCCTCCATACGCCCACACGCGCTCGAGCTTAGCAGTACCTTCTCACGCCAGAATAGCAGCTATGCCATTCGGCCGTGCGAGCATCCCGATGCCGTCGTCTCTCACTCACTTTTACGCAAAGTTCCCGCTCGTCGAACTGGAGGCGCCGTACGAGGCATACCAGCAGACGCCGACCAAGCCCAAAGTCTGGGCGTTCGGTCCGCCGCCAGCCGGGCATTCAGAATCGCTCGACCCGCTATGTCGAGCAGCGCAAGCGTACGCGAGATTCGCATTCGGTGGAGCCGAGACGCGGTGGCTCTCGTGGGACGCCAACGAGAGTTCACCCAACGGCCAGGTCCCGGCACTACATACGCCTGAAGGAGACCTCTTGACCGGTGACGAGCTGGACGGCTGGATAGCTTCCCACTTGACGGACAAGAAAGGTCAGACTTGCTCCCTCTCTCGTCGGACAGCCCGGCTTGCGTGATAATTGCTGACGGACCGTCCAACCAACAGATGCTTCATCAGAGCCAACACATCAGGCTTACCTCGCTCTGATCACCTCGACTCTCTTGCCCGCCGTCCTCGCCGCTCTCTACCTCTCCCCATCCGCCATCGCTCCCGAAGTCGTGCCCTCCTTGTCTCGACCTTTCCTCTCCCAAGTTGCGCACGTTTACCTGTCTTGGAACGACCGTGCGGACCGAATCGACGAGATCAAGCGGTTACGAGGCGGAAAGACGGCCAAGGCGGCTGCTCTCGACCTCGAGGAAGTCGAGCGGGAAGCGGTCGAATCGATCGAGGCGCTCGAGGCAAAGATGCAGGCAGCAGGAAGATCAGAATGGTTCGACGGCGCAAGGTGAGCCTTGATCAGACCGTGTGAGACAGTATGTGCGTTCTCGACTCTGACGCTGCTTCTCGTGCAGCGGACCCTCAAAGCTCGACGCGGTACTCTATGCCGTCCTTTCCGTCATCAGCGTTCTCCCGAGATCAAGCGATGACGCCCTCCGACCAGCACTCGAGCGTAGTCCTGCGCTCTCAGACTACATGAAGAGGCATGAGCCGTAGACACAAACTCTTGCATCGAGCGGTACTCCACCTGGACAGTGTCGAGAGATACAGTACGCTTGCAGCGAAATGCGCTAGAGTGAAAAGCTCCACCGTTCACAATTGCTCAGCGTGTCCCGTCAGATCCTTCAAAGCTCCGGCCGAGTCGGTCGCAGAAGGTCCAGCCTCACTGCCATCATCCCCGTGGGCACCGCGCGGTCCCGCCTTGACAACCTCTCCGACCAGGATCTGCAGCGCTTCTTCGATCCGCGAGAGCCTCGCTTCGAGCTCTGCCTCCCGACCCGCGGTCGCCGGAACGGGCTGACTAGGCCCGGCGGCCCGCGTAGGCGAAACGACCTTTCGGTCAAATATACGCGCCAGCGGCGAGGAAAGCGAACCGAGCGAGCCGGTGCGCGGCTTCTTGGACGACGCGGTTAGAGACGCCGGTCTTCTCCTCGTCGCTTCTCCACCTTCGACCGGGTCTGACCGTTCTGGCGGCGTCGCTTGGTCCATGCTGGCGACCCTTCGCCCCTCGTCTGTAACCTCTCGCTCAAACACCTCCTTCGCAACCTGCTCGACCGACCCTTCGAGCATCGGGACGACCCCGCCGAGGACCGTCCTCGGAATCCGCGCCAAGATCCGACTCGTCCGCTGCGCCGCGAGGAACAGCGTCGACTTCTTCTGGTACGTCGCACGGGTGTACAAGGCGAGACAGAGCAGGAGCGGGAGGTTAAAGATGCGGGCGAGGTTGACTTGGACCTTGTGCAGCCCGCGCGGTGAGGCGAAGAAGCGGAAGGGAAGCAAGATTGCAAGCGCGAGCGTGTTCAGCGGAGGCGCGTAGCAGGTGAGAGGGTCGGCCTTGGCGCGCTCGATCGTGCCTAGGCGCAGACGAGGATTCATCAGCGTGAAGCACCTTGGAAAAGCTGACCAATGAGGGAATTACGGAGTGCCATCTGGTAGACAATCTCCGTGTCTGCGTTTGCCTGGACGGCCGCGAATGTGGAGCTCAGCAGAGAGATGAGGATTGTGAGAACTGTCGGTGTATAGTCAGTGCTGCGAAACCCCCCGAGTGGTGGAGGAACACCTACGGAGCGTCTGCGAGAGGATCGCAAAGGCGACCATCAGGATAGGACCGAAAGTCGGATTGAAAGCCTGCGCAGCCTCGAAGCCGAGGAATGCGGATCCGAGCCAGATCTGCGAGGAGGACCGGGAAATCAGCCGGCACACGAGCCGTTTCTTGAATCGGAACACTTCACCTTGAGCATGAGCCAGGCGATGTGGCCCAAGTCCCAGTTGTTGTTTCCGCGGCTGAGAATGCGGAACGTGCAGAGGAAGCCCGAAGCGGTGAGAAACGCGAGGCCCTACGAGCGGCAGACGAGTCAGCGTCGGGCGAGGAAAGCACGGCCGATCTAATCACGACGCACCATGAAGACGCTGAACTCGCGGATCATCTTGCTCAAAGCGAGGAGGACCACGTTACCGCGTAAGAGCGAGATGGTCAAGCGGGGAAGCAAGACACAACCGCCGAGTCCGAGTGTATCAAAGGCAAGCATGTTCATGTCGATGTCACCCGCACGCAAGCCTACCACGCGGATGACGAGGTACGCGAAGAAGACGAGGCACCAGATCGAGTCGAGGACGTTGAACGCTCCGCCAAAGTAGGTCGTCAGGCCATGCTCCTGAATCGACGACCACTCGTCGAGCGCGAAACCGACCGTCCAAGCGATGAACAAGACTTCCCAGACGTTCACGCGCTCGAGAGAGTAGCTCGTCTCGACGCCGAGGAAGAGCACGAGCATGGCGGTGAACGTGAACAACTCGACGCGCCCGCGGATCCGTGGGACGCGCAGCAGGTGGTGATCGAGGAACGGGCGCTGTCGCCAATCGTACACCTGGACGACAGGTCGAGACTTGTAGTTGTCTTGGATCAGGGCGTGAGTTGACTCGGGCGTGTAGATGACGGCGCCGCTGTCGATTGCCGAGATGACCTGCTGAACGAGCGCGTTCTTGACGAAGCGCTTCGCCTTGCTCAGGACGGCGAGTTCCAGCGCGTTGCTGCTTTGGTGCCGTCCGAATTCTGCGAGCTCGCCGAGCGCGTCCTCGTCGACGTCCTCGTCTGGCTCGAACATGCCGACGGTCGCTCCGGCAAACGGGTTGAACGTGGTCGTCAAAACGTGCAGGAGTTCATAGCTGTGCGGCGCAACGCCGTAGGCCGAGAGCCCCTTGATTGCGAGCAGCTCGCACAAGTCGGCGCGGGACGTATTGACGGCCCTGCACTCAAGGACAGTCAGCGCGGTGACTAGGAGCGACCTGGCAGGGGGGCTCGACTCACGCAAAGGCGAGGTCCTCCTCTGCGCGCTCGAGAAAGTGGGCCCGCGCGACGAGCAAGCAGTAGATGAGCGAGATGGCTGGCCGGTCTCCCTTTGTGAGCTTGAGCAGGAGCGGCCGCACGACGGAGAAGTTGAGGGTCGGCGACCGCAATTGGTCCCACGACAGCGGCGTATCGATCACGGCTGCGACTTCGACTCGGACGCGTTGCAACAGGGGAAACACTGGTTCGTCTGCTGCGAGCGAGATTGCGCTCGACAGGAGCGGGTCGTGCGGCCGAGCAGCTTCGTCGTCGTTGACATTCGGACCGGTCGATGGGAAGCCAGCGTCGGTTGGTGAGACTGCATAGCCTGCCACGCTCGATTTGACCATGTCCTCTGCGCGTGTCCGATTCAGACTGTCGCGAGCCAACAGGAGAGGAAGAAGGCGAGCGAGTTGTGTCATTCCGGCGACGACGACGCGACGAACGAAGCAAGTCGACGACGAGCCCGGAACTGTGCTTTCCTCCCTCGAGCGATCTCTTTACGGTTCACTGCCTGCTATGGAGACGGTCAAACGAGACTTGCACCAGTCTACAGCGCAGTGCAGCGCGCTGTTGACGCGGTACAGCAAGTTGGCGGCGTCCGCTTCGACGAGTTACTCGGCGTCCGGACTCGTCAAGGACGACCTCGCCCAGCGCAGGCAGGAACTCGAAGACGAAATCAGAGGCGCATTCGATACCGTCAGTCCTGCCTTCTCGCGCTGCGTTGCGCTGCGTTGCGCTCCGTTTGCCCCTCGAGCTCCTCTCCTCTGGCCGCAAGTGGGGCTCGGCGGACTCGGCGAAACAAAGCAGGCAGACCGCTGACGCGCTCCTGCGGCCCGCACGCACACAGTTTGCAGCGCAGATCGACCGACTCGCCAACTTGCACGCGACCGCGCACCCACCGCCTTCGGCTTCAGCGACGCATGCGCTCGAACGACACCGCGACGTCCTCGCAGAGTACAGGAGGGATTTTCAGCGGACTCAGGTGCGGGCGACATATCAATGTCACACCTTATCAATGCAAGCTGACACTCCGTGCGTCCGGTGCACAGACGAGTTTGAGGGATGCCGAACAACGCGCCAACTTGCTCGGCTCCGTGCGGGAAGAGATCAGGTCAGGACCAGCTCATATCCTTCGCCGCTTCTGGGTGACTCGCCACTGAAGAAGGACAACGTGGTCCCTGTTCATAGCGCCTTCAAGAGCGCGAGTGGCGCATCCGTGACCGACTCTTTACTCGCCGAGCGGGACCGGATCGACAACAGCCACCGAATGGCAGACGATACCCTCAGGCGAGTCGCTTTTTCACGCTGCAGCTTCTCCTAATTCACTCGTGCACGGCGCATTGACCCCTGAGAGACTTTTGCTACAGCCAAGCATACGCAACGCGGGCAGAATTCGCCGCGCAGCGATCGAGCTTGTCAAATATCCAGTCGCGCATGAACGGCGTCGCAGGTCGGTCCTGTCACCACATACGAGCAAGTGCGAATGTGGGCTGATTGATTTGTCCGCCACGACGTTTTACAGCCCAAGTGCCGGGACTCAACTCGGTCATCGGAATGATAAATTCGCGGAGACGGCGCGACTCGGTCATCATGGGCTCGGTGCTCGGCGTGTGCACCCTCTTCCTCCTGTACTTCATGTTCGGTTGATCAAGTGACCGGTAGAGCTTTTCCGATTGGCGACGCGGACGGATCGGGGGCGGACGAGTTGGGCGGTGTAGCGGTGCCTCCCTCACCTTCTTAGGGACTTCTCAATGTTGTATGATACATGCCGAATGTGGACGCTACGTGGTGTGATTTTGGACTATCGGTACGCCGACCGAAGGTACGAGACGAGAGACTGGCAGGAAGGAGGAGATGGATGAGGAGACCGCGGGGGCCTCATGCCTCGGTGGCACCTTCCCGCTTCTTGTCGGCAGCGACAGCCGCGACTCGTCGTCGTTTCCTCGGTTGACCGTTCTCCTCGTCGGCGTCGGTCTCGACGGGCGCGGCGACAAAGCTCTCGTCGACTTCGAGGTCCTCCGGGTCGATCTCGTCGTCGTCCGGCTCTTCGACGGTCGCGGCGGCTTGCGCGTCAAAGTCGGCATCGTCGTCCTCGTCGTCGTCGTCGTCATCCCCCTGCGAGCTCAATCAGGCGTCAAAATCCACGCTGGAGCGCGTTGGCGGAATCACGTGGAAACATCCGCCCAGAGAGACAGCGCGACTTACGTCTTGGATCAGGAAACTCAAGCCCGGGCCATCCTCCTCGTCCGAGTCGTCATCATCGTCCGAGTCTGACTCATCGGGCGGCGTGACCGACGTCGGCTTCTGCGCACCGGCAGTCGTGGTAGTGGTGGCAGTGGTTGTCGCGGGGGCTGCCGCTGCCGGGGCAGGAGACGCGCTCGCCGAAGTCGCAGCGGACTGGTCGGCTGCCGCCGGCGTCGTGACGTTGCTTGATTCAGACATGCTGAGCTGATGACGCGTCGGCTGGGACTGTACGAGGTGGAGGGAAGGACTCATCAGTTCGAGCGGATCCGAACGAAGCGGGGCTGCTCGCCTTCTCGCGCGAGTCTCGGTGCTCTTCACCTCGCAGCAGCCGTGCCAGCGCGCAGCCTGTCTGTGCAAATGCTCTGCTCATATCGCCTGGGCCAGGAGAGCTCGCTGGGAACATTGCGGAGAGTAGCTGCGAGAAAACCTAATTGCAACACGGCATCGTTGATTTACGACTGCTCAGACCAAAAGAGTATAAAATGCGGTCGGAAGGGAGACAAGGCAAGGGCGAGAGAGGGGCAAGTACTGGTGGAGGCGAGGCGGCGAGGGAGAGACAAGGAGCGCGGACGCGGGTCGAGGTCGACGGCCGAGGACGCTTAGTTCTTGCTCTTGGCCATAAAGTTAAGCGCCGAACCGGCCTTGAACCACTCGAGCTGGCCGGCATTGAAGGTGTGGCTGAGGGGGATGTCCTCCGACGAGCCGCTGCGGGAAAAGGAGTCCAGTCAGCCTCGGGGACAGGGAGGGGTCGAAGAGGCGCAGCTGCGCTTCAAGCCTCGTCACCGCCGCCCCGTCTGGATAGGGACGTTGCGGTTGTACTCAGACGCGATATAAAGGAGTTTAAGACTCACTCCTTGTGGTGGAGGCGGAGGGTGACCTTGGAGCCCTCGGCAAGCTCCTTGATGCCGACGAGGTCGACGCGGTCGTCCGGCTTGACCTTCTCGTAGTCGGCCGGGTTGACAAAGTTGAGCGGGAGCATACCCTGCTTCTTCAGGTTGGTCTCGTGCTGCGAGGTGCGTGGCGCATGAGTCACCGGTCACTTGGGGGAAAAAAGGAGCCGCGACTCACGATACGAGCGAACGAGCGGGTGATGACGGCCGTGCCACCGAGGAAACGCGGCTCGAGAGCAGCGTGCTCACGCGACGAACCCTCACCTAGTAGAGAAAAGGGAAGCCGTCCTAGTCAGCAAAGGATGCACGAGAGGATTTCGGTCTTCAGGAGCTCCGCCAGACTTACCGTAGTTCTCGTCACCGATGACGACCCAGCCGGTCTTGTGCTGGTCACGGTACTGAGCAGCAATCTCCGGGACGCCGCCCCACGCGCCAGTGAAGACGTTCTGGACCTTGTTCGCCTCGTTGTTGGCGGCGTTGATGGCGCCGATCAGGCAGTTCTGCGAGACGGATCGCGGGTTAGCAACTTTGCCGGCGGGTTAAACGCACAGACGATCGAGGCGCACCTGACTGATGTTCTCGAGGTGACCGCGGTACTTGAGCCACGGGCCGCCGGCCGAGATGTGGTCGGTGGTGCACTTGCCGACAGCCTTGATCAGGACCGGGAGACCCTGCGGGTCCTCGCCGTTCCACGCCTTGAACGGCTCGAGGAGCTGGAGACGGTCCGACTTGGGGTCGACGGCAACCGAGACCGAGGCACGGTCCGAAGGCGGGGCCTGGTAGGTGTTCTCGCCGGCGTCGTAGCCTCGCGGCGGGAGCTCCTTGCCGGACGGGTCCGAGAACTTGAACTCCTTGCCGTCAGCGCCCTTGAGCGAGTCGGTGACCGGGTTGAAGGTCAGGCTGCCACCGAAGACCATGGCGGTGACGAGGTCCGGCGAAGCGACGAAAGCGTGGGTGGCGGTGTTGGCGTCGTTACGGCCGGTAAAGTTGCGGTTGTAACTGTCGTACCGCGCGCAGAGAGGTCAGGGACAGCGCCAAGTGGAGGAGCAGGCAGGCGGCGAAAACGGACCTGGTGATGATCGAGTTCTTGGTGCCCTTCGGGACATCCTTGCGGTCCCACTGACCGATGCAAGGGCCGCAAGCGTTGGCGAGGACGGTTCCGCCAATCTTCTCGAGCGAGGCCATCTGGCCGTCACGCTCAATAGTGGCACGGATCTGCTCCGAACCCGGGGTGACGGTGAAGCCCGACTTGGCCTTGAGACCGTGCGAGGCGGCCTCATCGGCGATCGAAGCGGCGCGCGACATGTCCTCGTACGACGAGTTGGTGCACGAGCCGATCAGACCGACCGAAAGCTTCTCGGGCCAGTTGTTCTCCTTGACGGCCTGGGCGAACTTAGAAAGCGGGGTGGCCAAGTCGGGGGTGTACGGGCCGTTGATGTGCGGCTCGAGCTCCGAGAGGTTGATCTCGATAACCTGGTCGTATTCGGCGTTCTCGTCCGGGCGGAGGTTGGCCTGGAACGCCTCAGCGTACTTGCGGATGTCGGAGCGCTTGGTCGCGTCGAGGTACGAGCCCATGCGCTCGTTGTACGGGAAGACCGAGGTGGTGGCGCCAATCTCGGCACCCATGTTGCAGATCGTAGCCATACCAGTGCACGAGAGCGAAGTGACGCCCTCACCGAAGTACTCAATGATGGCACCCGTGCCACCCTTGACGGTGAGGATACCGGCGACCTTGAGGATGACGTCTGCGCGGTAGAGGTTCCGTCAGAACAACCAACCGGGAGCGAGAAGAGAACAATGAGCGCACCCTTAGGAGTGGTCCATCCGCTGATCTTGCCAGTGAGGTGAACACCGATCCGCTTCGGGCACTTGAGCTCCCAAGGGATGTCGGCCATAACGTCGACGGCGTCAGCTCCACCGACACCGACGGCGACCATACCGAGACCACCAGCGTTCGGGGTGTGCGAGTCGGTACCGATCATGAGACCACCCGGGAACGCGTAGTTCTCAAGAATGATCTGTCGGACGTGAGGGAGTTCGATCAGTCTGCGTTACTCGTGGACCTGACTCGTTCACAGCGCACCTGGTGGATGATACCCGAGCCGGGCTTCCAGAAGCCAATGCCGTACTTGGCGGAAGCAGTCGCGAGGAAGTCGTAGACCTCCTTGTTGATGTCCTTGGCGCGAGCCAAGTCCTTCGGGCCACCGACCTGAGCCTCGATCAAGTGGTCGCAGTGGACGGTAGTCGGGACAGCGACAGTCGGGAGACCAGCAGACATGAACTGGAGAAGAGCCATCTGGGCGGTCGCGTCCTGGCAAGCGACGCGCTGATAACGACAGGGCAACTCTCGATCAATTCCTGATCGCGGCATCGTTTCTCGCGCAACTGGCGACTTACGTCCGGGCGGAGCTTGAGGTACGAAGCGCCGGGGCGGATGTCGGCCTCATGCGGGTTGTCAAGGTGACCGTAGACGATCTTCTCGGAGAGGGTGAGGGGGCGGTTCAGGCTGCAGATGGTCGCGTTTCGGAGATCAGCGCGATGTCCTCCGCAGACCCGGTTCGCGCGCTAGTTGCACTGCTGGTGAGTGCTTGAGATGCGTGTTGTATCACGCCTGTTGCGAACAGCGCGGCGCGAGGCTCGTCGAGCAAACCCGCGGGCGATGGCATCCGTTCTCCACTCCGTCGACGCCGGTTTCGGCCGCGACGACAACAAACAGATCGCGCTCGACTCACCGCTGGCGAACGACCTGGAGGTTGTCCTCGATACGCTGGTAGTTGACGTAGCGGTCCTTGTCAAACAGCGACATCGGAACCTTGGTCGAACCGATGGAGCTCGCCGGGGTCGCGAGCGACCGCCGGAGAGCGGGCGAGCGGACGCCAGCGACGGCGCGGGCAGAAGGAACAAAGACCATCTCGAGATCTGAGTGATACGGGAGAGCTAGCTCCTGGCAATGTAGCACCACAGAGGCGAGGGGAGGGGAAGAGGCGAGGGTCGGAGGGTCGAAAGCGAGCGACACCGCGCGCCCGCGCGCGCGTGGCACGGAAAAAGGGGGCGACCGGGTGGACGAGGAGCCCGGCCGTCAGTCGGCGGTTTCGGCAGATCCGCACGCTTCTCATTGGCTGCTCTGACACCTCGACCGACTATAGCCCTGCTCACGGATGCCACTCTTTTGCTAGAGCCAATACAACGCTCTCGCACATGATGGTGGCTTCGACTGCCGCTTCTCGTTGGTCCATCATCAGGCTTCCGCCCACGCCGTTCTCCCACTCACGGCTCCGCAGGCAGGCTACTTCCCCTGCCTGGCATCGCTCGCATACGCGCTAGATACTTGCTTCGATTGTACCGCGACGTCGGGCTCTGCTCAAGGTCGCTCGACTCGCTGGCTATAGTCTGTTGCGGGTATCGCTCCTCACTGTCGCGGCTGCGGATTTTGCAAGCCTGTTTGGCGGCCTCTCTGCTGCTCTTACGGCATTCACCCGCTAGGGCCGCAATCGTTTAGCATTCATAAGGCTTCAACCTCTCTGCGCTACGGGCAGATGATCGAAAGGCGCTTGATCTGGGATGCCCGAGCAAACGCCGCGGACAACCTCTTTGTCCTGTTGCAACGTGCGCAGAGCTGACACTGATCACGGTCTCGCTCATGCGTATCCGAGCACCAGACCTGAGTACTCTGTCCCCTGGGCGCGCCAGTCGAGCAGGCTCGAACGGGTGGGCGAGATGATTTCGCAGCTCAGTCCGCCGTCGGGGGAGTTGACTGTCACTTATCCGCTTATAGCAAGAACTCCAGCCAGCGCTCTGGGTCTCCTGAGGAGACGAAACAAGAGGAGAGCGGTAACCGGTGGAGGCGAGGCGGCGAGGGAGAGACAGGGAGCGCGGCGCGGGTCGATGTTGAATTTCGCCGGCCGAGGACGCTTAGTTCTTGCTCTTGGCCATAAAGTTGAGCGCCGAACCGGCCTTGAACCACTCCAGCTGGCCGGCATTGAAGGTGTGGCTGAGGGGGATGTCCTCCGACGAGCCGCTGCGGGAGAAAGAGTCCAGTCAGCCTCGGGGAGAGGGAGGGTTCGAAGAAGCGCAGCCGCGCTTAGGGCATCGTCACCGCCGCCCCGTCTAGCTAGAGACGCTGCGATCGCACACCTGCTTCCGTGCTGTACTTGCATCTCTCCTGACCGCTCTGCGCGACTGCGGCAACCGTGTCCGAACAGCTTGAAAGCGCGCCAGCTCTTCATCTTTACCAGTCTCTTTGCTTCGTGGTACTGTGGCCATCGGGAGGAGGCTTGCCTTCCGGTGCGCTGCTCTCAGTATATCTTGCGCACCTGCATCACAGTCGCTTCGTCCCTCTTGAAGGTACGTCTCGCGGTCAAGCTACGATCCGGCCGCAATCCTCGCGAGGAAACCGGGCGCATGCGGCCATCTGCCCCTCCTGCTCCGTTGTCTCCTTTCCCTCTCGAGCTCTGCACAGGTATATATACCTCCTTGAAGTCTCAAAGATAGCCTACTTCGTCCGAAGCTCCGGCCAAAGGCCCTCCTTCCTGAAGCTTTCGACTGTTTCGCGGGCCGTCGCTTCAGTCAGACGGCGTTCGGGCGCCCAACCCGACAGGCGTTTCAGCGGCTCGCTCGCGAAGGCGATCGGGCTCGGTCCGAGCAGGTCGGCGGGGATGAAAGGCGAGACGGGCGAGGCCGTCGGATCAGTGGTCGAGCACGCGTGGAGCATTGACGACCAGCAATCGAGGTGTTTCTCGTTGACATCGCTCGTGACTTCGTTCAGATTGACTTTTGCGAAGGAGCTGCGGGTGCAGAGCTCAGTAACCACTCAGCTGAACCTCCGTAGTCGGCGGAAACATACCTGACGATGGAACCCTGATAGCCCATTTTGACGCCCATCACAGCTTCCGTCACATGGGCGATATCCCCCTGCGTCGTTTCACCGTCATCGACGACGGAGAAGACTGCGGCGCTGACCGCCTTTGTCGCATCGAGATTCTCGACCGTTTCGGCTGCACGCTGAGCGTATTCCGACGGGACCAGTACCTCTGAATGAGCTTTTAAGATCGCTTCGCGGGATCCGCGCAGCTGCCCCCACTGCGCAGCGGCAGTAAGCGCTGCGCACAAGTCGCTGGTGTGGACGGTATGCTGGGCGAGACTCTCCGACCAGCTTCGCCTCCTCGCGTCGTCAGCCTGTGACCAGCTGGACAGAAGTATGTCACGGGGCCGCTCACAGTAGATCGAGTTTCTCGCCTTCGTAGTGATAGATCTGGCCGACGCTGGAGTAGGTGTTGGTGAGCAGGCAGCCGTTGGTGGCGAGTACCGGTGCTCACGCGAGTCGAGGCGTAACGCCGGACACAGTCGCCGGTCCGTACAGCAGGCCGTGGCGAAGCAGAACCAGTGGAAGTCTGCTGACAGCTCGCGCAGTGAACAAGAGCAGTCCTTTGTTGAGGTGAAGCGTTCTCACCCTTCTTGTGCAGCGAGGGCGCGTCCAGCCTCATGCTGCCAGCTTGCCGGAGAACCCCGAGGTTCTGCCACAACGCCCACGCTTCCAACGAGTTCAGTGTCTTCACCCTTGCGAGAGCGGTAACAGGTATGGAGAGCTCGGACGTAAACCCCGATAGAAGCGGAAGCGGCTGCCGCTCTCAAGCATGCAGCGAGCCCCAAAGTTCGCTCGAGTTGGACCTGCGCCATTCTCCAGCAGCTCCAGGAGGAATCAGTTAGAGCTCAGAGGCACCATGGTATGCTGTTAACGTGATAGCGCACCTCTTCCGGCGCGTCGGGCTTCTCGCCCGTGAAATCATACACCCAGTCGAAACCGCTCGACTGGCCAGCTACGCGAGACGGCAGAGCGAACGCCTTCTTGCGCATCTCTGATCCGCGATTCTCGAGTCAGCAGTGCGGTAGATGGGACACGCAACGCACGCTCACCAGCGAGCAACAGATTGCCCTGCAGATACTCGACCGTCCCTGCCGCCGTACCCGTCTTCATCGCGTCGCGGAAGGTATGGTCGGCATAGCATGTATAGGCGTCCGCAGACGGGATGACGAGCGGTCGGTCGACGATTCGGATGAAAGCGGGAGGCGATTGTAGCGAAAGCAAGTATGACAGCAGGTGACGAGTCGCGTCCTGCCAAGCTCCGAGGCCGCCTAGGATGAGCACAGTAGTCATAGCGCTGGTCACAGGGATTGGCACGGCTCAGTGGAAGCATTTCGAGGCGTTCTGGGACGCGCATGCACGGAGTACAAAGGGGCCTAAGCGCACGCGCGAGGCGGATCGAGCGGTGCGCGGGGCGTGCAGCAACAGCGCGTTTCGAGAAGCCGGAGCGCGAATCGATAGCCCAACAGGTTCGGATACCGCCGCTCTGCAGTGAGCGACGAGACAGACTGCGGATCAGGAATGAAACGCACCAAGCACCCTACCCCCCCCCCACCTCCGCCTCGCGGAAGTCGGCGCATTTCGTGAATGGGCACGATTGCTGATCGCATCCCTCGAGCTCGTAGGGGAAAGAACGGAAGTTGACTTGAGCTGCCCGCAACGACGTGCCCGCCGCACCCGAACGACAACGCGCGGCATCTCGGTGCCCAACCGCTTCGCCTCGCCCGCTGCTATAGGATCGCTCGGCTTTGTGGACGTTAAAAGACTGCGTGCCTCACACGATCGGCTTGCAGCTTGTCCACGGATCCAGCGACTCAGAGTCGGGTCCGATCGGAGCGACCGGCGAGAGTCAGCGGGTGATCGACAGGATTGCTTGGCTCAGGACTGCCGTACCGAAGCTGCTTGACCTCTCTGCTATACCAGCGCGACTGGACACCTTTGCACCTCGCGACTATGGCCCGACTGTTGCGAGTTGCTGCCGTTCAAGTCGGACGAATTGATCGATACACACCGCGCGACGAGATCCTCGCGCGCCTCATAGCCCTCCTCGTCAAAGCCGCCGACGCCGGCGTCAAACTTGCCGTGTTCCCAGAGACTACTGTCGCGGCTTTTCTTCCGCGCTACTGGATTGAAGACGATGCCGACGTCGCCTCGTTCTTCGAGGAAGAGCCGGAAGCCGGAATCGCCCAGTCGGCATCGCTCAAGCCCTTCTTCGACAAGGCAAGCGAGCTTGACATCGACGTGTCAATCGGGTACGGCGAAAAGACGCCCACGGGGGAGCGCTATAACACGGCGGCCTATGTTTCGAGGGGGTCGACGCTCTCCAAATATCGTAAAGTTCACTTGGCGGGTACGCGCTATGATAGTCTCGATGTGCCGGATTTGCCGGAAGCTGATAATCATGAATTCCTAGGAACAACGGAGCCTTTCAGCAAAGAGCCGGGCTTCACAAATCAGCTAGAGAAGCGCTACTACACTCCCGGCGACCTGGGCTTCCCCACTTTCCGTGCACCGGCCCTCCGAGCGTCGTGCGGCGGCGACAGGAGTCCGATCATTGGCCAGATGATTTGCAACGACCGACGTTGGGCCGAAGGTTGGCGGGTGCTCGGGCTTCAAGGCGTCGAAATTGTCTGCATCGGGTTTGTGAGCTTTGCCCTGTTTGTACTGCTTTTCCCGATCTCACGCTCTTGCTGACCCGTTGTCGGACAGCTCACAGCGGCTTGGGCTCCTCAGCTCTGGGGCATAGACCCCGAATCAATGACGCGGGAGGAGGCTCGCGCCGACGTCATGTTCCACCACAAGCTCGTCAGTCAGGCGCACGCCTATACCAATTCGACGTTTTGCATTACCGCCGCTCGTTGCGGCATGGACGACGGCATCCATCCCCTTATCTCTGGCTCCCTCATCATCGACCCGGAGGGCCACATTGTCGCGGAGAACAAGACGGAAGACGACGAGGTCATCGTTGCCGAGATCGACCTTGATGCGTGCCAACAGGGCAAGAGTAAGACGTTTGCGTTCGCGAAACATCGTCGACCGGAACATTACGGCGTCCTTGTCGAGCGTGCGGGAGTGGTCGAGCCCGAGGAGCCTGTAGCTTGACTTGCTGGCATCGACTTTCGGAGGTAGCTATTGTAATCTCCCTCACCCTGTGTAACAGAACGTCTCTGCAAATCCTCCCTTCAGGGATCGCAGCGCGTGTCTAGGAGAGCTGCCAGGAGTCCTGCGACTTTTCACGTGCCAGCGGATGGCCAGCGCGGTCGGGCGGATGATGATGTGGCGCCCCCCTTCTCATCAAACGAGAACGTCAGCGCCTCCGCTCGCTCGCCCCGCGAAAACGCAACGATGGTCGCGCTCAGCGGCTCACTTGCTACCTCTCGCTTCAGGCTCCATTCTCACCGGATATCATGGGTGGTAAGCTGAGAGCTCGGCCACCGCAGTCGGGTGCTGACACCGCTTTCTCTCAGCCGAACACGCCGTCGCATCGCCTTTCACGCTTGCGTCTACCGTGCGCCTCCGCAACGGCGGTCAGCTTCCTCGCCTCGGCTTCGGAGTGTACGAGTCTAAGAATACGAAGGGATCAACCGCACACGCACTCGCGATGGGCTATAGGTCAGCGCGGCCTCCTCTGCGCTCCTAGCCTCCACTTTTAGACGAGTGACTGACCGCTCCTCGTCAACAAATAGGCATATCGACTCGGCACGCTTCTGTACGCGGATCTTCAAACTCGCAGTCCGTTATCGGAATAGCTAGCTGACAGAGGTTTGATCAGACCACAACGAGGACGAAGTGTGCGCGACCGTTCAGAAGTTCAACGAGAAGATGCCGAACCAGGGCAACGGACACGTCTGGTTGACTTCGAAAGTGATGGGCCGCGAGCACGGTACCGAGGCGACTCGCAAAGCCGTCGACGACAGCGCCGCGGTCGCCGAAAAGTATGGCCTCAAATGGGTGCGTGTGCCGGTCCCTCCTACACGCCCTGGATCTTCCGGGAGCTGATTCGAATCGGCGTGCAGGATCTCTTCTTGTTACATGACCCGACTGCCGGGAAGGAGAAGCGCCTTGAAGCCTGGAAGGTCTTGATCGAGAAGCGCGATGCAGGGATTTTGCGCTCGATCGGCGTGTCCAACTTTGTGAGCGAGCCCGGGTATAACAAAGCTGTGATCCGAGCTGAACAACGTTCTCTCGCAGGGCGTCGAGCATCTCGAACAGATCAAAGAGGCGGGCCTCGAGGTTCCCGAGGTGAACCAGATCGAGCTGCATCCGTTCTGTCAGCAAAAGACCATCGTCGACTACTGTGAGAAGGAGGGCATCGTGGTCGAGGCGTACTGCCCGATTCTGCGAGGACAGCGATTCGACGACGCCACACTTCGAAAACTCTCAGAGAAGCACCAGGTCACGGTGCCGCAGATCCTCATCAGGTGGTCGCTCCAGAGGGGCTTCGGTACGCCCGGACTCCGACCGTTTGGTACGGAAGTGCACTAATCTAGCATGACTCTGCAGTACCGCTGCCCAAGTCGGACACACCGGGCCGAATCCAAGCGAACGCCGACCTGTTCGATTTTGAGCTCGACGCTTCCGACATGAAGGACCTCGATGCGCTCGACGAGGGGAAGAAGGGCGCCATCTCGTGGAACCCGGTCGACTGCGAGTAGATTGTCGGATTCCAAGCACTTCACCTTTGCACATAGCTGGATTTTCGCCGAATTGCGAAAAAATGGAGTGAGAATGATTTATGCTGAGCATGCAGGTAGGAATACATCATTTGCCGAGTCAGAGCCCGCAGCTGGTCCGCAAGTTGTCGGTGTCCCAACTTCCGTACAGCACGGCGCAAAATTCGCGCAGTTCCCGTACGTCCTCGAGAGCCTGTGAGCCAGTCAAGCTGTACGTTAGCGACCTCGGATCCTCCCACACTCTCGGCTGAAGCATCATCGTACCTCGACGAACTCGTTTCCGCTGACGCCGCTGCTGAGGACGCCACGCTCGTCGGCGGTCGTTCCGGCAAGCTTGGTCACGAGCGGCAGCAAGCTCGCCAACCTCGTCGTCTTTTCGCTCACATCCTCGAAACGCGCACCGCGATCGTCGTCGGTCCCCGGAGCGACGCCGGTGAAAGCCGGCTCCAGCCGTTGGATCAGGAGCGCAAACATCGCGTCGAGCGAGAGTGCGCGGACGAGAGCGGCATCGGGCGAGTCGAGCGCGTCTGACGTTTCGTGCAGGAGCGTGCGCAAAGCTGGAGAGATCGGATTCCGGTTCGAGGTCGCGTGCGAGCGAAGCGGTGGTGTCGAAGGACTCGGCGGAAAGTCGTGAGGAGTCGAGGCGAGCGGGGAGGCGCCTTCCAATGCGTCGTTTGTCGGGATGTACGAACCGCCAGCGACGAGGGTCTGAATCTCCTCCTGAAGCGTTGGCGGGTGCAAGGCCGACGAAAAGCTGTCGGTGCAGACTCGGTCAGTGGTCTTCCGGAATCTCGCTTGACAAGTCACTCACTCGAAAAGAGAGCCGTCCGGATTCCGGTCGACCCGCCGCCGGATCTCGCCAAAAAGGGCACCGAGCTCTCCGTATACCAGCGGTGCCTTCAAGGGCATCCTGCATGAGAGCGTTCAAGGGTCAGCCGCCGTTCCGCACTATCAGAGTCGGATCTGCGGTCCCGAGGCTGAACGGCGCCGCTCGCCGGAGGAAACTCACGAGCCGACCACATCCTCGACTGCTTCCCGCACACGGACTTCCACCTTCTTCCAGCCCTCATGTAGCAGCCACCAGCTGAACGTGAGGTACTTGCGCTCGACGTCTCGCCGCTGAGCATCCTCGTCCGTATCCTCATCGTAGGGCAACTGCTTGGCCTCGTACAGCGCCTGCTCCAGGTCATCATCGTCCTGCATGCCGTCACGATGGGGAGGTCGGTTCGTAGCGGCGGCGAGCCGCTTGTGTCGGGGTGGAGATGGGGTGCGCGGCGGAAGCGAAGACAGGAGGGACGAAACATAGCTGGCGCGGCCGAGGAGGGCGAGCTGGACACGTGTCTGCAGGACGAGTAGCACGAGGACGTAGATCGATGTGACGAGTCGAGTGAAGGCTATTTGAGGGAGGACCGGGACCGGATCAGCCGGCGTACGCTCAGCGGAGACTTGGCCGCAGGTCCCACGTACACAAGGTCTTGATCTCGTACCAAAGCTCGCCCTTGCTCTTGCTCGGCGAACTCAATTTTTCCTCCTTTTCCGCGACTTCGCCTGATGTAGCAGCAGTAGTCTCAGGCTCAGCGGGACTGCCAGTCGCCGCCGACTCCGTTGTCTCGGCTCCCCGCTCGGCATCCGCCGGTTGCGCATTCTGCGCGACATCAATCGCACTCGCACCGTTCTCCGCGCTCGGCGCCGAATCCTCCTTGACGATCTCGGCCCAGCTTTTTCCGACGTTGGCGAGACTCGACTCGTCTCCGTGTGGGTCGTGCATGCCACCATTCGGCGGGGAGGGAGCGACGCTGTGCGGAGGGCTAGCATGGCCATTCGCGTGGCCGTTCGAGAGCGCCGGGAACTCCTCCTTTGGCGCCGATGGGGGAGGCGGCGGGGTGATCGTCGTCGGAGGCGGCATCCGAGGTTGGAAGGCCGGAGCGGCAGGGTTCAGCGACAGCGGGGCGCTGGCCTTGAAGTTTGTGGTCTCCGAGGAAGACGAAGATTCGGCTGCGGCTGGAGGAGAAGCGGAGCGTTCGACGCTGCTGGCGGGAGATCCTTTCTTTGTAAAGCCGTTCACGCCGGCGTGGCCCGGCTCGACGCCGTTCTGTTCCGGGATCGCGCCCTGGCCCTCTGATGATGCAGTCGTCTCGTGCTCCTTCTGGAGGTCTCGCTCGCGTCGCTCCGCCTCCTCTGCCTCTGCCGCTGCCGCGGCCTTGGCGAGCCTGGACTTCTCCTCGCGTTCCCGCTTTGCGAGGTCGGCCAGCTCGCGACTGCGTGCCTCGACGTCGACGTTCTCAGCGAGCTGTGTTGCGAGGGTCGGAGTAAGAGCGAGGACGGTGAACTGGGCGTCTTGAAGCGCGAGTCCGAATCGGTTCGCGAGGCTGTGGTTTGCGGCGTGACTGTCAGCGTCCCGGTTCTCAATACGGCAAGAGAGGGAGAGCACCTACTCGTGCCGCTCTGCAGCCTCCTTTCTGGATCTGTCTGCGCCGTCAACGAGCATACCGACGGCATATTTCCCGAGGAGCCACGCTCCGCCCAACGTCGTCGCCGTATAAGTCGCGACGCGCCTTGCGCGGGTCGCCGTCGCCTCTGCGACAATTGCACTGAGCATACTGGAGGTACGCGCCGCCTCGCGGCTAGGCTAGGAAAGAAGCAGCGAGCCCCGTTCTCTTGCGTCGAGTCGCCGAGTGGGGGAAGGGGCGCGCCGTGGTCCAGCGAAGATGCGTCGGTGGACGAGCCCAGGTATAGAAGGGCAAGCGAGAGTGGTGAATGCGATACAATCGAGCACTACTCGGCTCGAGCTCTGCACGCGTGCGAGTGAGCCAAAAGTTCTGACCGCCAAGCCGGGATCAGCCGCCCGGCTATCTCGTCTTGCCGGCAACTGGAGAGGCGAATTTCCGCTCTCGAGTCAGACGTAATGCAGCGCCCTGAGGAACTCCAGTACAGCGATAACACAAGACGAGTCCATTGCAAAGAGACCGAGAGAGAGGGAGAGAGAGCTTGGCCAATTCCGGGTGGAGAGAGGGGCACAGAGTCTAGTACGCTGCGGATCATTACGGAGGAGGGAGGTCTAGGTCTGGAAAGTCGTCTGTGGACCGACGCAAACGCAGAGCCAAGAGCGTCTGCGAGGACAGAGAGATCGCGAGGAAAGGCCTGCGAGCGCGACAGAAGGCGCTGTTTAGGCGAAGAAAGCCGCCGCAGCGACGACGGCGGCGCCGATCATCGCTCCGACTTGCACACGGGTCGTCGCAGCGCCCGAGGTCGCGTCTCCAGAAGCCGAAGCAGAAGGGGACGCCGAATTCGACGTCTTGACGGCCGAAGAGATCGAGGACGCGACGCTCGACTGGGCCGAGCTCGCGCTGCCTTGGGCCGCCGAGCTCGCACTCGACACCGCCGAGGAAACTTGCGAGCTGACCGAGCTCGCAGCAGACGAGGCGGCCGAACTGGCGGACTCGGCTGCTCCCGTCGAGGAGGAAGCCGAGGACGATGACTTGTTGGTCGTCGACGAGGAAGCGCTAGTCTGCGACGATCCGGACGACGCAGAAGCTCCGCCTTCCGAAAGGCTGTATCACAAGACTGTCAGTCGGCTGTCGCCACCCTGATAGCGCGCCGGGCAAGCTCACCAGGAGGAGCTCGTGCCTTCCGCCACCGTTGTCGGGGCGCCGTTACCCGTCACGCCAGAGTTGTCCTGCGACCGCCCGCAATCCTCGTCGTCAGCTTCAGAACATGCCCACCAATCTGCAGACGCGACAGATGGCTCACCGTGATATAGACGGTGATCGATGTGCCAGACTTGACAGCGACCGGCCACGAGAGTGTGCCGGCGGCGTCGTTGACGGTGCCGAGGTTCGCGACCATAGTCGTCGGGTCGTTGGCGGGTCGTGCGACGACAGTGCAAGGCGGCGACCTGAGCTCAATGGCGACGGCGTCAGCGCTCGCGCCTCCTCAGTCAGCTTTGCATTCGATGAAAAGCGCGCGACTCTTTCGCAAGTGCATCGATAGGGAAGTGCGACTCACGAGCACTCGTACTGGAAGGCTGCTGGAGTGCACTGGTACAGTGCCGGCGACTGGATCGAGGTCGCGCTGACGAACTGCGCGCCGAGCAGGGCAACGAATGCCGCAGCCGTCCGTGCCTTGGTCGAAGTAGTCATAGCGAGCGAGCGCACCATCTGAGCGAGGGAGAAATGAGGCGGACTGGAGGAAGAAGGAGGGAAGGAAGGAAGGAAGGAAGGAAGGAAGGAAGGAAGGAAGGAAGGAAGAAAGGAAGGAAGAAGAGCGACTAGCGGGAGGAGAGAGGAGCGAGACGGACGCAGCGAGATGGCCTCAAACTCGGCCGCAAGACCGGCACGGCGAGGACCTTGCTCAGGCGCGCTGGGCCGCGTGTAGAGTCGCGGGGATACCCCAAGCGCGGCCTGAGCGCGATCGTCCGTCTGACGCGTCAAAGCCGAGTGGACCTTCCTAGTGCGAGAAAGCGGTTGAAGGGAGAGCGAGCAAGAGGAGGAAAGCCGCCATCTTCACTGTCAGTCCTTCTGCTGGAGCAAGCGGGTGCCTGTCAGCCAGCTTGGAAGCCCCCGGCGTGCGTTGATGGCCATGCAGAGGGTGAAGAAGCGATGGGCCGTACTCCTTCCCTGGTGGGTCGCGATCGGATGGGGAAGTGCGGACTTCCGACGCCAGCGATGGCTTCACTGTATTCAGCTGTGATCATTTCAGACAAACGAGATCAAGAGGGAACCTAAACAGGTGGAGAGTCGAGGAGAGGCAAACACGACACGAGATTTTTCCAATGTCCGATACGAACCAGGACACGCACGAGAACGGAGAGGAGGGACAGGGGAGGCTGTTGATACGACGGTGATGTAGACTGGGGGGTAATTAAAGCTGTAATGATTTAGGAATGTGAGGGGGCAATGGAAGGAAAGAGAGGGGGGGGGGTGGCGACTGGTTGCGGACGCGCACGTCGAATCCGAGATCCTTAGGCGAGGAGAGCAACACCGACCGCGGCGACACCGGCGAGGCCAGAGACGGCGAGCTTGCCGGCTCCCGAAGTGCCCGACTGCGACGCAGCCGGAGCGGTGCCGGACGCCGAGCGGGAACCGGAAGCGCTCTGGCTCGAAGCAGCCGAGGCCGACGACATCGACGACATCGACATGGCCGACGACATCGACGAAACGCTCGACGAGACCGAAGAACGGGCCGAGGATGCGCTGGCGCTAACGGAGGAAGCCGCCGACGACGCAGCGGACGAGGCAGAGCCGGTGCTGTGGAAGAAGAGCGACAAAGATCGTCAGGACCATGTCTATCAGGCTCACTCCAATGGGGCAGGACTGCGAGACTGTAAACTCGCCTCGAGGCGATGATGCTAGTCGACGCAGGAGTGGACTGGCCGTTGGTGGCCGAACCCGACGAAGCGAGGCCCGACGAACCGCTGACGCCGAGGCACGACGTCGAGCCCTGCTGAATTGTGACCGGGGCAGTCGCGGCGGTCGCACCGTTCGAGTCGGTGACGGTCAAAGTGATCGAGGTCCCGGCGGCAATGTTGACCGTCCAGGTGAACTGCGTCGCCGAGGTCGGCTGAGAGTCGAGCGTCGCGAGGGGCCTGTTGAGCGTCAAAGGAGTTCAGCGTCTTTGTGATCATGGCTCAGGCAAAGTAAATGCGGCTGTACTCACGTTCCAGAGAGCTGGCCGCCGGGGAGGACACGGACGTAGTACGGACCCGATCCACTGCGCGTAAGCCGATCGTCGTCAGTGCATCCGACTCTGCAGGTACTCAATCGAAGGCCTACTCACCCGCCCCAGGTAACGAGGTACGGCTAGAGAAACCAGCGGAAGAGCGTCAGCAAGCAAGTCCGCGGGTCCTGGATCATTCGTCAAGTCCGCAACCCAGCGCACCTGGCAGGTGAAGAGCGCAGTCGGGGTGTTGATGATCAGGGTGCCTGTAGGCGCAAGAAGGGGAGAAAGAGACAACATCGTCAGGTGAATTGTTCCGCGAGAATGAGGGGAAAAAGGTTATTTGCTGCGGGCGGCGGGGGAGCGCTAGCCTTATCGTCGGCGGCGCATGTCGAAGGCCCGCAGAGGTCGTTGCAGCCGTACGAGGGCCGAGCTTTGGAAGCATGAACCGTTCGTTGGACTGCTCTGCCCGGCTGTAGAGCCAGCAGCGGTGACAGGGAAGGCATCGAGACGAATCCGGCATGGAATCCGGGCGATCCTCGGACCTTGTTGAACGATCCGTTCCCACCCTGTCTGGCCCCGCTGCGGCCTGCGCGTGACTTGCGGAGGGGTGCTACACTCTCTGTGAAAGTATGCAACCTGGTCCGCCGCTGCTCGAAGCGATGCCGAAGGCAGGGGAAGCGAGTGACGGTCGACGAGAGTGGGGCACGGTCCAAGAGATTGCGCGAAACAGTCGACTCACTCTGAGCGAGGACCGACGAAAAGGTCGCAAAGGCAGCGGCAGCAAAGGCGAAGGCGCGCATCTTGAGGGTTGACGAGTTTGGATTGGGAGGGGAAAGCGGAAGAGAGGCAAGAGGCAAGGAGGCTCGAGGAGGAAGAATCGAGGCGAGCGGCGAGCGAGGAAAGGGAAAGCGGAGGCGGCGCAGGAAATGTCTCACCTCGGCGGCCTCGCTTTTTCCTCGACGAGCCTTGTTCTTTTTTCAGATCACAAGCGCCCTTTCTTTGGGACGCCCCGAGTCTTCCAGTACGAGCCAAGCCTTTCCCCAGCGAAGACTTTCAAAGATCGGAGAGCAAGCTCGCTCTTCCAGGTCCTGGAACAGGTTCTCTCCTCTTTTTGCGCAGTCAGGCCGCTCGCAGCTAGTGGCAAATCCGTTCGCGCTGCACTGCATCGAGATCGAAAGAAGCCTAGCTGTGATTCGCCGCTCAGTATCCGCCGCCGCCGCTGTCGCCACCACGACCGATCCCTGCCATCGTCCTCCGCTGGTTCTCCTCGAGCTTCGGGCAGTTCCGGATCGTGTGACCGAGACCTGAGGGAGTTCCCAGCAAGTCAGTAACCACATCAGGATGGCGAAGAAGCGCGCAGCGGCAAGAGAGGTCGCTTTTGCCAAGAAGAAGTCCGGTGTAGGACAGGTTCGGAGCAAAGGGAACGTACCACCACAGTTGGTGCAGCCGATCGGCTTGCCATTCGCATCGAGGTTCGGGTCCTCGATAGACGACAAGAACGGCGGGACCCTGAATTTGCGCGATGGTCAGTAAATGCGTCCTGCGCGCCGATGCAAATAGGTGGCTTCTGGGGGTCGAGCGGCCTCCCGTTGCTCCGCCAACCGTCGAAGCAATGTCAGCGCGACTCACTTTTGCTTCGCCTCCATGAGGAGATACTTCAAGTCGAGCAATGTCTGCTCCGGCGTCTGCATGTTGACGAACGTCGTCGCGATACCAGTCTTACCGGCACGACCGGTACGTCCACACTGATGGGTGTAGTCCTGCAATCGATGCAAAACGTCCTTGTCAGTGAGCATATCGAAGGGCAAGCAGTGCGACATCGGGACAGCGGGGCGCGTCGACACATCGGGCCGATGGGCGGCAGTTCACCGCCTGAAAGGCAGCGCTTCCTGGCCCGCGCGGCGCCGTCGAGATTAAGCGAAGGAAGTTTGCGTACCTCGATCTCTTTCGGCATCGAGTAATTGATGACGTGCTGGATCTCGGAGAAATCGAGACCCTTCGAGGCGACCGACGAAGCGACCATGACGTCCTTCTTGCCGCTCTTGAACGACTTGATCGCGTACTCACGCTCTTCCTGGGCTGCAGAGGACGAGAACAAGGTAAAAGCATCAGTACGTATGCTCAAAACGGACGGCAACGGAACCACGCACTCTTGCTACCGTGAATCGCGACCGCCTCGACGCCCTTGAGAAGCAGATACTCTTGGATGTCTGCCAACAGTAAGGCCACTTCAGCCTCCGCGTTAGGACATGGACTAAGAACGCATACGGCGCACCATCGACCTCATTCTTGTTGTCGCTAAAGATGATGACGGGCGGTGCCGTCTTCTGCAAGCACTCGAGCAAGTAGACCATTTTGGCTTCCTGCTTGACGTACTCGACTTCTTGGATGATGTTGAGCGACGCAGCACCGGCTCGACCGACGTTGACGAGGATCGGCTGGACGAGCGCCGATTGGGCGAAATCTTGGATTCGTTTCGGCATGGTCGCCGAGAAGAGCAGCGTTTGGCGTTGGTGCTGTGCAATGGAGAGACAAACCGAAAAGCGCATGGCGCGTTGAACGTTAGCTCAGTGGCGTTTATGCGGGCAAGCGCGATCCCGGGCCAAGCGCGAAGCGCACCTTGAAGAAGCTGAGAATATTCCGCACGTCCTCCTCGAAACCCATGTCGATCATCCTGTCGGCCTCGTCCATGCAGAGGTACTTGCACTGCGCGAGGGTGAACTTGCGCTTCTCGAGCATATCTTGGAGTCGACCGGGCGTCGCGACGACCATGTGGAACCCTTGCGAGAGGGTCTGCCCTTGTTCCGACATGTTGATGCCGCCGATACAGAGCAGAGAGCGGACTCTGTGAAGAGGTGCGCATCGGTCAGCGGAGGCGAAAATTGGGCCGCAGTCGCCACGTGCGATTACGTACTGAGGGTACCCGCCTTGCTCCATCAACCTCGCCATCTCTTGCAACCCTTCGTACGTTTGCCGCGCGAGTTCTCGCGACGGACAGATGATGATGCCGACGGGCCCTTCGCCCTGGACGAACGGCATCCGCTTCTCCTCCTCGAGGGCAAACATGAGCAACGGGAGCGAGAACGCGAGCGTCTTTCCGGAACCGGTGAAGGCAATGCCGATCATGTCACGGCCCGAGAAGCTGCGGGTGCAGGTGCGTCAGCTCACATCCGGCGTGAAACGTTACGTGCGAGTGAGCGCTCACGCGACGGGAATGCCCTGCAGCTGAATCGGGGTCGGCGCCTCGATCTTCTTCTTCTTGAGGTACTCAAGCAGCGGTTTCGGCAGTTTCATGTCCTGTAGCAGCGCATGTCCGAATCAGCACAGGTGCGAGAGAGCAGCAGCTGACCTGCGCTGCTGACCTTGAAAGACGGTATGGGCGGCGGGACATCGTCACCCGACGTCAGAATGTGGAACTTTTCCCGGATCGCTTCGTGTTCCTCCTCGCTCTTATTTCGGATATAGTGTGGTGGTTGCCATCTATAGGTCGCATGAGGGTGAGCTGGTTTTTTGGTAAGACCACAAGTGGACGGCGCGCGTTGGGACGCACGAAGTCTTCATCCGCTCGGTGTAGACGATTCCCTTTGCGATCTCTTCTGCTCCGGCGAGGGTTGTCCGTGTCGCCGCCTGTGCGGCGAGGATCTTGGCTTCCTCTTCTTCGCGCTTCTGCTGCTCCGACTTGGCGGCGTCTGCGGGTCAAAGTTGAAAGAGAGTCAGTGACTAGGAACTAAGGTGGGATGCGACCTGGCGGAGCTCTAGCTCCTCCGCTGCGAGCGAGAGAGAGAGAGAGGCGCACCTTCGATCGCTTTGAGTCGTTTAACCTCTTGCGCCTCCATGAGGAGCGTCTGGTGTTCGCGCTTCTTCCTCTTTGCCTCTGCCTCGTCGCGTTCGCGTTGTTCGCGTTCCTCGGTCTCTTCCTCGTGTTTCCGCTTCTCTGCGGCGGCTGTGACTCCTCCTCCTCCTCCCTTTGCCGAGAGTTTCTCGATCAGTTGGGCGCGGCGTTGTTTCAGCGGGACGTAGACGGGTTCATCGTCGGGCAACGCGTACGGGTCGGCGGGCGGGGGAGTCGGAGACCGGCGCCGCTTCGAGTAGGTTGCGGCGGGTTGCGGCGGGGTGTGATCTGTCGTTTCGACCATGTCTGCACTGCGGTGTGAGCGTCAAACGAGGTGTGAGGACGAGGTCAGAGGAGGGTCGCCTCTCGCGTGACTGATGAAACTCGGGTCGAGCCTCTCCCACTGGCTATACACTCGACTAGTGGTTGTTCAGAATAGCTACACTTCTTGACAAGGCTCTTTACTGTGCTGGATTGGACCGCTCCCGCATCCGGCGCTTCTCGCTGGCGAGTTCAGCCACCGCCTCTGGTCTGACGCCTCGGCTCCGATTCAGCGGGACCCTGTCGAACAGGCTGGCATATTAGAAAGAGGAGTATCGTCCGAGTTGGCGAAGCTCTGAGCCGCCTGATGCTGCAGAACGAGCGCTTGCTCCCGCATCTTCGAACTTGCTCGTTCAGGGACAGTCGACTTCATCCGCGACTGCGATTTCCAACGGGCTGCAGCTGCGGAGCAACCGCTCAGATTCTTGCGACATGCTGCTACCTTTCTGCGGTCTCTCCAGCCCGGGTGGGCTCTCGTAGGCATCGTAGACGCCAAAGCACGCCGCCCAGCAGCGACAAGGCACCGGCATGGGAACAGGACTCGGAGGAGGGCTATCGCCGGCGCAAAAAGCCTCGATTCCGTCGACGACAACGGGTAAGGATCGCTTTCAGGGTACAAGCTCGGCTCGGAGGATGGGCGGGATTGGCCTCGTGGGATAATTGCGACGACATCACAGGAGGAGTCACGCCGTAGCAGACAGATTCGCATTCGGTACCGAGGCATGTAGCTTTGTAGCTCTACATTCTCGCGCTGAAAGTGGCGCGAACATCGGAATGCGGGCGTACGACGTAGAGAGGCCCTAAAGAACCGCAGAATCCAACTTTTTCCGTCGTTTACTCTTTCCTCTTTATCCTCCCACCGCCCTCTTTATCTCGACGCCCGCCTGGTCAGCTTTTGAAGGTCTCACAATGCTCTCCAGACCTTCTCTCGGGTCGCATGGCGTGTTGCGTCCTCTGCGCGCTTCTCTCGCCCGCCGCCCCACTTCGCTCACGTCTCGACCCTCCCGCCTCGCTTCCACAGCCCAAGCAGCGCCGAGACCCTCCCGCATGACTCCATACATCGCCCACCTCCGCGCCCAGTACCCGCACGCCGAACCGCGCTCGCTCGTCGTCGCGTTCGTCGTCCTGCACGAACTGACGGCCCTCGTCCCGCTCGCGATCCTGTTTGGCGCGTTCCACTACCTCGGAGCAGGAGCCGCATTGGTCGCTTGGGTCGTCGATGAGACGGCTGCGAACACCTCTGCTTCGGCGGGTGGAGAGACAAAGTCGACTTGGAAGGACACGGTCCGGACATGGCTCGTCGAGGCGGAGAACAAGGCAGAACGCGTTGGGCGGAGGTACGGCCTGTTCGGCTGGGCGAAAGAAACCAAGGAGGAGCGGGAAGAGCGGAAACTGCAAGAGGTGGAACGACTTGTCGAGCCCCTAACAAAGGAACGGCTTCTTGTCTCGGGCGACGTCGCCAACGCAGCTGCCGCTTACCTCGTAGTCAAGGTGGGCGAGGTCACCCGTGGACAATGGCTCGAGCTTGCGGACGAAGAGTCCTGCGAGAGCTCACTTGATACGAAGATCTCGCTCATCCTTTCGTGTCCTCGCAGGCTCTTCTCCCGCTCCGCATCCTCATCTCGCTACGGCTGTCGCCCTTCCTCGCCAATCGCGTCATCGGTCGCTACAAGAGCTGGCGGGCTCGGAGACTTCCGCCCAAACGAGTCGGGTAAGACGATTCGTAGCCGATACTTACTTGCAAGACCGACTGCTGGCCACGCGTGGGCTTGCACATCACATTCGGATCGCAAGGGGCTTTGCGCAAGCTGGGTCGAGCTCGCGAGGAAGAGGCGATGCTGTTGATGGAAAAGGCCGAAGGGCCGCTTTCACGTGCCGAGAACGCGGTACCATCGAGCCTTCGATCCCACCAACCTCGCTTTCCTTTCTTCTGACTGGCAGACTCTCCTGTGGCCCGCCCGACGCCAGCTACCGGACTCTCGCCACCAGATGCAGTCTTGCCGCTTACAACGCCGCCTCAAGACGCACTACTCGCTGCTCGTCCCTTTCCCGTCGCTGCCGTTCGCCTACCCTCCTCGACTCCCGCAGTCCGGACCGGCTTCTCGCCTCCGGACCACCTCGCCTCCGCCCCGTCTACCTACTCCGAGCCTCGCAGCGTCGAACGAGATACAGCTGCGCGAGCTGAAGCTGCCGGACCTGCTCGGGCCGACTTCGCCGAGCACGACTCGGACGACCTCGACGAGATGGGACGCGATCGAAGAGATCCCGCCGACTCCCGACTCGGGCGGGACGTCGAACAAACCTCCTACGAGCGGTGGGGGAAGCTCCGCCGTCACTGCGGACGATGCGTTTCTTGTCGACTTTAGCAAGACGTACGATCCACTGAACCCGCAGGTTCGTGCGCGTCTCCGTTTCAAGCGCCTGCTGTCCAACGGGAAGCTGATGATCGCTGACAACGTCTCATGGATGTTCGCAGTGCTGGTCGCCGCGCGGTCGCGTGTGGGCGAGCTTCATCCTGTGCATGCTCGTCCTCTTTTCCGGAGCGGCGTCCTCGATGAACGCCTATACCGCCAGCAAAGCGAGTCTCGATCTGAATGTCGGAACCACCTTGGTCAGTTCTCTCGGGATTACGGCGCCCCTCCCTGATCTAACGAACGGAGCTTTGGGCGTCGGGCAGATCAACCTCGACACGACGCTGTTTCTGGTCGGATTCGGCGTCGCCGCTCCGATCGCTGCGCCTCTGTCCGAACTTGCCGGGAGGTCAGTCAAAGGAAGTCCTGCTCGCCCTCGGTGGGTCAGTGCGACTGACAACGTGACGGTCGTTAGGAACATGGTCTACCTAGTCTCGCTGGCGCTTTTCGCTGTACTGGAAGTTGGCGCAGCTTCTTCCCGCACGATCATTGCGCGCTGTATACTCCGGTAGGTCGAAGCTAAAGGGCGAGCGAGCTGCTGTGCTGATATGCTGCCGATAGCTTCTTCGCAGGCTGCTTCGCTTCCCCGCCGCTCTCGAATGCTGCAGCAGGTATTGGCGATCTTTGGACTGCGACAGAGCGTACCATAGTCTTCCCCATCTTTGCGGCCTTTGGATTGACCGGACCGTGCATGGGTAAGTTCGCCTGCTTCGTCGCTGATTGAGCAGCTAGCGAAAGTAAGGGATCTTGCTGACGCGAACGAGGGCAGGCCCCTTGATCGGCGGCTGGGTCGCCCAATCTCAACTGTCGTACAGGTGGACGGATTGGCTGCAAGCTATATGGTCCGTCTTCGTTTAAGCTCCAGCGTGACTTTCGCCTGAGCTCAAACGCAGGATCGCAGGGCTGCCGGCCTTCTCGCCATCGTTGTTTTCGGTCTTCGCGAGACCTTCCCGCCCACGATCCTCGGATGGAAAGCGGAAGGTAAGGTGCTGATCTCCGCCAGACTGCAGCGAGTAGCGAGAGCTACCACGCTCGTCGCCGCAGCCGTCCGGCATCGCTCGCGCGACCCCCGCTTTCTTTCTGCACTCGAGATCAAGCGCCTCCGCGTACCGTACCGGCGAGACTTCCTCAGGACTCTGGCGAGACCGTTTGAGATGCTCGTGCTCGAGCCGATCGTGCTGTGCTTCCTGGCGTACTTGACGCTTGTGGTACGTCCAGACTGAGCCAAGTTACTGCAGCTCGAGACTCATCCCTCTGCGATGACGCGCTCCAGTTCGTCGTCTTGTTCGGATCGCTCGTCGCGTACGTCGACTTGCATTCCGCAAGATGGTGCAGCAAGACTGACTCTGCATCATGAAGCAGCTACCCTTTCATCTTTGCTCCATATGGACTTTACCTAAGCGAGACGCCGGGTAGCCTCGGCCTTCTCTTTCTCGCGATTCCCGTTGGTCTATGCGTCTGCACGATCATACTCGTCCCCCTCGCGTGGGTCGACTACCGGCGGTGCTTGGATCGAGCGGGTTTGAGATACGGCGTGGCATCGCCGGAGGCTCGCTTGCGCATCGCGATGGTCGGGACCTGGGCGATACCAGCTGGCCTACTTTGGACGTGAGTCGAGACAGGAGTTGCGCCAGACAAGCGCTGACCTGTGCGAATTGACAGTGCTTGGACAAGTGGCCGCCAATTCTCCATCTTCCATCCTTTAGGAGGGCAAGCATTGTTTGGCTTTGGCTTCCTAACTTGCTTTGTATCCGCCTATCTCTACCTCATCGGTGCGCTGCCGAGTCCATACCCGCGCACCGGCGGGAGAGCTCACGACTTTCCCGACAGACTCGTACGGGCCGGCTGCCGCGAGTGCGCTGAGCGCAGGTACTTTCTTGCGTTACCTCGTCTCGGTGCGTGTACGCTCTATTCTGACGCCTGTGACGGAACTGACCGTGACCGCCGAGCACTAGGGCGGCGCCGTATTGTTCACTCCACCGATGTATCGTCATCTCAGTCAGTCTACAGATGTGCTGCTTCTGCGAGCTGCAACTCACCCCTCACTTTCCGCAGCCCCGCCTTTCGCCCTCACCCTTCTCGCCTGTTTGTCCTTCTTCCTGAGCTTCATCCCCTGGCTTTTCTACTTCTCTGGAGGGAAAATTCGCAGTTGGAGTCGCTGGACCCTGCATTGATTCTCGCAAAGCCTCCTTGCACGCAAACGATGTAGCTGTGAGTATATATGGCACCCCGGGCAACGTAGAGCGCTCTTTACATGACCACGCATTTCTCATCCTTCTTCCCGTTCGCGGCGTCCTTCCTTCGAGAAGCCTTTCCGCGACCTGCTGCTTGCGTCGTGGACGCCAATGGCGGCGCCATCGGTCGTCCGCTGACTTGAGGGCCGGATGCGTCCGAGCGTTGCTGCCGCTCGGGGCGATGCTGTTCCTGCGCGCGCTGAATCTGCGCGCTTGTGTACGCGTCCTCTTCGGCTTGCAGCTGTTGCGCGAGGGCGAGACTGTCGCATCAAGCACGAGTCGTCAGCTATCAAGAGCCGCTCGTATTGTTACCGAGGCGGTCTTGACTCACTCATGGTCGCCCGAGCGTGGCGTCCTCTCGAAGTCGGCCTGCTGACTCGATGACTCGCGGCGTGTCCGCCCGCTACTTGTGCCGCGGACCCAATCTCCGCCTCGGATCCTCGCTCTTCTCAACCTCGCATCGTAAAAGTCGGACCCGCCGCCGTCGACGTCGCCGAGGCTCTCCCATACGATTGCGCCTTCCGTTCCGAGTCCCGCATCTGTCACGAGCGTGAAGAGCTCGGGCCCTGGCGGGACGAACGGTGTCTGCGAAGTAGGGTCACCTGGAACGGTTGGAGGAGGCACGGTAGGTCGGCGGTAGAGGACGGAGAGATGCGAGTTGCGGAAGAGTGCGGCAAGGCCCGATGGCGGAAGCAACGCTGGCGATTGGCATAGTGCAGCTAGACCGGGGTAGGTGAGCTGCGTCGAGGTCGATTCAAGGAAGGTATGGAGCAGTTTAGCTGCAGTGGCGCGAAATGGGTATCAGTTTGACGTCCGGGCCTCCCGGTTCGATGACGGAACAGCCCGTCCATACCTCGTTGAGCTTTCGATTCCTGCTCTGCAGTCCAGCGGCTTCTCTTCTCCACAAATGCGAGCATCTCTTCCTCGCTCGCGTCACCTCCTCCCTCGCTGAGCCACTTCAGCCATTCGACACCGCCGCCTCCCAGGATCTCCGCGCCTTCGACGACGCGCTCCATTGCGGTATCGAAATCGCCGGCTTCGAGTACCGCGGCACACGTCTCAGATCCATACGACGGGTCGGCGACCCAACCGTGCAGGAGAGGAATCTTGGCGAGAGCAAAGAGTGCGAGCTCGGGAGCGCCGAATTGGGTCAACGAACCGGGACCTGTTGCTGTTGTTGAGGCGAATCCGTCGATGCGGTCGAAGCGCGGGTTCAAGTTGATCCCGTGGCGAGTTTGAGGCAGGATCGATAGAACGGAGGATAGATAGTCGTCTTGGGCAGAAGCGCCGGAGTATGACGTTGGCGGATGCGAAAGGAAGTAATCGGCGAGCAGGTTCGAAAGATACGAGTAGGAGACCGATTCGCGGCCCGGCGGGATGTGCAAGTCGTTACGCAGGATCAATACGTTGCCTGTGTGATGAACATTGACGGGCGTCAGGCGCTCGAGCGATCACTGGGTCGGATACCTTTCGAGGAAGACTCACACAGCGCAATGAGAGAGCACGGCCCATTCTCATTCTGGCAGACGATTTTGACCTTCAAGCCGGGGTCAACGACGGAGCCCGCAGGCTGCCCAGAGGATGGGTGGACGGGATCGCTTGGACCTGGCGGGAGCGGTGGCCAGTAAATCTCCTTGAGAAGCCACTCTTCCTCGACCGATTCCTCCGTCTCAGCGCCACGCACTCGTTCGCTACTGCGAGGCCTCGTTCGTGGCGTGGTCGGTTTGACAGGAGTGGATGCATCGACGCGGAAACCGGCGAGCTGCTGCGCGAGCTGTTCCGGCGTCGCTGTCATCGGCTGTGGGTCCTGGGACGCTTGTGTCGGCGCGTCTGTTGTCATAACATCTGAGCTATCCTCCTCGACCGTCAACGCCGGCTGCTCGATCGTTGTTGAGCGCGGCGCCTCGGCGTCGTTGTTCGTCGGCGGCCCCACTTGAAGCCCACTCGTGTCGACTTGCTCGCTGCCTGTGGCGGGCTCGTTCGCCATGAGAGCGGAGAGCACAAGCAAAGAGTCTGAGGTGCGAAAGCGCACGATCGTCTGGCAAGTAAGCTGTTTGCTGCCAAGCCTGGAAGGCGCCGGCCGAGCGGACGAACGAATGAGCGAGAAAGAGATGAGCGAATGAGGCGGTGTTCACTAAGGGGAGGCGCATACAAGCAGTAACGCAGGAAGCCATGTAAGCACGAAGTAGCGTACGGTACGGATCGCGAGCACATGAGGGACAGCGCGCTCAGCAGGCGAGGCACCTGCAGCTGCAGCCAGGACGCAGCTCGTGTGCGAACTCGTTCGCCCCGGTCGCCCGATCGAACGGCTCGCAAGGGCAGCGGAACCACGACGGACGTCATGCTGCTGGGCAGCTCTTCAGGCTGAGCGAGAGGGCAGAGCCAAGTCCGGAGGGCGCGATCTTGGGTCCGCTCGAAGAACTGAGCCGGAGCATTTCACGCCCGCAGTCGTGACGGTCGAGCGCGGCACAACTCGCCGGAGGCAATGGCAGGCCATAGAGTATCGCTGAACTACGAGTGCTACACGATTGCTGTTAGATAAGACGCTGAAGCGAGCGATGACCGTCGATGCCGTAGTTCGCCTGAAGTTCCGAAGGCGCGGCGACGCTCGAGGCACGCGCGCGCCCGGTTCCCGCGCCCCGCTCCCTCCTTTCTCGTTTTCCCGCTCCGTCGCCCCTCGAATCCGCTTTGCTTCGACCAACTGGCCACGTCACCCACGATGGCAACCGACTCGCCGCACGTTCCGGACTCGGACTCGCTCGCTGCAGCCGACAACGCCGCCGCCCCCGCCATGGTCATCCCCGCTCAGTCACTCGACTCCGCGGGCTCCTCGGACCACGAATCGCTTCACGCAGAGCCCATCTCTGAACAAGCGACACGCGAGTCGCCCAAGCCGGACGCTCAGAGGAAGCCAGATGTAGCCGTACCACCTCCCCGCACCGAATCGCACGCGCCTCGCCCGCTCCTCGCTGGCCCCCGTCCCCTCTCTGCTCCTCCCGTTCCGTCTCAGGCGTCGTCACTCAGCTACTCGACTGTGCCCAACGTCGCGCTCGTCCCGTTCGAGCAGATCTACAACATACCTCGTCCCGCCTCGTTGACGGCTCAAGCGGACGACTTGCGGCGTACCTCGGTTTCCACCAGCGCGGCCGAATCGGAAGAGGACGCCTCGCAAATCGCTCGCTACATCCACCTGAACGAAGCCCCCCTGCGCGGAGCAATCGGAGCGCAAGCGGCGGCGATCGCGGGGTCTGCGGAACTCGCTCAGACCGAACCAGCGGTGACAGTCGACATGCTCGCTCCGGATACTCGGATCGTCTCGCAGCCCCCTTCAGTTGTCTCGGACGGTTCAAAATCATTGTTTGACACCTTCGGCGTCGGCCAGAAGAGGCAGCGCGAGAGGTCCGAAGCGGCGGGGAGCGGATCGTCAGGAGGCACCACGCCTTCGGCTTCGCAAACGGCGGACCCGACCGCCGCAGTCGGGCACGGGACGTCTCCACTTCAAGTAGAGCCTCAGCAGCCGGACTCGCCGTCGCGCAGCTCGAGCGCGGCCGCCGAGCTTGATGCGCCTCCCCCGCAACGCCGTCGCACCGAGCCGGCTTCTGACTCATTCGGCGTCGGCGGACCGAATCTATACACGCTCAGCCAGCTTCAAGAGGCTCAACGCTTCTATGCTGCGCGATTCACCCCCGAGTACCTGCAGCAGCTGCACAGGCTCCACCAGATGCAGATGCGCGCCAGCAGCGTTAGCGCGAGCTCGTCTGCCGCGGAGAGCGGGAATTCTGCAGCGGCGCAGACGTCGTCGCGCCTTCAGACGGGCTATATCGATCACATGCGCGGAGCGTCGACAGCCTACGCCACGAATGGCACAACGCTCGCGCGCTCGAACGGAGCTCGGTCGGCCTTCTCGATTGATTCTTCCCAGCGCTTTCCGGGCGGACACGGCTACCAGTGCGCAGGCGAAGGTGTCTCGCGGGTGCATCCATCGACTCCAAGCGAGACGCGCATCGTCAATCCCTCGGAAAGCGCGATCACGGGCGGCAACGGGTCATACTCGACTGCTTTTGGCGCGTTGGGCTTTCCTGCCCAAGCTGGCCAGTACCCAACTTCGCACTATGCCGCACCTGGGTACAATGGTCCCCCTCAAGTCGCCTACAGTGACTGGGACCCGGCAGCCCCGACCAGCCTTATGCCGAATGGACTGCCGAACGAAAGCGGCGAGTCGACGCCAAGTCCAGCTTCGGCTTCGACCGCGTACGGTAGCCGGGCCGGCTCGTCTGCTGCGCCGAGTACCGTTGGAACAGTTGCGACGAGCTACCGTGCCGATGTCTCGATGTCGCCGGTTGAAGAGCGCACGCGCACGCCAATTCCCCTTAAGAAGGCCAAGCCGGCCTCGTTCAAGTCGACCTCGTCCAAGTCGGCGGCCTACGCTCAAGCGTTGACGGCGAACGCGGAATATGGCGGGGATGCGAGTAATGCGGCCGAGATCCCGGTCGGTCCCGCCGCAGCGTACAGCTACCAGCAGAGCGCGAGTCCGCTCAGTCCGCCGCCGCCGCCGCTACAGCCGCAGTATGCCCCAGTGGGCACCGTCTCGAGCGCTTCGGCGGTCGCACAAGCACCGCAGAAGAAATCCGGGGGTCGTCGTGCCGCGCCAGACGATGCCTACAACATCAGCCCCGTAAGTCTGCTGTTTCGCTTCTCTTCTGCAACTTCTTCATTTCACGTACCCACGCTGATGACCGAATCGCGGACGTGTAGATCTCCGGGATGAAGCCGTTCATCTGCAAGCTGCGCTGGCTCGTCTCGAACCCAAGCGAAGTTGGCGATGTCGTGACGTGGGCGTGAGTCTAGCTGCTTTCGCCAATCTCTATCCGCTGCCTTAATCTGACATAAATGCGCACCGTACAGGTCCGACGGCGCGACCGTTCTCGTTAAGGTCGCAGGGGACATGACCAAGATGAACTCGGTCCTCTTGCGGACGTACGCGCACGAAAACGCCAACGCTTTCTGCCGTGCGTGCATGTCCGCTTAACCAGCTCTTAGCTACTTCGGACGCTGATCTTGCAATGTTCGACCCGAACGGATAGGCCAATTCGCCGTCTACGGTTTCACGCAGATCAAGGACGCGGCCGAACTTGAGGGTTTGCTCCCGACCGGCGCCGCTGTCGCCGAATGGCGCGCTTTCTACGACACGCGCAACATCTTTGTTCAGGCCTCGATGGGCCAGATCGACGCGCTCAAGACGCTCATCCCGCGCAAAGAGCCGAAGAAGGGCAAGGAGGCGGACAACCAAGAACAGCAGCAGCCGATCTTGGTGACGACGCCTCAGCCGCAGGCCTACCAATACAGCCCGTATTCGATCGAGGGCGCTCATCCTCTCGCGAACGTCGGAGCGTCGACCTCGACCTCGACCTCGCCTCAAGGTTACCGCGCGGCCGCACCCAGCACTGGCGAACCCCACCAGTCCGCCGCGTCCATGCTGTACAACCCGCATGAAGAAGGTCGCAGCGTCGCGTCTCTCATCCAGGAAGCGTCGTCGGTTCCGAGGATGGGCGGAGTGGCACAGCCGATGCAGGGGCTGTTTAGGTCGAGGAGCGCGACGAGTGGGGAGAGTCAGAGCTCGGAGGGAGAAGAGGCCGGCAGTTCCTAAGCCGCATGTAGCGCGTAGCGGCGTCGCTTGCTTGTTGATGCTTGCTTGCTTGATATGAAAAAGACTTCCTCTCATATTTTGCGATGCGAGCGCTTCAGAGGTCGTGTTCAAACGATTCTTATCTAAGCTCTGTATCGATCGCTACTCTTCGATTCTAATTAGCTATGAGTTCTCTGTTGTCTAGAAAGGTCGTGCGACAAGACCGCCGAGGGCGAACGTGCCGGCGAAGGCCAGGAGCGCCGAAGTGGCGATTCCAGGTCCGGCGCCAAGTACCGCAAGCAGCGGTCCGGGGCAGATGCCCATCATGCCTGTGATCGTGATCGATTGTCAGCATTGCTTTCGAGTGCGAATATACGGCAGCGGTGTCACGCACCCCATCCGACGCCAAACATGGCTGATCCGACGAGCAGTTTCCGGTCGACCGGTGCGGTCGGAGACGGGCATTCCCACTTGTCCTCCTTGATCGGACGCTTCCACTTGGTCGCGATGTGGTTCCACACGAGGAAATTCGGGATGAGACCGCCGAGTGCGACCATCATGAGGGACGGGTCCCAAGCAGGCGCGCCGGCCGGAGCGAGGTAGGGAAGGTAGAAGAACCCGAGGACCTTGGATGGGCGCGTCATGCCCGCGAGGGCGAGACCGAGCGAGAAGGTCATGCCGAGGAAGAAGGACTGCGCCGCCGAACGGAGACGCGGCGAGACGGGCAAGGAGTAGGCAACGGAAGTAAGGGAGGAGAGGACCGGTGCGGCGATGATCAGGAAGGCGACAAAGGGAGGAGGCGCGTCGTACAAGTCGGCGACGAAAGGCTTGACAGCTGCGGCGGCGTTCGAAGCGAGAACCGAAGCGGGCAAAGGCGCGAACCGAGTTGCGGTGAGGAGGGCGGCGGAGAAAAAGGTGATAACGGCCGCGAGCGACCGCTTCGACTTGCGCGCGAGGCCGACCAGCATGTGTCCGCTTGTGCAACCGTTGGCAAGCTGTGGAAAGGAGAGGCTAGCCGCGTCAGTTTCGCTCTGGACGAGAGAGGAGCGCACTCCGCGGGTTGTCGCCACTCGAAACGAGCTAGACGGCGAAGCTGACGCACCTTTGTTCCGGCACCAACGAGCAAACCGGCCAGTAGGACCTTGTTGAGGCCGAGGTTTGCGATCCGCCATACGCTCGTGTCGTCAAAGATGCTGGCTCCGACCCACGCTTCCAAATTCGGCCTGACGACTCGAAGGATCGCCCCTCCCGCCAACAGGCCTGCCGTTGTCGCCCACTTCCACCCTTGTGTCCGTACGCTATTCTGCTCGGATTCAGGAACGACGCAGCCTGCGATAGTCGAGTGGGTCACGCCCGAGCAGCCGAGGACGCGACCCTGAGACAGGAGCAGGGTCGACGTCGAGTAGGAGAGGAGGAGGCCGCCAACGAAGGAAGGTATGGGCGTGAACATATTGGCTGCGGTGAGGTGTGTGTGGAGTGAACAAGCAAGAGAAAGGAATCCTCCGAGAGCGAGAGCCGAGTCGACAGCGTGCAGCTGACTGCGCTGAGGACGATCGAAGCCGGCAACAGACGCAAGATTTCGTGGTCAGCGCGGAACCGAGTTTCGGGTCCCGGCCGAGAGCTGAACCGAGGGAGAGTGATCGACACGATCCGACAGATTAGAGCGGGCTGATTAGGAACTCGTGATTACGATTAGCGGGCATACACTCGCCCTGGACCTCCTGACTCTCTTTCGCTCGCGCCCACAAGCCATGGGTCGCAATCCGTTCCGGACTCGCCCAGGTGGGCTGTCAGGCCCTCAACCGACTCACAGCAGCCTCGGAAAAGCGCCCGGCTCGAAATGGGGCACGAAGCGTGCCAAAGCGGGACAGCGCATCAGGAGGGACGGCGTGTTCCCGGACAGCGACGCAGAGGGCGCGCACAGGCTCGCATCGGATGTAGACAGGTGTGTTCGACCGCACTCGAGCGCCACGGATTGCGAGAAGCTGACTCTGGCTGGCGGCTATGCGCAGCGATTCCGACTCGGAGCAGGAGCCTCTCGCGGCCAAGTCATCGACGAAACGGTGCGCCGCGGCTGATGAGCTCGGACTGCTGAGCGCTGAATCAGCTGACATTCAGTCCTACTCATCTTGGCGGTGCTGCGGTGCAGGCGCTCCGCCAAGTCCACTGCTGCTAAGGCTGTCCACGCCTACTCGGCTGAAGCGCGCACCGCCTCTCTCTCTCACTCGTCGCATCGTCGTTCCGTCCATGCGCGGTCCGACGCAGATGAGGAGGGACAGGACGCGGACGCGGCTCTCGAAAAAGGTGACGTCTCGGATCACGATTCGGACACGACGATCGGTGCAGACTCAGACGACCCGGACCGCCCCGCTTACTCGCGCAAAAAGTGCCTGCGGGCGCAAAAGTCGGCGACCATGCAGCGTCGCGAAGCTCAGACGGCGCAAGGACGACCGGCAGTCCAGGGCGACGAGCCAGAACAGATGAGGCGCATCAGGGCCGAAGCGGTGGCTCGGCGTCTCGGACTCGCTGGCAAAGGTCCATGGGCGGTCCAGACACAGAAGACGCCGGTCACGCTCGTCATAGATGACAGCTCGTCCGAAGAAGAACGCGAGCCTCCCATCGCCAGCACGAGCAAAGTATGCCTCGACAGCCCGCCTGCCAGCTCCCACCCGGTCCTCTCGACGGTCGAGCTTCGCAAAACCGATCAGCCTCGCTTCATGACACTCACGGCTCTCCGCACCGCAAGCAAGAAGAAAGGCTCGAACGCCGGCTCGCGCAAGAAGCCGAAAAAGGGCGACGCGTTCTACGGTTCGGGAAATCTGCTCGTCAGCGAGGACGAAATCAAGGCCGACGAGGTCGAGCGCGACCTCGAGGAGTACCTCGAGAGGAAGAAGAATAGGGAGGGCAACGGATCGACGGCGAAGAAGGGGAAGGGCCGCCCCGGCGACGAAGCGCTGTTCCGGGACGATTCGAGCGCCGATCAAAGTGCGGACGACGACGATGACGACGAAGCCGCCTCCGTCGCGCTACAGCTCGGAGCGAAGAAGCGCGCTGGCCAGCTAAAGCGGAAGACCCCGTCTGGCTCTCGCCAAGCCCGGGACAGATCCTCGAGGCCTGCATATAGCGACGACGGGGGTGGTAGCGACGACGGGGATTCCGGTCCGGAGAAGTCAAACTACTCCCACCTCAACATTCCCAAGTTTGTCGACCCGCGCGCCGACCTTGCCCGCCGCAAAAGGCTCGCCGAGCTCTCTTCTCCTCCAACCTCGGACTTTTCCTCCGACGACGGTGATGGCGGCGGCGAGACCTCGCTCGGTCTCAGCTCAGACGTCCTAGAGAAGGAGCGTCTCGAGCTGAAGCGGATGAAGAAGGTTGAGAGGGAGATGAAGCGCAAGAAGCGGCGGTTCCGCGAGGAACGGCGGCCCGGGTATTCGAACCCGAGGCGCAACTGACATGGGTCAGGTCACGGGCGTCTCGAGTCGCTTGTGGAGGTACACAATGAGGTGCTTGAGCAGGATAGCGGATGGCGCACGTAGGTGAATGCAGCTTGGCCGAACCAATTCGCTTCGCTTTCGAGCACTGGCTCGTCTCTGCGGAGAGCCGGTGCTCCAGCCTCTACTGCCTCTAGTCGGGCGCACCTGAGCTCAAACTTACAGACTCTCTGCGACGAGAGCTGCAGTAATCGTACAACGCGCTTTGTCAGCTGGGAAAAGTCGCAAAGTTGACCTTCTCGTCAACATGCTGCGGAGCGCGACTTCTCTGCTCTTGATCGGAGCTATATCGGATCGCAAGCGTTTTCAGCCGCTACGTACGATGCTGAACCTTTTCCTCGTGAGCTGACGTACGGTGTGCTCGCGGAGAGCGCCGCAGCCGTGTCGTTCCGGGACAGGGAAAAAATTGATCGGGGCGGTGGAAATCGATGACATCACGGCTCGCTCGCGTCGGACGCAGCTGGAGCTGCAGCTGGGCGACCTGCAGGTTGCGCTGTCGATCCCTTCCTCTTCTCTTGCACTCCTGCCTATCAAACTCTACCACGTACTCCACCATGCAAACACCCGCAACCCGTTCGGCCCTCCTCGCTGCGGCTCGCCCCGCCGCTCGCCGCTCCCTTCCCCGCCCGCAGGCGTACCGCCGCGCCTATGCAACCGTTCAAGAGGTCAGTCCCGCTGGAAGGACCCTTTGACCTACCGAGAGAGTTTTCCTGATACTGGTGCATCGTAGACGCAGGTCCCGGGCCAGGCTGGTAACGCCAGCTCGCACCTCATGTCGGGACTCCTCGGCGGAGGTGTCGTCCTCGCCGGTCTGTGAGTCGTTCGAGGCTGTCCGAGCGCCGACTATCCCAAGCACTGACACGGCGTGCCTGTCTAGCTACGGCTACTACCGCTACTCTGGCGCGAAGGAGGCCGTCGACACGGCCCGCGCCGTGTCCAACTCGGCAAAGCAGGCCAAGGAGAAGATCGCCGACATGTCGCCGTCCTCGACCAAGGAGGCTCTCGGTCTCGCCAAGTCGCTCGCCAAGTCGTACGCGAGCGCGATCCCGGGCGGCGCCGTCATGATCGACCAGGGCTTCAACCAGCTCGAGAGCTTTATCGACACGCACGGCGAGCGCGCCGCCCAGGTCGTTAAGGAGACGTACGCCGACATCGAGAAGGCCGCCAAGGAGGGCGGCGACAAGGGCGAGGCAGTCATGAAGGCGCTCCAGGAGGCGGCGACCAAGGTCCAGAACCTCGTCGGCGAGGAGGCCGGCAAGGGATGGCAGGCGCTCGGCGAAAAGTACCCCGAGCTGCAGAAGACCCTCGGCGGCCAGGGTGAGGAGCTCAAGAAGCTCGCCGACAAGCAGTGCGTACCCTAGCTCCCCCCTCGCTCGTGCTCGCAGATCGGAGCTGACACGCGCTTCCGGTCGAACAGCGGCCCCGAGGCGCAGCGCATCGCGTCCGACTTTTACTCGCAGAGCGTCAAGCTCGTCTCGTCCGGGGGCTTCAACGCCGAGACGTACGAGGGCGTCAAGAAGCTCCTGCAGCAGAAGAAGGACGAGCTCGCCAAGTTCTCGCACAAGGCCGGCCGTGACGCCTGGGACGCGAGTGCCAAGGCGGCCGGTCCCGTCCTCGACAAGATGCCGGACGTCAAGGAGGCCCTCGACAAGAACCTCAGCAAGGTTGAGGGTTACCTCGGCGAGGACCGCGTCAAGGTGCGCTCTACCATGCGGCCTGGGTGTGAGGGCGACGTTGACACCTCATGCTCTTTTAACAGATTGTCAAGGACCTCTACGCCGAGCTCGAGAAGATCGGCAAGTCGGACAAGTCGGTCGAGGAGAAGACCAAGTTGGCCAAGGACCTCGTCCAGGACAAGCTCGGCGACTCTTCGCAGGTGAGCCGGTTGCCGCGACTTTTACACTGTCGGCTTGGCAGCTCACATACGCACTCGGATTCCGCAGTTCAAGAGCCTCGGCTTCGCGACGGAGAAGGCGTCCGACCTTGCCGACCAGGGCCGACAGTGGCTCGAGCAGCAGATCCCGGGTCTCGGTGGTCTGTCCAAGGTGAGACTTTCCGGCAGCGGTTGCGAGAGCAGTTCTGACCCCTTCTCGCCCGTACAGGTCTTCCAGGAGACTGACCTCAAGGCGCTCCGGGATGTTGCGTCGAAGCGCGGCGACGACGGCAAGAAGATTCTCGAAGAGACTTACGACCGTACGTTATATGTCCTATCGCTTCGCCTGTCGGTCTTGAGCTGACATCGCGAGTTTATGCACCGCAGAGATCAAGGACGTCCTCGCGAAGCAGTCTGACAAGGCGAAGAAGCTCGGTGAGCAGGCGGCGCAGGACGCCAAGAAGTAAAGTCGACTCGGCGCCGGCCAGTCGTAAGGAAGTATGGTTCATTCAGCCTCCGCGGCGAATATGTAGCAATAGTTGCCGTACCTACCCTACCACCCCCCTATGTTCATATCTCTTGCATCAAAGATACCTGTCCACAACAACGACGCGAGCTAAACAATTTTCTCCCCATCGGCGCTTCTGCTTCGAGCTGCGCTCGCGGGACTGTCGTTAAGCAGCAAGCACACCATGCTGTCGCAGCCAGGCCCTCGCAGGGAAGCCAGGCTCAAAAGGGTTGGCCTTGGGACTTGCGCGCGTCTCGACGCGACACGCGTCAAAGTTGATTTTCGTCCGTCATCGCTCGTCTCGCGCTACGCTTCTCGGGTCTCTGGTTCAGTCACCTACGAGTCAAAGCAATTGATCGCGAGCCATGGCAGTGCGCGGAACAGCCTCGCAGCGCCGTGGGCGGGTTGAACAGTCCGACTCTGACGACAGCGGGTCCGGTCAATTTCAAGCTGGCTCGAGCAGGCAACGGCAGCAGCCCGCAGGAGGTCGGACAGGCGGTAACGCCAACAAACAGCAGCGTGATCCGGAGCTTGAGACCTTGAAGCTCGACAAACCGGACAAGACGCTGCGGCACCTGTTCTTGCAGACGCTCATGTCGAGGAAAGTCGTTCCGCTCGACACGGCCAAGACGCTCTACAAGGAGCAGTGCAAGCTCTGCAAAGGTATGCGCATCGCTGGACTGAAGACTTTGCGGTAGGGTCTCGACTGACAGTTGCTGCTCGCCCACGCCACGCAGTTCAGCAACCGGATGCCTTCGAGACCTTCATTGCCGAACTCGAGCCCGGCCTGTCCCTCTGCGGTCTCGATATCAAGACCACTCGCAATCAAGAGACGGGCGCACCCTACATCGCTCTGGTGCGTCAGAGGAGACCCTGCTGCCGGGGAATAGCTTGCTGCCCGATTGCTCGCTCATCCGGCGACTGACCGGATTTTCGCTCCGCCTCGCGCCTTGCCATCACATAGGTCAACACCATCGAGGACGATGTCTCGAAATTGGCGACGGACTACAAAGCGGAGGAGATCGCCTTGTTCCGCGCGATCGTGCGTTTCCCCAGCGCACCACTTCGTCCTCGGCGTTATCATACGTCGACGTTGACATTTGGCCACTTAACACAGGTCGAGAAGATCATGACGGCATCCAAGCTCGCCTATTCGACGACCCAGACCGAGGCGGTACGCCTTGCGAAAGCTCCCGTAACTAAAGCGATGGCGATTCAGTTGCTCAAGAGCTTCCTCGCAAAAGGTGCGTTGTCGGCGCCCGGGCGCGCCGCGTGCTGCGTCACATTTCCGACTTCGAGAATGCTGACGTCGGCTTCGGACAACGACAGGCTGGCTCTCCCTACACTCTTCCGGCCGCCTCACCCTTTCGCCTCGGTCCCTCCTCGAACTCGCCCCGTACCTGCGCGAGACCTTCAGCCAAGGTACGCAGGAGGACGACGATGACACGCCTGAGTTCGAGCGGGATCGGACCGTCGTCGACTGCAACCTCTGCATGACGATCGTGACGAGCGTAAGTTCGCAGCGATCCTCGCACATTGGCCCCGGCAGGTTCGTTCGGAGGAAAATCACAGCCCTGACCTGTTGCACGATGCGCGAGAACTCTCAGGGATACGCCTGCCCGAACAAGAAGTGCGGCGTTCGACTACACACCTACTGCGCAACGCAAAGGCTCGGGAACGACGGCCGGTGTCCGGACCGCCTCGACGAAACGAAGGAGCACCCCTGTCAACAGTTAGTCCGCTCGCACCGAGCGGTCTGCGGACGTGTCCGATGGAAACGCCAGTAGCGCGCAATCTGATAGCTGACACTGCACCTGGCCACCTGCCTCGCAGAACCTGGCCACGCGACTCTTCGACTCGCAAATTCTACGGCGTTCCCGTCGGCATCTCGGCGGTGGAAGATGTTATCGGCAGCGACGAGGATGAAGGACCGGGAGCCGACGCGTCGAGCATGATGGCGAGCTCGTCGGCAGTCAAGACCCAGCCGAAGAAAAAGGCGGCGGCGGGAGGCAAGAAGAAGGCGGCGCCGAGTAGGAAGCGTGGACGGACAGCAGAAGATGACGACGAGGACGAAGAGGATGAGTTGGATGGTACGTTTCATTCCAGTCGCAGCGGCGTCAGCGTTGTTCCTTCGCCGTCACTAATCAGTACTGGATCGCACTCGGATAGACGATGACGACGCGTCTTCAAGGGCAGGCGGCGCATCATCTCCGACTGTACCCCGCAAGAGGTCCTCGCGCACGACAGCACGGCGTACTACAGCCGCCCGCGTGTCTGACGAAGATGACGAAGACGAAGAGTAGTTCCCAAAGCGACGCCTACTACGCTTGATTTGTCCGCTTGTAACCTGTCCCCTTGTTGTCGCACGAGTCGGCGAGCTGCAGACAGAGCGCCTGCCGAGAGATGCAAGAAAGATAACAGTTCTCTCCATATTCGGGCGAGAACGAGGCGACTCGGTCTTTCTCTCTTCTCGAGGGTCGGACGTGCGCCTGGCGTGACAATGATGCATTGCTGCCGCTTACTCGTCTTCGAGCTTCTTCAGGTCCGACATGTTGGTTCCTTCAACCGCCAACCCGACCAATTCGAGCGAGTCGATCCGCGTCACGTCCTCGTCGCCTCCCGACTGGTTGTCGGCAACAAAGATGCTCAGGTGCTTGACGTTCTGGAACCGGACGAATCGCAGCTCGACGACCTTCTTCCCTCGGGCCTGCTCCTCGTCGAGGACAATCTCCTGCGCCGCCTCGGCGCCTCCCTCTGCCGCGTCAAAGTCGACTCCCGGGTTGTTGACGTACACCTTGATCGTTTTCGGCGCGTGCTTGGCGTGGGACGAGTTGGTGGTGAACCGAAGGGCGCGGAGTTTGATCGATTGCTGGATGGGGATGTGAAGCAAGAGCTGCTCGTCGGCGTCGGACTCGAGCCACTTGTCGCCACCGCCGCGGAGCATGTCCTTTAGCGGATGCTCGGCGGATTCGTTCAGGCAGTGGACTTGAGATTGGTCAATCTCCGAGTTGAGCGAAACCTGCGGCTCCGTCCACCCGAGTCAGCGTGTGCCTCGCAATCTCGGAAGACATACAGACGCACGAAACCTTCGAGACCCTTGTCCTGCGCACCGCTTCCCGACGCGCTCGCTCCCGCTGCTGGTGCGTGCTTCGCGATCAACGCCGACAACCCCGCCGGGTTCGCGCCGGCCATCTCGTCGATTTTGGCCGAGCCCCGCAGGACGGCGAACGTAGGCATCGCCTTGACGTTGAACTTTTGCGCGACGTCGGGAACTTGGTCGACGTCGACTTTCAGGAACTGGGCGGATGCACTGTGTCAGCAGCGGGTCGGAATGCTGGCATGACTCGGGGAGGACTGCGCACCTGAACGCGGCCGGCGTACTGCCCGGCGAGCTTCTGGTACACCGGCGCAATGGCCTGTACGCAGACGTCGTGTAGGAGGAGCCGTCAGCTGTTGCTGGCGCACCACGGACTGGCAGTGAGAGGCGTGAGGCGCACCTTGCAAGGGCCGCACCAGACAGCGTGAAAGTCGATCACCGAGACGGCAGCCTGGTTCGCCGTCAGGGTGTTGAGCTGAGCGAGCGAGTTGACGACGGTAATCGACATCCTTCGCAGTCTCTGGCGTGTTGGTGCTCGAGCGTAGTTCAGAGGTTTGGTCGAAGTAGCGGACGAGCGACGGGCACAAGCTTGTTCGTTCTGAACGTCAGTGGCCGAATGGTAGAGCTTGCGAGAGCTTAGTACAGAGTAATTAGTCGGCTCAGAAGTCGCAATGCGGCCTTATAGAAGCTTCTCTGGCGCTGCGACGATGACGACTCGAAGGTGGGGGCGAGCGAGCAAGTCGACTCTCGACGCCTCCCCTGCTCGCAAGGAGGAGGCGAAATTCGACGCTCTCTTTCAGGGAGAAGCTGCCGCTATGACGCTACAATCGAATGCACGTGAGACCTACGGCTGACGGCGCGACCGGTCGAATGCGATCCTCCTCATCCCACAGAGACGTACGCCCTTCTACGCCTTCCCGGACGATGTCGAATTTGCGATGGGCGCGCCTCGGACAGGCAGGTTGCGCCTTTATTCACCCGGAGACGCGGCGGCAAAGAAGATACACAAGTCGTCGTCCTGTCTCGAGGTGGAGGCTGGGTTGAGACGGATAGCTTGATCGCGAGGTGATGTTCAGGGAACGTCGTCGTTGGCCGCGACCGGCTGCTGGCGCCACATGTGCCCGTATATTGGACCGACCGCTGTGCGGATGTACTCCGAGATCCGATTAGCTCGCTGCTGGACCGTGAGCTGCCGACTGGCTGCGGGGTCAAAAAGTCAGGCCTGCGACCACCGGATTCGCGTACGGATAGCGACCCTGTACAGCTGAGCTCACGCTTTGACGCATACGTCGTGATTTGAGAATTGAGCAGAGCTAGTTTGGTGCGTCGCCGACGAGGTTCGTCCGCCCCGACAAGCTAGGTCGTCGGGTCGGCGACGAGGATAATTATGCAGGTCGTCAAGGTGAGGACGGCGATGCAGATCACGAGAGCGTCGGCGGCCCTCCCCGCGTAGACGAACGCCTTGTGCCGTGCGTAGCCGCTCTGAGACCGATAGAAGGTCATGACGGCGGACACGAGGCTGCCGAGACTCGCGACGAAGAAGAGGATGCCGAGCTGCACGCGGGGACCGCCGTTCAGCTCGCGAGCTGAAGAACGGAGAGCGCACGCTCGACTGACCGGCATCTGCGCGCGCTGCTCCCATTCCGGCAGGGTGCCGCTGCCGAATTGGAACCGGACGAGGAGTGCGACCGAGATGACGGCGAGCGAGACGGTCAACTTGATCCAGCTCATAAAGTTGCGTTCGCGGGCTGCGCGGAGATACTGTCAGCGAATCCAAGGCCGCGCGGGACTCGCTTGCGGAATGCACGCACCCAAGTAGTCGCGGGCTGTTCGACGGGTCAAAGTGGGGGAGAAAAGGGTCAACCGCGCTCAAAGTGTCAGCTCGGTCGCTACCAAGGCAGTCGAGCGGACGAGACCGTATCAGCCTCGCTGTCGACTCACCCGTAGAGCCTTGGTTCGGGATCAGGTGGCTGCCCCAGAGCTTCTCGACGTGAGGATTGTTTGCTTCCTCGGGAGCGCGCGAGGACCGCGTATGAAGCGACAGCGCTGGCATGCCTCGGTTGACCACGTGGGTGCAGCTGACTAGGGGCACGACTCTGCCGTATGAAGCGATTCAGACTTCGGCGGGAGAAGAGGGGACGGCTCGTAACCTTCAGCCGCGGCTTCGCGATCAGGATGTATAGAGTCGCAAGGGTCCGCATCCCCTATATTTCAAGTTACGAGGCACACGGACTCATGAGCGTTGTTATACTGCGCTTCGCCAACCTGGAAATCTACTCAGAAAAAGAACGCCCGAGCCTGCTTTTTCGCCCGCTCGACTTCTTCGGCACCGGCTGCTTCGACCCAGATGTCGTCGCCGTTCTTTTCCGCCCGAATCGCCTCGAGCCCGACATGTCCGGCCTCGATCTCGCGCTCGCTCAGGTGCGCACCTGCCGCTCGGAGAAGCTTGACCATCGCGGAACCCGTCTCGCCACCGTGCTTGGCCGCGTAGAACAGCGGCGAATGACCGAGCGTGTCCCTTGCGTGGACCGAGGATCCTCGTGAAAGAAGGAGGTCCACATTCTGCGGAAGTGCCGCAAGGACGGCAAGGTGAAGCGGTGTCTGAAGGAGAACTGTCGCCGGTTCGTTCAAGAGCGCAGGAAGGGCGAGAGGGTGTGAGCTCGTCGAGGTCGATGTGCTGCTCGTGGACTGCACCTCCGGTACGTCGAGAGTCGCCATGAGGGTCTCGAGTAGGTCGTCGTTTCGTGACGCGGCTTGCGAGATCAGGTACGGCATGACGGCCGCCTTAAGGCAGGCCTCGTCCGCCAGAGTCGTGGGCCAGGCAGAACCAAATTCTTCCGGCAACGTCGGGTCACTGTCCGGGTTTGTACTGCGGACGCTGCGATGCGCGGGAGTCGAGCCCGTCGCTCGGTGGTTCGTCGGGCCACATTCGACCAACTGCGAGAACAGCGTGCGGAGGCGCGTCTCGGTATCGTACGGGGAGGAATAGGTCGGGACCGGCGCGACAGGTGTCAACTCGCCCCTCAAGGGCTGTGCGATGAGCGTTCGGACTTGCGCCGGCGTGAGTTCGGACTTGGAAAGAAGGTACGAAAGCTTGGCGAGCGCGCACTGCAGTTCGGGGCCCTGTCAGCGCTGCAGCCAGGGTCCGGTGCACCTGACAGAACTCACCTCGGTCGTCATATCGCCACCTCCGACAATGCCGACCTTCGCCAAAGCGCGGCCCGTCTCGTAAATCTCGGACGAGACGGCGCCGATCTCGCACTGTGTCACGTTGACTATCACGACACCACGCTCGGTCGCCTCACGGAACGCCGAAAGTAGCTCTTCGCGACGTGGCGCGTTGCCAGCGCCATAGCTCTCTAGGACGACTCCGCGTACACCGTCGGGCTGGAGGAAAGCGCGGATTGTACGGCCGGTGATACCGGGGAACAGTCGGAGGGTGGCTGATGATGGAGCATCAATTTCTGACCATTTGCTACCGCAGCATGGGGAGAAAAACTTACCGACGTCGGACGAGAGCGATTTGTGTGCCCGGAATCGACGAGGACCTGGTCGCAGGACCTGCTGCCACGCGACCTCTGCGGAAGACGAGGTCAGACATGCGCCTTCAAGCTTGGAGTATACCGGCTCGCGATGATCTCCTCACCAACGTCGATGCCGACCGTAGCGAGAGCGGGCAAGTTGAAAGACTGGAACGCGTGAAAATCTTCCGAGGACGCCTTCACGGCTCGGTTCCCTCGGTAGCAAGAGTTGTCGAAGAAGAGCAACACTTCGGGTATGATATAGTGTCCCGCTATGATCAAGGACCCTCTGCGTCGCGAGAGGACAGGGTGAGCAAGGCGGAAGACCCGCCCAGACAATCTCAGCCGGTTTCGAATCCGGAAACGTACAGCAGATTGTCGACGGCTGTAGCAGGCAGCGCGAGAAGTTGGGTCAGCAAAGGCGTTCTCTGCGGGTCGGCTCACTATATGGACAGGAGCTTACCATCCGTGAAAAGCTCTGAGAGCGGGATCTGCGCGCCGGTGAGGACGACGGTTTTACTGTCGAGGCAGGCCTGTCGGTCAGTCGGAGCGCGACTTTTTAGAATAGCTCAGATGAGGCATACCCGAGGTCTTCCTGCTCGCGAGCAGTTCTTGTTAGCGACGTGGTTAAGCTCGCTGCGAAGAAAAAAGTGGCGTGCTTACCAACAAGAACGAAAGTGCCGATGCCGAAAACGCCAGCGTGTCGGTACCGTGCAGCACGATGAAGCCGTCAAAATTCTGGTAGTTCCGCTCGATATCGGTCGCGATCCGGATCCAGTCGCTCGGCTCGATCTCGCTCGAGTCGATTAGCTGCGGATATTCGTAGATGGCGTATCGAATCCGCTTCCCTTGAGCAAAGCGAGGGGTCAAGAGCGAGGGAAGGTGTATAGGCCCGTCCGCGGTCTCGACCCGGATCGCGTGCGGATCGTTCTCGGAGGAAAGTCCTCGCGCGGCGGGCGACGAAGTCCCGCTCGAGCTTTGAGCCGCGGACCACTGGTTGTACGCTCCAACCGAGGAGCTATTCGCAAATACGGACTCTCCGGCCGGGTCGTGGAACCTGTTGCAACATGGAGCATAGCGATCGTGAGGGGGATTTGCGGATTTAGCGGACCAAGGCCAGCGCACCTCGCCTGCGATCGCAAGCTGCAACCCGAACGGACGCGAGCGTCAGTGTGGGTGTACTGTTGCTGGACCTCAGCGATCGAGACGGGCGCAAGAAAGAAGAGGCTCACTTGCTGGCGAGGAATCCAGGGTGAGGTGCGAATCCACTCGACTCGGACTTGAGCATACCGATGGTACCCCTGGTGGTGCCTGCGTGTCAGCTCAACCTGCTCATCTTGAAGCGCCTGCATTCGGCTCTAGCCTGCTCGCAGACTGGGCTCCGCCTCGACATGGCGGGCGCTTTCCCCCACTTCGCCGAATCAAACGAAACTCGACGAACCCCGTGTAGAGCATCAGCACTCGCGCTTCAGTTTCGGCAGCCATCTTGCACGGCGCAGTCTGCGATGCGGCAAATGCTAAGCGCTGGCGTGAACTTGGCTGCCGAAGCAAGAGCGCGAAGGCAAACCTCGGTACCTGATGAAACGAACACGAGACCAACCGCCAACTGCGCGATCGTCTTTCGGGTCCTTTCTGCGCCGCTCAACTCATCGCTATGAGAGGATGCGCTGCGCCCTCTTGCCTACTCGAGCCGCCGTGGGCGTGTACCCAACTTGCGCTCCGGGTCGGATCTACGCTCGGCCGACGATCAGCTCGTCAACCGGACGGGGCGCTTGCAATTGAGGCATGTCACGGCACGATACAGGAAGATGCTCCGACGGATTGTGTCGGCGACCCGCCTGTCACGGCACAGCGACGAGCTTGCTCCGTATCCTTTCTCGCAGCGAAACTGGCTTGGTCTGACGCCGGCAGCACGGGCCCGAGCCCCGGCTTACCTTTTCAGGAGCGTTGACGTGCCTGCGATACATGCGTCAAATGCCTCCTCAACTTGCCGCTGCCCGAGTTTCCCCTCAGCTCCTCTGTAAGGTATCCAGCGGATCAACCTAGCAGCCTCGGTTGCAGACTAATCGCCTGTCAGGCGTTCCTCGTAGCGCCATCTCTCGCGCGCCATCCGTCTCAGCGCCCTGCATTGCGAAAAGAAAATGCAGGACGGCGCAACAAGTGGACAATCCGACAGATGACCTCCGTGATACGGGTCCGCACGACCTTTGGCGGCGTCATGTTGCCTTCCTGAGATGAACGTGCAAGCTTGCGCGGTGCACGCCTTTCAAGGACTTGTCTGAGGACTCTGAAGGGGGGGTAATATTCGCGCTAGCTAGCTACAGCTCGCCTGTTCCGGGCCTCAACCCATACCTTGTCGCGGACTTGCCGGGCAGCGAGCCATCAAATCGCTTTCCCATTGCAGCGACGTGTTAGCCGCGCACACGCCTAAGCGCAAGACGATCCGTATGCTTCGGCAGCGTAATGGCGGTGAGAACTGTGTGTGAAGGGTTTCAGTCTGGAAGAATTCTCGCTCCTCGCGAGCTCGCCCGAAACCGGAGTTTCTTACTTTCACCTGCTGTAGCCGCAACCGCATGAGACCATCACAAGTTCTCGGTGTAACTTACTCTGCTTACTATCGTGATTATGCGACAAAGCGCCGATGTGACGACGCTTCCGGCGTGCTGCCGGAATGTCGGCCCGAGAGCGCGCCGCCAATGCCGACGCGGCAGCAATGCAGCTGCCTTCCCGAGGCGGCATCGTCGCCTTTGTCCTGCTTGTGTCCACCGCCCCGTCACTCCACATCGACGCTACTCGCTTTGCTTGGCATCTCTTCAATCAGCTTGATACGTATCAGCACATTCAGCGGCAGCGCGCTGGTCGAATCCGGCCCGGGTGCTTCTGCGAAGCCTGCCGCCTCCGGTTCATCCGCCGCGAAAGAGTTCAGAGGCATGCAAGAACATCGCAGCTGCGCACTCGCGCGTGGCCGGCGCACTGCACTCACACGTCGGAAGTCGAACGACCCTCGATCGCGATCGCGCGGCGGCCATGAGTCCGCAGTCTTGCGAACTGGGGTTGCCGTACCCAAGTCGGCACGCACAACGACCCTACTTTCCCAAGCCATGAATCTGCGGGGTCCGCGCGTCTGCTCTTTCCCACCGGGGACCAAATGCTCCTCGGGAGCTGGCCGCTTCCGCCGGCTTCCGCAAGTGTGCCCACGAGTGCTTTCCCGCTATGTCCAAAGGTCGACAAAGGACCCTCTTTCATCAATCAGCACGCTTGAGCGCCGACTGTAATGAGCTCCTCTGACTGCTCTTTCCCGTTGTGGACTAATCGCTGATATGACTGTGGAGACACTGCGATGCGAGCTCCGTGCCCGTCGCTCGTCCGATCCTACCTACCCTCTCTTCCTCTCATCCCTCGTCCCGACCGCGGCAAACGTACATCGTCTCCCAAGGTCTTGACCCTTCCGGCCCTCTTCCCATCTCTCATTTCCGATTCGTCGCCACGATGCGCACTACGATCGCTCTCGCCGCAATCGCTTCCCTGTCTTCCACGGTCTTCGCGGCCTACGGCCGATTCCCCTGCAACCTCCGGAACGGTGACGGCTCTTTCTCCGCCGATCCGAATCAGTGCGTCGACGCCGTCCTGCGGAATCCGGGCGCCGGCGACAAGGGTTCCTTGCCCAACCCGACCAACCCGGAGTGCGTCTTGGACACGCTCAACGGCGGGTACGCTTGTGGTATCGCCGGTGAGTCAGCCATGAGCGGTGGATAGCCATTATCTCGGCGTCTAGGCGCGAGACTGGTCCCTCTCGTCTAGCTGAGCTGATCTTGTGTTGCTCAACGCAGGCGCGGGCTGTATCAGCGATGCGAACTGCGACGTCGGCACCTGCGTCGGCGGTGTCTGCACGGGTGCGCCGGGAGCGGCTTGTGGCGCGGCGGACGACGCGTGGTAAGGCCCTCAGATCTCGCTTCCAGCTGAGATTATCGGCTCTCCGGCTGATCCGGACTCCCTTTCCTTTCGCCTCGCGACAGCCTCGGCTACTTGTACTGGTGAGTCTCGTTACTCTGCCACCGTCCCATCACGAGAAGCCGCGCTGACCTGCTTTCCGTCACCGTCAGCACCGACATCAACGGTGCCGCAACCGCGTCCCAGACCTGCGGCGCACTCGGCGCTTTCTGCCAGGACTTTGGCCTCCTCATGAACGCGATGGACGGTGCGACAGTCGTAGCGCTCTCGTCGCAAACCTGTGCGCAGTCTGCGCAGGGCGAGGTCTACTGCGGCTTCGACTCGGCCGTTTGCAGTCTGCGTGTTACGACCGTCGGCGGCGACTGCAGCGCCGACCCGGACTTTGCTTGCGGTACCACCGCGGCTGGTCAGCAGCTCACGTGCACCGGCAATGGCGGCACGACCTGCGCGCTCGCCGCCGCCCCGTCGGGCCGCGCCCGCGCGCGCCGGAACGCCGGCTTCTTCAAGCGCAACGCCTGCCCGGCGTCGCACACTGCCTGCGCAATCGACGGCCGTGCGGGCTTCGAGTGCATCGATACGCGGACAAACATTGAGCAATGTAAGTCCGGAGCTCGCGGGCCAACGCCATATGCCACCGAACTCACGTCGATCAAGCCATTTTGCGGTCTTTCTGGTCTCGCAGATTTACTGATCTTTTTCTCTCATCTGCAGGCGGTGCATGCGCGACCGAGGGCGGCAAGGACTGCTCGGCGATTCCGGGCGTCGACGCCGTTGGCTGCGTCGCTGGCTCATGTACGTGCTTTCGCACTCAAAAACTGCTCGCTTGGCGCTTCATAGACTGACACTGCAAACGACGGGCGTCCAGGCGAGATCTGGTCTTGCCAGGACGGCTACATGTACGACGCCGCGTCCGACAGTTGCCTTTCGGCCTAAAAAGCTAAACGTTCTTTTCGCACGTTCGCCTCGACCACACTCTCCTTCTTTCCTGTCATTACACTGGACTACGCTCCTCAAAGTATATACTCGATCCATGACCTTCGCGATTGATGGCGCCGCTGTAGAGGCGCCTTTAAAGCATCGACTTTCCCTTTCACACGCTCATGTATCTTTCACTTCAATCTTTCCAGGTCACAGACCCTGTTAGACCTCTGGTGTATTTGCAAGGCACCTATTCACAGACTCCTCCCCGGTTGACGCTAGCGGGTCGCTCAGACAGCCAGCCAAAGCCAGCCGTTCCCGCAGACCCTTCCGCCCAAGCGAAGAATGAACACCCCACGGGGCGCAACGATCAATCGAGGCCATTACTTGTCGTCGTTGGCCGCAATCTGTTCGAGGATCTGCTTGGCTTCCTTGACGTCGTCCTCTTCGTAAGGCTTGAGGCCGTGACTCTATGAAATTGGTCCAGTCGGTCCAGCCCTCCCTGAGGACTTTGCGCTCTTTGTCGGTCGGGGCGGGCTCTGCACGGCCGTCGAGTCAGCCGACCGCAACGTTGAGCTTTTGGGCTGCTACAGAGACCGTACGAAGCATGTTGAAGGACGGCATGGCTGTCGCATCTGTCGGCCGTCAGCCACCTCGTTCGGAATTTTCATGGACGATCCAGCTGCATGACGCGATTACCTGTTTCGTGTTCAGAAGTGGTGGATGGGAACAAGTTCCAAGCAAGTAAGGGAAGTACGGTCTATATGACAGCGGGGTGCCGCGTTCGATCAGTGCCCGATTCGATTCGAGAGAGGCTGAGCACAGACACGCGAAGCGATAAAGGAATAGGAGCGGAGCATGTGGAGTAGCAAGTATACCTACGAGAGAAAGGCGAGCAGGAGCAGTAAGAGTGTAGCTGCCAGTGAGCGTAGCAAGGCTGCGTGAGGTCGCTGGGAGGGCGAGGGGGAGAGTGGGAAAGCGAGCGTCGGATTCCCAAGTTTGAGCGCGGTCGGGGCAGAGGATTCTCGGGGGCCAACACCGCCCGCCTCGCCCGTCGCTCGCCCCTTTTTTTCGTCACTTGTTCGCGTCCACAACGAGCTAGTCACCCGTCGCGTAAGCTCACCGTCTAGTACACACTGGCTCCAATCGACCTGCCCGTCAACCGACCCGCCGGGGCGACGAGGCGAGACGAACGGAAAACTCGACGACTCGACGCTTGAATTCGACACTCGCTCCCGATGCACTCAGTACAGCTCAGGAGATCTTGCGGGCTCGTCGGGACTCTTGAACGGCTGCGAAAAACGGCGTGGCTGGAAGTTGGGCCGGCTCAGGGCGGAGAGCAAGACGGCCGACGAGGCGAGGACAGGAGCCGCGACTGAGGGAGCTCCGAGTCGCGACCAACCGGAATGATGCGCGGCCGTGTCATGCGGCTCTTTAGCTCGTACAGACGCTGTATGGGTCCACGGAGGTGGCGTTAGGCGCGGTGCGGATCGGCGGAATTATCGTCTCGGCGGGTCGACCTATGCATCTCGAAACAGCATCGCGACGAAGCGAACCCCAAGATGCGAGGCTGACCCGCTGCCTCGCGTCGTCTTTTCTTCTCACAGGCCCAGCATGATCATTCCTAAGGCCGACCGGCGCACGATCTACGAGAACCTGTTCAAGGGTGCGGACCGACTTCCCTCCCGGCTGCGTCACGGCCCGAAGGTAGAGCTGACGCCGAGTCTTCGTCTACAGACGGCGTTCTCGTTGCCAAGAAGGACTTCGAGGTCAAGCACCAGGAGCTTGACGTCAAGAACCTCTTCGTCATCAAGGCGTGCCAGTCGCTTACCTCGCGCGGCTACTTGACCACCACCTTCTCGTGGCAGTACTACTACGTCAGTCACCCTTGGTCGTCGGCGCTGCAGGATAGCTCGGACGTTGCTGACTCGTAGGCTTGCACGCCCGCAGTACGTGCTCACCCCGGAGGGCATTGACTACCTCCGCGAGTACCTCAACATCCCGGCTGAGGTGCGTCGCGTTCACTTTGTTTCGCCGCGAGGACGCGCTCGTTGGTCTGCAGACTGTGTCAAGGCATTGACGCGCTCCTCCTTGGCTGTCGACAGATCGTCCCCGCGACGCTCAAGAAGCAGGTCCGTGCCGCTCGCCCGGGCCAGGGTGCTCCCCGCGAGGGTGGCGCGTACCGTGCCCCGCGCGCCGACGGCGCCGACGGCTACAGGCGTCGTGCCGAGGGCGGCAAGGAGGCCGGCGGTGACTTCAAGCCCCGGTTCGCGTGAGTCTCGTGGCCCCTTCGCGCTGTTCGCCATTGCGGCGCCCGGCTGGTCCCTTTTGCTGACCACGCCATGCTCACAGTGGTGTCGGCCGTGGTGGTCCCCGCACCGAGGCCTAAGCGCCTTCGCTCGATTCCCGTCTTTCGGAACCACTTCCCCTGCCCCCGCCTGCGCCACCACTCCTCACTTCGCCTTGACCCGACTCGAACCGCCGTGATACGCGATCGAGCACATTACAGGCAGGTGGTTGAGAAGCGTGCAGCGTTTGGTGTTGAAAGGGATGGGGAACTGGTACCAGGAGGGTAGGAGTTTGTTGCGAAGTTGGCGGAAGCCCCTCTGGTGTGTTGTGTAATGGCCCCTCCCGGAATGACCAAGGCGAGAGTCGTGACTACGCGCGTAGAGACCGATCGCTCTGTGGCTGCGCAAGCTCCGCTCGGAAGGCTCGCGCTGCGCCTGCCGCGCCTCGACGCGTCAGTTCAGAAATTCGCGCAGAGGTCGTTTTCTTGGTCGAGAATCGGTTCTCTAGATCTCTCCGCTGGTCCTGGTCGCGTGCATCAAAGTAGAGCGAGCCATCAAAGTCTAGCTTCGGACGCAGACCTGCCTGCTTGCCTCCTGCTATAGGCCAGAGTGGTTCCTTCGCCCGACGACTCGCGACTCGCCGTTGCGCTTCGCAGACCAAACCGACTGCAGGACTTACAGCGGCGGAGTGACTCGCCATGGATCGCCTACCGATCGCACTCCACCTGTCGCAGGACCTTCTGCCGCTTTCGGGCGCAGGGGCGAGCGGGCACGGCGCCTTGGCTCGGGGACAGCAACCTTCCAAAGTCGTCGGAACCGGAGCTGGCTATGGCCCTCCCCTTCCCGTAGATGGCACGCCACTGTCTCGCCTCGTTTCGTCCGTCCTGTACATCCCGCCCCGCGAACCGACGCCGGCAGAGGCAGCTCAGGGATGGCAACCCTCGCGAGGCGGAAAGACCGAGTACGACCTCGTCGCGATCCCGCTCGCGAACGGGAACTGGCAGGAACGGTGGGAGCGGATGTGTACGATCACGGCGAGCGCAACGGAAGCCGACCTCGGTGCGGTCGCGGCGGGGTTGACGCAACAAGGCGAGGACCAGAGGATCGAATCGGAGGACTGGCGCGCCGGAGGAGGATTCCTCCGGACCGAGGTCAACATTACGCGGAGTGGTGCGTTACTGCTTCTGCCGGACAGGATCGCCTTACCTCGATTCCCGAGTCTGACACCGTGCATTCCTGGTCCGCTTTCGGATCGCGCAGAGGAATCCGGCAACTTGATCACCTTCGCCTCGGACTGGCTCGAACTCGATTCGCCCGTCGAGGGCATTCGCTTCGATGCCGAGCTCGCGCTCCGACAAGAGATCGCGTACGCCTCGTACCTCTCCATCACGACGATCGTCATTCCGCCTCCCAAGCTCGAGAACCGCGATTACCTCGCCGATTACGCCCGCGCGATCAACGGCGCCCTGGCCTCATCATGGCACATCAACGTGAGTGCTTTCCGTACACCTAGAATTCAGCAGTCGGGTTGTACTGACTTGGCGCTCGCAGATCTCGATCCGCCTGCCCATTGCCGAGTACTCAGCGGCCGAGCTAGCTGCCCGGCCCGGCACGCCTGCGTTCGCTGCTTTGACGGGCGACTCGGATCGCTGCGAAACGTGGGAGATGTGGAACACGCTCCGAGGGCTTTGCGGCTACTCGCCGCGGTTGACGCTGAGTGCGTTCGGAGGATTCCGATGTTTCTGCTCGGGGTGGTCCAATCTTACTCTGCTCTTGCAGTGCTCGACTTGTCGAACCCACTACCGTCACAAAGGAGCTTGGGACGGTGGCACGCCGAGCCGGTCCGGCACATCTTTTTGCCTTGCAGCTCGTTCATCCCGAACGCGAAAGCGTACCCCGTCCTGTCCAAAAGCATGCAGGCGTTCCTCAAGGGCATCTTCCGGGTGCGTTCGTACTCTGTTCGGCTCGTGAAGTCAAGCGGCTGATGTCAGCGTGGTCGTCAGTTCCGTCCGACGGTCGTCCTGTCTGGAACACATCGCGGCCTGCACGGCGCCGGCGGCCACCTCGCATATGCGCAATACGTCCGGTTCCTCTACCGGAAATCTCACGAGCTCGTGCCCGTCGAGGAGTACGCCCAAGGCTACATGGACCACTTGCAGCAGCCGCTGCAGCCGTTGATGGACAACCTCGAAGGCGAGACGTACGAAGGCTTCGAAAAGGATCCGATCAAATACCGGCAGTACGAGGAGGCGGTCTATCGCGCGCTCATGGACCGGAAACAGGACTCGGTGACGTGAGCTTGATGGCGCCTTTCGGATTATCTAGGCAGCATCTTGCTGACAAGGTGCGCATTCAGAACAATCTACGTCGTCGGTGCAGGTCGAGGACCGCTCGTCGCCGGTTGCTTGCGAGCAGCGGAACGGGCGCAAAGACGCATCTCGCTCACGGCTGTCGAGAAGAACCCGAGCGCTTTCGTCATGTACGTCGGCCTTGCGCGCGAGCGTTGTCAGACTTGCGGCGGATAAAGGCTGACTCCAAACTGGCTGGATCCGATGCACAGCCTGCAAGAGCGGTCAGCACTCGAATGGGGCAGCCAAGTCAAGCTCGTCTACTCAGACATGCGAAGCTTCAACCCGCGGGACAAGGCCGACATCATCGTCAGTGAATTGCTCGGCTCGTTCGGAGACAACGAGCTCAGCCCGGAGTGTCTCGACGGCGTCATGCGGACGCTCAAGCGTAAGCTTCAACCGGTCTGGTCGCTTGACGGGACGATACTAACGTATAACTTGCGCCGCAGCGGATGGCATTTCGATCCCGGCGTCTTACACTTCCTATCTTGCGCCCATCTCCACTTCCCGCCTGCACAGCGAGGTCACGAACCCGGCCGTCGCTTCCGCATCGACCATCGTGGATGCAAAACCGGCCGAGCAACCATACGTGGTCATGTTCTCGCAGTTTCACATGCTCAGCGAGGCTGGTGGGAGAATAGGCGTTGACAAGGTGCAGGAATGCTGGACGTTCGACCACCCGAGACCGGATGTTGTCGTCGATGACCAGGGTGAGCTCGCCCGGAAGCGAACCGGCGGCAAAGCTGCATACTGATCCGTCGTCTGAGCAGGCCTGCCCTTCACGAACCACCATAACGCGCGGTCGGCGCACCTGTCTTTCCATATCCCTCGAGCCGGCGTCTGCCATGGCTTTGCGGGCTACTTCGAAGCAGTCCTCTACGCCGACGTCATGCTCTCGATCCACCCGGAACGCGCCGCCGGCGACATGCTCTCCTGGTTCCCGATCTTCTTCCCGCTCGCAGTGAGTCTGCGCGCATCGTTGTCGAATCAGCGAGTCCTTCTGACGATAGCGCGTTCTCCTCAGGAACCGGTCTACCTTCCCGCCAACTCGGAGTTTGATGTCCAGATTTGGCGATTGACGGACAACACCAAGCGGCGCGTCTGGTTCGAATGGGCTGCGCAGACCTACCTCGTCGCTGCACCACCTGCGAATGGCGGCGTCGGTGCGTTCGACCCGCGACGAGCGAGCATCGCCGGCACGTCGCCGCCGGGCTCGGTCACGAGCGGGACGTTCTCGAACCACCGGTTCAGCGGCGGGTCGTCTGCGCTGTCCCCTTCGCTCGACGCGTTCCAGAGCGCGCCTAGTCCGCATTTGGGCGCGAGCGTCTCGGCTGCGATGGGCGCTGGAGGAAGTGGGAGTGGCGAGCACGCGCGGATGTCGGCGATCGTCGAGGAAGGGGCGGACGAGAGCGAGGCGATCCGGATCAAGGTGTCGCAAACGAGGCTGCACAACCCGGGCGGCAAGACGAGCTGGATCGGATTGTAGCGCGACGGAGGTGGGCGCTCTCTCTCTGCGGAATGACGCAAATCTCGTGTCATACTCCGCCAGCCCGTACTAGTTTCGGCCATGCGAGATTGTGCATGCGGAAACCTGCTGCAGCCTGGGAAATCTACGGACTACCGCTCGTCCGGCGCTTCTTCTCCCTCGTCCTCTGTGCCTTCGAAGGCCTTTTGACGGGTCTCTTGCTTCTGTCTCCCGGCGGCGCAGTGACGCGACCGAGACTCTTTGTTGTCGCGGCACTAATCTCTGGGTAGACGACGCTGATGCGCAGCGGGCCGTGTCCGGTCCCGTCGCCGAGTTCGAACGCGCGGTTCCGCTTCGGCATTCTCGGCAGCTTCTCCTTCTTTTCCGGCTTGTCAGCCTCCGCGCCCTTCTTCGCCTTCTTCTTCTTCGTGCTCGTCGTCGTGGTCGTCGTTGCCGCTTCCTCGGCCGGTTTGACGATTCCGGTGAACCGTTTCCTGCGCGAGTAAACCTGTTCGAACGGACCGTGGACGATCAACCCTTCGTGCGGCGTTTTCGGCGGTTCGGTCCCTTCGGGTGCCGGCACGGGGAAGGGCGAGAGGGCAAAGAGCGGACGCGGGAGGCAGGCATCGAGGTAGAGGAGGGTGGAAGGCCCCTGCGCTGGCGGGCGGGTCTTGAGAGCGCGGAAGGCGGAAGGGGTGAGAGTCCGATGAGAGAGGCGCCAGGAGGGCGGGTGAGGCGACTGTGCGCGCGCACGACAGATAAAGAGCGTGTCAGCCTTGTAGGTAGAGGCGGTTTCGCGCGATATGGCAATCGTGGCAAGGAAACGCACCGGCAGCGTCTTTGCTTGTTTGCGGACGGTCGTGCCGTCGACGACGATCGCTTCTATCGCGCGTCTCCGCTCGGCGACCTTGACCGGGTGTTCATCTTCCACGTCGCTGTACAGTCCATGTCATGTCAGCGGATCTGCAGCTTTGAGCAATTCTGTGTTAGAGAGTCTCCTGTACCGGATCCTGGTGTCGAGTACGACGGGCGGCGGGGTCGACTCGGCTCGGAGGACGACCCTCTGCGGCGCCTTTTGCGTGCTGAACAGCCGGAAGGCTGCTCGAGCGAGAAGGTCAGCGCTCTGTGCTCGCCAATCGTGATCTCAAAAGCAGACTGCGCGACTAACCGACTTCGGCTCCCGGTAGCTCTGCCGCCGCGGCCTCGGGTCCGCTCGCTTCCTGCTCTTCAGGCTCTTGTACGCGTTTCCGTTTCTTTGGCGGTGGACCGACTGTGTCCGGTTCGGTCGCGAGCGATTCCGAGGTGGGAGCGAGTTGAGCCTCGAGCAGTTGTTCGAGTCGGGCGAGCGCGTCTAGGTCGGGTTGGGCGGCATGGTCGCTGCCTTGACTGCTATGGGACGAGGATCTCGAGCGTGGCATCCTTCGTAGCGAGTCTGTATCGAGTGTGCCCGTCCGATGCCCGACGACTTTGCCGCGAACTTGGCGGAGGAAGCACGCGGAGTGTCAGCTGCCGCGAGACTCTCTCTCTCTCGCTCGCTCGCCTCCTGCTACTGTAGACTCATAAAGTGTTCGGCTAGATATCGACTCGCCGCTCGGAAGCACTCACTCGCTCATCTCCGCTCACTCGAAGCGAAGAAAAAAAGATCCCGGCGCGACACACACCATGACGGCATTCGAAGACTCGCTCGCTCCGCCGCCTGCTAACGACGCACAGACGCCGTACTCGCTTCCGCTCCCGTACCCGAACCAAGACTCAAAGCCGGTCGCACCGAAACCGCTCTCGGCCGACCAAAGAGAGAAACTCGACCGCCTCGTGAACCACTTTAACGCGCCCGAGTTTGTCCTCCCAAACTCGCTCAAGGCCCTCAAGGCGAGGTGGCAAAAGGATGCGGGAGGCGCGAGCAGGCTCGGCAGCTTGTTTGGCAGGAGCGCAACCGCAACAGACAAGGAGGTACGCACCCCCGCCAAAGGCCCTCTTCTCCCCCTCCGGAAAGGACTCGCATCGTCCGTTCAGCTTTGATGGCCCAGCCAGGACTGACCCGGATTGGTCACGTTTCATCCTTCCTTCGTGGTTCACGCCGCATCCGATCGACCCGCTATGGCCGTCTTCTCCGCCCGCAGATGGCCGACGTCCACCCTCTCTCTGAAGTCGAGAAATGCTACTGGTCGACCCAGGCGTTCCAGCGCTGCCTCCGCGCAACCAAGTGGGACTACGCTGCCGCCCTGAAACGCGCCGAAGAGACGTGCGTCTGGCGGCGAGAGTTTGGCGTGGAAGAGATGCGCGAGGAGGACGTGTGGCGCGAGGGAGAGACGGGCAAGGAGCTCGTCTTCGGGTACGATGTCAACTGTAGGCCGGTCCTCTACATGGTGAGTCCGACGTGCCTGATCTCTGTGTTTCGCGCCTGGTCATACCGGCCCGTCCGGGATTCGAAGGCTCAGTATGCGGCGGCTCGAGAATGACTCTCCTTCTCCGTGACCTCGCAGCACCCGCATCGGCAGAATACCGAGGTCGGACCGAAGCAGATCGCGTTCGTCGTCTGGTGTCTCGAGGTGAGTCGGCGAGCTACGAGTTTGGGATACGCCGAATCTGTGCCCACTGCCCCAGTGGAGCCGCGAAGTGAAGCTTCCGTCTGTTGAAGCGCTGCTGACTCCTCGCATTCCCTTTCAATAGCGCACGATCGACCTCGCCCCGCCAACAGATCCGGCGACCGAGATGCTCTGCCTCTGCATCGATTTCGGTGCCGGACAGAAGAACAGCGGGCAGCCGACCACGCTCGGCCAGGCCCGGAAAGTGTACGTCCACGGCTGCACTCGGAATCGTCGAGACTGATCCTGTCTGCTGACTCGCTCGCTGATGCCCGTAAACTTTGGCCGTACAGGCTCGAGATCTTGCAGACCTATTACTGTGAGCGCTTGGGAAAGGCCGTCTGCGTCAACATCCCTCAAATCTTCTTTGCGTTCTACAAGGTTCGTGACTGTGTTCTCGTCGACCGCATGGCTGGACCGCCGGGCTGACTTTGCTGCCCATGAACAGCTCGTTTCCCCTTTTGTCGACCCGGTTACCAAAGAAAAGGTACGTGGAGAGAATCGCCGCGCTCGCGTCAATCTGGGGCGCATAGTATCGATGAGATCCCTTACTGATTGTAGCACGTGCAGATCCGCTTCCTCGACAAGCCGGACGCGACTTCGCTCATCCCGGCAAACCAGCTCCAGAAGATCTTTGGCGGCGACATCAACCTTGAGTACAACCACGACGAATACTTCCCGGCGTTGACAAAGCTGTGCATGGAACGGAAAGCGGCGAACCTTGAGCGGTGGCGCAAGTACGGCGAGGACAAGTGCGGATTGGACGAGGCGGTGATCCGAGGGGCGTATGTCCCCGGCGAGCAGCACAAGGCGCAGGCCGCTGCGCAGGAAGGCGACGTGGCAGGCCGTTCGAGCGCACCCGCCTCGGCAGCAGCGAGCGTCAACGAGCCGCCGACAGACCAACTCGCTAAGGCGTCCCTCTCGGACGAAGCGTCGAGCGAGTCGACCGCCGTCAACACGCCGGCGCAGCCGACTTCGGCGACACTCAAGCCGACTGGGTCGACGAATGCGGTCCCGCTCGCGACGCCGGCGAGCGAGTTGGGCGCGGACGACAAGTTTGTCGAGGCGCCATTGGCGAGTCCGACGGCGGTCGAGAAGGCGATCCCGGCGATCCACTGAAAGGATGTCTCTTCCGCACACGCACCACCTCGTCTAACTGCCCCTATTTCTTGCTCGCTCACCTAGATACCCTTTTCCCTATTTTACATCGCTCGGCGGCGACTTTCCTTCGCGATCGCGTTTCAGGTCTTCCTTTCCTCTCTGTCTCTCTCTCTTCCGGACTTATTTTCTGCTCCTCCTGCTTCCGATCTTCTTGGTAGATCTCTCCTCTCCTTGTCAGATTTAGATCGATATCGTAAACTCCGGTGCTGCGGATTGCCGAGCAGAGGCTATTGTCTCATCATACGGCAAACTCTCGTCGCGATCGCTTTGGCCGGCTTCGTTCTCCACGGCCATATGCTCGGCTGCGGTGCAGCAGTTGCTGCTGCAGGTCGTTGCGTCAACCATGGCTTCCTGCGCTTCGAACGCGTCGTATCGCGCCGGCTGGACCGCGCGACAAAGGCACTCGGTCCCGTGTTTGTCGCGTTTGCCGTTCTTCTGATCTCGGTCTGCGCTGTCGTCTTCTTCGAGGTAAGGAGCCACTATAGCGACGACTGGGCCTCGCTTAGAGCTGACTTTACGAGAGCGCAGGCCGTGTTTCCGGAACGATTCCTCCAACCAACGACACCGACATGGCGCACCGCTCTCGGCGCACTGTGGTCGGTCTATCTCACCCTGATGTTCTCCTTTCACGTAAGCTCGAACAACGCGCAGCTCGTCCTCTTCAGTGCTGACAGTCAACGGGGACGTGGCAGTACTACATCGCGATCGCAACCCCGCCAGGTTCGCCTGCCGACCCTCTTCCGGCCAGACAGCCCAGACAACTACCACTCGTCGGCCGTCTCTTCCTTCGTATCGTCGCACCGCTAGAGACAGCTCCGAGTCGGACGTCTGCACGGCTAGCCCGTCCGTCTCGTCGTGATCGCCCTACTGGACACGACGAGAAGTCGGCGTCCGATGGATCGCAACTGTTCCATCGCTCGCCTTCGCATTCTCCAACCGATCTGCAGACCGCTTTCGACCGGAGAGACGGGCGCTACGCCCGGTCTTGCAAGAAATGCCCGCCATCGGCTTCTGGCCAGCGACCGCCGAAACCGGAACGCACCCATCACTGCAGCGTATGCTCGCGGTGTATACTCAAATTCGATCATCAGTTAGTCCCAGCGTTCCAGTGTCGTGGTCAAGCAGCTGACCTCTACGTCATCGCAGCTGCCCGTGGATCAAGGGCTGCGTCGGACTTCATAACGAGCGCTCCTTCATGCTCTTCCTCGTCTACTTCTCCATCGCTTGTCTCTTCGCCGCGTGGTGGGGATTTGCGCCGGCGAAAAAGGCCCTCTATTCGACGACGAGCGGAGATCAGGTTCGTTCGCCCTTGCGTTCTGGAGGAAGACCAGTCAACTCACGATTACCCTCGCGCGTAGTGGCTCCATCGATCACCGAGGCTTTTCATGCTACTCTCGGAGGTCCTTTCTTCCGTAATGGGCATCGCGGTTCTGATAATGACCATGAGTCAGGTACGGCTGCCACTCGATCACTGATGCGCGAAGAGGGTCTCGACTGACACGACAAAACTCGCAGATTCTCCTGGTCATACGTGCTCAGACAAACGTCGAGTCGAATGATAATAGTGAGTCGATCTGAAGCACACGCTCAAATCCCGAGCACTGACCGCTGCTCGCAACAGGTTGGTACCGTAAGGTGGCCGAGGCGCGTGGCCGGAAGTACCTAAATCCGTACGATCTCGGTTGGCGATCGAATCTGGGCGAGTTCTTCAACGTGGGACTCAAGTCGGAAACGAGGTAGTGCGTGGCTGCGGTATATGCGCCAGTTTGCGACCCCGCTGCTGACGGAGCCTCATCACTGGCAGCCATTGGACGGCTCTGCTTCTCCCCGTCGCCTTACCGCCAGCAAGCGACGGGTGGTCGTGGCGGAAACGACAGAACTGGCAGCGATATGCGATGGCCGCCGAAGACGAGTTGACGGATGAGGAACAGGCGAGCGAGGGCGAGGAGTTTGATTAGAGCGTTTTCGCGGGCGAAGCGCTTCGGTCCACTGCAATCCGCTCTCATTGCTCAAGGCTTCAGCTTGTTCCGCAAGTGCTGGATTCAAGGAGGGGTCGTGGACGCTGAGAGCTTGTACGTCTTGGGAACGGCGATACATTCTATGCGCTCCTCACACCGCTACGATCCCTCCATTCTTCGTACTCCTGAATCACTTCAGGCGTGATTCGCCGCCGGACGCTCTTAGCGGCTTGTACGAAGTGTGCTCGCCGTACCTGTCTCGCGGCAGGACGCGTCAGTCTGAGACCGATTCAAAGCGGATCAGGGTAGACTCACGTTTGGCGTGTTCATGTCCTCGTTCATAGCCTCAAGGGCTGCATCCTGACAGACAGATGCGCACTCTGCGCCAGAGCAGCCGTCGGTCTGTAGAGACAGGCGATGTCAGTCTAGGCATATCTTGAGTCTCGAAGTCGGAGCAGGCAGGTACTGACAAGCTCCGCCAGCTCGTCGATATCGACGTCCTCGTTCACAGCCATATTTGCGAAGCTGATGCGGAAGATGTGCTTGCGCGCCTCAAAGTCTGGCGGCGACACGTACAAGATTCGGTCGAGGCGACCGGGACGCATCAAGGCGGGGTCCTGTCAAGAGGTGAGTCTAGTCAGTATCTCCAGGGTCGCGCCCGCGCATGGGGAGACCGCGTCTACTCACGATCACGTCGGGGCGATTCGTCGCCGCGAGAACAATGACGCCGTTCAGCTCCTCAATGCCGTCCATCTCGGTGAGCAGGCTCATCAGAACGCGGTCACCGGTCGGACCGCTGCTCTCGTCCGAACCGCGCGCAGGTGCAAGGGCATCCACTTCGTCCTATGCGCAGACAATGAGTGAGCTCTGATACAGTGCGGGCGAGATGACAGGTCGGCTTACCAGGAACACGATCGAGGGTGCAGCCGACCTGGCTTTCCGGAAGACTTCCCGGATAGCGCGCTCCGACTCGCCAACATACTTGTTGAATACCTCGGGACCTTTAACGGCAATAAAGTTGAGACCGCCTTCCGTGGCGAGCGCTTTGGCGATGAGCGTCTTGCTGCAACCGGGCGGGCCGTATAGCAAGACACCTCGTGGCGGTCGAACACCGAGGCGCTTGAACGTGTCGGGGTGCAGGAGCGGCCACTCGACGCTCTCCTTGAGCTTCGCCTTGACGTGTTCTTGGCCGCCAATGTCGCTGAAGTACACCTTGGGCGTCTCGAGGAAGACTTCCCGCATTGCCGAGGGTCGGGTGGAAAGCAAGGCAGACTCGAGGTCGGGGGACCCGAGGCGCATAGAGGCGAGCGCAGATGACGATGATCCGGCAGGGGTCGCAGACAACTGAGCGTATGACCGCTTGATGGCGGACAAGCCGGCCGAATGTACGAGTGACGCCAGGTCGGCGCCGACAAAACCGTGGGTCCGTGCGGCGACGCTCTGCAGGGTATCCTCCGAGATGGCGTGAGGTGTCCTCCGCAGCAAGACGCGCAGAATCGATAATCGCGCAGCGACATCCGGGACGCCGATTTCGAGCTCCTTGTCGAATCGACCTGGCCTTCGCAACGCCGGGTCGATCGCGTTGGGACGGTTCGTCGCCGCGATGACGACCACACGAGGTGGATCTGTCTGTTCGACCTCGGCGCCTTCGTCATCCTCCCCGTCCTCGCTGCTTCGTTTCGGTTCGCCCTTATCTTCGAGGCCGTCCATTAAGGTCAACAGGGTCGCGACGACCCTCCTCTCCACTTCGCCGCCTTCTTCTCGATTCGGTGCGAGCGCATCAACCTCGTCGATGACAATGATCGCGGGACTCTTCTGCCTCGCTTCGGCAAAGACTTCGCGCAGCTTGGCTTCGGTCTCGCCATGATAGGCGGAGGACAAGGAAGGCCCGTTGATGGTGAGAAGGGTGGAGCCGGTCGACCGGGCGATGGAGAAAGCGAGGAGCGTTTTGCCGGTACCCGGTGGACCATAAAGGAGGATTCCTCGCGGCGGTCGCAGACCTATTTCATTGCGAATGCTCAGTGAAGGTTCCGGGCGCGCGGCAACACACAGCAAGATCAAGCGTACCAAAGTGCGTGAACAAGTCGGGCCTCGTCAGCGGCCACTCGACCAGCTCGCGGATCTGCTCGATTTGCGATTCGAGACCGCCGATCTGCTCGTATCCGGGCAAATCGCCGTTCTTCGCTTGCCCACTCTGCACGAGCGACCCGTTCGCGTTGCTCGTCGGCGTACGAGCCTTGGCTGCGGGAGACGATCCAGGTGCGCGGAAGGTGATGGTCGTGGAGCGTGAGATGGCGAAAGCTTGTGCGGTCAGTGGCCCTGACGCAGGCGGCGCGTCGAAGTGCACGACTGGAGTTCCCTTGGCCGAGGCGACGACCAAGCGCCGAACGACTCCGTTGAATGTCAACTCGACAAAGTGGTTGACGGCGACAAACTTGATGTCGACTGCGCAGGCGAGACTCCCGTTTAGCGACGAGATCCGCTAAAAGTCCCCCTCGGATCGACGTACCAAGCACTTCCTTCACGTAGGCCTCGAAGAAGCTGTCCTTCCCTGCCTTGCCCTTGCTGTCGTAGATGAGGGCGACCTTTTCGGCGTCGAGCAATTCCACGCCGGACGTTGCGATGGTCGTTACCGAAACGGTGTCGCCGGCGGAAAGTGCGGCGTTGGCGAGCAATAGCGGTGACATTAGAATGGCTGCTCGCTTCATTGTCAGCGCCGTCAAGTCGAGGAGACTTACGATCGTTCGAGACAGACCTGAACCCGACATGGTAAAGTTGGGCCATGCTACCCCAACGGCAAAAGGCGCCGGTTGCAGCGGGTTTGATTGGCTACATTTCTCGTTCTGTGGCAAGGAAGGCCGTGTCAGCTCTGGCGGCGTATCTGAGCTGATCAGAAACGGACCTCTTCCAGCTGCATCCGCTTCATCTCCTCCTCGAGCTCCTCCCCAGATCCGCCCATCTTCCTGACCACGATCGCATCTCCTGCGCAGATTTTGACGGCTTTCAGGATCTCTGGCGCGAGATGAATGCGCTTGAGATGGCGCGAGTGAACCGGAGCACTGCCAGTTGCGGCGGGAGGAAGCGCCGAGACGGTGAACGGCCGCCGAGCTAGTTTCTGGAGCGCCGTCTCGGGCGCAGCGGCTGCAGCAGGTTGAGCCATGCTGCGCTGGTCGTCTGTTCACCTGTAGAGGGACTGCTGCGTATGCTCTGTCCAGTTTCACGAGCGCGTCTTTCCAGTCGGCACGTGCGCCGAAACTCGAACGAGGAAAACTTTCCCGCAGCACTGCCAACCGCGATTCTCCGGGAGTCACAGCTGTAGAGTGAAAGACGAGCGCTCGAGTCATCGCGATAGACGAGATCCAGGACCGAGCCAGGACGGGACAACGACAAAGTGGAAATGCGCGGGGAGGAGGGCAGAGGAGCGCTACAGTACAGGACAACAGGAGGCGGAGCGCTTATGTACATGCGATCGGAAGAGGTGAAATAGCCGCAGGCATCAGACGTACGTCCACTTGGTGCAGTCTTCACAGTCTGCGTCTTCAAAGACAGCCTGCGGGACGCCGCGGCCGCCGTGCTGCCCGTCGTCCTTCTTCTCGTCGCCCGGACGTGTCGGCGGGTCATGTTTGTCCCCATCCCGGCTCTTGTCGCCACCTTCGTCGTCACCCGTACCATCGTCGTCCTCGCCGCTGTCGTCCCCTTCGGTGGGCTTCTTGCCCTTGCCCTTGCCGCGACCAGGCCACCACCCAAACCCTCGTTCCGCCACCTCGTCCTCGGCGAGAGAAGCCTCGGAGATCAATTCTTCCTCCGGCTTCTTACCCCAATCCTCTTTGAGCAAGCGGTCGACGATCACGCGGATCGAATGCGTTCGGACATCGACGCTCCAACCCAACTGCCCAACCGTGTCGTAGACAATCTTTTTTCCGACGTGGCACTTGGACTCGAGCGCGAACCCGGCGATCCCGCACATCGATATCGAGCTCGTCGAGCAGACGCCCATCGGGATCGGGTCGGCGTTGTGAAAGACGTGGGTCGTCAGCTCGTCGTCGAGCGAGCGGTCGTCATGGCGGGTACCGTTGTGCGGAGCCGAGCCGTTGCGCGATTGCGCAGGAGGTAGCGGCAGGTGTAGGCGGCGGGAGGGGAGGAGGTCGCCGGGCGCTTCGAACGAGACGGACGGGACTCCGTAGGTCCGCGAGAGCATGGCCGCGAGTGACCCGCCGAGGGAATGCCCTGTGAGCCAGATCTGCGCATGAGGGTAGATCGCGCTGACGTTGTTGTAGAGATCCTGCGGTAGCGCTACGTCAATCGTCTTTGTCCTATAGACCGAATCGGCGCGTGATCGCTTACGGTGGCGACGGGGTAATACGCGCTCTTCTCGATGACGGCCTCCTCGACACAACCTTGGCGGCACGTGTAAGGCCCATCGTAGCAGGAGCACACCGGCCACCAAGACCAGTCGACGCGAGCGCAGCAGCACGAAAAGAAGAGATTGTCCTGCATGCGCGGTTGAAGCAGGGTCAACGCCAGGCTCGCACGGGAGAGACACTTATCAGCCAGGTCGAGGGCAGGTCTCACGTTGACCTTGTCGTTTCGACCTGTCCGGCCACCTCCACCGACGACGAGCGCACTCGTGCCCTTGATGGCGATGACGACAGTCTCGTTCTTCTCGTCGGCAAAGACGTGTCCTCGCAGGCCGTCCTCTTTCCAACCGAATGAATCGCTCTGGCTCGTTTGTGCGTTAGTACGTGAAACCGCTTCCGACGCGACTGCAGCAAACGTACCACGTTCCAGCCTCCTCCGACGTCGTACCACGTCCCTTCTTCCGGCAGCGAGTACGCGTTGGCCGTCATCTTGCCGAGCGCCGCCAGAGTCTCGACACTCGTGACGTCTGGCGCATCGATCTCGATGTCCTCCCACTCGAGAGTGCGCGCCAACCGCGCGTCGTCTCGTTGCCGCCGTGACTGGGTCCTGAACGTTCCGGGGCTGCCATTTGCAGTGGCGGTCCTCGTCGATGCTGCGAACGATGCTCTCCGTGCCGCCTGGAACGCGGCCTGAGAAGCTGGTCGCTGTGCTCTGATCCGGCGCGTCTTGACGGTTTGGTCGAACGGGTAGTACGCCGCCGGATCGGTGACGGCGAGCGATTCGATCTCGGCAGAGTGGTAGTCTCGCCTCGAGGGCGGGAGGTGCCGTTCCTGGAGCGGCAAATGGACAGCATGTCGGAGTTGCAGGGTCCGGTGTGGCCGTCCGTGTCCGGCAGAGCGCTGTGACTGATCCGATGACGGCGAGGTGGGGCGGACGTCGAGCGGCGGCGGCGGCGACAAAGGAGGCGCGAGATCGCGTAGCAGTGGGATCTGCAGCGCGATTGCAGGTGCCACACCGAGTAGCGCGTACAGTATCGGCGGTATCAGCATCGTGTGGTCAAAGCTGTAGAGAGAGCAAGTCTGACTTGGAACGCGCCGAGCGATCGGCGTCCGGAGAAATGAGGATTACGATGGGAGAATAGGATTCTCTTCGTATTTACTCATTACGTTTCGCGAATTCGAGTACAAATCGCACCGTGCGACTCGCCTCGTGCCGCTCTTCCCTCCCTCGACCAACACTCGCTCGTCGTCGTTCAATGCTGCTTGCCGAACTCTGTCACTAGCTGTCGGATACTGCTACGGGGCTGTGAACGTCTCAGGCGCGGCCGTCCTCGCCTTGTCTCCACGCTCGTCGCCGCTGCCTTATTCGCTTTCCGTTCGACCCCGACTCTCTCGCCCTCCACCTCGGCGCTCTCTGCGACCTCAACTCGTGAGTCCGGAATTTCCTGATCGAGTCTTAGCATCTTCGACGAGCGACATGATAGAAGTACTAGCACTGGGCACTGAGGGAGAGAACGGACAAAGATCCGCTCTCCCGTCCTTGATGCACAACGCTTGTTTGGTGGGCCTCAGAAACCCACTTAGGCTGATCGCTCTCCTCGCCTTTCGGGCATGCCTGTGCTAGCGGGCATTGCTTCGGACACACCCAAACTGGAACGTGCCGCGGACGCGAGCTGACTAGGACGATTCGCTCTGCAGCAACAGGAACTCTTCACTCCCGCCAATGCCCTCTTCGTCCTCTTTGTATGCCTCCTTGCCCGTTGGAACCTGTTCTCGATACATATCCAGCATACGTTCGCACGAAGTGTCCGCTGCGAGCGGATTGGGAGAAAGGCCCAATGTACATCGAAAGTTCCTGTTTCGTCGAGAGTTCAGCTCGGTGATACGAGTCGCTTAGGTCAGCGACCTCTCGTGTCATACGTCACTGTAGCTGCTATCGAGCCGGAGAGCCCCTTTCGCCAACCACGGCCCGACAGTTGCAAAGTTGCGAGAAAGTCGCGAGCGGCCGTCAGATTCTCGCTCGATTCCTCTTTCATCCGAAGCCCTGCGTTACAGTGCATGCTGCTGAGAGGCCAGGCTTCTGCTCGACTCTTTCGCTCGCTCGTACCTCGCTCTGCTGCTGTTTCCAGCCGCACTAGTCAGTTCAACATGTCGACCGTCGCCGACCTGAACGCGAAAATCGCCGACCAAGGTTCCGTCGTCCGCAAACTCAAAGAGACCAAGGCTCCCGCAGAGGATGTTCAGAAGGAGGTTCTGACGCTCAAGGAGCTCAAGGCGGAACTCGCAAAGTTGACTGGAGTCGACGACAAAAAGTCGGGTAATGCGGGCGGTCAGGGAGGCAAGAAGGCCGTCAAGTTCACGCTCAAGACGCCCAAGGTGAGCAGCTACAGCTGGACGAGGTGCTTGACGAGGCAGCTGATCGCACGACGTGGACCGAACAGGGCACGAAAGACTGGCACCCTTCCGACATGTACCTCCGGCAATCCATCTTCCGCAAGATCACCGAGGTGTTTGAACTCCACGGAGGCGTCACGATCGACACGCCCGTATTCGAGCTCAAGGAGATCCTGTCCGGCAAGTACGGCGAGGACAGCAAGCTCATCTACGACTTGCAAGACCAGGGCGGCGAGTTGTGCTCGCTCCGTTACGACCTGACTGTGCGTCCTGATCTGCCATGCTCTGTTCTCGACCTCATTACTGATGCTCGCTATGCATATGTAGGTCCCTTTCGCTCGCTTCCTCGCGATGAACGGATCGCAATACCCCAACATCAAGCGGTACCACATCGCCAAGGTGTACCGCCGCGACCAGCCCGCCATGAGCAAGGGTCGCATGCGCGAGTTCTACCAATGCGTGAGTGATTCGCGAGCGCCAGCTCGGGAGACGCCTTGCTGATGTCATGCGAGCGACATGCAGGACTTTGACATCGCCGGCGTTTACGACCCCATGCTCCCGGACGCCGAGTGCCTCGCCATCGCTTGCGAAGTTCTCGAGAAGCTCGAGATTGGTGACTTCACCATCAAGGTGTGCCCTGGCTGTGCGGACATCATGGAGGGACGGTGTGCTGATCCTGGGAGGCGCGAACGCTGCAGCTGAATCACCGCAAGATCCTTGACGGCGTCTTTGCCGTGTGCGGCGTCCCGGCTGACAAGATCCGCACCATCTCGTCTGCGGTCGACAAACTCGACAAGGTGCGTTGGCTCGCCTAAGTCCGGGACGTCAAGTAGCCGAAGTGACTGACCGGGACGGACTGGACAGATGCCGTGGGCTGATGTGCGCAAGGAGATGACGGAGGAGAAGGGACTCGATGGTGGCGTCGCAGACCGGATTGGAGAATACGTCAAGCTCAAGGGTGAGTCGCGATCCGGAATCATTACGAAGCATATCTGACCCTTCTTCAACGCGCAGGCGGTCCGGAGCTCGTTCAGCAGCTCAAGCAGGATGCTCGCCTGACGGCCAACAAGTCGGCTTCGGAGGGTCTCAACGACATGGAGCTTCTGTACACTTACCTCGACATCTTTGGCGTGTCCCGAAGGGTGAGCCCTGAGCGAAGCGCTCACATCGCGAGCAAGAGGCTGATCAGTTTTCTCACGGCAGATGTCCTTCGACCTGTCCCTCGCGCGTGGCCTTGACTACTACACCGGCATCATCTACGAGGCTGTCACAGAAGGATCGGCGCCGCCCGTTCCCGTCGCGCCGAAGCCCGATGCTGTCCCGACGCCGGCGCAACAAAAGGCCGACGTCAAGGGCAAGAAGCCCGCATTGAACGCCGATGAGGAAGCCGACATTGACGAGTCGACGATCGGTGTCGGTTCGATCGCCGCGGGAGGTCGGTACGACGAGCTCGTCGGCATGTTTAGCGGGTCGAGCGGTGCCGCCGGCAAGATCCCCTGCGTCGGTATCTCGTTCGGCGTCGAGCGCTTGTTCTCGCTCCTGTTGAAGAAGGCGCAAGAAGCGGGCAACACGGCGACCAAGGCGAAGGCGACCGAAGTATTTGTGATGAGTCTCGGCGACGGTTTGCTCGAGGAGCGGATGAAGGTCTGCAAGGAGCTCTGGTCGGCCGGCATCAAGGTGTGCTCGCTTTCTCTCCGTTGTCTTCACTAGCACGGATACTGAGTACTGCCGAACCTGCAGGCGGAGTTCATGTACAAGGCCAAGCCGAAGCTGCCGAAGCAGTTTGAGATCATCGACAAGGAGCGGATCCCGTACGCCGTCCAGGTCTCTCCCGGCGAGCTCGCCAAGGGCACGATCCGCGTCAAGCCGCAAGTCGGCAAGGAGCTCGGGTCCGGCAACGACGTCGAGATCAAGCGCGAAGAGCTCGTGCCTTGGCTCCTCGAGAAGCTCGGCCGGCAATAAGCGCCGTGCCGTATCCGCTAACCGGCAGAAGAGTCGCTATGGTGTACCTAGAGATCGCAACTCGCAAGACCGTCCCTAAGCAAGATTGCGATGCCTGAGAGAGGCAAGTCGGTCAAGTCCGTCCTCACGGTCATTTAGTACTGCGCGAATCATATGCACTTGACACGGTGTCAATCCCAAGGCCTGCTCACGCGACGTACATTGCGCGCGGCTAGTCCGCTGTCAACCATCGGCAATCAAGGCGAACGCATGGCAAGCGTCCGTCTCGCCGAAGAAGAAGGCACGCTCCGCCTTTTCCTCCCAAAGTGCACGGTCCCCTTCCCCCGCTTCGGGAACCACGAGGTTCGGACTCAGTCACTCTCCCTCGCTGCTCTGAAGTCACTTCTTGTGCTCGTGTCGCTGAGCTCGTCTAGGCATTGCTGTTTAGCGACTCGAGTCGAACCCCGACGTTGTCAAGTTGCGCGTGAAATCGGTCGAGCCAGTCGAAACCGACTCGCGACTTCTGAACCTCGCCCGCGCAATCCCGCCCAGCACGAACAGGGACACCCAACCTCGAGTGTCGTCCAGCCGGACCTTCTAAGCAGGCTCAGCGTCTCTGTTCAGCCCGTCTCGCGGCACAAGTGAATCACGACGACGTTGTCCAGCCCGCTCGAGCCTTATCGGATCGCGAAGGAGCTCCTGACATTACCACTGTAAGTAGCTTGGACAGCTCAGCTACATGTCTGGCAGTCACTGACTCGGACCCATGCGATCCGCAGGGCCTTGGACGGCCAGCAACTATGGCGTCAACTTTGCGAGCTTCGCCTTCGTGGCTCGCTTCCCTCGGGCAGTCACCCTCGGGTAAATCCGATGCGCGCTTCAAGACGTTCGCAGCGAAAGACTCGCCGCCGCGGACGCGAGCGGCGGTCGCTCCGGGCCTATTCGACGACGAGAAGGGACGGGCGAGACGGGGCAGCGAAAGGGAGTCCCTTGAAGACGAGCTTGCCGACCTTGAAGGTATCGGAGGGGGGCCGGATGGCGCTTGGCTCATCACCGTCGCTGAATCTGCCAAGTCTGGGTCGGCTACGCTCAAGGTGAGCCGTCTTCGCTGTTTTGGAGCCTCGTTTCTTGCTGATGAGGCTTGCCGCTTGCACAGTCCAACACTCAGCTCACCGTATACGTCTCGACGCCGACAAGCAGTCTGACTCTACTGAGGACCTACCAAGAGCTCGTGGACGTCCACGCAAGAGTACGGCTACCCTCTCCTCAAAGATCAAAGCTATGGACTGATCAATTGCCCTGATGCAGCTCACGTCGGCGTTTCCCTCTCCCTCGACCGCGACACGCCCGACGTCGAAGGCTCCTCCCAGTCCGAGAAAGCGCAACGTCCTCGCGTCGCTGACACGCACATTGAGTCCGCGTCGGAACGGGTCATTCGGCTCGTTCCGGGCTCCGAATCGCGCCCCGTCCGTACAAGTTGCGGCCCAGACCGACGCATCCACCCTCGCCAATGCACTCTCCAACTTTTCGCTACGCTCAGCTATGCGCGACCATCCAGGGTGGCGTGAGTTCTTCGTCGTCCGTGCCGACGACTTGAAGAGCGAGCGCGTCGAGCGCCGCATCAAGCGCTATCGTAGCGATCAGACGCTCGAGGTCTCCCGCAACCGCATGTCGGATCCCTTCTTCGTCGACAAGGTCGAACCGCAGTCGTCGCGGAGCGAACGCCAAGACGACTCGATGGCGACCAATACGAGCATGGCCACGGATCTCGACAACACGTCGATCGCGCCGATTCATGTGTCGCTGAACTCGGGCGGCGATGGGGGACTTTCGGCTTCGCCTGAGACCGATGCGCACTGGATTCTCGGGCCCGACGCTGATGACCTGCCGTCGTTGAGCCAGGTCCAGATTGCGTCGCAGCCGGATCCGCACACTCCAGAGGCGTCGAAAAAAGTGAGACCCGGTTCAGATACTTCCATGCTCAGCTCGACCCCGACGACCGTGCTGGAGTCCTGCTCCGCCCGCGAAGTACAGCTGGACGCCGTGGCAGAGTCGCTACGGACGCGTCGCCCGCCGGATCCGAACGAGGGTCTTCTTTCACCTGTGCCGCAGCGGACGACGTCGACTCGCGATAGTTCCTCGGCTGGTGACGACGAAACTGCAAGTCGCGGGCTGCTGGCGAGCGGCATGACCCGCTCGGCTTCCGACTACTCGATGGGTACGACAAACTCGATCGATAGGCGTTCAAAGGCCATCACGCTCGAATCTTTCGAGATGATGCGAGTCCTCGGCAAGGGCTGCGCCGGCAAGGTCCTGCTCGTGCGGGAAAAGAAGACGAGCAAACTCATGGCTTTGAAAGCGATAACGAAGCGGCACGTGAGTCGCTTTCCTGTCACGATACGCACGAAGTACTGCGCTTACTCTGAACCACCTTTGCAGGTCCTCGCACATCGCGAGCTAGAGCATACTCGCACGGAACAGGCCGTCCTGAAGGCTTGCGCTCGCGAGGATCTGAATCCCTTTGTCGTCAAGCTTCACTACTCTTTCCACGACGAGGACACGCTCTACCTCGCGCTCGACTTTCATCCCGGCGGTGACCTTGCGACGCAGCTCGCACGCTGGGGTCGCCTGGGTCGGGATCGCGCTCGATTCTTCATCTGCGAAATCATCGAGGGTCTCGACGGCCTCCACCGCGCGGGAATCATCTACCGGTGCGTTCTTCCCCGTACCCGTCCCACGTAGCTCCGACTCATACCTTACATGCCTCCCACAGCGATCTCAAGCCGGAGAACGTTCTCATCTCGGCGGAAGGGCACTGTGTCCTGACCGACTTCGGCCTGTCGAAGGATTTTCAGCATGCAACACGCGCAGCACGCTCGCCGGTTTCCGGCCTTCCTCGACCTCACTGGCTTCAGCACAACGCCCGAAGCGCCTCGACACCGCCGGGAGCCGAATGGCTGCTCGGCAACCGAGAGACTACGCTGTCCTTCTGCGGCACCGCAGAATATCTCGCTCCCGAATGCCTTCTCGGCGAGCCTTACTCTTACGAGGTTGACATCTGGGCAGCCGGCACGATGCTGTTCGAGATGCTCGCAGGCGTGGCGCCGTTCTGGGCTTCCGATCACGCGACGAGTACGCAGTGGTCGATGGCCTTCTCACCTCGCCGAAGTAGGTAACTGACACTTCGCCATATAGTGTATAAGCGCGTCCTCCACGACGAGCTCGACTTTCACCAAGCTCCGGAACACTTCGATAACGACGCGCGCGTGCTCCTCCGAGGAATGTTGCAGCGCGACCCGCTGTTTCGGATCACAATCCCGCGCATCAAGCGCATGCCCTACTTCCAGCAAATTTCGTGGGAATTCATCCGCGAGAAGCGTTACAACCCGCCCTTCGTACCGACGCTGAACCCGCTCGATCCGACCGATACCTCGCATTTCGAAGACGCATTCCTCGCGATGCCGGCGCAGGTGAAAGGCGACCCGAACGACGATCCGGGAGCAGGTCGGGATCCGCCCGAAGGGAAGGCGCAAGACCCGGTCGACAAGGAAGGGCGCGATGTCTTTGACGGCTGTGGGTGTCTCTGCTCGTGGGCTAGAAGGGTGCGGCCAGCTTACTCAAACGATCCTCCTTCGCAGACTCTTATTACGGCGGGAGAGACTCGGCATCGATCCATGACTACGACCACGACAATGACGAAGTTGAAGGCGAGCCCGAAGATGACACGTTCGTCGATCTCGGCGTCTACTCTGGCGGTGTCGAACTCGAGGAGGTCGCACAAGCTTCTCTCTCCGCTCGGGAAGACCTCGTGGCGGCCTCTGACAGATTCGCCCCAGGCAACGGAGTTCCTGGCCCCGTCGAAGATCAGTCGAGCGTCCACGGACGAGAACATTCACCCAGCGAAGAGGCCGACGATGAGGACGACATACCACAACTCGGCGGAATCCCCGAACTCATCATCAGCAAAGATGGACGTATCACGTCCTTGTATCCGTACGACCGCGCGTACGCTCTGCAGTGGCTGAAACCACTCGTGAATCAATCGGCTGCTGTCGAGGTGGACCTGCCCGCGCCGGTGCGTCAGCAGGCCGAGCGCGCCGCATCCGACTCAGTTGGACCCAGTCCTTCGACGGATGATCTGGCGGCGGTACCAGAAAAATCTATCGCCCCGCAAGGAACCGACGCCGCTGGAGGGTCTGACGCCGCTACTGATTCCAACGCCGCCGCGGAAACCGACGGCGGCGCCGACGACGCCGATGACGCCGACGACTGGGTCGCGCTTGAAACGGGTCCGACAATTGCATCAGTCCGTAACGGCGGCCGGGAGGCCACGCTATGGGAGCGAGGGTTCCGTGACCGCTACCGGATGACGTTGGCTCCGATCGGATCCCCCTTGCGGTCTCCGCGTCGGCCCGGCAGATCGGCGCAAGCGAGTCGGGCGGGCTCGACTTCTTCCGCCATTTCGTCGTCGCAGATCTCGCCCGCCAGTACACCGGAGCCTTCCTCTTCGCCTCATCCGCTCGGCTTGATCCGTCGCTTCACCTCGCCGAGGCAGTCGCTTAACAGCGCGGCCTTGCACAACTACGACGGTTCACTAGGCTCTGGCTCGCCGAAACTTGGCGCAGGCGGTCACTCGATGCGACTCGGCGTAAAGACGTCCAAGACAAGTCTAGCACCTTCAGGTAGCTCGACTGTGGACCACGCTTCCTCGACCGGTGGCGACTCGCGCAAGCCAAGTCCGATCCATCGTCTCGCCAAGTCCGCCTCGGGCTTCATCGAGAAGTTCTAAGTAAATTGTGGCTTGCGGACTAAAGCCCGACCCTTCATACAGCCCATCGGTGCTCAGCATTTCGCGCTCTCCTCCATGAACATTTCCTTTCCGGCCTCGAGCTCAGGTACAAACGAAACTGTCTCTCCCCGTAACGATCCTTGACGACTTTAGCACTTCTGCATCGCATACGTAGTATCTCATGTCAATACTCCTTCACGTCTACAGAGCAATCGGGAGACAGAGAGACAAGCCGCGGGCCTTTGGAAATGCGCACCACCTCAGTTTTGCGCGTCTCTGCTCCCTTTCTATCTCTCCAGCGCAGTTAGCAGAGACATGGACAACGACACTCGCTTCGGTGTACGCTGTGAACACCTTGTGAGCTCTGTATGGCAAGCTGACTCCTTCCATCTGTCCTTCCCCCACCTCGTCCCGAATCCAGTTTGCGGCTTCCACGCTGATCGCGTTGGGCGGGATTATCGGCTTCGTCACGAAGCAATCGCTGCCGTCTTTGGTCGCGGGCGGTGGGTCCGGAGCGCTGTTGGCGTACGGAGTGCAGAGGCAGCGAGCGAATCCCCGCGACGTTGGTCTGATCATCGGTACGTAGCCTACAACGCTCTCAGTATGGCATGCGGATGCTGACAAACGGCCACAATCTGACGATAGGCGTCAGCGCACTGCTCGTCGTAGTCATGGGGATGCGCTTCTACCGCGGTCGCAAATTTATGCCCGCCGGACTCGTCTCGGTAAGCCAGTCATTCTCGACCTGCCGTTTTGCCGCCGGGTGCTTTGGCTGACAGGCAAGACCCGGTAGCTCCTCTCTGCCGCACTTCTCTACCGCTTCGGCCAAAGACTGCTGTGATCGGTCCGCCGGAAGTTGCATCTACTGTATCATCACTTCTTCTTGCCTCCACCGCGTTTCTTGCCGCCCGGACCTTTCTTTGATTGGCCGCTTGGTCGCGACTGTCCATCGGCCTTCATGGGTTCTGTCGCGGCCTCATCGGTCACCGAGACAGACGCCGGCACGAATGGCGCCGCGGTCCCGGATAAACTCGACGAGAGAGCGGTAGCAGGAGGCGCAGCAGTCGCTGCTGGCTCCGGAGAAGTCGGACGCGTAGCAGATGGTGTTGCGGCGGCGGAAGGCACCTTCGATGCCGGAACTGACGACTCTTGACCCTCAATTTGCTTCTGCCACAGTTCTGAAGGCCGCAAATGCGTGAGTAGTGCTTCAAGAAAAAGCGCGAGAGTCAACACGCACCAGCATAGACTCCTCCAAGCGCGATCAGCTCGTTGTGCGAGCCAGACTCGACAATCAAGCCATCTTTGAGGACGTGGATCACGTCGCAGTCGACAATGGTCGATAGACGGTGAGCGATGATGATCGATGTCCGGCCTTGCAAGAGCTCTCGCAGGCGATTCTGAATAAGCCTCTCGTTGAACGTGTCTAGTGCAGATGCTGCGGCGTAGAATTAAAGTCAGCCGCGCCAGCCTTTCTGGGTAGACGCCTCAATACTCACTCGCTTCGTCGAGGACGAGGATAGGTGGGTCCTTCAGGATAGTCCGGGCGATAGAGACGCGTTGCTTCTCGCCGCCACTGAGCCGCTGACCTCGCTCGCCTGTAAAGAGGGTCTTTGTGTCAGCTGGGTTCAAGGCGAACAACCGCCGACGCGCGTACTTACCGACAATCGTTTCGTATTTCTAGGCAAGTGAAGCGCTTTTTGTGTCAGTCGAAATGTTCCGGAGGGAAGGAGGCTTGTACGTGAAGAGGCTCACATCTGGGAATGACATGATCTTGTCATGAATCGCTGCCGCTTTGGCCGCCTCGACCACCTCGTCCATCGTGATGCGCTCGCTTCCCCGTCCATCTACGTCGAGCCGGTTGATGCCGCCGTAGGCGATGTTCATTCGGGCAGACGAGTTGAACAGGACCGACTCCTGCGGGACCAGTCCGATGCTGGCTCGGAGAGACCGCTGCGTCAAGTCGCGGATGTCGTGCCCGTTGATGCTGATTGAGCCGTTCGCGACGTCGTAGAAGCGGTAGATGAGCTTGGTGATGGTGCTCTTGCCGCCACCGCTCGGTCCGACCAGCGCCACACTCTGCCCGCGGCCGACCTTGAACGAGACGCCCTTCAAGACGGGGACTTTCTTATCGTACGAAAATTCGACGTCCTTGAACTCGATCTCGGCGCCCGAAGACGGATCAATCCTGAGCTCGACGGGGTTGGGCCGGTCCGAGATCTCTCTCTCCTCGTTCAGTAACTCGATGAGCTGCTCCGTGTCTGCGCGTAAAGATGCGTTAGTCGATGATCTCGAAAAGGCAAAGAGAGATGTGGCGAACCGACGGCGTTGTTCATGACGCGGCGGTACAGCGACGAGATCTGGTTGAGGGGCGAATAGAGCTGGTTCAAGTACGAGACGAACGCGACATAGTTGCCGACGTCCATCTCGCCCTCGATGACACGGCGTGACAGGATGAACGAGCATACGAGCAGGCCGAATGCCGAGATCGAGTTTTGCAGGAGCGAAAGGGACTGCCACGAGTTGAAGACGTTGAAGTAGCCTGTGCGCTTTAACCGTCAGCGCCCGGCCTGGCCATAAGGGAGCAGCTTCTCTTCACCTCGCTGGTACTTCCACATCGCGTCACGTAGACGCTTCATCTCGAAATTCTCCGAAACGAAGATCTTGGTCGTTTCGTAGTCTGCAGCAGAGTCTCGTCAGCGTCGCTCGGCACGATTGCTGACGTAGAAGGCACTCACTGAAAAGCACATCGCTCTTGAGCTGGTGCATGAACTGACTCTCGTCGCGGAGGGCCCGGTAGAGCTTCGTCCGGCTCTCTGCGAGCGTGACTGAGGTCGTGACGCTGAGAAGCAGTAGGCGCGTCAGAGACCAGCCGTCGCTCTCGGAACAACGCAAAACGACTCACTAGACGATCGCAACAACAGTAACAACGCCGACGATGGTGATGCCATACCGTACCCAAAGCACGACGAAGGCGACGGGCAAGTCGATCAGAATCGGGACGAACGAGAAGAGCAGGAGTTCGAAGAACTGTATGCGAGCGGTTCTGTCAGCTTGATCCGTGGAATAGTCCAGCAAGACTACCAAGAGACTATGCTCACATCGTTGATCGCCTCCGAGCGCGAGAGGATGCGAAGCAGCTCGCCCGTTCGCCGACGAGTATGATATGATAGGGAGAGGTTGAGGAGGATGTCGAACGACATGAGCGCCATCTCCCGCTCCGAGTACTGTGCACGATTCGAGCACGATAAGCTATATCCGCATGCTGGGTAGAAGCCTCGGGAGGTGCGAGGCCTCTACATTCAGCTCGCTGGTCGTGACTCACCTGCTCGATAGGGAGCCACACTGTAGCATTAAGATGGAGTCAGCTTTCAGTTCGAGAATCCTAACGCTGCGAGAAGACTCACAGTACTGGTACAGCATCGTGTTCGAGTCTTGGAGGAGTGAAAACGTGACGTAGAGGATGATCGGCACGAACGGCGGCTGGCCGTTCGCGAGCGAAGTGATGACTCTGCCGAACAAGATGGGCTGCAGGACGTTGACGTAGCGCCGGAACAGCATCAACCCGAAGCAGATCAAGGCGAGTATCTGGAGGACGATCGATTTGGCCGGCCAGAGGTACGGGAATAAGAGCTTGACGCGGCTGAAGAGGGTCAAGATGGAGAGGCTCTTCGGGTCGGGAGGTCGGTTCGACGGAAGCCGAGAACCGCGCAGGACGGAAGGCGGTGTAGTCGGTCCAGAGAGGGACGGATCGAGGCGTGTGCTCGTACCGCCGTTCCCGAGGAGGAGCGGGGTCGTTTCGGTTGGCGCTTCAGACGGGCTGACGTAGTTTGAGCGGTAGAAGAGCGGGAACTGAGAGGCGAGCAGGACCAAGAGGATCAAGATCCGAAAGGCGACGACGCAGATCGTGACGATCGGCAAGACGGTTTCCTTCGGTCGGACCGTCGAGTCGAGCGCGAGGATTCGGGCAAACACGCTCAGTATCGAAATTTCGCCGACAAAGGCCGCAAAAGTAATGAGGCGCGGGTACTGCTTTGGCCATGGCTCGGCGGCTTGGACGAGGAGTTTCGCCTGCTTGGTCCATTTCGCCTCATAGGCGAGTCCGGTTCCAAGCATCGCGAACGCGCCCAAGCCTCCCGCAGTGTAGATTGCGACGTTTGCATAGAGGGGGTCCGCGGGCGTGTAGTGCGACGTGGCAACGGTCGTAACCACTGCAAGGGGAATTGCGGGGTCAGCCAAGTGAATCCGCCATATCCGCTCGTTCTACGCGCTGACGTACCTTGCGCGACGCCTTCCGCAAAGTAGGTCACCGCCGATAACCCTGCGAGCGTCAGGACGAGGGTACGCCTTACTGTCTTTTGCTTGACGACGACCGGCGTCACTTCGTCGTCTTCGCCTTCATCGTCCTCTCCGAGGTCTGGCTCGAGCGCCGGTTCCCCATTCGCCGCTCCGTTCGCGCCCTTTTTCGGTTTGTCTGCTTTGGTCGTCGCTGCTCGCTCGGGCGGGGCGTACTCGTCGTCGTCGAGGGTCCACCCTGCAGACTGGATCCGCCCCATGACGCCGACGAACGCCTTTCCGAACCACCGGAGGACGAGGATTCCGACGAGGATGCATGGCAGGGCGACCCTGAGACTCGACAGAGCTCCGTAGAGTCCTGCAAGATCTGAAGTCGACATGTCGGCGGCCTCCGATCGGAGAACTGAAACGCGAGTGCGCGGCCTCTTTCGTCTCCCGAGCGCCGGCTGCGGTTCGTACTGAAGATCAGATGTTGGTCCTGAGGGACCCTGGCGATCTGGATCTAGCTGTGCCGTTGGACCAGGCACTGTACTGTCAAGTAAGCCAGAGTCTCAAAGACACGACGATGTCATCGCCCGCGGTCCGTCACCCCTTCGCCTGCGCAAATAGAATCGCTAATGTTTGACTTTGTAATCGACTAGAGAAATGTCAAAAGTGCGGTGCGACTGTGTTGACATCTCGGTAACTCGACACCTTGACTTCTCTTACGCTCTACCTCCTACGCTGTAGCTCGTGAGTCAGTGTAGAAGGACTCCAGCGTCCTCGCTTCTCGTGACTGCATGACTCACCCGCCATGACCGACCTCGGGCCCGTACGGCATGGAGACTTCCCCGCTTCCGCCTTCGACAGCAAAGCAGCCTGGCTCGAACGCCTGCAGGCGCTCGAACGCTCGCGTATACTAGCCCGTCAGCGCGATGAAGAAGACGGCCAGGTCGAGTCGGATCCGGACGCGATCGTGGTCCCCGCTGGCGTCACGTTGACTTGGCTCGACGACGATGCGACAAACTCGGAGCATGACCAGGACGACAACGCTGCAGACCACACCGACGACGTAGAGATGCAGAACTTGGACCAACGCGATCACATGGGCGGCCTCGACGCTTCCGACGAAGCAGACGACTCGATAGTCGACCCAAGTCCCGCTCCGGCCCCCGGTCCCTCCAAGCCAAAGCCCCTCCCAACGCCTCAAATCAAGCTACCGGACCGCTCGAAGGCCACTCGTCGAGCTACCGAGGAAGTGCCGGTGCCCTTGTCCTCGTCGCCGAGCAAACACTCGGAAGTCATCCAGCTATCGTCCGCTTCCGAAATTGACGACGACTCCTCGGATGACTGGGGCGACACGAGGCAGGCGCGCGCGACGACCTCGAGCAGTAGAAAGAAGTCGACAGCTCCGCCCGCCGAAGCTGCCCCGAAGGCAAAGGCTGCGACGCCTGTACCGGCCAGATTGCCCGCGCCCGCAGCCGCCGCCGCGGCACCCAAAGGCAAAGGTCGTGGCCGCGGCAAGGCTCGCATCTCGCTCGAAGACGCGATCGTCAAGGCACAGGCGCTCCGAGGCGCCAAGTTGACCGAGCAATTCGCAACCGTGACCGACCTCGTCGAGCACTTTGCGCAGTTCTCGTCGGTCCAGCCGAACGCCAAGCGCGCGCTCGACGGATGCCGCATCGTCTTTGTCAATACCGATCACTGGAGGGCTACGACGAGTAAGGGCGCAGCGGCGACGACGCGTAACCGGCTCGACGAGGGCTTGCGTACCAACGTCACCGTCGCCGTTAAACAAGGCGCAACGCTCGTCCCGCCAGAGCAGTTCGCCGCACCCGATCCTTCGATACCCGGTCCCCCGTACAATCCTCAGCTCGTGGAAGCGGAGCAATGGACGACCCACATCGTCCCGTACGTGTTTCACAACCAACGCCAGCCGACCTACGACGAAATCCTCCGGTGCCTCGGTCCTGACCCGGCCGGCATCGCGCCCGAAGCGCTCGGCGACTATGTCAAAGTCGTCAAATACGATTGGATCGCGGCGTGCGCCGAGAAACGTGCCAAAGTCCAGGAAGCGATGTACCTCCTCGAAGGCGACTTTCGGGCGAGCGCCCAGACGGCCGACGAGGCGCCGCTCACGGTCAAGCAGCTCAACATCATTAAGAAGATCACGAAGCAAACGGAACAGAGAGCCAAGCTGGAGAAGAAGCAGGAGGCGGAGCGGAAGCGCCTCGGTGCTCGAGCGGGTCAAGGCGCCGACGCCGATAGCCTGAGCGAGAGAGGCTCGGACAGCGACGACGAGCATGCGGACGCCGTCTCGTGAGTCTATGACCATCGTAAATGCTTTTTAACAGATGTCAAACTAACGCCCGGTTGCCCGGCAGTCCTCTCGGCTCGCAAGACTGGCCGCTAGGTGAAAGGCCGCCGGCAGGTTATTTCGACCAGCCCCTCTCACTCGATAGCGCCGCGTCGGCACAACCTTCCGGAGCTGACACCTCGCCCGCCGACAAGAGGATTGATCACTACGAAGGTGAGAAAGTCGGCGGAGGTGGCATGCCGCCGCGCCCGAGTCCGTCCAAGGCGTTCTCGAAGCCTCACAAGCCGCGTCGTCTAGAAGGTCTCGAGGAGGAAGCCGCTTTCCTTGATCGGTACGGCAAGGAAGCGGTCGACGACTTGCTCGGCGAGGATGAGAATGGCTTTCTTCGCGACCTGATTGCGAAGGACGAGTTGTTCATCCTCGACGTGAACAAAGGCGACGACAACGAGACGGAGGACGAGCGCGACGACGATGGCGAACCTGCATGCAAGAAGGTAAAGCTTGGGAAGTCGAAAGGCGTACGTTACGTCCACCTGTGGTCACTGCCGAGTTAGTGGCTACTGACCGATGGACGTTTTCCCAGTACGCGTGCGACGATCCGGCAGCTAAGCGTGCTCAGCAAGAAGGTCCGAACGAGTTCATCGCTCAGGTGGTACGCCGCTTTCTCGCACTGAAGCCTCCGGCGCATCCGAGCTGTCCGAGCTGACCAGATGTGGGTTTGCAGCTCGAGCTGATGACCGATCTGCCATCAAGCATATCGGATAAGGAGGACTTTCGCAAGCGCTCGTATCGCAGGGCGGCCACGATCGTCCGTCAGACGCAGGAGGCCATCCCGAAGGACTGCAACTACCAGGCGCTGGTGGCCAAGGACGGGATCAGTGACAAATTGGCGAGGAAAATCCTCGAGATTGCGCGCACTGGTGCGCGCCACGTCCGTACACTTTCTTTTTGAGCGGTACATTGACACAATGACGACTCCAGGGACGCATCGTCGCATCGCTTGCGAAACGACGAAGGACAAGGTGGTCCGCCAGCTGACCAGCGCCTACGGCTTGGGCAAAGAGAGCGCCGAAACCGCCTACCTCTTGGGTGCGCGCTCAGTCGACGACCTGCGCCGCAGTCCGGAAAAATTTAACTTGACCGCGGCGACCGTCGTCGGCTTGAAGTATCACGACGACCTGCAAGAGCGCATCCCGCGCGCAGAAGTCACCGAGTTGTACGAACGCATCAAGCGACTCTGTGCGTGTGTCGCGTACGTTTGGTGCTACAGGCAAAGCGCTGACGCTCCATCGGACCGCCTGCAGCGAAAAAGCTGGACCCCGACGTACAGATCGAGTGCATGGGCTCGTACCGTCGCGGAGCCGCTTCGTCTGGCGACATCGACCTCCTCGTAACTCGTGAGCCGACGGGACGCAAAGGTTTCGAGAAGACTCACGCCGGACACGTTGCCCGCTTGTGGAAGGCGATGGAGAAGGCCGGGATCGCCGTTGCGACGCTCACGCAGCCGAACGATTGGCGCGACCTGTCGGCGAAAGTCAACGGCCTCTGCCGGCTTCCAGACCGCGAGAACGCTCGAGTTCGCCGCATCGACATCCTCGGGGTCCCGTGGGAAGAGATGCCAGCCGCTTTGATTTACTTTACGGGCGACGACTACTTCAACCGGTCGATTCGGCTCAAGGCTCGTAAGCACGGCTACAGGCTGAACCAGCGCGGGTTGTATCAGAACGTCGCACGCGACCGGACCGGCACCAAGCTTACGCAAGGGACTCTGGTTCCCGGGATCCGGACCGAGCGCGACCTCTTCAAGAAGCTGTGCGTGCCGTGGCGCGAGCCGACCGAACGTTGCCCGTAAGGCGCCCCCGACTCGATTACGCTTGGGCATGGTCTGTTGTTGAACCTCTTCCTCGGGTGAATCGCTCACGAGTTGGAGCGCCCATTGTCTTCTACTCTTGATTTACTGTGATCTTTCCGCACCCGCTTGTTGCTTGTCCACACATCTACCTGCATTTTGCACGCTTTACCGCTTGGACTTCCGCCGAGACAGTACGGTTGTGTTTCAGGAGAATGGACATTTTCAGGGACGTGAGAGCGAGAAACTGCGAGTATGTAAGATAAGATGCGAAGGGCCGGCTAAACCGCGATAAAGGACGCGAAACGACTCCATGATCAGAGTTTCGGAATCCTACGAGGCGAAGAGGAGGTTAGCCTTTAGCTTTTCCGAGCATGTTCCGGTCCCGGTCGGTTCCGGTTACGCACCGGAGGGTCTTGCTGATCATGGCTGCGGCCCATCCGAGGAAGACGAGCGCGACCCAGTGGAGTTCGAGCCCGAGCAGGTCCTTGACGGGTTCGACGATGCCCCACGGGAGGCCTTGACCCTGGCCGTGCGGTCCTTCAAAGCGGTTCCTCGAGACGCAGACGGCCATGCCGGCGACCATGAGGAGCGACGACGGGATCGGCAACCCTTCAAAGTATTTCGACTTGCCCGTCTTGTCCTTGGGGACGAGGGCGACGGTCGCGTTGAACCTCGCGAGGCGGGCGATTCCGGAGCAGATGAAGAGCAAGAGGGCGAGGGTGTCGAGCTGGGTCCGGAGGCCGAGGGTGAAGGCGGCGAACGCGGGCGCGACGCCGAACGAGATCGAGTCGGCGAGCGAGTCGAGTTCCTGACCGAGCATCGAACTCTCTTGGCGCCACCGCGCGACCTTGCCGTCGAGGGCGTCGAAGATGAAGCCGGCGACGGGGTATGACAGGGCGTGCCAGAGGTACTTTTCGTGATGCGTGATCATGTAGTGCGCGGCGGAAAAGAGCGACAGGGCGCCGCAAAAGCCGTTGCCGAGCGTGACGACGTCGGCGAGGCGGAAGTTGCGGACGAGGCTAAAGTGTCCGTCGTCCTGGACAAACTCGCGGAGCTTGACCTCGTCCGACGCCGCCGCCGCCGGCGCGTCGCCCTTGGTGTCGTCTTCTTTCGCTTTGGCATAGTCTTCAACGGTGACGCTCTCCCTACGGGCCGCGAGGGCGTTGGCCGTCTTTGAAGACTGTTGGCCGTCGACGGGAGCGGTCGCTTTCGGGGTCGCCTGGGCGGGCGCACCCGTGACGGGAGGGGTGGTCAAATCTGCTGCAGTGCCTGTACGGTATGCGTGTCAGCATATGAGCGTTATTACGAACGAGCTTGAACCAGGTGAGCGAGCGAAGAAGATGAGCGTGAATGGGCGACGGACGGCGAGCGCGAAGCAAAGACCTCGAGAGACTCGCCTGGCATGGTGTCGCAAGAGGAATCTTGTGTAGCTCGAGTCTGTCCTGACTGGCTGGCTACGTAGGGAGAGGGAGAGAGTGAGAGAGAGAGGGAGAGAGCGAGACTTCGGCTGGCTCAATCCGTCGTCATCGAACTCGAACAGCTCCGGACTTCGCTCGCTCGTCAGCCTCTATAGACACTCGGAGATACTCACTATAGAGCTCAGAATTGTCGACTAGAGATAGACCAACTTTGCCATCCGCACACCCTGCCGCTCCCAACTTGAGCGATCCGCAGTCGACTACACTCGGCAGAGCAGCAGCTACAGCTCGCCACATTACACATTACAGGAGGAAATGGCCTATCCGCAGACGATCCCGCGGTCCCCGCTTGCGACCTTGCTGCACGCGGTCGCGCTCGCATCCTTGTCGTGGTCCTTCCGCGAGCTGTGGAAACCAGGGCCGATGACCGACTTTATGGACGCCCAGTACGGCGGCCACTGGACCTACTTGACCATCCTCTCGTGCGTTCTGTACTTCCGCCCCGACTTGGAACTGCCGGCGAGCTGACCCATCGCCGCTGGGCTTCCGACGACATGCAGCCTCGCCGCAACGTGGTTGACGTTCGCCTTTTCGCTCGCGTACGACCTCGTTCCCATTGCCCTGTTTGCACGGTTCAAGACATCACTCGCGGTCCTCGCCGTCCCCGTCGAAGGCCTCGTCGGCTTGCTGTACTGGTCCTTGACAGTCATCGACCCGTCGCTCCTGAACCCGGCGACTGAACCCGGCAAGGAACCGTTCCGGATCCCGCTCGCCCTCGACGTCAGCTTGCACGGACTGCCCGCCGTGAGTCGCACTCGCTGGCTACGTACTCGGTCCTCCGTTCGGAACTTCCGTTGAACTGATGTGCCGGTGTCTAGGTCTACCTCTGGCTCGACTTTCTCGCCTTCTCGCCCCGGTTCTCGCGCCGCGCGCGCCCGCACCTCCTCATGACGACCGCCGCCTCGATTTACGTCCTCTGGATGGAGTTTGCCGCGAGCAAGAACCGGCGGTACCCGTACCCGATGCTCGACTCGATGACGCCCGTCCAAAGGTCCGGGTTCTACCTGTTGCAGATCCCGACTCTGATCGCGTTGTACCACGCCGCCAACTTGGTGCACGGGCTCGTCAGGGGTTCGAGCTCCGAGGTGGGCGAGAACGAGGCGCGTAAGGTCCGCCAGGCCGAAAACAAGGTCGCCGCCAAGGTCCAGTAGACTTTGTCTTAACAAGTAATGCCGAGTAGACCTCTCAGGATGTGTGAGCGTCGCGATGATGCGCAGAGAGTACGTTCCATCGGTGCATCTGGAAAGCGATGCAATAGACAAGCTTCGAAATTTCTCCTCACCGAGCTTGCGTAGAAACGTCACGACTTGTGTACATTGCGAATAGCACAACACACCTGCTCGTCATATGTATGCTAGATAACGGACGTCACGACTGGCGATGTATGCGGTTGCGAGGAGGGAGTCTCGCGGTACAGCGGAGGTCGAAGGTATGTACATCAATCAAGAGGCGCCTAGTGAGCGCTGACAAGTCTGGCTCCATTCCGACGGCCCGTCACCGAGAAGGCGTGCGGGACGCCGCCTGTTCGGACGGGGATCGCGCGACTCGAAGGCGAACTCGCGGGCATCGACGCTGCTGCGCGCGACCGGTCGGCCGAGTCTTCATACCGAGTGTGGGCGGTGTTCGAGTAGCGGTCATCGACCGGCGTGGACGAGTAGCGCGTTTCTTCCGGTCCGCGCGAGACCGACTTTGGGCGTGCTTCAGAGTCGAACGAGCCCGGGAGAAGGGGTTTCGAGCCGTTCGCGATGTGGGACGGCGGTGCCGGCAAGCGTTTCCGAGTTTTGCGGCCGTTGCGCTGCCTATCGAGGTCGTCATCGTCCGCCTCCGAGTCGCTGTCGTCTTGCTCGGCGTACTCGTCACCTTCCCATCCGAGCAAGTGAACCGCGCCCTTCGCGCTCTTCTCGACCGCCCACTCGACCGCCTTTTTCGGGACAGTGACGGGCACGAACGCCGCCGCGCTGACGATCCGTCCAATCATGCTGCGGCGGCGTTCGTGTCGGCGACGCTGACGAGGTGGATACGCGAGGTACAGCAATAGGTGGCGGACAACGCCCTTGACGAGTCCGCCGGCGGCGAGCGGGTTCCGCCGCTGCTGCCGACGGTGCAAAACCTGCCCTGTGGAAGCGACTGCGCGCTCGACCGCTTCTCCTTCGAGACGCTGCTGTTGCTGCAACCGGACAATCTCGCTCTCTTGCGCTTCGATGACTTCGACGAGTTGGGCCATCGTACTCGACAGGTCGTCGAGTCGGGCAGACGTTGTCGTCTGAAACTGCGCGGCGGCGAGAGTATGGCGGCGGAAGGACCGGGATAGCGAATCGAGCTGCTCGGGAGAGACGGCGGTCGGGACGGACGGCGCGGGCGAGTCGGTAGGAGCCGGAGGCGATCCAGCCGGTCGCTGCTCGAGCGAGGATGCTGGTCAGCGGGTTGAGCTATAGTTTCGGATGTCCGAAATGACGCACGAGCGAAGCGGTGGTCTCGAGCTGGGCAAGCTTCTTCTTGAGCATGGCCACCTCGCTCGAAGGGTAGTGGACGATCTCTTGGTGATACAGCGAGTCTGTTGCGATGCATGTTCAGTATGGACCTTCGGAGGGAACCCCGAGGCAGACTCACTCTGTTCGAGGAGGCGGACCGCGTGCGAAATCGGCTTGACGCTGCTCGCGATCGCAAACAGCCCGATCAAGAACCGGTTGATGTACCGGTCCGGATCGCTCAATAAGCCACGCGCAAAGTACAAGAGGGCGGCCCCGATCGCGGGTACGAGGAAAGTAAGCGAGAGCGAGAAGAGTTCGGCGCGTTTGAGCTGCGCGGCCGAGGTGAGGCGGATCGCGCGCAAGGTCGGGTCGTCCTGCGCTTCGGCTTCGGCGGCGCCTTCAGCTGACAGAGCGGACGGTAGTACCGAACGGGCGTACGACGCGTAGTACAGCTCCCACGGGACTGCCGAGGTGCGCTACTGGTGTCAGCTCGGCCTGGCGAAACAGGACAAGCCAGGATAGGCTTACCCTTGATGAGGTGGTACAAGTAGAAGACGACGAGAGCGAGGACGATAGCGTCGCTCCAGTTCTCGGCGCGGCCGTGTAGGATTGCTCCGAGGGACGGGACCGCGACGAGGAACAAGGGCAGGTGATGCCACGAGGACGTCTTTTCGAGATCGACGTGTGCCTGCAAAAACGCGCACATTAGCAATCAGACTTTCTTTAAGCTCTGCTGACGTAAACAGACATGGTCGGCCAGTATAGACGCGGATCCTCGACTCACCCTGAATTCGTCGTCCGACTCGCGCAGCTCTGGCAGCTTTGGCGGCTGCAGCGCGGTCGCCTTGTACCCCGTGCGGGCAGAGGTACTCCTTCTCCTCAACCTCGTCGTACTGCTCGGTGCCCGTCCGCCGACCGCAGGCTCGTCCTCCTCGTCGATCGGCGATGGGGACGAAGTTTGACCCGCGTGCCAGCTCTCCCTCCTCGGGATGCGAGCTCCGCCGGTCCTCGGAGCCTCACCCGACGCGCTCCTCCGCATCGTCGGCGAGTGCCTGCCATCCTTGATGCTTGTCTGCTCCATGTGGTCTTGCAAGTTCGAATCCACGGCGGACCTGCTCGCGTCCGGTCGCTGCGGCTGCTCGGCTTGTTCTGCCTCGCACGCTCGTCCAGACGCCTGCTTTGGGTGCGTGTACCCTGCGAGAGGGTCAAAGCTGGCGACCGAATGCTGGATGACCGAGTCGGCCGACTTGAACGCGGGTCGATCGCGGTCCGAGTCGTCGCGCGTCGGAGAGGTCGACTCGCCGCCCTTGTGGTGTGCGCTCATGCGCAAGCTCACGATTGAGGCTACTCGTGCTCGAGTGCGGCGCGTCTGGCTCACCGAAGCAGTCTGCTGGCTACGGCTGGAGCAGATCTCCTCTGCTACTGCTCGAGAAATGCGGGGCAGCTCTCTCTCGCGCGCGCGACTCGCACGCCTCAGCTGATCGAACCAGTGACGTCGCGAGCTTTGTCTTAAATCGGCCTCTCCATAAAAAGCTTTACATCAGTTTACATCAGCTACCGTGCGCACGCACTCTCTCCTGCCTTGGCTGTCATCTTCGTCGACCTCGTACCAGCACGCGCGACAATCGGGCATTGCCGTCCGCAGTTGCTCGAAGGCGAACCTTTTCATGCTTGCGGCGACCGATCAAGATCAACGCGCAACGGAGACGTGGTTAACTTCCCAGCAGATTTGTCATGAGCCAGCGTGAAGCACGGCTTGCGGGACCGGGCGAAAGACAAAGAGGATAGAAATCGGTGCCACAGCTTCGAGATCAAGTCGGTCCAGCTCCGACAGGACCGAACGAGCGCGCAGTCTGTTGAGGTGATGTAATGACGAAAAACACGGATCCAAGGAGGGCCGCAGAAGGCGCCCGCGCCGGCAAGGTGCGGCCTGCCACACTGCCACAGCGTGATTCTCAGCAAGGCGTGGCGGACGGTGAGCTGGCGGCGCACGCGTAAGTAGACGGGGCAAGTTTACGCGGGGACGTTGTACAGCCGAGTGGCAGTCTGCCGGTTCCGTATCGCTCGGATGGCAGCGCAGGAGCCCCGAATTGGAGGGAAGAAAGGGACTTTGGCAATCTGGAGAAGAAGCGAGAAGCCCGGGAAGCAGGCGTTCCGCGGCAGAGAGCAATGTGAGCCTATCGCCTTGATCGCACCGTATACGCGTAGCAGCAAGGCAAGCGCCGTGATTCTCTTCGTCGAGCTGATGTGTCGCCGAGTGGACAGCGGCTGAGCGACGCCCGATCGTAGCGTGCAGCGGGGCCGAGGTACTGGAGCGAGCAGAAGCGCAGAGCAAACCTAGCCTCTCTGCTGCATGCGTGCCGCAGTGGGCGATATAACGGCGGTAGTGACGGGAAGGGGGGCAAGGGACGCCGTCTCGATCTCGGATTCCGGAAGCCGCGACGACATGGTCTGACGAGACATCTACCGCCTGAAGATCTGATCGATCACTGCCAGCCTCCTGACGAAGCTATGGAGTGCTGCCTAATCACCCGTTCGCCCATCGCTGGCCCGGATGGCAACCCGACGACTCAGGACCTGACCCTCGACATCTCGCTCGCACGTAAGTTCCGCTCGCAATACCACGCCCGGCCCAGTAGACAAGCTCTGAAGCGACTGCTGACATTACACGAGATCCGGCGAAACTCTCAGGAGACGGCAAGCGGTCCCGGGAGACGATCCAGACTCTGTGAGCCATCTCCGTCCGGATGCGCGTGAAATCGACGGGCTGGACTTTCAGATCTCGCAACTGACCGGCGCTCGCTTTCTTTTCAGGCCTGCTTCCGAGTGGTCGACGCTCAGTACATCCCAACTCAGCTCGGCGCAGACCGCCGACATTGGACGCTCCGATCCGTGAGGCCCTTTGCTTCTTTCCTCTTGCACAATTTGAGCCAGGTCCGGGCCTGATTGCAGGCTGACTCGTACGCCGCGCCGATCACAGCACATTCAAGCGCCATGCTCTAGCAGGATGGTCGACTCTCGGTTCGGGCGAGAGTGACGAGTTCGCTACCTATGCTCAGGGCCGTACCGCGTGGGAAGATTCCGCTGAGGTGAGTCTTCTCAATCATCGGGGAGGCGAGGCGGTCGAAGGGTCATACGGCTCACGCGTTCTGTGATGTGCCGGTAGCTGCAGGATGAGGTCGAGGACGACCTCCGCCTCTTTGCAGAGCGTTCAGACCACACCGAGGTAAGTCGACTACTGCTTTGTACCGGCGTCTCGTCAAAAGCGATTCCTGCTGATTCAGCAAGCTGCCTATAGGGCTTCCTCTTGACGACTTCGCTGTCGTCCGGCTTCTCCGGCTTGACGACTGCCTTTATCGAGCACGTCCGAGACGAGTTCCCAAAGACGATCCTGTGGACGACCGGCATGCTCGAGAATGCGCGAGGGTGGAAGCGGACGGACACCGAAGTGAGTGACTAGCTCGGTTGTCGCTCTGTCGAGTCGTAAATTGACCGCGTTCCTGCGTGCACAGCGTGCGAAAGCACAACGGATGCTGAACGAAGCGCTCGCGCTTGTCACGCTCGAAGAATTATCCACGATGGTGCTACCTGTTCAGCCTGTCCGACCTTGGAGCAGCCCGGAAGGTACCCGAGAAGGCGAATTGCGCATCCTGCCTGGACAAGAGTGGCGCAAATACGTGCGAGACGATGTGAGCCACGACGCCTCTCCTGCTTCTTTCGTTCGCAGACCGGGATCACTTGTCCAGATGCATGTGGTTTGAGGCGCATGCTCACACGTTTATGGCCAGGTCGACTCGGCGACAGCTTACGAAACACTGCGGACGATCCATCTGCAAAGCGCCGGTTCGGAGCTCAGGTTTGTCGCTAGCTCCCGAATGCAGAAGCAAGAGTCTCCATCAGTTGCCTGCTGACGCACTCTGTCCCTTCACAGGGAGGTTGATGCATTGTCGAGCATTACCGAGCAGCTCAACTGGCGCGGTAGCAACAAGGTCGCCTCGCTCTCCGGGATGACGCCGATCCCCCCTCGCTCGTACTGGTCACCGTCCGACACCGACGCCGCTCGCGAGCTGAAGCGAGCGACGAAGGACTATTCAGCCTACGAGGACGAGGAAAGCGCCGAGGAGGAGCGCCTCCGGACCGGTCGGAAGCGTCGTGAAGAAGAGGTGCCGTACGGCCAATACGGTGTTGTTCGCGGCTTCGAGTTTGAGGAGAGTCAAGCGATGGGGCCGCTCTTGGAGCAGAGTGCGCTTCCGCTGCGCGACCCGATCTCCCGGTGGTACGTCGCCTGCTCGATTGGTCAGCGTTCGTGAGAACGGTGCTCGCTGACATCGCACTCGCTGCACAGGGTCTCGCTACCGGATCCTTATCCTCTCGACCCGTCCCACACTGCGCCGATCTTCCGAGGTTTGCACCCTGCGACTGGACATCCCCTGGTTCTCCCGGCGGCGCCTGGCCTTCCGCTCACCTCATCGACGGCACAACCTGCGAATGCCGCGCTGTTCGGCCTGACCGACTCGCGGTACCCGACCGCAATGTCGTTTGTCGCGCAGCAACCGCGGTCGATCCCGATCCTGACGACGCTCTCGACGACGCCTCGCTCTCGGGACTGGTTCAAGCACCTCTCGCGCGGTATCGGCGAGTTACGTCGTATTCGAGCTGGAGTGCTCGGAGAGTATGAAGTCGCGCTCGGCGGGCGGGAAGGGATCGACGAGTGCCGCGAACGGCTCGAGGCGCTCTGGGATGAGTATGGCGGTGGCGCCGCTGACGAGGAGGACGAAGCCGAGGCGCAGGCCGCCAAGGACGAAGACGAGAATTGGGACGGTACGGATCAGCAGGACGACTGGGATCTGTAGCCGTAGCGGCAGCCATTGGCTCGGACGAAGGCAAAGCGACATTTGCATTGCCAGCGACTTCTGGCAGATGGGCTCATTGCTAACCAGGGCGTGCTAAGCGTTTAGGATAGTCTCCTAGACAGTATGAAGGCGTCGAAGATAGCCTCGATGCTGTATAGCGAGATCCGACTGCCGCGGAGCCAATCGGATCGCGGCCAGAGAGCAGGAACGGGATGCGTATAGGGGGGTCCCGGCGCAGCGCGATACAGACGAGCAGGAGCGGCAGCGTATTCCAGAGCAGATGAGCGAAAAAGATGGTAGATAGAGCGAGCGGGAAGCGAAGAGACGGCCGTCGAGCCCTTGGGGGAGGGTCAAGAGGAGGCGCTCGTCGCCGATTCGCTCGACCGGGTCGAACCCTTCTCGCGCCTCGTTCTCCCCTAACTAGCCCTCACCCCGGCAGCTCAGACTCGAACCGAATCATGTCGGCTCTGCGTACCGCTGCCCTCCGTGCCAACGCTGCCCGCGCCGCTGTCCCGGCCGGCGCCCGCGCGTATGCCACCCCGTCGGCCGCGTTTTCGACCGCCGACGCCAACGGCATCAAGGTCGCGTCGCAGGATGACGGCGCCCAGACTAGTTCGATCTCGCTCGTCATCAAGGCAGGCTCGAGGTACGAGCCGGCGCCCGGTGTCGCTCACGTCCTCTCCAACTCGCTCTTCAAGGTCAGTCCCGAATCTCGCGCCAGCCCAAACGAGACCTCCCGGTTCTCTGTGGGCGTCTGCCACATACGAGAGCCGTGCGTACGCCGAGATCCAGTTGTAACTGACATTTCGTATGTCCCTGCAGGCTACCGAGACCCGCAGCCAGATCCGATTGGTGCGAGAGGCCGAGGCACTCGGAGGTGTCCTGTCGTCGTCGCTGTCCCGGGAACACCTCGTCTTGACTGCCGAGTTCCTCAAGGGTGACGAGTGCGTACTCAAGTGCAGAGTGCCGATAGACTCTGACCGGAGCTGACTGTGACCTCTTCGGAAACAGGGCGTTCTTCGCCGAGGTGCTCGGAGACGCGATCGCGCGGGCCAAGTTCCTCCCGCACGAGTACACCGAGGAGGTTGTCCCGCAGGTCCAGGCAGAGTACGAGCAGTCGCTGCGAGACCTGAACGTCTACGCGTTCGACCTCGCGCACCAGCTCGCGTTCCGCAAGGGACTCGGCAACTCGCTCTTTGCCTCGCCGCATGTCGCCGTCGACCAGCAGGCCGCCGTCTCGTTCGCCAAGTCGGCGTTCACCCCGGCGAACGTCGCCGCGTTCGGCTCCAACATTGACTCGGGCAAGCTCGCCGCCCTCGTCAAGGACTTCGTCAACCTCCCCGCCGGCGGCGCTTCCTCCATCTCGACCCCGCAATCGCAGTACTACGGTGGTGAGGTCCGCGTCCCGGCGTCGGCTCGCGTCTCGCGCGACCAGCTCGTCCTCGCGTTCAAGGGCGCCGCCCGCTCCGAGGTCGACTACTCGGTCCTCGCGTTCCTCCTCGGTGGCCAGCCGTCGGTCAAGTGGGGACAGGGTGCGTCGCCGCTGTCGAAGCTCGCTCGTGGCTCGGCGTCGGCGCAGGCGTTCAACCTCGCCTACTCGGATGCCGGCCTGTTCGGTATCTCGGTTTCGGCGCCGACCCACGAGGTCGCCGACGTCGCCACCAAGGCCGTCGCCGAGCTCAAGCAGGTCGCGCAGGGTGTCAACGGTGATGCGCTGAAGCAGGCCGTCAACAAGGCCAAGTTTGCCGCCGCCGCCGCGTACGAGACCCGGGTCGGCCAGGTCCAGCTCGTCGGCGAGCAGGTCGCGACCGACGGACAGGCGCCGTCGCTCGAGGACGTCTTTGCCAAGCTCGACAAGGTCTCTGCCGAGTCGCTCGCCAAGGTGCGTCTCTGTTGAAGACCAGGTTCGGACACGAAACGGTTCACTGACTCGGGGGCCGCCCGTTTTTTCTCCTTCTGTGTGCAGGCCGCCAAGGCTGCGCTCGCAAGCAAGCCGACGACTGTTGCCGTCGGCGACACGCACGCCCTCCCCTGTGCGTACCTGGGCCCGCTGCCGCCCTGAGCACTCGCACGAACTAACGTTTGGTCCTCCCGCAGACTCGGACGCCCTCGGCCTCTAAATGCAGTACGATAGAAGATGTTGACCGGATGTTCAGGCTACGATGGCGACGGCACGGGATGGAAGAGGCGGCGAACTTGTGTGAGGCCGCCTTTGCGTTGTTGGGAGCCGAGACAAAACGCGAAACCTCGGCGGGCGCCTGAAGGAGTGGGTTCGTCAACGGTGTTGGCTACGATTGCAGTGTTACAATTCCCTTTCTTTCTTCCGCTTTTCACGTGCCCGAGTGTCGTTGTGATTTGAGAGTATGACCTGCGGTCCAAGAAGTCTGTGCTTATGAGAGCGCGAGAGACTTGCGACGCCATGGAACCGCAGTGCCGCGAGTCCGCTTCCGCTCCTTCGGCTACACCTGTAGTAGTGCTCGAGCTTGGGTCTACGCTCGCAGCTATGCCAGCGCCGCCGCTCTCGTCCTCCAGCTCTACACGGCGACCAGATCCCGGCGGTCCCTCTTCGAACCGCGCCCCACCTCTCGCCGCGTCTGCATCATCCAACCCGCCCGGCCAAACTGGATCCCGCCCTACCAAAAGCAGCGGTCCGCCACCAGCTCCGAGCTCAGGAGCTCGCTCTCGAGCTCCTTCAGGCGCGAGCGGGCCCGGGCACGAAGGACTCGTCGCCGGTCCGCGTGCGAGATCACAGAGTAACGTCGGCGCGAAACTCCTCAAGAAGCGTCAGAGCGTCGCCTACTCGCAGCATCCTGCACTCTTTGCGACGACGGCGAATGGATCTGAGGCTCCGGCGGTCCCGTCATTACCGCAGGGAATCGCTAGTTCGGGACCGCCATCCGGTTCAAGGAGTGACGGGCCTCCCAACCTCGGAGGAACGGCTGCGCCGCCTCCGAACGCGCGCAGTGGGGAATCTCGAGGTCAGAGTGAAGCTGGCCCGTCAAGGCAGCCGTCGGCGAGGTCGGCACCCGCACCCGTCGTCCGGACCGAAGCCGAGAAACAGCTGCTCGCGAGCGGTCTCGACGTTGACCAGCTCGCGAGCGATGCTTTCAAACCCGAAGATTGTGATTGCTACCTCTGACGCTCTCCAGGAGAACGACCAGTACTGACTCATACTCCGCTGCCTCCATGAAGTCCTCAAGCAGAACCTGCCGAGCAGTCGCGCAAACGGCGATGTTCAGATGGCCGACCTGCGCAAGTTCAAGGCCGATCTCGACATGGCCACGAAGGTTACCGAGACGGGCCTGCAGCGGAGCGTCTTTGAGTGAGCTTTCCTTGCTTCTCGTTAAGCAAGAGTGGACCGGACTAACGTTTACGACCCTCGCCTCGTCAGCAACTACTCCGACTTCATTGTCATCTCGAAAGAGATCGCCACCCTTGAGAGCGAAATGCTCGAGCTCAAGGGAGTCTTGGAGGAATGGCGCGCCGTCCCGGACCTCCTCGAGAGCGGTACCGGAGAAGACGATTTCGTACTCGGTTGTAAGCTCGCACTCGTCGCCGCTGCCTCTCCTCAGCTGACAAACGAAATCTCTGCCATACAGCCGCGAGTACACCGAACCGCCGTGGACAGCGCAACTCGATCGCCGACCTGGCAACTCTACACAAGTCGCAATTGTCTGCGCTGTGGGAGAATGTCGAGGGCTCGCAGAAACTCGTGCCATACATCCCGGGCCGACACATTATCACCGAAGCCGCTTCCTTCGTCGAGCTTCATGCAGCGACATACAAGCCTAAACACGCGGTCCACCTGTTCCTCCTGAACGACGCGATGCTCGTTTCGCAAAAGAAGCATCGCGGAGCAGGTATCGGAGGCCCGAGTCGGCTCGTCGCCGAGCGATGCTTCACTTTGAGCGAGATTGTGGTCGTCGACTTGAAAGACGCCGGGGGTACGTGGCTCGTCATAGCTCGACGACATTTGCCGCAGCCGCTGACGAGACGTCCTCGCCGCAGACTTGCAGAACGCGATCAAAGTCAAGCGAGGCAAGGAGACGATCATTTATCGCACGGACAAGCCAGAGAACAAGAAGATGCTCCTCCTCGCATTCAAGAAGGTCGCCGAAGAGCTGATCAACCGGAAGCGCAAGGAGATGCTCAACGAGGCAGAGGCCAGGAAGGGCGACGTGAGTGTACCTTTCTAGAATGCGGCCGCGTATTCCGCTGCTTACATGAGGCCTCAATACCAGCCCTCAAGTTTACGAGGATACCGGTCAGACTTCGACTCGTCTCTAGCCGATTCGGACTTTGACCCAGTCGCGGCGCTGGGATTGGGCGATTCGTCGTCCTCGCGTGACCTTGCGTGGGTCGGTGACTTCTCTGATGAGCTCGCGCTGGCGATTTCGACGCGGGACTTTGAGACCGCAGTCAGTCTCGTCGAACGTGGTGCGTCAACGCTGTACCATTTTGAGCCCGAACGGCGCTGACGCGATAGCCATCGATACAGGCAAATCTATCCTGCCTCAAATCTCGGGCTATTCGCAAATCTCGCACCTCTTCCGCACCAAGCTCGACGACAGGACCGAGGATCTCGTCACGGTCCTCTTGAACGACCTCTCGAACCCGGCAGTCCGCAAAAGTGGTGTCGTGCGCACGACAAACTGGCTACTCCGGCTCGGTCTCGGCGAACGAGCACGGGAGGCGTTCCTCTCGGCGCGCGGTACGCTCGTCAAGCGGCGGACGAGGCAGATCAAGTTTGAAGGCGACATCAGCATGTATATCTCGGAACTCGCGATCGTCACTTTCACCATGATCAAGAACACGTGCGAGTGGTACATGGCGGCCTTCAAGGACAACAGCATGGCGTCCGGTGAGTTGCGTCGAGGCGGCTGCTCTCCTCGAGCTCGACCGTCCTTACAAGCCAGGATCGCAGGTTTTGTCCGCTGGGCTAGCGAGCAGGTCGAGCAGTACGCAGAAACATTCCGGCGACAAGTATACGGTGTCGATCAAGACGGTCGAGTCGTCGAAGAGTCGCTCGAGATGACAAAGGCGCACGGCGCGATGGTTCGTTCAGTTTCTCCACCGAGCTTGCCCCGGCTTACCTGACTCTACCTTACCTCACGTTTCAGCTGCGCGACGTCGGTCTCGACTTCACCTTTTTGTTCGACAGTCTATTGCGACCGGATCGTCCGAAAGCCAGCCAACGCAAGTCGTCTTCCCGCCTCCATGAAGCCGCCGCCTCTCAGTCTGTCGACGCGGCGGATGTTGGCGTCCCTGGCGGTCGAAGAGGTGGCGACTCGCTCAGTCCGCCTCCATCGGCAGTCGCCATCGCGCGCAAGAGCATCTACATGCTACACAGTCCCAGTCCCGATTCGTCGGAGCGATCAGGTTCGCAGCAGGGAGGACACGACAGCGGCGAACGCCCGGCAACCGCGTCTCCGGACCGGCAAAGGGAGGCCGAGGGATCACATATAGCCACGGCGTTGTAGAATTTCGCTGTCACTGCTGGACAGTCGCTGCGCGCCATCGCCACGAGATTCCGAGGTGGTGGCGCAGTAGAATTACAACAGGTGCCCGGTTTCCGCCGAGACGTTAGGCGCTCGCATGCGATGTGCTATATATAATTCCTCGGGCTGTCTATTACGTGACGATGTTGACCTTTTCGAACTGCTCGGGCGTGAAGGTTTTCTGGTCGCGTAGGCAAGGGTCAGCGGTCGGGATGGAAAGCTCCTTCGGTCCGCTCGCGGTACGACGTACTTGCGTGAAAGCGTGCAGCTCGGCGATCTCTTCCTTGAGCTTCTCGTTCACTGTAAGGCAGAGGGAGATCAGCAAGAGCTGTGCTCCCGATGAAAGGCACGGCGACGCACCTTCTCGGTGCTTCTTGAGCGTCGTCTTGCCGGCGAAAGAGGGTGACACGATCACGACCTCGTACGACTGCAGTCAGGCCCATCGTAAGAGCGAGGGTCAGCCGTTGACTTCATCAGTCGGCAGCCGAGTCGCAAAGGCGCTTACAGCTCCACAGCCGCCTGTAGGCCCCATAGTGAGTCAGCGTTCGCGTATGTATCTCCTCAGCGAGCGATCGCACGCACCGGAAACGTCAAACACTTGCTGCGAGGGGTAGCAAGTCGTGGCCGCGGCGATGATGTCGTTCGTTTACAGTCAGCAACTCGCGTTCCCATTCAGTCGAGAACTCGGGGCAATGAGCTCACGACGTGTGTCACGTCCGGCCAAGAGGCCCGGATCTTGCTCTCGAGCGCTTCCGAAGTGACTGGCATGGCGTGTGAGCCGAAAGAAGGGGAGGCAAAAGACTGCAATGACGGAATTGCATAATCGAGGAGCGGTACGTCTCCGCTGTCCTAGGTATTGCAGGCCTCGTTGTGACTCAGATACCAATCGCACTCAGAAGGCACCGGTCCGCATGAAAAGGCGGCGGAAAAGGCGAGTTGCCGAGGTCAAGAGCGTCAAGTCCCGCGACGCTGCGTCTGCGTGCTGCTTCCCGGCACGTCTGCTGCCCCTGAAGGACACTCCCACAGAGAGGGCGGTCATTCCGTACTGTTGACAACACATGCAATGCGAGGTGTGGGCGGAAAGGAAAGTGGGTTCTGCGGTGTTCGTACAAGAGGCAGGAGCGCAGGCCGGCCCGCCGGTCCAAGGAGGGGAGACAAGTCTTCGCAGACTAGCCGCCGTGCAGCGTCGAGATAAAGACGATCTCGTCGCCGTCGTGCAGGACATAATCGAGTTCGCCTTCGAGTTCCCAGTCGGTCGAGTTGATCAGGACCAAGATCCCCGGTCGCCTGTGCGGGCGCGTTCAGTTACCGAGTCAGCAGTCTGTGCCCGTTTCTCCGAGTAGGCAGTGAGAAACGTACACTGTCTCGCCCTGGGAGAACAACTCTGGCCGGTCCCGGTCTTCGAGCAAGAACTCGCGGAGGTACCAGATCAAGAACCTGACGTCCGTCTCTTCCGCTCCTGCGGCGTCCTCCGCGACCGGTTCCGGTTTGCTCGGTGCTGATTTTGAGCTGTTGCTCGAGACAGTTGCATCGGGCAGGTAATACCGCGGGACGGTTACTTTGTGGACAGGTTCGTTGTTGAACAGCAACTCCATCCCGCCGCTGTGTGCGAATGGACGGTGAGCCGGGCGCGCGGGTTGGCTCGAGAGCTTCCGAGAGCTCACCTCATCTGTATTGTGACATTGATCGTGGCCATTGTCGGAGTGAGCAGAGGAGAGAAAGCGGAAGGAAGCCTCGGTGATTGATCAAAGGATTCAGGTCGTGCCGGCGATCATACAAGCTTTTCCCGAGCGCAGATTTTTCGCATCTCAGACTCTCAGTGATGATCCGACGAGCAGGAAGCAGACGATGATGATGGGCTATATTACAAGCACGGGAGAGGTACGGTCCGGCGAATCGTTCCGACCTCACAGGTAGGTCGGGAGCGCGGGTTCGGCTCGACGAGCTAAGGCAAGGAAAGGGTACTGCTTGTAAAGAGAAGGAGAAAGAAATGCGACCGGAGCGGGGCGGGTCCAAGGGTCACGCGTGAGCGGAAAAAGCGCGTTCAGAGAGCCATGATGGCGGCGGTCGAGAGGACCGAGGCGCCGATGACGATGTAACCGGCCATGTACGACGTCTTGAGGTCAAGGACTGCGCATTTCGATGGATGTCAGTGGGTCTGCTTCCGTCGAAGGCTATCAGGCCAGCCTCGACTGCGTGAACGGATTCTCTCTCTCCCTCGCGGCTGATGGTCTGGCCACCAACACAGGAGGCCGACTCACGGTAGCCCATGTCCCATCCCAAGTGGCGGAGACCGTTGATGGTGTGGTACGAGGTGGCGCCTGCGACGGCGGCCTTGAGCGAAGTTGCGAACCAGCCGGGGAGCGCGGCAAACAGCTCGACGAGCGAGGCCGAGTCGAGGGTGGTACCGAACGCCGGAGCGAGGACGTGACCGAGGAAGACGCCGTAGAACGCTGCGTACGTGCACACGCGCGCAGCGAGAGAGGGTCAGTTGTCCGAGCGACAAGAACGACAAGCCGCGGGAACGAGGAGAGGGAGAGAGACTTGCCGACCGAGAGGCCGGTACCGGTGACGCGGTTGGCGATCGACGACATGCTGGTCAGCTGCGGCTGGTAAATGTGCCACGGCGACGACGGGCGCTTGGCGCGCTGGTCGTTCAACAAGTCCATGGCCTGGCGCGAGTCCATCGCCTCGGTCGAGACTGCCCTGCTCGTTCGGTCACACGGCGTCGGCGATCAGCTTTCCGAAGATGCATTTGTGAAGCGCACTGCGGAGACTGACCTCGCGGGGACCATGGCGGCTGGCCGTGCGACGAGCAAGCGGCCGAGTTGGTCTGGTTGCCGGGAATCGGACGCGGCGGGCGGGGGGGAGAGGCAGCAAGTGTCGCGTCAGCTTGTGGTTTGAAAGGCAGAGCGAGGAAGGTGCAACTGACTCGAGAGACCTTTCCTTGCGATTGCCTGCATCCTTGTAACCGAGTCGTACAGTGTCAGCTGGAGAGTCTCAGTCGGGAGGGCCAATGTGACGAAGTCGAAACTGGGCCCGGGCCAAATCGGATCACTCATCCGCCTCCCCTTTGGCACTTCGGAACCAGGACTAACCCCCGTCGAATATCAATGAGCAACTATTGCCAGCCAATACACTTCGCCTCCAATTTCTCGCCGGCGAAAAAAAAAAAAAGTCTCCAAGTGCTCGCGCGAAGTATAGTCGAATCGTCAGAGCCCGCTATACTGCCCACACCTACATCACAGGGCGATGGCCAGCTTTGTCCAGGGTACCATGTTGCTCAGATCAGCCCCGACAGCCCGGACTGCCGTCGCTTCGACGAGTCGCGCCCTGTTCTCGTCGACTGCTCGCTCTCACGCAGACACACCGGCAGCAGCACCAACATCCCCAGCAGAGGGCGAGGATGCAGCCTCGACGACTGAGGCGACAGAGGTGCCGGAAGCGCCGACAGAGGCGACAGTCGGAGCGACCGGACCGAGGAACGGGTACCGCGCCTGGTTGACCGGCGAAGGCAGCCGGTACAGGAGACCGCTCCAGGGGAAACCAAACTGGATCGGAGACACGGTGAGCTCGCGACTACTTTCATGACCGCGCGCACCAAAGCAAACAAGGGCAAAGCTGACCGTCTTGGCTCGCCCGCTAGCCCTTCCCGCTGAACCCGACCTTCAACCCGTTGCCGCCGCTCGCCGACGTCACAAAGACCCGGATCTACAACGCCTACCTCCATAACATCCTCCAGAAGGACGCCACCGACTCGCAAGTCGTCCGCGCCGTCAGCACAAAGTTTGGCGTCGCCATGGACCGCGTCCGCGCCATCGTCCGGTTGAAGGAACTCGAACGCAAGTTCAGGTCAGAGGTATGTCTCGGGTCTTTCCTCCGTCCGCGCATCTCTTTCCCAGGTGAGCTGACGTATCCGCGATTCGGAAACGCGCAGGGCCGGCCGCTGCAGACTGAACTGCTCAAGGGAATGGAGTCGCATCTCGGCGTCAAGCAGCCGGCGCACGAGAGTTGGCGCGGCATCGAATCGCCCGAGCCGGCAGTTCCCAAGCTCGCGAGCAGCAAGACCGTCTTTGAGATGGTCGACGTCGAATCGGTCAGTTTCTCGTTGTCCCCTCTCAGCCGGGTCCGCGGTGACGCCGAGATATCAGCTCATATCAGCTCTGTTCTGCCTATCGCGATACGCACGCCTCGCTGGACGTCAGGGTGCGTGTGACTGACATTCTTTCCTCTCGACAGGGCGACTCTCCGGTGTTCCTCCCTCTCCTGTCTCGAGTGCCTCTGCGCGCCACCCCTCTTACCGAAATCCCTTCTGCCGACTCGACCGCATCGCCGTCCTCCGCTTCGCCAGCTCGACGAACCAAGGTCGTCGCGGCGTCTCGACCGGGCCGGGCACCGACTGCGTTCGTCGACCTGAGCGGGACGCAACAGGGGCGCGAGATGATGAAGACTTATGGCGGCGGGACGAAGCGTGGTGCGGGAGGAGAGGCTGCGCGGCGGAGAGCGAGGCAGTAGTGATCGCGACTTCGTTGTCAGGATCGTGTTTGGGCGATTCGAGAACCTGTAGAGACGCAAAAGGGATTCCGACCCGCAGCACCACGCATAGCCAGCAATAGCATTTTTCCTCTCATAATGTCGCGTGGACCTCTCGGCTGCCCTGGCTGGAAGGGAAATGGACACTTGCTGCTATGATCGCTTGTCACGCTCGTTCATTCGCGAATCTAGTCCGGCGTTCTCCTGATCAAACGCCGACTTCATCGCTTTCGCTTTTCAGGCTCGCGTGACTTGCTTTAGCACGGCTGGCGGCTGGAAGACACGAGAAGGGGAACCGTCAACCTGCTAATAAGTACAGCAGTGTATGCTAGCGACTGGCGGTCGTTTCATCAGCTACAGCCAGCGTTTCGGTTCCCACTTCGGCTCGACACCTCGACTCTGCTGCAGGATGGCGACGACGGCCTCGACGCGGCCGCGGACTCGACCGAAACCTCCGCTGGTTGCAGTGATCGGGACGACCGGCGTCGGCAAGACAGATCTCGGAGTCGAACTCGCGCTCGCGCTCGCTGAGCGAGACTCGACCTCTCCGGCTCCACCGTACCGGTCCGCTCAGATCATCAACCATGACTCGATGCAGTGCTACCGCGGGCTCGACACGATCACGAACAAGGCGACCGAGGAAGAGATGCGGGGCGTGCCGCATCACTTGATGGGCTTTCTCGACCCGGGCGAGGAATGGAGCGTCAACGAGTTCTTGCGCGACGCCTTGACCAAGGTGCACTTGCCTTAGGCCTGCACATTCCTTCGCAGCGTGCGCGCAGGCCTGAGTTGACGTTGACATCACGCACAGATCGAAGAGCTCGAGAAGGAGCAGATCCTGCCGATTTGCGTCGGAGGCACCTCGTACTACCTACAGCACCTCATCTTCCCGAATCAGCTCCTTGGCGATGTATCGAGTACAGCTCCGTCGTCTCGGCCGCCAAGTCCGACGGCTGCGACGACCGCCGCAGCTCCTGTAAAGGCCGTCCGCACTCTCGCCGACGTCGAGGCCTTCTCTCCCTCGCTGAAAGAAGCGATCCTCGCCTTGCCGCCCGAGCTCCTCGAACTCTTCCTCGCGGTCCCGGCCCTTCCCGATATTTCGACTCCCGACAACTTCCCGCCGTCGTTCCCGATCAACGTCTTGCCGGTCCGCCTCCGCTCGCCGACAACCCTAACGCCTGCGTTGTACAAGCTATTGCAACTCGTCGATCCGAAAAGCGCCGAGCGGTGGCACTGGCGAGATATACGCAAGGTCCACCGTGCCCTCGATATTGTCTGGCAGGGCAAGCGCTGGGAAGACGTCGTGCAAGATCAGGCGGCCCAGCCGATCGAAGGGCCTCGGTGAGCATTTTGGAGTGACTGTGAGAATGTCGCACAAATTTGTGACACACGCCCATTGCAGCTTCCGCACTCTCGTGTTCTGGCTCTTTGCCGAGAACGAATCGCTTCATCCTCGGTTGGACAAAAGAGTCGACAAGATGATCCAGGTATGCTCTTCAAAGTTGCGCATGAGACTCGCAGTAACCTAATCTGGACACGTGTACTACAGCGCGGATTGCTTGACGAGATAGATGAGCTCTGGGAGACTGCGAATCGACCAGGAGCAGAACCGACCAATTACTCCAAGGGCATCTTCCAGTCTATCGGTGAGCCTCGACGCGGACTGCTTGATCTCCGCGTCCCTGATTCCCATCTGCAGGCTACAAGGAGTTCGAGCCGTATCTCTCTCGGAGACATCGGAATCCAAGCCAAACCGTCGAGACCGACCCGGAACTGCGCAAGCTGTTCGAGCAAGGCGTCGAGGAGATGAAGTCATCGACGCGGCAGTACGCCAAGCGGCAAGTCAAATGGATCAAGACGAAACTCTTGCCGGCCATCCGATCAGCGCCGGAAGGCGATGTCGACGTGTTCTTACTAGATGCTGCCGGTCCGTCGCACCCGCTCCCGTGCTGCACGAAGGGCAAAATTGACACATTGTCGTTCACAGACCTTAGTACTTGGAACAGTGCCGTGCGAGATAAGGCTGTTTCGATCCTGCAAGGTAAGTGCCGCGAGAGACGGGACGATGCAGCGGACTGGAGCTGAGGTGCTCTCTCGTAGCTTTCGCCGAGGGATCCGAGCTACCCGATCCCGCCTCGCTGTCTGCTGCCGCCGCAAATCATCTGAAGGCTCCCGAACCCGTCAAGTGAGCGATCTTGACTGTGCCGCTACGTCTCCATCAAGCTGATGAAAAACCCTTCAGCCCCGACGCTCTGGCCAAACGCGCCTGTCCAGCGTGTTCGACTGATCCGTCGCAGCCGTTCATGGTCGAGGAGCGGGACTGGGAGAATCACTTCAGGACGCGCTCGCATCGCATGTCGTTAAAAAGAGCGGCGCGGGCGGCAGAGCGCGACCGCTACCTGGCGCAGCGTGCAACCGCCGGATCGCACACTCTCGCAGGTAGTAGAGATTCCTATAGATGTGCAGATGCATAGTTGCAGGTCCCGCCCGCCTATGTCATCTCAACTGCATCGGTTTTGCGGGTATCTGCGGCCGAAAGGTCAGCTAGAACGCCACTGCCGGCTAGCCGAGCGAAGTGCGCACCTACATGTTGGATGTGCAAGTAGTACGGCACCGTTCCCGCGATGCAGAAGACGAACGCCGCGAGAGACTGCCAAGGCTTGGAGAAACACGACAAGACGATCAAGAACAGCGCCGTGCTAGCGAACGCAATCGGTGTCGCGATGTACGTTTTGTAGGGGCTGCAGACGTTCGAGATGAGCTGAGTGCTATGCGCTGAGGCGCTGAGTCGAGCTGTACGTACCGCTTCAGATTGGGCTGCTGTACCCGGAGGACAAGCAGACCGATCACGACGGCAAGATTCCACACCCACGCGCAGACCTGCCAGGCAGATTACGTCAGCTTTTGTTCGCCTGCGTCAGGTTGACTGTGTGTGCTTACTCCGTAAAAGAGGGTCAGATTGCTGAAATCGCCGACGCAGATGAAAATCGTCGAGAGCGCAGAGCTCAGCTGTGAGGCGGCCAATGTCATCAGCTCGAATTTCGTAAGCAAAGCTGAGCCCGAACGCACCAGGATTCCATTGATGGGCGTCTTTTGCCGCTCGTTGAATTGCGCAAAGACGCGCGGCAAGAAGCCTTGTTCGCTTGCGGCCACGATAAGCCGACTTGATGTATAGAGGGTGCCGTTGAGCGCACCCAGGGCAGATATCGAGACGATAATCGCAAAGAGCAGGCCGCCGACCGGTCCAGCGAGAGCGCGGCCGAAATCGAGACCGATCGTGGTCGTGCCGGTCGCGATGTTGAACGGCAGAACCAGGAAGTACGACACGTTTGCGAGGAGGAACAGGACGACGATTACGCCGAGACTGCTGTTGATAATCAGAGGCAAGGAGCCCGGGGCGATGTCGCGTGCGATGTAGTTTGCCGAGTCCCAGCCGTCGAATGTCCAGAGGGCGGAAAAGAGAGCGAGCGCGTACCCTGCTGGCTTGTCGGAGGATTCGGCAAAGGAGAAGTCCGATGCGGGTTTGGCGATAATTATGTGCGTCAGGCCGCCGATGAAGACGAGAACGAGCGCTAGGACCTGTGCGAAGGCGAAGCTCAGCAGTGCAACAGCGATTTTTTTCGGCGACGGGCGCACTTTGAAAACCGTCACGACGACCTGCGTCCGTTTGCCAGCCTTTGTGCTCCATGCATGGATGGCCGAGATGACGAAAAGCCCAGCAATGGCGACGAGCTTGACTGCATAGGTCGGGATGCCCCGAGCAGCGGCTCTCGGATCGTCTTCAAAGGCGGTGTGGTAGAAGATGCGGCAGATATACTCGGCAGAGCTGGAGCATCGGTCTCGCTTGTCAGTCGTGCGATGTTAGAGCACTTCTCTGTGCATCGGAAAGAGTCCTCACATGATTCCGATGCTGCGGCGAGCCGGACGTCAGCAAATCTGCCGTCTCGTGCGCCACGAACGGGACGTACATAGCCTGAGAGCCCGGCTTGAGAGCGGTGACGGCGCTGAAAGAATAGCAGTATGCAGCCCTGGCGGATGTCCTGAATCAGTAGCCGTCGTGAGGAACAAGAGCGGTAAAGGCTCACAAGTCGCCGAACGCTGCCGCGAGATACTGTTGATGGAGATTGTGAGCAGGGCCAGAGAGACTATATGTGGCGCCATCGTGTGAGCTTACAACTTGGTGACCGCCATTATTCGGGAGCATAACGCCGAGTTCGGCGAAACTGGAACCGCCTGACATGATCCGCCTTGTGAGCTCGTGTCGGGCACGACGACGATACAGACATGAGGGACGCACCCGCCCATGACAACAGGCCTGCTCCGGCCCAGACGAGCAGAGCCGTTCCGACGCTGCCCGTCTCCTGCGCGACGACCCCGGGCGAAGAGAAGATTCCGCTCCCAATCACGATGCCGACGATGAGGGCCATCCCTCCGATCAAGGACATGCTCTCCTTGACCTGACCGCTCCGATCTCTTGAGCCTCGCCCCGTCGCGCCAGAGCCGGCGCCGGCCACATCGTCGGAAGCCGCAAGCTGGAGGAGCCTGCCGGAGAAGTCGAACGAGAACGACGCCGTCCTTGACCTCCCCCGCCCTTTCGCCGGTCCCTTTTCGTCAGCGTCGCCGTCGAGCAAGCCTGCTGCAGCGTCTGCATCTCGCACGTCGTCCTCGTCGTCATCGTCGACGGCTTCGTCATACTCGCTTCGGATCGGTTGTGACGGCGTCGCAGGCGGCAAGCCGTCAGCCGCGAGGGACGACGCGGAAGCGCGAGAAGAGCCTGTAGACGTCCTGTGAAGCGGTAGAGTCGCTTCCGCCATGTTCGGCAGCGTGTAGGCGGCTCGCGAGTGACCCGACGCTCGTCAAGGTGGAGCCGCTCGGAGGCAGAGGAAGAGAAACACGACTTTCTCTCTCGCGCGTGCAGGCGACCATTACGAAATGCGGGAGCGACACGAGTCAAAAACGAGTTGTTTCTAGCGCCCAGCGCAACAGGGATACGACTACTTGCGAGAGAGAGAAAAAACACAGACGAACGGAGACAGGCGTCGAGCGGGAGTCGCTTCCGCCGGCGCAAACCATAACGGCGGGGACAGATAGAAGAGATACCGTATGAAGTGTAGTGAGGGAGACAGAGGGAAGGAAAGAAAGTCTAGGATGGCGATTGCCGATGCGATGCTGCATGCGAGATGGAACGAGATAGACGGCGCCGGGAGCGATGATGCTTGCTCAATCCTGGTTGTTGCGCTTGGCCTATCCAGGTCGCGAGTCGTCAGCTTTCCATGCGGAGCATCAAGCAGCAATCCGCAGCAGAGACTTACGCCCTCTACATCAGCCTCAACCATCTCCTTGACGAGCTCGTCAAAGCTGCACTTGCGTTTCCAGCCCTATACATGCAATGTTCCGGGTCAGTGATCAATTTTCGGTTCGGCACAGCGAGTTCAGCAGGCCGGCTTACGAGAACGCGCTCGGCCTTGGCCGGAGTGCCGTGGAGAAGGTCAACCTCGGCGGGACGGAAGTACCGCTCGTCGACGCGGACGAGGACCTTGCCGGTCTGAGCGCATTTGCCGACCTCGTTGACCGTGTCGCGCTCTCCCTCCCAGACGATCGAGGTCCCGACGATCGCGAACGCCTTCTCGACAAACTCGCGGACCGGGTGAGTCTCGCCCGTCGCGAGGACAAAGTCGTCCGGCTGGTCCTGCTGGAGCATACGCCACATGCCCTCGACGTAGTCACGAGCGTGACCCCAGTCACGCTTCGCGTCGAGGTTGCCGAGGTACTGCGGTGCGAGGAACGCGTGAGCCGAGTTAGTGACGGCAGGAAGAAATTGGCACGCAAACGACGCACGAGGCAGTCCTGCTGGCCGAGCGAGATCTCGGCGACGGCACGCGAGATCTTGCGGGTGACGAACGTGCGACCACGGCGCGGCGACTCGTGGTTAAAGAGGATACCGTTCGAGGCGTGCATGTTGTACGACTCGCCTGTGCACCGGTCCCTTCGCGTCAGTATATGGCGCTCGTCTCGCAGTAGCGGATGCAGAGCCCAGTGGCTCACGGTAGTTCTTGACGATCCAGAAGCCGTAGAGCTTGGCGACACCGTAAGGCGACCGCGGGTAGAAGGGGGTGGTTTCAGACTGCGGGGTCTCGACGACCTTTCCGTACAGCTCCGACGTGGAGGCCTGTAGGGCACGACGACTGCGTCAGTACGCCACGCCGTGCATCCTGAGCACGAGCGTATAGACCGACCTGGTAGAACCGGACGTGGTTGGTCAAGCCGCAAGTGCGGATCGCGTCGAGGAGACGGAGAGTACCGAGACCGTCGACATCGCCCTGCCGTGATCCGCGACGTCAGTTCAGTACTCGCGCAACTTCGGAATTAGCTCAGGAAGAACTCACAGTGTACTCGGCCATGTCGAACGAGACCTTGACGTGCGACTGGGCGGCCAGGTTGTAGATCTCGGTCGGCTGGACGCTCGAGATGATCGAGACGAGGTTAGTCGTGTCGGTCAAGTCTGTGCGAGGCAGACCCCATCAGTACACTCGTGTCGGAGATGGCGAACAGACGTCAGCGGCGCACCTCCGTAATGCAGAACCATCTTGGGGCCTATTCGCGCGCGAGAACGACCGTGTCAGCGCGTTTGGAATGAGTTCGGGATTTTCATACGAAAGCAGGCACAACGCACGCTCGTGAACATCCTTGTAAAGGTGCTCGATACGGCCAGTGTTGAACGAGGACGAACGACGGATGCTGTGGGGGAAGTTGTGAAGGTCAGCATGCCGCAGCGTGCGCGTGAAAAGCCCGCTCTTCGGCCATCGCGCTATTCGCTCGCAATCCAGCAGCCCATCGCTGCATCCAGGGGAGGATCGAGCGGAGCGGCCGGCGAAAGGTACAAGCGCGACGCACATTCCGTGGACCTCGTAGCCCTTTTCGAGCAGAAGTTCGGTCAAATACGAGCCGTCCTGGCCAGTGATACCTGTGAGTGTAGAGCTGCGTTAGCGTCTCTCTTTGCTGCCTGGTACGGCCGAAGGAAAGGAGAGAGGGGTGCGAGCGGGGGAGAGGGAGGTGGGACCGAGTCTCGCTCGGAGCGGGAGGGCAGTGCCGCCCGACTGACCGGTCAAGAGGGCGACCTTTCGCTTGAAGTACTCTTGCGGCGAGAGTTGTGCGCCCGAGACGGGAGCGGGAGCGTGCGACGGTGCCATGTGAACCGAGAGTCCTCCCTTTGTGTGCGACGCGGCGAGCGGGCGACCGGCGGGGGTGCGACCAGTACTGAGATCGGACGACATGGCTGGCTATAGTAAGGTACCGGAGCAGAACGGGGAAACGAGGAGAGAGCCAAGGTTCCGCGTGTCTGTTCAACGAGACGACGCGCTGCGCCGGTTCCTCTCTCCTTTTGCCACGGCTGCTCTCGAGCCCTGTCTCTCCCTTTCTCCGACATCGTGCTCGGTTCTCGACGCGGCGCGTGCAGAGCAACTGGCTCGCACACGTCGCTCCAACGCAACAGCTCACGGGTACTGAGGTTCCGTCGCGCCTTTGAACGCGCTGATTAGATTATACGCGCGCGACCATACACACTGCTCGGTGTCCATTCACGGCCACGTTGCTGTTGCTTGTCGAACCTCTCGCACGATCGATCGGGCTGACTACTTAACTTGCATGCTTGCCTCGAAATGTTGCCACCGCACGGCCCATCGCACCGCATACCCGTTGCGTCCTCGGCTTGATCTGCAAGCTCTCGCTTTGCCTCGCAAGTAACACATGCGAAGTGACTGGCTTCAATCCGCCGATGAGAAGAGGCAGTCTGTGGCTACCCGGATTCGGGAGCGGACGTCGCACTAGTCGTTGGACCACATGGCGTCGCCGAAGTGGTCAGCAGGATCGGGATGGTCGCCATGCCAGCCGTGCTCGCTAGCTTCGTGAAGCTCGAGCTCGTGCTCCCAGTCGGACAGATTGGGAGCACCGCGGTACGGACTTTCGTCGCCAGACAAGAAACCGGTATGCCCCGCCCCCTTCCGCGATGGGCTCGGCGAGCGGGTCTCGGCCTTCCTGGCGAGCGGCGTATACTGGCTGGGCGTCTCGTGCCGAAAAGTGCGTCGAACAGCGCTTGACTGAGCGCAATCGCGCGTAAAGTGAGCGCCGAGCCGCGTTGTCGCGACCGAAAAACTACTTACGCGAGACGGGGATCTCGACCGGTCAGTCCTTGTCTGCTGTCAGCAGTGTGATCAGCTGATAGTCGCAGAACGTTCAAGATCGCGAGCCTCGCTCACGGACGCCGCCCCTTCCGACTTCTGATAACAATGTCAGCCTCTTTGAACTGTACCCTGCTTGTCGACGGGGTCGAACGTACGATGACCGCCTCCAACTCTCGGCGCGTCGGCTGGTGTACACGGTGATTGTCAGCGGTCTGTAGTGTCAGAGTTTGGCAACAGTAAGAGTTCGAGGGACCATCGCCCTTTCTAGTTCTCCTAAAACGAGCTCCTCCGAGGTGCCTCGTCTGTGTCTTTTCGCCCACGCTTCGAAGGCTCCCAAGCGCTTGTGGAGAAGCTGCAGAATCTCGGCATAATCATCCGCGTCGACCCGACCAAGATCCTTGTCCCTCCATCGGAGAATCTGCATCTGGACAGCCTTGAAAGGGCGGCACAGGCCGGGCGTCAAGCCGACTGCAGCTGGGAAGCGTCTGTAGATCTCTAGAAGCTCCTGGCCTCGGTTCGTCTGGGTAAAAGTGACGGATGAGGAAGAGTTGAGCGCATCGAAGACACTGCAGGAACACTCACGCCCAACCCGGGTGTTTTGCCAAGAATCCAGTCTCGCAGGTCGTTCGGCATATTCTGCAAGCACAGCCCGCTCTCCAGTTTGGTGCACCTCAATGAGCAGCTTGCGCGGAAACTCACATCGTTCAGAATCTCGCCCAGATGCTGCAAAAGGAGTTGGGCGGACGCCCCTTCACGTTCTGCCTTCCACTGACGATAACGCGCGACGAGCTGTTGCGCTCGCTGCAGAATGGAGCCGAAGTTGTCATCGTCGAGTGCCGGAAAAGTCCCATTCGGCGAGGTCGCCCATCGATGAATTTGGTCGGAAGCTATCTTGATAGGAGGTCGCCCCGGCGTCACACCCGCGAGGATTCCGAGCTCAACGTAGGCATTTCGGAGACTGCGGTACCTCTGATGAGCGGCAGGCATGTCGCGACCGGCATGTTTTGCGAATCAGCTTGGAAGGCGTTCGCGCATGTCTAAAAGACCCTCTCGCTCACGTTTTGCTCGCGCTCCGACAGATCTTCGAGGCGGCGCGGACGCTGGCGAGGTTGGTGAGACATGAAGCACTGTGACGACTTGGGCCACGAGAGGCGGAAGCTCGAGAGAAGCTCTTTCGCGGGCACACCCTGCGGAGTCCCGACGTACAACGACTTCGGGAACTCCGCGGACAGCGTCGCTACACTGCACATTGACCCGCAGGGCAATCGCGTATCCTAGCGATAAGGAGTAGGTATTCTCGCGACTCTGGTGCGTACTGCGCGAATGAGCGACTACGCTGTAACGGCGCAGCGAAGCTTGAGAAGGTCGAATCGGATGCAATGCCGCAGTGAGAGGGACGCATTCTCCCGGGTGTCGTAGGGCGCCTTCGTGCTGTATGCTTTGCAGAACGTGATCTGACCGGGTATGAGGCTCAAGGGTGGCTGTACCGAGTCCAAGCTCAAGCAAGTGTGATCGAAGTTTGCGAAATGCCGATCACGTCGATCCGTCGAGATGACGCAGGCGGAGTGACCGTCAGCTGCCAACTCTGCGCTCTCCCCTTGTACTCGTCTCTCTCTCTCTGCACAGCACACACAGCAGCGGGCAAGTCACCATGTCGCAACGCAACGCGGCGCAGCGCGCGAGCGACTCGACCGCATACGACGAGATCGAGCGCAGCCGTCCCCACTCGGCTGCCGCCGACGAGGCAAACCCGCAAGCCGATCGCCTCGCAGACTCACGCGGTACGAACGAGCGGACTGCCCTGCTCGGCAGTTCGACTTCGCGAGACTATCGCACAGAAGCCGCGCGGGACCGTCGCGCTTTGGCCGAGGCCGGTCACCCCGAGAACCGGAAACGGCCGTGGTCGCTGCGGTTCGACCTCGCGGTCGCATTCGCCCTCTTGCTCGCCAACGGTTACTTCCTCGTGACCAGTCTCATCAGCTTCAACACCCCCTTCGTCGCCAACACGGGCTTGCCGCCGCATCGCGGAAGTCTCGGACTCCCCGTCTGGTCTTCTTTCCTGGGCTGCGCACTCAACACGTACGTCGCGCTCCTCGTCGTGCAAGACTCTCGCGCGTGACAGCAACGAACGACAACACAAATTGATACTCGATCGGTCTGCAGCGCCGCCCTCTTCTCCTTCGTCTTCCCGCACGAGAGCCCGCTCTTGGCGTTCTACACCGCCGTTGCAACCGCCATCTTTGCGATCGTCACTCTCATCCTTTCCGTCGCGGTTACGCAACTGCGCGTTGTGGAAGGACCCCTCACCTTCGTCACCGTCTCGCTCCTGATCGTGTCGGCCCTCCACGCCGCCCTTTCCGCCGCTTTGACCGACCGGTACGCTCCGATCCTCGACCCTCCCGCCGAGCTTGACCCCGACTATGAACCCGACCGCGGCTGCTGGGCTTCGTGCCGTCGCGGCATGCGCGCGTTGCTCGGTTTCCTCGGAATCTCGCTTCCGCTCGCCGCGGCGCACGTGGGCGTCATGGCGGCCGCCGTCCTCCTCATGATCAACGTCATCATTCGCAGCGTCGACGCGAGCGTCGAACAGCCCGGACAGCGCTGGAAGGTCGAACCCTGGGTAGGTCCTGCCTCTTCTGCTCCCGAGGACCGACCCTTTAACAGCTCACCTGACCAATCACTTGTGATTTCCTCTCTTAGCTCTGGTCTCGCCAATTCTTCCCGTACGTCTGCCGTTTTAAGGGTCGCGCGATTTGAGCACGTGAGCTGACCACTTCACTCGACTACAGAGAGCTCAACCGCGGACTGCTGCAGTCTAAGGGCCGGGAATACCGCGTCCACCTTGCCTGCCGCGGCGTCGGCCTCGAGGACCCTCCTTCGTTCGGCGCAACCGCTCAGCCGGTCAACTCGACCTTCTCCGCCCTCGAGCGTGGCAGCGTCCGCCGAACGATTCTCGTTGAAGGCGAGCGTGGCGTGCCCGCCGCGAATGACGCCGACTGGATCCTCCGCATGCTCAAGGACGGCGATCTGAACTCGGGCGACGTCGAGATCCGCGTCTGCTTCTGGGACCGTCCCGGTTACGGGTTCTCGGATGCTTCATCGACGAGTGCCGGACCGCACGTCGTTTCGGCGCTGACTCAAGCCTTGACGGTCAGCGGCGAGATGGCGCGCCTTCAGCCACCTCCCGGTCTCGAGATTCTCGACGAACAGTCTTCCGACTCTGTCCGTCCCCCGTCGCCGCTTGCTCGGTCCGGCTTCATCCTCGTCTCGCGCGGCCACGCGACCGGCATCACCTCGCTCTTTGCCGCAATCCACCCTCGCCTCGTCCACTCGTTCCTGTATTTGTCGCCCGTCTCGCCGGCGACGCACGACCTTTCCCCGCCGCGGTCGCGGTTCCTCGCCGTTCCGCACTTTTTCACGCGCAAGCTCCCCGCGATCTACACCGAACTCGGGATCGGTCGCCTCTGGTACGCGCTCAAGGGCGTCCCGCGCCGTCGCCGCGTCATGGCGTACGAAGGCGAGCGCGTCAGCGGTCTCATTGAGCGCGCGGCGGTTCAGGAACGCCACGAGGACGAGCGCGGACGCGAGAGCGATGCCGCGCGCGCGTGGGAACGTCGCCGCGGTCGGTACCCGACTCGCCCGACGGTCGTTCTCGGCAAGGGCGCCGAAGGGGACGGCGGCAAAAAGTTTGTCGACGACGTCGTCGGCGACGGTTTGCAAGAGTGGGACCCGAAGTGGAACGGCGGCAAGGTCGGCTGCGGCAAGGGCGGCGACGCCGAGCGCAAGTGCCGTGAAGCGATCAAGAGTCTGCTCCACCTCGACTGAGTGGCGACGGTTCTGTCCGTGCTGTCGCCTTCTGTTCCCTACCCTTCGCTGTACCTACTTTCCTCCGCAGTCATCGGCAACTCGCTTCCCCTTCGACGTTAACCGCCCTTTGCTGCATGACCCGATGTATCGTCTTGATGAATGAGTGAACGTTTCCGTCTGCCTGTCCAGGCCTTTTCGACCCGAGCAGGAGAGCAGGAGAGGGAAGCAAAGAAAAGCCTTTTCTCCCTCGGGACATGGCTTGCGGCAGAGAGATCTCGTGTGGGTAGCCAGGCTGTTCAATTTACAACAGTGGGAAGGGATCGACTGCAAGCTGCCGTTGACAGTGAGTTCGAGGTTTTGATTAACTCCGTCGACGTCGACGTCACCAGAGTTGTTCACGGGCGAGACGACGAAATGCCGCAGGCGATCTCACCCTGCACCGCTCGCTCTAAAGCTGCACCACCACAAACTTCAATCAGGAACTACTCCTGACCTCGTCAGACTGCTCGGTACGCCTGCCCGCCCGCTTCACAGGTGGTCGACCGACCCGCGCATCCTCACTCGGCGGCGCAAAACAAAATTGCGGCGACGCAGGCGGCGTCGGCTGTCGACCGAGACTGACAAACTTATATTCGCAGCTTCTCGCGTGAAAGCCAGATCCTCGCCCGACCGACGTGAAGCGCTCGACCGCCGGCACGCGACGCCTGGTGTGAACCGGATGGGCTTCTCTCGCGCGACTGCGGGCCTCGCCTCGCTCATCTTCCGCTGCGCCGCATTCGTCTTCCTGAGATGGATTCCATCGAGATGGGCAGGGTGAGCACGGGTCGAACCGAGATGAGAGGATTCGAGGGCCACGAATTGACGTATTGTGCTCGACAATCTGAATGCGCGACAGCCCTGTCCCCCTGCCGATAACCTTCCTCATCTACACCTTGTGCACCTACATCGTCACGAGTTCGATTCCGACACGGCCTTCCAAGCCCGCCGAAGCGGCCCTGATTCCCGACCACGACGCGCCATCGTTCGCAGAAGTGACGGCTGGCGGCAAGCCTGATCAGCACGGCAACGCTGTTCATGAGGAACACCCGCATGTCAAACCCGATCCGGAGGTGCCCTCGAACGGCGCACGCGAGCTGCTGTCCAAGCGCCAGAAGAAGAACCGGAAACGCTTGCAGAACGACCCGCTCGGCCTCGCGCAGTCGTCTGATTCGGACGCCGACACGCTCGCCCTGAACCGCCGCCAGAAACTCGCGCGGAACCGCCCTCTGCCCAAGGTAACGGCCTCGCAACTTCTCAACGCCCTTCTCGTCGGAACCCCGACGCCGACGTCACGCTTCCTCAACTGGTTCGCCTGGATCGTCAACGCTATCGTACTTGCGCTTGCCGCGGATGCCGCCCTCTCGCCGATCTACCGCATGTCGCAGTCTTCGCTCGCGTTCGCTCGCGTCGGCGCCATCTCGCATTCGTCCGTCAAGCTCGTCGCCAGGATCCCGCCCGCCTCGTCCCTCTTGACCGCCGTCCCGATCGTCGCCGGCGTCGTCCCGGCCAACAACTCGGAACCTGCGATCGAGCACTTTTTGCCCGACGACGAATTCGTCGGCGCCAAGGTCATGTACCGCCCGACCAAGCCGATCGGCAAGTGGATGGCGGGTCCCGAGATCCGGACTGCGGCTGAAGACGATTGGGTCTCGACTGTGACCCTCGACGGCTTGTGGGCTGCAACCGAATACGAATGTGCGTGCCTAGTCATCTTGCTGCTCGCTGGGCGGTTTGTGCTGACTGGAAGCTCGTTGCGAACAGTCCGCCTGCTCCGCGCATCGCTCGAAACCTCTCACCACCCGGCATTCCCGCACTCGCAGTACTTCACAACGTCCTCCGACCCGGCGCTGACGGCAATCGGAACCCCGAACGAAGGCACCCACTACACCTTTGCCTCGTCGTCCTGCGTCAAGCCGGGCTTCCCCTGGACTGGTCCGCACAACAAACTGTACACTAAGGGCGCCACCGATTTCCTCAAGGTCGCTGAGCGCGTCGGCGTCCGCTTCATGCTCTTCCTCGGTGACACGATCTATGCCGATGTCCCTTTGTACGCGGGCGTGAAGCTCGAGGGCTACTTCAAACACTGGCGCCAATTCTTCGCTTCGCCTCAAGTCAAGCAGATGGTCGAGAAGATCCGTGCGTTCATTTAGAACGGCTCTCTTGACCTTGGACTAAGGCGGCTGACCTTACTCGTGCGACCAGCCTTCATCGGCGTGTACGACGACCACGAGATCTACAACGTGAGCCGGCCACTCGGTCTCTTTCTGTAGGATTGCCCTGAACTGACCAACTCCCGGACTTGCAGGATTTCTCATCGAACGAATCGTCCCCGGCTTTCGCGCCGGCGAATCAAGCATGGAAGACTTACCTCGGAAACGGCAACCCGGACCCGCGGGTCCCGGGCGTCAACTACTTCGATTTCCAGTTCGTTCGCGCTCGTTCACTTTCATTCCCAATCTGCACCTGACCGTTTCTACTCTCAGGATTGGCGACTCGGCCTTCTTCGTTTGGGATACGAGGCGGTATAGGAGCGACAACGCGGCGGAAGACGACGAGAGCAAGACGATGCTCGGCCTGAAGCAGCGTCAAGACTTCTTTGACTGGGCCGCCCGGGTGCGCCTTACACAGTGTCATCGAGAGCGTGCACGTCGCTGACCTTGAGTTCGCGCGGAATCATCAGGTCAACGAGACCGTCACGTGGAAGTTCGTGGTCTCATCCGTCCCTGTCATGTCCCTTTGGAGTGAGTCTTCCCCTCGACGCACCTTGAGCACGCATACTGACGAAACATCTGCTGTAGGTCACGGCGAGGATACGTGGGCCGCTTTCCTGTCGGAGCGCGACGCCATCATGGACGTCCTCGAATACGTTCCGAACGTGATCGTCCTGTCGGGCGACCGCCATGAGTTTGCCGCCGCTAGTATTCGCACGACCGTGACTGAATTCTCGACCTCTCCGTCAGTCCATGTCTACGGCTAACTGTCGTGGCGGACATTGCTGATCCGACCCCTCGCACTCAGCTTCAACATGTTCTACCTGCCCATCCGCACGCTCTCGCAGAAGCACCACCGCGGTGCGACTGGCGAAGACACGCTTCTCAAGTGTGAGTCTTTGCTCCCCCTTCTGGCGAGTCCTCATCTTATAGCTAATCGCACGTTTTCGAGCAGACATTCCGGACGGCAACACCAAGTTTACAACCTTCGAGGTTGACACGCGGACGGTCAACAAGCCGATGGTCCGCGTCAAGGTGTACGTCGACGGCGAAGAGGCGTGGCACGTCGACGTGATCGGCAAGCCGTTGCCGCGCAAACTGCTGCTCCCGCCGACAGCGGTCGGCAGTCTCGGCAAGGGCTTGCGCGAGCTGCTCACCTTCCTGAAGAGGTCGTTCTTCTGAGCAGACGCTTGGCGAGAAGGAGATGGACGAGGAGGGGAAGAAAGAGGATGGCGCGCAGGGCCTTCCGTTATACCGTAAAAATGTTGGCGATGGCGTTAATTCTCCCGCAGCTGTCAAATACCCTTGCTTCGGACTTTACAGCGCAGAGCACAGCAGTGAAACAGGGCGAAGCGGGCAATACAGATCGTACGAACAGGGTACAAGGAGAAAGAACTGGAGAGTGGCGCTCAGTAACGACCGCTCGAGCCCGAGTAGCCGCAGCGCGCGCAGGAGGTGCCAAGGCTATGGGCCGCGATAGCTTGCGAGCCGGGAGCACCATAAGCTCCGTTCTGGGCATGCTCGGACTTTGCCTGCTGCTCGAGTCCCCGCATACGCTCCTTGACCTGGCGGGCGTGGTCCGCAAGGCCTTCCACCGCGGCGTGGACTTGCGGCTCGATTGCATGCGCCCGCCGCTCCAGCATCTCCCGGAGATTCTTGATGTTGGTCTCGAGACCGCTGACGTCCTTGGTTGCGCCCGCGACCTCTTTATGAAGGCTCGCCGTGGGTGCTGCGAGGGCATTTGCATGCTCGTCATCGCTCGAAGAGCCTGCAAGTACTGACCACGGCATCAGTGTGACGCGGACAACGATCCTTCGGAACATGCGAAGGCTTACCGAGGCCGCCAGCGCCACCCATCCCGGCGCTCGTGCGTCCGTAGCCACCGGTCTCAGCGCTGCCTCCGAGGCCGCCACGACCTCCATACGAAGCGTACGAGGTGGCGCGAGAGGCGCCGAGCCCTGAGTAGCCGTCGCCGCGTCCCGAGGCATAACCGCCCATGCCATTCGAGGAGTACCCTCCCATGCCGGACGAGTAGCCGGCGCCGGCGACGGAAGACCGGTTCGAGGAGCGGTAAGCTGTAGAAAGAGAAGGTAGTCAGACGACATGGATGGGAGTGAAATGGGGATCAGGAGAGCTTTGCTGGCCGCGGACAGTCCGGAAAGGCAGAAGTACGTTCGCGCATATGACTGTAGCGACCAGGGTGGCCGCGAAAGGTCGGAGACGAGACTCACACATAGTGAATAAGGGAAGTAGTCTGTCTCGCGATTTCTGCGTGAGAGTGTAAGAGTGAAGGAACGGAAGCGAAGAGGTGAAACCGAATGTCTGCGTCTCTCGAGCGCCTTCGGACCTTCCGGACGCGGTCGGCTAATGGGTAACATGCACAGCCACAGATAACTGTTGCTGATGACGCAGTTTCAGCATGGAAGGCGTTTCGAGCGCTTGTGCGCGCCCGTGATAAGCGAGAGTCCTCGGACATTCCGGAATTGGTGCTCGCGTACAGACGTACGAGCGGGCGCGGTTCGAGAGCAGCCATTTGTTAGCTACCAGGCCCAGCTTGTCGGGAGGAGGCCATTGATCGTGATTTAGAAGGCGATAGCCGGAGACAGCAGGGTGCTGTGCAAGCTCTGAAGGGTAGCAGGACCGGGGGAGAACGCCGAATCGACGGCTCATGAGCATACGCTTTCTAGCAGAGTCGCGAGCGGACAGGTTCGCAGCTTTGAGCCAGCTAAAGAAACGAATCAAGCGGATCCAAAAGGCTCTTCTCAAACAATCAGCGAGTTGGGGACTCGGTGGTCGAGTCGAGAGGGAGAGAGCGCCTTCCTTTGAGGGCGCCTATAGATGATCGCGCGAGCAGGGTGTCAACTCTACCACGCGTACCCAGTCATGCTCGCGAGCAACAACGGGATAGATTGAGGAAGAGGCGCGAGCGAGGTGGTGACAACGAGGTCGACGAGGTCGACGAGGTGGGGGCGCCCTCTCGTCAGCTCCCTATACAGCTCGACTCCTGGCTTGAACGAGTCAGTACGAGACGAGCACTCGCACTCGAGACTGCACCTGCTATGCCCTCCCTTCTCGAACGTACGCTCGGCGCTGTCCGCAAGGAGAACTCGCCCGCCGACTCGACCACCTCGAGGCGCGTCAGCGGTGGAACCAGGGCGACTCCGTACAGCGTGAGTCCAGACAGCTACTCCTAGGGCACCTGCACCCCAAGACTGGACGCATCCCAGTCCGCCCCGCGAGGCGAGGTCTCCCTCTTCGAGAGCCAGGCAGACTCGCCGCGGACGAGGAGCAGCGTGCCGACGACACCCAGCAAGCCAGTGCTGACGTTCACACGTACCCAACAGCGACCCGAAGGCGGTAGCTGGAAGCATGACCGGTTCGGTGACAACGCGGCCGACGACGACTCGAGTCCTCGCAGCGGCGCTGGAAGGACAACCGGCACCGCTGCCACCAGCCGCGACGGCGCAAGCCCGAAACTGATGATCTCAAACTTGCACTACGAGGTGTCGGAAAGGGAACTCGAGGTGCGTTCACGTGCTCGGGGCCGGCCGCTCGCTAGAGCCAAGCACCTCGATCCTGACGGTCGGGTCTCTGCAGGTTCTCTTTGTCCAGATTGGTCCTATCGCGGCAGGCCCCAAGATCAAAGTACGGCAGCACGATCCTCTCTCCTCTTTCCGCAGATGACCCGAGACGCGGCCCCCGATCGATTGCAAACGAGACGACGGCGACCGCTTCTGAGGCCGAAAGAATCGCTCGTGGCACTTACACCGGAACCTTGCCTCCTCCCTCTCCTCTTTCGTCTCTCTCAACTGCGACTTCCGTTCACGACCGTCACCACTTCAAGTTTGACCGCTCGGGGCGTTCAGAGGGTATCGCTTGGGTAATGTACGCGAACGAGAAGGATGCGGCAGCAGCCAAAGAGGCGTTCGACGGCGCCTTCGCCAAGGGTGCGTTGCGCGAGAACGAAGCGCCGAGCTACAAGATCAAGTCCTGACACGTGGTCCTGGACGCAGGCGAGCCCATCAAGGTCGAATTCGACCACAGGATCGACCGCCCCTCCGAGCGTGGTACCCCGGCTGCAGGTTCTTTGCTCGCTCGCGTCGGTGCTCCCGTCGAGTAGGCCAACACTCTCCTTACGTTGCCCGCCATAAGAAGGAGAAACTGATGTAGTCTTTCTTGCCCACTCCGCAGCTCTCGGGGCCCTAGGTTCGCCTCTGATCGGGGACGCGGTAACGGCCCGCGGTTCGCAGCAGGAAGTGGTACCGGTCGGGCAGAGCGCGGAGTCGGTGCCGCCTCGTCAGGACGTGGTACCGGCCGAGACGACCGGGACGACCGGCGTGGTGGTGGCGGCGGAGAACGCGGTTCGAGGGGTGGTCGTGGCGGTGGACGTGGAGGAGACCGGGACCGCTCGGCGCGCAAGGAGCCGAGGTCGGGAGGCGACCTCGACGCCGAGCTCGAGGCCTTCATGAAGACCCCTTCGTCGGTGTGTCTCGCGCGATTTGTCGCCACTCTGGATTCCTCTCGGTCGCTGACTCTCTTTCATTCGCTCGGCGCCTTCCAGACCAAGACTGAAACGCCGGCTGCCGCACCCGCGCCGCAAGCGTCGGCGGGAGGTGACGTCGAGATGGCGTGAGACGGTTCTCTGCGCGGCGAAACGGCCGCGAGTTGGTGCATTTCCCTTCCATCCTTTGGTGTAGCAAATTCTCGGGTCGACGTGTCGATATTAGCTTATCCGTTCCCAACCTCTCCTCTCTCTCTCTCTCGTGTTCGCGAAGCTGTGCCAGGCTGCGCCAGCTTCGAGGGCTTGAGAATATCGTGGAGAACCGGGGAGAAATACTAGTACAAAGGTGGAGAGGAACAGCAAAGCGGGCCCCGGGAAGTTCACTACTCGCCAAACACAGACAACCTTCCAAGAGTCCCATGCTAGGATGCGAGAACGGGAAGATCAGGCGGTCGGAGCGGCAGCACCCTGCGCGTGCCAGTCGCTCATCTCGGCGTCGAGCGACTCGGCCGTCGCGGCGGGTCGGTCCTCACCCTTGCGACCGCCACGGCCACCGCGGCGACCTCCGGCACCTCCACGGCGGCCTCCAGTGGCGGCGGCGGCACCGTCGGCGTTGCGAGACTTCTGGACGGCGGATCCTCCAGCGGCGGCGACAGTCCTGCGTACGAAGACGGGCGATGGTCAGGGACGGCCGCTATCGAATGGGCGGGCGACGAGAGAAGACGACGCACGCAGACTTGGCAGCACGGGACTTGGCGGGAGCGGCGGCAGCAGCCGCAGGAGGCGCACCGAGACGAGCAGTCAACGGCTGGCTCGCCGCGGCGCGCGAGGGGTCGACGATGATCTCAACCCGCATAGGGCGACCTGTTTCCAACGAGACGACGACCACGACGACGGAGCGCGAAGAGGCGAGACGAGGCGAAGAAGGCGAGACCGAGGCGCGGTGGGACGGTGATGAGAGGCGGGAGGTCCGACGAGCGGAGAGGAAATCGGAGTTTCCCGGAGAGGCGACGGACGGCGAGTGAGGCATCAGGAGAGGTTGAAGGCGGAGAGAGGAGCGAAATTTGTTTTGGTCAGGAAAGCGTTCCGGGTATCGATCGAATCTCTCGCGAGAGTTTGCTGGTTGCGAGAATCGCTTTCGGAGTACCGAGCTTCGACAAGCGCAAGCCAGCCGGCCGGGCTGGGTAGGCCGCGAGGAGAGGAGGGCTCGTGCGACCGCGCATACGAAGATCCCGATTGCCGAATCCGAGCGAGCTCGACTTCGGGAATGGGCGCCTGCGGGCGGCGTGACCAGCGCCGCCGCCAAGGATTCATGCAACGCGCAGGGCGACGGTCGGCCTCCCAGGTGGCACCGAAGATCCGTCAAGATCGTCTTTGCCGTCAACAGCGATCCGGCACTCGCTGGTGCAGACCGCCTCGTGGCTGCCGAAATGCGTAGCACGCAATGCTGTATGGCCACCTTGAGCTCGACGGTGCCCCTCGAAGGGTCCGCGCCAGCCGCTGGTCTCGGCGCGTTCGCTCTATCGGTTCCTCGGATCTGCGAGCTTTCGAGGGCCGCCGGCTGCATCGGAATCCGCATCATTCGCTTAGGCCATGCGCGAGCGCCCAGCTGGCTTCGGCTAGCCGTGCGAGGCATCCATGATCGAAGGCGTCCCGCGTGCGAATCGGAGCGGCGCGAGGTTGCGAGGCCACGAGGAGCACGAGAGAGAGAGAGGCAAACATCAAGCGTAAGTAAGAGAAGGTCAGGACCCACTTCCGTCGACGACCCGTCCGTTGTACTCGTAGTACGCCCGGGTCGCGTTCTCCGCCTTCTTGAAGAGGATGGTCGCAACGCCGATGAACTGGCCGCGCGAGTCGTAGCTGAGGTTGCAAGACTTGATCGGGCCGATGGTCGTCTTCATGAGCTCCTGCAGATTGAGTATGCTGAGCGTCAATCGCAATGCAGTCAGACGGCCGTTTCGATGCATAACGCACCTCGACTTGAGGCTTGTCGACGTCGGTCGGGAGGCCGCTGATGACAATCTTCTCGCCGACATGCACTCCGCCAAATGCCGAAGCAGCCGGAGCAGCAGCCTGGCCGTTGCCCCTGGGCTGGTTGCCGCTAGCGTTACCGGTCGAGGGCTTGCGCTGACCCGTCGGGCGGGTAGCACCGCGGCGGGGCGCGCGCGACTTGCGCTTCTCGCCGATGATGTCGTCGAGGGGCTTGTCGATGTTCATGGACTGATTGCAGCAGAGACAGTCACGCGTCAGTCATCTGTATGGAGGCAGAGCGCGAAGGTTCCACGATTGTTTCGATCGCGAGGTCCGACTCACCATGGTTGGAAAGGGTCGTCGAGGCGGAGGGGAGAGTCGAGACTGCACATACGAGATCCCATGCAATCAGTCAGCTGCCGCAAAGTACTCGTATAGCCTCGCGAGGGGTGTGCATGCTGCGGCAACGTGGGCACGCCGACTCGGCGGGGGCAACAAAGGTGAACCCATGCTCGGCCCCTACACCTCGGGAGCCTGCGAGAGCGCTCTAGATGGCGCACTGTAGTACCAAGCTGGCCCCTGTGTAGGCTTTCGTGGACTTACAAGGTCGTGTGAGGTGTTGGACGGAACCGACCGACGCGAGTCGCGACCAGGCCAAAGACACTCGCTGTCCTTCTCTCGCGCACACCATTTAGAATGCCCTAGTGTCATGTGCAACGAGACAGTGATTGATTCGTAAGCCTAGAGATGCCATACATGCTTGCAATTTGCGAGGACGGTGCAATTGCGGTCCGCCCTGGAATGTCAAAACTGCTCTCGACCTCTTGCCTCCCGCTGCAAACACAATACGGCTCTGCGAGAGCGTTGAGCAGGCGTAAGGATTTGACTGACGCGGTCTCAGCCAGTCTTGTCGCATCCGAAGGGCTGCTTCGAGGTCTCGCGCCTCGAACGCTGTTGACTTTCACGAGACGATTCTCGCCTCTCTCGTCTTGTCTAAGCCCTGCGCGGGCTCGACGTGTGCCGGAGAACGTGCACAAGGGCTCTAGAGAGTCACTATGCCGGTCGGGCACGTCCGGATCAACGATCCGAATCCGAACCCGGTCCGTTTCTGTTCCTTCGCTCCGCAGCTCCACCCGCGACCAAGTCATTTACGCCTGCTGAACTGCGCGCAGAATGACAACATCACGTTCATTCGGGTCCTCGAGGACCTGCCGGACAGCAATGTCGTGAGTCGCGCTCACGCCCGACCTTTCGGGCTACCCTCAAGCGGCACCTCTGACTGTAGACGCTGTTCTCGCTTTCGCTGCTGTCTCCAAACAGGCGCTCCAGATCTTGACGGCCCTGGCTGCTCAGTTCAAGCCTATCATGAAGGTAGGTCGACCGAAGCTGTCCGAGGTTCCTCAAAGTCCGCTCATTGACGATGAGGAATCGCAGGAATGGGGGTTCGGCGTCAACTCGCTCGTCGAGTACGAATGGAACCCCACTTTCGCAGGTCGCAAGCAAGTCGTGGCTCTGCTTTTTTGAGCTCGAACGGGGTGTGACTGACATGTTCCTGCTCTTTCAGCTGGAATGCCGGCGAAGTCGTCGAGATCGTCCTCCGCCGCCGCGACGGGACCTTGTGCGTTTTCCCTGCTTGAGCGTCTTGCAAACCAGAGCTTACGATACATATCACAACAGCGCCCCATACCAATTTCTCCTCTACGTCATGTGTCATGAGGTGGGTTTCGCAAGAGCTGGCCGAGGTCAAATCCGGAAGCTGACTTTGGCTCGCTCACCACCTTGCAGCTCGCCCACATCCGCGAGATGAACCATTCGTGGGCGTTCCAGAAGGTGAACAGCCAGATCCGCTCCACCTTGGCGCGCCTCCGCGCTCAGGGCTATTTCGGCGACGGCTTTTGGTCCGGCGGCCGTTCCCTCAAGTACCCGAACGCCGAGCTTCCCGCCGCTGAAGCCGACCTCGCAACGATGACTTGCGGCGGAGCCAACAAGAAGAGTCGCGGCGCGAGGCGCCGTCGAACCGGTGCAGCGAACCAGGGCGAACAGCGCGAGCGTGGAAGCGCAGTCAAGCTCGGGACGACCGGACGCCAGACGGCGATTCCGCGCAAAGCCGGCGGTCGCGTCTCGAAGAAGAATGCGTTCGCCGGCGAGGGCAAAGTCCTGAGCGAGGATCCGGCCCAGAGCACGTTCAAGTAAGTGAGGAGAGCGCCTCGCTGCTTGACTCTCCTGTTCAAGGTACTCATGTCCAGCCCTCCCACAGACGCCGCGCGCAAGCTCAGAAGGCCATTGAGGCCCGTGCCGCGGCTGCCGAGGCCCGCATCGCCGCCGAGAAGCGTGCCCGCGCGGCTGAAGCTCGCGTCAAAGCCGAGGCGGGATCCTCGCGTCCCGGCCCGACGGACAAGAAGCCCAAACCCGACATCAACCTCGCCGACTCGGAGTCTGAGCCCGAACCCGATACGGAAGAGGACGAACCGGACGACTTGCACGATGTTGGCGGCGGCTGGGAGACGGACGACGAGGACAAGCCTACGATCACTCTGAACGACGAGGAGAGGCGTTGGCTCGCCTCCGACATGCACAACTGGGAGGCGACTTTCGCCGACGAGGGTGAAGACATCAAGCCGACGGTTGGAACGTCGAAAGGCAAAGGCCGCTCAATGCCCAATGATGCTCCTGCGGCGACCAGCAAGACGAAGCGGAAGGCCAGCCCGCCGGCCAAAAGCCAACCGACGATCGAGATCGACGATTTGACGCCTGAGGAGCGCGCTTGGCTCGAGGAAGATATGGCGGGAGGCGATAAGGGCGTCGAAGAAGCCAGCGGGGCGGGAGGCAAAAAGGCGCGCGTCGCCTATATGCCGATGCCCGCCTGGATGGGCGGCGAGTCAAGCGGCGCATACGACAAAGACTCCTGCGACGACCACTCCGATGTCCCGTCTCGGACCAGCGAGACCTCGAACCGTGCTCAAAAGAAGGCTCGCCGCTCGCCAGAGCTCGCCGCGGACCAGGTGAGCACCTGACCGGGTCCGAAACACGTTCTGTACATACCTTCTCCACCATGATCACCAGCGCAGTTGCTCGTCGATCTCTGCCTGTTGTGATAGCTCGTGACTCTCGTCGATGTTGTGTAATGCTTACCGTACATACATTGCCCTGTCCTCGTTCTGTGCAGCCATTCCACTCTGACAGGACCAAGAGCGCTAAGCGAGACACTCAAGGACAAAACCCCAAGCCACAGGGACTGAAGAATCTGTTCCCGCCGCTTACTGCTCGTGCTCCCCCAACTCTCCCGGCTTCGCGCAAGGACGGTGTCAGCCGTGCGCAGAGCGCGACCAGCGCTTCCCCGTCCCTTATCGACGCGAAGCCTGTCGCCAAATCGAGCAAAGCCCCTTCATTCCTGCAAAAGCAGAAGGCGGCCAGCAAGATGGCCCGCAAGGCTCAGGCGAAAGAGCTTCTCGACGAGATCGCAACGGACGAAGCTCGCAGCAAGCTTGCGAAAACGAAGTCGAGCTCGCTCAAGGATCTTGCGGCCAGCCTGCGTACCAAGCCAAGCGTCACCGCCCGAGCTATGAAGCACGCGAAGAAACAGCGCTCGAACGGCCACGCTGTCCTCGTCGGGCTCGAGCTGCGAGCCGACGAGCTTCAAGCGCAAAAGCACACCGAGCGCATCATTACGATCGATGAGGGCGACAATGCTTCGTCTTCCGCTTCCTCGGTCTGCTCGATTCCGACTAAGCTCGACGACAGCCTATCGACGGAAGAGCTCACGAACATCCTGGCTTCGCTGGACAAGCAAGCCGCCTTCAACACGAAGCTGGCTGCGAAACGCGCTCGGAAGCTTGCGACTCCGCACACTCAAGTTTCGCCCCGTCCACAGCAAGACCTTGCGCTGGGTGATGCCGGAGTCCGCGAGCAGCAGCCGCCTTCTCCAGGTATTCGTGTGCATGACCTCGACACCACGAGTGCTACTCTCGCTTCGATCTCTGCAGCTGGCCCTACGGCGCGGTCGCCTTCCAAAACGCCTTCCAAGTCGCTTTCCAAGTCGCCGTCGAAATCGCCTCCGAAGCTCGAGGGAAAGGCGCAGCAGATGCAGGCGCCAAAGCTGGACGCGACCGCCCGGGTCTACCAAGCAGCGCTTGAAAAGCAGGAGGAGAAGAAGGCTCTCATCGAGCAAATGGCGGCTCAGGGCCAAAAGTGGTGTTGCCGGATCTGCGAATTCGAGGTCTGTCGGGTTTCAACTGCTGTCTCTCCCATCTGCTCCGCTCACGCTTCATCTGCGCAGAATGACGCTCGTCGGCCAAGCTGCAAAGCTTGCTTCCTCGGCACGATTGCGGGCTCGACGGGTTGGACCAAGCCGGCGAAATCATCGCAGCAAGATGCGACTGACGGCGAAGGGCCTGCCTGATGTTGCTGGCGATTGGGGGAGCCAGAGCAAGTAGGACCGGGGGGAGCAGTAGCGGAACGCTTCACGCTTGTGCTCGTAGAAATGCTTACAGTAGGGCAGGATTGCTGAAGGATAGTTCTAGTCACTCGCCTCGCACAACATATGGAAGCGACGAGTTCAGCTTCCCTTGTAGTATCCCAATGTGCTCGTTGCCAGCGCGCCCGTTCTTACCAAGACCTGGATAGAACGGCCAGAGTAAGAGGTGGATCTCGAGGTCACGTCCATCGTCCATTTGCGTCGAGCGACCGATCGCCTCTGCCTCGTCCTCCTACAACCCTTCACGCCTCGGAAGCTGCGTTAAACGGGTCAGTACAGCTCTCGCTCTACCGCATATCACAGTCAACGGAGCGCCATGCGGCCCTGGCGGAGGAGGTCGGGTCAATGTCAAAATGACAACCTGCGGCTGCTCGAGACGCGAGAGTCGGCTACAAGGGACGCTCGCTCAGGCACGACGTAAGCAGCCCAACCTGAACGACTGTAAGCTGACCCGGACCGCTGTTCGCGGCTCTGCAGACTTCGACCCGTCTTCGTCCCCTTTCTTTCGCAACCTCATCTGAACCGCTCCGACCTTACGAGACGCGATGTCGGGCATTTGCGAGCGCAGGCTGGCCGAGGAGAGGAAACAATGGCGCAAGGTAAGCTAACGCACGCGGAAAGAGCTCGTGCGGACGCCATCTGACGGTCCAACAAATCTCCCGCAGGACCACCCGTACGGATTCTGGGCCAAGCCGAAGAAGGCGGCGGACGGCACGCTCGACATGAAGACGTGGGAGACTGGTATTCCCGGCAAGGAGGGCGTGAGTTGCGGCTGCTCCCCTTGGCGGTGCACTCGCCTGACCTCTGCTTCTTGTTCCCGCGTGCAGACGATCTGGGAGGGCGCCACCTACCCTGTCACCCTGCTCTTCCCCGATGGTGAGACCGCCTTCAGACTTCTACACAGTGAAGCGAGTGAGGCAGATACTGACTACTTCTCTGCGAATTCCTCAGACTACCCCTCGAAGCCTCCCAAATGTTCGTACTGCTGTCGTCGCATACGCTGCGAATCGGCTTTCGCTGACTCTTGCATCTCCGCCATACTCAGGCAAATTCCCGGCCAAGTAGGTTTCGCATCCATCCATGAAGTGGCGACCGTACTGACGCGAATCGCTGTCTCCTCAGCTTCTACCACCCGAACATGTGCGTGAATGCGTCTTGTCGTCACCTTGGCGTATTCCCGACTCACACTCGTCGTCCTGCACAGCTACCCTTCTGGCACCGTGTGCTTGTCTATTCTGAACGAGGAAAAGTCGTGGCGACCAGCTATTACCGTCAAGCAGGCGAGTTTGCTCTTCTTCCCGGACTGGCGCGGAATCGCTCGGCTGACACCCCGATTCCGCACACGCAGATCCTGCTTGGTATCCAGGATCTCCTGGACGCGCCGAATGCGGATGACCCCGCTCAGCTTGAGGCCTACACGACCTTCAAGTGGGTTCTATTCTCTGCGCAAGCCCCGTCGGCTTGACGCTGATTTCTCGCGTGTACGCAGGAAGGACCGCTCTGCATACGAGAAGCGCGTCAAGCAGCAGGCCAAGGAGTACGTGCCGAAGTAAACGGCACGGCGTCTGTTCTCCTCGATTCTCAGGTTCCAGCTCGCATGGCTGTCCGCGGCCGCCGCTTATTCCCCTACAGCTAGTTCCGCCTCGTCGCATACCCACCCGAGCTCTAGCGCATACTCGCGATTCGCATTTTTCTGTACTGTTGTGCAATCTCCACATCTACTCTCTCTGCTGCTTGCGCGCAATCCGGCGGACTCCGTCTCCGTCGGAGTCCGGTCGACCAAGTCCGGCCGGCCGAGTCGCGGGCATCCGCCAGAACTTCTGCGCGCGTTCTTCTGCAGTCTCGGTGTACGACTTCCCTCGCACAGCTCTCGACGACTCTAGACGAGCACGCAGGCGATCAGACCGACTCTTGAGATGCCCTCTGTGAGTCGTCGTACCCCTTAGCATCCGTCGCCGCCGGAAGCTTATCGCCTCGCTCCAGGTTGCCGCCCCACTTCCGGCGAACAAGTCGACCAAACGAGCGTTCTACGGCACGCTCGTCCACTCGCTCTCGCTCACCGAGATCGAATACCTCGAAGATGCTCTCCTCGGAGTCGACGAGCGCGGGACGATCGCCTTCGTCCAGAAATCGGTCTCGCAAGATCAAGTCGACGCTCGCTTGCAGGCACATGGCTGGACAGCGAACGAGGTCCAAGTCGTCGAAATGCAGCGAGGAGAGTTCCTGATGCCTGGGTACGCTGTGATACATGCCGGACCAAGCCGAAAACCCGGTTGACTGAATGCCCTTTTACGTCCGACAGCCTGATCGACACTCACACTCACGCGCCTCAATACCTCAACCTGGGTTATGGACAGCAGTACGAGCTGCTAGACTGGCTTTCGAACCTCACGTTTCCGGCGGAAGCCAAGGTGAGCTCGCACACAAACAAGGGGCAGTCCGCTCTTCCCAGAATTGACTTTTCGCCGATCTCGGTAGTTTGCCGACGCTGCGCACGCCCGCCGCGTCTACGATTCGGTGGTCGAACGTGTCATCAGCACCGGTACAACGACCTGCTGCTGGTACGGCACAATTCACTCCACGACGAAGATCCTCGCGGCGATCTGCCACCGGCGAGGACAGCGCGCTTTCGTCGGGAAATGCAATATGGATCGCAACAGCGCGGAATACTACCAAGAAGAGTCGGCGCAGAAGAGTCTCGCCGATACCGAGGATTACGTCTCATGGGTCCGCGCTCGGTGCGCCGATTCCGAAACTCCGCCTCTCGCCGCAGCGAAGCAGAACGGCGCCGGCGCCGGCAAGACCCCGCGCCGCTCGACGGCCTTGGTCCAGCCGATTCTGACGCCTCGATTCGCGATCTCGTGCTCCGACGAGCTCATGAGCGGCCTCGGGGACATGATGGACCGCGACCCAGACTTGCCGCTGCAGACCCACTTGGCCGAAAACCCTGCAGAGGTTGACTTTGCACTGTGTAAGCCAGGATCCGTCTCTACCTCGGCTCTTTGTAACATACTGACTTTGCTGGGCGCGTGAAGCTCTATATCCCGGCATCGAGTCTTACACAGCCGCCTACGATCGCTTCCGCCTCCTCCGGAGAAACACCGTGCTCGCGCACTGCGTCTTTCTCTCCTCTTGCGAGCTCGACTTGATCAAAGCGCGAGAGTCCGGCATCTCGCACTGCGCGAATAGCAATTTCAATCTCAGATCAGGCCTCGCTCGCGTTGCCGATATGCTCGACAAGGGCATCAAGGTCTCTCTCGGAACCGATAACAGCGGCGGAACCGCCATCGGAATTCTCAGTGCACTGTGAGTCGGTCAGGTTCCTGCCTCTTCCATCAGGCGATGCTGACGTGCCGAGCGAGTAGCCGTTCCGCCTCGACTGCGTCGAAAACCATCATCTTTCACGAACGCGAGAAGAAGCGAGAGCCTGCTGCCTCGTCCGATACTTCGGTCGTCAACACCGACGGCATCTCGCGACCCCTCGGCTTCTTCGCGCAGTCGCACCTGTCAGTCGAGACGCTATTCTACCTCGCGACCGTTGGCGGCGCGCAGGTGTGCAACCTAGAGGATCGGATTGGCAACTTCGTCGTCGGCAAGGAATTCGATGCCCTGCTCGTCCAGACTGGCCAGAAGTCGGTCGTGCCCGCAGCGCACGGTGGGGCTTCGATCGAGGACGAGCTCGAGAAGGCTCTTGCCGGGGGCGAGTCAGTGCTCGCGAACGGTGTGGAGAACCCCGCTCTCATGCTTGAACCGGACGAGGGCATCGAGCGGGTCTTTGAGAAGTTCCTCTTCACCGTGCGTCATTCCACTTGTCAACTGCGGCAAGGCAGGAATGCGACTGACCAGCTCGACTATTCTCAGGGCGACGACCGTAACCTCCGAGCAGTATTTGTGCGCGGACGGCAGATCGGTGGGCGCGAGATCTTGTAGATTGCCTCAAGAAACTGGAGATGAGATCCGACATTCCGAGCGCCGAGTGCCAACAAGCAATCGGGTCATGCGAGTTATGATGCAATGCGCGAGATGGTAGTGGGGACAACAAAGCTACGGACGCTTATTCATATGGCAGGACTGGGCTTCTCAACGTTTGAGCATGCTCGCGGTGGGTGCAGGCGGTCGTCCGTTCGGGGCGGACGGGTACGCTTGAGTGTTCGCCGGGTTCGATGGCTGCGAGTACTGTTGTCCCGCCGGTGGGGTATAGTATTGTCCCTGATAGCCTCCTTGAGCCTCTGGAGTGGTCGCCGCTTCTGCTGCCCGAGCCGCCGCCGCGGCTGCTTCCGCTTCGCGCTTGGCCTGCTCGGCCCGTGCCGCCTGTCGCGCCTTCCAAGCCTTCCGGATCCGTCCGGCATGCGCGACAAGCTGCTCAGCCTCGACGCCATGCTGGATACTCTTGATGATGCTCTGGACGACCGACTTGTAGTTGCCTTCGAATTTGTCGTCCCGGAATCGGAGCATCTTCCAAGTCGAGCGGGACGGATCCCAGACGACCTCGACGACACGGTCGTCGTACTGTTCGCCGGAAGCTTTCCATCTGGCGGGGAGTGCCGCGTGAGTATACTTGTTGATTGCGAGGACAGGTAAAGCCGGAAAACACGGAACGACTTACTCCTCCCAGGTATCATCGTCGACGTCCATCACATCGTAATAGTGATTCCCTTCATGGCCATGGTTCATCATGAGCATGAACATTGGCTTGGCGAAAAAGTCGGGTTCGCCAGGCTGGTCGGCGCGAGGGGGGAATTTGAGCTGGAGGAGAAAGTCGATCGAGTTCTCGGACGGCGGCTTCCATTTGAGGCTGGCCGTTGCAGAAAGCGTCAGCGGGAGACTCTGGAGCAGAGAAAAGACATCCTCGATGCATACATCTTGCGATCTGTTCCAGGCGTATAGGGCGCTTCGGCGGAGGTGAAGATCAAGCCGTCGTTGCCGTGAAGCAGTTTTGGCACATGGTCTCGGAAGACCGCTTCGATGCCGTACGAGAGCTCTTGCTTCTTCAGGACGACTCTGCGGTCGAGATTGCTATTGTCAGCGAGAGGCGATGCGGCAAGAAGCGCCCCCGCGGAGCTCAAACTCACTCGAATGGCTGCTGTTGTCGGACCTCAGGCGGGAGCTTGGCAAGTTGCTTCTGATGGGGCTTGACCACGTAGCTGCCGAGCCGCTGCAAAAGACCGATAGCCGTCAGTCAAGGTCAAGGGATCAATCAGCAACGAGATCGTACTCACGCCGTAGCGTTTTTCGAGCGGCCGATGCATAACGTTTTCTGAATCGAGGACGAGGAGATCAAACACTAGAAGACGCGGGATATGCTGTAGGTGGAACGGGCAGGGAGGTCAGCCGCTCAAGTACGCCTCCAGCGATTGCCGAGTTTGCGCTCATGCCGCACCTGCCCAGTCGCGGGGTCGACATCGATGACGAACTCGCCGTCGAGGACAGTGTTCGAGTGGTTGTACTCCTCGCCGTCCTGATGCGGGAACGTGAGCCAGTAGTTCTGGTAGATGTCGTTTTTCCGGTCGATCTGCGTAAAGCCCCCCAGATTCCTTCAGCTTGTCTCGCCCGGCGGTTCGCGGGAGCTGATCCTGAGCAAATTACGCACGAGGTAGACTTCTTGGCCGAAGCCAGTCGCGACAATGAGCACCAGGACCCGCACTCCGTCCGATTTCTCGCACACCCAGAAACTGTCAAGCGAGCGTGTCAGCCACTTCGCGCGCGCGACTTCAAGTGGAAACCGATAGCCAGCAACTCACTCTTCCTGTTCGAGCACCTTGAGCGATTCAAGGTCGAAACTGATCGGTTGACTGCCCGGGAACCTGCGGAAAAAACCGAAGCGTGAGCCGACAACGGCATGTCTACAGCGAAGGCCACGACTGCACAGCAGCACAGAACTGCAGACTCACCTCGTCGTCCCGCTGATCCCGCACAGCTCGTTTAAATGACCCCGAAGCGTCCAGTACTTCTCAACGTCGATGTCGGCGACTCGATCGCCCGGCAAGCCCTCCGGAACGGGCAAGTCGTGCCGTCTCGGTGGATGCAGCGCCGGGTTATACATAAAGCCGGGAGGTAGATTCGATCCTGGCGGGGCTGCATGAGACGACGGGGCGGAAGGAGCGGAAGAGGAAGAAGAGGCGGCATGTGAAAAAGTCGAGGGAGGCGGAACGGTCGCTCCGGTCGGTTTCGGCGGGAGGGAGCTCGGCGTCGGGCGTGAAGGCAGAGGATGACTTGGCGGCACGGACCCGCTTGCCGTGGACGGAGCTGCAGCCTCGGCGATCGCAGGTGGGGTACTTTGCGTTCGCTCGTCTTGCTCGGCGCCTTGGATTGCGTCTTGCTGTAGTAGCTGTTCGCCCTGCCCTCCGTAACCGTTGCGTTCCGACTGCGCTTCCTCGGCAGCTGTGCCCGCCTGGTAGTAAGCGCCATCGAGCCCGTTTGAATCGAGACGAGAAGCGTCTGGCGTCGGTTCTGCTCCCTCGGGCAAGGCGAGCTCCTCCGGTTCGTCGTAATCTTCGTCATAGCCAGCGGGCAGGTTCGGCGATTGGACCATCGTGGCCCGCCGAGAGTACCGGAATGATGGAGAGGAAATCAAGGGAAATTGAAAGTCGGCCGGTCGTTTTTCGCTCCGGCTTCGCTCGGAACCGGATTGCGGGCGAGCACACAGACTGTCTACGGAGAGCTCGGCAGCGGACAATGAACGGCGGACTCGAGAGCGCGCCTCGGTGAAGATGTCTCTCCAAAGTGCGGCAGACTCGGGTCAGCTGAATCGTCGAAGCAGAGGGGTATTACAATCTGGTTACAATGGAAACGGAAAGCGACGGCGACGTGACACCTTCAAGCGAGAGAACAAGGGGGAGGGGAAGGGGAGGGAAGCGAAAAGAGACGGGGGGACGTGACGAGGAACCGAGAAAGACCTGGTACGGACGCGCACGCCGCTCGAACCGGAACGGCAGACAACGCAAAGCAGCTCTTTAGAACAAAGAGCCGTTTACTGCGTAGAGGAGAGGCCGAGATGGTCAGAGCTAGGATACGAGAGGATAGAGCGCTCAGCACAAGAGACTCACGCGGTCCTCTGCCCACTCGTTCTCCTTCTTGATCTGGGCCTCCTCCTCGGGCGTAAAGTCGTTGACAATGTTGAAGCTGTGGGACACGATCCGTGACAGTCGTAAGCGAGCTTGTCCGAAGCAACGAAAGCGAAAGCGAGGACAAGACGGACAGCTTGCGGATCTCTTCAGGCTGCTTGCCCTTGATCATGTTGGCGACCGTCTTGCATCCGACGTCACTGCGGGTCGGATCACCAGTGACGAGTCAGTACGGGTCTGTGTGCACCCGAGGAAAGAACTGCAAGACGGACAGCAGAGGCTTGATGTCGAGGTAGTTGGCGGCGAGAATAATCTCGAAGAGCATCTCCTGGTCGACCTGGATGAACTTGGCGTCCCAGTCCGAGATCTCGGTCGTCTTGCGGCGCGTGTCGTCCTGGTCCTCGGCGAGCGGTTCCGGGTCCTTCTTGTGGTGCTCGCACCACTCGAGGACCTTCTTCAGGACATTGGCCGAGACGTTGGGCAACGGGATCGCCTGGTCCGACTCGCCGACATCTGTTTTCGTTCACGGAAGGCAGGTCGGGCGTGTCAGCAGACTTCTCTTATTGTCTGTCCATGACGGAACGGCATCGACCGGCGGCGAGCGCGGGCGAGACCCGTTGTCCGAGACGAGGCGAGACGAGAGGGACCGGTGACTTGCCCTCGAGCATGTTCTTGATGAGGACCGAGCGGACCGCGACATCGTTCTCGACCTCGAACTCTTCGCCCTCACTGGTCGAGAGCTTGACCTTGGCGGGACTGTCGGGTCGCGCGTCCGTCACGGTCGAGTGGGCGACAACGAGGGGGACGAGGGGGAGAGGGGAGGGGAACGAAGGTCAGCGATCCAGTTTGACATTCCGCGTGACGCGTCTGTGAGGCGACGAGGGTGGAGCTGGCGAGACTCACGCAGCAGCAGCCATTGTGTGGTATGCTCGTAGAGGCAGGGGGTGGGAGAAGAGGGAGGGCAGAGAGTAAATGGGCCAAAGTGGAGCGACGCGTCGAGGCGAGGCGGTGCTACAGTAATTAGACTATTCCAATTACTTTGTATTCCCTCTGTTTGTATGTGTCGGGGGTTCAAGTTGCCGCTGCCGTCATCGTATAGTCTCCATCACTGTAGCCGCTCACAGCTGCTCGAGCAGAGTCACTGGAAGTACACGACTCTGCCATACGCTTCAAGAAGTGCTAAGTCCCGAGGCAACTGCTCCTCCGACATCGCTTCCTCCCCACTTTGGGACGCTGCAACTTGGGACCGCCTGGCTGCACGAGCAAACTTCAAGATGGTCAGGCGTGCAGCCGACCGCCAGTTCTCGACCGGGTCGCAAGCCGAGGCGTTTCGGCAAGGCGGCGGGGCAGCAGCTTTCCGTCCGTCTTCAGTTCCCTTTGCTTCTCTCTCGAATGCCTCCTCTGCACCGTGCTGACTCGGTCTTGATGCTTTGCGGAGACAGGCGTGAGACCCGACGGAAGTATGGCTCCGTCGCAAGCTGTCGGAACGGGATGGGGAGGCGGCGTCATTGCCGAATCCGTCGTCGCGAACCAGGACAAGGAGTGCATCGTCACGGACGAGACGACCGCCGACAAGCACAAGAAGCAGGTCGTCAACCCGGCGAGGATGTTAAAGTCCCACATCCTCAGGCAGGAGAAGCTCAACGCGGCGGCGGCGGCTGCTGCTGCGGCTGGATCGGGCGACTCGACTCAACCCGGTTCTTTGGCTGCCGTCAACGGTACGACGTCGGTCGGACAAGCTTCGACGTCAAATGGCTCGACCAGTCAACCTTCTGTCTCGAAACATGCCCCTCCGGCGCCTCCCCGCTATCCGAGCCAATCGAGTCCGGCCGCGGCGCAACCACCGCAGCGCGATCGGATGCCGATGCCTGCTCCACCCGTTCCGTCGACGAGCTCTGCAGGCTGGTCGCGCATATCAGCAGACGCACCTCGTCCACCAGTCGAACACGGATCCGCTTGGAAGGACTACGTCGGCGGGCTGCCGTCCGATACGGTCCAGGTCAGTGATTTGCGCCGGTCCCCTCATCGCGCCTTGCACAGATGCGCTGCATCCCTCATCACGCCATGCACTCCATTACTGACGCCTTCTTGACCGCCCCGCACGCCTTTCTTCCTCACCCACCCTCGGACCCTTTGGACACCCTCTGGCGACAGCCGATTGGCCACTGGGCTCAAGGCCGATCCGAATTCGCCGCAAAGAACAAGTTTTCGGCACCTCCTCTACGCACTGCTGGCTACGGTAACTCGGCACCGCCTTCGATGCCGCCGAGTCGTGTGCAGCCCGTCAATAACCAGCAACGCTCGTCCTTCGTCGGTCCTTCCAAAGTCGCCGGGATCGCTTCGCGATCGACAGCGGCACAGTCAACACCGCCCATTAGCGCGGCCGGGTCGTCCAAAATCCCATCGTCGTCAGTACCGGCGGCGGCGGCGACGGCGGCGACGACCACGCCGAGGGCCCGTCCGGCAGCTTCCAACGAGACCCACTTGTCGAGGTGGGCGACGCCCGCTCCGACGGCCCCGACGCCGTCGCCTCCAGCGCCGACTCGACCGGCTGCTGGAGCTGCCGAGCTGAAGGCCGAGGCCGCAGCAGGACGTTCCGCTCAAACGCAACAGCCTGCGCCCACGAAGGCCGAGGAAGTCCAGCCGGTCCAACAGATACACGTCAACGGTACAGCGTCCCGTCGACTCGAAGCGAACGCGTCTAAGGTAGTGACGGAAGCAATACCGCCCGAGCCAACGCGGGCGACTACCACGCAGAAGCTGGCGGCGCTTGCGAAAGCGTCGAATCAAGGCGCCTCATCCCGATTGGATTCCACCTCGCCGGCCCCGGGGACGACGCTCGAAGCGGCCGAACAACCTGCAGCGAAAGCTCCGGATGCGGCCTCTCCTGCAGCAGTGCCGCCGCCAAGCGCCGCTTCATTCCAGCTTAACGGGGCTGCAGCCGACTTTAAGATGCCGGAACGCAAGCCTTATCAAGAGCCAGAATGGGCGCCCAAGGTCAGCCACCTGCTCGTCATTCCCGTCGCGCACCCTGCGGGTCATTCCGGAACGCTAGGCAGTGCACGAAGCTGACGCCCTCTCCACGTGCACCCGCTGCACACAACTCCCCTCTCCTTCGCTCGCCTTGCCATCCAGCCGCAGGAGCGCGCCAACGCCAACGGTATGGAGGAGCAAATGGATAAGCTGTCCATCTCAACGCCTGTCCAGCAGAAGCGCCGCGAAGAGGTGAGGAACGCTTTTACTGCGCCGTCCTCCGACAGGATGAACAGGTAGGTTGCACTTTGATGAACTGATCGTTCCTATCGACTGCGACCCTTTGCAGACCCGTGCGAATCGCTCGCCGCGACGATCGCCGTTCCTGCCCCCAGCTGACCGGGCCAGGCTCGCTTCGGGCGGAACGCAAAGGGTGAGTGTGCCACTTGTAGCCATTGACCGGTCATTTTCCAGCACGCCAGGAATGGCGCAGCTGAGCGAATGTGCTGATTCGTTTGTGTTGTCGACAGGCGAAAAAATCGCCCGAGGAGATCGAGGAGCTCATGGCCCGCATGAAGCTCAAGAACGAGGAAACGCGCAAGCAGGTCCAGGTAGGCTTCTGATCCGCTCATCGCTGCGGCTCGAGGATGGGCTCAAGCTGACTGCGCTCGACTCCAAACCCTATTTAGGCGGCTGAGAAGGATCGAGCCGCTTACGAAGCGAGCCAGGCCGAACGTGGCGAGCGGTCCAGCGCCCTCCAGCGCCGGATCGACGAGGAAAGAGCTCGTCTGGAAGCCGAACGCGTATCCGCCGCCGAGGAAGAAAAGGCAAAGCAGGCGCGAACGCAGGCGGTAAGTCTTGGCAGCCCAAAGGCTCTATCATGGGCCTCCTCCTCTGGACTGTATTGCACTCGAGACATAGGAAGATCGCTGACTCAGCCGAGCTTTCGATAGATCCAGAAGTCGATCAACGAAGAACGCGCCAAGACGGCGGCCGCCAAACTTGCCGCCAAGTCGGGTCGCGCTTGGGACGTCGGCAAGGGTACTTCTGGTGACGGAGGCGTCCCAACTCCTGCACCTGCGACATCGTATCCGTCCATCGAAGCCGGAGCGCGAGAAGCGAGGCGTCAGGCAGAAGAGGCCCGTGAGCGCGTCTCGAGACCTGCTGTGCAGGAGCAGGTGGGCCACGCCATCTCGGAGGAGGAAGCTGAGCGCATCCGCCGTCGCGACGGTGTCAGAGGTGATGACGGAGGGTGGGAAACCGTCGTCCACCACGAAGGATCGGGGCGAGCGGAGACTGTCATCCGGTGACCCCGACGACGTTCTGTTACCCGCTCTGTTGTGTATGTCAAGTCGCTGCCTATCCTTCCTTCGGGAGAGCATCGAGCTGACTCTTCGCCTAACGGGCAGTCGACGCTGATGTAGCCTGGTACCTTACTACGCACATTCGCTTTGATCGCTGCATTTCATTCGCGATCCATTCGACGAGAGGACGATTACCCGTGCTCGCAAACCGACGTTTCCGGATTCGGCCTCTTGCATGTCATTGAGTGCTTGCATTCATGAGCAATCGAGTCTGATCCGAGCGGCACACTAAGCACGACTGCGCTTCTCTTCGTGAAAAGTCTTTCGCCTTTGCGGCTGTTCTCACCAGGCTGTAGCGCTCGTCGCCGTGCGGCGAGGACATGATTCCGTTCGTGGACATCATGCCTAAGTATTAGATCGTACGAAATTGGAAGTCCTCGGGCTGAAATGTCGTCAAGAGTCGGGCGCGCGCTCTGAGGAAAAGGCGGCCCGCCGCTTCTCTCCTCTCGCTTTCCCCTTTCACGACGCGCGCAGTCGCTCTATGGCGTCCGAGCCGCCTCCGCCTCCACGTCAGCCGCATCACTTCTCGACTAGCCCATGCTGTGGCTCTTCATCGCCGCCTAGGACGGCACTCCGGCGGTCCAAGACGGTCGCGAATCCCGAATCACCGCTGAGATGGCGACGGGAACCGCTTGTCGATGTGACCAACCTCGTCCTCGGTCGCGCCGGACGCGAATGGACTCCAAGGCTACAGGTAAGTCCGCGGGGTCCTACTGCGATTCGCATAGGCGTCAGTCGCCGAGACGCGTCTTGGACTGGCCAATTTCCGCGAGTCGCGACGCGTGCGGGACTTTTTTCTTTCGACCTCGAGATGGCGAAAGCACGCGACGCAGGGCCTCCGAGCGAAAAGCCGATACGGCGGACGCTCAAGGTGGATGTATGGATGGCTGTGAGGGCGCGCGAGGGCAATCGCAACGATACGCGACGAGGACGGGGTCTTCGTCGACCGCGAATATCAAAACAAGAGAGCTCCTCGAATCCGACGCGTCGGTCGATGCAACGCTCGCTAACGTATCGGACCCAACTGGCTTACGGCGCTACAACATGAGCACGTCGTCATGAGTGAAAGTGGTCCTGATTACGGTGTGCTGTCTGCAGCGTTTGCCAAGTCTCGAGCCGTCGCTGCGCGATGACCTCGAGTCCGATGTTCTCGGCACCCCAACCCGCACCGTCACTCGCATCCTTCCCTTGCGCCGCACTCGCTCAGCTATCCCCCAGCCCCACGTTGAAGCTGTGAACGCGTCTCCCTCTCCGGCACGTGCGAGCGAAGCGATCCCCGCTCTGGCGCACGATGGACTCGCCTCCCCGTCTTCTCCGGCCGATCGCGACCTTCGGCTGTCCACGAGACCGGCGGTCGTACAGCAACCTTCGACGAGGCGATCTGCGCGCGTGATAGGCGAAGGCGGCGGAGGGAGTACGGCGCCTGCGCCTCCGCGGCGTTCGACCCCGCTCGGGCGCCGTCGCACCTTCAATGGTCTCGAAACGCTCGCTGTTGTCAGAGAGGACGTCGCAGAGGCTGCGCCTTCGCGTCCGACGACGCCCTTGACGAGGAGCCGCAGTGAAGCCGGTATCGACGCGAGCGGAGGCGTCTCGTTGCCGAATTCGCCCCAGGGCTCCGAACAAGCTAGCAGGCGGCTTCGTCGGCGCCGAACGTCCGACGACGCAGCTTTGTCGCCGAGCACATCATTATCTGGTTCTCTGCAGACTCGGTCGAGCTCACGTAAAGGGTTGCGCTGATGCGGCACACCCTCCTTCTCGCTTCTCCATACCATGTGCGTACCCCGAATCCACCGCACGCGATCGCGTCAAATCGTCACTAAGACACTGTGCGGGCGCAGATCGCAACAAGTATACCCGTCTCGCTCGTTCCTGTCTATCCCTTCACTCTGTCGTACGAATATCCGCCGACCCTCTGAGTGTAGGGTCTGCACGTTCTCCGCTTGCCTCTCTCGCTTTATGCATCGCCGACTGCCATTTCTCGATCAGATCAAACGAGATGCTGCAAATGTGAGGTGTGCGGTACACTACTGATGTTTTCAGTTTCAGAAGGCGAGAGCGAGGGAGAGAACCGGAGAACGGAAGTTGTCCGGACTCTTTTTAAACACAAGAGTGGTGGATGAGAGGATAAGATGAAAGAGGATCGTAGCGCGCGCTGTAAAGGGGAAGTAGAAGGGAGAAGTCGGAAGTAACGTCCGGGCCACTCTGCAGCAGCGAGGGGAAGGTGGAGGCGAGTGAAACGAATACGATGGCTAGAGCACGACAGCGAGTTTGCCGGCCGCACACGAGTATCGATTAGGCGAGGATGTGTGCACGAGAAAGGTGACCCGGAATGACAAACGACGACGACGGTAGACGGAGGGGGGAAGGTGGATTTTTCAGCGCTGCGTGGATCTGGCGGAGGGCGGGCAGCTTAGAAGAAGCGCGAGTTGGCGGTGTCAAAGTCCTTGGCGTTCGAGCCGTAGGCACTTCCGTAAGGCGAAGCCTGAGCCTGCTGCTGCTGAGCCTGCTGGCCCTGCTGCGGCTGCTGGCTGTACGGAGACGAGGCGCCGTACTGAGGGTAGCCGGCGCGGGCGGCCGAGTTGGCAGCCATGGCGGGGGAAGCGCCCGGACGCTGCTGCTGACCTTGCTGCTGCTGCGGCTGCTGGACCTGCTGCTGGCCAGTCTGCTGCTGCGGGGCGGCGGGGCTCGAAGCGCCGTAGCCGTACGGGTAGCCTTGGAGCGCCGAGAAGTTGGGCGGGACCTGCTGCGGGAACTGGTTGAACCCGTAGTACGCGCCGTACGGGTTGTACGCGGCGGCGTAAGGGTTGTAGAAGTTCTGCTGGTGCGGCATCTGCTGCTGCGACTGGGCCGGCTGCGACTGCTGCGATCCCTGCTGACCGACCTGGGCGGGCGAAGCCGAGTCTTCGGGGCGAGTCGGCATCGGCGACGGAGCCTGGTAGCCCGAACCCGGCGTCGAGAGTTGGCCGTAAGCGTCGTAGAAGCCCTGCAGGAGGTTCGGGAACGAGTTGCATCAGTATTGAGTAGGCCTCGCCGGTTTGCCGCGACCACATACCATCGAGCGCATCGAGTCCTGGCCGTAAAGGCTCGAGTAGTCGGTCGCCTGCGAGCCGAACGGCTGGCCGGGCGCCTGCTGCTGCGGGACCGAGTTGAATGCGGCGTACGGGCTCTGAGCCGCCTGCTGGGGCTGCTGGTGGCTCGGCGCCGGCGAGTGCGAGTGAGCGCCCGGGTGCTGGAAGTACGGCGACGAGACAGCCTGGGTCTGGTCGGCGGGCTTGTTGAACTGGCCGTACGAAGACTCGTCGTGCTGCTGACCCTGCTGCTGCTGCTGCTGGGGCGCGGCCTGCTGTTGCTGCTGCTGCGGCTGCTGGCCGTACGGCGACGGCATGCCCGGGTAGCGCTGGAACGGCGAGGCGGACGAGGCCGGCTGCTGGCTCTGGAAGAGCTGGTGCGACGGCTGAGCGAACGCGTTCTGGGCCGACTGGTCGTGCTGCTGCGGCTGCTGCTGCTGGAAGCCCTGGTACGACGAGTGCTGCTGCTGCTGGTACTGCTGCTGCGGCTGGAACGGCTGCTGCTGCTGGTACTGCTGGTGGAGCTGCTGCTGCTGGAGTGGCGCGCCCATCTGCGGCAAGCCCGGGGCCGAGTTCTGCTCGAGCGGCTGCTGCTGCTGCTGCTGCTGGTACGGCTGCTGCTGCTGCTGCTCCTGCTGCTGAGTCTGCTGCGGTTGCTGCTGCTGCTGCTGAGCCTGCTGTTGCTGCGGCTGCTGCTCCTGCGACGGAGCAGATCCGAACGACGGCTTCGAGCCATCAAAGAGGTCGAGCGAGCCGAACTGGACGCCGACGCGGTCGACAGCGGCCGAACCCGGAAGGACGACAGCCTCCTGCTGAGCGCGCTTGGCCGGGAGGCCAGGCGGGGCAGCACCAGAGTACTTGTCTTGCTGAGACGCGGCGGGGGCGCCCGACTGCTGCTGCTGTTGCGCAGCGGCAGACGAGTTCACGTCGATCGGGCCGGCAGTCGCAATGTCGTGCGGCGGGAGGTGCGACTCGATCTCGCGCTTGTCAGCGACAGCCGGAGCCTGCTGGTTCGCGGCGACGATCGAATCAGCCCAACCCTCACCAACGGCGAGAGGAGCCGGCGACGGCGCAGCGGCGGCAGCGGCGGCAGCGGCCGGAGTCGAGCCCCACGGGTCGTACGAAGGAGTCGACTGGGTGTTGGTCGAAGCGGGGGCGGCCGACTCGGTCGCAGACGCGGACGGAGTCGGGAGGGAGATGGTAGGGTTGGACGGCGCGGCAGTCTCCTCGAGAACCGGAGCGGTAGTCGGGGCAGAAACCGGTTCCGGCGCAGCAGCCTCGGTGGCGGCCGGAGTCTCCTGGGAAACGGTCGGCTGAACCGGGGCGACGACGGGGACCGGAGGCGGGAGAGACTGCGGCTTGGGCGGCGAAGCGGGCCTGGCGATCTGAGCCCACGACATCTTGGTGCCCGGAACGATCGTGCGACTCGCAGCCTTTTGCGGAGCAGCGGGGCGCGACTCTTCCGCGGCGGGAACAGCCTCGGACGCAGCCTCATTCTCCTTGGGCGTCTCGTCTGCCCAGGTCGCCGGAGTGCTCGACGACGTCGCCTCCTCGGTCGCAGGGGCCGCCTGCGGCGCAGTCTCGGCGCCACCGAGCGGCTTGGCCCACGCGCCGGCCGGAGTCGGCGCATTGACGAACGAAGCCGGAGTCGACGAGTTGACGTCTTCCGCCTTGTCTCCCTCGGCCGCTGCGCCGTTGACCTTTGCGCCAGCGGGTGCGACCGCAGCCGAAGTTCCCGGAGCAGCGCGCGGCGCGCCGTTGACACCGATCAAGCCACCCCGTCCTCCTCGTCCGCCGCGAATGCCACCACGTCCGCCGCGCGCACCCTCTATCAGGAACGACCGAGTGATCTCGAGTCAGTCCTGCATGTCTCCATGCCGTACCACGGGGGTCAGAGCGGAAAGACGCACCGAAACCACCACGACCGCGACCGGCAAACCCGCCGCGCTGCGACGGAATCTGAACGGGCACAGGAGGAGCGACCGCCGCCTTTTCGACCTTCTTGTCCTTCTTGGTCTTGACAGCTCCCCACTGCTGCGCGAGACCTGCCAACGTCGTTGCAGTTACGAGTCAGTTGCTCGCTCGATTCGCCTAGCTACGTCGGAGTCGCCGCGTCTTTTTTGACTGGGTCGAGGCGGAAGGCGGTGCAACTACCTCGACCGGGTCGAACAACCGTACAGACCGCCTCTGAGAGCAAGTGAAACGACTGGTAGGGACTGACCTTCTGACATCCTGACGATCGCGACCTCGACATCGCCGTTCGCCTCGTGGATCGCGTACAGAATGTCTTCGTCGGTCCAGTCGGGGAAGAGCTCCTTGGCGGTGACAAGCTTGGACTGGTACTTTGAGCGCAGTTGGCGCACTTCCTCTGATTCACCTGCAGTCATAGTATTCGTTTCGAGTCAGTCGAGCAGTCCCAGAGGGGCGTAGAAGACGCCAAGTGGACGGGCGGGGAGGAGCGGCCCTTTGCCAGGCGAGACTGACCTTCGAGGTCGCGTGTGCCGGCGTTGCTGACGGCACCACCGCGCGCGCGCCGTTGCTGAGGGCGGCCAGTACCGCGAGAGATTGTCGCCATTAGAGTGTCACAGAAAGGGGGTCACAGCGGGGTTGTCAAGAAGGTACAGAGGTCTAGAGGCGTGCACAACCTCGCCAGGTCGGCGTCCTCTGAAGCGGAACTCGCGGCCGAGGCCCTTGTCGCGCCATTAGTCGGCGGGGAATTTTCCACAACAATACTATTTCTTGATTACTATTCTCGCAAAGTGATCACCCCCGAGAGTTGCAAGTGGCTCTACGACACGACTTTGAGATAGTTCACAAGCGCTAGTCACTCTCTTCCTCGCTGTCATCATCGTCTTCGTCATCGTCGTCTTGGATCGCCTCGAGGAAAGGCCGACTGGCGGCCCACAATTTCCGCCCTTCGTCGCCGCCGACCTTTCGTGCGTCGACCGATTTGTACCACGCAAAGACGGCGTCGTCGCTGACGACGTCGTTCTCGTAAAAGCCCTTGAGGACGCGGAGCCACATGCGGACGTCGCCCGGTGCGACGCCCGAATCGGCGTCGCCGGCCGCGACAAACTCTTGCGCGCGCAGGACGCAATCGACCATCGCGTCGTCTTGGTCGCCCGTCAGACTCGCAATCAGGCCGCCCCATCGGTCGAGCGTGTCGGCGGCTCCCGCTGCTCCGCCCGCCCGCCGCAGCACGTACGGGACCACTACGGCGCGGACCTCGTTTAGCGGGACGTTGCTCGCCATCCGAAGCGTCTTGAGTTCGATCGAGGCATTGTCGACCGTGTGTCCTTCGGCAAAGGACCGGTCGAGCGAGTGGATGCACTCGGTCGTGAACTCGGACTGTTTCCGACCCGAGCCCGACGACTCTGGCTGGAGCGCGTCGAGTCCGGCGATGGCGGGACCGGCGTCCGACGTATAGCCGCCGGCTTCGTCGTCCGTCATCGAGTCGTCCGAGTCGAGGGTGCCGTCCGAACCGTCGCGCGACAGGCTCGACAGCGATGACGCCGACGCAACTCGACGGGCTCTGCTCGGCCGTGCACCTGCAGATTACGGCCGTTAGTTTCAGCGCTTATGTGAAGGCTCGGGCGATGTATGGCTCACCGAGACGAGTCATATTCAGGTTACGCGGGTCGACCGCATCCTCATCATCGCTGTCGTCCTCTTCAGATTGCTGATCCTCCGCAGGCCAGAGGTAGCCCTGTGCACCTTGCCCGACTGTAAACGCCAGGTAGCTTACAATCAGTACGCAATCGCTCGCTTACTGGGTCCTGAAAGGACACCGGACTCACGCGTACTGCTGCGTACGTCGAATTCGTCGCCGTCGTACTCCTCGAGCGATACTCGGCACCCTTGCAGGCGCGCGCCCTCGCCGATGACCGCGCCGGCGGCGATCAAGCACCCGTGCTCGATGACGGCGCCGGCGGCGATCCGCACGCCTTCGCCAACGACACTGTCGCGAACAACGGCACCGTCGCCGAGCACCGCGCCCTCAAAAACGTACGAGTTGACGACCTGGCAAGAAGAGCCGGTCTGCACGCTCGAGCCGAGGACCGAGTGCGAGATGTACGTGTTCGGTCCGATGCGGGAAGCGGATCCGATCAATGAGGTCGAGGAGATCTTGCATGTTCTGCGCAAAGCCGGCACGGTCAGTGCCAGGCATGCACCACCTGGCGTAGCTAGCAAGAGCTCACCGTGACAAGTCGACATCTTGGCCGTAGTACACGCGAGCCCGGCGCTGTTCGTAGCGGGACGAGCGGTCGGGCATGTTCTCGTCCGGCGCAAGCGGGTAGGCCTTCCGCGCCAGGATCGCTTTGCTCATAGCATCGTAAGACTTGGTGTTTGAGACGGCAAACGCCCAATCAGGTGCTCGCGGCGCGCTGATCGAAGAACCCGGATCGGACTCGAGGACGGTGCAGCAGATTGTCTTGCCGAGCAGGTCGGAAGTGAGGAGGCCGTTCACAAAGTCGGGGTAGAAGAATTGGTAGTCAAAGTTCTCGGTGAACAGGGGCGCAACCTGACGAATGCTGCTGTCAGTGGGTAGTCAGGGGAAGCTGCAGACAATGGAGGACTGACTTCGGAACTGCAAATGACGGCTCCCACTGCCTCAAGATCGGACCGGCTGTGCAGCTCCGTTCCGCCGACGAAAGCTTCGCGAGGGACCGTGAATTTGCGCATTCCCGGGTACAGCGAAGACTGCTCATAGTGGAGAAGCTGGTCATTGGCGCCGAGAGTGTGGATGGCGCAAGTAGAATGAGTCCTGCGAGCGGAAACCTCGTGAGCGCGCCATCCTCATTGGCACGACACGTGTGTAGCGCACTGCTTCGAGATCGGTCGCACGATGCAGCTCATCGAGAGGTAGGGATCCTGGATTCGGCGGCTGGTGAACTCGTCGACCTTTTCCTTCAGGTTGACGTTTCCGACATAACCCGCCTGGACGACGAGATAGTCTGCCGGAGCGAGGATCTGTAGCGAGTCGACCTCGCGCAGAACGTCGCCGGGCGTGTGCGCCTTGGTGGGACGGACGGTGATGGACATCTCCGCTCCCGGTGACACGAAGGAAGACGACCTGCGGACAAGTTGGGGCTGAGTGTCTCGACGCTATCCGGTGCGCGCGACGCCGGTGACTCACGCGAGCCAGTCTCGTACATGCTCGACGCCGTCGTGCACGAAAAGGAAAGCCTGCTCGACGCCAGATGCCGATAGAGATTCGAGCGTCCACGCCAGGAGAGGGACATTCAGGAGCGGCAGTAGACACTGCAGGTCGCGCACGGGTCAGCTTCGCCCGTCCTCGCACCTCTTTGCCGCAGTCCGAGTCGTGCAGCGCGCGGGAAACCCTGAAGTCATGGTGAAGAGCTCCACCGCGAGACTTTTCGCCAGACTCGAGAGAGTCATGGACTCACCCAAGGACGTTGTTCGCCGCCGACCTCGAGGTCATCATACTCTTCGTCTTCTGTCCGTTTGCGCCGCACGAGCGGTCCCCAGCGCTGTTCGTCGCCCCAGCCATCGCAGACGACAATCGCCTGGAACGGATGTTCTGTCTTGGTGTCTTCAGTCTTTGAGCTTTTTGACGCCATGGGAGCCGCCAGAAGAGGACACTCGACGGGAGGGCCGACCGATTGCGTACGGACACACTCAGGAGCGACGACTGCTGCTCCAAAAAGGCCGTGATCGCTCTCAACGTTCTGAACGGGAAACCTCTCTGAACAAACAAAATTGCGCGAATCGTAATGCGACAAATATGAGAACGCGCTAAGTTGCTGCGGGGCCTTCAAACTGTCCGCTCTTGTCCCTCATCCGATCTTGCTCCGCCTTCATTTCCCTCCGTTCTCGCTTTGTCGGTCGTACTGGCCGGAACACCTCCAGAAGGCCGATCGGACCCTCGACCGCATTGGCCTCGGCGGCCGCCCGGAAGGCGGCTTCGAAGGGGGTGTCCTTCTTGACCCGAATGTCGGGCCAACGTTCGATCCTCCGCTCATAGAGCCATCTCGTCGAAGCCTTCGGGAACGGCTTGATCTTCCTGCCGCGAGCTAGGCGGGCTTCGCGAGCGTTCGTGACGGCTTGGTCGATCTCCTTCGCCCAATTCCCGTCCGGATCTGTAGAGGGCGCCCGATGGCTGCACACTCGTTCGAGCCAGGCACCGACTTGTCTCTGCGCGGCTGCGCCGCTGCGGGTAGCTTGGACTGAAGCGAAGACATGGACGCCGTCCGAGAAGAGCTGGTGGGTGATGTCGTTATCGGGATCGGCCAACCGCGCCCGTCGGACGAAGACGATCTGCTCGTCTCGCAATCGCTCACAGCCTCCGGTGTGGATAAGAAGAGGTGGAAAAGAGCGCAAAGCATCGAGCGGCGCGAGCGCAGGGCTGACATAGGGATGGCCGACCTTCTCTCGGAAGTCTTCCGTCGAAGGCGGCCAATCCGGAGAAACATAAAGCCGAGGCGGATGAAGTGGTTCAGTCGGCGCGTCGATGGTCAAGAAGTCGCGGCCCTGCATGTAGCAGGACAGGGCGGGTCAGCGAAAGCAGCGCTTGGGCCGAACAACGTGAGGGGGGAATTGACGTACACGATTCTCCACCCAACTCCCGAAGCTCGTAGTCAGGTCGAGCCAAGGAGACAGAAACATCGCGCTTCCTACTTGAGGGATGTCATTGTCGCGGAGGTACATAAGCAGTTGCACGACGATGCCGCCGCCAGCCGAATCGCCCGATAGGATCACATCGGATGGCGGGATCCCGAGGTCTTCCGTCAGGTAGAAATACGCCGTAAGGGCGTCGAGAAGCGAACCGGGAAAGACCTGCGGGGAGATCCGAGCGTCAGCATGCGTTCGACCCGGAAGGTGAGCGCTAGAAGGGATTGCGCACCGCTTCAGGGGCGAGCCGGTAGTCGATACCTGTAGGCTCGAAGCCATAAGTTTGTCGGGCTAGGAAAGGCTGTACTTGGCAGTGCTTAGACGCACAGAATACGCGACAGCGACTCATCATGGAGACTTGAGCGTTGTACGTCCGATACGTGCGGATATCCTGCACGACGTGCGCGCCGCCGTGCAAGTGCAGGATGACTTGCGGTCGCGGGGGTGGGCCTTCCGGGTCCAGAAGCCATTCCGCGACCGTCCATTCCGCCTGGTCCGAAGCGAGGGGTTCAGCGCCACCGGATGAGCAACAAGAGGGGGGAATGGTCGACGCACTCGGAGGACCCGTTTGCCCGTCTCGGCTTCCGCCGCCTCTTTCAGTACGCCGCCTAGAGCACGCTTCGGGACAATCAGGTCGCGGCTCCAAACGGTCCCGCCACGGGTCTTGTCTGGCTCGACGGCGCTCAGCGGGTCGATGAATCGGACTCGTCGGATTTGACGGATCAGGTCATCGCGCGTCGCGGGCGGATGCTTGGAGAATCGCCGACCGGCAGTAGCGATCATCGCTCGACCGACTTTCGTGGTGATGGAGAGCCCGATGGTCCACGATGGTTCTGGAGCTGCACGCGCGATGTCCGTGAGCGCCGATCTCCGCGAGCGCGCTCTGTTCCGGCAGCGTACGTCCACGTAGTATATGTGAGATAGTCGCTGGGATGGCCTCTCGAGTAGTTACAACCCCGACAATTCTGAGCAAACGGGAAATGATGTCAGCGGCGTGAGCGGCGCGGCCAGTTTGCACGTGCAAATTGCCACAACGGGGCTCCGGCTGACTTACAGCTTGGTCTTGGTATTCGCCTTTGGGTGCACCTCACTTCTGGGGTCAGTTGCGCTAGGCGACATGCTGGCAGCCTTGCAGAATGAACTGTACATAGTGCCGGGGTCGCTCTTCTTTGCGGCGCTTGCGGCGATCTCTCCAACTTTTTTTTTGGCAACGTCGAGTTCGGCTTCCGAAGCGCCTCTCTGCGTTCGGCCAATGATGATCTCGTTCTTCGCGGGTTCGGCAAAGCGTCCAGAAGCGTTCATCGAGAGGCACGATCAACACTTCCTCGGATCCGATGCCCAATAGAGCCGAAGGGATTCCGCGTCTACCCTGCCGCGCAGCCAGCGAGAAGACATTCGGCCTTCCCTCGCAGCGAAGAATCGCTTCGCTCGCACGCGAACAAGGCCGATAAGCCGTAGCATTGCTGCTGCAGCCGGACTACGTAATGCCAAATGCGTTGACAGAGCGACCGGGTCGGCGAGGCTCAAGGGACGAGATCCTTCGCTTCGGCTGTACTGCGTCAAAGGAGAGCGAGTTCGGGGGCGTGGAATCACGCTGGGCGACCTCAACTTTGCGGCCCATTACACGAACCGCCTGGAGAAGCTCAGCAAGGATCTTCTTGTAGCTGCGAGCGATGCAGCGCATGGTGATTGCCCGCCGCGCGAGAATTGAAAGCAAGGGAGCGAGACGTTTCGCGGGCGGCAGGCGACATATTGCGCACCTTCGCGACGCGCACGAGCCATCCATTGATGCGTGCTGGTGCAAAGCGGAGCTGTTATCGGAAAGACACGCTCTGAGGCGTCTGCGCGGAGATTCACGTCGTCGCCCGACTTCCGAGAGCAGCGCTTGATTCGCGGGTACCGGCTCGGGACGGCAGGCAGCATATCCCCTTTCTCGTGCGTCGGCGCTGATATCCGCGGGTTCGGCTCGTAGGATCGTGGCAGACGCGAAAATTCGCGCGCAGGTTCAAGTTGTGCTCCCGTCACACAACGTCGAGTCGATCGAGGCCGCTCGAGCGTAATCGCGAGCGTCGATTAGAGTACCAGAGGTGGGCACGAGGGCAGCATGCCGTCGAACCTCATTCCCACGTCGTGGCGGACGGAGACAGAGTCATCGCCGGGCGCCGTCACTCTGGCAGCGGAGGCTGGTCCGACCTCTACAGCGATACCGGCAGCGTTGTATACGGACTGCCAGTCCTGTCGCGTGACGGGAACCTCGACGTTTTCGGCTGTCGGAATCTACGCCCTCACAGTCGCGCGGAGTCAGGCCAAGACGAGAATGGGCAAGGGGGTCGCGAGTATCGCGGGTCTCGGTGAGTTTTACGAGATTTTCCCACGATGAGGCTATCACTGAGCTGCTATGTCTTTGCGAGCAGGCTTCCTCGCCGTGGCAGGAGCGAGATGGACTGCTTATAACCCTCCCACCCCTCCGCCTCGCGCCGAGTAAGCCTCGTCCGCCCTTCGACTTTCGCTGCCGTTCGTGAGGCATAGGTGCACCGACAACAGCGCGCTAGCTCGAGCTCGACGGCTTGCGCGCGCAGCGTCGAATCGCCGTCCGGCCACCGCAGGATGGCCGCCCCTTTTCATCCGAGTCGCCGGGAACGACGCCTCACTGCGCCCCTTCGCGCTCTTCCACTCAGGACGAACCCGCTGGGCCGGCTGGGAGACCCCGCCGAACGTTTACACCCGGCCTCACGTCCTTGACCCTGCAAGGATGCGGGACGAGCGCCTCATTGGTTCGCCGTATCCGAGAGGGAGTCGAGGCAAACAAAGTATGTACACCTTACGAGTAACTCCTCGCGTGTACTCGCATGTAACCTAGGGTCCCCTCCCGGATCGGAATGCGCCGCGCTGTAATATAGAGTCGAGGAGAGTTGCAGATTGTGGATAGACTACGGTGCTCCTTCCGCAGGCACGCTGTGCTGAGCGAGCGGCAATGACGACGGCATGGCTGTAGCGAGCGGCGGAGGAGGCGCCTTGTCGTGGACAACGTACGGCGCTTCGGCATCGTCTGCTTCGGTCGGAATCGCCATGTCTGGAACCGCAAAGTCCCCGTCGGCGTCGCCGTCCAGCGGCGACACGAGGAAGTCCGCGGGTTTGGAAGTTACGCCGTTCAGCGCCGAGTCGGGAGCGAGGGAGGACGTAGGCGTGGCCAAGGTGGAAGGAGCGGCCGAAACGGCAGCGTCCGGGTCGATCACAGGCAACTCTGTCACAATCGGCGGCGGCGACTTGAGCTTCGCCTTTGGATCTTCAGTCGACTCTGCAGTCTCCGACTCGATAGCCTGGGACAAGCCCGTCGGCTCCGCGTAGTCGCGCCCTTCGATCTTGGAAATGAGCTGTTCGCACCTCCTGCGCGCTGCCTTGACGCCGTCGGCAAGGCCAGCGTCGCCGACTCGACCACTTTGGACGAGCTCGGCATAGACACCCGACTCGAGCGCGGCTGCGCACCAAGGAACGACGGACCGGCCAAACCAGGCAATCGCGGCGGCAACGGCTTGACGTTCGGATTCCCTTTCGCGCGCGATGACTTGGTCGTCAGTCGCCACTCCGGTATCTGTCCCGTTGACTTGCGGTGTCGCGGAGTCGAAGCCAGTCGAATCGACCAGCGGCGTTGAGGCGATGGCGGCAAGCCAGGCATCGGTGAAAGCCGACAGGACCTGGGTGGCTCGATCCAGCTCGACAGCCTGTGCTCGTCGAAGAGGCGTATACAGCGACACGGGTGGCAGGAGTCGAAGCGCATTCAGGGCGGTTGCTTGGGCATTCAAGAAGCGCGCCAGTGGCGGGAATAGAGCGATGGACGGGCTCGGCTGGTGGTGCCACGCCTCCGCTGGCTTGGTATACGAGGTTGGTGCAGGCGGGAGAGGCGTCGACAACGCAGTCGAGAGCCCTTCAGGGACGACTAGCCAATCCGTGAGCGGGACCCGACCGTTCCGTCTCGCCTTGGCGGCGGTCATGATCGCACCGCCCGAGTGACCCCACGCGTCGCGCCACTCTTTCTCCCACTTGCGCCCCGCCGCTTCCCATTCGAGCGCGACGATCCTGCCAATCCGCAACTCGACGCGCTCGCGGAGCTGAATCACTTGACGGAAATCAAGCCCATACCGCGCGAACGAATGCGAGCAGTACGTGAGCTGAGTCACGATCGAGGAGAGCGCCGAAGCGGCATTCAGGCCGGCGATCGCGCGGTCGAGGATGTTGGCCAGCAGGTCGAGTGCGGTAGACATGAAGAGGTGTAAAGGAGCCGTCGGCGATAGCGCGTGCGTGCGAACCGCTTCCTCCGCGTTGCCGCCTGGCGCTGCTTTAGAAGGGGCCGAGCTGCCCAGGAAGACCTCGGCGTAGGTCGTGATCGTCTCGCCGATGATTTCTCGCCAGACCTCGATCCATCGTTTCGTCCACCGCGCGCGCTCGTCGTTCTCCTCGGCCGAGACCTGCAAGTCTTGCTTCGCCGCAATGACATGTGCATCGCCTTCCTTGCCGAGTTGGATACCAGCGGCCGTCATCTGTGCCTCGACGCCGCCGAGCTCGTTCCGGAGGCACTTCCACCGCGCGACGAGGAACACGACCCGAAGCGCGTCCTCGTCCAGTTCGATGCGCCGCCCTTCCGGGGTCTTGCTATTCTCGGCCGACTTGTTGCGGTAATCGGCGGCAAGGCCGCGTTCCGAGATGCGTCGCAGGACACCGATGGCGCGGACGGCGCTAGGCAGCTTCAGGCTCCGCTGGACGAGGCTTTCGAGGACACGCGTCCGGAGACTCAGCAGTGCGAGGTTGACTTCGCCTCGGATACGGTCGAGGAGCGCGCGCGCGCCCTGTCCTTCGATGTAGCCGTCTTCCGACGACCTAGCCGAGTCGAACCCACTGGCCGAATTGGCTACTAAGCGCTTGTGCAAGTTTTCGAGCCGGCTCGCAACGTCGATCGCTTCGGACCAGTATCCCGCACGGACGCAGGCGTCGACGACGCTCGGCGCATCGAGGAGCTCCTCGACTTCGACGATCCGATCCCGGACGCGCGCCATTCGCTCGCGCTTGTCTCGGACCGAGTCGATCTTGGTCCCGAACGCCGTCGCCGCTTGTTCAAGCGACGAAGTCGAGTCGAGCAAGGCGGACAGCGAGTCTGAGAGCGAGGCGAAGAGGGTCGAGATGGACTGGGCCGCGGCGTGCGATTGCAAGAATGCCGAATACCTCGTGTAGGCCAGAGACGACAGGTCCTGGTCGAGCGACGTAGACAGATTGGCGAGTGATGCGGGCAGAGCTTCAATCTCCGCCAACGGCTGGGCGAGAAGCGAAGCGAGGTACGGCGGCGCGGCTGGATGGGAGAGGAGGGCTTCCGGCGAAGTTGACAACGCGAACGCGGCTGTTGACGACGCACTCTTTCCTGCTCCGACACCGAGCAGCTTTTTCGACTTTTCGGGTGGTGCAGGCACGGCGGGCGCGTGTCTCGAGCGGGCGGCGAGGGATTCCGCCGTCGACAGCAAGAGTGACGCGAGGGACGGGATCGGTTCCGTCTCCGTTTCCGGTTCGTCCGGCTGATTATCTAGCATACCGGGCTCGAATTGAATCGCCCTTTCGCTCTGGCCTGCTTGTACGGGCGGCGTGTCGAGCCTGGTCGCCGAGGTTGACGCGACAGGCTGCTCCATCGTTTCCCGAGTGGCCTGCAGGATCTGTTGTGAGCAAGACTTTTGGGGGGCGCGCTCGGTTTATGCCTGCCATCTGGGCGTACTTGCGAACCTGCCTTGATTGATGCTCGCGTCCTGCTGTCGTGTAGTCCCTACAGTGCGACCGCTCGCCAGCTGACACGCGCCAAACGCGATCTCGCCGGCTAACTGCTGGCTGGCTGGACGGCGAGTTGAGATCACTGGCGGTTTTGTGCTCCGCAATCGAGAGCCTTATCTTTACCGCCAGACGGTCTGGCGCGGGTCTGCAGCGGTTCAACGGGTTGTCGACCGCGAGTCGTTGCCCCACTTGACATCCCCTCGCTCTCCGACTCTACAGCACGAGTCAGGTCTACCTTCAAAGTCTCGAGCTCAATGGAGGGACAGAGCCTCTTGGACGTCTAGACCCTCCTCATGTAGCGGACTGGCGCGAGGCAGCCTCTTCCCACATTGCCGCCGCGTGCAATTGTCATTGGAAACCAGTCGCTGTAGCAGCGGCGAGAGAGCTTGGCCATAAGAACGAAAGAGACCGCCCATCCCGATTTGCTCGAGCGGCTGCTCGTTCTTGCAGAGTCCGTCGCTGCTAGACCAGGCCAGACGAGTCGCCTCTCCCCCGCTGCTCGGTTTGTTTTGCAGTTCCTTCGCTTTCAACCGTTCCAGCGCCCGGACAATGTCGTCCGAATCAACAGTTGAACCTGCTGTTGCGGCGCCGCCTTTAGTGCCAACGCTGTCCGAGAAGGCGCTCGGGAAGCAACGCGTCGTCGAACTGCCGATCAAGGGACAGTCGACCAAACCAAACCGCGCTCAGGCGGTCCAGAAACGGGAACGGAGGGTCACGAGGAGCTCAAGAGGAGGAAAGGACGATGCAGGAACCCAAGGGAACGCGGCAGACAGCGAAGGCGAGTCGCGCAACTGCGAGGTCTCCCTCTTCGGCTTCTCAAAACATCGAGACAGCGTTCCCTGACCTCCCTTTCGAGTTCCTCTATGCAGGCGTCCTGCCACCTGTCTATCTGCCGGCCCGCACGCGAGTCGTCCTGACCACCAAGCTGCCGCGGAACCTCGTCCCCTTCCGTTCACAGGCGACAGAGCCCCACGGCGAAACGTCCCGGCCGATAGCTACCCGCCCGCCGCCTTATCCGGAGGCGACGTCCTCGTTGCACTCTCTTTTGGAAGGTGCAGGCGAGGCAGGAACGCGAAATTCGGCCGAATCAGCGCAAGGACCGCCGGCAAAGCCACCTTTCCGCCAATTGAACGAGACCGAATTGCTGCCGCCGCGGGGCACGCGTCATGCTGCCGCCGAAGTAAGTGCTCAGTTTCTGTTTTCGCAAGGCAGGGACTGATCTCACGGGGATCCGAGCAGATCGATACCTCAGACGCCTTCTACCTTCGCCTGCATCGGTACCCCGAAGTTCTCGAGAAGCGCGCGTCCCGCCTTGAACGCGAGCGGCTCATCCACGAGCGTTCCAAGCTGATGAACGAGATTGAAGAGCTCCGGGCGCGCACGTGGGTATACGCCGGTACGAGCGCCGGAGGACGCGCCGAGGAGGAGCGGCAGCGCAAGATCAAGTTGCTGTCCGAGCGGCTGGCGAGGTAGGTCCTGCAGCCGGAGCATGGCAGCCTGTACTGGCGACTCATCGCTCTGTCTACGCATGCCCGCAGGTATGATGCCTTATTGCCGAACCAACCGCGAAAGTCGAACTTTCTCAACCTCGCCGGAGCGGGAGCGGTCCCTCCAGCTTCAAACGCCGCTCAGAACGGTCGCGACGGCCGTACCGCCTCGCCTTCTCTCCAAGCGCCTTCTTCCTCGTCGCGCCGGAAAGCCTCGACGAACGGCTCATCGAGCCGGCAAGGTGACCTCCATGGGAGACCTTCGACTCCCGTCTCGGCGACCGTTTCCGACTCGAGCGGGAACAAGACCACCATTCGGATCAAGTTCGGCCCGCCTGTCGTCAAGGCGAGCAAAGCGCCCTCCACTGACCCGGACCTCGACCTCGAACGGTTCACCACCAAGGGCGAACTCCGGAAAGGGCCGAAACGGGACCGCCGCGCCGAACGGGCACGGGCGGAAGAGCGTCGCCGACTCGGCCTCAAACCGCGGTCGAGTATCGACAAGGCGACAGCGAGACTTGACCAGCACGCCGAAGCCGTCGCAGCGGGTCGCTTACCGCCAACTCTGCCGAAAAGGGACGGGATCAAACGCGAGCGGAGGCCGAGCCGGTCCGGCGTCTCGTACGCCGAGACCGATGACGAGAACACGCACAGCGACGAAGGCGACGACGAGGAGGACGAGCTCGACGAGGACGAACAAATGGCCGACGCAGAGAACCTCCCGGTGCCGGCGCAACCGGCCAAACTCGTCCGAAAACGCCTGCCCGACTCGTTCTTTTACTCTGCCGCCTTGCGCGACGCCGTCATGGCATCCCACGGCCCGAACGCGAGGCGGGCATCGTCGCGCGTGGCATACGCGTTCGGACAGCGTTTGCCGGATCAGGCCCTGCTCCAGAACGTCGATTTCGAGCTGCGAGGCGGTGTCGCCGGGACCGTCGAGGATGACGAGCCGGGTCATACGCGGACGTCTCTCGAAGACATGCTGCGGATGCGGATGGAGCAGCTCGGTGAAGAAGCCGTCGTGCTCGGCGGGCGAGTGCTCCCAAAGAGCGCCGTCGACGCCTGGTCCAAGGATCCGCTCCACGTCTCGCCCCTCGTGCAACGCCAGCGGACTCTGTCAGCCACGTCGGACGCCCTCTCGAGCGCGGCGGGGTCCCATTTCGCGGCGCCACTTCCGCCCGTTCTTGACGGTACAGCAGCGGCAAACTCCCCAAGTACCCCACGTCAAGTCTCGCCGGACTTGACGGCAACGCCGCTCTTCTGCTCGCCGCTTCGTCGAATGTCTCGACCCATGACTCCCGAGCTTGGAACAGAAGCGTAGCAGCGCGATGTCACTCTGCATCGTGAAGTGGACTGAACGGAGCACGGAGAGACTCAAACGAGACGAGAGTCATGCTCGGGAAAGGCTTTTCTACTTGTACGCGAGCTACCCTACGCAGACTGCAAAAGCTGCGTCAGGACTCCCTTCTCCTCGTCAGTAAGGTAGGTCTCGGCCAAGTGTCGGAAGCCTGTCTGGTCGGCCTCGTACGCTTGGTGGAAGAACGTTTTGAGATGCGCCTACCGTTCATGAATCTAGTCAGCTCCGCTAAAGAGGGCAATGAGAGTGGGATCGAAGCCGACTTACGTGCAAATCGAGCTGCCAGATCGGATCATCTTGCAGGTCCTGCTCGTCCGCTTCCTCGTCCTCGTCGTCCTCGTCGCCAGTCATGTACTTGTTGAAGCCGCCGCTTGCGAGCATATCTAGGTTACGGCGAACTTCGAAGTCAGTCATGGGCCCGTAACAGGCGCGATGAGCCGTTTTCTCGCTTACCTGACAGGAAGTCGAGGTCTTTCTCGTTTCCAGATGTGAATTCGGCACCTTCGTCCGCCCACTCGTCGTCCTCATCGTCGGACACTGCATCGTCCGCAGCTGCTTTGTCTCCCGTCGCTGCTGGGGTCGCTGTCTGCGCATCGTGGAGGAGCAGCTTGAGCGCCTTCGCCGGGAAAGGAATCGGCGGGAACTGATCGGGGTCTGCAAGGGTTCGGCTCGTGAGTGTTACGCCATAAGGCTTCGGACCGAGGGTCCAGCCCTTACTCGCGCGAGCTCGAGCTCGGGTCATGATCCGGTTCGAGTTGGCTGCCGTGAGGAGGAGATCCCCTTTCACTTGCACCTGCTGCAGCGACGGGCGCTGGGCGGCCAAAGCATACAGGTGCGCCATTGCGACGGAGAAGACCTTCTGATTCCAGAAGCCTTGAAAGTCGTTCGCAAAATCACACCAATGCGAAAGTAGCACCTCCAGCGCCGGGCGTGGCGACTGCCCGGTCGGACCTGGCACGGTCAAGCTCTCCAATAGGGAAAGGACGGTGTCGCTCTGCTGCTGTAGCAAGTAGGCGAAAGGCAACAGGAGACTCTGTATGATACGGCGCGTCAGCTTGAAGCGAGACCATCTCGTGAGGCCATGTAAGCCACACCTGAGAGAACATGGCCGTCTCCGCAGTCGCAAGGCGCGTCACGAAGGCTTGCAACAGACCCGGCAAGACCGGGCCGATTGACGAGCCAGCCTTTCGCACAAGGTGAATGACAAGGTCGCCGACGAAGAGTCCTCCTGCTTCGGATTCAGACGGCTCGAGGAGTCGGGCGACAATTGACAAGACGATGTCGAGACCGGACTCGCCAGACGCCGATTGCCTACTCGGAACAGGGACGTCAACGACGATCTCCACAAGGCCCACGATCCCTTGCTTACCAGTCGAGAAGTTGTGTGACATCTTTCCGGATGACCGTCGTGACGATGTCAAGGCCGCTCTGCGTGATGTCACGGTCCTCTGTGCTCTTCAGCAGCTCGAAGAGCGTCGCGGCGATGCGTTCGAGTGCTCGACTAGGTAGAGGCGTCGGGAAGCGGGAGAAGATGCGGCTTGTAATGTCGACAGCAGCGGCGGCTCGAATGGAGGACGGATCGCCGTGGGCTTCGTTCATAGTGGAGACGAGCGCGGGAAGAGCTTCGTCAAGCAGCGCCATCTGGACGACCGAAGAAGAGCAGGTGGACAGCGCAGCGAAAATGTCGGACACGGATGAGCCGAGGAGAGGGTCTGGACGGCGAGAGTCAGCTTATCGTCAAAAGGCGCATCTCCCAAGGCGCACCTTCTGGTTTCTCAAACCATGTTTGAAGGACAGTACGGATGAGGCTCGAACATGTAGCGGCGTCCAAGGAGGCGCCGCCGACTCGAAGGAGGGACTGGATGGCGTCAAGGACGAGGACGAGCGTGTTCTCGCTTGTCTGCGGCAAGAGAGGCAGGAGCTTTGCAAGAGCCGCTGCGGCTTGCTCAGGCTCGACATTCTCCTTCAAGTGGCGGAAAAAGCTACCGGGCGTCTTCGATCAGTACTGGTTCCCGAGCGGAGGACTACAGACAACAACGTACTTGGTCAGGGCGCGGACAGCAGAAACCTTCACAGGTACGCCTGCCTCAGCCGAGTCGAGGACTTGTATCGCTGCGGCGAGATACTGCTTGGCCAGCGGCACGGGCAGGATCTCGGCAAACTGACTCGCAAAGACGAAAGCCCGGCCTTGCAGGAAGGGTGCGTCTGCGACGGTTGCGCATGAGCATAATAGTCGAGCTCGCTTCAAGTTTGTCAGACTCACCGCTTGCAGTCACAGTGCGCATGACGACGCCCTCGAAGACAGCTTCGAGGCCGAAGCGAGGCTTCTTGCCTTCCTCCTGGCTCTCCTGGACGTGCTCGATGAGGTCTTCCGAAACGGCGCCGATGACGGCGAGGCTGCTGTCGTAAGACTTCCACCAATCTTCGTCGCCCGCCGCCTTGTGCTGGTCGGCACGTTGGGCGGCTTGCTCGAATGCCGATTGAAGCGCAGCAAAGCCCGTGTCTCCGAGTGTCTCGGTGACGGCCTGTACACGAGCCATTCAGTAGGGTGGCTGCGGTTGCGGAAGTAGATTGATTGTATCGCACCATCGTCATATCGAGAGCTGCTGATCGGACGTTGTAGGCGGACATCATCTCGTCGTCTTCGTCGGCGACGAAGGCGTTCGGGTCCGTTGCCCAAGTCTTCTCCTGTTGCGTTCGGCATCGTCAGATTGGCACGTGAGAGACAAGGCACTCCCACTGACGTCATCAGTCGTCATTCGAGCATAGTCTATCGCCCTGGCGCAAAAGTCGACAAGAGTCGCGCTGGGTTGGCGGCCTTCGACGAGCAGGTTTCTGACCGATTTCCGGCGAGCCGCCTGGCCGACAAAGTCGAGAACGGTCGCTACGAGCGTCCCGAGATCCGAGGAAACGTCCGAGTCCTCTTCGCCAGTCGAAGCCGAGGGAAGAGTATAGTCGGACGAGTTTGATAGGCAGGCCGACTCGTAGATAGGCGAGAGCGCGGCGAGATGTGAAGAGGCGACGGAGAGATAGGTCGGAAGGGTCGCCTTGAGAGTCGAGGGGAACGAATTGAGGATGACCTCGAGAGCCTGGAAGACGGCAGTGCGGACGGCGAAGCAATCACACGTTCCGGTGGCCTGCAATTCAGCCGCGGGGTCGGTCGAGAGGAGCTGTTGAAACGCCTCGAGCCAGACAGGCAGGATTTGACCGATCGCAGCTTTGACAGCGACCGGATGCTCGTCTTTGACGGTGAACAGCGTCATAACGCATTGGCGGAAGATGAGGATAACGCGGGCCCGCGTCGAGGGTCCGTAAGTCTGCGGCGCCCCGAGAATCGCCAACAGCGTCGGAAGCATATCTTGCGCGACCGGGAGAAGCTGGTCTTCAGTGAGAGTAATGCTGACGAAGTCGCTGAGCGCGCGCATGCCGCCTTCGACGGCGTCGATCGACGGTGAGCGGATCAGGCTCAGCAATTGGTCCATCAAGGTGGGCCAGTCCTCAGGCCAATCCGGCTGCGCGATCAGCGAAACGATGTTCGCCTGTACGCGTAACGGTGCTTGTGAGCTTCTGCTGCAGAAATCGAAGGGGGAATTGCAGCTCACACATGCGAGCCTGATTTTACGGACTGGATCCGCCAGCCCTCCGTACAGTAGTTGCCGGACCTGCTCCTTCACCTGCGTAGCGGGTTGAAGCATCAGTAAGCGCAGTCTCGGCGATCGTGAAGCAGAGCTGACCACTCGCCTCAACGGTAGTGGCTTCGGGACCCTTGAAGGACGCGAAGAACGGCGACCAGTACTCCTTGACGTACTTCTTGAGGGCGAAGCTAGCCGCCTGCACTCCAGCAGTCAGCTTTACTGGTATGATGGCGCTTCACAGTCAGCTTATACGCCGGAAGTGACGTACCTGTCGCCAGGGAACGTCGACCTGCTGGTTCGTTGCGATTTGCGCTAGCCCAAGTGCAGTTTCTGCGGGCGCCGAGGCACGACTGCTCAGCTTAGCCTTCAGCTCACTCTATGCTGTCCCACATACGCACCAGCCAGGCGTGTCGCCTGAGCAAGGTGCAATTCCGCTTGAAGGCGAGTGTTTGGGTTCGGATCAAGCGTCGCCTGCAACAGCTGTAGCAGCTGAACGTTGTCCATTGTACGCGATCTTGTGCACCGAGGCGTGCTGTGGTAGCTCCTGTAGCCTTGGCGGTCCGGGCGCAGGAATTCCCTCGAGGCTTTGAGCGTCGCGTCGCGCCGGCTCTCGTCAAGAAAATTTTCGCTCCCGCAGCTCAAGCTAGCGATGGCCGAAAGCATGGGCTATGATCTGTTTGTACTCGAACGACAAAGACGGATGCAGTCGCGCTATACCCAAGACTCGCACGCTTTGCTCCGACTGAATCTGGTCAAGTTATACCAGTACATTGCCGTCGTGCATCCTGACTCTCTAAGGACCTTTGGGCTCTCCTTCTGATGAGAGACTGTCCTTCTGACTGGGCCCGAGCTTCTCGCCGCCTGCGCTTTCGCCACTCCGCTCCTTTGCCAACTCGGGCGCGGCCACTCCCTCCTCCAGCGAATGAGTCCGCGTCACAGTCGGTGAGACGGCTGTTTCGGATTGAGCGGGCGGCGGAACCTTGTGCTGATGGGCGTAGGTCGACTTGGCACGGATGGCGGGACCGTAGCGGTAAAAGATGAAGGGGATTGGTGCCATGATGAGGGCGAGGAACGCGAGCAATGTCAAGGCCCACTGGTTTCCGAGCTTCGAGAACATTTGTCGGGTAAAGAGCTGTGCCGGACAGTGATCAGTACAAGCTCAGCTGGCGACCGTACGGGAAGGGGACCTACGGGAAACGCGAAACCCAGCAGAGACCGCAAGACTGCATTCGATGCCAGCGCCGACGCCGCAAACATCAGGTACGAATCGACGAGGTAGGTCTACAGGCAAGTGGTGTCAGTATGAACCGCTTTGGGACAATTATCCGAGGCGAACGGGCTCACCATGGTCGAAAGGAACATTGCCACCATCGAGAACCCGAACGGAACCGAGAAGATCATCGAGACGATCCAATGGACGCGCGGCAGAGAGCTCCAGGCGAAACCGAAGAGTCCAAGAGGGAGTAAGACGCCTGCGATGCAGCAGAGCGGAAGGCGCTCCTCGGGCGGAAGGGGGACACCGCCTGCTGCGGCGAGTTTGCGAATGTATCGCTTGTTATCGTAGATAGTTGCTCCGATGGCGAGCATCGTGCCGAGACCGACAGGCAGGAAGGCGAGTCCCGAGATTCCGGGCGACCAGCCGCGCGCATACTCGTAGACGAGCGGGTAGGCGCCGAAGAAACAATCTGCGGGGGGAATCGTCAATTTGGGCACTCCTCTGACAGTCCAAGCATAAACTTGCATAGCATTCCGTATACAATAGCTGCATAGAGAGCAAATAGCAGACAGATAGGCTCTTTGGCGAGGAGCAGGAAAGGTCGAACGAGGGCGACCTTCATCTTCGATGTCAACGGTGCGCTGAAACTCGGGTGCAGATCGAACATTGAGCGGTACACCTTGCCAGTGCGTCTCGAGTAGTGTGCTGCACGTCGTCGGAGGAGCACAGGCGCGTAGGTCTCGGGAACGAGGGAGCCGAGAACAAACATGACGAATGCGAACTGCGGAAGCATGTCAGCCATGTAAACTTCCTCGCCGCTGGACGGGCTCACAATGATTGGCACCACAAAAAGCCATCGCCAAAACGAGGGAGAAGAGGAGGAGGCGATCATGAAACCTCCCACGATGGGACCACTGATGTTTCACGCCGTCAGCAAGCCGTCGGCGGAGGGCGGGGGAACACGTCAGACTTACATGATCGGACCACTCATCGGGGCCGCTGAGAAAAGCGACATGGCCACTGCACGTTCGCTTGCGGAGAACATGTCCCCGATGACTCCGCCGCTATTCTGCGCTCGCATATTCAGATCAGTCAAGGATCCTCCAACTCAGCGAAACGCACAACTGACCGTCAACGGCGCCGAGCCGAAGAAGCCGGCAAGGAAGCGGCATATCAGAACAGTCTCGACGTTTTTGGCGACCGCGGACGGGATGTTGAAGACGGCGAAGAGACCGTACGTCGCGATGAAGACCGGTCGACGTCCCCATTGTTCGGAGAAAGGCGCCCACCTGTACGAGTCTCTTAGTCAATCGCTGCTGATGCCTGAGACTAGCTCGCTTTGAGGCTCACAGTAGAGGCCCAAGGGCAAAGCCGAGGACATAGAGCGAGATCGTGAGCGTAACGACGGTTACGCTTGTGTCGAAGTATCTGACGAGTTCCCCAAGGGCTGGCGACACAACCGAGGATCCGAAAGCTATAGCAAGAGTTGCTGTCGCCATAGTCGCCGTGATGGCCCTACGTTACGGCGAGAGTCAGCTGGTCTGCGGTTAAAAGGCGAGGGAGGCGACGAACCATTTCTTAGTCAAGGACCAGTTTTGCGGGTTCGCAGCTTCCTCCGCCTCCCATCTAACAATGTATGGAGACGCATCTGTTCCATGACCGTCGCACACGGGCAAGTCTTCAAAGTCTGGCGAGCGGCTCTTCTCCTCGAAGTCGGCCTTCTCAGTCGATGTCGACGCGGTGATCGGTCCTCCCGTCTGCATCCTCGACCACTGAAACGGCTGCTGGCGGCTCAACAACTGCTTAGCGACAGAGCGCGTATACAAGTTGATACGTAAGATCAACGGAGACGTGCGATGCGATAGCGCGAGGTCCCCACAGGATTCGCTCGCGGAGACCCGTCGGCTTGCGCCTGCCGAACAGCCGGTCTGATAATCCGTCCGAGGGTCCGAAACTTCTTGGAGATCGTGTCGAAACCGCGTGGGATGCAGTACACAAGAAAAGGAGCGCACTGGTATCTTGATCTATAGTCTATGAGGTATATGTAGTCTAGGGCGAGAAATGCGAATGCGAGTGCGAGATTATGCGGAACGACTCAAGGGAGATACTGTCGGCGTCGTCGGTGCGATCATCGCTCCGACGCGGAGACATCGACACCCTCCTTGCGGAGAGTCTCCTCCTCCTCGCGGCGACTCTCGGTCTGGCGAAGGTCCATCATGGCGACCTCCTCGCGCTCGATCTCCTCACGCGTCAAGGTGCGAGTGACCGTCCTCGAGACGTCCGCCGAGGCCGGGGCAGCCGCTGCGGGCGCGACAGGCGGAGCTGGCTTGTGTTGCGGAGCAAAAGTCGAGCGAGCGCGGATCGCGGGACCGTAGCGGTAGAAGACGAAGGGGATCGGCGCCATGATGAGGGCGAGGAACGCGATGAGCGTCAGAGCCCACTGGTTTCCGAGCTTCGAGAACATTTGCCGGGTAAACAGCTGTGAAGGGTTAAAGGTCAGCATGTTATCACAAGACTGGCGAGCGAGTTGAGGACGAACCGGGAAGGCGAATCCGACAAGCGAACGCAAGACAGCGTTGGCGGCCAGCGCGGACGCGGCCATCAGCAGGTAGGCATCGACGAGGTAGGTCTGCGTGATCGAACATCAGTCAAGTCCTCGCGGCGGTGGAAGAGGATGGATCATCGTACCAGCATCGACAGGAAGATGGCGACCATGCTGAAGCCGAAGAAGGCAGAGAAGATCATCGGCGCAATCCAGTGGACGTGCGGCAGGGTCGTCCAGGCGAATGCGAAGAGGCCGAGCGGCAATACGACGCCTGCGATACAGCAGAGCGGGAGACGCTCCTCGGGCGCGAGAGGAACGCCGCCGCCCGCGATGAGCTTGCGGACGTAGCGCTTGTTGTCAAAGACATTTGCGACGATGGCCTGCGCGCATTGAAGTCAGTACAAGATTAAGAGCAGGCCAGAGGAGACAGAAGACTTACGCCGGCCATACCGAGCCCGACCGGAATGAAAGCGAGTCCGGAGATGCCTGGAGTCCAATCCCGTGCGTATTCGTACACCAACGGGAACGCGCCGAAGAAACAGTAGAGGAACCCATATACCGCAGCTGTATAGAGTGCGAAGAACAGGCAGATGGGCTCCTTAATGAGAAGGAGGAAGGGTCGGATGAGGGCGGCCTTCATCTTGACGGCGAACGGCGCGGCGAACATCGGGTGCAGGTCGTACATGGATCGATATACCTTGCCGGTCTCCTTCTCGAGCTTGGCGGCACGGCGGCGGAGGAGGACGGGCGAATAGGTCTCCGGGTTGAGCGATCCAGAGAAGAGCATGACGAATGAGAAGATGACCAGTGTCCAAAAGAGCCACTCCCACTTGACATTCATCTCCTCAAAGCCTCCGACTATAGGGCCACTGTGTAGAAAGGAAATGGCGTCAGATGCCGTGCACCGGTGGCGGAAAAAATGACAACTCACATCACGGGCCCTGCGAAAGGGGCTGCGGCGTAAAGCGAGACAGCCAATGCTCGCTCGCTCGCAGAGAACATGTCAGAGATGACACCTCCAGAGTTCTGTGTAAGGTAGAAGTCAGCAGGTCTGCAACATGCGAGGCGTGGCGAGGCGTGGCGAGGCGTGGCGAGGCGTGGCGAGGCGTGGCGAGGCGTGGCGGGGTGAGAGCACTCACGGTCAACGGCGACGAGCCAAAGAAGCCGGCGAGGAAACGGCAGACGAGGAGGGTCTCGATGTTCTTCGCGACGGCGCACGGAATGTTGAAGATGGCGAAGAGCGCGTAGGTGATGATGAAAATTGGTCGCCGTCCCCACTGCTCCGAAAAAGGGGCCCATCTGTAGCAAACCTGCCCGTCAGACTTGCTGCATCGCAGTACCGAGCCGCACACACATTGATGCTTACAGTAAAGGACCGAGAGCGAAGCCGAGGACGTAGAGGGAAACGGACAGTGTGAGGACCGTTAGGTCCTTGTGGAAGACGGTCGTCAGGCGCGGGATGGCTGGCGAGACGACGCTCGAGCCAAAGGCGATACAGAGTGTGGAGATGGCCGAGTTGGCGGTGATGGTCCTACGGCAAAAGGTCGTCAACCCATTTGAAGCGAGAGAGCACCAGAGCGGGCTGCGCGACTTACCACTTCTTGGTCTTACTCCAGTTCTGCGGGTTTGCCTGTTCTCCGTCGAGCCACTTGACGATGTAGGGCGCCTCGGCCGTGCCCTGACCATCATATGGCACGTTTGCCCCCTGCTCCGCGAGCTTTGCCTTCTCAAATGACGACGATTGCTGGTTGTCGCCGTCGTGCAAGGTCGAAGTCGGGCTGAGCTGGCGCGAGTCGGCCATAGTGAGCAATAGCTAGTGGCGAATGTAGTACGAGAAGGAAAGAGCAAGGCCAGCGGTCCATGGCCAGATCCTGCGTTTGCTCCAACTTTTCTCGAGTGTCCCCGTCCGCTCGTCCGCGCGGACGGAGGACTCGGGGTTCGGGCGTGAGGCCGACTCTGGGAGCGATCATCCGTCCGGCTAGAACTCAGGTATTACCTAAGCAAGCTAGATACAACGCAGCCAATGTACAGACGACAACTTGCAGCTGTGCAAGCATCAACAGCTGAAGCCAGCTATAGGCGTCCGAAACACCGCGCCAAAGCCCACGGAGCTGTACGGACTTAGCTATACCTCGCTCCCGACCTAGTTTGAACCTTCGTACTAGCTGTACTACATTCCCAAGCAGAGTAGCTAGCTCGCCGGCCCGTCTACGGGAGAAAAAGCGAGACGCAAAGATTGCAGAACCCGGGCTAGGCCGGCCGCCGCGCCGCGACCGTCGCCCCGGGCGAGGCGGTGCAATCCGCCAAACACGAGCTGGCGCCAGACTCGCTCCCGCTAGACGACACGCGTAGAACCCGTGCTTGCCTACAGTGTACACAGAGCGTCACACTTGTGGCAGTCACCAAGCTTCTGAAGTCGGAACCTCGACAGGCTCATTCGGCCAAGCCTCCATTCAACCGACCAGAGGCGAACCCTCTCTCTCGTGCGTCGGACCATCGAGACCCCGGGGCACTCGAACCCCTTCTACCGCTCTACAACTCCGGACCGACACAGGCAGCACTGCAATCGTTCGATCGCGCCGATAAAACCATAGCGGAGCTACTTGCAATCGCATAAGGGCTCAACTCGCCGCTCGAATCGCCGACACCCCTTTGCGGAATCCCCGGGTCGTCCAACTTCTTTCAACCCCTCACCCGGACATACTCGCTGTTCTTGACACGGATCGGATCAACGAGGAGCAATTGTCAGCATGACTCAGCCATCACCGACCAGCTCGCTCGAGCAGGAGGAGCACGCCGCATCGGGTCCGCGGGCGTCGAGATCGTCGCGCGTCAGTCGCAGTTTGAGTGCGATGGGCTTCTTTCAGCAGAACGAGGACTCGTCAGAATCGACCCTGTCGTCGACCGGAAGGCGCGACAGTGCATCGCGGGATACGCTCGATCCGGCAGCCTACGGTGCGTCCTTCCCGTACATCTGAAACCGTCACCCAACCCCGTCGAGCGAAATCCAGAGGCCAAGGGTTTCCAAGGGTCGAGATGCATCGGCTCGGCAGACGGAAATCGGCGGCGCCGTATCTACATATGCTGACATCGCCTGGCGACTCGTCTGTGCAGGCGTGTTGACGGGCGCAGTCGGCGGTAGCTTTGGGCCGTTCCCGAGGTCGTCAACCTTCTCCACAAGTCGACCCCCCGCATTCTCGCATCGAGACAGCCTCGCATCCTCCTCGATCGGCCTCGATCCCGTCTCGCTGCCCTATGGCGGTGCGACGAACGCCGATTCACCGCGCATGACGGAGGAGGAGTACGGCTCGCAGGAATACGTCGCGACGAGTCCGCAGATCCAGCCGAGCAATTCGCGGTACAGCGTTTCGCGGCTCGAGGGAATCGCAGGGGGTGGCGCTGGCGCCGCTCTGCTGTGGGAGAAGGAACCGGATGACTTCCTGCACGAGTGAGTCAAGGAATCCGGACTCGATGCGCCCGCGCGCTCGGGAGCTGACTTTTCGCGCCCTCTGCGCCTGCGTGAACAGCCCGGACCCCGCGCTCGACAAAGCGATGGACAAGCAGATGGTCAAGTTCAGCATCATGGCCTTTGTCAACACGGCGGCGCTCCTCATCGTCGTCATCGTGCTCGTCGGTCTCTTCGCTGGCTGGCCGATCTACCGGTGCGTTCCGTGGCCGTGGCTCAGACGAACGCTTCCCGTCCTCATTCCTCGCTCGTTCACAGCTACGCCATTGATGGTGCATGGGGGAACTACGCGGCTCAAACGATCACGAACTCGACGGGTCAAGTGCCGCATATTCCGAACCTGCCGAGTCTCATCGACGACACGACTCCTTCCGACGCCTATACTCGCACTGGCTTCGACGGTCAGGAGTACGAGCTCGTCTTCTCGGACGAGTTCAACACGGACGGCAGGACCTTCTGGCCCGGCGACGACCCGTACTGGGAGGCTGTCGACCTGCACTATTGGGCGACGAAGGACCTCGAGTGGTACGACCCGGACGCGGTCGTCACTGAAGGTGGCGACATGGTCATTACGATGACGCAAGAGCCATGGAACGGGCTGAATTTCAGGTCGGGAATGGTCCAGAGCTGGAACAAGATGTGGTGAGTTACGCCCCTTCCAGGCTGCGGGGACTTCCTCACTGCTTACGTCCGTCGAATTCGCAGCTTCACTGGCGGATACGTCGAATTCAATGTCTCGCTTCCGGGCTTGCCGACAGCGCAAGGGCTCTGGCCCGGGTGAGTCGGGATCGATTTTCTAGTCATCGCCCAGTCCGCGAGCTGACCCACTCTCGCCTTTAGTCTCTGGACGATGGGTAACCTCGGTCGCGCCGGTTACGGTTCTTCAGTCGGCGAGTCTCTGCCGAGACTTCGCCGAGACACGACGACACGTCGCTAAACTTCCCGTTCGGTCGCAGATGGACTCTGGCCGTACACCTACAATGACTGCGACGTCGGTACTTTGCCGAATCAGACGTAAGTCGTTTGTCCTACTGACTCAGTTGTCCGTACGCATTTGTGCTGACGAGGCAAGCGTACAGGTGGCCGAACGGTACCGACCCCGTCGATGCCAAGAAGTCGGGTTCGCACGACTACGGTGGCGAGCTCTCTTACGTGAGTCCGTATGCCCTATGTGCGTTTACGGCACGAGATACTCATAGGCAATGTGGATTTGCTAGCTCGTCGGTCAGCGCCTCTCGGCCTGCACCTGTCCGGCCGACGCCGATGAGCACCCTGGTCCGTCGGTCAACGTCGGCCGAGGAGCGCCTGAAAGTGAGCAATTTTCAGTACGATGAGATCTCGAGCGAGGAAGGAAACTGATCGAGCTTTACGCCCGCAGTCGATGTCCTCGAAGGTCAGATTTCGCCGGACGGTACCCGCGGCTGGGCGTCGCAGTCGATCCAGTTTGCCCCTTTCGACCCGGGCTACCTGTGGCGAAACGACACGGAGGCGGCGAATCCCGGTCTTCAAGTCTGGAATAAGTCGATCACGACGCAGAGTAAGGATGCACTCGCAGATATCGTTGGGTTCTGCCGGAGCTGACCTGAGACGCGCCTGTCTGCAGACTTGTGGACCGGTGCCATCTCGCAAGAGTCGGCGTCATTCAACACTCTGACCGACGCTACCTCTTTCGAGGGACGTGGATACTCGACCTACAGTGCGTACCCTCGCGAACAGCTTGCGCTTAGAGCTCGTTCTAATGGGGCCACTTGTCTTCCAGGTTACGAATACGACCCCGGCGCGGACGGTCGCATCACGTGGGCCATCAACCGCGAGCAAACGTGGCAGCTCAACGCCGCTGCGATGCCGCCGAACAGTGGCACGCAGATCGGTCAGCGCCTGATCAGTGTCGAGCCGATGTACATGTGAGTCGATCAGCGTTGTTTGCTCGCGACGGATTCGCAGAAGCTGACGGAGTCGCCCATTCGTCAGGATCATGAACTTGGGTGGGTCCGACATTCAGATCAAGGCTCCCCGGGATTCCTTCGGTCGAACCTGGCCGCGAGGACGGCCGAATACGACAAAGCTGACCATTGATGAACCCGACAGCCTCGAGTTATGCTTTCCAGACCCCGCAATGGGGGAAGCTCCGTGCGTGACCGGTCCGCTTACAGCCGAAGATGGTTTCTTTACTGACACGGTCCACGGATTTCCAGAATTCCCTGCGCACTTCCGCATCGACTATGTGCGCGTGTACCAGAAGTCTGGACAGAAGAATATTGGCTGCGACCCGAAGAACTACCGTAAATCTCGATGCAGAGGGAAAGGGAAGCCGCGATCTGAGCTGACCTTTTTCTCGCTCTTCCTTGCAGCAACGTCCGAATACATCAACAATCACATGGACTTGTACACCAAGTAAATCCGTCCACACTCGTTCATACAGAGATCTCGTGCTGACTAGCACCGCCGCTCTTGCAGCCCGAACATGACGATGTTCTCGCAGTCCAAGTACACCACGCCGCGGAATCGCCTCGGCGCATTCGGTTGCTCAAAGGCAACTTAACGCTCGTGGTTTACCGACTCGCTCGCCACTCTCCGCTCTCGTATACGGGAGTCAGTCATTCTTCGCATCAGGCCACCGTTATTTCGACATTTTCGGCCATCGGTACTTTGGACTTTACTACACGACCTTTCATGATCCTCGCCGTGCACACTTCCTGTAGACTAGTTGCATACAGACACTTGAACCGCTTCGAGCCGAAACAGTGATTTGCCGAGAGGCCTCCCTTTTCTTACCGAGCGCTTCCTTGCTCCATCCCACCTCCTCCATTCGCCCTGCACGAGCGGGCGCGAGTGAGACGGACCTGTACTAGTGCACGATCGTCCAGCTCCTGCTTCCGCCCCCTCATCGAAGCCGGCTGCAAAGAAACCCAAGAGCGGCGCCTCGTCATGTCGATCTCGCAACTCGCCTTCTTACCGCTCCTCGACTCTCAGCCGTCCAGCCTAGCCGCAGATGCTCTGCCGGCCCTCGCTCGTATCGCGCCGGTCCTTGTCCCGAGCAGTCTCGCGGCGTCTGCCCTCACTCAACTTCCTTCTACGGCGGACCACTATATTCTCGACGACACCGACCTGGGCCTCGACGAGGCGATTCGATACCTCGACAAGGGCGCACGGAAAGTCGTGTCTCGGAACAAGGACTTCCTGGCGTCAGTTCCGGCCGAGCGGTTCATCCTCCGTTGCTCTCGCGACGACCTCTCGCTCCTCGACAACGTCCAAGTCGTCAGCAGCATCTCGGGCGTCCTTTACGAAGTGTCCGAGTCGGACGCGGACGATCTCGCTCAGGTGCGGAAGGCGCTCAAAGCGGTGTCCGGCCGACCACGGGATATCTTCCTCCTCGCCGACAGCCTCGATGCCACCTTGCGACTCCCCGCTTCCCTGAAATCGCTCGGCAAATCCGCCGCTTTGTCTATAGCAGTCGTGCCGACATCCTGCATGTCGACCGAGATGCCGTCCGATTTCGCATCGCCTTCCGTCCTAAACGCCAAATTGCCGATCGCCTCCCTTTTCACTTCCTGCCTGCGCTCAGATCGCACCGACGGGCTCTTTGTCACGGTTCCAGTCTCACTGTCATCCGTCACGACCCCGCTCGGCCTCGTCTACTCGTCTGCAGAATCGATCGCGCATTCGGTCCTGTCTGGTAACGCCGTCTACTACTCGCGGTCGCGGAACGGCCTCTGGCGCAAGGGCGAGACGTCTGGCGCGATGCAGCGGGTCGAACGGATCCGGTTCGACTGCGACGCCGACGCGCTCGAGTTTGGCGTCGTCGAGTGCGGCCCGCAGGGCGAGAAGGAAGGGTTCTGCCACGTCCCCGAGCAGACGTCGTGCTTTGGCGGCGTCGGCGGCCTCGCCGAGCTCGAATCGACGCTCAAGAAGCGCATGGCCGAAGCGCCGGCGGGCTCGTACACGAAGCGGCTATTTGACGAGCCGCTGTTGCTCCGGGCGAAAATCATGGAGGAAGCCGGCGAAGTGTGCGACGCGACGACGCCCGAGGAACTCGCGAGCGAGGTCGCCGACCTGCTGTACTTTACGATGACGCGCGCCGTGGCGAACGGGGTGAGCCTCAAGGACGTCCAAGCTGTGCTCGACAAGCGGAGCCTCAAGGTGACTCGCCGCAAGGGGGATGCAAAGCCGGAATGGGTGGAAAAGCTCGGCCTCGGAGCGGACCAAGCCAAAGGTGTCGACGGTGCCAAGTAGAGTCGCACGTTGTAACATCTCGTCCCACTCTACTGCCATCTCTACTTTTCCGGAGCGTAGCATGTACTCGCTCCAGGTGGAATCGGGAAAAAGCGGCGGGCCAAGGTTCGAACCGGCCGGAGCCAGTCCAGTCGAAGCAGATCTGAGTTGACTGTCGACGCTTCGACCGTCAGACTCGCGCATGTCTACGGACTCTGCGCCAGACGAGCAACTCCGACTGCCGAGCCTCGCGAGCCTCGCCGCGCCGTTCTCGCCTTCTACAGACGGCGACTTTATCGCTCATCCGCAGTTGTTGTCGACTATCGCGACCTGGCCGTCCCCGGCGACGTACGAGCGCGATAGTCGTCTGTCCGATATGGCTCAGCAGGACTACAGTAGCCGGTTCGCGAGCATGAACGCTCTCGCGAGTACGAGCCAGCAGTCGTACGACATCCCCACCTCGACCGGGAACGGGTCGTACGGCACTCCCGCATCCGCGACGGCGTCCACGAGCGCAGCCGGAGTCAAACGCAAAGACTCGACCGGTGGAGGCTCCGGAAGCGATGCGGGAGGGCAGGACGGCCATGACGCCGCGAAAGCTAAAAAGGTGCGCTTCCCGCGTCTGCCACTCCCCGCCTCGCAGGGTAAGGCTGCATTTCAGAGCGAAGCGCTGACGGTGAGAACGATTGAGACTAGGCCAAGATCCCTCGGGCCTGCGACATCTGCCGGCGAAAGAAGATCCGGTCAGTCGCGCCTCTTCCGAACCTCGGCTCTTCTCCGTTTCCGCAGGCGAGACTGACGCGAGACGTACTCGGTGCGCAGGTGCAATCCTATTCCAGATCAGGAACCGATGCTGTGCACGTACTGCCAGAAGCACAAGCTCGACTGCACTTGGGCAAGTCGCGCTTTCCTTTCTTCGCTCTTCCTCTTGCTGCAAGGAGACTGACCGGTCGTACCAACTTCCCGCAGTTCCTGCCGATTGCTGAGACGCGCTTCAAAAAGCAACGAGAGAAGCAGGAAGCCGAAAAGGCCAGGGAGGCGGCCGAGGCGGCGGCGGCGTCACTACCGACGGCGACGAGTTCAGCAACGCTCGCCAAGCACCATCCGCCAATGCAGACCGACCGCAACTATTCCAGCCCAGTCCCCGGATCGGCTGGCCACGCCGTGCCGAAACAGCAGATCTTTCCGATCGACGCGAACCGCTCGACCGGTTCCCCGGACGCTTCGCACCATCCGACCGGACCGCGGAAAGAACCGCGCATCGTCGGCTACACTTCCATTTCTCATCTCATGCATTCGACTTCAACGTTCCCGACAGAACGGATGATCCCGGTCGACTTCAAATACTCGCAGCAGCTCTCGGTCGACGAGCGAGGGGACGGCTTCATTCGGGTCATCTCGGCCGGCGACGGCGATCCGGCGCAAGGCGGTGAACCTGTTGCGATTCAAGGCATTGAACATTCGGACGCCGAGAAGCTCTTGAACTACTTCTTTACGACGCACGCGAACCACTTCCCGATCGTGGCCAAGGCAGACTTTCTCGGTTCGGAACGGCCGACGCCGCTCTTGTTCAACTCGATCTGTGCCGTCTCGGCCCTGTCACATCATGTCGCGCCGTCAATCCTGCGCACGATCAAGACGACGATCCGATCTCATCTTCGGGACGAAGACATGCTCGACAACTCGACGATCCCGAACATTCAGGCGCTCCTCATTTACGCGTTCTCCATGGAACTCGAGAAGGGGACAGCAGCGAGCAAAACGTGGAATATCCTCGGGCTCGCCATCCGGATGGCGCAGGACCTCGGACTTCATCGGAAGCTGGGTAGTGAGAAGAAGGAGCAGAGCGAGGCGGATCATACCGAGCTGCGACGGCGAGTATGGGGTGGATGCCTGATTGCGGACAGATGGATCGCGGCGATCGTGAGTAGCCTGTGCGTCGAGGCGCTGCGTCAGTCGAGGCTGATCTCGTTCGCTGCTGCCAGTACGGCCAACCGATGATGATCGACCTCGCCGATTGCGACACCATGCTGCCGTCCGTCTTCGACATCCGGCCGAATCTTCAATTCGACTCGGAGCGGAGACCGTACCTGTTCAACAGCGCTCTCATCTCGCTTTCGGTCTTGCTCGGACGCATCCTCAAAGGGGTGTACTCGCCGAGTAAGTTCTTCAGACTCTTTCCGCCTTGCAAACGCCCTCGATATCTCCCTGCTGACGTCTGATCGTCAGCTGGCATCATGCTGCTGTCTGAGAAACATGCCAAATCTCTCGTCTCGGATCTGAACGGGTCCGTTTGAGCGAGCTCCGGCGCTCAAGGCTTCCGCTGATTTGGTTTCATACAGGTGGCATGACGGCTTACCGGAAGAACTCAGGTTCCGTGGTCCGGACAAGTCGACCCCTGAACAAGGTCCGCCGAAATCCTCGTATCGGCCAAAGGTTTGACGCTGACAGCCCACCTTCTCAGGCTTCCTCCACCTCCTGTACATCCCCGTCCGCTTCCTCATCACTCGACCTTTCATGCGCATCTCTTTCCAGCTTCCGGAGCGCTTCGCTTCGCTTTCCGTCGGTACGCAGCACTGGTCGGTCGTCGAAGCGGAAGCTCGGGAGGCGATTGAATGGGTCGACAAGAATGAGTCCTGTCTCGAGGGCTGGTTCGTCGGAACATACGCTTTCTTCATCTGCAGCTTGATTCAGTGCGTCCCGTCTACCGGCCTTGTGGCCCAATCCTTCACTGACGATCGCGGGTGAAGATACCACTCGCATATTCGGAGACGAGACGCGGCGTCGCTGACGACCTTACGACTAGCGAGGGACTGTCTGAAGGTGCGCAAGGGACATCAGACGCTCGCGCAATCCTGATGCGATGCTGAGTGGCCTTCCCGAACAGCGCTTGGTCGTTCCCGACGGCGAGTGCTACGTACGCGCAAAGATTGCCGAGATTATCCACTTGCTGTATCACACCGCCTGCTCCGTCGCTCGGTGGGCACCAGAAGCGGCAGAAGGCATGTCGCCGGCATCGAGCGGCACGACTGCCGTGACAACGCTCAACCCGACTGTCGGAGTTCGGCAAAGGTACGCTGACGGCACGCAGCGTTACGCGAGCATGCTGATTGACCTCTCGCGCGCGCGCAGAGAACAAGATTGGCATCTGCGGTACAAGAAGGACGGCGGCTACTTTGTCACTGATCGTCGGATCAATGACCCGTCCGGTCTTATCCGGTCGTCGGCCTCTCCTGGGTCCAGCGGACCGAGTCCAAGGGGACATCCCTCGCCGTACTCTTCGAGTCTCCGTTCAACGCACTTGGCCGGAGAGCCGGAAGGGCCGAGCGCGGCCGAGACGTCGAGCAAGGAGGCGCCGTCCAGTATTCATCCGACGAAGTCGGACACGGATAATGCGGCCAATTCCACGCCAAAGGCAGTCCCTGCACTCCCGGACTTGCCGAAATCCGCGAGTTCGTCCTTCATGCTCGACTCCGCCGGCAGCGTGGCGACGACGTCCGCCGAAGCACCGTCGCTCTCCGCGTCAGATCTCCCCTTCGGTCTCTCCGACTCGGTCCTAGACGGCATGTCTTTTAACCCGACTCTCAACATGAGTGGAGTGTCCTCGTCATCGTATCTCGACCCGACGGGCAACCCCGGTGGCCAGAGTCTTCCGTCCTTCTTCGGTGGCGTCGGAGACGGCTCTGCTGCTTTCGATCCGTTCGGCTTTTCCGGCGATGGCACGCCGAGCATGCTTCCGGATTCACTCTTCGACTGGCAGAGCTGGCGATCGTTCGCCGACTCTCTCGGTCTCCCTGCCGGGCAGACGATGCCGCCTCCTGCTCAGGGAGAAGGGGAAACAACTTTCTTTGATACCTCATGATGTAGCCCCCACCATACCCTCCTCAAAGTTGCGTTCTAGGCACAGTTAATGTCATACATTCCTCTACTGTCTACGATATGCGAGTCTGCGTGAAGTCTCCTACGTATGCGGCAGCTGCTTTAAGGTCCGAAGTGTAGAGTCGGTAGTTTCCGAATTTCAGGGATGCGGAAGAACCCATGTCACCCGTCGCGCTGTACTTCATGATAGGGAAATTCGGTGACGTCGCTAGAGCTGCTGAATAGTCGATCTTGCCGTTCAGTCCGTAGGTAATTGCGAGCGAGTGAATAATTGTCTTGCCGAACCAGTCGACTGGGCGGATCCAACCCGTCGTGCAGACGGTACAGCCTCTGACGAGGTCCTCGATGAAGACTCGGCCGTCTATTCGCGCCGCTGGTCAGCAACGCGCTCCTCATAGGAACTAGGGGATCAGCCGACTGACTTTCGTAGTCAAGCGTTACGACGGGACCGCCGTTGGCATCTCGGCGAAGGATCCTGGAGTTCAAAAGTCATCAGTGATGGGTCTTGCGCTCAAACTCCGTAGAAGACTCACTGCCACGCGTGGAAAAAGTGCGAGTTCGTGCCCGTCGAACTTTGCTGGAAGCTCTTCCATGTGTAAAACCAGGATTGGCCAGAAGGGGCCCCCGGCCACGATGAGATTCTGGTAGAGGCGTCAGCGGGTTCCAATCGAGGCTGTAAGTATGGAAGAAACGTCGTACTCGTTGCGCTGACGAGCCGAAGAGGAAGCGAGCGTATCGCCCGACGCCGACGGCTCGAACTGGCGCTTTTGCTCTACACGACTCGGACTCGCGTTCGGGGTACCGCCGGCCAGGTATCGGAAAGGCGCTTGCTCCGGGAAAGCCACGAAGTACGCGTCCAATGCGGAGTCATCGGTGATTGCGACCGCCGCTGCCGCGAGCTGGTTCGGAGTCCTGTCGGCGGCCCATGCCGCACTTGCGACCGCAGCCAGTACCGAGTCCTTTGCCGATAACAGCTCGAAAGCACCCTCACCGAGCTCGATCGTCCGGCGCTCCCTGCGAAGCTTAGGTGTGCTGAGAGTCGCGAGGTAATCTGCCCGAGTCGTGGACTCGAGGTTCCCGTTGGCTCCGAGGGACCTGACGCCGCGTGTATCAGTTCGGTCTCGGAAAAGTCGGGAGGAGAAGAGCAGTGGCGTAGCTTACATGCTGTAGCAATCCGCGATCGTCGAGGAGGCGGCGTAAGGGCATCGCCCGTGAAAGAAAGGTCCCGATGCCTGCCACAGCCATGTCGGGGTGAGGAAGCCGCTCTGGAAGTAGTTGCCGTTGGCGATGAGTTGTGCTTGCGCGGCAACTGTACAGCTGAGCGCTAACCAGATGAAAGTGCCAGGCGAGAGCTGGTGTCGCTGGTGCGGTGTCATTCCTCCTCCTTATGTTGCACTCCCACAGTGGCGGTATGCGGTAAAGTGAAGGAACCGTTCGCCTTGCGAAAGTGGAAGAAGCAGGCAGGCAGCATCGGGGCGACGTCGGGTTTGTATTGTTGAGCCAAACATGGCTCTGGAAGAACTTCGATCATCATTGCGTCGACCGTCCGGAAGGCCGGCACGCCCAAAGAGCGATCGAGCCACGCGCAATTCCGGCACACATGGCGAAGTCAAGAGCGTCAGCTCGGAGCCTCGGGCGACAGATGACGAAACAAGTGCAAGCGCCGTATTCCAAAAGCAGCAGGATAGAAGTCGAGACGCGGAAGAAGTTGCGAGAAATGTCGAAGTGCGAAGATTGCAGATCGCGCAGCTTCGGCCGGCGAAGCGAGCGCGAAATTCGTCTACAAATCCAGATATGGCTATAACGCGGAAAGGTCAATGGGCGGTCGATCCGAGTGACGAACTCGCGAGGAAACGGCGTCATCTGTAAGTCAGCCGAACTCCCGCGACCCCGAAAACGGTAAGTAAAGTCGATTAGCGGAACGAAGGCGGCGTCGCGAGCCCGATACGGTTCGCGCCGACGTCGTGGATGACGTAAGAGCCCTGTGAGAACCATAGCGAGGCGTCGTCAGAACCTGAGCTCCCGTGTGCGTAAGGGCATGGGATGCAATACGGACCGTCACTGCGGGCAGCGAGGCAAGAGATCAGCGGGCGAGAAAGATGATCATCGCGCCGGCGCTCGGGACGGGACATACTGAAGGCATCGCCGAGGAGCCACGAAGTGCCGAGGCCCAGGTTGGCACCGACGACGGCTCCGACGCAGCGGGTCGGGTCCTCCGGCAAATAACCGAGGTTGAACTCTGAGGAAAGATCGGCGCGTCAGTCCATGCCGGACCATCACAATCATTCACAGTAGTGATTGCCGCACCTTGCGGGAGAACGGGGAAATCCTGCACAGTGAGGCGAGTAAAAGTGAACGCCACCGAGGGTGGGTTGTTGCAGGGCTGCGCGTCGTAATCAGCAAAGAGATCAGCGTGTGCTGCCGCGATACGGCACATGGGACATGCGTTCGACCTACGTAAGTCCAGTACTGCGAGTTGTAGACTTGCGAGCCCGGAACGTTGCTCCAGAACTCTGCCGCGGCCGAAGGCGGCGCCTGATCGGTTCGCAAGCCCTGGTCAGTGGCGCACAGCACGTGAACTGGCCATTCCTGATACGTACAACGATGAACGTCGTGCCTGAGTCGAGAATGTGATTGACGCGGGTGGAGATGGCTGCCCGTCCATTGACTGTGGGCGCACCTGGTGGCGAAGTGGAGCGAGTCAGTTCCGGTGCATGGGCGGTGTTGCACCGATTCGGATGCCTCACTGAGCGCGATCTGCCAGTATGTGTAATACGACGTTCCCGGCTGAAGCGCGACCGGGAACCAGCGGAGGTAGCTGCCGAGGTAGATGCGGTTGAAGCTGCCAAAGACGATCGAAGACGGCTTCTCGTTGCTCAAGCGCATCGAGAAGTACGGGTACAGGTAAGTGCCCTGGTTGTAAAGGTTGAACATGTAGGATCTCGAGTAAGCGGATGAAAGGGCCGGGTAGGCCAGTCCCATGCTGCGCGAATGCAATCGGACCGTCAGTCTAGCCCTGAGGACGCGATCCGCCACGAGGAAACGTCGGCGCACAGTCTGCGGAGTAACACCGCGGTCAGTGATATGCACGGTACCTCTGCGGCTCGCAATTGGTGCTCACCCATCCGATGCGATCTTGGCGACGCTGGTCGAGAGCGAAGTGGCAGCTACGACGTCTTGGTTGTTGGCGACGGTCCCGGCGATGCTGACCACGTCTTCGACGACTGGTCTGTACGTGTTAGGTGCAGGATCAGCGAGCGGGCCATTCCGCGGGCGGGCGACGAGCTAGAATCGCGCACCCTTGCGAGGAAGTACCGTCGACAAAGCTGGTCCGGACGAATTTCGAGGTCTGGACGGCCGTCGACGAGGCGGCAACGTTGTAGCGGTCTTTGGTCCCGCAGCTCGACGCAGGGCAGTTGGTCGACGCGACAGTAAAGTCGGACGAGCCCGTGTCAAAGTACATGTCGAAGTTCTGAGCCTGATGAATCGCGCGCAGAGAAGGTCAGAGTTCGATGCTGATCAGCCTATCGAACGATGACGTTCGCCTTACGGGTGTGCCGATTGAGACTTGTCCGGTCCAGACTGTTCATACGGGCATCCATCGTGAGCGCTTCAGGCGGTCGTCACCCTGGCAATGTACAGGACTCACTCGCGAAGCTCGGGTGGGATAGGGCGAGATTCCCAACGTTCGCACGCTTCTCGCGCGCCATACGCGAGGTCGCGTCAAGGCTCCCCTCACCGAGCGCATGGTAGCGCCAGTTTGCGCGGTTCTGCGAGGCCAAAAGTCTGGCGTCAGCGTGCGCGGTACGGCAGAACCAGAAGCCTTCACTCGAAACTCACGCGCGCGTACTTGCTGTGGGCATCCTTTCTCGGTCAGCGTTCTGCGTTGAGCGCGCGCACACGCGTGCAGGACTGCAACGTACAGAGAGAGCCGCGCGGTCTCGTTGTCGAGCGCCTGGAAATTGACGGCTCCGTCGGCGGTCTTGAGGCCCAGGTCGCGCTTCGTCAACTTGAGTTCGAGCGCGTCGACGGGAGTCGACACGACCGCGGTGAGCGCGAGCGCAATGAGTGTAGAGATGCCGCTAGTTGCGAGCATCGTGGCGTCGAAGGTGAGTCTAACGGGGAATCTGGTCTTGCGAGGCCGAGTCGGGCAGCGAGATGTTTAGCGAAAAACGAGCGGTCGGAACCGGAACGAGCGGCGAGCTTTTCACAAAGGAGTGTAGGTGGGTCGGTAACGAGCGTGAGAGACGAGTATACTTTGAGAATCCTGAGCGTAACCGTATGAGAGGAGGTTGACGGCGCGGCGCCGTGTTTGCTGCAAGTCGGTTGGCATTTCTTTACCCCGCGTCTTTACGCGACTCACGCGTCTAGACGCGTTGCCGCAGCAGGCTTCTCTCCGCGGTCGGCCGGCGCAGCTTGGTTCTTCTCGCCGGCCGCCGCGACAGTCATCCGAGCTGCCAAGCTGCATTCTGCCGCCGCAGCTGCTCACTGCTCAGGCAAACAAATCTGCGCGCGCTTTCTTGGCAGGACCGACGTTGCGTTGCATCTGCGCGAGGGCATTCAGGGACTGATTACTATGCTCCAGAGCGAGCCGCCGGCTTTGATGTACGGCCGGCACTCGTGCAGACTGCATAAGTATGGCAGTCGTCGGCGCGAAGAGGTCCTCCTGTTCGTGCGACGCGGGCTCTGCGCACAAAGGATCTCGCCCCGTTCGTCTGAGGTGACATGACCCGGTGTTACTTTGCAGGTTCCTGCAGCAGAGGCTGCTGCTGGCGACGTCATGTGCGAGCTAGCTCGCGCTCGAGAATGGGCAGCTGCAGAGTTGAGGGGAGACTTTGGAAGGAATCGAAAGTACACCCGGTTTGGGAGTAGCGGCATGGTTCCATCGTAAAGGCTGCTTGTCTGTTGGTGTTCGCTCGACGAATCTACGGTAGATGTATCCGGCCGAGCCTAGAGCTGGAGATGCGTACATGAGAGCTGCGAATCGGTTCAGCGGACATCATGCTACCGCAGATGCAGTCTCGGGAGCTCGGGACGTACTTCCGAGCGGTCTAGATCTGGCTCTGTTGCCGAGTATCTTTAGGTGTGATCCAAGCTGAGAGCGACCCGGGAGCGGGCATCCTGAACCAGCTCCGCTAGAGTGCGAGCCTCGAGGGAGAAGCGACGCTGCCAGTTTATCTCAGCGCGGGCGGTCATGCCTCAACCGGCGCCGCTTGGGCTTCGCACGGCGCTTTAGAGTAGCTGTGCCGGATCGGCACGCCAGCAAACGGGCCTCTCCCGGTGGGCTGTGAAGGAGTTGAAGGTCCAGATCCGAGATGAGACGAGAGCGGCGGGTTCCGTCCGGCCTCTCGACGCCGAGCGAGGCGCCTTGAGCGACATTAGCCGGTTAAGCTAGATGTTTCAAAAAGCTAGAGCCCGATTTTGCCCTGTCGGAGGTGGTGCAAAGGGAGGCGACGGCGCTATGACGGCCTGAGCCGCGTTGGCCAGCACGATTGACTCGTCCCTTCCTCTCCTATCCAACTCTTGCTCAGCTAGGCTATCAGGGATGGACACGCTCAACGCAGAGTACCGCTGCCCCGTCTACTCGACGTCCGATCTGTCGCAGCAGCGCCGGACAGAGTTGCTCGAGCGACCAGTAAAGACTTCGGCCGACATCCTCGCCCTCGTCTCGCCGATCCTCCAGCAAGTCAGGGAGAACGGCGACGAAGGCTTGAGGCAATGCGTCGTCAAGTTTGACCGATGCGTCCCCGCCGAGAGCAAAGAGTGGCCACTCGCGCTCCAGGCGCCGTTCAGCGATGACCTCGCAAAGATCGAGCCCGAAGTCAAAGAGGCCATCGACGTCGCGTACAGCAACATCAAGGTCAGCTCGATAGAATTGTCAGGAGGAGAGCAGTCCATGCTGACCTATTTCGTTGTCCGACAGGCTTTCCACGCGGCACAGATGGAGCGGGAAGCAGAGCCGATCCGGATCGAAACCATGCCCGGCGTCGTCTGCCAGCGGTTCGCCCGACCGATCGGCAGCGTCGGTCTCTATGTGTGAGTACGGGAGGCATGGGCGCCCACCTTTGGAACGAGGCCGCTGACCCGACGGCTTTGCCACAGCCCGGGAGGTACGGCCGTCTTGCCTAGGTAAGCCACTCTCTCTCTCTTGACGGCTGGTGACTCTACACTACAGTACGACTGACTACTATGATGACGCCACATCGCGCAGTACCGCCCTCATGCTCGGTGTCCCTGCCCAAGTCGCCGGCTGCAAAAACATCACCCTCGCCACGCCGCCCCGGCCAGACGGCTCCATCTCGCCCGAGATCATGTACATCGCGCAGCTCGTCGGAGCCAAGACGGTCGTTCGGGCAGGAGGCGCGCACGCCATCGCTGCCATGGCGTACGGAACCGAGAGCGTTGCCAAGGCGGACAAGCTTTACGGACCCGGGAACCAGTTTGTCACGGCGGCCAAGATGGTGAGGCTTTCGTGGTGTGTGAATCAAGGGGGCCAACACGCGAGACTGACGGTTGCTCGTCCGTTGGTAGTCGGTCGCGATGGACTCGGGCGCGAAGGTGGCTATCGACGTCCCGGCTGGCCCGTCAGAAGTCCTGGTGAGTCCGCAGTTCCGGCAAAAGGCCATCCTCACTCTCACATTTTTGACTGATCTGGAGTCGTCCTGTAGATCATCGCCGACAAGACTGCCGACCCGGTTCTCGTTGCGTCAGATCTGCTCGGCCAGCAGGAGCACGGCCTCGACTCGCAGTCCGTGCTGGTCACGATCGACTGCGACGACGCCTACGTCGAAGCCGTCAACGCTGCCGTCGAAGCACAGGCGCAAGCCCTGCCGCGAGCCGAAATCCTCCGCAAGAGCCTGAGCCAGTCGTTCATCCTCCAGACCAAGAGCGTCGACGAGGCGTTCGCGTTCTCGAACGACTACGCGCCAGAGCACTTGCTGCTTTACGTCGAGAATGCGGCGAAGTCTGTCGAGAAGGTCGAGAACGCCGGATCCGTGTTTGTCGGCCCGTGGTCGCCGGTCGCGTGAGTGCTCAATGCTGCCCTGGTCTCTGCGCGTCTGATGCTGACATTGCTTCGCTGCATACACAGATGCGGTGACTACGCATCAGGAACGAACCACACTCTTCGTGAGCTCAGACATCCGTGGAGCGGATCTAGCCGACACGCTAACCGTTCAATCCGCCGCGCAGCCACGGTCGGCTACGCCAAGCAGTACTCTGGCGTCTCGACTTCGTCATTCCTGAAGCACTTCACTTCGCAAGAGCTGTCCTCGGACGGCCTGAAGCGACTCGGTCCTTATGTCGAGGTCCTCGCCGACGTCGAGCAGCTCGGCGCGCACAAGGCGAGCGTCAGCTTGCGTCTCGAGAAGATTCAGCGCGAAGGCTTGTAGAAGTCTAAGGAGCCCCTAAGACCCTCATTTTTGCAACGCATATAGATAGCTAGGGCTACCGGTCAGTGCGCATGGCCGAGGTGCGCGGCGTCGGCTTCGTCAAGCCACTGGCGCGAAGAGACTGCTCGTCAGTCCACGGCAGTGCACTGCGCGAGCGAGGGCATCCGACTCACGTCTTCCCAACCGTCCTCGAACAGCGCTTCCAGTCTCTCGATTTTCTTCGCCATCGTCCGCTTGCTCTGCCGGTCACGTGGCACTTCAGTACTGTTCGTGGTCCGCAGCGTCGCACCTGCCTCACCTTCATCACTTTGCGCCACTGCAGCCATTCCGAGTCGTCTAGAAGGCAGGCGTCCAAGTCGGTCTTCAGGCTCTTGCGGAGGACCTCGATGTGCTCGCCGATGAAGACGAGTTCCTGCCGGCGGTCTCCCCAGTTTCCTTGGAAGTCAGCTCGGATCTTCTTACGGACGCTGCGAATGGAGACGCGCAGGTCAGCTGAGAGTTGTCGTATCAATCAAGGTCGGAATGACCTACTCGGCGTGTGGAGGCCATTCGGACAACGGTGTTTCGGCCCACCAGCGCTGTCCTCCTCCTACTGTGAGCATGACGCCCGCTTGCGACCATTCGCCAGAGAGCATGGGCCGCGTCGCCAGCCAAAGGAAGCCCTTCGAGCGGTGAAGGTGGCGGAAGACCGGGTCGGCCTTCTTAGCGGCGAGGCGGGCTGACAGGTCGAGCTGCGGCTGCGCTTCTTCGTCCTCGCTGGTCTCTGCGTCGGACCAAGCTGCATCCGTCTCTGAATCTGTCGCGGATCCTGCGTCGTCCACGTCCATTCCGTCGTTGACCGCGTCGTAAGAGTCCTGTATAACTACGAGACGCAGCCGAACCAGGTCCCATAGTCGGCGCGGGTGGAATGGGCGGCGAGCTCGATAGACGAAGCTCCTGTTTTCGAGCACGGACGACGGTCAGCTCTCCGCCTGCAGTCGGCGATTGCCGAGACTCACCCGATTCCGTATTCCTCAGTCTCGGGCTTGACCTCCTCCTGCAGACTCTTGAGCCAGCCGGCACTGAGCAGTGACTTTTCGAAGGAGAATCGCTTCGTGTCCAGGACCCGCGACACATCCACTCGACTGCGAATTGACTCGACTACGTCGGCGTCCGGGTTCAGAGACTTGACGAGAGCGCGAATCCTCCACAGCTGCGCCTTGCTGACAAGGTCGCATTTGTTGATGATGACAACGTCCTGCGTTGAATGAGGACTATCAGCGGCGGCTTTGGCGCATCCAGTACGGTGACTAAGTGGGCTAACCGCGAATTCGAGCTGGTCCGTCATGAGATCGGAGATCTGGAGCGTCCACCTCGGTCAGAAGAGCCGCCTATGTAGAAGTCGCCGCTCCTTCTGACTCACGTTCCGTTCATCCTGCTCGTCAACCGTAGACGGATCTTGGCGGTCCGTAATGAAGTCGGTCGTCGCGAAATTGTCGAAAAAGCTCAACGCGTCGACAACGGTGGCACATGTCTGCGGAGCATGAGTAGCTCAGTCAGCCACAGTCACAATCACGCAGCATTGGCGAAAGAAGCGAGACTAACGTCGAGTCGGGCAATTTTCGGCAGGCCTCCAGCTCCAAGTATGTCGGCGAGCCTCGTGTTTTTGACGATTTGGGCCTGGCGATCCTCGATGAGATTCCCGGTCTGAGCTTCATTTGAAAGCAGAATACGGTTCTCCTCGCGAAGGTCTGCGGCCGCTTGAAGGTGCATGTCCGAGAACTCGGCGGCGAACGTTTCCGCAACCTGCTGCGGCTCAGAGATACCGGCTACCGCGGCACATGAGCCGTTTGTCTTCCGTACAAGACAGTATATACTCACACGACTCGATGAGAAGGTAGTCGATCCCGCCTTTTGCGGCGATGTTTGCGATCTCTTCGAGGAGATCCCCGCGCAGGGTGCAGCAGATGCAGCCTGAAAAAGGGATCAGGTCAGCCCAGCCAACCTTCCGCGTCCGTGATCGCTGGATCGAAGCGCACCGTTCTCCATCTGTACGATCGTCTCCTCCTTCTGGATGGTCTTGTGCTGGGAGATAAGGGCTGCATCGATCTGGTGGCGAGCTTGATCAGCACTGCTGCTTCCGAACCGGCGACGTGACCGCCCACACACATTAATCGAGCTCATACTGCGCAATGGGAGAGTGTCAATGATATCGTCCGCATGTCCGACAGCACTCCATCACCAGGACAAGCCCCCTCATCCTTTCTGGCAGCGAGACCTACTCATTGATGATGACCGCGCAACGGAGCCCATGGTCGCGACTTGTCAAGACGTGCTCCAACAGCGTAGTATTCCCTGCGCCGAGGAAGCCCGAGAGGATTGTGACAGGCAGTCGGTCGGGCGACTTGAGCGTGGCGGAATCCAGGGAGGTGGCGGGACTGGCAGACCTCGGCCTACTCGCCTCGGAGGTGTCGGAAGCGCTCGAAGCTGGATGCGTTGCCATTGTAGTCGCGCGGAAGTCCGGTTCAGAAAGAGATGCATTTCAGTTCCGACATGGAAGACATTGCTGATGCCGCAGCCGAGAAGGTCCTCAATCAGTCGCCCGTCGTTTGACTGGCATGACCGGGCGACATCAGTCTGGTCACGCCCCTTCTCGTAACTTGCACGGCAACCTGAGCGGCCAATCAGCAAGCCTGTAAGGCTAAGTCAATCGGCTCACGCTTTTGCGACAGGAGGAAAAAAGCAAAGATTCCTCACATACCCCGAAATGCCATTCGAGAAGATCGTCCTGGAGCGATGCGACTGCGAGCGAGCGATAAGACCACACAACAAACACGCTACTGATCCGCAATCAAGGAAGAGAATATGTCCCGTGCGCGGCTGCCGCTTCACTCCTCATCAACACGAGCAGCCTTCTTGCCGGCCTTGCTCTTGTCGGCACGCGGGTTCAGGCCCTTCTTCTTCATCTGCCGCCTCCGCGTCTCGTCAATGAGCTTGGTGTCCTCTTCCTCCTCGAACGCAGGCGCATCGCCCTCCTGCTCCTCATCGGCCTCCTCAGTGAGAGGAGCATACGGCAGCGTAGGCGAAACCGGTTCCGGCGCTGCGAGAAACCCCACCAAGTCAGCAGCTGTATTTGACCGGAAGCGCAGCTCGCACCACCACATACCTTTCTTGGTCGAAGACGGCGAGCCGATGTAGAACTTGGCAACGTAGAAGCCATCAATGTTCTGGACATGCGGGTAGTAGCGGCGAGTGTGCTCGATGCCCTTGCCGTACTGCTTGCCGCGGAACGACTTGAAGCCCTCGCGACCGAACGGCAGGCCAGTGTCGACAAGCTTGACGTGCGGTCGCTTCCGGAGGGCGTACGTCACGACCGACTCGTTCTCGTCCGGCATGATCGAGCAAGTCGAATAGACGACGTGGCCGCCCGTCTTGGTCGAGTCGATCGCGCAGAGGAGCAGTTGCTTCTGCAGGTGCGAGAGGAGCATGAAGTCGCGCTCGGTCTGCGAGAGGGTGGCAGCTATCAGCTTCGAGTGGGAGCAGATACAGCGAGCAGAGCTGCCCGTACCTTGTTGACCTTGACGCTCTGGTCCTTGGAGATGACACCGGTACCCGAGCACGGCGCATCGAGCAAGACGCGGTCGAAACCGCCCATAATCTTGGGGAACTCGCGACCGTCGACGTTCGTGATGACCACGTTCCGGCAGCCGAGACGCGCGACGTTACCGCCGAGACCCTTGATTCGGCCTCGCGACGAGTCGTTCGCCCAGACCTCGCCCGTGTTGCCCATCAGGGCCGACATGTACGTCGTCTTGCCGCCGGGCGCGGCGGACATGTCGAGACACCGCTCGTGCGGCTGCGGGTCGAGCGCCATGACGGGCAGGAACGACGACGCGGCTTGCAGAATGTAGTGACCGGCGAGGTACTCGGGCGTCGCACCGATCGGGACCGAAGAGCCCGAGAATACCTGCAGTCCGACCTTGGACCAGCCGCCCTCGAGCGGCTCGAGGTTCACGCCACGGTTGATGAGCGCCTGTGCGAGGTCTCGTCGGCGAGTCTTGAGCGTGTTGACACGAATGGTGAGCGGACGGGGTGTGTCGGAGGCGGTGAAGAACTCGAGGGCCTAGAGGAGATATACAGTCAGTCGGCGGCCAGTTCAAGACGAATCGAGCCGAGAGCCGCACCTCTTCAACGCTGAAGATCTCGAAAAGCTTCTCCGCCAAGAAGGGAGTGTAGCCGTGGTACTGGCAGATGTCTGCCAGCAGCTGCTCGACGACCTCTGACCGAGACCTGCGGGACGAGAGGCGTCAGGATCGGCGACAGCGGCGCATCTCGTTACTTGCGGCAAGGTGGACTCACAAGCCGGTCGCGGGGCCGAGCTGCTTCCAGTGCGACAGGACGCGCGCTGCCGTCCGCATGCGCTTCTCGACCGCGCGCAAATCCTCCAATTGGCCCTGCTGCAGGTTCTCGTCGTCGGAGTCCTCGTCGTCTTCGTCGTCCGACTTGGCACCTTCGAGCTCCTCCATCGTGGCGTCGACCTGGCCCTCGATCGCTTCCGGTTCGAGGCGGCGCATGTCGAGACCGGCCGGTAGGGGCGCATCCTCGTCGTCATCATCAGAGTTGTAAGCCGCCGCCCGTGCAGCGCGCTTTGCAGACTTGCCGTTCTGCAGCCTGATAAAGCGGGATCGGACGTCAGCTCCAGTGGTCCGAGGCACCCGTAGGTCAAGAGCGGGCTAGGGGCGACGTACGCGTCTTCCTCGGTCATGCCGTTTTCGAGCGCCTCCTCCTCCTCGTCCAGGTCAAACTCGTCGTCGAGGTCTTCCTCGTCGTCGTCCGAGGCCCGGTCGAGGTCATACTCATCATCGTCGTACTCGCCGCCTGCACCGGGTTCCTCGAGGTCAACCTCATCGAAGAGAGCCCTATTATAAATGCGCGCGGGGGTCAGCACTATTGCTGTGGGCATGTCATGCAAGGAGAGCGAAAGACGCACGACCGGGCGGAAGCGAGACGCTTCTGTTCCTCATCGTCGAGCTCCTCCTCGCTAAAGTCGTCCTCTGCCTTCATGCCTCCGATGTCGTCCTCATCGTCGTCCGATTCCCAGTCGACCTCTTTACCGTTCTGCGGCTTGGAAGCCTTGGTCGTTGCCTTCTTGCCCTGCGGAGCGGCTTTCCCCTTGCCCTTGGCCTTGTTGGCTGAACCGGACCCGGTCGAGTCCTGCTTTGCGCGTTTCGTCGCGCGCGGACTCGGCGCTGCGGGACCTACTCGCTCGGCCTTGGCTTCGGCTGCGAGTTTGCGTTTGCCCTTGCGCTCTGGTGCGCCCGGGTGCGCCTTGCCGCCGTCTTTGAGCGGGGTAGGATCCGATTGCTTTGACCTCGCTTGACGACCCTACGCGGCAGCGAGCATCGGTCGGTCAGCACTCGAAGCAGCGTGGACGAGTGAGAGTCTCGACTGCACGCACCATGTTTAGAGTCTCAGACTCGAGTGTAACGAGGCGGAGAATGCAAAGTGTTGCACCGCCTAAAGTTCGACGAGCTCGAGGGGGAAGAATGAGGAAAATTTTCCTCCAATCTGCTGCACCGCCTCGTTCCTCGAATTCCCGCGTCAACGCCCACCGAAACAAGTCGCGTCGCTCTCCTCTTCTCTTCTTTTCTACCACGAGCGGCCATGTCAAATTCCCATCTACGCGACTCACTTATCGAGGTCAACGTCACGGTAGATGGAGCCGAAGTGCTGCTCAGAGCGATTGACTATCTAAACGACCCCGCTCCCTACGCTTGTTCCGGTCCCTTGTGCCTTCACGGGGACGAGGACCGGAGCAGGAACGACGCTTCCACCTGGGTAGACGGTCTGGGAAGTCTGGACACTCCCTCCTCGTCTTTTGTGCGCTGTAATGCTTCTCTTCTCCACCTGGCATAGCTGGCGAGTCACCAACGGGGTTGTTGGTGTCGCGCTTCTCAGATCTGGATCGCGTCGAACACGCGAACTCGCCGCACAAATGATAGCGTGTCTGCTCTCCTTTCGCGCCTGCCGAGGTAGCCTCTTGCATACTCGTGAGGATTACATTCGCGCCGAGCATCGCCTGACTGGAAGGAGAGCCGCAGCCGGATCGACAGCATCTGGCGAGGAAGCTCTCCGTCGCACCGCTTGCGCCTCCCGTCAATCAGAACGATGGCCAAGTCAAGCTCGCCGGCAGACGAAGGCAAGCCGTGGTTCCGTTTGATCGTTACGGTCGCGATCCTCGCCGGACTGGCGTATGTGATCCGCCTTGTCGTTCAAGCGATCAACGAAGGAGTCGAGTAAGCCCGTTTCCACCGCTGCATCTCACCGTACGGAGCGCAACCTTGGCTGAAACGCATTCGATATAGCTCGGCAAAGGGTACGCTGCAGCAAAAGGGCGTCAACGTGTCGACGACGGGGTCAGTGACCTCATCTTGAAAGGACACGGGCTGCGACGTCCCGTTCGAGCAGGCAGTCAGTCCTGACCAGACCTCTTTCGGCAGCGCGAGCATCCGGACAGACAAGCGGGCCGTCACGCAGGAAGAGCTCGGCGACCAGATGCAGCGGTGCGCAACCCCTTCCTCCAGCACGTCCTGCAAGTCCCGGGCGAACTGACGTTCACTCTTTACGACTTTTAGCGGGCTCATGAAAGGCTGGAAAGCTTCGACATTTAACGTCCCGTGGGCGTTGACCAAGACGACCCACCTCGGCGGCTCTAGGCACGACAAGAACAAGGAAGAGTGGGAGAAAGCGAGTAAGTCGCTCGCTCAGCTTCGAATCGCTCGGCTCGGCCTCGGGCTCGAGGTGGCTCTCCCTCTAAGCGAAGCGCTGACGACCAGCCACGCAGACGGTCCGAAGCAGTACAAGAACCGCGTCGACTGATAAATGACCGTCCGTTCCGCTCCCGCCACCTAGTAACGAATCCTTCTCTTTCGACACCCACACCTTGTTGCCTTACATTCTTTCCTGTAGCAATTTGACCCAGCACATATAAAGCTGCCCTTTCACGCTCCCTCGAGGCTGTGTCGGACTCCGTGTGACCAGTACACTCCTGCAGCAGCCGTGTCTCGATGCACGAGTTGCAGTCGACGTCTACGCTGTTCGGTCTCAATAGATCTGTGAGAAGGAAGATTAGGACGTGTGCGAAAGACTGCAGCAGTGAAGTGCTGCGACAGAGATGGACCGCCTCATGAGAAAGAAGCGCACCTCGTCGAATGGGCGCGTGTCGGGCCAACAGCTCTCAAACACCTCGTTGACGACGCGTTCCGCCTCTTCTTTGCTCTTGCAGTTTGGGTTCGCCGCGACCGAGAGAGTCGCTCGCCGCCGAACGCACGCCTGCTGCTGCTTGGTAAAGTGCCAGTTCCTTCGCGTGAACTCGCGGTTGAACCGGCAGTCGCCACTGAGGTTCTCGGCGCGGATCTGCGAGACGATGCGCGGCGCGCGCGAGAGTCAGTTACGGCGCTGTAACGAGTCCGCCGTCGCGGTTTCCTCAAAGGAAGCTGAACGCGAAAGAAGCCTCGGCAGCACAGTCGACGAGGGACTCACTTCGGTGCAAGCGTGCGCGCGCAAGTCTTCGCCCCAGGCGCCCTTGGGCTTGAACCTCCGTTCGTCCCACGCATGGACGAGTTCGTGCGCGAGGGCGTCCTCCATGTGGCGGCGGCTCATGAACCGGTTCTGGCACAAGAGGATCCCCATCTCGGACGAGTACCCGCCGGCCATTGTCGGCGGACACGGCGCGCAGGTGATCGGGATCGGGAGGTGAGGCGTTTGAGACTGTTCGGGCGACGGCATGGTGGAACCGGGTGGTGGGGGCAACAGCGAGACGTGCTTGAGCATGAACCGGACGATCGGACCTGCGACTCGTACGTCAGCAATCGAAGCGAGTTTTCGATTCCACGTCTGACCTTGTACTGACTATCTCTTGCGAGTTCGTCTCGCCATTTCTCGCACCGTTTGCAGTCTGCCGCGTCTCGTTTCCGCTCTGCGTCGGATTTCTCTGCGTCGGGTGTCATCTCTTGCATGATGGTCCCTTGGTCCCAGTTGGGCGGCGGCGGTTGTTGCTGTTCGCACCGGAGTGGCGCATTTGCAGGTACGGCCAACTGAGTGAACGCGGTCCGCCATCGTTCGAACGAGCGGCGGAACGAAGCAGAGTCGGAATCGGAGAACGGCGCGTCACTCGCAGGTGGCCGAGTCATGATTTGTGAGACGAGGGCGGCGGTGCGAGTAGCTAGATTGGCGAGATTGAGCACCTAGTCTCTGTAAAGTAGTCGGAGGGTGACGCTGGCCGGAAACAGAGAGGGAGAGACTGTGGACGACAGGGAGAAGTCGAGACTCGCTCCTGTCCTCCCTTTGCGCTGTCTTGCTTGCACTGGTTGGCATGGACATTGACGACGACGAAGCTTTCCTCTACGGAGACGCGCCCGCTCCTACAGCAGCACCAGGTCCGTCCAACTGGTGGTTTTCCCGCTTTCCCATCGTAGACTCGACCCACTGACCCTCCGCCGTTACACTCGGATCTACAGCTCCCGAGTATGCGCCCCCTTCTACTCACAAGAGCAGTCCAGAGCAGACGTCGCTGACTGTGCCATGTCCTGACAGGAACGGAGCGGCGAGTGCAGCTGCCCGCACCAGTGGGGAGCTGCAACAACCCGCAGCCAACGCGCAACAGGGCGACAACGACGACGACGACGAAGATGACGACGACGAGGAAGACAGTGAAGACGTGAGCATACTCTGGAGGCCACACCAGTCAAGAACCAACCAGGGCTGATCTCGCCCTCTGGCTCCCTCTCGACAGGACCTCGAAATCATCCTCGACGGAGACGGTGTACCTCCGTGAGTCGACTGCGAGCAGATCCACAGACTGAATGACCGAACTGATCGCACCCGAACTGAAACAGGCCGCGACGACCTCTCCCGGCACGCCCGGCAGCGGCATCTCCTCAAAAGCGTAGGTCTCCCATTACCCGTCGCTTCTGCTCTCGTGTCGCTTGCTTCAAGGGCTGACATGCGCATCAAATACTCGGAATGCAGCTACGACTGCGCCCGCTCCTTCGGCCACGACCGAGTACGCCCCGCTCGACCGGCCGGGCGTCCCGAAAGCGACTCCGTCCACCTCGGTCGGACCGCCGACTTTGCCGCAACCGGACGCGACCGCGACCGACGATGCGTCGACGGCCCTTCTCGCCGCGCAAGCAGTCGACCAGGCAGGGCAGGACGGAACGACCCCCGCGAAACCGGCCGTGCCCGAACTCGTCCCGCACGGGTCGTTGACGCCGCTCACGCTCCCGCCGAACCCGAACCCGACGTTCGACGTTAACGCCGTCGTCAAGGACGCCGACGGCAACGACATCTTTGACGTCGACATTGACGCGCTCGAGGACAAGCCGTGGAGGCAATCGGGCGCCAACATGGCCGACTACTTTAACTATGGCATGAACGAGGCGACGTGGAAGAACTATGTCCGCAAGCAACGCGAGATGCGCGCGTCCGAGAGCGTCGCCTCCAACCCCTTTGTCGTGAGTTCGCGCCTCCCTCGACCTGCCGTCGCGAAGATCGAACCCGCTAACTGCGGGTCACGCAGGGCTTTGCGAACGGCAACATCGCTCAAGCGTGGGCCGAGCTGTCGAGCGAGAACAAGACGCTCCTCCTCGCAACCATCATGGGTTTCCAGCCCAACTCGATGCCGCCGCCGGCCCAGATGGCCCAGATGGTCCAGCAAATGGGGATGGGCATGATGGCGGCTCAAGCCGGCGGCGGACCTGGAGCAGTCGGCGGCGGCCCCGGTGGCGGTGGCATGAACCCTGCACTGGCGCAGCAGATGGCGGCGGCGCAAATGGCCGGCATGCCGCCTGCTGCTATGGCGCAGATGGCGCAGATGGCGCAAATGGGCCAGATGGGCCAGATGGGCCAGATGGGCCAGATGGGCCAGATGGGCCAGATGGGACCGATGGGGATGCGGCCGGGTATGACGCCGCAGCAACAGATGCAGCAAATGCAACAAATGCAGCAAATGCAGCAGATGCAGGCGCAGCAGGCGGCGCAAGCTCAGGCAGCCGCTTCGGGGACGCCGACGCACCCTTCCGCTGCGCCGACGAACGGGTACGACGGCGCGAACGGCTCGGTCGAGGATATCAAGTGTGAGTGCAAGCATCGGACCGTTTACCTGCGAGTCGAGACTGACGATTCCGGATTGCTCATTCAGCCGAGAGCGGAGCCGGTACGCCGCGCCGTGGCGGAATGGACGAGGATGTCAAGCCGGGCGACTTGAGCGGACCCGGAGCCGTAAGTTCCATGTCGCCGTATTCTCCGCTCGTAATTTGCTGACGTCTCGTCACGCCGCGCAGGACGGCAGCTTGGCGGGCAACTCTGGTCGCCCGGCGATTCCCTCGCGTCCGCCACCGACGGGCCCGTCTGGAGGCTCGTCGCGCATGCCGCCCTCCGGTCCTGCTGGTGCACGCCCACGCGGGGGTCCGGTCCCGACTGGACCTTCGGGCGGAAGCAGCGGCAGCACCAGCCTGCCGACCGGACCTCGTGCTCTCGGCGGAGCGGTTCCGACTGGACCGCGAAACGCCGGACCGAGCGCTTCGCGGCGCGATGCTCGCTCGTACCGCGACAAAGACAAGGACCGCGTCCCCGACGCTTCGTCCGGTCCGGAAGGACTCGACTATGGCGGCGGCGGCGGCGGAGGGAGCGAACGCGCCGACGACGACCGCAACTCGCCGGCACGCAGCAGATCGAGGCGGGACTCGCCAGACTACGGACGGGACAGTGCGCGGCATGGTCGAGACCGAAGTCGTGACCGCCGAGACCGTGACCGCGAATACGAGCGGGAACGGGAAAAGGAGCGCGAGCGGGAACGCGACCGTGCCGCCGGCCGCGACTCGCGGGACGACCCGCGTCGCTCGTCGTCTCGTCGCGAGGATGACCGCGGCTCGTCAAGACGTGATGATGACGACAAGGATCGCAGCAGGTCGTCCCATGCCGAAGACCGCGGCGACTCTCCCGGCATGCGCATCCGAGGGGCTCGCGACCGCGAGGAAGAGCGTGGCAGCATGTCGTTCCGCCCGAGCAGTCGAGCCGGTGATGATGCGGAGACGCGCTCGAGGGGAACCACCTATTCGCCGGACAGCGGTCGCAAGCGCCGCACACAGTGGAGCGACGATGAGGCGGATGGGCCGAACGACGATTCTCGGTGCGTATTCCGCACACACTGTGCAGTCGTGACGCAATACTGACGAAGAACGCGCTCTGTAGAAAACGCAAGGCTGAGGGCGAAGCCGAGGAGGATCGACCAAGGCGTCGTTCGACTCGCCGTTCCTGATTGCTATACGCAGCCCCGTAATATGCCGTCAGGGCCTTGGAAAACCTATGCAGTCGCGGCATTTGGATTCAGCATTGGGACCCTGGTCACGTTTGAGGCAAAGGAAGCACTGAGAATGGCCCGCTCCCTGAAGAGAGCAAGGGCGGGTAGGCGGCGACGCATCATTCTCTCGTCAATCGCCTCTCCCTGTTTACGATCGTCTCTCTTTATAAAGAAGTCGAGTACGTGAAGATGATGTACGTTTCAGACTCAGAAAATGCGATTTGCGAGGTTCACCTTGCCCCTTTTCCTCCTTTCTCCCTCCGACTTCCTTCAAGTCCCCTCCTTCAGAGCTCGTCATGCGAGAAGTCCTCGCCGCCAGCGCCACCACTGCTGTAGATCTTGGCCGTGATAGGAGCGACGGCGGCCTGGAGAGCCTCACGCTGCTCGTCAAAGTCCTCGGCCGAGGCGGTCGCGCCGTTGTCGTCGACCCACTCCTGCGCCTTCTTGATCTCGTCCTCGATTTGCTTCTTGTCGGCCGACTCGAGCTTGCCTCCGAGACCCTCCTGGTCCGAGAGCTGCGCCTTCAGGCTGTAGATGAACGACTCGTGCGCGTTGCGCGACTCGATCTTCTTCTTGACGAGCTCGTCCTCCTCCGAGAAACGCTCAGCGTCGGCGACCATGCCTGTAATGATTGTTTCGTCAGCTATGCAAGTCTTGAATGCGCCTCAGCGCATCGTGACTCACGCTCAATCTCCTCCGGGCTGAGGCGGCCCTTCTCGTTTTCGATCGTGATCGACTGGCTCTTGCCAGTGCCCTTGTCGGCGGCCGAGACCTTCATGATGCCGGAGGCGTCAATCTCGAAGGTGACCTCGATCTGGGGGACACCGCGAGGCGCGGGCGGGATGCCCGTCAGCTCGAAGCGGCCGAGGTGGTTGTTGTCCTTGGTCATGGCGCGCTCGCCCTCGAACACCTGGATCATGACGGTCGGCTGGTTGTCGGCGGCAGTCGAGAAGATCTGCGACTTCTTGGTCGGGATGACGGTGTTGCGCGGAATGAGCTTGGTGAAGACACCGCCGGTCGTCTCGATTCCGAGCGTGAGCGGGCAGACGTCGATCAGGACGACGTCGCCGAGGCCCTCCTCGCCGGAAAGGATACCGCCCTGGACGGCAGCGCCGTACGCGACAGCCTCGTCCGGGTTGATGCCCTTGGTCGGCTCCTTGCCGTTGAAGTACTCGCGGAGGAGCTCCTGAACCTTGGGGATACGAGTCGAACCACCGACGAGGCTGTGAAGCGTTGACTCGTCAGTACAAGTGGTCCCAGGAGAAGGCAACGCGAGACGCGGATCGGCAACGTACACAATGTCGTCGACCTGCTCCTTCTTGAAGTTGGCGTCCTTGAGAACCTGCTCGACCGGCTTCATGGTCTTGCGGAAGAGGTCGAGGTTGAGCTCCTCGAACTTGGCGCGCGTGAGCGTCTCGGAAAAGTCCTCGCCCTCGAAGAACGACTCGATCTCGATCTTGGTCGACATCTGGCTCGAGAGGGTACGCTTCGCCTTTTCGACTTCGCGCTTGAGCTTGCCCATGGTGCGGAGGTTCTTGGTGATGTCCTGGCCGTCGTGCTTGCGCTTCCACACCTTGGTGAAGTGCTCGATGACACGGTTGTCAAAGTCCTCACCACCGAGGTGCGTGTCACCGGCGGTCGCGAGGACCTCGAAGACGCCGTCGTCGATCGAGAGAAGCGAGACGTCGAACGTGCCACCACCGAGGTCGTAGACGATGATGTTGCGCTCGCCACCAGTCTTGTCGAGGCCGTACGCAATGGCGGCGGCAGTCGGCTCGTTGACGACACGGAGGACGTTGAGACCGGCGATCGTGCCGGCATCCTTGGTAGCCTGACGCTGCGCGTCGTTGAAGCTGGAGAGTAAAAGGAAAACGAGGCACCCATGTCAGCCTGAGATCGGCGAGGCGGACGGACGGGAAAACGAACGTACTAGGCGGGAACAGTGACGACGGCGTGGGTAACCTTGTGTCCGAGGTAGGTCTCGGCGGTCTCCTTCATCTTTCCGAGGATCATGGCGGAAACCTCCTCGGCGGTGAACGTCTTGGCCTTGTCGGCGACCTTGACCTCGACGACGGGCTGCTGCATGGAACCGGCCTTGACCTTGAAGGGGTAGTGCTTCAAGTCACGCTGGACCTCCTTGTCGTCGAAACGGCGACCGATCAGGCGCTTGGCGTCAAAGATGGTGTTGGTCGGGTTGGACGGGGCCTGGTTCTTGGCGGCGTCGCCGATGAGGCGCTCGCCCGAGGACGGGACGAATCCGACATAGGACGGGGTGATACGGTTACCTTGGTCGTTGGCGATGATCTCGACGCGACCATTTCGTTGCAGACTGTCGTGCGCGCGCCGCGTCAGCTGTCGACGGTCTTCCCGGACAAAAGGAGCGGAAAAAGGAGAAGGTGGAGGTGGGAGGAGAAATTGCTCACCCGACGCAAGAGTAGGTCGTTCCCAAGTCAATACCGATCTGTGACGGTGGCACGAGAGATCAGCACAGTCGCATGGACACTGTCGGATGACACGCAAGACTCACAACTGTGCCGTACTGCAAGGCGAGATGTTCCGGAACAGCAACGTGGAAGGAGGTCGAACCGGCAAAGTGATCACGTCAACGACGACAGCAGGCAGCGCGGGACAAAGGCAGAAAGTTCCGTCAGGATGTCAGTAAGTGTGCTACACCTTCCACCTAGCAAAAGGAGGTGTGTGTGTGGCAGGAGGAGCTGGATCGAAACGTACGTCTTCCTTTTGGGCGTTGACGGGCGCGAACGCGACGAGGAGGGCGACAAAGGCGAGGAAGAGGGAAGCGAAAGCCGCGCGTGTCGGCTGGAATGGTCGTGGTGCCATCTTGACTTCGACAGCGGGTGTCGGGAACAAGCGTAGAGAGAGAAAGGGAAGCGAGTCGCGTTGACGGAGGCGACGAACGCGGCGGCCGACGTGGCACTTGGCGACCGCTCTCTTTTGCCACCCTTGCTTTCCACCGTGTTCTGCTGTTCAAGTCATATAGCTTGCTCTTACACGCTACAGGCGAGCCACCGCTCTGACTACACCCATCTGGCAGTCACGCGCTCTAGGCTGCACCGCTGCGCCGCTGCGCCGCCACTCAGTGCCCTTCGGATGCCTCCCTCCCACTAGTTGGTGTGCAGACGCGCTATGGCACCTCTGGCGCCATATCGAATATGGCTGCAGCTGCCTCTGGCTCGTGTCTTCCTTTCTGTACGCGCTCCTTACACTGTGCGCGGATCCCGTCACGTCGCTTCATTCCGCATCGCTCGCTTGCTTTCAGCGCTGCGTTGCACCGCGCGGATGGTCTGTGCCGGCCGCTGGCGTGCTTCGCACCTAGAGCAGACTCGATGCACTTGCAGGCCGGTACTCCTGTCGTCGGGACCAATCTGCATCGGAACTGACGTGCTCTCCTGCTGCCGGTTCGGACGTGGAACCGCGCGCTGTTTCACGTCGACGTTCTGCGTACGCGGACGGCTCGCGCATAGTACTGTATCCTGTTCTGTAGCGTAAAGCACGGGCAAGCAGGTGCAGAGGAACTCCGGGAACAGCCAGAGCGCGTCGCCCGCAGCTCCGCCGGTGGGTCTTGCCACGGACCGGCGACAACTCGGTCACTGTTCGTCGGTTGCGCCTGACCCATATGAATGCGAACGCCCGAACACGTCCGACCGCGCAGTCTGGAAGCAAGGCGAGAGAGCGTTCTCTTTCCCGGCTCAGCGAGTCACCGCGGCTTCCCGGAAAAAGCGACCTGTAGATCCCGTCAATGACGCAATCCCTCTTCTCTCGGGTGCGGCGGAAGAAGAATCGTAGACGATACCACTTTGCGCGACCGTACGCACACCTACTGTATACGAGCTTGCCGGAACGCGCAAACAAGCGCGCATCGACCTCTCGCCTCCTTCCTTAACGTCTGGCTCTAGCCACGTGGCGAGCGCACGTGACCGCGCGTGACCCGTGGACGGCGTACGCGTGAGACCTGCCAGCGGAGATTCGCCGCAGAGGAGTCTCGACACCACTCATAGACTTGGCTACAGGATACGCGAACCTGTCGTTGGCATCGAGGAAACGCGAGGACCTGGGCCCTGATTCGACCCCAACTCCCCCCGCGTCTGGTCAGAACGACTTCCGCGCTTCCCCCACCGGCAAATTCCGGACGGACTGCTTTAGCACGCCGAAGGGCCTACGGGACCCTCACTTCAGCTGCACACACAGACGCACACCGGAGGACCGCACACAAACACACACACACCTCTGTGCGACCGATCCGGCACCGACGAGTCGTGGGACCCTTTGACAAGGAAGTCGGCCTCCGCATTTTCCCCCGAAGGTGGCCCCCGGCTTTGGTGACTTGAACGATCCCGCTCGACCTCGACACGCATCGACGACCCACTTATCCAGGACGAAAGGGCAGGACTTGGCTCGAGGCCGAGGCAGCCATGCATGCGACACTGCCGACGCATGTGCTCGCATTAGCGCCCGACTCGATCGCCACCATCGGCACGCTCTCTCCAGAGAGTCTGGCAGAGCTCTGGGCCGGTACGTTTCCTCATTCATCTCGCGCGAGTGTGGGCCAGTCAAAGTAGATACGCCACTATGCTGGACCGTACAGTGCTGACCGGTTCCGACTCGTCTCGTTCGGCAGTCTTTACCCGGTGCAAAGATAGCCTCGAGAACGGCCGCCGACTCGAAAACTTGTCGTGGAGGCTTTGGTTCGATTCGGGCCGCCGAGGCCCAGAACCGCCTATCGCACTCGCTGGGCAGAACGGCAACCTTGTTCCCGAGGAATGGAGTGATCCGGAATGGGAGGAGACGTCGAGCAGCGATTCAGAGGCGGCCAGTAGCGGCGGCGAGGAAGTGGGTCAAGGTGACGCGCTCGCCCGCTCGGGTCGTCCGGCTTTGGCGCGCAAAGCTAGGACGACTGGGTCCACCTCCGTCTCGCCGCAGAACATCCTGCCACGGCGACCGAGAACGACGTCGGTCCCCGCCGCGGCAGCAGACCCGTCCGTCGCGGCCGAAGAACCTGGCGAGGTAGCCGGACGGCCGTCTCTCGCCCGGCGAGGCTACTCGAGGGAAGGCAGGCCGCTCCACGTCATCAGCGGCAACTCGCTACAGCGCATGATCGCGGATTTGCAGCGGATGCCCGAGATCCCGCCGTTCGGCAAGGCACGCAGCCTGAGCGATATGCAGGCGTCCGAGCGACCGGTGAAGCCCCCGCTCGGTTCGAGAGGCTCGAGTGCTCCAGACGGACTCAGCAACTCGTCTCGCCACGCCTCAGCGCCGACATCGCCGACATTGCCGTCGGGCGAGTTGGAACCGGCGTCCAAGATGCGGTCCCGCAGAACGAGTTCCGATGTCTCGCCTGCCCTTTCTCGTGCCAACACGACTCCGGTGCCTTCGACTTCGTCAGTTGTTGAACCACCCGCTCCGACTCCGGCACTTCACCGGAGGTTCCCGTCGAACCTGGCCATGTCGGCGATACCACCTTCGCGTCGATCTCGGCCAGCGACGCCAGCGTCCTCGCCGCCTTCCCGCGAAGGCACCGACATCCCGTTGACGCCATCAGAAACGGCAATGCTCGCCGTCGCCGATTCGCGGAACCGGAGCGACCTCAACCTGTCCAAGCGGACGCAGAGTGCGGCGGACCTCGCCGCCTCGTTCAAGCCTGCGAGCTACGTCAAGGGCTTCGAGCCGTCGCCGACATCTCTGAACAAGGCGTCCGAGTCAGTTTGTGTACCAGCCTCCGTAGACGCTCGACCAGGACCGGGTGCCATCGCTCCGCCGCCAACTCCCGCCAATCATGCCGCCGCGCTCGCGCCGAGCCCACCACGAAACGCCGCAATGTCTCTCTCGCCGCAGCTCCGCCGTCCGGCGACTCGTACCCCAGCTTCCTCGCTCGTGTCCCCGCCGTCAAAAGGCATGCCCCCGGCGCCTTCAACTTCGACCGCCTCGGCGGCGCATTCGCATCAATCGAACGCCTCTGCCGGCCCTTCAGCGATGCAGGGTACGCGGCGAAAGGCCGGTGCGGCGAGCAAGAAGATTTTCTTCATCTCGAGCCCCGATTCCGACGAGGAGCATTCGAGCCGATCTCGGTCGAGCGGGATGAAGGTGGTCATCACGCCGCCGACCGCGAAACGTGGAGCGGCCGAGCAGGCTGCACGAGCATCTGCTTCGAAGCCTGCAGCAGCAACGGTCACTGCGCCGCCGCCACCTCCTCCACAAGCGTCTACCAGCGCTGCGGCCGGGACCAAGGGTGCCGACGATGACGACGACTGGGCCTCGGACTCGGACGATGACTCGTCGGGCTGGGGCTCAGAGTATTCGACCGAGTCGGACGAGCCGCGTCAGGGTGCTCGCAACGGAACGCGGAGCCAAGCGTTCGACGCCAAAACTGCCTTTGCCAAGCGCGCACCTAGCGACCTGCAGCGGACGGCGTCGATGGCCACGGTCAGCGGTAGCGGCAGCAACTGGGGAGGCGGACCAGGCGAGCTCAAGCGTCCCGGTTTGCTGTCTCAGCTGTTCCACCCGGACCAGTTCATAGAAGAGCCCGAGCAGAGCCGGCCATCTCTCGACTCTTTGCGGCGACAGCACCAGTCCTCGCCGGCGCTGGCAATGCTCGGCCGACAAGGGTCGGACGCGTCCGTCAAGCGGATGCCAAAGACTGCGCGGACGAAGAGCTTCTTGAAGGGCAAGCCGGAACACGTCGAACTCGAGTCGAGCTCGGAGGAGGAGGACGACGACGACGAGGAGGCCGCCGCACAAAATGCTGCTTTGGCCGAAGCAGAGGCGCAGCGGAACGCAGCTGCCGCACTCGCCCGTCGGCAACGCGAGCTCGAAGAAGTCGTTGCGCCACCACAGACCCCACGAACGACTCGCCGTGCCATGCTCGCGACCGAGCTGAGCGAGTCTCTCCGGCGGAACTTGCTGTGGGAACGGCAGACACGGAACAAGGCTCTCGGCGGCCTGCCCCGCCGCCCGATGATGCCAGGCGAGCAGCTCCCACCGCGACCGGCGTCGTCGACGAATCTTGCGCAGCAAGGCGCCCCGAATGCGCCGACACCGCCGCCGGGCGTCATGCGGTCTCAGACCGACAATCCCCCTAGCGCACTCGCCCGACCGAACGGCTCGTCTTCGTCTTCGAGTCAAGCCCCTCCGCCGCGACGGTCGCCACCTTCCACAACGAGTGTCCGGAAAGAGGAGGCACCGCGAGAGAGGCACGGTGGAACCGCAGCGCTTCCTCGACGACACACTACTGGCACAGGCTTGTACCTACAAGCTCAACTCGGCGGTCGGTTCCCGGGCAGTACGCGGAACCGGAACGACACGACAGACTCCGACATCAGCGATAGCAGTGACGACGATGGCGGGACAGCTTCGCCGGCCGATGCTTTCGGGAGCTCGACTGCTGGTCAACGCGTCTGGTGATCGCCGTACTTTCCAAGACCTCACAGACACACATTCTCCTCTCTCTGAGCGCTCCACATCATCTGAGCACTGTTCGCCATGCCTCTACATTGTACTTCCCGAATGTCTCCCTCTTGTTGTGTATCGATTATGACGAACTCTTTCGCAACTTGCACTGCAACCAATTGCTCTTTGCGCCAGCATCTCGAATTCTATGTGCGATGCTTTGAGAGATAAGCGAAGGTTACGATGACTCATGCCTGAGCGCTGTCCAGCAGCTTCTTCTTGAGCGTATCGATCTGCTCCTTGACGGCACGGCGACTCGTGCCGCCCTTGGCGTCGCGGCGCTCGACGCTCGTCTCAAAGTTGAACACCTCGTGCACGTCGTCGCCAAAGTGTTGCGAGACCGACTTGAAGTCCTCGAGGGTCAGGTCCGACAACGGCACGCCGCGCTCCTCGGACAGGCGAATGCACGAGCCTGAGATGTGGTGCGTCTCGCGGAAGGGGATCTGGAGGGGTCAAGTGCGCGTTAGCTCATGACTGCAGTCGGAAGGTAGCCATTCTCGCCTTACTCCACGGCGGACGAGGTATTCAGCCAGATCCGTGGCCAGCATGTCGGGCGTCAGACTCTTCTTCATGTTTTCCGGGAAGACCTGCGAGCCGAAGCGCCCGTCAGTGACGTTCGTTCCGTCGTCGAGACTGCTCGAGGGTCCGAACGCACCTTGAGTGTCGAAATAACGCCCTGCACGATCCGCAAACTCCGGCCGACCGTCTCGGCCGCGTCAAACATGGGTTCCTGACTCTCTTGCAAGTCCTTGTTGTATGTCGCCGGGAGACCCTTGAGCGTGGTCAGGAAGCCGGTAAGCTGACCGACAGTCCGGCCAGACTTGCCCCGGAGAAGCTCGCACGCGTCCGGGTTCTTCTTTTGCGGCATGATCGACGAGCCCGTGCTGTCAAGGGCGCACTGTCAGCGCCGCTTGAACACTTGTCCATGCTGCAAATGCGCGACTCACGAGTAGGCATCGCCACAGACGACCCAGTTGAACTCGCTCGACGAGTAGATGATGATGTCCTCGGCGAAGCGCGAAATGTGGACCATGAGGAGCGAGCAAGCGAAGAGGTACTCGGCGACAAAGTCGCGGTCGGCGACGGACTGCAACGGAGAAGCGCCATCAGTTGCCGGCTTAACAGAAGACGCGAAATTTCGAAAGAGTGTACCTGCATCGAGTTGCCTCCGATTGACTGGAAGCCGAGCTCCGAGCGGAGCAGCTCGCGGTCGACGCAGAACGGGTTGCCGGCGAGAGCGCCAGAGCCGAGCGGAAGGATGGACACCCGGCTGGGGATTCGCGGTGATCAGGCGCAGGAAGCAGTACCACGATGCGTGCCGGCGAAACTCACGGAAGGAGGTCACGGAATCGGTCGAGGTCGCCGGCGAACGAGTGAGCGTGCGCGAGGAGGAAATGCGAGAAACGAATCGGTTGTGCGCGCTACGGACGTCGCGGAGTCAGTCAGGCAGGCACCTTTCGCTGAGAAGGCAAGAGATGGTGCGCCCACCTGGAGATGGGTGAATCCGGCCGCGAGGTGGTCGATCCACTGATCGGCCTTGACGGTGAGGATTCCGATGACACCCTGAAGCCACTCGATGTCGCGGACGACTTCCTGGATGAGCCACAACCGCATGTCGGTCGCGACCTGGTCGTTCCGACTCCGACCGGTGTGGAGCTTGCCGCCAATGTCCTTGCCGATCACTTCGCTCAACCGACGCTCGTTGGCCGTGTGGATGTCTTCGTCGTCCTGCTTGATCTCAAACTTGCCCGATTCCCACTCTTGCTGGACCTGGTCGAGGCCGCGGTGGATCTCGGACAGCTCGTGCGCCGTCAGGATCGGCGGGCTCGTCTTGGAGAGGGCGAGGGCATAGGCTTTCGAGCCTGCGACGTCGACCGCGTAGAGCGCCTTGTCGTACGAGAGGCACTGGTTGAACTCCCACATGCTGGAAGGATCAAGCGAGGCCAGACGCGATATCAGCTCCAGTCCCCCTTATTATAATACTCACGCCCGCAAGCACTCACAGCGGGTCGGTACCGGTCGTGAAGCGACCTCCCCAGAGCTTCTGTGCCTGTTTGAGAGCGTCAGGTTTGGTCAGATGGCTTCATCGGCGCTGGAGCGAGTCCTTCGGGTGGGGGCGGCGGGCGGAACGAGGAGGTAAAGTCGAGCAAGAGGTAAGGCAGGCGCACCATCTGTTCTGCCATGGTTGCAAGTGATCAAAGGGCGCTGTGCGTCGAGTCGAGAGTCCTGCGCAAGCAAGAGGGAGACGGAGCGAGGACCGATCACAACTTTTTTTTTCCCCGACCGGAGGAGTCAACGTCGTCGCAGGCGAGGTCAATTTCACGTCGGCCAATTCCGACTCGATAGAACTAGGAAGTGTCTCAATACGAGACGATAAGCTACTAGAGCATAGACTAGCCGCTACCGCCCGAACCCGGCGCGTTTCTCAGGACCGAAGAAATTGCCGCTCTCCCTTGCCGGCCATTCCCGACCTTTGAGGGGTAATCCGTCGGGCTGCCGTTCTACCGTTTCGCGGCCAATCGAACAAGGCCGGAAAGCGCTTCCATATACCGCCCGCGAAAACATGTTCTGCGAATTCGAGGTGCGTGTGGTCTAGAGAGGGCGACCAGCTGCAGGCTCGAAGAGCCGATGCATCCTGATGCGTGAGCAACTCCCCGTCGGACTGCTAAGCAGGAAATAACGTCTCTGTGGTCATGGAAAACCCCGCCGGCTGGAGATCAAGAGAACGCCGACCGAGGGCGACGGTAAAGACGGCGGTGGGGAAGGGAAAGCGCAAGATGAATCGATGAGGGGACGCTCTCTCGCCGTCAGCGCGCTGGACCGTTGGAGCCAGCCTGTGGTACACAGCCAATCAGACGTGTATCTTGGCCCTGCACGGGATCCGTAGCGTGAGCCGCGGAGACTGCAGTACGCGAAAGAAGGCACTACGGATTGTCGGGTTGTTGCGCCAGCGTCGTACGGAACAGCGGCGCGACATGGAAGCGAGCAGGACGTAAGGACGAGTGCAAAGGCTATCGAAGCCGTGACGTGGTTCGAGTTCTAGTCGCGACTTCCGGAAGCGGCATTGTCGCCCCGACGTGGCGGACAAAAGGCATGTCGGATGTCCGCCGGCCGCGCGGCGAGCGGTCGGCGACGCCGTAGAGCAGGAGAGAAGCAATCGAAGTGAGCACACGTTGCGTGGCGTAAGCGGCGGTGCAGACGGAGCGTGGATCTAGCACAGCGAACGACCGGGGTTCGACGCGTCCGGACCGTTCAAAACCGGCCAAGGAGAGCAGAGAAGCCCTCTCGCGGCTGTTGAAGTGGTGGATGCGGCAGCGAGAGCTGAATGACGCGTCGCCAGCAAGCAGCAACCCACGACAAGCTGACGAGAGAGAGAGAGAGAGACGTGCAAAGTGGCCCAACCTTGCATGAGGAACGGTTCGGCGAAGACGCAACACTCTTGGCCAGTTGAACCAGCCTCGCCCTCTCCCAATCCATCCGCTTCTTCATAGAGCTACTGGCTAGCATCTCGACTCGTTAGGACCCCGCGCCGGACGCCCTTCGATCCAGGTCCACTTCCGCTCGCTCGACGGGGGTTTTCGCAAGGGACGCGATGACGGACTCGCACCGCCAACTCGTCGACGCGCTCTCGCCTCAGACCCGCGTCTGGTTCCCTGACAAGGACAAGGGCTGGCTGTCCGGTCACGTCACCGACAAGAAGGTCGACGGCGAAGACGTCCAAATCAACTTTGCCGATGAGAACGGAAAAGTGAGTGGGGTCCGACTGTACCGTTCCCAAGCTGTCCGTGATCCGGGAGTACGCCAGGGCGCTGCCCATTGTACGCACATGCTACCCAAATAAGATGGCTCTCGATCGACGGGCAAAACGAGACTATCGGCGAAACGCGAGGTCGAGTCGGTGCCCGGCAGAGGAGGCACCGGCGTCTAGCGTTCTGCGGAAGGACGCCTCCTCCCGCTTCGAAGCTCTTATACGCTTTCTGAAGCGCATGGTGGAGGGGCCTTAGCAGTTATGCGCGCATTCAGAGGCGACTATCGGAGGGAGCGCCCAACCCGGAGACAGTACGAGCGGCTTTCAGCATGAGCGCCTTTGGCTGAACCCGGCCGTTTTTTCCCTACCTTCGCTACAGGAGCATGCAGTTTCAACTACCTTCAGCGCGATTGCCGCCAATCCCGATGTCCTGCCGCCACTCCGGAATCCTCCCGTCCTCGAGGGTACCGAGGACCTGACGAACCTTTCGTACCTGAACGAGCCAGCCGGTAAGGACTCGTCTTCTGCTTGGGCATAGCAGAAGGGAAAGGCGCAGCGTCGCTGACGGTTCGTAAGCATTCCGCAGTGCTGCACACGATCCTGCACCGCTACTCGCTCCGGTCGATCTATACCTACTCGGGAATCGTCCTCGTCGCCGTCAATCCCTTTACCTCCTTGTCGGGCGTCTATGATCACTCTGTCGTCCAGGCGTACGCTTCGCGGAGGAAAGGGGAACTCGAACCGCACTTGTTCGCGATCGCCGAAGAAGCGTACCGGTGCATGGTTGGGACGGGCGGTGAGAACGGCGGAGACCAGACGATCATCGTGTCGGGCGAGTCGGGCGCGGGCAAGACGGTCAGCGCCAAGTACATCATGCGGTACTTTGCAACGGTCGACGACCCGAACAAGCCCGGAAAGAAAAAGGTAAGCCGAGTCTTCGCCTTCGAGCGGAACATCTTCCTGTCATCGTAAGCTGACCAGTGCCCCGTCCCGGCAGCAAACCACCGCGACGGGCATGTCCGAAGTGGAGGAGCAGATTCTGGCGACGAACCCAATCATGGAAGCGTTCGGAAATGCCAAAACGACTCGCAACGACAACTCGTCCCGTTTCGGCAAATACATCCAGGTCCGCTTCCAGGCTATGAAGCGCAAGCTCGAGAAGTCAAACTGATGAGCCATGGTCCGACAGATTCTCTTTGACGGCAACCAGACAATCGTCGGAGCCCGCATCCGCACATACCTCCTCGAGCGATCTCGACTGGTCTACCAGCCGGAGACGGAGCGCAACTACCACATCTTTTACCAACTGCTCGCCGGCGCCCCGGCTACCGAGCGGAAAGCGCTCGGCCTCGACTCGGCTGCCGCCTTCACATACCTCAACCAGGGCGGCGCGAATGCCTTGTCGATCGCCGGCGTCGACGACGCTGCCGAGTTTGCCGCGACGCAGACCGCTCTCTCGACGGTCGGCATCACGGTCGAGCGGCAGTGGCAGATCTTCCGCCTCCTCGCCGCGCTGTTGCACCTCGGCAACATGCAGATTCGCGCGACGCGGACGGACGCCCTCCTCGATGACGATGACAAGAGCCTCGTGCTCGCGACTCAGCTCCTCGGCATCGATCAGAGCGAGTTCAAGAAGTGGATCCTGAAGAAGCAGATCGTGACGCGGACGGACAAGATCGTGACGAGCTTGAACGCCGCTCAGGCCAACGTCGTCAAGGACTCGGTCGCAAAGCACATCTACGCGAGCTTGTTCGAATGGCTTGTCGCCGTCGTCAACGAGAGCCTAACGAACGAGCGGGTCGAAGGCTCCGTCAAGAACTTTATCGGCGTTCTCGTAAGCACTTCGCGACCTTGCTGCCCACGGCGAGACCACTCATTGATAACGATGCTGCGATCACAGGACATCTACGGCTTCGAACACTTCAAGAAGAACAGCTTTGAGCAATTCTGCATCAACTATGCTAACGAGAAGCTGCAGCAAGAGGTACGTCGAGAGTCAGGCTTTACGGCTTCGGAGAAGCCTGCTGACTCAAGGCGGATCGGGCAGTTCAACGCGCACGTCTTCAAGTTGGAGCAGGAGGAGTACGTCCGGGAGCAGATCGAGTGGAAATTCATCGACTACGCCGACAATCAGCCGACGATCGACCTGATCGAAGGCAAACTCGGAGTTCTGTCGTTGCTCGACGAGGAGTCGCGCATGCCGTCCGGCTCCGACTCGAACTTTGTTCAGAAGCTGCACTCGACGATCGGCGCCAAGCCTGACTCGGCAAAGGTCTTCAAGAAGCCTCGGTTCGGCAACAACGGGTTCACGGTCTCGCACTACGCCCTGGACGTAACATACGAGGCGGAAGGCTTCCTCGAGAAGAACCGCGACTCGGTCCCGGACGAACACCTCGAATTGCTCGCTTCGACGACGAACCCCTTCCTCAAGGAGGTGCTCGATCGCGCCGAGGCGACCAAGACGGCGCTCGCCGAAGCTGATGCTGCGAAGGCGGCGGAGAACCCGACGTCAGCGTCGGCGAAGAGGATGAGCACGCTGGGCGGCCCGAAACGGGTCGGAGGCGCCGGCGGCGCCACCGCGCGAAAGCCCACGCTCGGTTCGATTTTCAAGGCATCCCTCAGCGGGCTGATGGAGACGATCGATTCGACGAACGCCCACTACATCCGCTGCATCAAGCCGAACGAGCAGAAGGAGGCCTGGGAGTTCGAGCCGACCATGGTCCTCGGGCAGCTCCGCGCTTGCGGTGTGCTCGAGACGATCAAGATTTCGTGTGCCGGATATCCCACGCGTTGGAAATTCGACGAGTTTGCGGACCGGTGCGCCCTTAGTCGACGGACTATCGACCGCACGAGCTGTATATTGACCGGGCTCGTTCGCTAGGTACTACATGCTTGTGCCGTCGCAGCAATGGCAAGAGACGTCCGACTTGCGCGCTCTGTGCACCTCCATCTTGTCGTCCGCCGTACAAGAGCCCGACAAGTACCAAGTCGGTCTCACGAAGATCTTCTTCCGCGCCGGTCTCCTCGCTCGGTTCGAGCAGCTTCGTCACGCGCGCCTCACCGAGATTGCGACGCTCTTCCAAAGGAACGTTCGGCGACACTTCGCAGTACAAAGCTTCCAACGCGTGCGGGCGACCATTCTCGGCATTCAGCGCCTCGTTCGCGCTCGAGCGGCGAAGCAACGGGCTGTCGAGCTTCGGCGCGAGCGCGCAGCGATCTCGATCCAGAAGGCCGCTCGCGGGTTCATCGAGCGACAGAAGTATCAATCTGCTCGGAAGGCCGTCGTCGCGATCCAGGCGTTGGCGCGCGGTACGCATTACCGGTCGACTTATAAGGAGCAGAGGCGCGAGCAAGTCGTCTTGCAACTTCAGTCGATGCTGCGCGGCGCGTGAGTCCCTGTCTCCCGGCAGAGTGTTTGGTAATAGTCTCGTGCTGACTGTCAAGACGAATAGCATCGTTCGCCGGCAACACCGCCTCGACCGGAGAAACGTCGTCCTCGTCCAATCTTGCGTCCGTCAGCGGCAGGCCCGGCAGCAACTCAAGTCACTCAAAGTCGAGGCCCGCTCTGCGACGCACTTCAAGGAAGTCACGTACCGGCTGGAGAACAAGGTGGTCGAGCTCACGCAGACACTCCAGTCTCGGACAAGCGAGAACCGCGACTTGCAGTCGAAGCTCAAAACCCTCGACCAGGAGCTCAAGTCCTGGATGACGAAGCACGACGACATCGACGCGCGCGCGCGCTCCCTTCAGGTCGAAGCCGACAAGCCGAAGGTCGCCCAGTCCGAATTCGACGACCTGTTGCAGCAAAAGCGGGACCTCGACGCGCGGCTCGACAGTACGGTCAAGCAGCTTGCGGACAAGGATGCCGAGCTTGAACGCCTTCATGCAGACTACGTCAAGCAGAAGAGCGAATTGGAGACTCAGCTCGAGACGCTCAAGGCGTCCCTCGCCGCAGCGTCCGACGACTCATCCACGGTAGCGGGTCTCCGTCAGGAACTTGCCTCTCTCCGTGAGCAGCTCTCGCGCCAGATGGCGGCGAACAATGCGGCGGCGAAAGCGCCCCGAGCAGATGCCAACTTCCAGATGGCGACCGGGCAGACCCGCGCTGCCGGCAGTAATGGAGTCTCTGCGAACGGCATCGCGGAGGAGGCGGTCCACGCCCTGCCAGCTGGTGTTGCCGCCGCTGCCGCTGCTCTCTCGGCGCCGCAGGGCGGTGGGGCGAAACGGAGAGCCCGGCGACACAGCGACGGAATGGACGGCGGTGCTTCGGCGCTCGGAGCACTTCCCGAGGAGGAGCGGTGGGAGCGCTCTCCACGACCAGTCTCGATGGCGTTTCCGCAAGAACCCTCAGTCCGCCGTCTCGCTGGCGGTCCCGGCGGCAAGGGCTACCTGCCGGACGTCTACGACGACCCGGCGGAGGAGATCATGCGGCTGCTGGAGGAAGAGGAGCCACTCGACGAGGACGTATTGATCGGCGTCATCCGGCATCTCAAGATTCCCGCGCCCAACTTGTCCAGCCCGCCATCACCGAAGGAGGTGCTCTTCCCGGCGCACCTCATCTCGCTCGTCACGAACGAGATGTGGAAGTACGGCATGATGCGTGAGAGCGAGCGGTTCCTCGCGAACGTGATGCAAACGATCCAGCAGCACGTCATGGTACGTCCTGTCTCTCTGCGATTCGCTCACAGCATGCCCGCTCATTTTCTGTCGGTCCGAGCAGGAATTCGCCGGAGACGAGGTAATTGTGCCCGGCATCTTCTGGTTGTCGAACGTACACGAGATCTACTCGTTCGTCTGTATCGCCGAGAGCGACATCCTTCAGGGCATCGGTCCCGGTAGCGAAGGCATCGGGCGCGACTACGACTGGGATGACTACGAGCGACTCGTCACGATCGTCAAGCACGACCTCGACAGTCTGGAATACAACATCTACCACACGTGGATGCAGGAGACGAAGAAGCGGCTCCACAAGATGGTGATCCCGGCGCTGATCGAATCGCAATCGTTGCCGGGCTTCGTGACGTCCGATTCGAGCCGTGGAGTCTTCAACCGTCTCGTCGGAGGAGACAAGGCGCCCGCGTACAGCATGGACGACATCCTCAACCTCCTCAACAAGGTGTGGAAGAGTCTCAAATCGTACTACGTCGAGCACTCGGTCGTCCAACAAGCCGTCACCGAGCTCCTCAAGCTCATCGGCGTCACCAGTTTCAACGACCTCCTCATGCGCCGCAACTTCTCGTCGTGGAAGCGCGCGATGCAGATTCAGTAGTACGTCGCATCGCCATAGACCTGCAGTCTCCGCCGCGCGCCCGCGACTAACCCTCGCCTGACCGCAGCAACATCACTCGGCTCGAGGAATGGTGCAAGGCGCACGACATGCCCGAGGGCACCCTGCAGCTCGAGCACTTGATGCAAGCGACGAAGCTCCTTCAACTCAAGAAGGCGTCTTTGCCCGACATCGAGATCATCTTCGATGTCTGCTGGATGCTCACCCCGACGCAGATTCAGAAGCTCGTCGCGAACTGTAAGAGACTTGACGCTCCTGCTTGAGAAGTACGTAAATCTGACTTTGTTTTGGCGCTCATACAGACTATGTCGCCGACTACGAGAACCCGATCTCGCCGGAAATCCTGCGCGCTGTCAACTCGCGCGTCGTGGCTGGAGACAAGAATGACCATCTCTTGCTGCCGCCAGAAGTGAGTCTGGTCGATGTCGATAGTTCGTCGCGACGTCGACTTGTGAAACTGACGACGCGCATCTCCGCAGGTTGAAGAGGCCGGCCAATATGAGACGCCGCTGCCCCGAGAAGTGACTGGCATCGAAGTAAGCCCTCCAAGCGCCAGATCCGGTTGGCGATGCGAGCGTTGCTGACTCATTGAATGGGGGCAGACCTACATTCCGGCTCATCAAAGAGCGCCGCACCTCCGGCAGCTCGTCCAGATCGTCGCGTCCATGTAGTTAGACCTTCCTCGTTCGCTCTCCGCACTGTCGTTCCCGCATGCCGTCCTGTCCCTTTCGTCCTTCTACAGCATATGTGCGTCTTTTACGAGATGGCCGGTCTGCCATATCGAATCTACTGCTATCAAACCCTTCGCCCGTGCACACGATCAAGTTTTCGGCAGGCAATCCGCGGAGTTTCCGCTCCTTCCGTCTTCTCGATGCGAACCAACAACGCTTCGCAGACGTCGTTGTCGGAGCTTGCTACTGTATGAGCCTGAAAGTGGAGGCCAGGCGCCCGAAAGACCCGATGGCCGTGCCGCAGGACGATCGGCCATCTGACAGAGTGGAGGCACAAGTTCGACTCCACATTCCAAGTCGCAGGACCTTCGGCAGGGTCTCGTGAACCGCACTCTGCTTCTCAACTCTTGCTTCCTTACTTTGCGGCTGCTGTCTGCCCCTCACGTGAGCTCGCTCTTCCGTTGTCGTTTCAATCTGGTGCTGATCGCCTCGCGGCCCCACCTCTGGCCGAACTCGCCTCGTCATCGTTCTCTGTAACGCTAGCCCGTGCCACGACAAACATAGCCACCATGTCTCTCCCTACCGTGCAGTTCGCCGGTCAGTCGGTCGGCAAGATCGCCACGGGCCTCATGCGCCTTACCTGGGCGCCAAAGCAGGTGCGCAGCTCGCCCAGCACGAGGCTACGAACTATCAGCTTGACTGACCTCCTGTGCTCCTGCGCGCGCGCAACAGACGCCCGATGATCAGGCATTCGAATTGATGCGGCTGGCGATTAACGAAGGCGCGACTTTCTTCAACTCGTAAGGGCGGTGATTGCGCGAAGGCTTTGTTGTGCGAGACCTCCCATGCTTACGGACTCTGACGATACAGAGGCGTTTTCTACGGCAACCCTCCCGATGTGACAACGAACTTGCAGCTGATCTCACGCTTCTGCGAGGCTCACCCGGACCTCAAGGGTACGCACAGTCCGCATTCGCGCTTCCCTCAGCGCACCTGACCTCCCGATGACATTGCAGATAAGTTTGTCCTCTCTGTCAAGGGTGGCATTACCCCCGAGTTCAAGCCGAACGCGAGCATCGAATTCCTCCGTGAGGAGGTCCAAAAGATCAACGGCATCCTCAAACACCGCAAGATGGATATGTACGAGGTCGCCCGCCTGGATAAGGAGACCGGTATTGAAGGTGTACGTTGTGTAATCCTGATTTGTCAAGTCGGTCTTGATAATCGACTAGCTTCCGTCGAAACAGACGATGAAGAACCTCCTTACTCTCCGCGACGAAGGGCACTTCAAGTACATCAGTCTTTCTGAGTGAGCCCTTCCTTCTTTGACGGTGCTCAAAAGACCTCCCACTCACGGATGGCAAGTCGTCCACAGGGTCGGCGCCGACACTATCCGCAAGGCCGTTTCTGTCGGCCCCGTCAGCTGCGTCGAAGTCGAGTACTCGCCCTTCACGACCGACATCGAGCGTAACGGAGTTCTTGACGCCTGCAAGGAGCTCAATATCCCGATCGCGGCATACTCGTGAGTCCGCTCCCGTGCCTTCGACTTCTACGCTTTGCACAGGACGATCAAGTTGACCTTCTCTTGCGCAGTCCGCTTGGTGCCGGCTTCTTGGGCAACAACTGGGGGAGCAAGGAAGATATCCCTGAAGGTGAGTCTACCGAACTGCACCGCGAGGGTAGCCGTCGTGCCCGGTATTGATGGTGACTGAACGCACAGGCGACATGCGCCGCAACTTTGACAAGTTCTCCGATGAGCACTTCGAGCACAATATGCAGCTCGTCAAGCAACTCGAGGCAATTGCGTCGAAGCGTGGTGTCACCGCTGCTCAGCTTTCGATCGCCTGGGTCGGTCAGCAGTGGGAAGGGATCCTGCCTCTCCCCGGTTCGGTACGGTACTTCTCGTCCCTACTCTCTCTGATTCAAAATTGACTGGGACACCTGCGGCAGACCAATCCTGCTCGAGTCAAGCAGAGCATCGACGCGGGCAAAATCCAGTTGTCGGACGACGAGCTCGAGCAGATTCGCACCGTCATTGACAACTTCGACGTCAAGGGCGTTCGCTACGCCAAGGGTCATATGCAAGCACATCTCTTTGCGTAGCTAGGGTTGCTCTATTGTGCCCGTTCTCACCAAGACTGCAAAATGTTGAGCAACCTAGACTTCCGAGGACACCGGTGCCAGTGAGGCCGTCGCGCGTCACGGCTCAGCTTTCATCAAGGCATTGTGAAAGTTGCGTAGCTAGCTCATGAAACCTTCGGCAGCGCATCGAGCCGGAGTCACATGCTGGAATAGCGTTTAGCCCCAAATCCAGCTTTGGTGCTTTTGCCCACGCAGACCCGCTGCAAAGCCTACCTTCTAGACGGTATTTCGAATCTGCGCGATCTCCCCATTGCCATTGCCGGTCCTGATGGCGGCGATGCAGGACATACTCCTCGCTGGTGCAAAAAGAGGGAGACGTCGAAAGGCTGGGCTTCGGCTTGAAGCCCCGCCGCAGCAAAGTCCTTCCTCTCGGCTCTCGTCTGTACTAACTCAATATTAGTGATCGAACCGGTGAGCTCGAAGCTTGAGACCGAGAAGGGGGAGGTTACAGGGCCGGGCTCAATCTGAGCGCCGAGTCGTTTGATGAGACCGCCTCGACCTGTTCGCCCTCGTGTTCGGCGAGCTCAAGCTTTTGCGCTGCTCGACTGCTTGCCAGGAACTTTGTCATTTCTTTTTCAGCTTTCGCCACTCGAGCTTGATTTGCATTCGTTCGGAGAACACGGGAAGTCCGCCACCCTTGCTCGCGCAGCGCAGCACGGCAACGGCCGATCAACCCTGCACGCGATGTGGGGGTTGTCGCCGGTCTGGCTGACTCGTGATGCGAGGGATGATACGCTCCGTTCTCCGCTATCGGTGCCTGTGGTAATATAGCTCTCCCGTCGCTTCCCCCACGCCTGCAGGAGAAGCTTGCAGACGCTGCTGGTCCCGCCTCCTGGTGCCGCCTTGAACAGCGTCCCCACTTCTGCCGATCACACTCGACGCTACGCTCTACCTTGTCTGCCGTTGCCGCTTATAGAACGCCCACGTTCAGCATGTCGCTACCTACCGTACAGTTCGCCGGTCAGTCGGTCGGCAAGATCGCCACGGGCCTCATGCGCCTTACCTGGGCGCCAAAGCAGGTGCGCAGCTCGCCCAGCACGAAGCTACGAGCTATCAAATTGACTGACCTCCTGCGTTCCTGCGCGCGCGCAACAGACGCCCGATGATCAGGCATTCGAGTTGATGCGGCTGGCGATCAACGAAGGCGCGACTTTCTTCAACTCGTGAGCGCAGCGCGAACTTTGTTCTCCCGAAGCTGCCGGAGCTCACATCTTCCGACGATATAGAGGCGTCTTCTACGGCAACCCTCCCGATGTGTCAACAAACTTGCAGCTGATCTCACGCTTCTGCGAGGCTCACCCGGACCTCAAGGGTATGCAGCATTGCCTCGCGCTGAGTCCGCTCACGTTCGTGCGCCTGACCTGCAATGACTTGCAGACGAGTTTGTCCTCTCAGTCAAGGGTGGCATCGATACCGAGAACCAGTGGGAGCCAACCGCGAACATTGAGTACCTTCGTGCCGAGGTCGAGAGGATCAACCGGATCCTCAAGCACCGCAAGATGGACATGTTCGAGGTTGCCCGCATTGACCAGAAGACAGGCATCGAGACTGTGCGTTGTGTGAACACTGATTTATGCGGCTATTGTCCTACGAGAACCAGCTTTGACAAGGTCTTATGCGCAGATCATGAAAAACCTCCTCACTCTCCGAGATGAAGGTCACTTCAAGCACATCAGTCTCTCGGAGTAAGCGGTGTCACGTCTCTGCTCTCCAAAGACCCCGCGCTGAGTATGACCTGCCAAGAGGGTCGGCGCCGACACTATCCGCAAGGCCGTTTCTGTCGGCCCCGTCAGCTGCGTCGAAGTCGAGTACTCGCCCTTCACGACCGACATCGAGCGTAACGGAGTTCTTGACGCCTGCAAGGAGCTCAATATCCCGATCGCGGCATACTCGTGAGTCCGCTCCCGTGCCTTCGACTTCTACGCTTTGCACAGGACGATCAAGTTGACCTTCTCTTGCGCAGTCCGCTTGGTGCCGGCTTCTTGGGCAACAACTGGGGGAGCAAGGAAGATATCCCTGAAGGTGAGTCTACCGAACTGCACCGCGAGGGTAGCCGTCGTGCCCGGTATTGATGGTGACTGAACGCACAGGCGACATGCGCCGCAACTTTGACAAGTTCTCCGATGAGCACTTCGAGCACAATATGCAGCTCGTCAAGCAACTCGAGGCAATTGCGTCGAAGCGTGGTGTCACCGCTGCTCAGCTCTCGATCGCCTGGGTCGGTCAGCAGTGGGAAGGCATCCTGCCTCTGCCCGGTTCGGTATGGCTGTCCTTCTTCCGATTCCCGAGACATCTGTGGCTAAGTGGGCGTACCGCGGCAGACCAATCCCGACCGAGTTAAGCAGTGCATCGATGCGGGCAAGATCCGACTTGCAAACGATGAGCTCAAGCAGATCCGCGCCGTCATCGACAATTTCGACGTCAAAGGTGTTCGCTACGATAAGGGCGGGAGGCAGTCGCATCTCTTCGCGTAGGAAAGGGTACGCTGTTGCAAAGTAGGAGAACAGTGTGAAGCTATGGAGAAAGACTTTCGAGGAATTCAGTCCAGTCAAAGCTATCGCTGCTCGTTTGAGCGTCGTTGCCGGCTTCATCCGCCTGTCGCGCAATCATGGAGAGCTGCCGGAGGGCCCCCGCAGGTGACGACGACGTCGATTCGGGCAACGGCGTCGAAGCATTTCGCGAAAGTGGGAGCACCTGCAGGAGGCGGTCCTGTCCGCCCTGTGCTCAGCTTGTCTCGCCCACTCTCGCCTCAATGAGCAGATACCACGGAACCTACCAAGCAGCGTTGACCGAGAATGGCGAGAAAGACGGCTTGCCGGTCTTCAGGCGGCATCGCTGTGAAGTCCCTCGCTGGGCAGACGCCGAGAACCGCCATCGCAGCGACTTCGTTCATACAACAATCGCGTACGAGACTTGACTCGTCCTATCGAGGCAATTATAATGAGTCAGTGCCATGCAGCCGCTCATCAAGGAACGAGCTGCGCACCGGACTCGGGTCTTCCGTCATCCAAGGCCGCGCGGACCAAAGGTCGATCACGGAAACGGTTCCGACGACCTCGCACTGTCTCTGCTGGATCAATGCGAGGATCGCATCGGCGGTGTCGACAGGAGATCGGGTGAAGGCGAGCTTGACGATTTTGCTTGCCGTAACGGAGCGGTTTAGGGAGGTGCCGAGGTCTTCAAGGACCCGCAGGACTGGCGGATTGTACGACGAGACTCGTTTGTCGCCCACATACGAGTCTTGTTCTTCGAGGAGCAAGACGACCGAGTCGAACCGGCCGCTGAGGTCCTCGAGTCGGTATAAAAGGCTCGCAGCGCCGGCCATGTCCGAAGTGTTCGACTTGAGCAAGTCTGCGACACGGCAGAGCACAACACTTGTGGTCGGGTCGAGGATGAGGTCCGGTTCCGAATTGGTCGATGCTTTGTTCGACCGATGAACGATGTGGACGCCCCTCTGGGAGAGGTGGCGCAGGTGCGTCCGCATCTGCGTGAAGTTGTCAAAGGCGACAACCTTCACGGTCTTGTTGAGGCAGGAAGCAAGCGGCTGAGAGGTCGAAAGCCGCAGTAAGCGATCGTCGAAGGTGGGGATCGCAGGAAGAGGCGAGCAAGGTCGAGCTGCCGGGCTGCAACCGGGTCGAGCGCTGGGCGCATCAATCCGGGCAGCTGGCAGCTGGTCCTTGTATCGTCCGTGAAGGTCTTGGAGCTCGATCTTAGCTTTGCCCCGAAGCGAGAGAAATACGTCCATTCTGCGGGCGGCTGGCGGAGCAGCCTCGGGTATACCCGATTGCCGATCTTCGATCCGCTCTATCGCGCTCAGATCTGAGAAGCTCGAGTGAATGGCGACAGACGAAGCAGCAAGGTAACGAGCAGAGCTCGCCGCCTGCTGAGGCGCGGAGCTATTTGTTGTTGCCGAAGCCGACGACGTCGCCGGCAGCGCGGGGGCCGAGGGAAATGAGCCGCTATCGGACGTGGGATTGGAGGCGTCGGAGAGAAAGGCGGGAGAAGAGATCCCGCCGTCATCTGCTTGAAGGCAATCGTCCTGGCGAAGAAAGGAATCGAGGATCGGGAACCTGTTTACGCCGACTTGAGAGGGCTGCGAATCTTCATGGGGCTCACAACGAGCGTAGACGGCTGTCTCAGGCTCGCTGACGAGCTCGAAAGATGAGAACGTGGCGAGGGGCGAGACCGGCTCGCAAGGCTGAGATGCGCAATGCGGAACGCCGGGTTCGGCGTCGCCAAAATTCTCGGAGAGGACTGCCGACGACTCCATCGCGTTCGGAAGCTCCCATGCGCGCCAGGTGAGGTCGATCGTGAGCGAGCGGAGGCCAGGAAGCGAGCCGAACGAGAATGGCAACGGGGCTGTCCTGGCGAAGTCGGCGAAGCGCGGCAATCGTTCGTCGTGATCGCCGCCTTGCGAAGGCAATTCGACTGCGGCGAGTAAGTCAGCTGGTATGCCTCGCATATCTAGCGAGTAAGCTGTGACCGACCGGGAACTTTGAGGTTAAGAGGGAAAGGCAGATGCGCCCGGTCCATCTTTGCATCTTCGGCCAGCGGCATGACGGCTGCATATCGCTCGAGACTCTCCAGCTTGTCGCAAGCACCGTCCGGAGGAGCCTCGGCCGCACCAACCGCCCTGTCGTTCTGCTCGGCGAGTTCTTCGAGACCCACGAGAAGGATAGTCCTGCACAGGACTCCATTAGTCACGCCAGATCAGAGTGGCGATGCTCGAACAGATGGACCCATACCGACCCACTTTGGGTGAGGTTCGTGAGCGAACGCAGCTGTCTCGCTTTCACGCGAGAAAAGCGGAAAGTCTATCGGGAGAGACAACGCAGATCAGCGATCTCGACTCGCGCGTGCTGAGCTGTACATGATCTGGCATACCAGCATCGGTCAAGGTCGGGAGTGTGTCCGGGAGGATAGGCGAGCTCGATTCGACAAGTCGGCCCTTGTGAACCAGGGGCGCGGTCGAAGTCGTCGGGGAAGATAGGCGCCCTGCTGCGCGCACAGTCGAAATCAGCGGGGATGCAGGGCAGCCGGTATGCAGAGTCTAGCGGACTGACCCTCGCGCGACCACTCCTCGTCGAGCCTGAATTCCGGGGAAGACGCGTCCTTGACGCTGCACGGGCTCAGATGCAGGGCATCCACTCCTCGTGCACCAGCTTCCGAGTCGCGGGAGAAAGTCCGCTCGCGTGCAAAAAGCGGCGGACTTGCCGATTGCGCCTGTTACCGCTCGCATGCAGGTTCAGTCGCGTGAGAAGGTTCCCCAGACTGCTCAGAACGGGCGGCTTACACGTGAAAAGGATGCCGAGATGGAAGCAGTCGCTTCTTCTGGCGCATTTGATTCGTCAAGCAAAGACTCGAGGACCGGTTTCTTGCGAAACATGCGCAAGGTCTGACGCTTTCGCTTCAAAGTCTCGATGGCGGTGGCAGGAGCGGCGAAAGCCAAGTCCCTGGAGGCATACGGCGTTAGCTACGCGTTCGGAGTGCTGCACAAGATACTCACAGGAGCTGTCCGAGGCTGTCCGAGGTCCTCTCGTCGCCAGGCGAGACCAGAGCGGATTCGGCGAACGAGGCTCCCCGTAAAACAGTTTGCAGCGCGACACGGTCGATAAGGTTACCGCGGTCTCCTTCCTTTTCCGCGCTCGAGCGAGCGAGTACGACGTCCTCGCTGTACGGCCGCGGGAGGAGCCAAGGCTCTGTTTTGCAGCTTGGGTCAGTGCCAGGACGTCTCCTCGCGTGCGAAGCTTCAATCGTGCTCACCGTCGAGCTCGGGCTTCTGCAACTCAGCTTCTACGCCTTTAGAGACGGTCAAGAGCGCCTTGCGAATCGTCTTGACCTGGTCGACCTGACGCCGCGACAGCTCGAGCTTTTCCGGCTGCTCAACCTTCTTATACGCTTCGGCTAGCGCCCGCTCGTCCCAAAAGTCGATATTGCGCTCGCTGTGGCCGACTTTGATGAGCTCCCATGGCTCAGAAGGCGAGGCAAGCGCGAGCGAGACGAGGAGATCGGTCGCGGGGCGCGGACGGGGGACGAGTCGCGAGACGAGCGCGGCGATCTCGGCGCGGTGGCGAGCTTTGTGCTCGCGCTCGATCGCTGCAGGATCCGCTGGTTCCATTCTTGGTCGAATGAAGAGTCAGCGTGAGCGGAAGGGCGAGAGAGAGGAGCGAACAGCGAAAGCGGTTCGACCGACGAAGTCCACCTCGGCGGACTCCCCGCGCCCCGCCGGCTGGAAACAATGTGGGTTCGTACAACATGGATCATAAGTACTACTGCTTTCTAACTGCATTGTGCTCGAATTGCGATCACTCCGCCATCCGGACCTCGTCTGCCGCGACCCCTTCCTCCGGGTCGAGCGGCATTTCCACTTTCGGACTGCTCGCCCGTGTGAACCGCTCGGCCAAGCTTGCTGATCGCTCTGACGGCTCGTGCCCATTTCTCGAGTCCTCCGAGCTTGACGCATGTCGCTCTTCCTCGCTCGAGAGGCTCATAGCGCCACTGAGGGCGACAGGCTCGGCGGTCTCTGCGCCTCCGCTGCCCGGATCCACCTCGTCGACGAGACCTCCGGTCGGTGTTGCCGTTTCAGGATGAGGAGGGACGTCGGCGAGAGTAGATGCAGTCGGGTGGAGATCGGAGGCGGGAGAGACGGGCGCAGGCAACCGGACAGTGGCAGTCGATGGCGAGGCGGTCGACCTCGGCGAGGACAGGTGGAATGATTCCACGTCGCCGTTCTCAGATGTGCTATCGGATTTCTTGAGCCAGGGTATAGGGCTCAGGAGCGGGACAACTTGGGGAGACGTCCGAGGACTTCCAGTCAAGGAAGGGGACGCGGATGGGCGGCGAGTGGCGATTGGGGATGAGGAAGGGGAGGGAATGGGAGGATGAATGACGCCCTGTCCTACCAGGCCAAGCGTCGTGTCGAGCGTCGTTGCCGAAGTCGACGCGAGCGGCGCCGTTTCCGCTTCGTCTTCGGAAAACGCCGACCGCTCGGAGGTCACGCTCAGGACTCGATTGACCGCGCGCAGGTACTTTGCGAGTGATCTATACTGCCGATGAGGGTAGAGGACGAGTTCGCACAGTCGCTGGACGGTGAACGGCGGCCTGTGGTCGCGAGAATCGGCAGTTCCCGGGTCAGTCCCTCCGGGTCCGGCAAGGTGACATCGGCAGAGAGGCCCTCTCACCCGGCGAATGAATCGAGAACATCGCAAGCGCGCTCTCTTGCATGGGAAGCCTCCTCTGGCGTCAAAGATGCTGGCGTGGGCGCGTCGAGAAAGTCGCGTATTGCCTGGCCGGGGATGCGAGATCAGCGAAGGCGTCTCCCCAACGATGTGCAGGACCTCGGCACACCTCTGCCAGCTTTCGCTTCACCCCGGCTTTGAGGCGCGTCCAATCGATGCTGCGCTCGAGAGAGGAGAGTCAGCGAGCCGGTCGTCCAAACATTGGCAAAAGCCTTACGTCATGACGTTGCTCTCCGCCGCGCTCTCCATAGCCGATAGATCCTCTCCTATCCAGTCCAATCCTGCTGATGCGCCCGCCGACTCGTCCGAGTCTGTGCGAGAGTGAGTGAGACGAGCCGGTCAGATTTCGGTTCTACAGCGAGAGACACGGTGCGACCTCGCCGCGCAATCGGGCAAACTCAGACTCACAGCCATTTGCACCGACGCCAATCATCTCGGAAGGGCAGGCAGAACAGCCCTTCTAGCCGAAAGCGAGCGAGCCGTCTCGTACGAAGATCCTCAACCTCGCTTTCACGCGACAGTTGCACGCAGTCGCTTTCTCTGCCTTTCTACCTCTCTTGCCCGCATCTCGACCATTGCTACAGCACATCGCTCAGACGCGCGTTGGCGTCTGTGACGCACACGCCTCCCGCGGCGGCCGTTCTTGCTCTCCAATCATCGTCTTCCCCGCCGTTCGCGCGGTACGGCTGCCTCGGCGCTTGAAGCTCTTCTGGTTACATGCTACCGCCTCCCTCACCTGCACACGACACGCTCGCACTCGGAGCGCCATGGGCGGAAGACCCGCTGGACGTCGACGAGAGGTGTCGGCCTCGGCTGAAACCCGTTGCGCACGGCAAGAGGGTCAGTGCGCCCCGCTATGCGTACGCGCCCCGCTGTGTCTGCGCGTCATTCCGTGTGACGTGCTCGCGAGCAGTCGCTACTCGACCGCCCGAATCATCTCGCTGTCTCTGCGCATTCAATCACTACTGGAATGGCCTACCACCTGCCCGGAGCTTATCACGACGGCGCATACGAGTCCGGTTTGAGCACTTTTGGTGACGACTACTATGACTACGGCTCACGACCGGGCGATCGCTACTTCGACGACCCGTACGACGATATGCGCCATAGGGCCTACTACGGCGAAGGTGGCGTCGGCTACCAGGACTTGTACGACTACACGGACTTCGTGCAGGAGCCGATCGGAATGTACGACGCGTGGGGTGACGACTCGTGGGATGCAGAGCAGGTGACGAGGCTTCTCTATCCGTAATCTCCGAACATCGGTCGACTGATTCCAGGAACCACAGTATGCTCTGGCCGACCTCATGTACTACCAGCAACAACTGGAGCTCGATTCGGCTCTCAGCGAAGCGCAGCGCCTACGGCGCTGGGAGGATCGGCTCGCTTGGGAACAGCTCGACGAGGAGGAGCGCGCCTTGCGGTACCATGAGCTCGCCGCGAGCGGAGCACTCGGGGCACTTGGCTTGGCCGGCGGCTTCTGGGGACGCCGTTTCGGCCAAATGGATCATGACTTGTCATACCTGAGGTCTGTACCGCTGCAGCGAGGCGTTTTTGGCGGTCCTTACCGACATGCCTTCGCACGGCACTCTAGTGGGTAGAGATGCGATCTTTCACATCGAATGGCCGTGCTGACCAGGCCTGGTTCAACCTAGGGCTGGCCCAGCGGTACTCGCCGTACTTGAGCCGCCAGCGCCTTCGAGCTTACCAGCAGTGGATACAGCCTCGGTCCGTGGCGTACCAGAGCCAGCGCATCTCCAGTCCACTCGGCGCTGGTCTCAGCCTTCGCGAGCAAGAGCTTATGAATCGCTTACGGATAGCCGAGCTACGAGGTGAGTGACGGTTACGGATAGCCGAGCTACGAGGTGAGTGACGGTTTCTGCGGCGTCGGAGCAGGACGGACTCGGCTGATCTCTTGCACGTCTTAGCTTCTTTAACGGGTCTCGACACAGCAAGTCGCGCCCAAGCGCTCGAAGACGCTCGCCGACTCCGCGCCGAGATCGAGTCTGGAGCCCGTCTGGCTCGAGAGATTGATCGCTCGGAGCGCAGGAGCGACGCGCTATACGCCGCGGCGGAAGCGGAGGCCGAAAGGCGAGAATGGCGCCATGAAGCCGCCGAGCGGGACGGGATCGACCGCCTCGAAGCAGCTGCTGACGACCTCCTCGCCAGACCTCTCTCCGGTGCGCTTCCCTACTTATCGATTAACAGCCGACGAAGCTGACAACTTGCTTAAACTGAGTAGGCCGCTACTAGCTTGATAACCGCAATCTACGCCCACTTTCCAAGTACCGCCTTGAAAATGACCGAGAGGTCAGTTCGGAACGACTCGAGTATACGGAGCAGGGCTACACGCACCATGCACAGGGAGCCGGCGAGCACGAAAAAGAGAGCGAGAAGCACCCGCCCGAGGCCGGCACGCGCGAGACTGCCATGCATGAACTGCAGATACTGTCGTTCAGCTCAAGTCTGGGTTGGCACTCGGTTCGAGTGCTGCTCACATCATGATAGAGGCACTCGACGATGCCTCCGTAGATCAGAATACCGGCGGAGATGCTGTCGAGGACGCCGATCGAGAGGAGGCTTGCGCCAGAATTCGGATTGTACGTCGCATGAACGCCCATACCGATGGCAATTCCGATTGGCGTGATCAGCTGTTGGTGTAGAACAAGAGTGAGCTCGACATCACGGCCGATGAGGAAACGCCGTACTCACTGCAAAGGCGACGGCCATTGCCCACTTCTTCCACGCCTGTCCGGTTTGCCATACCAGCTGACCGATACGGCTTCCGAGAGCGAGTCCTTCGAAGAGCTGGTGAAAGACGATGGCAATGAAGAGCGGGATCCATTGGTCGCCGCCGCTTGCGCCGAGCGAGACGCCAATCATCACTGAATGGAAGATAATGCCCGCCTCAAGAATCAGGACGTCGAAGTGAGCTTGAGCCGAGGAGTAATCTGTGGTGAGCTCGCGCGCCGGTCCGTGGGAGTGGCCGAGATCGCATGTCGATTCCGCGCGCGATTTCTCCCTGCGCGGATCAAGAACTATCAGACTCATGAGCTACGTCGCTGCGGCGGAGGAATGTCCGCACCCGTTGGGAGAAGGAGACCGTGACGAGCCGTCTGCATGCAGAACAGCAAGCGCAGCGTTACGATGCTCCCCCCTCGAACGAAGCCATCGCATGACGAAAAAGTCGACGGAGAAGACGACATAGACGCCCGCTACCAAGGTCTGGGTCAGCAAGAAAAGGAGATTCGGCGGTGAGGCGCGCAGTCTCACCGAGCGAAATTGCCGCTGCAGCAGGCTCGAAAGCGAGCTCGCCGAGACAGGCGTTCGAGAACATGACGAAGGCGTGATAGAGAAGGTGAACGAAAGCGGTACAGATGATGACGCCAGTGCCGCTGCGAGAAACAGGTCGTGAGCGCTTGCGCTTGCTTTCGCGCGCGGAGCTCGACGCCTGTAGCTTACAAGTGCTTGGTCGCGAAAAAGGCACCTCGGAATACTCGACCGTTGAGGACATTAGAACAGACGATTGGCAGGACGACGCCGAGAGTCGAGCCGATCAAGACGACGAAGAGGGCCACGATGTGCAGATTGAGGTCGTACGTTCCTAGATCGACTCCGTTACAAGACCCCGAGCTGCGAATGTCTGTCAGCTCTGCATTGCGAGTAAGCCGAAGTCGGGTCTCACCAGTCACCGTGAGTATGACCGCCGTGGACCACGCATGTGCCCGACTCGCCACTCCCGTGCTCCGAAGAAGAGAAGGATTCGCATAACCAGACGCCAGCCTCGATCTCGCACAGCGATCCGTCGTCGCAGTCCCAATGGCCGGCGTGCGCCACACATTGTCGTCCTGGAGGTCCAGAGCTCGCATCCGCTCCCGTCACGGCGGAGCCGAATGCGCACAAGAAGGCGAGATCGTCCGCCTGCCATCGGCACGTCGCTCCGTTTGAGCACGCAAACTGATCCGGTCGAGTCGCACTGACTGTACAAGAGCCCTGACCCGAAGGTCCGACGCTCAGCGAACCATCGACTCGGCTTTGCGCGTGCACGCCCGCAGTGCAGGCGATCAGCAGCGACAGCAGCTTGATGGACCTAAGCATTTTCGATGAGGCCGGAGGGCGACAATGAGGGAATCAAACAGGCAGCCATAGCGCTCACAGGCTTGTACAACAGCTATGCAGACGACCGTCGCCGTCGTGACCGGCGAGGTGCCTTCACCGGTCATGCCAAGTGAGAAAGCTCAAGCGATCAGTCCGCCAAGCCGGCTGGTCGCAGAGTCCGGGGGAGAGATTTTCGGTGGAGACCATGGCTGGGTGCGGCGACCACTGAGGTGCTCAGACCGATAGATCACAGCAGTCGAGTGGTGTGGTATCGATTTGGCACGCTGGAGACAGCTACAGTACTGTAGCGGATTGCGGAAGCGAGAGAGACGCGGCTGAAGTCGCTGTGCAATTCGCGAAGCGCAACTCGGAGCAGGCGTTACGAATGCAATGGTCACACTCTATGCAGCGCAAGCATATATACAAGAACATTGTGGCTCAGGAGTCAGCGAGAGTCAAAAGCGGCAAGGGTCCGGGGAGCGCAAGTGATCATCGAACGGTCGCCGAGGGACGACACAGCTTTCCCCTCCATACACGACGCGGATATCCTGAAACGACTATCGTTGAAGGATCAATTGCGCAAGAATGATCTATAGCTATGCAAAGATCGTATGCCTACGCTATCCGCGCGCGAATACGCGGGAAAAAAAAAAACTCGGAAAGAGAAGACCGGTGGTGTTCGTTTGCAGTTCATGAGCAGTGAACCTGTATGATGTACATAATGGTTAGGTCGACAAACCTCGAGGGTAGTTAAGGAGAAAGACTCACCTCGCCATCTGCGTGCGTATGGCACGCGGCCGCAGCAGTCGCCGTCGCGGTGCTCATCGCCGAATGCGCGTGGTCGTCATCCGCGTGACTGTGTTCGGCGGCGGTGGTCGTCGCAGCAGCGGCAGTAGAGGAAGACGGCGAAGCAGGGGCAGAGTGGGACGCCTCGTCGTGCGGCGGGTTGGCCGTCACACACGACTTGCCCGGCCACACGACATCGTAGGCATACGCATCGAGCGCGCTATTGGTAGGCAGACTCTGTGTCAATCAGCTGCGAGCAAGAGACAAGGCGGATGAGCGAGACACACTAGAACTGGAAGGTGTTCTGGTTGAAGGCGGTCCTCGAGTCGTTTTGCGCGGCGAGTTCAAGAACGCCACCGAGCGAATCCGCGGCGTGGTCAATGTGACCATACGTAACGGAAGGGACCTGCAACCTCCTCCGCCGTCAGCATGCTTACAGTATGTACCTGACAAGGCGTGAGCTGCGTACATGAGTCAAGCGATGCATGAAGTCGGTGGCGAGCCAGCGGGCGGGCGGTTCCGAACCGATCTCGACGCCATCCCAGCAGAGCGTGGCGAGCTGCTTACGGCGCGTGTACGTCGGCGGGCAAATGACAGTCTGTTCCGTCGCGTTCTTGCCGCGGTAGTGACCGGCTGCACGGACAGAGTCAGACTCGCAGTCGATCGGAACAGGGGGAGGCAAGCGACGGGTGACTGACCCCACGGTCCTTCCGCCGTCACTTCGTTGCAGTTGCCGTCCGGGTTATCGCAGCGGAAGAGGACACCCGGTTTGTTGCCATAGAGAAGCTGAGCGTAGAATCCGGCGGCGGAAGCTGAAGACGCCGTGCCGAAATACTTGCGATACAGCTCGTCGTTCTCGCCGTATTTGAGGATCCGCTCGTACGCATGCTTCGACAGCGTGTTCATGTCGTCGAGACCCGCTCGAATAAAGTGCGCCTGTCCGGCATCGCACGATTCGCTGCCGGGTCGCTTGAACATCAGAGAAACGAACGGCGGAACTGAGGACGTGGCAGAGCTTACTGGATCTGAACCTCGGTCAAGTTCGTCCGCGCATGCTTGTTCGTGCTCGCATCCGAAGTACTTTCGGCGCGCTTGATGAGCGGCCGCGCAGAGGAAAGGAATGGCGCAGCCTGAGCGGAGGCGACGAGCAGGAGAGCTGCGCAGAGCGTCGTGGTAGGCAGCATCGTTGGCGGCGGAAGTGTTGGAATGGAGGCGAACAGCGGAAGATCGGATCTCCAGAGTGCAACGACATGCTGTAGAGTCCGGTTACGAAGTGATTGCTCACCGGGACCGCTGCGGTCCACCCGTCCGTCGAAGACTTTTTTCCGCCAAGAGAAGTAAATGCGATCGCATGGGACAGCTCGGCACGAATCTTGATGGTGACCGAGAAGGTCTCCAGTAGACATAGCCACTGTGCTGGTTGTGTAGGCGGAGGCGACTGTGGCGAGCGACAGCGGAGCCGCGCAGAAGACGGCGGCACGAGAGAAGGAGAAGCGAAGCGATGAGATGGACTCGGTCAGCCGCCTCGGCGGCTCATCATATAGCCTGGATAGCGCTTCGGCGACATTCGACAGTGTGCGAAGCGGAAGATCCAGACGGCTCTCGCTGGGAAAAGAAGCGAGGCGATGAAAGTTGCGATCGTTTCATCGTCCGGGAGCGACAGCCACTTTGTTGTGCGCGACCAGGTCGTCAAACTTGACTTGGGAGCCACCAAAGATGTCGAGCGCCGAGCCGTACGTCAAGTCGACTTTGCCGTTCGATAACCGCTCGACGAGCTCGAGATCGTCGGCGCCTGCAAAGAGGAAGGTGGTCCTCCGGGTCAGACTCGTCTTTGCGCTCCGAGCGCCATTTCAGAGCCAATCAGGGAAGCTCACTCTTTGCTCCGCCAGCATACGTTGTCGGGATCGGAGTCCATTCGCCGAGCTCTGCGTGCAGTAGACATGTCAGGCGGGCGATCGCGATTCCCTACTTCGTAGCGACGGGCCTCACTCTGCACCAGCTCCTCGTCGATCCCCTTACAAAGCCCCTCAACGTCCGCCGCATGGACGAGGAACTCGCTGCGAGGCGGCGCATCCGCGTCAGTTCAAGGGCGGTTCGCGTATGTCGATGAGGCGAAAGCGCAGTCTTTACCTGCAATACTGTGCTAGCCGTTCAAGCGATTCTGTAGAGCGAGAGCATGACCATGTAAAATCAGCCCACTGACAGCCTGGGATGGTCCGGAGTTGTATTGGCCAGCAGGAACTTACCCGCGTTGACCTCCATGTCTGTCATGACCTGCCACCGATCCATCGCAACGATCCATCGGTTCTCTCTCCTCCGGCAGCTGCGCGCAGAACATCGGTCGGTCAGGAAAATCTTTCGAGGCGAGAGCAGTCGAGCCCGGCGGTCCTGCTTACCTCACGTCGACGACGAGCCGGTCCTTTCCAACCTTCTCGGCGAGCCGGCGTAACCGGTCCTCGTCGAATTTGGCCCCCGGAAATAGGTAGGACGTCACGATGACCTGTGGGCACTTCGTCAGTATGGAAGTCTCGAATGGAGAGCAGGCGCGACGGAGTCGGGGCCGCACCTTCTCTGCGCCTGCGTCGAGCCATTCTCGCGCGTTGTCCTCGTTGATCCCGCCGCCGACTTGCAGACCGCCTGCGAATGGGACGATCCGCGGCGAGTGAGCGACCTTTCGTGGCAGACAGGACCCCGAAAAGACTGACTTGGCCATGCTTGGAGGGCTGCCCTCGCTGCGTCGTCATTTCCGGGTCCGAGTTTGATGACGTGCCCTCCTCGGAGGTCGTTCTGGCGGTACAGCTCGGCGTAATAAGAGCTCGGCTTTCTGTGTGCGACATGTCAGCGCGCGTCTGTTGACGAGGTGGAGGAGGGAATGGACCTACTCGGAGACAAAGTTGGTCCGGAGGTTGTCAGTGTCGAGTGACCCGCCGACGATCTGTTTGACTGCGCCGTTGTGCAGATCGATGCACGGTCTGAATACGCTCGGCATGGCTGGCTAGGCGTCGCAAGAGTGGATGAGAGTAGAGAGGAGCAGCCGCGCAGCGTTCCGAGAGAGTTTGGAGAGAGTGAGCGAGTTCTCTCTCGTCTTTGATCACCTCGCCCACGCTCTATACGCGCACAAGGGAGACAGCTCTCGGGACGCGCACTCGATTCTTCAAAACTCGAAACAATAGCCGCCGCTCACTCGGCTCGACTTGTGAACCACTCGCGCTCTCTTGATCCTCCCCGCGGCAGAGACGCGTCGACCGACTTTTTTCTGCTTGGGAAACGCGACCAGGAAAACATGGCGACTGAAGCAGACGAGACCTCGACGGTGAGTTTGAGCGGCCAGATACGCGCGTGCCATGAAAGAGACGCGTCGAACTGACCTATGGCACCTTGTCTCCCTCGCAACTCTCGCCAGCTCTACAAGAGCATAAACGAGGTCAGTCCCGTCTGCGGCCCTCCCGATCGCGCACGAGCTTGCTGACTCGGTCTTGAGGTGCGGGCAGGAGTACAAGATCTGGAAGAAGAACTCGCCGTTCCTGTATGACCTCGTCATCACTCACGCCCTCGACTGGCCCTCCCTCACCTGCCAGTGGCTGCCCGACAAAGAGACGTGAGTGCATCTGTCTTTAACTCGTCTCGTCACGAAAGAGCGCTGACTCATCGACCCCGCGCAGCCCCGCCGACAAGGACTACACCGTCCACCGTCTGTTGCTCGCAACGCACACCTCGGGCGAGGACAACAACTACCTCCAGATCGCGACGGTCCATCTCCCGAAACCGCAATCGGAACTCAGCATCGACAAGTATGACGACGAGCGAGGAGGTGAGTCGCTCCATGACGCGACCAGCGAGGCCGGATACGCGACGTTCGCCCCGAATCTCAGCACTCACTCCCCTTGTTCATCACGCCCCCGCAGAGATTGGCGCTCACACGGCGACCGAGCCGCGCGTCCAGATCACGCAGTCGATCAACCACACCGGCGAGGTGAACCGCGCGCGGTACATGCCGCAGAACCCCGACTTGATCGCGACCAAAACGGTGATGGGCGAGGTGTACGTGTTTGACCGGACAAAGCACCCGAGTCAGCCGATTGGAAACGAGTGCAAACCCAACATTACGCTGCGCGGACACACAAAGGAGGGGTAAGCTTCTCTTTCGGATCGACATTCAGGTTACGCCGCCCGATCTGACCGTCTCTACTTTACAACCCACCCCACTCAGATACGGACTGTCCTGGAACCCGTTGAAGGGCAAGGAGGGACACCTCCTGAGTGCATCCGAAGACACGACCGTTTGCCACTGGTACGTTCCGAGTTCCGTTTCTCGGCCCGGCCTCGAGAGACGCTGACCACACCTTGTTTTTCGCAGGGACGTTCGCGGCTACACAAAGGGCAGCTCGTCGCTCGACCCGCTCAACGTCTACAAGGGCCACACGTCGATCGTCGAGGACGTCGCGTGGCACAACTTGAACGAGGACGTGTTTGCTTCAGTCGGTGACGACCGAATGCTACTGCTGTACGTTCCCGACTTCGCTCGCTGTCATGCACGCGCGTTCTCTGAGAACTGATGAGCCTTTGCTTCGTGTGCTGCGTAGCTGGGACACGCGCGGTCAGTCGGGCGCGATGAAGCCGACATCACGGGTACAGGCACACGACGCCGAAGTGAACGCCGTCGCGTTCGCACCTCATAACGAGAACATCCTCTTGACCGGCTCGGCGGACAAGGTGCGTCTTGACGAATGGCCTCGTACAGACTCGCCGAACGCCTGCAGCTAACGCGGGCGCTCCGTGTGCAGACGGTCGCGCTGTGGGACCTCCGGAACCTCAAACTCAAGCTGCACACGTTCGAGTCGCACCAGGAGGAGGTCCTCCAGCTCGCCTGGTCTCCGACGAACGAGACCATCTTTGCGTCGGCGTCTGGCGACCGGCGGATCAACCTCTGGGACGTGTCCAAGATTGGCCTCGAGCAGACTCCCGAAGACGCCGAAGACGGCCCGCCCGAACTCATGTTTGTTCACGGCGGACACACGAGCCGGCCGACTGATATCGCGTGGAGTCCGAACGAGCCGTGGACGTTGTGCTCGGCCGCCGAGGACAACGTGTTGCAGATCTGGACCCCGAGCAGGTGAGGCGGTGTCTCTCCTCAAGACTCTGGTCTACCGTTGCGCGCATCGGAGACAGCTGACGCCCCCTGCTCCTGTGCAGTACGCTGGCGAATGCGGAACCGGCCGTCGAGGAGATCGAGTTGGAGTAAAAAAGCGCGCGGTTGTTGTGCCACTTTTGGGGGTCTTGGCTTTGTGTCTCCATGTCACACCGCGACAGATGTTTTCGCAGCTTGTATTACGATAACCTCTGCATCGACTGTCTCTTTCTGGCGGGAGGAGAGCAAGAGAGGGCGGCATGATTCGGCAAGATTGGCTGCAGCGATGCGACGGCAGTCCGCTGCCGGTGAAGCGGCTGACCCGACGGCTGCTGCGGCCGAGCAACCAAGGTGTGGGGGACATTTCGTGCCTCTTTGTCCGGCGACAGCGCTTCGCCTTTGCCAGCTCGCCTTATACTCGAACAACCCACACACACGCACACACGCGCGCGCAATGCTGACCCGAACCCTCCGAGCGCAATCGCACGCCGTCGCGCGGCGCAACTTGACCGTCTCGGCAAAGTCGCTATCTGCAGCCGCCGGCACCGCAACCAAACAGACGCTGACTCAATCCTGGCAAGGGACGGCCGTCGACGGGTCCGAGACGCTCCACTTGATCGGCGGAGAGTACACGGCGGGCGACTCGTCGCGGTGGATCGACGTCCACAACCCGGCGACCAACAAGGTGTTGACGCGGGTTCCCGAATCGACGCCGCAAATTTTGAAGCGCGCCGTCGACAAGGCAGAAGAGGCATTCGACGAGTGGAAGGATGCGAGTGTGCTCAAGCGTCAGGCCGTCATGCTTAAGTAAGTCGCTGCACGGCCGATCGGACGCCCAGATACCTTCCGGACGAGTGGGGGGAAAGGAAGACACCGACCGGGCTTTCTCGAAACGCCGTCCTCGTTTGCACGCCCATCTCGAGACATAGCGACGAGGAGCCACTTTTCGAGTGGCCCGTCCTGTCAGAGGCCGAACCAGCAGGCCGTGATCAGAGGATGTCGATCGACAAGATATGCAGAATTGGCAAACACGGGCTCGAAAAGCGAGGCTGACGCGCCTTCTGACCGCCGTGCAGGTTCCAGCAGCTGATCAAGGAGAACCACGACGAGATTGCGCGGAGCATCGTCCTCGAGCAGGGCAAGACTTTCGCCGACGCAAAGGGCGACGTTCTCCGCGGCCTCCAGGTCGTCGAAACGGCTTGCGGCGTGCCGTCCCTCATGCTCGGAGACCAGATCGAGGTGTCCAAGGACATGGACACTTATATGCGCAAGCTGCCGCTCGGTGTTGTCGCCGCTGTGTGCCCCTTCAACTTCCCCGGTCAGTCTCGCCCGGCCTTCTCAGCCGGATACATGCGGGCTGACTCCAAGGTCCGCGACCTGCAGCAATGATTCCGCTCTGGGCGATGGCGATGGCGACCGCTACCGGCAACTCGCTCATCCTGAAGCCGTCCGAGCGTGACCCCGGCGCCACCATGATCCTCGCAGAGCTGATGGAGCAAGCCGGCCTCCCGAAGGGCGTCCTTCAGATCGTCCACGGCACTGTTGAGCCAGTCAAGTTCATCTGCGAGGAGCCGCGTATCAAGGCAATCTCGTTCGTCGGAGGTGACCGCGCCGGCAAGTACATTCACGAGACTGGCAGCAAGCACGGCAAGCGGGTGCAGGCCAACCTGGGCGCCAAGAGTGAGCCCTTTCTTACTACTGCGATAGATGCGCGGGCAGCTTCTGATCAAAGGTCTGCGCGTGTCCCAGACCACTGCATTCTCCTCCCGGACGCGAACCAGAACTTTGCGCTCAACTCGATCGTCGGCGCGGCTTTCGGCGCTGCCGGTCAGCGCTGCATGGCCCTCTCCACACGTGAGCGATCCGCCTGCTCCGGTTTATCAGCAGCGCGCTGATCAGCGCAAACGTTTGCAGTGGTCACGGTCGGCGAGTCGCAGCACTGGGTTGACAGCCTGGTAGAGCGCGCGCAAAAGCTCAAGGTCGGCGAGGGCTTCGACTCGACCACCGATGTGTAAGCGCGTTCTACGGATGCACGAATTCTTCCGGCTCATGCTCATATTCGCCGACGTTCCGCAGCGGACCCCTGATCACCCCGCAAGCAAAGGAGCGCGTCGAGGCGCTGATCCAGTCTTGCCAAGACGAAGGCGGCAAGATCCTCCTCGACGGTCGCGGCGTCAAGGTGCCCGGCTTCCCCGACGGCAACTTTGTCGGTCCGACGATCCTCGAAGCGACGACCGACATGAAGTGCTACCAGTACGTTGCCGCTTATCTGAGATCGATACGAAGTTGCCTCTCCGATCACTGACGGTCAAGTGCGCGTGCAGGGAGGAGATCTTTGGTCCGGTTCTCGTCATTGTCAAGGCTGACTCGCTCGACGACGCGATCAAGCTCATCAACCGGAACAAGTGTAAGCTCTCTGCCGCCTCGAGCGCTGCCGAAGCCCAGTGCATCAGCCGCTGACGTTTCTCGCCCGCAGACGGTAACGGCGCCTCGGCATTCACCCAGAGCGGTGCGACTGCTCGCTACTTTGAGAAGCACATCGAGGCGGGTCAAGTCGGCCTCAACGTCCCGATCCCGTGAGTCCGGGTTCCGTCGCTTGCCCGCTCGCTCATCTCTCCCGTACTGACGCTCATTGCGAAATTTGCAGCGTCCCCCTGCCGATGTTCTCGTGGTCCGGAGGCAAGGGCTCGGTCCTCGGCGGTTCGTCCCTGTACGGCCCGCGCGGTCTCGACTTTTTCACGCAGCTCAAGGTGAGCCCTCCTCGGGACGGCCCGCGATCGGTCTCTTCCGTGCTGTGCACTGACAGCTTTCGGTGATCCCAACCCGCCCCGCACAGACCACGACGGCGTACTGGCGCGCCGAGGATGCGCTCGACACACGCGCGACGACCGCCATGCCGACGCACAACTGAAAACGCCGCTCGTCCGATCTTGTTGTAGATACGTATCGCAGGAAAGCAAATGTCTCTGGCCCTTCGATGAGTCCTTCTTTCGATCTGGTAGAAGAGTCCCGTTTGATCGATGCGGGAAGCGGTTTGCATGAATCCGCAGCGCTTGCTCATCGGCCAATGTCGTCTGTATCCCGCACGCGCTTCCCGGGTGCCTCATCCGCGAGCTCGTCCGCCGTTCGTGTCCGCGTCCGACTCGCGCCTGGTTGCTGCTGCTCCTCGTCGACGACCATCTGTTCGCCGATCGCCCTGCCGGCCTCGACCTGGCCCGTGACGGCGCTCTCGACGACTTCGCGCAACAGGTCGTCCGTCTCTTGTTCCGAGATCTCGCCGCGTTCGGACCGTTCCATGATGCTTCGGACCGAAGCCATGAGAGCGTCTGTGGGTGCGTCGAGGTCGGGTTGCGGTGCGCCGGGTGTTGGTGCTAGTGTTGCTGAAGAGGAGGAAGTGTCGGTGGAGGCGGAGGAGGGTGCTGCTTCGCCGGTCAGGGTGCGCAAGTAGAGCGAGATGTGTGGGTACTCTTCTTGGAGAGAAGCGGCGGGCTGTGAGAGCCACACACGCGAGGGTCAGCCTCCCAGTCGAGAGCTCCCCCCAGGGGGTTCGCGGCATGACTGACGGTCAACCCTTCCTCGTTCTTCCAAGTCGGGTCGCCTCCGAGTTCGACGACGAGTTTTGCGATGGCGACGTTCTCGACGACAAAGAGTGGGGTCTCGTTGTCCGAGTCGTTTAGGTTGATGTTGCCTCCGCGTTGGACGAGGTATTTGAGGATGTCGGCGTGACCCCACGACGCGGCTGCGTGCAACGGCGAGTACGAGTTTTCATCGAGGGCGTTGGGCGAGGTGCCTGTCCCGATCAGCAGGCGTTAGAGAGAGAGTCGCTTCTACAGAGTGGCGATGAGCTGTGTGCTGACCTGATTCGACGAGTTCCCTGACCCTGTCCAAGTGCCCGCTCGAAGCGGCCGTCCAGATGTTTTCCATTGCTCTCGAGTGTGTGTGTGTGTCAGTGAGAGCTATAAGAGTGCGCAGGAGAGAGAGTCACATCCCCGCCTGCAGGGTCATCACCGAGTCGAGAGTCGACACTCGCTGACTGTCACGCTCTCCCTCTCTCTCTGCGGCTGCCGTGCTTTGCTGCGATGGATCAACGAGAGGTACAGGCACTCGTCGATCGCATAACTGCAGCAGAACATCGTGAGTTCGCCTCGCGCTGTCGCCCCGCCGACGGGCCCCACCTTAACTCACTTGCCTCTGGCTCGCCTCTGCCCGCAGACCTGCCAGGGAGCTATCCACAGACAGACAGCACTCGCGCGAGTCCAAGTACAAACATGCTCTCCGAGTCGACCGCCCTCGAGACAAAGTTTGCGTTCCCGCTGCTCGACTTGCCTCAAGAAGTGATCCTCACCGTCATCGCCCACGTCGACGTACGCGACCCGTCACCGACATTCCCGACTGGACCTTGCTCCGAACTGCTCAGACTCTCAGAGACGAACCGGTGGTTCCACCAGGAATGCCGAGCGAGGATCTGGCGCTCGGTCAGGTACGTCTCCGAGTCGAGGTACAGGCCACTCGAGTACCGCAAGATGCGCAGCATCGCCACCTTGCGCGACTTGGTCCGGCACCGAAGGTCGCAAGGAGTCACGCTGCCGATCCTCGCGTTGAGCGTCGCCGACTTTGCTGCGGACGGAGGCACCATGTTTGGCGCGCGCCCGACGACGAGTGCCGCCGCCGGCGACGAGGAAGCGCCGTTCCTCGACCTCCTCGACGACCTCTCGCAATCGACACTCCAAGTCCTGTTCATGAAGCACATCGAACTCTCGCGCGACGGCGGCCAGCGCATGCTCCACTTGATCCGCGACTCGACCACGTTGTCGGCGATCCGGTTCAACCAGATCGACTTCTGGCCCGACCACGCCGATGTCGTCCGGTCGTTCCCACCGCTGCCGCGGATCAAGACGATCCAGGTGATGCACTCGGACCCGGAACTGTTTGAGCTCGTCGACAAGTGCCCGAACCTCGACTCGCTCCTCCTGTGGCCGTCGACGCGCCGGATCGGAGCCCGGATCGCAGTCATCAAGGGACTGCTGCCGCATTTGAGGCTCCTCTCGCTCGACTCGGTCCGGGAAGCGGCTGCGTTCCGCGCGCTAGCAGACGAGGTCATTGTGCGTCCACACACTCTCTTACTCGCTCAGCTCTACTTTTCAAGCTGACTCGGTTCGTCATGTTCCCGCAGCAACTGAGCGACCTCGGCACGGTCCTGCCGCTCGAAGAGCTGTTCCTCGAAGGCCCCGTCCAACCCGAAGATTTCGCCGTCTTGCTCGCCGCGATCGCGCGCCTGCCGCACCTGAAACGCCTCGCCCTGTACCAAGTCCGGAATCCGAAACCGGCGCTGTTTGAGGACCTGGCTAGTGTGGCTCCGCAGTTGACGGCTTTGACGGTGCGCGGTTCGCGATTCGTGGTCCCTCACGAAGCGCATCAACTCACGGACACCGTACGCGCAGATCGTCGGAGGCGATTGTCAAGAGGGTATCTTCTGGCCTCTCCCATTGGTGAGTTCCGTAAATCGAGCTGGGTACCGCCTCAGACAGCTGATCCGGTCGCGCGGATCCCAGGATGCCTACCTCCCCGTCCTCTCGCGGTTCCGTTCGCTGCGGTTCTTTGCGTTCGACCGCCGCTCTCCGCCGCCCGTCGACCACGAGGGTCACCCGATGCTCGCGCGCCAGTCGCGTCTCGAGTACGACGCGCTGAGCCAGCTCGTCCGCGCGTGCCCTTCGCTGCAAGAGGCGGTCGCGATCGTGTCGGACGTTTCGGAAGGGTGCGTCGCGCTCGACCGAGAAGCGATCGCTCGGAATGCGGACAGAGTGGAACCTGACCAAATTCTTTGTGGCCCGGACAGGACTACGGGTCACTTTGGCCGGTTCGAACGGGAAAAGGGTCGTCGTCGGATCCACGTCAAGCTCAAGACGGTCAACGTGAGTATCCCGTAACCACCTGTTTCGGCAGCGTCATGCGTCATATGAGCCCTGGCTGACGGTACATGGCGGGTTCCGTGCAGGATTTCCTTATCTCGTGGGATCGATGGGTCCGCGTCGAGGAGGACTGAGTCAACTCACGCCTTTTCTTGCGGCTCGAGGATGAGGGATGCCAGATGCTCAATACGCGCCCGTCGCTGTCTGTGCGACCGTGTCTTCGATATAGGACGTGCGGACGACTCTCTCAGCTCGCGGAAGTTCGGCCCCGGGAGAGAGAGGGCCCAGATGAGTAGCCACTTTGACAGACCTCGGTGGACCGATGTCGCAGCATATCGGGATCACTGTAGACCACTCTGTACCACTTCGTTCGAAACGAGTCTTATCCGAGCTGTAGAGAGCGAGATCGCGCGACGCGTTGAGTTCGTCATCGCTCGGTCAAATTTTCTCTCTCCGACTGTCGCGTCGGTCGGACGTCTCGTCCTTGTTCCCGGCCTTCGTCCGCCTCGTCGTCGCCATGATGGTCAGGATGCCGCTCGCGCGCGTCGTAGGTCAGTCGCGATCTGGCTTGATCTCGCAATGGCGTCCAGCCAGGGACCCTCTGACTGTAGCTCCTCCCCCAGCAGCCGCGTCCCAGCGCACCGCGTTCGCTGTCGCCGCCGTCAACTCGACTCAGCGATGCTCGTTCGCGTTCGCTGCGACCCAGGCCAACAGGCTCCAGAACCCTGACCTCGTCAAGCAGACCGCGACGACCAACCCGCCGCCGTCGTCGCCGTTGCACGCAAGTCCGGCAACCGGAGTCGATGGCCGCCCGACCGTCTCGGTGCCTCCTCCGCCGCCTCCTGCTGCTGCTGCCTCCGCTCAGGCAACCGCGACTGGCTCGAGTTCGAACGGTTCCAAGCCGCCTCCCCCGCCCAAGAAGCCCAAGAACCGCATTCGGACATTTGCCCGGACCGTTCTCGTCGGAGTCGTCCTCGGCAGCGGTTACATCATCTGGCGCAGTTACGACCAGCGTCACCCGGGGGAGCAACTCCCGCATGACCCGAGCTTGCCGACCGTCGTCGTCCTCGGAAACGGATGGGGTAGCACGGCGTTCCTCAAGGACCTCGACAACACCGGTTACAACGTCGTGCGTCTCTCCTCTCTTCTCACTCCCTCCTTTGCTGCTTCAGTTCTCTGAACCCTGGACGCGCTCATGGTCTGCTGGCGATGAGAGCATCCGTTGACCGAGTCCGGAACACCGCAGGTTGTCATCTCGCCTCGCAACTACTTCCTCTTCACCCCGCTTCTCCCATCCGTCACCGTCGGCACCCTCTCTTCCCGATCGATCCTCGAGCCGACTCGCTTCCTCACTCGCCACCTGAAGCGCAAGACCGAGGTCTACGAGGGAGAGGTATACGAGGTCGACCCGGAGAAGAAGACGGTCCGCTTCATCGGTCAGTTTGCCAGTCCGCGTCTGGCCGTCGAGCAGCCGCCCTAGTCATGCTGCTTACAGCGAAATTAAAGTCTCGCGCCTGTCGCCGCGTCGTACTGATGTCGCTGTCCCTGAAACAGACAACTCGGAGATCAAGGGCGCCGTTTCGGGTACCGAGATCCCGTACGACTACCTCGTCTACGCCGTCGGCGCCGAGAACCAGACGTTCGGCATCAAGGGTGTCAACGAGAACGCGTGCTTCCTCAAGGAGGTCTGGGACGCCGAGAAGATCCGAACCCGCATCATGGACTGCATCGAGGCGGCCAACTTTGCCGGCCAGCCGCAAAGCGAGATCGACCGTCTCCTCTCCTTTGTGAGCCTGAGACCACGATCATGACAGGTATCTTGGCATGCTTGCTGATTGTGGGGCGTGCATCAGGTCGTTGTCGGTGGTGGCCCGACCGGTGTCGAGTACGCCGGTGAGCTGCACGACTTCCTCAAGGAGGACCTCGGTAACGTGAGTGCCCTCTCTCTCGACTTCCTATCGGATGCCCTACTGACGCTCGCACGAGCTGCTGCACAGTGGTACCCGGAGCTCGCGGACAAGATCAACATCACCCTCATCGAAGCGCTCCCGAGCGTCCTGCCCATGTTCTCGAAGCAGCTCATGTGCGTGTTTGTTGACTCGCATGCCGTCCGTTCACGCGACTGACAGCCGCATGCCCCATAGTGACTACACCATGGACTCGTTCAAGGAGAACAAGATCGACATCGCGACCAAGACGATGGTCAAGGAGGTCAAGGAGAAGGTGGTCGTCGCGCAGAACGAGAAGAAGGAGATTGTCGAGTACCCGTACGGGCTCCTCGTTTGGTAAGGCATCGTATCAGCTGGGAGAGAAGTTACGCGGCGAACTGACGATGCGCGCGACGTGCAGGGCTACCGGTAACACGGCTCGCCAGGTCACGCGCGACCTGATGTCGCGCCTCTCGTCGACTCAGAACTCTCGCCGTGGTCTCCTCGTCGACGAGCACATGCGCCTGATCGGCGCCGACGGCATCTTTGCTATGGGTGACTGCACCGCCACCAACTATGCCCCGACCGCGCAGGTCGCGTCGCAGCAGGGCAAGTACCTCGCTCGCGTTATGTCCAAGCTCCACAAGAAGGACCAGCTCTTGAAGGAGCTCGAGCAGGCCAAGCAGGCCGGTGCTGAGCCGGCCAAGCTCGACTCGCTCGCCAACGCCGTCATCCGCGCGAGCAACATTGCGCCGTTCCACTATTCGCACCAGGGTTCGCTCGCCTACATCGGTTCGGACAAGGCCATCGCCGACTTGCCCGTCTTCTCCGGTAACCTCGCCGCTGCCGGTCTCGCCACCTACTAGTGCGTACCTCCTGCGCGCGAGAAATGTCTTTTGACTGGCCAGCACGCTGACGCTTCATCTCCTTCGTATCCAGCTTCTGGCGCTCTGCGTACATCTCGCAGCTCTTCTCGCTCCGTAACCGTGTCCTTGTTGCCACCGACTGGCTCAAGACCAAGGTGCTCGGCCGGTGAGTATTCCCGCCTCTCGCGTCCAAGCACTTGACGGGACTGACTGTAAATCTGTTTGGCTCGCAGTGACGTCTCGCGCGCATGAACCATATCGCAATACTCCTCGGGGACCTGTATTTCTATCATATAGACGTGTATCAACTCGCCCGGAGCTTTTCTTGAAGTCGGGAGACTGCACTTAGTCAGCTCGGCCTGCATCTCTGCTCGACTACGCTACTTCTGTGCGCGTGCTGCGCTAGTCCCGCGAGCAGAGCTGAATCGTACGGTGCCAGCAGAGGCCGAACAAGGACGGCGCAAGCCGTCATGCCTGCTTTGGCTATCTTCTCGCGCCTTGCTCGCAGCGATCGCAGCAGCTGCGTTTTCGCAGTCGACTGGTCCGGAGATGAAACGCAACCTCGGCAGCGATATATGCTCCTTTCATGAACACAATCGCCAACGTCCGTCGTGCGCACACTTGGCGTGACGCGTTCTGACTCTGAGGTAGAGAAGCACCCCGACTCGACTGCACAATCGCGACGAAAATCTCCTCCACATCTCTTCGTCCTCATCGTCCGACAAGACTCGGCCTTCCCCCCCCCCTAGCCATCTGCACATCTGCGCGCGACATCACCGCGCACAGCTATGCCGCCGATCGCACTCGACTCGATCAGCTGGGCGACCGTCGTCGATAACGCAGTCAATACTGCTGCGGAAGCCCTCAGGCAGGCCGGAACTTCCGGAGACTTGTGCGCCACCTGCCCTTTCCGTGACATTTAGCTGTCTATCTCATCCTACGTTTCTTGCAGGGCATCGCGCGGAATGTACGAAGCGAACGGCAGCGTCCCCGATTGGGGAACTTTCTTCTATACCAACCTCTGGATCGTCGCCGCCTGCCTTTTCCTCTTGATTGGAATCGCCGCATACCGCCAATCTCAGATGGCGACACGCGTCCCGAGCGATCGTCCGGCAAGGCACGCGCCAATCTACAAGGGCTGAGCCCGCTCGAGTCACTTCATCGTAAACTCGGAACAAGGTTCGACAGCTCCCTGGAGAGGGCGTCGCGCTTCCATCGAGCAGTCGGCTGCAGCGCGAACACGCCCCACGATCCGACGTGTCGGCTGGAACGCCCACTGAGTAGGACCGACGTACGAAAGCCGATCATGGTAACCGTAATTGCTGCCGGGCAAGCCGATTGCGCTGCGCACGCCGAACAATCAGAGCCCCTTCGCTCTGCCACTCGCAGTCGATCAGCATGGATCAGGCGGTGGATATACAGGCGTAGAAGCTGTAGGCAATTGAGGCGGTTCGATATTAAAGACCAAGATGCAGTTGCGCAATACTGTTACAATGCGAGCTCTCCCGAATTGGGCCTCTCGCTCAGTCGCCTGTGCCCGGGGTGCTCGCGGCACTGGCGCCGCCGAGACTTGTCGAGCTAGCGCTTGCCGCGGCGAATGCCGCCGCGCCTTGCCTTCGTGCGGACGCGGTTCCGGAGGCCGAGTGAGAATTGCCAAAGTAACCTCCGGCGAGATTGACTTGCGAGTTGTTTTGGCTGCGGCTCGTACGCAGCTTCGCGCCGGTCGTGGCTGGGTTACCGACTCCGGGCGTCGGGCTAGTCGAATGCCGCTCACGTGCGAGCGAACCTGCCGCCAGCGATTCCCAGACCGCGTTCGAGAGCGGCGTGTGGCCCATCGCTGACGCCGACAGTGGCGAAGGCGCGCCGACCGCGCTCGCGGTTCCGGAAGTAACGACTCGCAGACTGTCGGAATGATCGCTTCTTGACGGCGTCCCGCGAGGAGTGAGGCGAGTCAAAGACGACCTTGCGGTCGGAGTTGTCGGTCTCGACAAGGGAGAGGGTGGAATGACGGTCATAGGCGGAGGAGAGGCGTGCCGCTGGCCACCGTCGGTCAAGATGGCGTGACTCGAGATGGAACGCTGGAAAGGTGCCCCTTCCCCGTCCAAGGGTCTCAAGGTGGACGCGCGGGACCGATCATCGCTAGGCGCATCGTTCCAATACTCGCCGAGCGATCCGGTACTGCTGCTCGTGACCATGGCGTTTCGGAGGAACGGCGTCGATTTTGACGGTCGAAGAGACCTCGGCCGGGAAGCTCCTGCCGAGTCGTTCGAGACGCGCGACATCGGCAAGAGCGACCCAGTCGAGGTAGACCGAAACATGGCGGGCCGGGAACGAGTGAGCGTGCGAAGGTAAGAAGTAGCGCGATTGGCCGCGGAGCGCATCGGCAGCAGGAAGTGACCAGGGGTAGCAGCGCGGCCCGTCTTCTTCCGTCCGCTGTGTGACGGTGTTCCTTCCATGAGCGACTCGGCGCTCTCGTCCATCGCATCCGTCGTCGGCAGAAGGGAGAAGTTGGCTCTTCGTGGCGACCGCGGACCGCACATCGTCTTGCGGCGGCGGGCAGCTCCAGGACCGAGGCCAAAGAGCCAAAGGCCGAGTAGGACAAAGACGAAAGCAGCGACGGGGAGAACGGCCGAGTCCTTGATCGCGGCGATCGTCGTCCGAATGTCGGATTTCCACGAAGGGGTGTGTCCGGCCCACTCCTCCTTCGGAACGTCGTAGCTGGACCCCGAGGGTAGCGACACCGCGCTGGAGGGATGGTACGGGTGTGGCTGGAGGGAGGGCAGTTCGGTCGAGCCCTTCGAGACCTCGAGGACCATCTTGCCGAGCGTCCAGCTGATCGCGACATCGTCGACTTCGTTCAGTGATTGGAAATGTGGTGGCGCGTCGACGAGATGCTTATCGAGGGCTTTGCTGATCCCCTTTTCGGTCTGGTTCCGGCCGTCGCCCTTGCCACCTCGATCGATGATCCGCGGGATTCCGATCCCCTCGTGCAAGACATTGACGATCCAGGCGGCCTTGAAGCACTGCGTCTCGAGGCGAGACAGCTCGACGCCCGCGCGCCACGAACCGAGGCCCTCGCGATGTTCGCGCATGATGTCCTGCCAGTCCCGGCCGCAAAATTCGATCGCGTGCTTCTCGAAGGCAACATAGTCGTACACGCCACCGCCCCCAAGCGCCGCACCCCAGACGTCCTGCGTCGAGTACCAGTACTCGGAGATGCCGATAAAGTGGTTGACGGAAAAGTCGATCGGCGGGACATGCACGCCGTCGAAAAGGCAGGGCTCGTCTGTACATTCGACCTCCTTATTCAAGAGGGGTGACTGTCGCTTGAGACATTGGACAAAGTTGCCCGTGCCGTGCAAAGTGTAGCCGGCGTGTCGCGCTTCGGCGAGCATCAGGCCTTTCGGAAGACACGGGTCGTCGACCAGGACGACCGGTCTTTCACCGCCGAGACCCTCTGCGTCCCCGGGAAGAGTCGCGTAATCTGATGCGCGGACGTGGCGCTCGACCTCCTGGTCGATATACCGGTTCCGAGCCTGGTTCGTCCCGAACCCGAGCCAGGTCGTGACGAAGACGGGATGCTGGACGTCCTTGCCGCTGAGGAAGCGCAGATGGACGTGATGCAGGTTGTCGGCGTGCTTGACTTGCTCGACTGCGGACGGCTCGAACGCGATCTGGGTCGAAGCGCCGCCCATGTCGAGGAACCCGTACGTCGAGCTGTGGCGGCCTTTCTCGCTCCCGGCGGCGTGTTCGTGCTTGTCGAACCCGTCCATGAGGTAATTGACAGCGATCCAACCATACAGGCCTTCTTCCTCACCCGATATGATCCGGATCTGCTCGTCGCAGTCGGGCAGGCGGAAGGGAAAGGTGCGGATGTACGAGCAGGCGGCCGACAGGACGCCCTTTTGCTCGTGCGAAGGTAAGAGGCGCATCCCGGCAGTCGCGAGAAGGTAGATCGGGGTCGAAGCGAGTTGGTCTGCCGGGATGACCTCGGCGGCGAATTCGATGAGCGGCCGCAGGTACTCGCCGACGGCGCCCGGATCGCCTCCGAGCGTTGAAATGCCTGCGCCCGCAACAAACGATATTAGACTTGGAGTCCGTTTGTCGCTGGTGCGCTCCGGACTGGAGAATAGACTCACCCGGCTCGACTTTGAGGTGCCACCCGTCACCTTGCTCGACACCCTTTTCCACTTTTGACAAGACGTCAACGTTCTTGCCCTCCTTTTGCCGTTCCTTTCGTGCGAGTTCCGGATCGAGCCACGAGTAGACCTGAATCCGCGACCCGCTGCTGCCGGCGTCAATCACGACCCCGAACTTTCGTCCGTGGGCCCATGCTGGCGCCGGCGCCCTTGAGGCAGGCATCTCGCGCTAGGGTGCCAGCGTTCCTCGGGCTCGACTTGAGCGCACAGAGGTCCTCGGCTGAAGTTCGTCGCGCTGCAGCGAAAGCGCGGCGAGCAGGTCGGTTCTGGTTCAAGTCGCGGCAGCTGCCGTCGGTTCCCGCGTCCGCGTCGGCGTGCCTCTCGGGTCGGGCGGCCCGATATCTGGCTGATATGGGAAGTCAGTGCTGCTGCTCTGACTATACGCAAGGTTCTCGCCACGGTGGATTCGGTGTGTGAGCCCCACCACCGGCGGGACGTATGCCGTTCTCTGCCATGCGCATCTTGGCGTGTGCAGCGCGGCTGAGCCAGCTCCAACAGGGCCAGAGAACTCACTTCTGATCGAGTCGCAGCTGCCTGTCTTCACAAGAGAGCGGCCTTGCTCCTTGGACCTGGTAAGGCCGCCAGAAAAGTTTCGGCGACTCCGCGTCGACGAGAGGGAGAGCGCGGCGACTTGGGCAGGAACGTAGAGCCGGATCCAAAGTACTGGTCGTGATGTTACAAGCTAGAGAGCGCGATATAGGCAGAGCACACTGCACGGAAGACAGCCGCACACTGGCGGAGAGCCGAACGCTTCGCTCCTCGACTTTGTCCCAAGTCGGAAATTGTGCCCTTGCCCAGTCTAGGTCGCGGTCGGATAGCAAAATCTCGTCCGCACTGAACGTACACTTGCAAGGTTGCGAATGCGAATTGCAGTAAGGACCCGTTTGCGATGGGCAACAGGCCTTTAGAGGAAGACTTGTACCGCCAAAAGCGGGGGAACTCGCTCATGACCGTTCCGACACCGTCGCCGCCGCCTCGTCGTCGAACGCTTGCTGGAACGCGCGCGACTCTTCCTCGTCGCGGGTCCGCTGATCCCGCGCGGCCGACTGCGCCTGCTCGAGTTCGCGGTTCCACCGGACCGCCTTTTCGCCGTGTTCGCGGACCGTGTCGGGCCCTGCCCTGCCTCCGGCCGTCGTGCCGTGGAGGGCGTCGACAACTTTGCGCATCCGTTGCGCGAGTGGGGGTTCGCCGGCGCGGCTGTACGCCTGGTAGAACGACGCGCGGTAGTTGAACCGGTCCGCGGCGGCGTCGCCTCCTCCGAGCGCCGAGTCGAAATTGAACGACCCTTCGCTGCTGTAGTTGGCCGGCGTCGCGAGGTCAACCGCTTGCAAACTCGGCGTCAACGTCCGGCTCGCGGTCAACCTGACGCGTTCGAGGTCGAGGCGGCGGTTCAGAGTGACCAAGTCGCGGAAGTCGCTCGGTCTCGGCCGGCTCGCTTCCTGCGCGAGCGGGGTGAGGGTACTCGTGACGTGTTGAGAGAGCCTGGCAGCGTCGGCAGCGGGAACGAACGTCGGTGCGAGGTGGTACAGTTCGGCGAGGGAAGCGACAGCGTGCTGAGCCGAAGACCGCGCCGTCCTCCGGTTGACCCTTCGACCTGCTTGACTCGCCGTAGAGCGCAGGGTCGCTGCACTGGTAGATGCGACTGTACTGGCCATCTCTTGTATCCGTGCCTTTGTGTCTGAGAGTGAAGGCAGCGAGGAACGAGAGCGAACCGTCGACTTGGCTCTGAAATCGCGACGCCAAAGTCGCCCGACGAGCGGCGCTGCGCTCTCACGCTCCCTAACAGCCTCGCATCGTTCTCGGGTGGGTCTAGATAGACTCGTACTGGCTGATTTGACTGCAAGCTGACTCTCGGACCATCCGCAGGTCGCAGCGTTAGACGTCTGCCCGGCCTCGTCTCTTGTCGGATTCTCGTCGTCGTCTCCTTGCCTGCAGTCGTCCGTCGGAAGCCATGTCTCGTGTACTCGCCCGCAGAGTAGCGCCTCTGCACCGCACTCAGCCGACTCCGACCCTCGCACGGTCACTCGTCCAGGTTGCACCGCGCAGAGTGAGTCCCTCCTTCCAGAGGGCGTCATGGCCCGATGAGATCCAAAGATGGACGCCCGTACAGAACACTCACATCCGATCTCCCCGTCAATTAGAGTTACGCTACTGCGCCGACCAAGTCGAACGTCTTCCCGGCCCCCGGTCCGAGCAGCGCTCCTCGCGGCGGATCTTTGCCGCCTCCGCCGCCGCCGAAACCTCGCAAGTCGTTGACCCGCCGTGTCTTGTCGCCGCTCCTCCTCCTCACCCTTGCCTTCTACGGCGTCTCGGTCCCGCTCGGATACTTTTCGCTCCGGTACCGCGACTTCCTCGTCGAGACGGTTCCCGGTGGAGAGCAGATTGGTGAACTCCTCGACGAGTTCCAGATCAAGCAGGCCGTCGCCCGTCCCGAACCGGGCGCCGCGCCCTTGAGCAAGGGCAAGGAGACCGAGTTGACGCGCTACGCCGAGTCGCGCGCCCAGGCCGAAGGGTGGAAGGTCAAGAAGCCGGCGCCGTCCGACCCGGAGCAGGCGCGCGCCGAGATCCAGAAGCGTCTCGACGCCGAGGCTCAAAAAGTCAAGGGCAAGGCGGCCGACGTCGCTGCCGCCGCCAAGGCTCGCGCGGCCGGCGCCAAGAAGACGGTCGAGGAGGCTGCCGCGACGGTCGAGGACAAGGTCAAGCAGGCCGGCGCCGCCGTCGTCGAGGCGGTCGCGAACGCGCCGCACGCCGCCGACAAGGCCGCGCACAAGACCGAGGCGGCTCTCGCCGACGCCGCCGACAAAGCCAAGACTGCGGTCGCCCGCGCCGCGCCGTCTGCGTCGTCTACCTCGGCGGTCCCGGCGTCGACGGCGACTCCCGAAGTCCAGTCGACCCTGCCGCTGTACGCCCAGCGTCCGCGCGACGTCACTGCCGACCCGGTTCCGCCGAAGCAGCCCGCCGTCAAGAAGGAGACCTACACGGGTCCGCCGCTCCCGATCGGGTTCGAGCCGGCGCCCGGATTCGAGCTGCCGCGCGCGCCGCCGACGCCCAAGGGCGAGATCAAGCCGGTCGCGCCGCCCCCTGCCCCGTTGCCGCTCGTCGCGCCGGCCCTCAAGGACGTGACGACGTCCGAGCCGATGCTCGGTCAGCTCGCGTCGACGATCGACAGCCTCGCCAAGTACGTCGAGAAGGAGGATGCGACCGCTTCCGCCTCGGCTGCAAACGTCCTCAGCGGCGCCCAGAAGGACATCAAGAGCCTCGCGGCGCGCCTCGAAGGGATTAAGAAGCAGGAGGAGGACAAGCTGCAGGCGCAGCTCAAGGAGCAGGCGTCAAAGTACTCGGGCATGCTCGTCAAGGCCGAGAAGGAGCTCGTCGAGCGCCTCGACACGCAAGAGGAGGACTGGAAGAAGGCGTTTGACGACGAGCGCGCGCGGTTGGTCAAGGCGTACAAGGACAAGCTCGACGCCGAACTCGCGACGCAGCAGGAACTGATCGACCAACGCCTCCGCGAAGAGGTCGTCGCGCAGGGCATCGAGCTCCAGCGCCGGTGGGTCAGCGAGATCAAGATGCGCGTCGAGCAGGAGCGCGGCGGCCGCCTCGCCAAGCTCGAGGAGCTCGAGTCGGGCGTCCGCAAGCTCGAAAAGGTCGCCAAGGAGAACGAGGAGGTGAGTGCCGGTCATGGACATGCTGCAGAGGCCGTTGCCTGACACGTGCGTTGTCTTTGCAGGCTCTCGGCGAGGCGCAACGTGCGCGCAAGATCTTTACGGCGGTCAAGGCGCTCGAGCACAAGATCGAGAGCGGCCAGCCGTTCTCGAGCGAGCTCGCAACTCTGCAGCGCCTCGCCAAGCCGTCAACCTCGGAAGACGGCAAGCCGGCCGCGTCGTCGCCGATGTCGGACTCGCTCGTCGCGCTCGCGTTGTCGACGATCCCGCAAGAGGCGGCCAAGTCGGGCATCGCGTCGTTCCCGGCGCTGTCGGCGCGATTCAACGAGTCGGTCGCGCCGCAGCTCAAGAAGGTGTCGCTCTTGCCCGAACACGGCGGCGTCGTCGCGTACCTGACGAGCGCGCTCGCGAGCCACGCGCTGTTCGAGAAGGAGGGCTGGGCCGACGGCCAGGACCTCGTGAGCACGGTCGCGCGCGTCAAGTTCTGGCTCGCGAACAAGGACCTCGACCTGGCGGCGCGTGAGGTCAACACCCTGACTGGTAAGAGGCTTTACCGGGTCGCTGGAGATTTGGGGAATGCCGGTTGTCTGACTGTTCTTTCCGTTCGATCTGCAGGCTGGCCAAAGGCTCTCGCGGCTGACTGGCTCAAGCAGGCACGGCAACATCTCGAGGTGAAGCAGGCACTCGACGTACGTTCCGCTCTGGGTGTTGAGCCGTCGAACCTCTACTGATACGGTCTTCTGACAGGTCGCCGAGCGGGAAGCGACCGCCGAGAACCTCAAGGCCATCTAAAACCTGTGCATTCCGTCACGCCCAATTTTTGCCTATAGACCCGTTGTGAATGTTCCGCCGCCTTTGTCCGCGCGCGACACCAGTACCGTCTCGCCTACCTCAACGTGCCGGATGGTGAGGACCCTCGACAAAAAAAGACTTGCCCCTGACGGACAACTGGTCTTGTGTTCGCTCGTATTTTGATTCGCGCTTGTGTAACTATAGCCGTAGTACAATCAGACTTGCAGCGGACGCTCTCGAAACCTGGTCGAGTACGCGTCGGACCGAGGGTCGGATGGCCGCGCGCGCCCGCGTCGTGGCGGCGGAGTTGCGCGCCTTGCGAAGGTCCGATCGACTGCGCTCTCTCTCGTACAGCACTCGGATCGCGAACAAGATGCCTGGTAAGTGTGCCTAGCTGGAGATGCAGAGGTGTGCGCTGTACTGGCATGCAGCGCGACGCTGTACTGGACGCGTCGTCGACTGCTGCGACTCCGCCGATTCGGCCCGACTCGCCGTCCCACGCTGCGGCCACTGCACCTCGAGACGGGCGACGCTACGCGCAGAGAGCTGACGAGTGCATCAAACAGCCCAACGCAAGAACATCCTCATCACCGGCGCCGCCGGCTACATCGGTGAGTGACAGACTGTGAAACCGGACGCGTCGTCTGAAAAGTCGAGGACACGCGAATTGACACCCCGCGTGGACCTCCAGGCTCGCACATTGCGCTCTGCTGCTTGCTCTCGGGAGAGTACAGCGTCGTCACGATTGACAAGTAAGTCGCGACGGTCCGCTCGCCGTCCCTTAGTGGAGTTCCCGCTGACTGTCGTCGCATCTTGTGGCTCTCCACCTCGTGCAATTATCTCTCCTGCAGCTTCCACAACTCGTTCCCGACTGCATGCAAGCGCGTCTCGGCAATCGCGCAGCGTGAGCTCGGCGACAACGCGTCGGACGAGGACAAGAAGGCGCTCGACATCGAGGTCTACCGCGGCGACATCACCGTCAAGGAGGACATTGAAAAGATCTTCAAGGACTACGAGTCCAAGGGCGGCATCTACGGTGTCATCCACGTCGCCGCCCTCAAGGCTGTCGGCGAGTCGGGCGAGATCCCGATCAAGTACTACGATGTCAACATTGCCGCGACCGTTCACCTCCTAGACGTGAGGCTCTCTCTCCCATTTTCTGCGGGGGCGCCCGCTTTTACCCGTATCGTAGACTCACACTTCTCCCTCTTGCAGATCATGGACCGCTACAAGGTCCGCAACTTTGTCTACTCGTCGTCGGCGACCGTCTACGGTGTCCCCGACGAGGTTCCCATCAAGGAGTCGGCTGGCCTCAAGCCCGAGTCGTGCTACGGCCGCACCAAGTTCATGTGCGAGCTGATGCTCCGCGACGTGTGCGACTCGAACCCGGAATGGCGCGCCATCTCGCTCCGCTACTTCAACCCGGCCGGCGCTCACCCGTCTGGTGAGATCGGCGAGGACCCGCGCGGCCGCCCGGGCAACCTGCTCCCGCTCCTCGCCCAGATGGCCGTCGGCAAGTTCCCCGAAGGCCTCAAGGTGTTCGGCAACGACTACCCGACCCCGGACGGCACCTGCGTCCGCGACTACATCCACAGTGCGTCAGGCTGTCCTGCGTGCTTCTCATAACGCCGAAAGCTTATCTGACTCTCTTGTGCAGTCATGGACTTGGCTCAGGGTCACGTCGACGCCCTCGCCGCGCTCCCGAAGGACGACATCTTCCAGAACTCCGACAAGGGTACCGGCTTTGGCGCGTCGGGCGGCAAGTACAAGGCCTACAACCTCGGAAAGGGCAAGGGCATGTCGGTCCTTCAGATGGTCGACGCCATGCAGAAGGCGTCCGGCTTCACCTACAAGGTCGAGACCGTCGGCCGTCGGTGAGTCCCACTTCCGCTTTCGGGCCGCTTGATCGGCCGACAGCGCATTCTGACCCTCGTGTACACTACTTCTGCAGCACTGGTGACGTCCCGGAGCTCGTTGCGAACCCGGAACTCGCCGAGAAGGAGCTCAACTTCAAGGCCAAGTACAACCTCGAGGAGATGTGCCGCGACCAGTGGAACTGGCAGTCGTAAGTCGTCTTTGTTGCGGACCGCGTGAATCGTCAAGTACGTGAGATCTAACCTTGGGACCGTTCGCGTTCGCAGCAAGAACCCTCAGGGCTACGAGGGATCGGCATAAGCTCGACTGCGCCCCCCCCCCCCCCCCCCCCCCCCCCCCCCCCCCCCCCCCCTTTTTCCTCTCTCTGCATGGACTCTTACCGTCACCTTTTCCTCTATCTCTCGTGGGCCAAAATCATCATCGTAGACGTGCATATTCGGTATTCTGTCTCTTCCGTTACCGGCGTGGACCCTCGAGCGAGAAGGCAGGGGCGAATCGTGGAAAGCGCTTCAAGACAGACTCCGCTCTTGCGAGGTCCCGCTCTCTCTCTCGAGCGTCAAGCGGCAAGCGAGCGGGCACAGCTTTCGTTGCATCGACAAATCAGAAGCGTGGGTCGAGCTGATGGCACGGACGTAGTCATAGAGCACAACAGAGGATAAAGCGGGAAGGTATCGATGAGGGAGGAACGGGTGGGCGAAGAAGCGCGGGGAAACCGGCTTACATACCGCGCGCTTAGAGCACAGCCTTGGGCATCTTGCGCGAGGCCTGGCGAACGCCGAGGTCGGCGAGAACTGTAGGAGAAGAGTCAGCCTCTTCATTCGGGCCTGTTCGCTCGCGGGCTTCGACCTACCTTCTTCGGCACCTCCGAGCTGAACCACGGCCACGCAATCACAGTCAGTACGGCACTGCGAGATGAAGATCCGAGCCAACCTACGAGAGCGTCGAACTTCTGGGTCTGAGGGAGGAAGGAAAGGTCAGCTTCAGTTCTGGCTTGGCAGCGCGACGGACGGTACGCGTACCCTCTGGAAGCGCTCGATGTAGATACCCATGCCGGACTGCGTGACTGTGGGGGCCAAAGGGATTAGAAGCAGAGCTCGGCGCGGCCAGGAAGATTTTGCGCCCGCCACGACACTTACGACCACGTCCACCGAAGATCTGAGTGGCTGCGCACGGCAAAGAAGGTCCCGTCAGGATCCGCTCGAGCTTGTCAAGCACGAGATGCGAGACGGAAGCGCACCATCGTCCGCGACTTCGCCGGCAACACGGGTGCATTGCTGCGGAAGCAAAGTGTGAGTTTCAGTCTTGAGCGTGTAGAGACAGAACCGGCTCTCCCTCACCTGCTTCAGGAGGCCGATCTGGCCAGCCAGGAGGTCGGCCTGCTCGGCGTAAGTCATGTGGCACATCTGGTACGTGATGTTCTCGAGCCATGCCTGCAAAGCCTCGATACGAGCGAACATGTTCGCCATCTTGGCGCGCAGGACGGCGAGGTCGACGAGCGGTTTGCCGAACGCCTTGCGCTGGTGGATCCACTTGAAGCACTCTTCGGCGATCATCCGCGAGCCCGCGATGGAGCCGCAGCACATGATCCAGCGTTCATGGTTGAAGTTCGAGAGGACAACAAACAGACCCTTGCCCTCCTTGCCGAGGAGGTTCTCGGCGGGTACCTTGACGTTGTCGAACGTGATGTAAGCGGTACCGGCCGTAGTCGAGTAGGAAGTCTTGATGAGTTTGGTCTCGACGCCCTCGCCGCGCGGGACAAGGAGCATAGAGAGACCGTTGCCCGTGTTGCAGGCGACCGAGAAGTAGTCAGAGAAGTGGCCGCTGCAAGTGGGAAGGTCAGGACGGGGGCGGGAGTGGCGGAAAACGACGTTCCGCTTACTTTGTCTGTTTCCGGGCGTTCCAAGGGTCAGTTCTGGTCGTAAATGGGCTCTAGATTCGGTATACGGACAATCCACTTCTTAGTACCGTTCAGGATATAGTGTTTGCCGTCCTCCGACTTCTTGGCGGTCGTCCGGAGGCCGGCAACGTCGGATCCAGCGAACGCTTCGGTAACCTGCATCCGGACGCAGTCGCCTAGGTCAGCCCTGACTTCTGCTGATTGTACTGTGTCTGCATAGCCCCTTTTGACCGGGGGAGACAGCGTTGGAGGGCGAGAAGACGGACTGCCAACGAGATCCACTTCCGCCCGGCGAGGACCTCGGGGATGACCTCGTCCTGGATCTTCTTCGATCCAAAGTTCATGACGGGCGGAAGCTGTAAGACGGCACGTCAGTAACGCTCACGGACGTAGATCAAGGGCGCGTGAAGAGCCCCTCCCAAAGGAGACCGCTCAGCCGCTAAAGACCCGCCGAAGCTCACCCCGATGACCATGCCACCCTGGAAGCCGTCCATGTAGCCTGCCCGCGCGCTCTACATCAGTACCGAGCTAGACATACTCCAGGGCACCGAACAACGAACCGCGAGCGCCGCAGCGCGAAAACTCTTGCGTGACGATGAGCCTGAGAAGGTCGAGTCAGCTCCACGATCGCACAGGGGATAACGCAGCAGGCGCACTCGTGGAAGTAGTCATAGTCCTCGCCCTTGATGCCTCCCGGCAGGTTGAGGCCGTGGAGGAACTTGTTAGGACCGAGGCGCTAAAAAGTCAAAGTGTGTGAGCGTCCGGAAAATCCCTGTCCGATCATCGTCCGGCACGCACCATGTGGTTGATCTTGAGGTCTCCCATCTTGCGAATGAGCTCGGGCGTCGGGCGCTTGCCGTCGAGCTCGTGCAGCTGAGCGTCGGGGCGAACAAACTCGTCGTTGAACTCGCGGATGTACTTTTGCAAGCGGCGGTGCGAGTCGTTGTAGTACGGCGACTTGTAACCCTCGGTGAGCCACATCGCCTCGGCGTACGGGACCGGCGAGAGCGTGCCGGGCGTCGGTAGGATGTGGACGGGCTTCTGGCCAGAGATGGTGCCGATCAAGTAGCGGCCGTACTTGCTCAAGACTTCGCTGCGGTGCATTCCGAAGAACGCCTCGGTGGCATCTGTGAGAAGAGCGAAATGCGACTTGAGCTTCAATCCGGAAGCGAAGAGCCACCGTCAGGTAAGCAGACTGACCCTGACCGGCGACCTGCAGGAGGACGTGCGCTCCACCCGGGTGCAGGTCGACAAACTTGGAGAGGTCGTAGACGGCCGAGTCGATGATGATCCACAAGTCGTCCTCCTTGTTGTGCTACGGGGAAAAATGAGGAGGGAACGAGGTGGAGGATTGCGAGTCAGCCACTTTGCATCGGTGCAACTACTGGTCTTTGCTCTCGGCGGCGCCTCTCCGATACCGTCCGCGCCGGCATCCTTGAAGTTGCAGTATCCGTAAAAGCTCCCCCCTGTGCCCGCCATCACCAGTGCAGCTGAACAGGCGCGGGTCCGGCAAGTTGCGCGTGAAATCGAACCGGAGTCGGGCGGGGAAAAGCCAAAGTTTCCGGGCAGCCCAGTCACGGCCAGAGAGGATGCTCACCTGCTTGACTTCGTCGACCGAGAACTGCTTGAGAGAGTCCTTCTTGGCGGCCGTGTCGGGCACGGTCAGGTAGCGAGTCTTGCTCGGCGGCGGGAGGATGTCGGCCATGGCTGCTGATGAGGACGCGAGAAACGGTCTCGGAGGGAGTTGAAACTGCGGCGGAGAGGGACCGATGGTCAGCTAGGATCGCCGAGGAAGCAGAAATCTGAGCATACGAGCGCTGCGATGGCGAGCTGCCGTGTGGTTGTTGTCGAAAGGACCCGGCGGGACTTCGCACTGCAGCAATTGGCTCGCCCAGGCGCTTCGGCGACTCGAACTTGGCCGGCTCCCGGTCATCAGCAGGAAAAGTCTGCCACGCCACTTCCGCGCAGTATCGCATCTTCAGTAATCGATAGTTGCTGCTGTCGGTCATGAAAGACTCTCGCTCTCGAGAATATGAAGGGCAACGATTGAGATTGCGCGGTACAAACGTCCGAACGCGGGAATACAAGAGGGGACAAGGGAAAACGGAGCCGAGCTGACAAACTGAGAAGGTCGGAGCACACCTACTCCGGCGTACGTGTCTTCTGTACGAAGGGCTAGAGCTCTATGGCGCATTACATCAAGAAGTCCCACACCTGTGTAGGGCGGAAGGAGGTGGGCCGCGATATGTTGGGCCGAGGTGAAGAGAGGCGAGAATGGGTACGGAACGACGAGTCAGTTACGCCGTCACCGTTCCGATACAGGGGCGAAGCATGCGCACCTTGCCGATGAACGTAGTCGGACGTTTGTAGCGCGCAGCCTCCTCGTCGGCCATGCTGTCGAGCTCGCGGCGGCCCGTGTCAAAGTCCATCGTGTCGAGGCGGACAAACTTGGTGCGCTTATACAGCTGTTCGCGCGACAGGTCGACCGCGTCAGTCAGTCTATGTATGTTTGAGCAGCAGCGACAGGTGCCCGGTCTCACCTTCCATCCGACGTAGAGAACGGCTGAACGAGCGAGAAGGGTCAGTTCGTCCGATCTCCCGTGGAAGCACTCCGCTGAGCTTGGCGTTAAGTGCCTAGATCATAGACGCACCAAAAATGACGACAGTTATGTAGGATACGACAAAGTTCGCGGTCGACTGCGTGGGAAAGTTTGTGAGCGGCGTTTCCGTGCGCTGGGAGCATCCGTCGGCCCGCAGGACCTACCCAATTGCCGTCGAGGAACACCGTGTAGCCTGAAGTGAGGCGATGGTCAGCTTCGGTTCGGCGAGCCGGGTTCGAATGATGCGCACCGTTGAAGATGATGACCAGGATGATCAAGAAGAGACCGGCCATCGAAGCCCACGGTTGCTGCGCGGCATTCCTCCCGGGTCAGCGTTGACGAACGCTATCAGCTCATTAAAGCGCGACGAACGAGAGGGGCCTTGAAGGGGAACTCATTGCGGTCGATACCTTGGCGCTTGCAGCCATAGTAGAACCTGCGGAGGGCGCGCGCCGAGGTCAGCTTCTCTCGGGTCGCATCGAGTGCATCGGGCTGAAAACCAGCTGCAGCTCACCGGATGTAACTGAAGTTGATGCAAGCCCAGGTAATCAGGCCTGCGCGGAAAAAGATAGGTAAGGCTCCGCAACGTGAGGCCGGCCGGTTGATACCCTCGCCGAAGGGCTCGTCGGCACTAACCGGTGATAGACGACAGGTTCGAGAGGTAGTTGAAGGCGGTCGTGGAACCGGTCGAGACGTTCATGTAGGCGAGCAGACCGACGGCCGCAGTGATGATCAAGCAGTAAGTCGGAAGACCGTTTTTGGTGCAGCGACGGAAAATCGCCGGCGCCTTGCCGTCGCATGCGAGACCGCTGTACAATGGTTCGGTCAGGGCCGAAGGCTCTCAGCGCGATGAAATGCGCAGGCTGAAGAAACGTACTAAAGGGTACGCGACGACGCGTAGAGGTCCGAGTTGCCGGCAGAGAACGCCGAGAGGAGCACAGCAGTGTTGACAACCGAAGGAAGACCCTTAATGCCCGCGTTCTTGATAGCGATGACCCTGGAAGGCGAAGAGAGTGAGTTGCAGATCGCACCATCGTGCGGGAAGAGGAGCTGGACAGACCAGGGCGACGCATTGACTCCACTCGCGTTGGTAAGGTTAGGGTCGTTCGGCGACACGATCAGTCCCATGACAAAAGTGCCTGTATAGTGCGTAGGTGAGACGAAGTATGCCCGGGAAGGGCACGAAGAAGGACGGACCGATGACGTAGAAGACGAGGATTCGGAAGAACGTCCGCCTGATCGCCTTGGGGACGTTGCGACGGGGCTATGCGGAGCAATGCGTTAATTTTGCTGACGCCGGTCCAGATAAAGCCTTCCTAGGTCTCACGTTCTCGGCCTCGCCCGCAGTCAAGGCGACAATCTCAGTACCGAGGTAACTGAAGGCGGCCTGCAGCGGGTACATGGTCAACGGCCCTGTAGCAACTTGATCAGACACTGAAACCATACCTGAACGAAGACAGTCCAGAAAGCGAGGAAGCTGTCGGCATGCGACGAAGTGAGTTGGGAAAACTCGTGCGGCGTGGATCAAGATTATCAGGCTGCACTCACCGGCCCTTCGTGCCCGGGATACCATTCTCCTGCTGGAAGGGACCCGGGTTGCGCCAGAATCTACGAGAACGGAACGTGTCAGAATTCGATCCGAGTCGCAGAGAAGGCTGTCGACTCACCGGAAACCGATAGGCTCCGCTCCCGGGACACCTCCAGCCGTAATGATAATGCCGAGAATGATCAGGCCAATAATGGTGAGAACCTTGAGGATGGAGAACCTGCGAAGAGAGTTAGGTCAGAGCTGCGGTCAATCCCTTCCAGCTGTCCTGCCCGGGTCGAGTCGAAGCCAGCACGCACCAGAACTCGGCCTCCCCGTACCAGCGGACGCCGAAGAAGTTGAAGCTGCAGCAATTGTGAATTAGGACCAGAGAAAGCGGACTATCAGGGAAGAGCCGCAACGCACGAGCAGATGACGACGAGGAAAATAGTGATCCAGACGGCGACGTTAATGTCGTCGCGCCAGTAGCCGATGACTAGGGCAGCCGCAGTGATCTCAGTCGGCAGGGTGATGGCGTACGAGTACCAGTAGTTCCAGCCGAGAGCGAAGCCGAGAGCCGGGTCGACGAAACGCGCCGTGTAGTGCGTGAAGGCGCCAGAGACCGGGTAGAGCGTCGTCATTTCGCCCAACGCGATCATCATACTGCCGACCGTCAATCCCATGATAGAGTAACCGAGCCAGATACCGAGCGGACCGCCCTCGGCAAGCGCTCTGAAGCGAGAGATTGCGTCAGGAGGGATCCGGCGCACACGAAGATCTCCCTCGACTCACGCGCCGGCACCAACGAACAGACCAGTACGTAGAGACGCAGGAGAATCGGAGTCAGTACGTGTCTAGCACGACAATCGGAGAGAATGACATATCGATGCAGCCTCTGCGAAACACGGGATGTCAGCGATTCGATTCGAGAAGGAAAACCGACCCGCGCGCTCACACTCACCCGATGGCAATCATTCTATACTCATTCCAAACGCAGCAAACATCGTCAGCAATCTTGGTGAGCGATTTGGGACCGGAATCCTCATTCGGAAGGAGATAAGCGCACTGGAGGTGGCGCGCCTTCAAGTTACCTGTACGTGAGCACGAGCCGCGTCAGCACTCGACCATACAGGTGTACGCCCCGGTGGTAGACTCACGGTGCACGGTGCCCTCTGGCGAATCCACACCACGTACGACGACGCCGGCATCGGACTTCTCGCTGATAATGTTGACGCCTTGGTGCTTCGACTCGTCCCCCATCTCGACGTCCTGGTAGGTCGACATTCTTGCGTCCTGACGAGCAATGTCCAAGGGGCGCACAGAGAAGCGCTGACAAGTCGCACGACCCAAAAAGGACGGCAAAAGACGCTCAATCGAGGCCAGTGACCGAAGAGATACGGCACCGTCCGTCCCTCCACGCTCTCGACCCTTTCCCCTCAATTCAACCCCGGCTTCTTTCGTCTAAAATTGGGTCGTCGCCGCAGCAGACGACGTATTTTCCTCTTTGAGCTGGGTGCTCCGCGGACACCCCGAGAAGGAGAGAGTCGCCCTTGACCAGAGATAAGCGAGGATGCAACCTGGCAGTCTACACGCGGGCAACCATGCATGAGCAGCACGCGAGTACAGATGCAGAGGGGCCCTTCTATGCGATGCAGAGAGCTTCGCGAAGATGAACTCGCGCGTGATCGGATCGACGTAGACCCTTCGCAGCGAGAGCTTAAAGAAAGTCATAAGGGTCGCCTACGTCTACGAGTGGGCTTGGAGACAGTATGCTACGGACGGCCAGTACTGTACATATGGCCGGCCCTTCGAGCTGATGATAAGGCCAGACACCGACACCATGCGGTGCGCTGCGATTCCCCGGCTGGCTACGATGCGGAGGCGCGGGTATCTTCCCCGGCCGGCCGGTTAAGATACCCGCAGGGTGGAAAGCTGCGTGGCGCGGGTGCGTGGCCCGGGCGCGACGGCCCGTGCAGGCATACTGTAGCATGCTCTAGTATTGAGGAACACGAGTTGTCGCCTTGAAGTTTCTCGAGTAAGGACTCACGCGGCGGTCGATTTCTGCGCACGCCGCAACTCGAACGCTACAGCAGCCCGGTGCCGCGCTCCTCGAGGTGATCACCGGCTGATTGTGGAAGTGTCGCTCATTCGAACGGAAAAGCAATGGCTTGGGAAGTAGCAAGTTGACGGCGTACTTTGCGATCGTGCTCTACAGGACTCCCAAGGGATCGAAGGGCCTTCGCTCCGAAGAACTCGACGACAGAACGCGAAACGAACTTGCGGGTCCTTCTCGGGGTGGCGGGTAGCCTCTCCCTCCTGCTTCAGCGAAAGTAGGGGAGTCGGAAGGGGTGGAGTCCGGTGTGCGCGCCTTGGCCGATTGCGGCGGCGGTGATGAGGCTGACCGCCCTTCAGACTTTTGAACGCTTTTTGGTGCAGTACGAACTTCAGCCACGGCCGGCCTTGACGCTTCGTTCCCGTGGTACGCTCGGGAAGATGAGGCAGACGGGGAGACGTCGAGCCGAGCGAAGCCGGCTCCAAGTCCGTCGACAGGTCCGCTTGGTGACAGGGGGTCTCTGCTTGATTTTGCTGTGGTCGGATGAAGAGGTACGGCGGCCGAGCCGGAATGCCCATGCTCCACGCCGGCCGGGTCGCTCCCTTGCGAGAGCTCGCGAAGTGGCTGCAGGACCGACGGGTCGAAAGTCGGAGCTTGGCCTGAAAGTACGTCCCTGACATGTCGGAGTGTCGTTAGAGCCATCATCTGACTTGCTGCGTTCCGGGCACCTTCGTCGGCGCTGGTCTTGGACTGATCGACGCCGTTCGCCTCCTGAGGCGCGAGGGTCTGCTCGAGTACCAGCACGCATAGATCGATCGCCCCGGACATAGCCTGACTTGCAGCGCGCATGGAGGCGAGGCTAGCAAGCGTGTCCTTGTCGACGACCGGTGGCGGCGGCGGCGATCTCTGCGGGTCCCACGGCGGTCGCGCCGGAATCTGAGAGTAGGCGTTCAATCGCCGCCTCTCTTCTGCTTGAGCTTGAGCTTCGGCGACAGTCCTCTGCCGGCCGTATCGAGTTACATTAGATGCGAGCAGCAGGCACAACGAGCAGACCCGCATCGGCTCACCTTGATCTCGTCAAAGGTGCCTCGCAAAGCCTTGTTGATGCCGAGCGCTTCGGCCCGGCCGTAGACACCCTTGGCCAGGTCACCGACGAGTCCCGTGTCGAGAAAGCCGAGCCCTTGCTGTGAGGGGACCGAAGGTGCGCGAGAATGGCTGCGAGAGGCGTCGAGAGAGCCTCGATTTAAAGGATCGAGCTGCCCGTCGAAGGCAGAACCGACTGCGGCTTTCTCGTTGACGTTCTGCCCGATGACGACTTGGGCTGCCGATGGTGAAAGGTTCTCGCGCAGATAGACGGCTTGCCGAACGAGGAGAGGCGTCATGAACCGGCCATCGTCGCAGGCCGGATACCGCAGGAGGACTTGGACAAACTCGCCGTAACCTTCTGCAGCGGCGTGCAGTAGTGCATTCCGAACTCGCAACAGCATGGCGAGCACGATGTGGTTGCTGAGCTGAAGGGACGGGTCGCGGGCGAAGAGGCCGTCCCACAAGAGAAGAGTGTCGGCAAAGGGAAACTCGCGCGAGAATAGGAGCCGTAGCCATCGGATGGCGTACAGCTGCGGCTCAACTTGCATGCTGGTGAAGGCGCGGTGCAGCTCTGGGTCGATGCCGCGCAAGAGCGAATGGATGTGGTTTGCGACGGCGACAACGGGCTGAACGAGAGCGGCAGATGGCGAGGCGGCCCCATTCGCGGTCTGTCGATTCGAAGTGTGGGGAGAATGGGCGGGTACCGACGGTGTATGGTCGTAGAACGCTTTAGCCGGTTTCATCAAAGCGCTGAAGAGAGCCCAAGTGTCGTGCTCGACATGGTCTCGACTGAGAGCGAGACGAGGTAACGAGTCGCTGTCCCCGTGCGACTGCGCGAGCGAGTCGTAATCGACGAGCCAGAGTATAGGGGCGAGGAGTTCGTGCATGCCCTGCCGATAGCCAATCTGCGGCGTCAATTTGCAGAAGATGAAGAGGAGGTCGGTCAGGCGATGCTGGGCCGTCGGCGAACGGAAGTAGGCGACTTCAGGAAAGCTGTTCGAGAGTTATGTTGAGCGCCTGGGCGGTCAGAAGGGATTCGAAAAGTACTCACGTCCGCAAGACGTCTCGGCGAATTACTTTCCGCAGCTCGAGGTCCTCGAACCAAGTCTTCCACGGGTTCTCTTCCTCCAGCCCGAGCGGATTGTTTCCTCGCACTTCGACTTTTGCGAGTCGCGGCACGTCGACCGGTTCCTGCTTCGCTTTCGAGAGCGGGGACGCTTCGTCGCCTTCATCTTGGACCCATCGGCCGTCCGGCGCGCGCAAATAGCGTTCGCGCAGCTCTGTATAGCTTGAGCGCGATTGAGACAGGAGTAGACGGTATGTATCAAAGGTAGATCCTGCGCCGGACGTGGGAGTCGAAGGGATCGGTGTCGGGTCGGGCAGCAAGTCGAAGAAGAACTGGCAAGAACGGGCAGAGTGAGCGAGGCTCCTGGTCGACTAAGTCATCGAGCGACTCACTCTCCAGGACAATGAGCGCAAGCCTCGTTCGTGCAGCCTGCCCTCTTCCGCCTCTTGCCGTAACCTTGCGAGCGAGAGCATCGGGTCGGCAAAGTACTCCGCCCATTGTCGGAGAAGCGCCTCTTCAGACGGACGTTCCGCAGGTACAGACGTCTCTGACGACGCCGGTGTAGCCATGATGGCAAGCAAGCGCCGTAGCGTGTGCCGCTCGACACGAAAGTGGAGAACGATGACGGACGGCGGATTTCGAAAATGTGGGGGTTAGGGAGCTGTCGCTCTACTCCTTACACAGACTGCACGAGCCGCCGGAATGAAGTGAGAATGCAGCTGCAGTCCTTTTCGCATCCGTTCAGCTCAGAAGGAGGAAGCGAGATGAGAGCAGTCTGACGAGATCCGCAGCAGAGCGTGCGGCACACTGCTCGAGGCCGAGCGCGCGCAGCGCGGCTCCATGTGCAATCGCGATCGTATTACGACAACAAGCAAGAGTATCGAGAACTCGTCAAGCTAAAGCGTCCGCTTCACCCTCCTCACCTCCTTTTGCGCCCGCTGGCTTCTCGCCTGACTCCGCCGGAACCTCCCCCTGCATATGATACATCCGAGCGAGCTGCTCAGCAGTCGTGGCGTTCTCGATGCCTTTGTCCTCGCGAACACGAATGAACCGCGGGAACCGGATTGAACAGCCTCGTTCGCCGAGGAGCGACCTCGCCGCGGGGTAGACGGGCGAGAGCGTGAAGCTGTCGAGATCCGAGTCAGATTAGCGGTCTGATACGCACGATCAGGATTGCGTGACTCACTCTGCACCGCGTATCTCCCAGACCTCCGTCGGTTTGAACCAGATATCAGGCCGTAGAGCTGGAAGACGCGAGAGGTTAGTCGCTAGCGAGCGAACAGGAAGCATACCAGGGCTCACATCCGCCGTCGACTTCCGGCCAAGGCTCGTGACTCGTCAAGAGATTCTCTGGGTCCGGGCTGTACTTCTCGCGCATCTCCTTGTAGAACGCGCTGTTCCGGCTCGCAGGGTCAGCGAGCAGTCTCGCGCACGATCTAGGCGATCGACGTACTCGGTGAAGCCGGACAGGCATTTGGTGACCGCAGTATAGGCGCCAGTCTCCTCATCGTAGACCGCAAGCAAGAAAGGACTCCACCAGCCCGCCTTCCGGCCTTGACCCCACCAAGCTGCGATCGGGACCAAGTCGAGCGAGTCGCTAATGGCGCCTTCTCCTTCGAGGTAGTCCTTCTTGACTTTGAGCCACGAGTCGGCACGCTTGTCGGGCTCGTACGTCGCCGGCAAGACCTTGCGGCGCGACTTGCCCTTTTTGCGGGTGGTGTCCGAGCCGCCTGCCGCTACAGCGCCGTCAAGCGGTTTCGTCTCGATGGGCGAGGGCGACTTGCCTGTGTCGTTCTCGCTCGAGACGTAGCCGTCGTCGTCGTCTTCGTGCTGTTCGGCGTCGCCACCTTCCGCGTCCAGTTGGCCCGCTTCGACCTCGACTTCCGCCTCGTCGAGCAATTTGACCATGATGCCTTCCGCCTTCATCTTGAGTGACTCGTGGAAGAAAGCCCGGACCTTCTCAGGTTCCGTATCGGTGCAAGATGGAATTAGCTCCCACTTGGCGAAGCGCGGGTCGGTCGGGCGCAAGGGCGGGAAGACGGTATGCAGGAGCTGCCGGCGTCCGCGGAAGGGCGTCGAGAGCAGAGACTGCTAGGAAAATCTTCGTGAGCATGAAGCTTTTGAGATACAAAAGAACGCCAAGCGCACCTCGTCGTTCAGGAACATGAGGTCGAAGCAGAAGATCCCGACGCGGACCTTGATATCGCCGAGCTCGACATCCTTCTTCGAGCGGTCTGCGGACACGATTCCCGTCAGAGATTATACCAGAGCTGCAACATCACGCCGGAGAACTCACAAGAGAGCTCCTGGAAAGTCTTGAACGCTCCCGTGACCGGGTCGATCGCGACGACTTCGCAATCGATGACAAAGTTGCGCAGCGGCGTTTCCGTCTTCTCTGCCCGCTCGACAATGCCCTGCACATGGAGCCGTCAGTCACGCAGACCTGTGGGAGAGAGAACGAGGTTGACCGACCAGGATCGTCCCTCCGATGTCGGGATACTTCTCGCTCATGTCCTCGAGGTGCCGCGAGAACATCCTGACCCAGACCCGCCGGCCCGTGTTTTCGTCGGAAAACCACTTGCCGGCGTCGTCCGCGACGCCAGGTGGCCTCTTGTCGCCGACCCAGACGTGGATCTGACCGCGCTGGCCATCGAGTTTCGCTTCCGAGACGAACGGTCGGGATCCAAGCCGCGTATAGATGTCGTCGAACGAGCGAGTGATTGATCCAAGCATAGGTTCGAGAGGGACGCCTAGCAGAGAATGGGCAAATATTAGCGACGGAATCTCTCGACAGTCCGCAGCCACGAATGGGCGACGCACCGACGCTGAGTCCGACCCGCTCTTCGAGCTCTTCGAGGCCGCCTTCGAGCAACGCCTCGACCAGATGCCCAAAGTTTGGGTGTTTCGCCCAAACGCGCCGCACGAGCTGCTCGGCCCTCTTGAACTTGTCCTCGACCGCAAGCTCGAGCGCCGATTTCTGCGCGCGCGGCTTGGTCTTCATCTTGCCCTTCATCTTGTCCTCCTTATTCTTGTCGTCGACCACCGCGTCCGAATCGGCCTTGACTTTGCCCTTGCCGCCGCCCTTCTTCTGCGCCTTTGCAGCCGCCTTCTGCTCCTCCTCCTCTTCGACCCGGCGCATCTCGGTACGCTCCTTGACGCTCAGCCAGCATTTGCCGCCACCTTCTTCGTCGAGATATCCGAGCGAGGGGTTTTTTCCTGGCGGGCGGGAGAGGACGAAAGCGCGCGCGAGTGCCGAAAGGAGCGAGAGCCGGACGGCGCCGATCCGGAGGTTGCTCGCGAGGATCCGGACGATATACCGGACTTGCTCGCCAGTCGCTGAGAGTAACAGCTTCTTGGCGAGCGACGTCTTCTGGTTCAGGACGCCCGTGCTGTATGCGTTTCTTCCTTATCAGTCGCGAGAACGGTGGCCGCCAGCTGCCGACAAACGGAGGCGCCTCACCCTTTGAGGCGTGCCATCTGCAGCAAGGTCGAATAGACACCATGGCACATGAGCGGTGCCGGCTGAACAAGCAGACGAACGCTCTTGGACGCCTCGAACGCGATGTCGCCGGGATCGCCATGCTTGTTGGCGAGCTGCTTGAGCTTTTGCGGCGTTGCGCCCGACGTCTCCTTGATCGATTTGGACAGGACCTCTGCTCAGATAGTGTATGAGTCCTCAGATACGAGTTGGACACCTGTCTGAGCGCAGCACAGAAACTCACGCCACCCGATCCCAAGTTCGGTCTGCGGCTCGTACGACGGCCCGATCCGGTTGCTGCAGAGGTAGATGACCGACACAAGGCTCTTGGGATCGTGTTCGATCACGGTCCGGAGGAGGTTGGTCAAGACGAGTTGGATGTAGAGGCGCGATTTCGTCGAGCTGATCAGGACGAGCGCGTCGGTGAAGAAGCTGAACGGGACGCGCGCGTGCGGCGCGAACGAGATGTCGTCCCTGGGCTGGAACGAGAACAGTGGCCTGTCGAGAGGGCGGTTGTTTGCGGTTGAGGAGTCATCCGCAGCGGCAGCGCCGGATCCGGACGACGAGGCGGTCGCTGCGGCCGTGTCAAAGATGGCAATGTTCTTGGTCGGCGACGGCTTCACGTCCGGCTTCTCGTCGAGATCCATCATGCTGCCATGTCCGAAGAGCGGGCGTTCCTGCTTGACTCCGTTGGCGCCCTGCTTTTGCGGCGAGGCGGCTGAGTCTGACGGTCGGCGTTTCGGGGCAAAGATGGGTGCGACCTTTTCCGGCTGTTTCGCCTTCCCGTTCGGGGTCTGATTCGCTTTCAGGGAAGAGTTTCCGAGTTTGCTGGTCGATGCGACGGGCGGCTCTACGATGACGAGGTCCTCGCTGTCGTCCCTCTGTGCGGTTTTGACATTCGGCTTGTCGTCGTCGGCATCGGACGAGTCGGACAAGGTGACTTCTCCGAGATTCTCCTGCGTTGTATTGCTCTTGTTGTTCGGCTGCTTCGACTGCGTGTCTGGCTTGACTCGTTTGCGAGGGGACGGCGGTGAAGTCGACGTCGATGACGCAGTCGCTCGACGTTTACCGCCGGTGGTTGACTTTGGCGACGGGAAGAAATCGGTCAAGTTGGGGGTCCGACTCGGCGGGTCTTTCGCCATTGTAGCTCCCAAGGTCAGCGTATGTGGCTTGTGGAGCGGGTGGGCGTTGAGAGGAGCGGTGACTGCATGCGCCTCTGCCGCCGAGGTCGGGTTCGATCACGACGGAGGTTGAGCGAGCGAGCGACTCGTCCACCTCTACTCTCTCCTCCTTCGGTACTCTAGCACGGCAGCTATGACCACGCCAGATCAACCAGCGATTACGCTCGCTTCCCTTGAACAGCTCCTCGAGAACGATGACCGCGTCCAAGTCGCAGGCGAGTCGCCCCTCCTCTCTCTCTCTGTGCCCCACCTCGCGATTCCCCAATTCACCGCTCCTTACATATGGCCTGACCTCTGGAATCAACAAACATAGGTGTCGACGTCGATGGCATCCTCAGAGGGAAGATCATGCTAAAGTCAAAGTTCATGTCGGCAGCCAAAGACGGTCAGTTCCCTTTGGACCCGCTGATAACCGACCGCATCGAGGTGGTGTCAACATCCTGATCACACTCGACACGAACGCAGGGTTCGGCTACTGCAGCGTCGTGTTCGGATGGGACATGCACGACCGCACCTACTCGAAAGAACTCGGCGTGTCCAACTTGAAAAACGGCTACAAGGACATCCTCGCCAAAGTCGACTTGTCGTCGTACCGCCGCCTGCCCGGAACCCCGTCCCTCCCGTTCTTCCTCGTCACGTTCCACAACCCCGAAACGCAAAAGGGCCTGTACGCTTGCCCGCGGGCGACCCTGCAAAAAGTCATCGACGACCTCGAAAAGGAAGGGTTCGAAGCGTTTGCCGGAGCAGAGGTACCCGTCGAGGCCTTTCCATGGCACCGCTTACCTTTCGCTGACAAGCTCAAAATCCCACAGTACGAGTACTTCCAGTTCCGCGAAACGCCAAAGACGATCTACGAGAAGGACTTTCACCGCCTGACCCCGCTCAGCGAGGGCATGCACGGCTACTCGCTCCTCCGGCCCGAACTCCACAAAGAGTACTTTCACGCATTGTACGACAACTGCCGCGACTTTGGCATTCCGATCGAAGGTGAAGGGCTGTTGGTCGGCGTAAGCAAGCCGTCCGGTAACGTGCTGACGCTTGCCGGTAATCGCGCTCCGCGCAGGTCACCACACCGAGACCGGCCCGGGCGTGTTCGAGTCTGCACTCGCGTACCAGCGCGTCTCGCGCATGGCCGACAACGCGATCCTATTCAAGCACATGGCCAAGACCACCGGACTCGAACACGGCGTCCTGCCGACCTTTATGGCGAAACCGTACGCGGACCAACCGGGATGCTCGGGGCACGTCCACATCTCGTTGCGGGACAAGGAAGGACGAAACGTGTTTGCGGTCAGCGAGGGCGAGGTCGAGAAGGGCAGGAAGGACGCCAAATACGAGGACACGGCGCGCATCTCGCAGATCGGCGAGTGGTTCCTTGCCGGCATCCTCGAGGGTCTTCCTGACATTGTGGGTCTCTTCGAAGTCGGTTTCTGCGATCGTTTTCGCGCTGGTATTGACTTGGCTTCGGCTCCCTGCCGCGCCTCTGCAGATGCCTTGCCTGGTCCCGACCGTCAACGGCTACAAGCGCCTCGTCGAATCGTACTGGGCGCCGACGACCGTCTCGTACGCGTACGAGTCCCGGCTCGCTTCCGTCCGCGTCATCAGTCCGCCGATGGGCGACACGAAGAGTACACGTCTCGAGGTGCGAGTGCCCGGCGCAGACGTAAGTTGACTTTTTCGTGCCACGAGGACTGGGGGCTAAACTAGGCCAACGTCGGCGCGCTGACTTCATCACGTCCCGCAGATGAACCCGTATTTCACGTTCTCGGCGCTCCTCGCCCTCGGCCTCCGCGGTATCCGGAATCGCACACCTCTCCCCGGCCCGCCGATCCGCCCGCCCGCTCCTGGCAGCAAGCTCTCTTTCGAGCGCCTGCCCAACTCGCTCGACAGGGCGGTCGAACGGTTCTTGCGCCCAGAGAGCCTCGCGCGCCAAGTCCTCGGCGACGAGTTTGTCGACCACTATGGCGCGACGAGGCAGAACGAGTGGGAGCAGTATGCCCAGGCCGTGACGGACTGGGAACTCAGGCGGTACTTGGAGCTGGCGTGAGCAGGGGGGAAAGCATGGTACCTGAGTATATACCTCGCAAACAATACATCTTTTTCCCACGAGCTGGAAGCTCAGTCTCGTGCTCCGGCTCCCTTCATGGTCGCTTCCTTCGCGTCGATGAGGCAAGTGCCGTCCTATCGATCAAGCGCTGCTGCCTTGTTTGACGGGGCGAGAGATGTAGACGCGCACGAGCGTCAACCTTCTCAAACGCTTGCCCAGCTCGTCCGTCGTGCCCGCAGGTCTCGCGCGCTGTGTAGCATCGTTTGCACCTTCTTTGGTGGGTGAGTATCACACGGATTCGGCACCGGAGAGGACGCTATCACCGAGCGAGCGCTGAGACTTCCCGAGGTTCCGAGCCATGCTGAAGGTTGCCAGCTAAGCTTCCTCCTTCCGCTGCGGCAGAGGCTTTTCCATACGCGTAATTCAGAGCAGACAGCTCACCTGTATGTAGTAGCGCTCACTAGGGAAGCTAGACAAAGTGCTCGATTAAAAAAGGAAGAGGGGGCCGACAAGCCCCCGGCCATTCGACTTCACGCCGGCCGCCCGATCGACCGCCGACTTTTCGCCCAGGAGCGAGGCCTAGGCCTCCGGGCGATCGGCATGCCGTCGCCTCACCTGAACGAGGGCCAAAAAGAGATGAGCGCCCAGATGGAAACCCAGGCGCTGGGAAATTGACGCTCCCTGACAGGATTGAACTGTCGACCTCCAGATTGCGAGAGTTTTAACAGTCTGGCGCACTACCAACTGTGCTAAAGGAGCTCGTTGATGTAAGACGCAAAAACTATGGCGTACTGATACGCTTAACTGGGTAAACCAGCAGCCTGTGCACGTGGAATCGCTTATACGAGAGAGCGCGTGACTCAAGGAACGGATCGCATACACAGGCTCTTCAGTAGGCGCAGAGAGGTCTATCCTTACCAAGCCACTCTCGCCTGTAGAGCTCGTGAATGTAACACAAGTGAACACGAACAGGTGGGGTACGCGCGCTATCCAGCACATCCCGTGCATCCTTGACAGCGCCTGGCTCTCAGCTCTTACCCTGTAACGGCAGCTGACCCCAGTGCGCGCGCGCGAAGTAAGGGCCACCCTTCGCGCGTAAGAGCGCGGTCGGGTGACTCCTCGGCCGCACTGCGAGCAGGCCTCCTTTCCGCCCGGTTGCAACGTCCACAAGACAGTAAACCGGCAAGCTGGAGCGCCTTCGCTGGGCCTCCCTGCCGTGCGATCGGGCTTGGTGACGATCCCTGACCGAGCCTGGCGAGGTCGCGCGACAAGCAAAACTACAAGGCGAGGGGGGGACACGCAGCAGACGGACTTTTGCTGACTTGTTCGACATCAGCTGCTCGCTATGCTGGGTTTCACTTCATTTGGAAAGCAGCACATGAGCCTGTAGAGTGCCTCTCTTGAGCGACTTGGCGAATAGCCAGCGCGGAGAGAAGAATCGAAGGAGACTTTCACGACCTTCCTGGATCGTCCTCTGCCGCACAGCAAACAATCGCGCCCTATGATCTAGCCTCTCCTTCAAGTAAAGTAAGTGAGAGCTAATACATACGTCCGAACGAAGCAGCTGCGGCGACTGTTCGACAAGTCCGAAGACAGCAAAGTTGGCTCGCTGTGACAAGCCATAAGCTGTCGACCGCTTCCCTTCTCCGACCTCGCCTCGCGCTGCGTCTCCCCCGCCAAGTGTGTGGGTGCCACAGAAGCCCTTCAGCTGGATGACCAGCACTGCATACAGGGCTCGTGCTTATGGGTGAGGTAAACGCTCGCCTTACTCCCCTCGTTCGTTGATGATGGGCCGCAGCAGACCCAGCCGGATCACACCGCTCTCGTGTTTCTCCGTGTTCGGCGCGCCTCGTCGCGCAGAGGCTGAGACGCTAATTCGTGTGCAGGCTCGCACTGCGTGCAGCCGCGTGAGAGAGCCACACCGCTCCGTCGACGGCGGCCAACGCAGCCGGCAACCCGGCCCGACTCGATCACGTGCAAAATCCTCGAGTCAGCCAGCGCACTTTTCCTCTTTCCCCTTCCCCTCCTTCTCTTATCCTCCCTGCAGACACCGCCAGGATGGTCGCTCAGGTCACTGTGCACTCGACACCGCGCGACTTACTGGTCGCCCTGCGCGACGTTCCTGGCGCCGACTCGCGGGAGACGGCGACTGCGATCGGTTACCTGTACGCCCTAGCCACGGCAACGACAGCTAAAGCGTCGACCGCCGGTGACGAGGATGAACGACCGGATGCAAAGACGCAGCTGATCGTCTCAGTCTGGGAGGAGGGCGACTTCCGGTACGGTGCCACCGTGACGGATCCCCTACCCCGGCCGGAAGGCAGGCTAACGCCGATTGCGTGCCCGCACAGCCTGCTCTTCACCAAGCTTGATTGGTCACAATGCAAGATTGTCTCACCTCTCTCGCCAGATCAGCTGGCAGAACTCGCCCTCCCCCTCGTCCCTGCGCTCCGGAACCATCTCTTGACCCTCTCGCCTTTCGACACCAGACCCGAGCTTCTACGCGGCATCACCGGCCCGCAAGTTCTCGTCGACGCTCTTCTCGACGGGTGGCCACATCCCCGGATCGCCGAACCCAGCATGTTCATCCTGCCGGCTTCCTGCGCAGTCGGCCCTCCTGCGCCCACTCTTCCAGTCGAGCACACCATGACACGGATACGCGACTTTGCAGCGCTTGTCTCGGCGGAAGCAGAGGCCATCACCGAACTGGTCCGCGGTTTCTGGGGCGATCACATCACGGCACCGAAACTGGATCGAGCAGGTCGTATCGCCTATGTCGCAAATATGGCGACGGCCGAAGCGCTCTGGGTATATCGCGCGCCGCCAAAGACTGAACAGGCCTCGAGCGGAAGTGTGCCTGTCGGCTTCGTTCACACTGGACGACCGACATCGCACACGTGCGCAATTCGGGGCGTATACGTGGACCCGGCGTACCGCAGTTCTGGCATCGCGACTCGGATGGTCTCCCACGTCGTGCACGCACATCTTGTCACAGCAACGCGGCGGAAAATCGACTGGGAGCTTTCTCTCGATGAACAGGACCTGGTGGACGACGAGACGAAGTGGGGTCGGAAGGACGAGGTCTGTCTCTTTGTCGAGCCGGGCAACAAGGGCGCAAGACAGGCATACGAGCGCGTCGGCTTCAAGATCAGCGAAAGTCTCTGGTGCGACGTCGACCTAGAAGGTGTAGAGAAAGGCCATTGGTGAGGCCGTCTACGGGCAAATGTAGCGCTGCGCACGCCCGTGCGACCGCTTCGCTAATCCAGCCCCTCGAACGCCACGCCGGCGAGACCGCCACCGCCGACAGGAGCTGCGCCCCGCTCGAGCTTGCTAGCACCGAGAGCACCTCCGAGACGTTTCTTCTCTTCCCGCTTCTCCCGCTTCACTCGCGCGAGCTCCTCCTTCCAATCTTGATCAAGGTCGTCGCCTGTCGCGTCTGGACCGCCCGCAGCCTTGACTGCCAGAAGTCGCTCCGACTGCGCAGCAGCATGCTGCGCCTTGACACGAGCGAGCCGCTTCGCCCTCCGCGCGGCTTTTCGTTCCTCGTTGTCCTCCTGCGCGGACCACGACCGGTTCTTGTCCTTCTTCTCGCCTTTGCGAAATCTCTTCTCCTCCGGCGCATCGTCCACGTCGGCTGCGTCGGCTCCGGCTGCAGACTCGGCCGCTTCGGCTCGAGCACGCTTGCGAGACTCCGCGGCGGCCTGCTTCTCGCGCTGCTCCTTGAGTTCTGCCTTCCGCTGCTTCTCGCGGGCTTTATCGGCGTACGCGTAGGCATCCCACTGTCAAAGTGAAGGTTAGCAAGCACGCTTCGTACGGCATGGGTCGCTGCTGCAGGAAAAGCTCACATCGACCGCTCGATCGGACCAACGTTCCGCAATCTCCTTCTCCTTGCCCTTCAGCTCTGCGACCTTGGGCATCCGCAGAAGAGCGAACGCCTTGGCGAGCCCGACGAGATCGAGATCCTGGAGCCGGAAGAGATACGACGCTTCATGCTTCGAGTACGACCGGATGGACGAGACGAAGGCTTTGATACCCTGTACATAAGACAATGAGCAAGCAAGCACTTGGGCTGCTCAGCGGAGGGTACTACGTACCCGGTCGTGCATGTCGCGATCCGTCAAGACGGCCTTTTGCATCTCGCCACGCAACGCCTCGGCTTCTTCTTCGAGGGACCCAGCGTCCGCGGTCGCGTAGGCGAATCGCTGCAGTGGAATTTTTCGAATATTGAGGAATTCTGTCAAGGATCACTGGTCAGCACCACCCGCGATGAGATGGCAGCCTGTGACGACACTCACCGACGTAGCCCTCCTCCTTTCCCTTGTTCAGCAAGACGATCGCTTTGCCGCTCCGCCCGGCTCGGGCAGTTCGACCAATGCGGTGACCGAAAGCGCGCGGATCGACCGGCGGGTCGACTTGGATGACAACGTCGACGTCCGGCAAGTCGAGACCGCGAGCCGCAACGTCTGTGCACAACAGAACGCCGGGGGTCGTCGGAGGCAATGCGACGAAGGCCGCGAAAGTCGAGGACCGCCGAGTCGGCGATTGCTGACCATGAAGGGAATGCAGTGAGAATCCGGATTTGGCGAGCGACGGCATGGCCGAGAGGACTTTGTAAAAGTAGTCGACGGCGGCGCACGTCGAGAAGTACACGATGAACTTGCGCGCTCCTTCCAGAGCCTCGGCCGGACCTTCGCCATTGTCCGCGACCGGAAACGCCTCCTGCCGCAGAATCCGAAACAGCATGGCAAGCCGTTCTTCTGACCGGCAGACGACAAAGCCGTTCTGAAGTCTGTCGACCGCACGATCGTCAGCGACGACGCATGCGGGTACATGTAGACCGACATGCTCACAGTGACGGGATCTTGCGGTCGCCAGTTCCGTCCGCCTTCTCTTTCCCCTTGACGCTCTTCGCTTCGACCTTGACGACGACTCGCACTGGATTACGCAGACCGACCCGAACGAGTTGTCCGAGAGCGTCCGTCATGGTAGCTGAGAAGAGACCGGTGCGGCGCTGCTTCGGGAAGTGTTCGAGCAGGCGAGTCAAGGTCGGGGTGAAGCCGAGATCGAGCAGCCTGTAGATGATGCAACAACGGGTCAGACCCGTAACACAGGACCACGACGTTAACGTCACGGCCTTGATTGCAGAGGCAAACGAGGGATGCGCGGGACTGACCTGTCGGCCTCGTCCATCACGAGCACCTCCAGCTGGCGCGTGTCTCCGACACCGGTTCCCGAACCACGGCTGACGTTCCCTTTGCCTTTGCTCTTCTTGTTGAGCGCGACGCTGCTGCTTCCGAGCAGGAACTCCTCGAGCCTGCCGGGCGTTCCGACGAGGATGTCGGCGCCTGTTTCAAAAAACTGCTTCTTGTCATCTTGTAGCGAGTTGCCGCCGATCAGCAGGAGGGCCGGAGCGACGGGAGTCGTCGTGAGAGGCGGCGGCGGCGGCGAGGCGGACGTGGAAGGTTCGTCGGCGTCAGCTGCGGTCGGTTGAGCCGCGAGAAAGTGATTGAACACGGAGTGGATCTGGATCGCCAGTTCGCTTCCGGGATATTACAACGTCAGCGTGCTTGATCCTCAATCACTACGAGGCGGATCTCACCGAGTCGGGGCGATGACAATGGCGCCGATTTCCCGTTTCCCGAGTGGTCGTTCTCGCCTGGCGAGTCGCTCGATGACGGGAATGACGAACGCGAGGGTCTTGCCCGAGCCAGTAACGGCCTGCCACGAACAAGCATCAGCACGAAGAGCTGCAAGGTCCAAAGAGCTGAGCGAAAACGACTGACTTCGACGACGACGTCCTTGTGCTGCAAAAAGAGCGGGATCGTGCCGGCTTGGACCGGGGTCATCTGTTCAAACCCCATATCTCGGACGACATCGGCGCTGCAGGACTCGCTCGGTGTCAGTACAGCGGCCGGGAGGGCTCATTGAACCGGCGACTTGGCGACTCGAAGGTGAACAGACTCACATCCACAGCGTCAGCGCAGGCTGGAACCGTGACCACGGTCCAGCATAGGAAGGAGCAGCAGGTGCTCGCTCGGCCGTCATAGCGACCTGTCTACTGCGCGTGGGCGGCGGCGAGCGGTCGCTTTTCGATCGAGCCGGACTTCGACCCGTTGAGGAAAAAAAGTTGCGCGTGCTCGCGCTTCCGCCCCTCGCTTCATTCGCTCGCCCCGATGCTCCCGGACCAGTGTTCATTGTCAATGATCGCTCGAGGGAGCTCAGGCATTGGCATAAAGCTGCTCCGTTAGACGGCCACAAGGCTCCTGCTCGTGGGGAAATTCCATCATCGCGGCGGGCATCCCTTGTCACTCAAGGGATTGCCTAGCTAGTACTGGCTCGATACGCAGGGGCGCGCTTGATTACTTCTCCTGTGAGCTATAAGGGCGAGCAGCAGATCGGGCCGGAGAATACGCCGACTTGCTTGGCGTCAGCTACACCTCGCTGCCTGAACCGACCTCGCTACTTCCGGACCGCACATCTCACCTCGCCCACACAGCTTATTCGCCCTAAGTCAGCCTTCGGCGCTGTCTCAAATGCGCGCTGTCAACATTGCTGCACCGCCGCTGTTTCGCTCGCTCGCTATCTGCCCCCCATGTTCGCTGCTGATTTCGGGAGGAAGTGTGAGACGGGTCTGGCTGCACTCTATCTTTCTTTCCCGCATCCACCACTCCGCTCAGAAAGCAATTCCGATGCTGGCAATCGTTCTGCGCAGTTTCGCGATCTTCACGGCACTGGCTCATCTGGTCGCGGCCGATGGTAGCACTAATACGGCAGTCACGGTAAGTCGATATCAGACGAACTCGGAACGCGCTCGGAACGTGCAGGCAGGCCCTGACTTGAGGTTCTCCTCCGTCAGGCGGACGGAGAGCGGATCATTGCTGGCTTTACACCGCTCGCCTGGCCTGCGGTCATCGCCCTGATCCTCTACGGGGCGTCCGGCCTCGCGCATTGGTTCCTGTGGTTCAAGAATGGACGCAGACCGTACATGCTCGTTCTGACCATTTCCATGACCTGTGCGTAGTCAGTCCTCCTTCCGCTCCCATTGGGGACACTTCGCTGACGGGCTTTCAACCTCCCAGGCATGACCGTCGGCTTCATCATGCGCCTCGTCTACAGAGGCTCACCCGCATCTCTCGGCCTCTACATCATGCAGACCATGTTCACCTTGCTGTCTCCATGCGGATTCCTCGCCATGGACTGTGAGTCTCCTCGTCTGAGGCAGTTTTGGAACGCCGAGAACTGACCCAGCTCGGCGCATATCGCAGACATGCTCCTCGGCCGGCTCGCTACGGCGATGGGCGAGGAAGCGGCGCATTGCCTTCTGCTGCCTGCCGCGCGCATCGCCAAGTTTTTCGTCTGGTCCGACGTCGTCACGTTTCTGCTCCAAGCGGCGGGAGGCGGGATGTCTTCATCTGGAGGAGCCTTCGGCGAAATCGGTCCAAAAGTCAGTCTGCTGGGCGAACAACCCCTGCGTGCCTCGCTGACGAGAGCGATCCCTTGTACAACAGATCAGCATTGCCGGTCTCGCTATCCAGCTCGCATCGTTCATTTTCTTCACCGTCATCCTCATCACCTACACGGTGCGCGTCAATCGCCGCTCAATGTACAGCAATATCCTGCTTCCCTTCCGGTGGTCCGAATACGGCCTTCTCGGAGACGACTGGATCCACGACTGGCGGCCGCTGGTTGCGGTGATCCTCGTCACCTGCGTCGGCATCCTTGTCCGAAGCGTCTTCCGACTCGTCGAGTTCTCCGAAGGCTATTACGGTTTCTTGGCTACTCATGAAGGGTGAGCGCAAGCCTTCGTCCCGGTTCCATGGCTTCGAGAGCTGACGATTCCACAGGTACTTCTACCTCCTTGACGCCCTGCCGCTCTGGCTCGCCATGACCTTGTACTGCTTCTTCTGGCCGACGCGATTCATCGACGGCGTCCGCGAGACCTACGCCGGCGGATCGAGCGCTGAACTCGGCCTCCGGAATCGGCGGTCGCCTTTTTCGTCGGCGTCGCAGGAGTCGCAAGCTGGCAGTTACGGGTCGGCGGGCAAGTATCAACACTACTAGTCGACGGATGTAAGATCCTGTTGTTTCCGAGTCTGGCGATGTCGTCGTGAGTGTATGCCCGCGTCTCGGTATCCGCAGCGACTCGTCACTAGCGCGCCCTGGCCTGGCCGTCAGGTCCTCTGCAGATACTGCACACGCGCGCTCTTGCATATTGATAGAGTGGAAGCGACGAAAAATGGGACCCTTCGTCTGCCGTCTTTAAAATATCCAACCCCGCGTGCCTCTTTTCCCCGGAAGCCAGTTCGGATCCGGCGTCTATTGATCAACTCGGGGAAGTCGTTCGACGCGAGTCCGAGACCTTTGACTTTTCTCCATCTCTCTGCCTCCTAGACTCTCGCCATACTTGCAGCGATGTCTAGACGAGTACTGAACGCGCTCGCCCTGGCGGCACTCGCGATCCCGGCCGCGGCGCAGCCGCAGAATACGGCGTTCGCGGTGAGTGCGAGAGACTGAAATCCGCTCGCTCCTTTCGACATCGCGTACTGATGTCGTGTCCACTCTATAGCCCGACGGCTCGCTGATTCTCGCCGGCTACATCCCGTCGCTCGCACTCGGAATCGTCGGACTCGTACTCTTCTTGTTGTCGTCGATCGCCCTTTGGGTCCATTGGGGGCGAACTTTGCGCCGGCGGTACATGCTCACTCTCACCATCTCGATGGTCTGCATGTTCCTTGGCTTTGTGTTCCGACTCGCGTACCGAGCAAACTACACCAACCTCGGCCTGTACATCATTCAAGTGAGTGGCGGTCCGTTGTCTCGACGACGGCGACCGTTTGGAAAGATCCTGTTTGACTGAGCACGGCTGGCACCGTTACTTTTCCCCGTAGTACATGTTTGTGCTGCTGTCGCCTTGCGCATTCCTCGCCATGGATTGTGAGTCTCGAATCAGGACGCCGGGGCGACCGAACCTCACTGACCCCTTCTCATCGCGTTAGACATGCTCCTCGCACGTCTCGCTCAGGCAATGGGGGAGGAAGCTGTCCACTGTCTCATCTTACCCGCCACCCGGATCGCCAAGATCTTCATCTGGTCCGATGTCTGCACGTTCGCGCTGCAGGCTTGCGGCGGCGGGATGTCGACGTCGCACTCGCCCGACTCGCAACGCATCGGTCCCAAAGTGCGTGGCTAGTCAGTCCGCGGAAGATGGGATGATGCTCATATTCCTCGCCGCAGATCACCCTGGCCGGCCTGGCGATCCAGCTCGCGTCCTTCATCTTCTTCACCGCCACCCTCCTCATTTTCGGCTTCCGACTCCTGCGGCGCCCGGCGTATTCGCACCCGCCGCAGCCGTTCTCGTTCAAGGATTACAAGTTCTGGGGCTCGTCGCGCATCCACGATTGGCGACCCATCTTCTTTGTCATCGCCCTGACGTGCATCGGCATCCTCGTCCGGAGCGTGTTCCGATTAATCGAATTCTCGCAAGGGTATTACGGCTACCTGGCCGTTCACGAAGGGTGAGCCCCAAGCTTGTACGCACTCGATGAGACGACCGGAGCTGACCCGGGCGTGTCCTGCAGGTACTTCTACGGTCTCGACGCGCTCCCGCTCTGGCTCGCGATGACGCTGTACTGCTTCTTCTGGCCGGTGCGCTTCATCGACGGAGCCAGGGATGTGTACTGTCCCGCCGCCGCCAACGGTGCAAATGGAGTCACGGTCCGCGACGAGGAATCGCTCGAGAAGGTCGGCCAGACTGGCCACGAACTCGACAGCCTTGGGCCGAGTACCGACGGACCGCTGCCGATGTCGACGCGCGACTGAGCAGTATAGATCGATGTATAGACGAGTAGAAGACGCCTCGCGAGATGGTCTGTAGTATTTCGCTTCGTCGGAGAATGGTATAACTTCATCCGCATTTCGCAGGTTTCGAGGGACCGAGCAAAAGCTAACAGATCGATCTATGTCTTCTGACTCATTCCTTACGACTTGCGCACGCGAAGTGAAGGCGCCCTGACGCCGTGGCGCGCGCCTCACAGCCGCATGCACGCTGACGCGCCGTCGCCATTCAAGCTCCGCGGACACTCCGTCCGTTGCCTCGTCTCGTCCGACAGCTTCTTCCGATACGCCCTCTTCTTCTATAAGCTGCAGACTTCCTTCTACACTGGTATTGCTGCCCGATAGCTCGCGGGTCACTCTGCAACACCGTCATCGATTCGAGCGCGTCAACTCGAGGTCCTTCGTCACTGCTCGCGGACCTCCTGCGTCGTCGCCTCGCCTCAGCCCGCCCAGGTTATTTCGAGTTGTTACGATGCCTTCTTTACGCCTAGCTACGCTGGTCGTGATCCTCGCCTCACTGGATCGCCGCTTCGAAGCGGTCGAAGCGAAGACTCGGAAAATGACGGTGGCAAACTCTTGTGGGTCCGCTGTCGCGCCCTTTGCGCCGGATTAGACCTTGGTGTCGCAGAAACATACTTGTGAGATTACTGACTATCTGGGCGACACAGGCTCATTTACGATCTGGCCGGCGATCTTCACCTCGGTAGGGCCGCCTCCTAACAAAACGCCGACGGGCTGGGAGGCTCCACCGGGTACTTCCTGGACCTTCGAGGTGGAAGAAGGGTGGGGCGGCAGAATTTGGGCAGTAAGTACACGTATCCGTACAGGGATGGACAGCCTGACCTTGGACGTTCCAGCGTACCGACTGCGACTTTTCCGATTCTTCCAAAGAGGGCTCGCTGCAATGCGCGACCGGTGCTTGTAATGGCGGACTCGAGTGTGATCCGAGCACCGGTACCGGCGTGCCGCCATGCTCGCTGTGCGCGGCTGAGTAGCGAACCGCAGCGGAACGGATCTGCTTACACTCCCCGTCCGCAGCGCCGAATTCAACCTGCAGGAGAATATCGATCACTGTGCGTGGAGCCTCTGCAGTGCCATCGTACTTGAGCTGACATGGAGGCGGCGCAGATGACAGTAGCAACGTCGACGGATTTTCCATCCCGATGGCAATAACCAGCAACGGAGATTGTCCGCTCTCGAACTGGTTCGTACAGTCAATGCTTGCGCATGCAAGACTGCGCTCACAGCGAAGGTGCCTCAGTCCTTATGATCTTTTGCCGACGTGCCCGGACAAATTGCAAAAGAAGGACGCTTCTGGGAAGGTTGTCGGATGCCTCACGGGTGGGTCTGCTGTTCGCGCCGTCAAGGCTGCTGCCGTCTCTCTCGCCAAGCGCGTCGGCTGACCGCGCGTTGCTCATCATAGACTGCGGCGCGAATCCTCAGAACCAAGAGGCAAGTCAGTTCTGGGTTTCTCCTTTGCAGGCGCTGACAATGATGGACCGTTCCCCCTCGCTACAGTATTGCTGCTTCGGCGCCCATGACACGCTCGCGACATGCCCGCTGAGTGGGATCCCGAATTACAATTTCTGGCTGAAAAGGTCGGTCGCGCGAGGGGCTAAAAACGAGTGGCGCGCTGCGTTCGGCTGGTCTGACGATCTGTCTTTCCTTAATCGCCAGCTGCCCCATCTCCTACATCTACGCCTACGGCGAGTGAGTAGAGCTGATTCAATGCATCCCCGCGACCCTTTCGCTGACCGCTTCACGCACAGTGCCTTGGTGAGCCGCCTCGACAAGTAACGCTTTTCCGCAAACACGCGTCTCACGCGGACCTACAGGCTCTCTTTACGTGCACAAAACGCGTCGACTGGACCGTCACATTCTGCCCAGGTCCGGAGAGCTTCGATACAAAAGTGTGAGGTTGTCGACGACTCGTACAGCTTGAGAAGGCTGGTCCTGACTTCCGCTTTTCTTTATTCGTCTCGTCTGTGCGCAGCACGTATCCCGATGGCAAGACGACAACGCAGGGTAGTGGGTTCCCCGCGCCTACTGCTGTATCAATCACGCGCACCGGAGTCACTGCAGGCGGTGGTGGAAGTGGACCGACCAGCAAAGGCAAGACATCCGCGTGAGTAAGATTTCTGTCTGGATCGACTCGCCCCAACTCATCTTCGTCGTACTTTCCAGAGCGACGAAGAGTGGCGGATCGCCTGCTGCTAGTGCCACCACGCCTGCTGTCGAAACAGGTGCTACATCGCCGCCTGCGGGGGGCACTGGCGGAGCAAGTTCGGCGAGCAGGTGAGCTCGTCGTGGCTCGATCATGTTGACAATAGCTGACCTTCCACTATGGGACAGCTCGACTGCCGCGGCAGGCGATGACGGTAGCGCGACCTCCGATAGCGGTTCCGCATCAGATGCGGGTGCGCCAGCCGTTTCGGCCGGGTCCGGCGCGTCGAATGGTAGCGACACCATGGGCAACACATCAGACTCTGACTCAGATGAAGATCAGATCATGGGTTTCCCTTCGACCTACGTCTACGCGGTGGCGGGCGCAATAGGGGCGGCCGTCGTCGTTGCGGTCGCATTCCTCCTCGTGAGGAAGCGCTCGCACCGGCATAAGCATGCGCCCCTCTCAGACGACGAGCGCAGCACAACAAGCGCAGGATCTGCCAGCGACAGCGAAGATGGCCACGACTCGCACAAAAGCAGGAAGAAACGTCGGTCGGACAGCGAGACCGACGACGAGGACGGCACAACTGCGAGATCGCTTGGCGCTCTCGCCGCAATGGAAAAGGCGGAACACTTGGCAGCAAGAGAGAGCGTCTACGCCGCGGCGGCAAAGGATCAGGACGGGCTGAGCGGATTGATCAAGCGGGAGGGCGAGTACGGATACTTGCCGAATCGGCTCTTCGCACTCAGCAAGCAGCGCGGCGCTGCCTATCACGACAGCAGTTCGAGTGATGATGTCCGACGTCAAGGTGCGGGGCGACCGTACGGCGAGGCATTGATATAGATTGCCATGTCTCGCTAGAAATGCATGCCCGAAAACCCGGCCGTTCCCCCGTTTCCGTCCAGGACTGGCCAGTCCAGCCCGCTGTCGAGCCCGAAGAACGGATCTTCGCCGCTGAATGACGGGTTGAGCTCGTTGAGCAGGGCCGAGAAGGGATCTTGCACGGCGAGATGGCTGATGTGACCGTCCAGCATGCCTGCGGCTTGCATGACCCGGTGAGAAGGATACGATGCCGGCGTATGACTGACGGAGGGCGTCGCGGATGGTGTTGGCGCGTACGAAGAAGACAATGCGACGTCGTGATACGCCGCTGCGACGCGAGCTGCGGTCGGCTGCGACGCTGGCGTCGAATGACCGAAGAGCGCGTCCGTATTCGGGGTCGGGAATGTTGGCGGGGCCGGTGTCTGCCGTTGTAGGTCGCGCTCGGCTTCGGCCTGCTGCAAGCGTTGGGAGAGGGTATGCGGATGGAGGGGCGGGATCTCGATACCGCCACTGCCCGAGGTGCGAATGCGCGGGCTCGCCGGCGCGCTTGTGATGGCCCGACGACCGCTGATGCCGGCATCCCAAACTTTGCGCAGGAAGGCAGCTTGGCGAACGGCGGGGTGAGATGGATTTGGCGCGATCGCGTCGAGCAGATCAGCTCCAAGCTGGAACAGACGGCAGAGCTTGTCCTCGTGCGACATGGGCGTCGGCGGCAGAAGCGGGTCACCAGCAGGGATGACGGTGAGGTCAGGTCGAAGCAGGCCGTCATTCGCGAGCTTGGCCAGGAAGATCAGCGGATAGCTGAACATCTGTTCGGGGCAGTGTTGTCAGCGTCCCGAGGGAAGCTTTACGAGACTCGATAGCTTTGCTCACGACGCATGTCAGCGAATCCGATGCCCACTTGAGAGTTTTGACGACGTCACGATCGGGAACAAGGGCACCTCCATCGCCCCGCCAAGGGAGCTTCTCGCCCTTTCGCAGGCCAAAACTGGACCGGATCCCCCGCCCTTGCGTCGAGACTGCGAGCATCATTTCTTCGACGACCTCGACTGCCTTGGCGATCGAGTCGCGGTCTTCCGGCTCGAGCGTCGCCGGCGGCGTCGGAGCGGGGCCCTCCTCCTTCGGCTCGACTTCGCCATGGCGAATAGCCGCAATATGCGCGCGACGTTCCGCTCGCCACTTGTTGAACGCGAAGCCGCGCACGGTGAGGCGGGTGAAGCAAGCGTACGGGTCGAAGAGCGACCAGGCGATCGGGTCCTCGCCGCCACTTTCCTCGCTCGCGACCGACACCAGCGGCGCCCAATACTCCGTCCACGCGTCGTACTCTTCGTCGAACCTACGTAAGGCGTCGGCGTTGAGCACACCGGCTTCACCTCGCGACTGCAGGGCGTTTGCGGCGAGAGCGACCAGCTCGACGGAAGCGGCGAGGCGGACATCGGAAGGTTGCCGCTTCAGGGTCGCGAAGAGCCGAGTCGTCTTCGAAGCCACGATGGATTAGCTATCGAAGCGGTACACCCAGCCAGATGAGGCCAGCAGGCAACGGCAACTTACCTTACAAGCCTCTTGAGGTATGAAGTTGGCCGACTTCCCGGACTGGATTGCTCCATGCGACTCGTGAAAGACACAGCCGAGGTAGAGGCGCTGTTGTGAGACGACCTCGTCCGAAATTGGCGAAACGTGTTGATTCGCGAATGCTTGCGCGAAACTGCGGTTTAGTTGACGAGTTCAGCCTCGCAGTCAGGCTTTTGATCTGAGGGCGGAAACGCACGTGTTCGCGATGGAGGGCAGACCGATGAAAGCTGAAACGCGGGAAACAAGCAGGCGGAGGACCCAGGAAGCTCTGATGTTCATCTTGCTCGCCGACTCGATTTGTGCGGCGTCACCGATCCCGCGAGCATTCAAAGCCGAGTACTGAACCGGCTTGTACAGGATGAGAAGCTGCACGGCCCGGACAAAGTCGTGCGAGAGCTGATCCGGCTGAGGGCAGAGGATCTGGGGGGCAAGTATCGAGTCGAGTATGGCGGAGACGGCACGGTACAGCTGCATGTTGACAGGCGTTCGCTCGCGATAGTAAAGCGCAAGGAGGAGAATCGCGTGAAAGAGCAGAGGCGAACGTTCGCGGACGACTCGAGGATCGCGATCGAGCGTTGTCGAGAGAAGGCCAGCCCAAGGCTGAAGGTTGGCGAAGAAGCTGTGGTCGAGGAGGTCAGATTATTGAAGTCCCTCTGTATGCCGGGCAGGAGGTATCGCTGTCTGGGCTCACAAACTGAACTCGATCTCGCATTCTTCGAGAGACATGACTCCTCTGCTGACAACGTCTGCCCGAGCGTCCTCGTATGCGCCAGCTTGACCGTTCTCGTCGCTCGCCGCCTTCTGGCCGCTCCTTGACCGCGAAGATAGTCCCCCTCCGAGATCCACCAAACCCTCGACGGCCATCGCTTCGCCCGCCGTTTCGACAGCGTTCACGCCTACACCGTCATTCTGAGTTTCGGCAGCCATCGGAAAGCCGTTCGGCGAGACGATCGAGGATGCAGACGTTGCTCTCGGGGCAGAGTCGTGCGTGGACAGCGTCCGGAGATGATGGAACCGTGGCGAGCTGGTCTCGACGGTCGAGCCGGTGTTGCCGGCGGGAGTGCTAGACGCTGCTCTTGCGAGCGCCGTCTCGAGGCTCTCGAGTCGCGCATTCATGACGCGTAACTGCTCGGCGACATCCGGGGTGGTAGCTTGAACGGGCGGCAAGACTACAGTCGGGGTCGAAGCGACGGCGGCCTGCGCGGGCCCTCGCGTCCGCGTGCGACTGTCTGTTGGCGTTGCCGCACGACTCAAAGTCGAAGTGGATGGCGTCGGGCCCGCTGCCGAAGGAAATACGCAGACGATATCCCACCTGCAGGCGGCCAGCGAGGTTCGGGTTAGCGATAGGCAAATGTCAAAACAAGCGAGACGAGGGCTTACGTCTTGCAGCGATGACACGGACCGGGCGGACCATCACAGCGTCTGCAGTAGTAAGCAGGTGAGCCATGGCGCCGGCTGGTCGCGTGTCGCGGATCGCTGCGACTGGAACGCGAGAGGAAGAGAAAGTAAACACGCACTGCTTCGCCTTGTGGCACTCGGCACACGCCGCCTTGCTGCGCGCCAGCCGTCCTGACTTGCCAGGAGCACGGCCCGGGGTATTGCTCATCGTTCCGGACCGTCCTCGTCGTGATGTCGGGGAGAGCGGAGCTTCCCGCGGTACGGGAACGGAAGCCCACCGGTTGGCATTCGAACTACTGTAAGTCCGCGGTGATCCGTCTATTGCGAAATACAGTAGAAGCTCGAGAGGTGAATATGCTGCTGTTTGCACAATGCTACAGGAGGTTACTGCTTGAATGATCGATGCGATGGAAATATGCGGAGCGGCAAAAGTACGAGACTCTAAAGGTTGCAGCTCTAGTCGCTCGGCTGCAGTCGTTTCTCACCCATCGACGTCAGGCTGCAGTCGCGGGCTCGTCACGACATTGGCGGTCATATTAATGGAGAGGCGGGGAATGTCAGGCGATTGATGAGCCTACCGTGCGGCTTCCTCACGAGGGAGGAGGACCGCGCGAAGCTCATCTACTCGCTCGGCGATAGGCTGACCCGCAAACGCGTGACGAATCACTTCGCCCACATTTTCGACGTAAGCGATCTCGATGCCCTCCTTAACCGACTCGGGGACCTGTCAGGTGCCGACAATGTGAGCAAGCGTTTTGGAGCATCCGGAGAGACGGTAACGAGAGACGTACGTTGTGCTCAATGTCGGGCTTGCAGCCGATCGGAGCCAAGATCTTCTTGATCCCGGCGCGGTGCGCCGCGAGGATCTTCTCCTTCAGGCCGCCGACCGGGAGGACCTGTCCCGCCAACGTCATTTCACCCGTCATGGCTGAGCTCGAAGGAGGCGTCAGAAGCTTTATACCGGCGCCACGCAGAAGGACATCTGGACCCACCCAGCTCCGAAGAAATGCCCTGCTTCGAGAACAGAGACACGAATGCCGTCATGATGGCAATACCGGCGGAGGGACCCTCCTTGCCGATCGAGCCCTCGGGCATGTGCAGATGGATTGCGCGCTTCTCGAGCAGATCCTTGTCCTTGTCATCGGTGAGACCGAGCTCGAATGCGTGCGCTCGCAAGAACGCTAGCGCGATCTGAGCGGACTCTTTGATGACGTCGCCGAGCTTGCCCGTGAGCTGGATGCCCGAACCCGGCATCGACTGTATGACGAGCAATCGTGAGTAAAGCGTTCGGCGCGAACGAGGAGCTGGGCAAAGCCACGCACAGTCACTTCGATTGGCATCACGGCGCCGGAGCCGTTACCGAGGTAGCCCAGACCGGTACTGACGCCGACCGGACTTCTCCGAGTGTACAGACGGTCGCGTTGGTACAGAGGTGGCCCGACGTAATCCAAGAGGTTCTCCGCCGTGATGCGAACGTGCACGTCCTTCGGCACCTCGAGAGGCTGTCGCACGCTCGTCGTCGTCGTGCGCTCCTCCTCGGTGACCGATGCGGGCGACGACTCGGGAGCGGTGCTCGAAGTAGGCGATGCGGACGATGCGGGAACCGAGTCTCCGTCTTGTTTCTCCACTGGCGCGTCGGCCCGTGCGGACGCGGCCTCCTCGCCTGCGGCCGCTTCGGAGCTCGAACCGCTGAGTACCGGCTGGACAGTCTTGGCGGCCGACTCGGGAAGGGCCGTCTCGCCAATGTCCTGCACGATGCGCAGCGCGGCCTTGCGGTAGACCTGTTGGCGGCAGATACGGGTAAGAAGTCACGTCTCGCAGAAGACGCCGTCGGCAAGCTCACCTTCTCAATTTGCTGCTTCAGCCGGCGAACGCCCGACTCGCGGCAGTAGTACCGGATGAGCGCGGCGACGGCGTCGTCAGACAGTTCCACATCGGCCGACTTGAGACCCGCTCCTTCCTTTGCTGCGGGCGCCAAATATTTGCTCGCGATCGCGGCCTTCTCTTCGGTGATATAGCCCGATACTTCAAGGACCTCCATACGGTCGAGCAACGGTGCCGGGATCGTGTCGAGCGTGTTGGCTGTGCAGACAAATAGGACACGCGAGAGGTCGACGGGGACGTCCAGCTATGGAGAGGGATGCGTCCGATTTAGTCCAACGGACGACGTGTACAATCGCGAGCGATCGGGAATGACTCACGTAATGGTCCAAGAACTGCGCGTTCTGTTCGGGATCGAGCATCTCGAGCAAAGCGCTCGACGGATCGCCGTTGTGACCGCGGCCAATCTTGTCGACTTCGTCGATGAGGACGAGCGGGTTCTCCGTCTGGACCTTCTTGAGCGCCTGGATGATTTTGCCGGGCATGGCGCCGACGTACGTCCGTCGGTGACCCTTGATCTCGGCCACGTCCGAGAGGCCTCCTACGGAGAAACGGAAGAACTGTCGCTCGAGCGCGCGCGCGATCGACTTGCCGATCGACGTCTTTCCGACACCGGGCGGGCCGACAAAGCAGAGAATCTTGCCCTCGACGGTTCCACGGAGCTTGCCCACCGCGAGGAACTCGAGGATCCGGTCCTTGACATCCTTCAGGCCGTAGTGGTCCTCGTCGAGCACCGTGGTCGCATGGCCGAGATCAAAGTTCTCCGAGGTATGACGACCCCAAGGGATCGACGTGAGCCAGTCGAGGTAATTGCGCGTGACGTTGAACTCGCTCGCGGCCGGCTCGAGCCCCTGGAGTTTGTTGAGCTCTTCGTCGAAGACCTTCTTGACCGCCTCGGGCATGAGAAGGCCCTTCGCTTTCTCGTTGAACTTCTCGACGAGCTTGTCCTTGCCGTCCGACTCGATGCCGAGTTCCTTCTTGATGCCCTTGAGCTGCTCCATGAGGTAATACTCGCGTTGACGCTTGGCGATCTTAGTTTCGACGTCCTTCGAGATCTTGTTCTGGAGCTGAGCGTTCATGAGCTCCTTCTTCAGAACGAGGAGAGCCTTCTGCAAGCGGTCCTCGAGAACCATCGACTCGAGGACCTCCTGGAGCTCGTGCACCTCGCCGGTCGAGACGGCTGCCGCAAAGTCGGCGAGCTTCTCCGGCTCTTCGAACACGTTGCCGGCCGACTGCGACATGGAGAAATTGGCGATCTGGTCGCGGAAGAGCGGGTTCAAGGTGGCAATCTCCTTGAAGACCGAGATGATCTCGCCGGCGATCGCGCGCGCCATCTGCGACTTCTTGTCGTACGGCTGCATCTCGATGTTCGAGACGTTGACGATCGAAACCGCGTAGTCATGCAGGTAGGCAGTCTGGAACGGCTGCGACGAGTCGTTCTCCGAGACGGATGCCTCCTTCCGGACGGGGTCGCCGGCGCTGTCGACCAAGACGTGGTCTTGCTCCGTTCGCTGCGATCCACTCGGAGCCGACTTGCCGTCCTCCTTGGACTCGGCAATAGCAGACGAGTCAGCCGAATCGGCCGGCTTCAAGGGAGCGTCGCCAACAAAGGCAGGCTCTTCGGGTCGCTGCGGCCCGTCGATGTGCGGGCGGTGCTCGTCGACCGCGCTGTGCGCTTCTGAGGCGGAGCTGGGAGATGTGATTTTGTCGGAGGCATCGACGGCAGCTTCAGCCGATGCAGCCTGCTTGGACAAGGCCGCCTTGGGAATCGGGAGGAGCTCATCGATCCGAATGCGCCGGTGCGGGTACAGGACGGCAGTCAGACCGGGCTCCTCTTCCTTTGCACCCTTCGGGTCGTTCGGGTTAGGAGCCGGCGGGTTCGCTGGGAACGTCGAGGTGATCTGCGCAAAGACGCCCACCGGGTGAACGGAATCGAAGTCGGTGATCCTGTGAACAGTCTACTCGTCAGCGCGGATGCAGCACACGGTTAGATCCGAGAGCAGACGCACACATCGCTGTCGGCGTTCTCGTCCTTGAGCAAGAACGCGCCGATATACGGTTGTCCTCGCTTGATAGACTCTTTGATCGCCTTGATGACCTGCTGGTCGCGAATGACGACCGCCTTGTAGAAGCCGGGGAACAGTGGTCGTCTCGTGATGGGGAGAGCCATGACCTGCGGATAGACGTCCGGTACCGAACGGGTTGCGATGGACGAGCCGTTCCCGCCACCTGAAGACCCGTCGCCACCCGAAGAACCGGCTGCCCCGCTACTCTCGGCAGCGCCCGAACCGCCGAGTCCGGCCGCTGAGGTGCCGGCATCGGAGCTCTTCAAACCATTACGGGGCTGGTCCTTCCCAGGAACGCCAGGTCGCCTGACCGGGATCTTGGGCTCGTCACCCGAATCACCGTCTCGCCTCCCGCCTTCGCCGCCTTCGTTCTCGCCTGACTCGCCGCCATCCTGGTCTCGAAGGAGGTACCGAGGAGCTCTCGGGTACGCAAGAGCGGCCGACGAGCGGAACGGGCCGGCGACATCGAGTCGAACGGCCGACGAGGTCGACAGCTCGCGCTTGGCTGGCCTGACGGTCGAAACTGTGTTGAAGACTGTGCTCGAGGTCGAGGCGATGGGGGAGTGGGCGGAACGAGCGGAAGAGGTGGCGTTTCGAGTACCGGAGGTCGAAGCAGCAGCCAGACGGCGTGCAGCGGCGCGAGAGCTCCGCGCAGTCGCGTAGGCAGCGCGGGCTCGCACCGAGCTGGGCAACATGGCCTTTCTGAGGTACGCTCTTGTTTAACGAGGTGCGAGGTGTCGATCCGATTCGCGGCTGCTCGAAGATGCCGTCAGCGGCTTTCGGCCTCGCCCGCTCTTCTAAGGCCGGACTCACCGGGTTGCGAGTTTGTTGCTCCGAGGCACTGTGACCTAGTGTCTTTAAAGCAGTCTGCGCTTCTACTATGTGCTGTAGGCGCACTGATGGGCGATGACGGAGGACAATGTCGCTCGCTCGTTCGTCGGCGGCTCGCTGCACTTCGACACCCGTTCCGATCCCCGTCGTCGTCATGGCTTCCATCATAAGACTCGAATCGCTGACAGCCAGGCAGATACCTCCATTCAACGTGCTCACGTCTTCCTGCTCTCGCGCAAGCTCTCGTCCCGATCGCCGACTCGTCCGGGCGATTACGCGGCACACGACAGATGCCGCTCGTCATCGAGGCGCAGTCTCAAAGAATGGCTACCGAACCGGCTGCGTCGGAATCTCAGTCGACATGCTACTAGTGTCCTCTCTCAACATTGCGATACTGCCGAGATGCTCCAATTCCGACGGACTGAGGTCGAATCCGGCCGTCCGACCGCTGCTCGACACGTAACGACCTTGCCACACGGCTACGAAGGTTAATGTAAGCTTTGCTGCGAACCGTAATCGGAGGCCTACAGAGGCGGGCGACCGAACCCAGCGGATCTCTATGGCGATCGAGCGACAGCTGCATTCTCCTTGTTGGACGTTGCAGTCCGTTGAAGGTGTTCCTCTCGCAGACGTACTCCCTTTCTTCTCCTCATTGAAGTCTCTCCCTCAGACGTGCTGAATCAAAGGAGAAACGTAGCGGGTAATAGTTCCCGTCGAGGACACGCATGCGCAGGCGGGTGCGCGCCGACTCGATGTCTTCAGCTTGTTTCCCCGATAGGCTGATTCGGAAGAGCTATCATGGTTGCACAGGCACCTTGCTCCCGCTTCGTAGAGTATCATCAGGTGGAATCTATTATGCAAGGCCGGAAATCCCGAAGCTCCTCTGATACTGTGTCTGCTGCCACTCTCCGGTCACCTAAGCTGGCCCTGATCGGCCCGCGCGGTTCGGGCGAGAGCGGCGGCCGGTGTGTTGGCGGAGTCGATCGAAGATTGTGAAAAGGTCTGGGCCCCGTCGCCGACCTGCAAAGGATCATCAACCCTGGCAGCAAGTGTCACGCCCAGCTCGCGGCCACTGCAAGGGCTGAGCAGCTCGAAAGTCTACAGAAGGCGTCTGGAGAGCGCTACCGCTGGCAGACAATCGGACTCAGTTTCGACACGGATAGGCGACAAGGGCGGGCTCATCTATCGGTCCTCTCGGCCGCTTCGCCGGCTCCCTGCCTTGCCCGCGATTTCACAGGCAGACGACGTCGACCCGTCCCGACTCGGTAGCGAGAGACCGTGCGCTGCAGTCCAAGCAGCAACAGATCTAGCTCGCTTCGGACGGGAGCGCTCGTCCCGGCGGCGTCGCAAAGCGACATCAGGGCAGCACGTCCCGTTCGCGCGAACCCGACGACAATCGAGGGATCCCGCTGGGCGCCTCACCGCCATAAGGCCCAAGTCGGGCTTTGGAAGCTATGGGAGCTCTATGCTGCAAACCTGAGGTACGTCGGCCCGGCAACTCGCTGCGGTCTCGCTGCAAGAACTGACAATGTTCCCCTTGTCTGCCTCGCTTCCCGCCGTCTGCACGATCCCACCTCGCTCGACGCGGCGCCGTTCGAGCAGGAGATTGACTTCGAGGGCCCCGTGGATCTGTGGCATTTCTATCTGCTGCGGTCAGTCGGAAAGGGCGCGTTTGGCAAGGTGAGTTTGCCGTTCCCGTCCCGACTCCCACATTCGGGCTCGTATACCGTTTTGACGGCCAGCCTTCGCACGCCACCGTTCCTGGACATGCGCTGATACACTGTGATACAGGTTCGCGTCGTCCAGCACAAAAAGACCAAAGCGCTGTACGCCCTGAAATACATCAACAAGGCAAGAATATCAAAACAGCGGGCGGTCAACAATGTACGTACCGTCGATTCTTGCGACGCGCCCGGCGGGGCGGCATTTCGAGATCTCTCGCTAAGTCCGTCGTTCTGTGCAGATCATTCAAGAACGGCGCTTACTGGAAGAGATCGACTCGCCGTTCGTCTGCAATCTTCGCTTCGCGTTTCAGGACGACGAGAACCTGTTCATGGTCCTCGATCTGATGCTCGGCGGCGACTTGCGGTTTCATCTGGATCGCCTCGGCGCAATGAAGGAGGACTGGGTGCGGTTCTATGTCGCCGAGATGGCTCTCGCGCTCGGTGACTTGCACAAGCGAGGGATCGTCCACCGGTGCGTCGCCTTCCGACGTACTATTCGTCTCCTCTCGGCCAAAGCGAGTGCTTACGTAGTTCGTACCGCAGGGATATCAAGCCCGACAATATTCTGCTCGACGAGAAGGGTCACGCACACTTGACCGACTTCAATATCGCCGTCCACTTCACCGAGCGGAGAGCGCTGACATCCGTGGCGGGCTCAATGGCGTATATGGGTAGGCCTCGCTCCCCTGCACCCGGATGCTTGTCGTAATCACCGTAAAACGAAGGCGACTGACCCTTACTGTGGACCTTCCATGCAGCTCCCGAGGTCCTCGCCAAACGTGGCTACTTTGCGACGGTCGACTGGTGGTCGCTCGGCGTCGTTGCTTACGAGCTGTTATTTGGCAAGCGGCCGTACCGCGGCAAGACCAACTCGTCTCTCACCTCGGCGATCCTGAAAGACCAGGTGAAGTTTCCCGAAAACGTCGAGGAGATACTCAGTGCCGAAGGTCTCGACTGTATCAAGGGCGTGAGTCGCATGTCGCACGAGTTTGAGCGCATACGAGGCTGACATTGGGGGAACGTCTTGTCGGGTGGTGAACAGTTGCTTCAGCGAGATCCGAAGAAACGGTTGGGCTGTCCCGGCACGGGTGGCATCGAGGCATTCAAACGACATCCCTGGTTCCGAGATTATAACTGGGACGTACTCGAAGCGAAGGAAGCTACCCCGCCGTTTGAACCGGACGTGAGTCGGTGTTGCTCAAAGCTAAGCTCGATCAGTACGCTGAGACGGCGCTTGTCCCGATCATTGCAGTCCAAGAAAGCGAATTTCGACGCGACTCACGAACTCGAAGAGCTGTTGCTGGAGGACAACCCGCTCAAGGCGCGGAAACGGAATCCGAATCTCGATGTCTCCCAGCTGTCTGCAGATTACCGCATGATGGAGCAACAGTACGTCTCTTCAGGCTGTCGGGACCGGAACAGCACGAGCTGACAGTTGCGCCTTGATAGCTTCTTACCATACGACTACTTGCGCCAGCCTAGACGGACTTGGTTCGTCGACGAGACGGGGCAACCAGCTTCGACCACCGTCTGTAGCAACGATCCGCACGGGGGTGAAACATCCGCCTCCGGCTCGGGCAAGAATACCCACGCCGACGCCACCGTTCGAAGACCAGATACGGCAGGGCCAGGTGGACCGACGTCGGTCCACGCGCAAGCGATCCGGATCGACGAGCAACCGCTCGCCGGCTTCCGGACTCGGTCGGCGCAAGGCAGCATACCTTCGAGCGGTCAGACGAGCCCACTTGAATCTCGGATACCGCGCACGCCGACTGCCGAAGAAGCACCGCCGGAACCGCGCGATGCGGTCGAGATGCGAGAGCGATTGTCGGCGCCACAGTCGCTCTCGCCTTCGTCCGCCCTCTGCAGCACCGATGCGATCGGCTCGGCGCGCTGACACGCGTGCTTCGCCTTGCCTTGATATTCGAGTTTCCTACGCGCCTCTGGAGCGATCCGACCGGCAGCCGGCGCCCAGCTCGAAGATCGCGAGCCTTGGACCTTTCCGCTATCTGTGCTCTATCACTATTTCTGCTCGCTTCTCTCGGGTGTCTCGCATGTACCATATCCTGTTGTTCATCCCGTCATACTGCATTGTACATGTCCTGCGCGCGTCTGACGATGCCAATAGGGGAAGAATCGCTCAACATCAGCTGCAGTCGACTGAATCGCGAAGAGCGATTAAGCATAATTATAGCGAGCAGCTACCTGGCAGAGTCTTCAAGGACCTACTTGCCTGTTTAGGTCGCGCACGAGCCTGCTGTCGCTCCGAGTTCAGTCCTCGTCGCCCCCCCGCAAAGTCGGTCCGTCGTCGTCGGTCGCGGGTCTCGCTACGACCGACAGCGAGGGCTTTCGCTGCGACGTCTCACGCAGAGACAGCCATGTCGAGACCGCCCAACTCGCGCGCATCGCTCGGCCGTCCGCCGTCTGCTGAACCCGACAACCGGCGCGCGAGCGTTCATTCGCTCAACTTGTCGTACGCTTACGGCGCTCCAGCGACTTCGTCGGCCCGCCGCCAGTCTTCACAGGGACCTGAACAAGACGCTAGAACGGACATGCCTGCGACCGGTTCCGGGCAACGCGCGGCGCCTACCCTCGGCGAATCGGGCAGACCGGCGGAACCTGCCGCCGTACGTTATGCCAGGCTCGCGCAGCGGAAGAAAGATACGGGAGGGAACGCCTATCCACCTCCTCCGCCAGTTCCGTCTTACTCGGCCTACCAGAACACGAGCGTCAATATTGCGAACGCGTTCAAAGCGGCGACGAGCGGACTCGGCAGCGTCGTGACGGGCGGACGCCAGGACGACTTTCCTGCGACCGGCAACGATGACGACGATGAGGAAGCGGATCAAGAGGAGAACGCTGCCGAAGAGCAGGAGCACGCAGAGCAAGGCGAGACGGAACATGCCGATCTCGAGGACGAGCAAGACCAGGAGGAGGGGGAGGGGGAGGGGGACGGACAGCCAGGCGGCAAAGCGCCTTCGAGTGCCGCCCGGAAGCGCAAGGTGAGTACCCGAGATCGTGATCGAGTCGTAACGCCAGGTAAAGCTGATGTGGGCACATTCTGCGCAGAAACACGGCACCCGAGATCCGGCGGAACAGCGCGACCCCGCGGAACAGTCATCGAGCAGCGAGGACTCGGGGCGGGAAGGAACGCAGCATCAGAGTAAGCGGACGAAGGTGCATTCGGATGACAATGATCATGTCGGTACGTTGTAAAGCACCTCTCCCAAGTCTAGTTGCCAGAAGCCGGCAGCTGATCGTCTAGCCGCTGTAGACGATCCCACCGCTATCAACAAACCCCGACGTCGCGCGCAAAAGTCGGCAGATCCGACCTACAGGCCTTTGGCCGATCCGAATTACCGCGCTGGCCAAACCACTACTTCAGACTCGGAAGGCGACTCGCCGAAGCGGCGTCGGTCGAAAGGCAAGGGTCGGACGAGCGCGGGCGGCCGGTCCGTGGCGCAGGAAGCGATTCCTCGTGGTATCAGGGACGGCGAGATTTGGTACGGGAAGAAGCGAAAAGCGAGACGGAGTTCGCGGCCCGCTTCGACGGCGGGAGAGCGCGCATCGGGCGAGCCCGAGGGCGTCACCGAGGCCGACGCGGACACGGCTCTCGGACGCGATGCCGATGACATGGGTGGCATGGACCCTTCGGGTCACGACTACACGGCCGAGCAAGATGACGACGGCGAGGATGGCGATGCGACTCCACCCGGTGCGACGTATTTTCTGCGCCTCAAATCGCCTTCGCCGACTTCGAGCAGTCGAGCGCCTGCGGCTTCGCAGTCCAACATTGGCGCATCCACTTCGCGGACAACAGTGGACCCCGCGTTCGCCGCATTCGACCGGTCTCTCGGACAGGGCGGCCAGGACAGCAACAGCTTGACCGCCTCCTTCGACGATTCGGTGCTTCGCGGTAGCTCGTACGACTACAGCGAGGAGGAGCGGATCGTGCAGGCGCTCGAAGCCCAGAAACGGACGCGCATCGACTTACAGCTCAAAGCGCGTCAGCAGCAACCGACACCTCAGCAGCCAGCTCGCAAATCCCACGTTCCGACACCGCAGACGGCCGGGACCATCGCGACACCGATCATCAGTAATGGTGGCTACCCGGCAACGCCCAATGCGGCCCCTGTTAGTCCGGTTACTGCTCTGCGCAGACGTCGCCTGCCCGGACCTCCGTCGATGCTCGGTGCCGGTACGCCTCTCGCAGGCGACGACGACAGTGACAATATAGAACGTGCCGAGAAAATGGGTGGCGAGCTGGGGCGGAAGCTCGGCAACCTCTTGAGGCCTCTCGTCCATCTTGCTGGCAGGCTCTGGCAGCGGAGCCGAAATCCGTTGCTGAACTGGCCTCGCATTCTGAAGGCTGCCGCTCTCGTGGCCTTCGCCGTCTCTTTACTGGCCGCCGCGCTGTGAGCGTCTCCTTCCCACGTGCGCAGACTTGGGTGCGACTGCTAACTCCAGTCTGCGATTTGCAGATACCACAATGCGATTCCGCTTCCGGGTCGCGAAGCTCTCTCGTCTCCGACCTACGTCCCACCTGCGGCGATTCCTGACTCGCTCGAAGGCGTCATCTCGCGCCTGGCCGATCTCGAGTCCGTCGTCGGACGGTTGTCGTCCGCTTCCGGGACGGATCGGCAGCTCGCAGCATCAGACCGAAAAGCGGCTAAGGAGCTGCAGAACCTCTTCCGCGAGCTCGAGAACAACCTGCACGAGGAACAAGCGCGTTCGCGCGGCGTTCTGACATCCCTCGACGAGGCCGCTGCGCAGCAAGCCAAGAAGAACGGGCAGGCGATCAATCTCGTCAAGGCTGAAGTCGCCGCCGTGGCTACCCAACTCCAACAGGCGAGCGATTCGCAACGAGCAGACGCGCAGCAGCTGCGCTCGTTGCGGAGTGACGTCGACGACATGACGTCGAGCCTTGTGGCCCTCAAGTCTCAAGTTACCAAGGTCGCCCAAACGGTCAGAGACACGACCAGCGCCGACCACATCACGAAACTCGCGCTCGAGGCCATCGGCAAGAAGTTACCGGGCAAGGTTGCCGTCTGGATGGACGAAAGCGGACGGCTTGACATTGATCCGTCCTTCTGGCGCGTACTCAAGGACGCCTTCGTCGACAAGAAGGTAGTGGAGAAAACCTTCGATGCGAAACTTGCTTCGCTCGATGGCGCGAAACGCCAGAGCCTTTTCGGCTCATCGGCGAAGGAGGTCAAGGCTTCGGCCGCGTCTCCGGCCATTCCCTCCTGGGACGCCTTCTTGGCGAAAAACGAAGCGGCGCTAAAGGCGTGGATCTCATCCGACCTGTCTGACCGGAGCGATAGCGGAGCTTTCGTGTCCAGGCGTACGTTCCTCGACCTCCTTGATCGCAGAATCCAGACGCTGCGACGTGATTTCGAGACGAACGTTCACGACAACTTCGAGCAAATGGGCCGAGAACTGCTCGCCAAAGTGGCAAAGCAAGACGAGATGCGGCGCAAGGACACAGCGTATAGGTCGCCCATCGAGGCAGCTTCTCGCGCGGGCCAGACGGTCACGATCAGGGGCTCCGACGGCCAGAATGTCACGCAAGTCATCTCTTCTCTCGTCGATTCGGCTTTGCTCCGCTATTCGAAGGATGTCCTCGCGCGCCCCGACTACGCGTTGTACACCTCGGGCGGTCGCGTCATTCGCTCTCTCACCTCGAAAACGTACGAGCCGTTTCGTCTGGGCAAGGTCCGCTCCGCCGTCGCATGGGTTACGGGAGCGGCGACTCCGCAAAGTCGGCCGCCTGTCACTGCACTTCACCCCGACACTTCGCCAGGGTCTTGCTGGCCTTTCGCCGGAGCGCACGGCCAGCTCGGTATTCAGCTAAGCCGTCGCGTTGTTCCGACTGATATCACCCTCGAGCACATCTCGCCCGACGTCGCCCTGGACGGAGACGTCTCTTCGGCTCCCAAGGACTTCGAAGTCTGGGGCATCGTCGACGACGTGGCTCAGGTCGCCCGAGTCGCCAAGTACCGGCAGGAACAGCTGCAAGCGAAGCGCGCGGCCCGCGCAGCCGGTACTGCGACAGAGGATGACCTCTCGACTCCAGCTTCTCTGCCGGAGACCGCGAACCACATCCTGCTCGCCTCGGGCGCGTACGACCCGTCCGCGTCAACGCCTGTGCAGTCGTTCCCCGTCACCGCCGCCGCGCGACAGCTGGGTATCCCCGTCCAGGTGGTTGTCGTTAAGATCCTCAGCAATCACGGCGAGTCGGCGTATACCTGCTTGTACCGCGTCCGTATCAGCGGATCCACGCCAGCACAGATCGAGGCAGCGGCCTAGGTGACTCCGGCGTCCAACCCGTACATTCGCTCTATTTGTACTGTATCGCATACTTTCTCTTGACCTCTATATCGTGCTCTGCGACTGTGCCGCCGACGCTGGGCTCCGTTCGCGGGCTCCGAGAAAGTGCGTTTCTGACTGAGCGAGGTTACATCCTGAAAGATACAAGCACAACATGACACAGAGCAAACGACTCGCTCAGACATCGTCTGACATGATCCTGGGGAAAGCACGGAGCGTGAGCGCAGGCGCTCGTGGGGGGGCAAGCTACGAGCGAGAAAGCCTCACTTGATGAATTCTTGTTCGGAGATGGCGCCGTCCATGTCGAGGTCGAACTCCTCAATCATGGCTTTCCTGAAATCACCATGTGTCAGCCGTTCGGCTCCGCCATCGCAAGGGAAGGAGGCGAGACTGACAGCTCGTCCTCTTCGAGGTTCTCTCCCAACTCGCGCGCAACCTTCTTGAGATCCCGCAGCGAGATTCGCCCCGTTCCTTCCGTGTCGAACAGCTTGAAGGCTCTTCGGATTTCGTCGAGAGGATCCCGCGCCAGAATCAGCTGTTCGGCTGAGACAGCGAGAAACGCAGACGCGAACAAAGGCGTTCGAGCGTTCAGCGTTCCGGTCCATACATCTTCAGGCTGCGATCTTGGGAGCTCACCTATGCTCGCGAATCCTCCAAGACCGATAGTCAAGCTGCCAGAACCGCCATCGTCGTGGTTGTGCTCGCGCATCAGCTTGAGGACCTCGGCTTTCTTCAAGTCGAACCCGAGTGCCCGCAACGCAACCTTGAACTCGTGGTAGTCGATCTTCTGGTCCTTGTCGAGGTCGAACAGCTCGAACGCTTCGCGAATCTCTTGCTGCTGGTCTGGCGAAAGCTGTGACGGCCCTGAAGGTGCGGACCGACTCGCCGAAGTCGAGGTGTGGTGCCGCGAAGCCGTGTACGGCGAACCTTTGGCTTTACTGGTGCCAGGAGTGCCAAAGAGACCCGACATAGCTGGAAGAAAGCGCTTCAGCTGGCTGTCAGGGTCGGCGCTATGGCCAGAAACACGCCGACGCGCCGATGAAAACGCGTCGAGGCGCCCTCACTTTTCTGACCAAACTTTTCCCTCTGTAGAGCCGGGTATCCCCTCACGAGTTTGAAATGGTCCTCGAGCGAAAGAAACGCAAGATCTCGCAGCAAGTCGAGCGACTTTGCGGCAGGACAAGGACGATGGCAAACTTCTACTGATGACTTTTCTGGGCCAGAGGACTCGCTTGGAACGGTTCTGGGCGGGAAGGTGGGCGTGAGCAAGCGCACAGGGTTTTTAAGGAGTTGGAGAGGAGGACGTACCGCTGCTCAGTAACTCGCCGCCGTGCAGGGTAGCCATGTCGTCGAGACCGTGCAGCCTGAAACCGCTGCGACCACCCGCAGCGTCTCCGGCGCGCGCCTGGTCGTCCGTGAACGTATCGTCCGACTCCTCTTCGACAGCGTAAGCCACACGTTTGCCTATCGCGTGCGCGTTCGGGCCCGGCCCGTTACCGGCAGCTGCAGCGCGACCTGCAGGCATGCCAAAGAGGGTATCTTCGGGCCCGTCCTGACCGGGAAGGCGCACAGCACCGCGACCCGTCGCGTGAGCATATGCAGCGTCGTAGTCTGTGAAGGTCGGGTCGTCCCCTCGCTGCGGGAGATAGCCGGGTTCGGCGTTGCCGGTAAACGAATCTTCACCCCGATCTTGCGTCTCATCGTACGGACGCCGTCCATCATCATCGTCAACAATTCCCGCAAAGTCAGGGGCGGCATCGGTCTGTCGCAGCGATTCGTCGGCCGGATCGTATCGCACCGAGGCACTCGCAAGGAGTTCATCGATGTTGGCTGTCGTCCCGCCGCCAAAGTCGGCCAGAGCTGTTCCTCGAGGCTGGGCCAGCGGCGATGATATAGACGAGTCGTGCTCCTGATGATGGAAGAGCTGCGTCGGACTTCGCTGGACGAAGCTCGGCTGCGACGGCAACGAGGCATAGCTTTCGTTGCCTTGGACTGCCGATCCAGGCACTCGGGGTCGACTGGCGCCGGCAGCCGTTGATCGACCCTGCGATGGACTGTTCGCGCCGGGAGCTTCGTGTGCGCGGTTGTGCGCGTCGAAATCAAAGAGGCGGGTCGAACTCGCGTTTTTGAGCGCCGACGGCAGTTCGGGCGAATCAAAGTCGCCTGTCGCATCGTAAACGCTCTGGGCAATACGGCGAGCCGCTTCCTTAGCGGGGGTGCGCGACAGGGCAGCCGACGGTGCGGGAGAGGCAGGGAACCGTCTCAGGGTTGACGTCGAGGCATTGAGGAGTGCGACGCCCGGCGAGGACATCAGATGGCGACTCGAAGACGGTCCGGGTCCTGCCCGGCCGAACGACGCACTGGACGGCGGGCGCTTCATCGGTGATGCGAATGCCGTCAATCCGCGTGTCGACAGGTCGGCGATTCCGTCCCAGTTCTTCGGGATATCGGCTGGTAGCTGCTGCCTGCTTTGCTGTCCGGAAGGGCCGCCGCGCGACGGACCAGCCCGCGCCGGCGAAGCTTTCGCAAGAGACGGACTGTCGATTCCTTTCCTCAGCACCTTGTTCAGCAGAGCTGAATGCGCCGCTCGGTCGGTCCCGGGCGCGGCGGTCCTCGAACGAGGAGCTGCCGAACCGGGCGTGTCGGGTACGGCGGTCGAGAACGAAGGTTCGGCGGTCGAAATTGAGTTGCCGTGGAGATCATGAGCAGAAGAGGTCGCAGTCTGCGTTCCGGGACCAGTATGTCGCAAGGTCATTGTTTCGAACTGCGGCGTGTCGGGCGAGTCGGGCGGCAGGTCTCTGAGGCGAATCCGCTGAACGTCCGGAAGGTTCTGCCGCATGGTCGAGTAGTCTCCGGTGACTCCTGCGCCCTTTCCGCCAGCGAGATCGGCTTGCACAGTCTGGAAAGGTGACATGTCGTTCGACCACTGCGGTTCGGAAGACGATTGGAGGTCGTCTCCAGTCCGCTGCGTCTGTTTGAATGCCCGCGGTGTTCCATCGACAGTTCGTTCCGATGCCTGCGAGACGTCTCCGGCACTGTTGACAGTGCGGTTCGGAGAGACGAGGGAGTCGTCGCGCGAGAGGTCTTCGGGTGCCTCGCTCGCGGTCGTGCTGTCGACGCCTTGCCGAGCGTCGAGCCTCGTCGACGCTGCTGATTCCATCAAAGGTTTGATCCACTGCGGGTGCGGCGCGCGTCAGCGACTTGTTCTGATTCGCTAACGGGACTCGGACGGACCTTGATCGACTCGTAGATTTTCGCGCTGTTTTCGCCGTATTGTTCGACGAGGGGGATGATCTCGTCGAGAATGATCCGGTTCCCTCGATCAAACTCTTCGTCGATACCTCGGAGTGAGCGGATCTGGAGTTGGTCAATCTGGTCGATGGCGGCTTGGAGTTCGGCTGGCGACATTCGGTCCATCTCTTCGCTCGTGAGCATGCGCGGTTTCACTGGGTCATACCAGAGGCGGTTCGGATCCCGGAGAGGCGGCATAGCGATTGAGCTGGCGAGTGTAAAAGGAGTGGAATACGGCTCGAGGCAAACAGCGTGTTGATTGAAAGGGACTGAGCGACACCTCGAGGGCCTGAGCGGGAACGGCGCTCGAGTCTGGTGCGGTCGTGCGGCAGTATCGTACGCCAAGTAGCAGATTCACGACCTTTGAGCCCACGCAGCGCCGTGGAAGCGTGTGTGAGAAGCCAAGCCTGTCGCGTCGAGTCGCGCAGAGAGAATCGACGATACTCTGACGTGACGAGCACCGACACTTCGGACACAGCCAGCCAAAGAAGGTATGCAGGCGGGCATAGATGTATTTGGAATTCAGCTACGGATGCCTCTCATGCCCCAGCAAGCCTGCGCGTGCCCTCGCTGTCGCAGCCGTGGCGCCGCTCCTCATCCAATCCTCTCCACCCGCGAGTGACGCACAACTGCACGCTCCGATCAGATTGCAAACTAGTTCGTAAGGCCTTCACTGTATAGCTCGAGAGCCCTACGCGTCCCGCACGAACGGCAGCGTCCAGTCCATCGCCTACTCGTCTTCGTGTACCAGCTTGCCTGGAAGCGGTTCCGATCGAGAGCAGAGCGAGGACCGGAGCGCCGCCTGCCTGTGCGGTTTGGGTTAACGCACAGGGCGAGCAGAAGTCAGGTTGGGAGGGCCTGCCGCGTGCTAGACGGCTTTCGGCCATTTCATCAATTCGGAGCGTGAGGAAGGAAGGAAACCGTCGAACGCTCTTTGACTTGAACCTCGTCATCAACCTCCCAGAGATGCACTTCGACTGTTGTTCAGCTTCCGGGATTCTGAAGGCTGTCTCCCTCTTTATAAGCTCGCGGGAAACGCGTCTGATAAGTCCTCACGTCGCAAAGGAAAAAGTCTATTTCACGCTGGGCGCCGCCCCGTTGACCCACTTCTCGTGTAACCGTGTCAAGTGCTCGATAATGTCTTCTTCGATCTCGTGGTTGGCTCCGTCGGCCGCCATCGGCGCCGTCTGCGGGATGCGCAACCAATTCTCGTCGTCCTTGGTGACAAACACGACCTCGTGCTTCCGGGTCGTCAACAGGTTGCCGACGACGATCTGGTGCCCGTACCGCTCGATTGCGACTCGCGCTTTTGGGATCAAGATGGCCGGGTCTGTCTCGAGCTGTGTCACGTTCGAAGACGAGGGTGAAGGAACCGAAGCGTCAGTATCGCATCCGAGCGGGGTCCTGGCAATCCGGCGCTCGCTCACCTTGAACGAGACGACGAAGCCTTGCTCTGCCCACTCGTCGACCATCGTCTTAAGCACTTTCGGGACCTGGTCCATCTCGATGACGAGGGAGCCCTTGCCGGACTGGATCTTGTGCTCCGACTGACGAGACCGACAGTCAGCTCAAGGTGGCGTTGTTGGTCGCGCCCACTCAGCACAGGACGCACCATCCGCGTATAAGGGATGAAAAAGTCGCTGACGGCCGCCGCGAGATAGTACATCCCGCGTTTCCCGAGCGGGTGGCCGTGCTGGTCCTTGGTCTGACTCATGACGCGACTGATCCCGCGGAGCAGCCACAAGTAGTCGCTAACTGTGGTGAAGTGGATCGAGTGGAGGAGGTTGAGCGACTTGACGAGCTTGTAGGATTTCAGGAGCGAGAGCATCGGCGCGAGGTGAGGAGGTTGGATCTGGATCGTCGGGCCGCTCGGCGCTTGCGGTTCTGACGATGACAAGGCGTTGCCAAAGTCGGGCAGGGGGCGATGCTGCAGAGATGGGGACGTTGGCGGCGAGTGCATCGGCGGTATCCGTGGGAACAAGTGCTGGACGTCGCCATCGAGCTCTTGCGTTGGCGGTCCCTGCTCCTTCCGTCGAGTCGCGTCGGGGTCATCGACGATATCGAGCAAGTCGAGGAACGGGTTGGTCGAGTGCGAGTAGTGCCTCGAGAAGGGTTGCAGCGAATGCTGGCGGTGGAGAAAGATGACGGCGTAGCGTCCGGTCCGGAGAAAGTGTTCGGCAGACGCGGCGCCTCGGGTTCCCGCCGAAAAGTTGTCGAGGAAGCGGACCCTATTCGTGTGCTCGTCTGTGTCAGTGAACCGCCGGATGCTGGACGGTAGGACGATCCTACACGTTGTGCTCGAGAGGGACTGTCGTTCCACCGCTCTGCAGGCAGGGTGATCCGCGCGGGTTCAATCAGCTCGGCTCGGAGATGCGGCAATTGTGATCGGCCGCATAGGTAGCGACCTTCTCGCGTCATTCGTGCGCCTGCCTGTCCTGCCTGGACGAGATGGTCGATGTTCCCCTCGAAGCCGGTGAGCCCCACCTCGACCCAATCGAACGAGCGTCGGTAGCACTCGCTCTCGCCTCCACGGCCTTGTAGTCACCTCGAAGACCTCGTCGCTATCGCACTCGCACGTGTGAAAACACCCTGAACGAGACTGACTGTGATGAGGACGACTTTTCTCCCGTGGGCGAGGTTCGCTTTGACAAACTGGCCAACCTGGTCGAGATGCCGGTCGAGGTCCTTTGGCGGGGGCTGTTGCGCAAAGAACTCTTCGGCAGAGAACGTCCGAGGTTCGCTCATCTTTTTCTAGGTCAGCCGAGTGAGCGTCGGCGCGTAATAGAGTCCGAGGCTCTCTCACGTCTCGCCGTCGAAAGACTGTCTGGTCCAGCCGAGAAACCACACGACCTCTCCAGCGACCAGCAGCTCGGAAATAGTCAATCTAGAGTCTACGAACAAGAGCAAGCGATCCGTTCGCCGGTCAACACGATTCGCGCCCATGCTGTCTCGTTCGCGCGCTGCGACTCGGAACGTCTCGCACTTGCTCGTCGCAGGCTGGAACCCGCTCGCCCCGCCCGGCAGATCCTCCGGTGCTCAATCCGGTCAAGACAGGCAGAGCGTATCGAACCCATCCCTCGCTGCGGCACCACTCTCGACTTGGCTCGCTTCAGTCGGGAGGGAACTCGATGTCGAGGGAGGGTACCGCGTCGCGCACGTCGCAGGAGGTGCAGGGCACCAGCTCGTGTCGTACAAGAACTATGAGGGAATAGGTGCGTGGGCGCGCGCACGTACACAGAGTTGGCGTTCCTGCAAAGATACGAGGCTGACCGTTTCACTCTCGCGAACAGACCGGATCTTTGCCCTCGGAAGGAACGAGGCAGGTCAGCTCGGAGTCGGCTTCGCATCGCAAGAAGGGACACGAGGCCTCGTCGAGGGTTTCGAAGGAGAGGAAGTCCTCGCTGTCAAAGCCGGAGTCCAGGCGAGCTACCTTCTCGTCAGGGATGGAGGTGCGTGGCGGAACCTGTTCACGCGGGTCCTCGATGAGCCACTTCGGTACAGTTGAAATCTGACAAGGGCATTGCGAAAGACAGCACGGTCCTGTATTCAATCGGAAACCTCGCCCGAGGCCGGCTAGGACACCCCAACATGACGTCGCATTTCGAAGAAGCGGAATCTGCCGCGGGCGACGAACCGCGCATGCACCTCTTGCCGCGCGCGACTGCCGTCCGGCTGCCGCCAGAAGCTGGACGGGTCAAGCAGATCGAAGCCGGATACGAACACGTGCTGTTGCTCACCGAAGCCGGCGAGATCTACGGCACCGGCTGCAACACGGACGGGCAGATCGGACTCGGCGAGGCGGCAGCCGACGTCTTTGGCTTGACAAAGATCGCCCTGCCAGCCGAGATTGCGCAAGAAGGCGGAGTGGCTCGGATCAGTGCGGGCGCTGACACGTCGGCGCTCGTGACCGCAAGCGGGCGCCTTTGGACGTGGGGCAATTCGGTCCGTGTTTCTACCTCCTCTCGATTACGACGCGCGCGCCAACACACGCTGCACAATCCACAGGAGTATGGACAAGCGATGCACGCCCGCAAAATCGACCAGATCCTGCACCCGCTCGAAATCGACCACTCCTTCTTGCCGCCAAGTCGGCAACTAATCGACTACCGGTGCGGCGGCTCTTTCGCGCTCGCGCTCGACGGTACGTCGTTGCTTCCTCTTCCGTGGCAGTCGTAGTCGGAGAAAAGATGAGCGATGCCGGGGCCATCGTATCTGCTCAGGACGAGTCTCGTCTCTCCTGGAGCGGAAGAGACCGTCAAACACCGGACTACGCTCCCCGCGCGGGAGCCGAGGTTGACTAGTATCGCATCGTGTCTCGCCGGTGTTCGCACTGGACGAGACCGAGAGTCGCCTCCTGATCTCTCGACAAGCTGCTGAGAACGACGGTGGTTGTTGGGACCGGGCTGACCTCCCCCGTGCGCGCAACCTAGACCATGGGTCGGTGTATTCGGCAGGCTACGGTGCACTCGGTCTCGGCGAGTCGCTGGTTCGATCGGAAAAGCCGCGACGGGTCGATGCGCTCGAGGACCAAGGCATCAAGCGGATACGAGCAGGCTACGGCTATGCCGCCGCCGTGCGAGGTGCGCTTGCGTTCCCTCGGCATCGGTCGCTGTTTTGTTGGCTGACGCTTTCTGCGTCACGTAGACGCCGATGCCGATTCTGCCGTGTTTAGCTGGGGCCTCAACTCGGTCCACGGTCGACTCGGACTCGGGACTCTCGCTTCCTCACGCTCCTTCGACTCGTCGAAACCGCCAGCCGTCTTGATGCACGTCTATGCGCCGCAAGAGGTGGCTCTCCCGCTCAGGGAACTCGGGCTCGACGGATCAGTCGCGGGGAGGGAGAGCGTACAATGGCGGCTAGGAGAGGTCGAACTCGCGATGGAAGGCATGTGGGTCGGCCTAGAGGTAGATGAGAATGTCGATTGATAGGTATCTTCAGACATGTCTCGCTTCGGGTCTTCGCGTCTCGGCTTGATCTCGCCGGATGCTTGCGCTGTATACTCCTTCACAAGCTTTGCCGCGCGGTCATTCGCGGCCACATAGTCTACATTCTTTGCATTGATTGTTGTGTCTACTGCGATCTTCACATCGGTGGCAGGCGCTTGAAAGCTTCGCCGAGCCCGGCTTCGAACCTGGTTTCGATCCGCTCGATCCACTTGGCGAGGTTCGGCGTGCTTTCGCTGTGCCACAGCGACTTGCACTCGTCGGGGCATGCCGAGCGCATCATGGCGTATCGGGCGTAGACGACATAGTCGACGAAGCCCGAGTTCTCGCCGCACAGAAAGGGCGAGTTCGCGAGGACCTTTTCGAGCGGCGAGAGAGCAGTCTTGGCGCGCTCGCGGACCGGAACTGAGCGAGGGCGAGCGTCAGTTACTAGCGCACGGCTGATCAGGCTCCCGAGGGCACTGACCTTTATCGAGCGATGTCAAGCGCTGCCAGGCGCCCTTCGAGCGCTGCTTGTAGTCGGAGCGGAAGTACTCCTTGTCCGGGTTCGTCTCGGGCGTTCCCGGCATCAGAGCGTCGATACCAACTGCAGACAGCTCGTACGTCGGAACCCAGGCGGCGAATCCTGTCAAGCACGGGAAGCGAACCGTTGGGTGAGTCAAAACTCGGAACTCTGTTGTCAAAGCACGGCTGGCCGGGACCGCAACTGACCTTCGGCGAACGTCTGCGCATAGTTCTTGGCGAGCTTCAGAGCATGATCGTTTTCTTTCACGGGCGCAGGGGCGTCTGGCAGCCAAAGCGACGGCTTGTCCGGGTACTCCTTCTCGGCCCACCTGCCGGAACAGACTTGGTCAATACGGGTCCTCCCTGGCAGCGTTTTCTTAATGTACTCTGCGATATTCCACGAGTCCGAGATGATCTTGCCGTCCGGAAACTCGATGAAAGGAACTGTGACGGGGCGGTCAGCTGAAGGGAACGGGGAACGCAGCGACTATGCACAGACGTACTGACGGGTCTCTCAACTCCGAGCTTGGGCGCCATGGCCCTCAGCTCGGTGAAGGTGAGGTACTTGAGTTCAAAGTCGACTCCCTTGTGCAGCAAGGCGAGCCGACCTTTCCACGTGTTGGGAGGGATGGCGGCCGGGTGCGGCCCTTCGTGCGTCGACACGAGGTCGTAGAAGATGATCTTTTCGGCTGCCATCGTGGTCGTGCTAATCGTTCTCGAGCTCGGAAAGGCGCGCAGTCCTCGGAGGAGCATGCGTTAAGGCAGAGAAGAATCCGGCCGCGCGGCTGACAGAGAAGAACGGAGTCGGCTTTTCCCTCGCCGCCCCACACCTATCGCCCCCACACTCGGATCCGATCGCGCGTCGTTTCCGGAGCCTGACAAAGTTGACCTTCTCGAAGTAGCGCTCGTATGGCGCACCTGGTCAAGCAGGTCGACAAGGTCTCCGACGGAAGGCAGGCGCAAAGCGCTGTGCTCTTTTTCTTGGGGGTCGTTCGTATAGAGGTTGATCAGGTTCGTGATACGCGTTCGCGGACAGAAAGGAGGTGTTTCGGAAAGGAGTCTGTTCGGCGCACGGTCCTCCTGTTTGAACTTGGCAACGTTCGCGAAAGGTTGTCGACATGTCCGAAGCTCGAAAGCATCGACGAGATCCTCATGATCAGTCCCCGAGCGCGCGAGGAAGAGGCGCGATGTGATAGGTAGCCGCAAAAAAATGTGAAACGTCTGCGTCGTGGTAATTATCGACTACCTCACACGTTCGCTGACTGTTTCGTCGATGGCACGTACGATAGAAAGACCGTACTCGGGGAGTGAACGAACGAAGGACAGGAGAAAAGAAGACGGACCTCCGCGGCGCTTCTGCGAGAACCGCTCAACTCCTTTTCGCCTCCCTTTACCTCCTTTCCTACCTCTTCTGACGACCGCTCGAGGTACGTGCGAGTCTGTTGCGCCGAATAACTTCGACTCGTCAGAGGCCAAAGCCGACTGGGTGTTCCGTAAGCTCGGGGGATCTGGACTTGTTTGTCGCTTCTGTCGTTCGCCGCCGGTCGACCATGACATGCGCACCGGATGAGAGGCGGCATTTCGGCGCCCCACGGAAGCTTACCATTCTTGCTCCCGCTTGCAGTCGTTCCGCCACCGAGTCCGCCAGATGGAGCCGTTCTCGAATCTTGCCGAGGGTGACGGCTTCGCCCATCACGTCCGCCGTCCAGCAAATCGTCCGGACAGCACGTACGCGTTCCCGCCTCCGACTCCAATCGCTGCAGGCGGATCGTACGGCGAGCGCCGTCACTCGCGGAGTTACACCACGCCTGCCGCGCTTCGTCTCTCCGCAGCAAGTCCGGCTCAGCAGCAGACTTGGTCGCCTCAGCCCTACCCTCTTACAGCTCTTGAGCCCTCCTTCGCGTCCGTTCCCCACGTCTACTCGGAGCCGCGGCACGTACAACCGGCTGTCCCGGCGAGTCCGGCCAATGCAGCTTCCTTCCTCGAGGCGAACTATCCCCGGCGCGGAGAACGCCCTCGTCGGAGCGTGTCGCACAATCCGCCAACCTTCCTCTCTTTCCCGACTCTGACGGCGGCGGCCATCCCAAGAGACGTAGCCAGTCAGCCTATCTACGACAGCGCAGTCGAGCAGTACACTCCCTTCGCTCCTCACCTGCCCGTCGACCTGCCCCCGCCCGCACTATCCGGCCCGTCGTCCAGGACCAGCGGACCCGAAATTTTCCCGCTCGAGGACCTTCCCCGTTCGTTTGACTCTATGGAAACGGAGCAAGCGCTGGTACACGCCGGTCACGCGCCCGTTGACGTACGCCTTTCCGGTCGGGCTTTTACCCCTCCCGAATTGGGACTGGAGAGCGCACAAGGAGCAATGGGCGCGGTCCGCGAACCAAGCTCCATGTCGCCCAGCGAGAGCGAACAACCGGGACGCCCGTCCACATCGACAGTCCGGTCGAGCGCCTCAGCGCGCCCCGGCCCCGACCCCGCCGCACAAGGCAGGGAGAGGTCGAGTAGCGAGTTTCTCCGCGACTCGGCGCAACCGCCGGTTCAGGTCAGTCAGACCGGCCCTCTGAGCACGATATGCGAAGCGCAGTTGAATGCGGATGCTGACACACCGATGCTCCTGGGCGAACAGCCTTCGACGTCTATGCCGACTTCGTCTCGTCGCGCGCAAACTCGCTCGGCGAATATTCCTCTCATTGTCGAGTCTGTCGTGTCGGATAAAGCGGCCTCGCCAGGTCGAAAGCGGTCTCGGCGAGCCAGGATGGCCGGGGTCTTCCACCCTCCGCCTCAGTCGATGCTTCGCCCGGGCGTGGTCATTCCTTCGGCCGGTGCCATCGCTGCGCCGCTCGGTCGCGGAAAAGCAATCTTCCCCGGGACGAGCTCGAGCAGCCGTCCGAGCGCAGAAGATTTTGCAAAGATGCCGCTTCAGAAGCGCAAGGTTCGCGGTCGTAAAGCCCTAGTCCTCGCCGACCTCGGCCTCACTCTCGACGATGTCAACAATCCGTATACGCCGGCGACGGACGCTCAGATTGCCTTTGCTGGGGTCAAGAGGTCGGGCGAGCCCCGCAAGCTGCACTATTGCAAAGTGCCAGGGTGCGAGCAAGTCTTCAAGCGGACCGAGCACCTCAAGCGGCACGTCCGGTCGATCCACACAGTCGAGAGGCGTGAGTGCGCAGGCCTCGAGCGCGCTTTCGCAGTCAGCACCTGAATCCTGTCTATCCCGACGCCCCCGCAGCCTTCCAGTGCCAGTGGCCGACCTGCAAGCAATACTTTGGTCGACACGACAACCTGTACCAGCACGTGAGCCCGGTCGAATCGGGAGTCTAAGCGTTCAAGACTGAGCAGCTGACTCGTTCGCACCGCGACTTTGCGTACAGCTGCGCGTCCACCGGACTCCGAACGAGACGCACGCCGAGTTCTCGGCCAAGCTCGAAGCGTACTTTGGAGCGCGCCTCGATGAAGTCAAGCTCGAGCAAGCTCAGTTCTTGGACGACCTGCGGGAAGCCGAGCGACAACTCGCAGTCGAGCCGCTTTCGCCGTCGTCGGCGACCGGAGTCGGAGATGGGCCACAGGATGAGAACCGGTCCGGATCGGAAGGTGCCTCGCCGCCTCGCCGCCGTTCATTCAGGCTGCCGAACCCTCCTACAGCGAGGCGGTACCTGCCCGAAATGATGATCGAGACTGCTCCGCCAGCCACGGAAGCCGCCGGGCCAACCTACCCAGCTGACGGGATGCGCGACACCGGTCCTCACCGGCGCCGATCCAGCAGGAGGAACGTCTCGTCGTGCAAGGTCGTCCGGAGTGACAGCGAAGAGTGCGCTTACGAATCGAGCGAGCCGGTCGCACAGGCATGGCAGGCGGCGACGGGCCTCCCGATGTATCCAGAGTCGCTGGCGGACGCATCAGTCGCGGCCCAGCGGAGGGAGCTGGGAACGCGGCATGAGGCGAGACATACTGTACAAAGTGCTTGAGGCAATGGAGGAAACAATCAGCAGTTTGATGGACGCATTTGGCCGTCTCGAGGGCGAGTGCGACTGCAGATGGGAGCGGTGCGACGCCTACTGGCGGATCAATAGATTAGACGGCGACGGCGAGAGAGCACGGAAGAAGGCCGAGGCATTGCATGAATGGTACAACGGGCAGAGGTTAGATCGGGCGGAAGAGTCGAGGCGATGCTGGACAGAACGGGAGATACATGCGCAGGAGGATTGAGCGAGACCGTCAATCTGAACGGGCGGATGAGAACCGTGTCTCGCTCGAATATGCTGGAGCGGTCGGACGAGAAGGATGAATGGTATATACGGAAAGATGGGACGATCGATGGGCGGGGCGCGGACAACCCTTAGTCGAGGACGAGGACTTCGACCTTCTTCTTCTTGTCCTTGCCGTCCGTACTTGAGCCTTCGGCATCCGGAGCCGGCAGCACCTTCTTGACTGGTGTGGCGTAGCGTTCTGTACGGCCGCAAGAGGTGCAACCTCCGAAAGTCAGTACCCTGCGGCAATATCTGCAAAGAACCGCCTCCTCGACGTACGAGTCCACTCCTTGGCCGTCTTGTCGTGCTCCTTCCTGTTCTTGAGGTACCGCTGGGCGATATCGGGCATCAGGGGGTCGTGCGGATTCGGGTCGGCGAGGAGCGATGCGACCGAGAGCAGAACCTTGATGATCGAGAGGGCGGGCGACCACTGGTTCTTGAGCTGCAGGGGGCGAATGGCGTCAGCGCATGGTCCCACATGCGTCCTCCGAGAACCAGGAAGGCTTACGATATCGAGGCAGATGCCGCCCTGGGCATTGATGTTGGCGTGGTAGATCTTGGTCTCGAAAGTGACCTGCGACCGGCACAGTCTCGAGTCAGCGTCGAACTGCAGCAGCACAGTCCGTCATAGGGAGTACCTTTGGTGGCCTGAACGGGTAGTCTGCCGGGATCGAGATGTGCAAGTTGAACTCGCCACCTTGATACGGCGAATCGGGCGGTCCCTCTGCACGATCGACACGCGCAAGAGTCAGCGCTGCCCAAAGCGGAAGCGCATCCTGCCTCTTCCCGAAGTGCTGTACCTATGGTCGCCTGCCACTCGTAGACGTTGTCGTCCGAGACTGGCCCGGCCGAGCACCCTTGCGGCAACGCGTCCGGTTTCCTCAAGTCGGTCAGTTCCTTTGCGATCCGTTTGCTCGACATGCCCTGAGTCGACTTGGGAGGCATCTTGTCGCAGGCTGTATCGAGTCTAGGAAGAGCTGGAACGAGGTAAAGGGAGGAGGCAGAGCCGCGAGTGATTCGGGTCGCGTTCTGAGTGTTGACATCATCCCTAGCTCTCACTCCTCCAGGACCTCGCCCGGCGAATTCACGAACGCTAGAAGGAGAGTTCGCGCGCCGCTCGCTGGCGGTAAACGGTCCGAGCGCTGGTGTTGTCCAGAAACTCGCTTTCGCTGTCGCCGTCGCCCCACTTTTGAGTCGCTCTACAGCTCAAAGACGACTCTGAAGGGACCGCGATGGCTTCAACGAGTAAACAGCAGCTGCCTCCATCGGAATCGACCGAGCGGAATGCGGCTGCGGAGGGAGGAAGACTACCGCACCACCCCGACGTGAAAATGGACGACCACGGCAACTTGTACATCGGAGGACCCGACAAGGGACCGTCTCCGTTCCAACGCAGGGACCCAAACACGCGCACCGTCTCACTCCCCGTCAAACTCGTCGCCCTCGGAGAAATCGGCGCAGACCAGTACCACCTCAAGCAACCCGACACCGACTCGCGAATCGAGTTGACGGTCGGGATCAACGTCCTCAGGGTCGAACAGGTCGCAGTCGCAGACGGGAAACGGACGACGTGGATGACCGTCGCTCCGACCGACATCTCGTTCGTCAAGGTGCGCACTTGCCGGCCCTTTTCGCCGCTTTCAGACTCTACCAGGGCTGACTGCTCCGACTCTCCCTCGTAGGCCTCGGTCAACCGCTGGGAGATCGACAAGGAAGGCTCGGACGTCTTGATCGCAGTCGTCTTTGCTGTCCCAAAAGAACGTGAGATCGGTTTGGATCAGGACCCACTGCCAACGCTGTCGTTACTGACCTGCTCCGAGTCGGCGCAGCCGTCCCCTTCGTCTTGCTGTTCGAGATGGACTTGCAGCACCATGAGCGCACCGCCGAGAACGTCCACGTCCTCTTCTTCGATCGCCTCGTCTTCGACCACATGAAGGCGTTCTTTGAGAGCTGGCGCGAACGAGGCTACTGCCGCGCCGAGATCGAGTAAGCCCGCGCCTTTATGCGACAGCTCGCTCCCCTCACCCTTCGAGATCTCAAAGTGAGCTGACACCGGGTCGACGCAGTCCGGTTCGAGCGCTCGCCATCCCGCCACCTGGCAAGTCGTTCATTACGCGGAAACCGCTCCCGCCCGGCTACGACCCGCACGATTCGAAAACTTGGATCCCGCCCTTCGGCCCCGTATCGGCAGAGCGAGAGCGCCTGTACTTCGATCCGACTCCGCAAGTCGCCGCTCCCGTAGCCGGTCCGAGCGGTGCAGGAACGAACTTTTCCAAGGCGGAAGAGCCGCCGGCACCCGTATTCACCCAAAGCGGGCGAGCCGTCAAGCGACGCGTGGCTAATCCGCTCACGTCGACGACCGAATCGGACGGCGATGGCAAAGAAGGTGGCGGAGGTTCGAAAACGGCTCGCGGCAAAAAGCCAGCGAAACGAGGTCGTCGCCGGTCGTCGACGTCGACTTCACCGGCCGACACTCTGCAGGCTCCGCAGGCTGCCGCGACCGGCGACGCTCAAGCGCGCGAAGGGCTGGCTGGGACGCCCGCTGACGTAGTCGCAGGCATGGACATCGACCAGGCCCGAGATGTCAAGCCCGACGCCAATCCGGCAGAGAGACTATCGTCCTCGCAAGACGGGCCGACGCCGTCCCAAGATGCAGCAGCGATCCTGATCCAGCTCATGATGGGTATGCCGCGGGCTCCGCCAGTGCGCGCTCCGCCTGCGGCTGCTCCGGCATTGACGAGTGACTCGCCCGCGATGCAGGCGGTTCCAGCTGCGCAGAGCCAAGTCGAGCAGCCGAATATGCGTCCGCCCGACACGATAGGAGGAGATCTGTCCGAAGCGGACGCGGCAAGCTCGCGCAGGAGTCGCAGGACGTCGAGCCGGCCGTCGCACATGCAGGACTACGCCATCTTTCCCGGAGCTCGGAAGGGTAGGCAAAATTAGTCACGCCCGCAGGCTTTAGCCTCCGATGCCGTGCCTGACCACGTAGTGCACTTCGTCTTTGTCCTGGAGGGACAAGCTTCGTCTCATTCGCCATCCGCGCTTCCAGAAGCCCTCTCCTGCAGAAGACTCGCCGTCGTGGGAGAGAAACAACAAAGAGCCTCAGCATCGAGAGAGAGAAAGCGATACAGGGACTGACTACGTATGATAGAGGGCGATGCGAGTATGTTATGCGCGAGCGGGTAGATCGGCGCAGGGACAACAAGGTCGAAGCGGGCGGCGAGTCGAAAGCAACGGAATCGTCAAGCGGAAGGAGGTATTGAAATGCGAAAGGATGCGAAGACTGGAAGTAGGGAGCTCGGCGACTTTTTAGTCATCGTCGTCGGCGCCGTCGTTGACGTCCGAGATGCCCTGCGCCGTGATCTGGAACTTGGCGTCTGCTTCGGGCATGCAGGGCGAGTCGACGATGCGGGCGATACGCTCGGGTCCGCGACCTTTGCGCATAGAGACGCTGTTCACACCGTCAAGCTGAGTCAGCACGCGTTGTCGTCGGGAATACTTCCGGCTAGCAATGCGTACCGGGTGGTGCTAGCGTGAGCCATAATGTTGCCGCCGATGGGCTTCCTGGCGTCGGCCGGCGCTCCGGGAGCGTTATCGACGCTCGCGACGACCTGGTTCGTGACGACGACAGCAACGCCAAACTCATCGGCGAGACGCATCAAGGAGCGGAGGAACTTGGCGAGATGCATCTGGCGCGCAGAGAGCTCGCCACGGCCCGAGTAGTCGGTGCGGTAGAGCGACGTGACCGAGTCGACGATGATGAGGGAGAACCTGTGAGCGGGAGATGTGTGAGACGAGCGGCATTCAGTGGTGCTTTGCTACGCGGCGCGGGACGAACCTCGACTCGGACATCATCGCACCGGCCAGAACGAGCAGGTTCGACTGGTGGTCGGCGTTGTAGGCCCTCGCGTAGGCCACGTTGTCGAGGACGTCTTCGCCGTTCATGCCGTACCGTTCAGCGATCGCGAGGAGACGCTCGGGACGGAAGGTTCCTTCGGTGTCGATGTACAGGCACTTGCCCTCGCCTCCCTTCATGTCGCACGGGAGCTGTCATCCCGTTCGTCCAGTTTCAGTACGCGAGCCATGCGGGGACGAACAAAGAGGCCGACTGACCTGGCAGGTGACCGCGAGCTGGTGGCAGATCTGACTCTTGCCCGTCCTGAATTCGCCGTAAAGCTCGGTGATCGCTCCCGTCTCGATGCCGCCTATTTGTAGCGTCATAGTGCGTCAGTAGCCGCGCTTTGCGATAAGGGACCCACGAGAAGCAGGCCTGCGAGACATACCTCCGAGGATGTTGTCGAGAGCCGTGGCACCCGTCGTGATTGTGACGAGGTCGGCGCGGCGGGCGTGGCTGCACGACGTGCGGATGATCAGCTATAGCGTGTGCATGGTTACGATAGACGGGAGGCTCACAACTCGGTGGCAGTCGTGAAGCCCATCGGGATCATCTTGCTGACTGTGCGGGAGTTCGGCCGGGGTGTCAGCGCCCGCATTGCTCGTGATCGAGCTCACTTTTGCAATTCCCACAGTACGGCGCGCACCTTGCGAGATGATCTTGTCGGCCTTGGCTTCCGAGATGCCCTTGACCTGGCAGAGCAGCTTCTTGGGCGTGTACGCGACCGCCTCGAGAGTCGCATAGCCGGCCTCTGAGAGCTTCTCACAGTCCTTGAGCGAGATGCCGTGAGCCTGTAGCGCAGCCGATCGGCGCACAGGGTCAGTCAGGTGAAGGCGTGTTCGTCGATCAACACGGCGGAAGAACTCACGACCAACACGGTGACAGGCTGGGGCAGGACGCGCCCTGCAGCATCCTCGCCAAACTCTTGCTGTCCCTGAGAGCCTTGCGACATCCTTCACTGCGGTCTCGGAGGAGGAGTAAAGTGGCGACGTCAAAAGTCAAAACAAACGCGTCGACCACGTTTTCCACCGCCGCGCGGAAGTCTCTGTCCGAAACACTCGCGTCAAAGATGTCAACGACACGCGCACCCGCAGCAGCACAAAGTTGACATCCGCTGCCCAAGTCGCCTTGATATGGATAATGCTCGTATGACAGGGAGATGCTGTGGGTCTGCTCGTATAGCCGTCTGCGAATCGAGAAAGTGTCCGAACTGACCCGTATGTAGCACCGTTCACTAGAGATCTCTCGACTCTGGTATCTGATTGGGCTCGCCCGCCCGACAGGATCGCACCGTTGCCCAAAGCTCGGCTGCACCGGCGCCTTTCTTTACTGGCGCACGTAGCGCGCGCTTCGACTGCTCGACTTGCACCCGATCGACGGCACTGCGGCAGAGGACGAGGAAGGTTCGTGAAGGTCTCCTCCGATTCTCCTCCCCTTGCTGGCAATTTCGCCAAGACGCTGCAGTGAGCCCCTCTACAGGCTCGTGTGCTGCCATGCATATGGGGTGAAAGCGATCATAGCGAGCAGCTGATGTCGAACAAGTCAGCAATAGTCCGTCCGCTGCGTGTCCCCCTCCTTGCCTTGCAGCTTTGCACGACGCGCGACCTCGCCAGGCTCGGTCAGGGATCGTCACCAAGCCCGACCGCACGGCAGGGAGGCCCAGCGAAGGCGCTCCAGCTTTCCACTTTACTGTCTTGTGGACGTTGCAACCGGGCGGAAAGGAGGCCTGCTCGCAGTGCGGCCGAGGAGTCACCTGACCGCGCTCTTACGCGCGAAGGGTGGCCCTTACTTCGCGCGCGCGCACTGGGGTCAGCTGCCGTTACAGGGTAAGAGCTGAGAGCCAGGCGCTGTCAAGGATGCACGGGATGTGCTGGATAGCGCGCGTACCCCACCTGTTCGTGTTCACTTGTGTTACATTCACGAGCTCTACAGGCGAGAGTGGCTTGGTAAGGATAGACCTCTCTGCGCCTACTGAAGAGCCTGTGTATGCGATCCGTTCCTTGAGTCACGCGCTCTCTCGTATAAGCGATTCCACGTGCACAGGCTGCTGGTTTACCCAGTTAAGCGTATCACTTTGCCATAGTTTTTGCGTCTTACATCAACGAGCTCCTTTAGCACAGTTGGTAGTGCGCCAGACTGTTAAAACTCTCGCAATCTGGAGGTCGACAGTTCAATCCTGTCAGGGAGCGTCAATTTCCCAGCGCCTGGGTTTCCATCTGGGCGGTCATCTCTTTTTGGCCCTCGTTCAGGTGAGGCGACGGCATGCCGATCGCCCGGAGGCCTAGGCCTCGCTCCTGGGCGAAAAGTCGGCGGTCGATCGGGCGGCCGGCGTGAAGTCGAATGGCCGGGGGCTTGTCGGCCCCCTCTTCCTTTTTTAATCGAGCACTTTGTCTAGCTTCCCTAGTGAGCGCTACTACATACAGGTGAGCTGTCTGCTCTGAATTACGCGTATGGAAAAGCCTCTGCCGCAGCGGAAGGAGGAAGCTTAGCTGGCAACCTTCAGCATGGCTCGGAACCTCGGGAAGTCTCAGCGCTCGCTCGGTGATAGCGTCCTCTCCGGTGCCGAATCCGTGTGATACTCACCCACCAAAGAAGGTGCAAACGATGCTACACAGCGCGCGAGACCTGCGGGCACGACGGACGAGCTGGGCAAGCGTTCGAGAAGGTTGGTCGAGGTCAAGGACACTCCGCTGGGCACGTCCGGCGTGGCCATTGCGCAGGTAAGATAGACACGACAGCGCTTGTCGCTCGCTTCATCGGACAAGACGACGAGCCAATGGGCCGACAAAGTGAAACGGAAAGTCGGACAGGTGCCGCCGACGCTCCTCCAGTCTTCCTCCCGCAAGGCATCCTGCCACGACAAGCTACAGCTCCACCACCACTCAGCGCTAGGCGTACAACTCTTCGCCAATACAACTTTGAAATCGAAGTACAGCATTTGAGCAAGTCAGAGCAGATCAATGGAGAAAGACTTCGTTAGAGAGAGACGGGCGGAGACAGCTGTCAAGAACGATAGGGGAGGCAAAGGGTATAGGTTGGCGTAAAGCTCAGCGGCAGATGCGCCATAGAACTGCTCTCAGCCAAAGAGGTACGGCGCCGCAGCGGTCGCACCGACCGCCACCGCGAGGCCGAGACCGGCCGTCCACCTCCGGCCTTCCGTCTCGGCATCCTCGTCGCGGACAACGACCTGCGGGATCTCTTGCTGCGTCGTCGCCCTCGGTGCCGGGAGCGTCTTGGTCTCGCGGCTGGCTTGCGTCGGCTTGCGCCGATTCCGGCGGAACAGCTTGCCCCAGAACGAGCGGTTGTCGACCGTCCCGATCGCGTCCGCCAAGGTTCCCTCGGCCGGTAGCGCATCCTCGTCGTCGGCGTCAAGCTCGAGCGAACGCTTCTTCTTGTGCGAACCGCCCGGGATCTCGGTCGCTTCGGTGAGGTCCGAAAGGGTCCCGCTCTGCTTGAGCGACTCGACGAGCTGGCGCGCTTCGGCAAGCTGCTGCGCACCGGCCTCGTCAAAGGCAGGGACCGCATCGGCGCCAGCTTGCGGTTCCCAAATGGGCACGTCGACCTTGACCTCGGTCGTCTCGGTCATGTCGCCAGTCTCCTTGGAAGTCTCGAGCGTCTGCAAGATCGAGACGCCCGGACCGGAAGCTCCAGAAAGAGCTTGCGGGGCAGCAGTCTTGTTGGCGAGCGGAGACGAGACACGAGCGCGCTTCGACTTGGGCGAGCGAACCGCCGGGGACTGTGCGCGAAAGCGAGCGACGTCAGCGAGGGTTACGCTCGAGGAGGCCAGAGCGATCGGGACTCACGTCGTCAAAGTCGTCGGCGGCGGGGCCGGCGGTGACTGCATTCGGCGTGCCGTGGCTGCTGCCTGCGTTTGCGGGCTCGGCAAAGTCGATCAAGTCGCGGGCGTAGCGAATAATGCCGTACTCGGTCGCGAGAGTGTGAGCGTGAACAGCAGGGATCCTATGTACCGGACACCAGTGAGCGTCGGTTTCCCCGATAGCACGGACGCGAGGACCGCCAAACGCGAAGAGCGCTCACCAGGTACCGCTCAGCTTCCTGCTCTCGAGGTGCTCCATCCCGGCTGCCACCGTATCCCCGTAGATGCCTCGTGAGCCCACGACGATCCAACGCATCTCTGTCGCTTCCTCTTCTGCCGTCGCGGTCGGGAAAGCGGCGCGGAAGAGCGAAGAGGCGGAAACGGCGTTGGTGTCGAAGCGCTTGATGACGTGGCTGCCGGCGTACGTTCAAATAGTCAGTCGACGCTCGATGCAGTGCTGCGCAGTCCAGAGAAGGCCCGGTCCCCTTTGTTTCGCTTCATCACGCCGCCCGCAGATGAGGATCCGTCTGGCCTCGCCGCTAACCGCCGGGGCAGATTGAGCAGTTATGTCAACGAAGACTCACCCGGGGACGTTCTTCGGGACCGGGCACTTGACGCGGGCGATCATGATAGTGCCGTTGTCGTCTCCCAAGTGTAATGTTTGGGTCTTGACCTTGTGGAGCTTTGGTGGCTTCCCGCCCGCCCTCGCGCCTCCGTCTTCGACCATTTGTTCGTTGACGGCATGAGCAGGCAACGGCGGACGGACGACGCGGGCTGCGACGCGCGGGGACAAGGCGCGGGTCGTCGTCGACTTGCGGGGTCCGCGGCCGGGCGAACTGGTCACTCCGCCTGCCCCTGCCGCCGTGTCGGGGACAGGCGGGGCGAGGGAAGGAGCTGAACCGTGACTAGGCAACCCGGCAGCGGATGCGCGGGTCGCGCGCGAGGCTGAAGCGGGTACGGTCGAGTTGTTGTGGACGGGCGGCGGTGAGGCCAAGTCGCGGACCGGAGTCGATTGCCGCGACGACCGCCGAACGGCGGGCGGGACGGGTGACTTTGACGCACGAGCAGCGCGCGGCATGACTAGATCTCCAGCAGACTGTATGCGCGCCGGTGCAGAGAGCGAGAAAGGGTGACAGCCAAACTTGGGGGGGAGCGACCGCGGGGACTGACCAAGTTCGTCGTCACCCAACATGGATTCGCGTTCTCTTCTCTCGAGACCATGAAGTGCAACCAACTCACACGCAAAGAGACTTGCTGTCCACTTAACGCCCGTCGACGCTTCGGATGGGGTCCTCCCCTGTCTCTTGATCGAAAGCTGCTCTCCCCGACGCTCCCGACTCGTGCGCGGGCGAACAGATCGCCGCTACCGTAGATTGCCCTTCGATCGCCACTGAGAGCTCTCTGAGCACCGACGATGTGAGCCTCAGAGGCGTCGCTCGAGCTTACAACGCTCGATGTACAGCTTGGCCTCCCTCTACCCCTGTCTGAACCCTCTCGGAACGTGCACCAACGCCGACAAATCCGGCCAGCGAGAATCCTGACAGCTTCTGCTACTCGCGCCGCTTTCGCCAAAGTCAGAAGAATGGTGCTTCCATCGTGCTGGGCTGGGCTGAACTCTACGTCCAAACGGGTTGTCCGTTCGCCAAGGAAGGCACGCTGCCTTCATGCGGTCCGGCTGCCTTCATGCGATCCGGCTGCCTCCACCGCTATGCCGGACATACCCATACTATCTTGGTATGAGCAGGCTCTGCAGCCGCTCCCGATGGGCCGGCGAGCTGACTCATGCGAGTCTTTCCGTCCAACCTACTTCCTCGTCTCCGGGTAACGCTTTCACCCATATCCTTGCGCAATTACATCGCCGATACTGCACACGTCTTATGGCTAGCGCTCTCGGAGCAGGCGGAACAGCGTTGTACTTGTGCGAGTCTGCTGTTCTTTGACGAGCGGAAACACGACCGCCTCCTACAAATACACTCTCGGCGCGTGCCGCCTCCCAGCAATGGCTTTCGCGTCTCGGCACTTACATGGGGAGGTCAAGAGTGCGCACGGACAGGTCATGGTCGTCCGGAACTCGATCTGCCTGCAGCGCACGGCAGGTCCAAGGGCTTGGAAGCGGCCTCTCGATCCCGCAGCAGGAGACTTTGGTTGCCATCGCTTGATTGCTCGGCGAGGCGACGCGCATATTTGCGCAAGTCGGCACTTTAAGATTGCCTTCGTCAGAGACTCTGGTTGGCTGAGAAAACGAAAAAAGTGTGGACTTGAGAAGGGGCAAGCGGGCAGCAAAAAGAGAGAAAGCGATCGCCAGCTCCGTAAGAAGACAGGCTCGCGCCTGGAACCTTGAATTCTATCCGGCCTCCCTCTACTGATTCGCTCTGTTTCAGACCGTGTAGGCACGAGCATAGCTGTTCCTCCATAGGCTATGCCCGTGCGCGTCAGTGCGCCGCCGCCGAGCGGAATCGACGCGCCGGCCAAGGCGGTCCGACGACTCGAGCCCGCGTCGAATGATGTCGCCAACGCCTCGGACCCAACTCGCGGCCAGTCGCGCTACTCCGCGCCTCAAAACCACTCTGGACAGCTGACAAACGGCGAATACGACTCGGCACAACCGCAAGCGAGGCCTGTACGACCGGCCGAGCACTTGAACGGAGGATCGGGAGCCGGCAGCCGTGCCGAACAGCGCGTCCCTCTCGCCGGCCAGCGGTCGAGCAGCTTGATGCCGGAAGGAGTCAACGAGCAGTTTGCGGATGCCACAGGCGCATCTAGGCGACAGGGACAGGAGCTGCCGGACCCGGGTTACGCCTTTCCCCAGCCATCGATCGCCATCGCGTCGTCTACAAATTCGCTCCCGTCCGGCCAGGCGCCCGGCGCCTTCGTCCAGGGCTACTCTATGACGCAGGATCGCGCGTGTTCGGGTCCTGCGCTGCCTGCAAGTCGATCCGAGCTTGCGCCGCACGAGCCAGCACGTTCGTCCTCGTTCGGCGGGCCGGACGGACAAGCGAGTTTCCGCCAGACCATGCAAGCGTACCGGAGCTCGCCGAGTCCAGGAGAGTCACCGACGAGGTCGATGCAGTCAGTCCGACCGACCGCGGTGGACCGGAACAGCAAGCGCGACTCGACTTCTGGCTCGGGATCCGGCTCGTACTCGTCGCACTCGTTCGAACAAAATGGGCAGCAGAGTCGCCCTCGCATCTCTCAAGCCCCGCACATGGGCTCGAGGACAGCCTCTCTCTACGGCTTCCCGTCATCGGCGTCCAATTCGGCGGGCGACTCGATCCCACCGCCGCCGGCCCCGCTCCTGGACCAGAGCCATCTCCAGGTCGGCGACATGGCGAGTCTCCTTACGCACGACAAGACGCTCGAGCTCTATCGCCTCAACGCCAAGAAGACCAACGACCCCGACATCCAGTACGAGTTCTGCGTCTTTGTCATGGACGTCGTCGCCGACCTCGAATACTCGACCATGCCGGAAAAGATCGCCGCCGGGGAACCTGTCGACGGCTCGCAGCCGCCGTCGCCGATCGAATCTGAAGCGAAGCAGAAGCAGCAGGCTCTTGTCGCCGAAAGTATCGCCCTCTTGAACCGCCTCGCGACTCGCGGGCACGTTAACAGCTGCTACTTCCTCGCGGATTGCTACACGCAAGGCATCGGCACTGCAAAGGTGTGTTTGCTACGCCTGATATCAGGGTCTCGTTACCTTTGGTTGACCGTGAACCGAATACGACCAGGGCAAGCGCGACTATGACCGCGCGTTCCCGCTCTTCTTGACGGCCGGCAAGTACGGCCACGCTGCCGCTTCTTTCCGGGCCGCACAATGTCTCGAGAACGGCTGGGGTACAAGAAAGGACTGGAACAAGGCGATCTCCTTTTACCGGTTCGTCCTCTCCACTCTCAAGGCGTGCGAGCGAGGCCTGAGGACCCGCACTGACTCAGCTTTCGTTTCCTCCGCCTTTAAGACGCGCCGCCGTCTTCTCGCACGTCGGAGCCATGCATCGACTTGGCTTGGCCGAGCTGAACGGCGAAGTCGGCTTGGCGAAGCGCGAGCGCGATGGCGTCCAGTGGCTCACGCGCGCTGCCGAATTGGCCGACCAGGTCGATCCTCCGCAACCTCAAAGTCTCCATGAGCTCGCACTCTTGCACGAGAAGGGCATCGAGAACGTAGTCTTTCAGGTCAGTCTCGTCTTCAGGTCCGTTGCCTCGCGGCATTGGAAGCGCTGACGCTGAGAACGACTCTGCAGGACGAGGACTACGCTGCTGAGCTTCTTGCGCGGGCGGCCGAGCTCCAGTATGCTCCGTCTGCTTACAAGCTCGGCGAGTGCTACGAGTATGGCAAGATGGGCTGCCCTCAAGACTCAGCGCTCAGCATTCACTACTACAGTAAGGCGTGGCCACCCGCACACGACCCTCAGAGCCTTGATTGTGAGACTGAGTCGCTCTGGCCTACAGATATTGCTGCGCAGCAGAATCATCCGGCGGCCTGCTTCGCTCTGACGGCGTGGTATCTCGTCGGCTCGCCCGGTGTCTTGCCGCAGTCCGATACTGAAGCCTACCTCTGGGCTAAACGCGCCGCCGACCTCGGGCTTGCAAAAGCTCAGTATGCCTGCGGATACTTCACCGAGGTCGGGATCGGCACGCACAAGGACCAGCGAGAAGCCCTCGAATGGTTTCGCCGCTCCGCCTCGCAAGGCGACAAGCGAGCGCAGGACCGTCTCCGCCTGGCGGGCCAGCCTCTACCACCGATCTCGAAGCCCTCGAAGCGCGACAGCACCCTGCCGGGAGCCAGTGAGGGTGCCTTGTCGAGCAGTCTGCACTTGCCCGCAAAGACTCGACGCTTGTCTGGCCCACGCCTCCTCCGCAAAACGCCGAGCTCGGGCACCCTGCTCAACGTCGGCGGTACAGCGACCAAGACGGGCAAGAAAGAGCGAGCCGCGAGCATGGACAGCAGCCGGCCTGCAATCGTCTTTGGCGCAGCGAACGGTACCTTGCCGCCGCCCGTTCCGCCGACTACCGACCGCAAGGGCAAAGGGCGCGCGCAATCTTCAAACGTGTTCTCCGACATGCCGCCGATGCAGCGCCAGCGCAGCTATTCGCAGCCGGACACGTCGGTTCCGCTCGACTACAACCTGAAACCGATCGCTGTCGGGACCGATTTCGGCCCGCTCGCGTACGACAATGAAGGCGAAGGCGGTCGTTTGACTTCTTCGCTGCCCAGTCGTACGTCTCGCCCGACCGTATCAGCGCAGCAGGCCTCTCGTACGACTCCTGCTTCGCCCCGCCGACCTGCCCCGGACCAGGTCCAGATGCCGTCGCGGCAGCAGAGCGGACTCCGATCGAGTCCTGACGCCGAACAACCGCTCGACGTCAAGAAAGAGCGAGAACGCGTCCTGCAGCGTCGCAAGAACCCCGGCGAGGACAAAGATTGCATCCTCATGTGATGCACGACTGGAGCGTACATAGACTAAACCTTCTCCTTCGGTGTCACCATCGGTACCTTCGGCATCTCGGTCGCCTTGTACCGTTTCTTGACGTTCGACGACACCTTTCTCCCTTCAGCTATACAGACACTCATGTTGACTTGGCCGTCCCACCCTGCATATCTCGCCTCGTTCTCGCCACCTTGCATCGCTTCGTGCCTTTTCCTCCGCAGATACCTCATGTTCTATGCATTCAACCCATTCGTCTGTCAGCCTAGATCAGAGACCTCAGGCAAAAAAGGTGATCGCGCAGGCGAGATGTCAAAATTTTCTTGCGACTTGCGCGTGAAAGACGAGTTCCGGCTTCTCGCACTCTTTCCCTCGCCCGTACACACGCAAGCGGTCGTCACTGCTGGCTGGCGAGTACATATCACGCGTCTGGATCCACGTGCACCGCGGTCCAGGTGTACGCTGGGCCGAACCGTCTCGCGCGTAGCTGATGGCGCTGCCTCAACAAACCGACGCGGCCGCCTCGCCCATCGCCAGCGGGTCAGAGACGACGCTGATCCGCTGTTCGCAGTGCAAGACATACAAGCGGCCTACGAGCTATCCTCTCCGCCTCGTGAACCTCGAACCGTACCATGTCTGCCTCACGCACAACTGGTACTGGACGCCGGCGAAACGCGCGCAGAACTGGGCGCCGAGCGAGACCAAGTCGATCGAGCAGGTCGCGAGCGAGGCAGGGCAATTGCTCGAGGGCACGCCGGCTGCCCAGACGAGCTGGATGCTCGACGGAGACGACCGGGACCTCACCGCGTTCTCGTCGCGAATCGCCGCGGCCGGTGCTTGGAAGTCGACCGAAGTGTGAGTCTTTCGGGTTTCGCTAGGCATGCGCGACCAGCGATGCTGACGGACGATCGGCAGGAACACGCGGCAACGGAAAAAGGAGAAGGCGACCGACGCGCAACCTTCTCCCATGTTTGCGTACAATCTCGTCCCGCGCGACCCACTTCGCAGTAACGCGGGCGGTTTCCGCCTCACTTTTTACGTCCATCCTGGTACAGGAAAGGTGACGGCCACGATGAAGCCCGACGGCAAGGCCGCGGTCGCAGCCTCGCCGTGGTCGAGGCCGAAGCGATGGAAGAAGAAGGGCTCGCGGAGCGCGTCAGAGGGCGCTACAGAGGTGCCGCCCCCCGCACCGGCTGCGGACACCGTCAATTACGACGATGACGTGGTCCTCGCCAGCCGGGGCTTTGGTCACGCCGAGACGTCAAGTTTTGCTGCCGCTTTGGAAGCAGCGGCGGCTGCCGTCGGGGTGTCAGAGAACCACCTTCCGCCACAATCGGACCCTTACGCAATAATGGACCATCATACTCTCGCATCCGCTACGGGCTACTCGGACCGCGACGCAATGCCGCCACCACCACTGCCTGCGACACGGCCAGCGAAACGAGCGCGCCGCGTCGAGCCGCAGCTCGTCTCTCCAATGCCAACATACAGCAGCGACACCGCCAACACGAGCACGAACCCTGCGTTCGCCGCCGCTGCTGCTGTACCGGACTGGACCCGCTTCCTCTCGTTCCCGACCCTCGCCTTACCGAACGGCGATATCCCGATCGACCCGTCGCTCATGAACCCTCCGGAGAACGGGTCGGCGTCGATACACAAGAGTCGCAAGCAGCCATCGTCTCCGCGTAAGAGGGCGAGTCACGGGCCGCCACCGCCGACGAACCGTCCTCTCACTCTTGCGGAAATGCTGTCATCGTCCCTCTTTGAACCGCCCGATCTTGGCCTCCCGGCGCGCTCGACTTCTGTCGCCGGGTCCGGAACACAGTATCTTCATCCGTCACGGCAAGAGCCGACTCGAGAGTCCGGTCCGATGCCCAAAGTGGCTGAGCCAGACGCCGCGTCGTCGGCCGCGGCGGCTCTCGCCACACAGGAACTGGTCAGCGCACTGACCTCCCTCCGCGATGGGATCTACGCCCGTACGACCGGTCAGAGCCCTGCGACAGCAGCGCCAATCTCGACCCCGGCGACCACAATTCCGCCTGAGAGTCCAGCAGACGGAGACGAGCGAGAAGAGGAGGGCTACTATGAGGATTCGATTCCCGACACGTCGAGCGAAGAAGATGACGATGAGGAGGACGCTGGCGATGACGCAAGCGACATGTCGTCGTTCTTCGAGTCAAGCGACGAAGAAGGCGGCAGCGAAGCAGGCGACAACTGGCTCGAAGGCTTCGCCGCGCAGCAAATGGGCCTGCAGACGCATCCCGCCCCCGTCAAAGCCTCACCGAACCGCAACTCGTCGGCAAGATACGATCGCGCCTCCCGGCGTGGCATCGCTCATCGAGTCGGAGACCGCCTTCAGCCGCACGAGGTGGATGAGCTGGACGAGCGCGACACCCCTCATGGCCGAACCTCCTCGAGCGCCTTCGCAACGCCGTCGGAGGAGATTGACGAGCTCGACAGTCAGGCCGGAAGCGGAGCTGATGCCTAGTGCCGTGGCAGCGCGCGCGAATGCGTGGGCGACGCGATTACCTTGCATTGAAATTACCTCCCCTTTTTTTGAAGTATAGTTAGCCCGCGTCTTGAGCACTTGAGCGTAACGATTCACTTGTTGAAGGAAGGTCGTGCGACATATGCAGAAGTAGCGGAAACCGCGGAGATCATTCGACGCCGCTTCATCTCGACGGCGGCGATCGCTCTCCGCTTCGTGCAGGTCCGCACTCGACGCCGCAATGGCACCCACAGGCGGACGACCGAAGCGAGATCGGCGAGAGCTCTACATCGCGCTCGCTGCTGTCTTTGTCCTGAATCTCGCTTGTTACCGCGCGCTCAACCCGCTCCGTTCGCTTGCAAATGAGCGGAATGACGCGACGACTCCGACTCGACTCGCTCGCCGGGCGTTCGCGGACGACGGTGGTCACGACCGGCATGATACAGAAGAGTCGGAGGCGCTCATCGACTGGCTCGGGTGGTACATGAGTGCAAACCCGGGACCCGACCGGATCGCCATCTTCTCGCTCATGACACTCTGGCTCGTCTTCCTCTTCGCCTTCGTCGGGATCTGCGCATCCGAGTTCTTCTGCCCCAACTTGAGTCACATCTCGAGCCGACTCGGGCTCAGCGAGAGCGTGGTCAGTTCTGCTCTCTGTTCCCACGACGAGGTGGCGGTGCGGTCGCTGATTCATTCTGCTCTCACGCAGGCTGGCGTTACCTTTCTCGCCTTTTCCAACGGCAGTCCAGATGTGTTCTCCACTTTCTCGGCACTCAGGAGTAATTCGGGAAGTTTGGCGATCGGGGAATTGCTCGGAGCGGCCAGCTTCATCACCTCCGTTGTCGCGTGAGTACCGTTCCATTCGCTTCTGCACGGCTCGGACGCAGCGCGGCTGACCGGCACCTCAACAGGGGTACTATGGCGCTCATCACGCCGTTTCGTGTCGCCCGGAGAACCTTTTTGCGCGACGTCGGCTTCTTCAGCGTTGCCGTCACGCTCACACTGTGCATCCTCTACGACGGGAACATCCACCTTTGGGAAGCCCTGCTCATGGTCGGGCTGTACGTCGTCTACGTAGCGTACGTAGCGGTCGGCAGCTGGTGGGAGGCTCGCTCGGCGCAGAAGAAGCGCGCCCTCAGGGAAGCCCGAGGCGAGACGGAGGAGGACGAGGAAGGCCTGGAAGACATTCTCGATGGCGAAGTCGAGTGGGAGGGAGGCGGTACGTGTCGCTGCACCGTCCGTGATCTCGCACAGGGTAGTCGATCAGCTGATTCGCGAACGTCTTCTCGCAGGCCGCATCGCTCTTCCTCCATCCGGCTTATCGACCCCGAGATCCACCGCTAGCGCCCGAAACGACCCGCACTCGAATCAGCGATCGCCTCTGTTGACTCCGCTACAGTCTCCCGTCCTCCATGCGATGTCACGCTCACAATCGCAATCTAGCGTCTACCGCGGGGCGGCCGCGCGACCGCCGCCTACGCCACTCATACACCAGCACCGCCGCATGCGTTCTCGCTCAGTTCGTCCGTCCCTCCTCGGAGCGATCGAGTTCGCAGACGTGGTCCACTCGCTTGCATCAGACCAATCGAGCGCGGCGAACGTCCTCTCCGTTTTCGGCGGCGCCCACCAGCATCACGCTCATTCGCATGACGTACTCGAGGACATCTCAGTCCACTCGCACGACGGCTTGTCACCGAAGATTGGTCGACGAAGGGCGCACAGCCAGCCCGGAGCCCTCCAGCTTGACGGGAGCGAGGATACCTTGGCAAACGGCGTCTTACGAGATGCCGAGCGCCGCAATGCGGCCCCGAAACGCTCTCCGTTGGGCCCGAGGCGATGGACAGCAGATCACGATAGTACCGACGTCGCTGAACGATCGGGTATCGTTGACCTCTCGAAAGGCGTCGATGATCCCTGGCGGGACGCACGGAGCCCGCTTTCTGGCGCGAACGGCCACGCCCGTTCCCGAAGCGCCGCGACAGTGCCGTCCATCTATCTCACCTCCGAGAATGGCTCCGATACGGTGTTAGACGCACGGCGAAGCTCCTCCTCGGAAACGATCAAGGCGGCCGCTCATCGTTCGACTGTCCCCGAGGCGTCGAAGCGCCAAATCGCCTGGGCACTCGTCCACGCTCTCTTTCCTTCGCTGCAGTCCTTCGCGTCAAAGTCGATTATCGGCAAGACGACTGCACTCCTCTGCGTACCCGCGCTGCTAGCGCTGAACCTCACGCTGCCAGTGGCTGAAGAGCCCCCGTGTGACGAGGACTGCGAGTGGACGGAGGAGAAATCGAGGCGACCCGAAGAGGACGCGCGCGATCGAGGCGACGCAGAGGAAGCCGCAGTCGAGCGGATCGGCCGCACTCTACACTCTACAGCAACCGCGGAATCCCCTGCTCGGCCCCATGGTCACGGTCATGACTATGACGCTTCGCCTACACATCGGCTACAACACCTTCGCGCCGAAGGTGCTGAAGCTGACGCGCCGTCTCCCTCGCTCGCCTGGGGCGAGGTGACGCGAGATCCGCTCGAGCCTCTCAACCTTGGCTCGCCCGCCGTCGCCTTGCAGCAGAATCCGCTCGAGGAGTTCGGGGTCGTGCAGAGCCACGACTATCAAGACGCCTCGCAGCCGTGTAACGACAGCAGTGAGGCCGACGTGGAGGAAGCCGCCCGCGAGATAGTGACGCGTGCTCTCACGGCCGTCCAATGCGCACTCGGTCCAGTCTTTGTCGTCACTGCTCTCTTCGGTATGTGCTCTCTACTGCATTTCTTCGCCCGGCGTCAAATCTCAAGCTGACTCGTACCGCCCCTCAGCCGACAGCCTTGTCTGGTACTACCCTCTGGCCGCCCTCGCTTTCGGGCTCCTCTTCGCCGTGCCAGCGTACCGGTACTTCACAAGCTCACGACACCGTTGGCGCATTCTTCTGTCTTTCCTCGGCTTCGGCGTTGCGATGGTGTGGATCTTGATGATCGTCAACGAGGTGGTGGGCGTTTTACAGGTGCGAGATTGCTTCGCCGCGCAGCTGCGTTGGGCATTCATTTGAGCTGGGTTTTCACTTTGCCCGAGCAGACCCTTGGACATATCTTCGGCATCTCCGACGCCATTCTCGGCCTGACCATTTTCGCGATGGGCAACTCCCTCGGGGACCTTGTCGCGAATGCAACCGTCGCGGTGAGTGCCGAATCACAGCGCGCGCGCTCTGCGAGTCAACTGACACTACTCGATTCGATAGCGTATGGGCTACCCTGCCATGGCAGTGGCGGCGTGTTTCGGCGGCCCGATGCTGAACATCCTCCTCGGCGTCGGGCTGTCCGGCAGTTACCTGATACTCCTTGGACCCGCTCGGGGTCAGCCGATCCATATTGCTATCGGCCACACCCTGCGGGTCTCGGGAGTCGGGCTGCTCGTTATTTTGCTCGCCACCCTGGTCTGCGTGCCGCTCAACGGGTATCGCATGAGCAAACGGGTCGGAGCCGCTCTGATCATAGCCTATCTTGTACGTTCCGGCGGCGCGAGCTCAGCGTCACCGAGGAAATGCTGATCAGGATCTGCCATCGCAGTGCCTTTTGTGTACGAATATCGCCGTCGAGATCTGGCTCTGAGTGTAGAACTATTATACTGTTGCAAGTTGTACGGAGATCGAAAACGAGGCATGATGCGCGAGGAATACAGAACAAGTCTGTGCCGAAGGTGCAAGTGTACAGGCAGACGATCGGCTGCGGCGTGGTTCACATGACGCAACAAGCGGTCTTTGCCGCTCGAGACGTATGGGCCCGCTCGCTGTGAGCCTTCGGGTCGACATAGATCCAGCGAGCTCCGCATTCCTTGCCGTCAATATCGATGAACTGTGTCGTGCGAGCCATTAGCTGCAGTCTCGGCGAATCGAGCGAGAGCGACGAGACTGTACTGGTTTCTCTTCGGGATCTCGGTAGTAGTAGGGACGACTCGGAGAGCCGAAGAGACCGTTGTTCTCCCGCTGATGACAGACCAGAGCGGAATTAGATGGTTTGAGCGTTGAGAGAACGGCCGCTGCGAATGCGTGGGAATCGCTCTCGGACTCACAAGCTGCGCGCGGGTCGGCTGTCGGACATACACGGCTATACCCGGGCCATCATAAGGTACACGCTCGTGACGAGAACCCATCGGTACGCCGATAGAGCCGTGAGGAGGCGAAGATGGCGAGAAAGACCCTTCTTGATCGTGCGACTTGGTCGAAGAAAAGGAAGAAGTCGGCGAGGCACGCATAACAGGGCTTCCTCGTGATGGTGGCGACTGCCTTGGATTGGTATAGGGCTGCAGGTGAAGCGAAGAGGGCGAGAAGGACGGATCGAGAGTGGAGAGAACGGGCATATGTCGTTCATCGCGCGGGCTCATAGGCATCGGGATCGCCACGGCAGTTGCCATGACTTGCAAAAATCTCGTGAGGTGCTATGCGCAAGAGGCCGACAAGCTGAGACGGTCGCTCAAGGGAAGTAGGTAGCGAACCCGTCCGAGACGCGTGACAAGGTTCGAGGCGACGGTGCAAACACCTCGCGAGCGGACGCGGAAGCGGATGAGCGCCCCTTCGCAGCAAACAAAGGCCGATGAGGACCAAGCGAGGCGGGTCACGGCCGGCAGCGGTAGCAGGTTGGGGGATCGAGGGTCTCCGGTTTGCTCAGATCGCTGTCCCGAGACGGCGCAACGGTCGATCAAGCACCTGCCTGAGACAGGCATGTGAGACGAAACAAGCGGACAAAGGCTCCCCGGTAGCGAAGCGAGGAACAAGAGGTGATAAGGTTCGGACAGAGAGAGCCTTTGTTCTTGCGCAACAACCGGCTCGATCTCTATCGTCATTCCGAACTCTCGCTTGCTGTCTGGTCACTCGGAACCGACCACGCTGCCAGGAAAGAGGGAACGTCGACCCGGTCCGTTGGAAGCCGGCGTCTGTCGCAAACATGGCATGAGGGGATCGCATGTATCGTGGCAAAGCTCGCCAACCTTGTAGGAAGCCAAGCTTTCTGATGGGATTTCAAGCATGCGCGGAGTTGCTATACAGTCGCAACGGTCTCGCACGATTCCCGAGCGCGACGCCTCAAAGGCGGCCTCCACCCTTCTTTCCGAAGCCCTGCCGGGATATGAAAGCATCGTCAACTCGCTGCCAAGAGAATAGCGAGGCGCGGCTGAGACGAACCTTGAAAGTCAGCCCAGAGTCCGAGTCGGACTCCGAGTCGTCAATCATGATAGTGGCCGGAGCGGCTTTGCGCGACGAAGCCCGGGCGGAAGCGCTTCGCCCAGCGGCAGCCGTCGTCGAGGTGAGCCCACCCTTACGCACGAGAGGCGCTGGCTGCAGCGGCACATTGTCGTCGTCGAGCTCGTCGATGTCCATTCCGGCACCGTTCAGCGTGTTCGAGCTATCTGCAGCCGAGTCATCGTCCGAATCGGCGACAATCCTCTTGCTCTTCGCCTTCGTCTTGCTGCTGGACGCCGATTTTGGCTTTGAGCTGCCGCCGCGATTCTTCGACTTGTTGGCGGTCTGCTTCGCGCCAAAGCTGAGCTTGGTCTGGCCTTTAGCAGCACCTGCAAAGCTGAAGGTGTCGGCGTCGTCGTCGTCATCGTTGTCGTCGTCTTGGTCGGCGTGCTGCGCCCGGCCCAAAGCGACGCCTTTGCGGTCATTGTAGCCTGGGGTGAAGCGTCTGGTGAGGATGTAAAACGGAACAGGACCAGCAGCAGCAGCCTCCATACCTTCGCCGAGTCCATAATCGACCGTTTCGGGCAAGACCAGCTGGATTTGAACGCGTTCCGGCGGTGCAGGTCGACCCGCAGCTGCGTTCTTAGGCTACGCGATGTCATGGTCAGTAGATGAGCACCGCAATAAGGTATGTATGATCGGCTCACTCGGAAGCGTTTAAAATTGGTCGTACCCGCCCATTTCGGATCGACCGCTCCATGTCCGTTGCCGTTGCGGCGCTCGTGAGCTTCGAGATATAGCGGCTTGATGACGAACATTGCTTGCGTGGCTTGCCGCCAGCGATTCGGATCCATCTCGTCCTCGTTGTCGCTGGCGCCGTGCTCGAGGCGCTCTTGGTCGGCGTGGATGAGGCGGTCTCGCTCGACATCCGAGTCCTCCTCCTCCCATCCGAGGCGCATCCTCTCCGGCTTCGGCATGGGATTTATGACCGGCTTGACGATCTTGAGCGCGTTGAACTCTTCGTTCAGGACTTTATCGAGCTCGGCGCCTTTGCGCTTCGACGTCTTGACCTGCAGCAACCGTTCGTGCTCGGCGACTTCGTGCTCCTTAGCGGCCTTCTGTCGCGCGGCTGCTTCCTTCTTCGTCTGCGCAGAATCGTCCGCCGGCGGTCCCCGCGACTTCTTCCTCCCGCCTCGTTCGGCGCGCTCACTGCCCGAAGAGGATTCGTCGGGAGCGCGAGTCATCGCGCGGGGACGCTTATTGATTGTAGTGACGGGAGCCGTGCCGTCCTTCTTCGAGGTTTTCTTGCGCGCAGGCTGATCGGACGTGGCGCTGTCACTGCCAGATTCGTCTGTGACGGTCGACTTGGCACGTTTCTGTCGGGAAGCATCCGCAGCTTTGTCGTTGCCTGCCGAAGCTATGGCGCGGGGGCGACGTCCTCCTCCCGCCTTGCGCTCCTCCTCTGCTTGCTGTTTCCGCTTCTCGTGGAGCTCGATCTCTTGCTTCGCTCGGCGATCGTCCTCTTCCCGGATCTCGCGCATCCGCTCCTCCTTCGACTTTGCCTGGCGCGCAGCTCGACCTTGACTCGTCCCGCTTCCGCTATCTCCCGTCTCTGCGTCGCGGACCGGTGTCATGTCGTCGTCATCGAGCCAGGCTTGTAGCACAGACTTTTGCTGTCCGGCGCGACGGTTCAGCCGGCCTTGCCGAGGCTTCGCCGCCGAGGCGCCGGCGGATGGCTGAAACGCGTCGTCTTCTTCGACGGCCGGCGACTCGGAGGCTTCGCGCGTGCCCGCCAGATGAGACGAGCTCTTGACGCCGAGATCTTGCGTCAGATAGCGAGGTGCGGACGAACGCGCAGCTGCATCTTCATCCCGGTCCTCGAGGAGATCAAGCACGGCTGTGTGGCCCGTACGAGCCCGTCGAACGAGCTATGAGAGGCATGGTCATCAGAACCATTCCGTTCGTGCCCGACTGATGTCAAGAGGCTCACCTTGGTCGGTCTTTTCGGTGCGCTTTGCACCTGCTCCTGCGTCGGCGCTTGCTGCTGTGCTGCTCTCGAAGGTCCGGCCTCGCTGGAAGGCTGAGCCTGTGTCGCGTCGGCCTTTGAGCGTTGTGTCTCTGTCAGAGCCGTGCGGGAACGACCGGTTGGATACACGCTGTCGGGATGCGTTCCGGGAACGCCACCACTCGGGAAGGGAAGCGTCTGGTCCGGCAAACCGATCGAAGACATGGGAGCTCCCGTCGGGGCAGCCGGTCGCAGCTCAGGAGAACGAGGAGGGCCGTTCACGAGCGGATCCAGGGACACCGAGGCGATGGCTTCTGCGAGTTCGACGGCGCTGCTGCTGATGATGGTTGCACTCGTCCTGACATTGCCCATTCCCGGCAAATTCAGTACTCCAACAAGCCAAATGTAAAAGGTGGCGTAAGACTCACTGCTCCTGAAGGTCGAGGAGGAGATCTTTTTGCTGCGCCGACAGCTCGTCGAGCTCCCGCTGCGCCGCTACTTCGTCGAAAAGGCCGTCGGGCGGGATAATCACCACCTTGGCATCGCTCTTGATCTTGGCATCTGTGCGATAGGTCTCGATTGCGTCGACGAGTTGCGAGGCCGAACTCGGTAGAGGGGCTGTTTGCAGAATACTTGAAGCGAAGAAGTGTCCGCCGCCGAGCGAGAGCAAGCGTCCCTGCCAGTCGTTCTGAGCAAATAGGTGGCGATCAGAGTACGCGTCCGATGGGTCAGGAGCTGTATCAGTACTCACGTTGTCGAGCTTGCCCGAAAAGCTAGCGACGAGGACACCTCGGAAGAGCGTCTTCCGCCCGTCGCTGCGGACCCACTTGTCCCGATTGTCCATCTCGGTGAAAGGGATCGGAAAGTACTTCTCCTCCGTCTCGAGAGGATAGCACGACGCCCAGTCGTTTTCGAGGAGCGCGTGAGACCACCAGCGGGCAGTGTCGGCTCCGGCGTCTGGCTCGAGTGCGAGCACCTCGCGCTCGTACTTTTGCCAGCGCTTGTCGTAAGCTGCAGGATCCTCGTCCCCCTGCCGATCACCCGGGTGCGCGGGAAGTTGTTCGGCGGAGGGGAAGTCCGGCGGCGTGCAGACCAGCTTGAAGTCCTGGTACCACGCTGCGGAAACGACATGCATCGTCCGCATCGCGGCGCTCAAAAGATGCTTGTTCGGCGTCGCCTTACGTACGACATAGTGAGTATGGTCGTCGCGGGGCTCGCCGTAATCGACTTTGATTCCTGCCCAGGAGAGCGCAGCCGATCAGCTTGATTCTTTCGCCGATACCCGGACGCGCTGACGCACCGGCAGACTTGGCGAAGTGAGCGATAGCCGGCTTCTGATCTGCGCGCGCTGCAGCGAAGCAGATGACGATCGGAACCCACTTGAGCCTATTAAGTGCAATCAGCGTGTCAGGTCCAGTTACGGGTTCGCAGCCCGTCTCGCTAACTCACTCGAAGAAGAACTGGTCCTGCTCGAAGCGGTCTCCATCTTTGACAGTCATACGGCACAAGCCGGAGCTGTCTGGCTCAAGCGCGACCGGCTCAGCCGAGTTCTTGCGGATGAGCCTGCATTTCTTGCTGTTGTGCACCACCGCGACGAGAGGGTACGGGTCGAGCTTCCGCGACGTTGTAGCTCCGAAAAGCTGTGTAGTATCGAAACGGTTAGCATCACATTCGGGTCGGCATGGCGCAGCCGAACAGCATACCGGTTCCCATTTGTCGCCTCCGGTCTCAAAGTCGATCAAACCATCCTTGGAGACTTTGAGGCTCGCGATCCGGAAGTCGTACAGCCTCGCTCGAGACGGTGCGCCGAGCTTGTCGCTGCCTGCCTTTGGCGGCGCGCGGACTCCTCCCGCTCGTCCGACGCGGTACTTGCGGACGGGACGCAGCCAGTGAGAGGAGACCTCCGGTAACGTCTCGGTCTCGACTACCGGGATGTGTTTGCGGGTCAGCGAGCCAGTTAACTCAAGCATAGAGCACCTGGGCGTCGAGGCGTACCTCCTGGCGGGCTCTGTAGGGTTCCTTCGACCACCCAGACCATCCTGTCGATTCGCAGCCGAGTCGCGCGACGCAGTTGCGAGCCTTCCGTGGCCTATGTGAGCGCTCGCACAGCGACAGGACTAGAGCACGACTTGGATCACAAAGCTCAAGCTCAGTCGTGTGAGGCGTGTACTAGCCGTACGAACGGTCGACGAGCGGTTCGAGTGGTGGGGCCCGGCAAACTGGAGTGGTGGCCACCTCGCAGCGCAGCAGCTCCTCGGACTGACCGCTTGATTGGCCGGGCGAGACTGATTCGAGCGTCGCTCACTCGGTCTAGCCCGTCGAGAGGGTGGCAGAGACGGGAGAGTCGAAGGTTCCCCCGAAAAGTCAACAACGCCTGGTCAATTTTGACATCTCGTCGTCTCGTGCCTACGTAATCTGAGCCCAAGAGGAGAACAGAGCAGCGTACCATACTGCAGACATGACCCGCCAGAACACGGTCGCGATCCCGCCGCTGCCTTCGCTAGGACCGTTCCTCACTCAACTCGGGTCGCTCGTCTCGTCGCCGTTTTGCCCGCCGTCACTCTTCCTGCACGACCCAAAGCAGTCACCGATCCTGGTCGAGGCCATCCTACAACTCCTCGACGCGTGTCAGGCGAGCGAACACCCGGGAAGAGACGGCGACGAGGCTCCTCGAGTCGGCGACTTGCTGCCGACCGTCGCCCGTCTCGACCTCGCCCAAGTCCACTCGGTCAAGCAGGCGCTCGATCGAATCCTCGCGCAGTTCAGCGGCTCAGAACTCGCGTCGCAGTCAACGGCACAATGGGACGAGAGAACGCTCGGCGTCAGGGCTTGGGACGCGACTCCGCTCGAAGCTCTCTGCGTCGTCAACGATGCGTCGCAGACGAAGAAGCGCGGAGGCGATGCGCGACTGACGCAGCGGCGAAAGAGGATGCGGACGGGGCGGAGCGCGACTAGCACGCACGCTGAGTCTGGAGAGGAGGCTTCCAGTGATGGGGACTCAGCCACCAACGAGCCGGGAGCCACCGGAGACGACGATGCGACGTCGTCGCGGTGGACACTCTCGTGGGACCTGTCGCACAGCGGGGCTGGGGAAGAACCCGCGCGCAGCGTTGCTCCCCTTCGGAATAGCCTCGACGCCTTTCATGAGGCGCTCCGAACCATCTTCGCTTTCGCCGACGCGCATTCTTCTCCCAGGATCGACGAACCCGACGAGATCCAGTCGCCGAGGCGTCGCTTCATTCTGCTAGAGCATGGCGAGCTCCTTGGTGAACTTGCCGGGGCGGGCAAGGCCAGCGGAGCTGCTCGGGAGACCGGCGTCGGCGTCACCTTTGCGAGCACGATTCATCGTCTCGCCGAGCTGGTGCGTTTGCGAGAGTCTGCGCTTACCTGATCAGCCGTACTGAAGGGAGTGTCGCTACGTACAGACCGGGCTTCCGATCACCGTCATCACGGTCTCGCGACTGCCTTGGCGGAAATTGCGCGAGTCGATGGTCGGCCTCCCGAGTCCGGAAACGCTGGTCTTTGAGGGCATCGCAAGTGATGGTAGGCTCTCAATGCTGATTCTTTCGCGAACGTAAGGCGCGAGGCGGCCCGTGGCTGCCTTGCGTCCTTGACGTGAACATTGACCAGGACGACGTTGACGGGACGTCCTACCTTACAGACGTTGTCACTCTCCTGACTGATCGCTTTGCCGCCTCGCAAGCCGCATTCGCCCCCGCGGAGGGAACTCTCACCGAGTCAGAAACTGTCCAGCTGTTTCGTTCGCTCGCCTTCATCGTCCGGACGACCTTCGGCAAGGTCGTCACCGAGCTCGACGACTTTGCGTATTTGACGGCAAAGTTTTGGCCGAGATGGAAGGCAGTATGCGAGCAAAGCAATCGTGAGCTCACACAGCCCGTGATTGGCGACAACCTTGGCGCTGACGCCTCGGCTGTCTGCCTGTACGGCATCTAGCTCCTATCGCGCCGACAGACGTCGCTCGCCTCTCCATCGCACTCAAGTCGGATTTTGCTGCCGAGCTCGACAAGCTGTTCCAGCCTCGTGCTTCCCTAACGACTATGGCGCCATCAAGCAGACCGCCGGGGCCTGGAGCTGCGAGCGGCCAAACCGAACCGCTTACGCCGACGACGAGCCAGCCTGTCGGCTTCACAGGGCGTATCGCTGCGCTACCGAGGCAGCCGAGCTTCCTCGCTCCGGTATCGGAAAGCCCGGCAGCCGGTACAGTGACACCATCTGCAAGCCAACTCGACGGTCCCGACGCGTTCTTCTCCTCGGCCGCGTCGAATGCGACTCCTTCGCCTGTCAAGCGATCGGCGATCGTGTCGGCGGACGCTTTCACTACCGCTACAGGGCCCAGCCCGCGGCTCGCTGCTGCTTCGAGTGGCCGCCCCAGTACGACTCAGCCCTCTTCGCACGTCGCCTTGGCCAAGTCCCTCCCGCTCGCCGCCCGGTACCTTCTCATTGCAGCATACTTTGCGGCGCATAATCCGCCCAAGAGCGACGTGAGAATGTTTGTCCGAGTGGACGAGCTCGAGGACGCGCCGCAAAAGGGCAAGAAGGCGAAACGCGGCGGCGGAAGCGCCAAAAAGATGGGGCGGAGTCCGAGCAAAGTGCGCATACGATTTTCGCTTATCCTCAAGAGCGCTAAGAGAGCGCTAAGAGGCTGATATTCGGGTCACACCCAGACTGCGAGCACGACGTCGCTCTCCGGAGGCAAATCGTTCGCGTTTGAGCGCATGATCGCCATCTTTGACTCGATCGTCGATTCGCGCCTCGAGTATGCGCTCGGTACAGTGCCAATATCGGCGCAAGTTAACACGCTCGTCCAGCTCCGGCTGCTCCAGCGCGTCTCGAGCGAGAACAACGCCGACAAGGTTCTCGACGGCGTCAAGTTGCGGTGCGGACTCGCGAGGGACACGGTCGACGCGCTCGCGGTCAGTGTCGGTTGGCGAGAGTGGAAGGAGCGGCTCGTCGGTGAGCAGGCGTAGAGGCAGCCGAGCTCGACATGTTGCTGTCAGCAAAAGCTTTTTCCCCAGTCGCGATTTTTCCGATTTTTCGCAAATAAAGCCTCAATTCCGTAGAAACACTCCTTGGTGACGCAAAGACTGTGTGATGTGCTAAGACTTTGTAACCCAGCCCAGGACGAGGAGATGAAGTCTGCCCCGGAATTCTCGTGACATCGATGACGACGGACGAGGAAATTTTCCTTCGGGAAGCGCTGCAGCAGTTGCGGCGTTCGCTCTTTTTGCTGTACACTGTACACGCCCTGAGATGGCCGCGAATCCGATTGAACGAGTGACGCAACAGCTCGAGCAGATGCTGCCGTCCGGCGCGCAATCGCCTCACTTGTCTGGCGCCGAGACTCCTCCTCCGTTCGCTTGGGGAGGAGCAGCTGGCTCGCCCGGTGAACCCGTCACGCCGTCGAACGGCAAGCGCAAGACCCGCCTCGCATGCTTGACCAGTGGAGGAGACAGCGCCGGTATGAACGCTGCCGTCCGTGCCGTCGTCAAGATGGCCATCGCTCGGTCAGTTTTTCTTCTCGTTCGTCGCCGAGAGATGAACGCCGCGATATCGTCAAGCACGCCCGGATCGCCGTCAAAAGGCGAAGCACAGGCTATCTGGGGTAGCTAGCTACCCTGCGCAAGCTACGGGGCTGCGAACAAGGAGCTGGCGGGACCACAGCAGCTTCATCAGTCGGGAACCGCCAGAGGACAAGCGTCATGAACGGACTCAGCGATTCGCGCAGAACGATCAGACTGGCAAGACCTCGGGGAGCGTATACTGACCGGAAACCTTTCACTACAGTGGCTGCGAGGCTTACGTCGTCCGAGAAGGTTGGGAGGGTCTTGTTCGAGGTAACGAAGAGTCCGCGACCCAGCAGGGCATCGGCGAGACGCCCATGCACTCGCCGCCCCTCGCCGGAGGCGTGCCGGGCTCGCACACTCCGTCGCACCAGCCGAAGCGCGGAGGCTTCGTTGCGACTTACGGTGAGGGAGAGCTCCTCAAGGAGGGTGAGGGAGAGCAGACCTTGAGGGGACGGTACATCATTCGCGTAAGTTTGCTCAAAGTTTGCGACGGCATCGAACGGACGCTCTAATTAGGCGAACGCTGTGCAGGTCGGCTGGGACGACGTCCGTGGCTTCGCTTCGATCGGAGGCACCTTGATTGGAACGGCTCGTTGCGCCGCTTTCCGCGAGATCGAGGGCCGCCGCACCGCTGCTCTCAACCTCATCCGCCACGGAATCGACGCACTCGTTGTCTGTGGTGGTGACGGTTCCCTCACCGGAGCCGACAAGCTCCGTGCCGAGTGGCCCGAACACATCAGCGCTCTCCTCGAGCGTGGTAAGTTCAAACAATTCCTCACACTTGGTCACTTCGGCAGACGGAGGATTGATGAGCACTTCCGCAGGCGACATCACGCAGGAGCAGTACAACACCTACAAGAACCTCAAGATTGTCGGTCTCGTCGGCAGCATCGACAACGACATGGCTGGCACGGACATGACCATCGGTACGTCTCCACACGCCTGCACCCCGACAGGACTCTCACTGACTCAGTTACCCCAGGCGCTACCACTGCCCTCCACCGCATCTGCGAGGCCGTCGACAGCATCTCGTCCACTGCCTCGTCCCACTCCCGCGCTTTCGTCATCGAGGTCATGGGCCGCCACTGTGGATGGCTCGCTCTCATGGCCGCTATCGCGACAGGCGCCGACTACATGTTCATTCCCGAGCGTCCGCCCACAGCGGCCGACTGGCAATCGTCCATGTGCAGCGTCCTGCAGCGTGTGAGTTCGCGAAGGCCCGGTTGTTGCCCGTTTTAGACACGAACTCAGACCCTGCCGATGGCACAGCACCGTGACGAGGGCAAGCGCAAAACCATCGTCATCATCGCCGAGGGTGCTCACGACTGCAATCTGAACCACATCACGGCCGCCGAGGTCAAGGACGTCCTCACCGAGCGCCTGGGCCTTGACACGCGCGTTACGACTCTCGGACACACGCAGCGCGGCGGTAACCCGGTCGCGTACGACCGTATCCTCGCTACCCTTCAGGGTGCCGAAGCTGTCGAGGCTGTCCTCTCCTCCACGCCGGAGACCCCGTCGCCAGTCATCGGAATCCAGGAGAACAAGATTACGCGCCAGCCGCTCATGGAGGCGGTCGCGAAGACCCAGGAGGTCGCGAAGCGCATCGAAGCGAAGGACTACGAGGGCGCGCTCGCTCTCCGTGACCCCGAGTTCGAAGACTGCTTGCACGCTTTCCGCGCGACGACTCGCCTCAACACCGAATACCGCGTGCCCGAAGGCGAGCGGATGCGTATCGGTATCGTCCAGTACGTTGAGACCGATTGCGATCCGGTTGAATCCGTATACTGACTAGTTGGATCCTCCCAGCACCGGCGCCCCCGCAGGCGGCATGAACGCGGCAACTCGCACTGCAGTCCGCTACTGCCTGTGCCACGGTCACACTCCGGTCGCCATCTACAACGGCTTCGTCGGTCTCCTCGAGGGCAACGTCGCCGAGCTGACTTGGCTCCGTGTTGACCAATGGGGTACCCGCGGCGGCAGCGAGCTTGGCACGAACCGTACACTGCCTGACTCGGACATGGAAGGCATCGCCGCCAAGCTCGCCGAGTACAAGATCGACTCGCTCATGATCGTCGGTGGATTCGAAGCGATGGTCGCCCTGAACCAGCTCAGTGGCGCGCGTGACCGCTACAAGGCGCTCAACATCCCGCTCGTTCACCTCCCCGCGACCATCTCGAACAACGTCCCCGTCACAGAATGGTCGATCGGTTCGGACACGTCGATCAACGTCCTTGTCGACGCTTGCGACTCGATCAAGCAGTCGGCCACCGCGAGTCGCAACCGTGTCTTCGTTGTCGAGACCCAGGGAGCTGGCTGTGGTTACATTGCAATGCTCGGTGCTCTTGCTGTGCGTGATTGACGTTCCCTGCTCCGCGACGGCGGTCTCAGAAGCTGACCGGCATCCGATTCCCGTATGCAGTCGGGCGCAAACATCGTCTACACGCCTGAGAAGGGCATCAACCTCAAGACGCTCGTCGAAGACGTCGAATTCCTCAAGCGCCGCTACCAGCAGGATGTTGCCGGCAAGAGTGAGGGCCGCCTGGTCATCCGGTAAGTTCCTGTGCAATCTGCTATGAGCGTCCGATCTGCGGGAACTGATCCGTTTCTCGAATTCATAGCTCGGAGAAGGCTTCGAAGACTTACACGACCGAGGTCCTGACCAACATCCTCGCCGAGGAGGGCAAGGACCTGTTCGACTCGCGACTTGTCTCGCTCGGACACACGCTGCAGGGCGGCGTCCCGTCGCCGCGCGACCGGACCCGCGCCGTCCGTCTTACCGTCAAGTGCATCGACTGGCTCGAGCAGCAGAACAAGGCCAAGCAGACCGGCGCCGCGACGATTGTCATCCAGGGTGCTTCGATCCGGTTCGCCGACATTGGCGAGATGATGCAGGCGTCCGACCTGAAGCACCGCCGCGGTCGCGAGCAGTGGTGGCAGGGCATGCAGAAGCTCGTCGATATCCTCGCCGGCAAGGTCAACCTGCAAGACGAGCCGTTGAACGCCGGCATCGTCCCGCTCGCCTCGACCAAGGCCTAGAGCGGGCGTGAATCAGAGACTATCGATTCCGATTGGACCTCTCTCTCCTCATTGTACATTACAGACATACCTCCACCATACGGAAATAGATTGCACATAGTCAATTTTGGGAATCGCGCGAGACCTTTTCCCCAGTCTACTGTTGGTCCTTGCGCTTATAGACGAGGAGACGATCGCGACCGGGCGCTCGTCCCTCAGCGAGCTTGGTGGGTTGTTCTGAATAGATCTTGCTGCTCGCGGAGTGACCGTCAGCGAAGTATCCGAGTCGAAGGTTAGACACGAACGTACTCGAAATCCGCGCCGAGCGCGGCATCGTAAGCTCCCTCCGATACGGAGAAGGGCGGGCCACCCTCTCGGTTCCCGTCTACAAATGCGCGATCTTTATTCGTCAGCTGCCCCGGGTCTCCGGGAGAACGACGCGGACGCGGAAAGCGCACCAATCGGAAAAGCGAGGCAAATGAGGAGTCCATTCGGCCTGATGACCTCGCCGTAGCGTTGGCCCCATTGTGGACGCATCGAGGGATTGATCGCACAGAAGAAGGTGTAGTCGAAGGCAAGCGCGAAGCCGCCGGCCGGTGGATCAAACTTGAAAAAGTCACCGACTTGGCTGCGGGACGTGCGACGACCTAGCGGTCAGCCTTGGCTGAAGAGAAGCCGCTATGATGTGACGATGCGACGAACTCACAAAGTGATGTTGCTCGGCGCATCCGGTGTCTTGGCGAGATGCGCTCGCGCGACATCTACCGCCGTTTGCGACAGGTCGATCCCGATCGTCTCGATGCCGTGTTGCGCGATGAAGGCAGCATCGCAGCCCTGACAGACCGGAAAACAATCAGCTGGCGCCGCTGAGGGAATGCCGTAAAGACTCACGCGTCCACAGCCCGCGACGAGGGCCTTCCCATCTTTGAGCGAGTCGAGCGAGACGCCGACGTCCTTCCATCGCTCGTCGAGCAGTTCTCGGAAGGCGGGCTGAACGTCGCCGGCGTCCCACGGAGTGACTTTCTGCTGCCAGGCCTGTTCCCATCCTGTCAAAACCGATCTCATTGGTGAGACCGTGCCCGGCAATAGACCCACAGCGTCCTCCGGACTCACCTCCCGTAGATGATTGACCGCCCGCCGGATCGTTCGCGATCAGTTCGCGGATCCGGATCATGTCGGGCGTCGGTCCTGCGGCCATGCTGGTGTGGCGTAGATAGGAAGCGGGGTACGGAAAGGTGGGGCGGCCGAGGTGGCGGCAAACTGGGGCGAGCTGGAGCGGTCTGCAGCAGTAGCTGATGGGCAGAGTATACCTTCTTGTGAGCGTCGTGGTAGCCAGCTCAGCTACTCTGTATGGCTCTGGACGACGAGCGATCCCAAGCTTAAGTCGAGGACACCTCGAGCGACATGGGAATGGTAATCCGAGTTTCGCTATTCACGTGCGTATTTGGTTTTTGTAATCCTCGGTACGGCGAGAGCAGTTGACTGCTCTCCGCTCCCTCTGCTGCCTCCTGCTGGACACGGCATCGGTTCGGAATCTCCGACTAGACTGCTACAGCTTGTCTATGCCCCGCTTACCCGCGCTACCTGCGCAGGAGGCAGCTTCCTGGATCGTCTTCGCAGGAGCTCACACATTGCTCCTCTGCTGCCGCCGTTCGCTAGATCTGCGATCCATTGCTCTTTGTGATTGAGTTCACCTGCACTTGGTCAAAATTGTGCAAAGGCTCCGCCCTGATCTGGCTGCCGCCAGGTCAACATCGTCATCCGCAGCAGCTTTCCGCCTGATTTCGCCCACCCACCCTCGCGGTCTGTGCGGGCACGCTAGCTAGCTCATCGATCAGGAGAGCACCCCGCACACGCATGTCCAGGAAGTCCTCGAATCGTGCGAAAGTCTTCTCCTCTTGCTCTCCCCGCTCCCTCATCCCGGCGCATCAGATTGCCATGCTCTTCCCGCACCACTTGATCACGCCTGCGCCGCGCCTTTTCAGTCATCAGCGCCGCACGTTCTTCATGCCACCGAGTCCTCCCTTCACGTCGACGAGGTCGAACTTCCAGTATTGCGAAGGCGAATCCGCTTCGTTGGAGCAGGCGGCGCTCCCGTCGGCCTTCGTCGAGGGCCAAGTCGCGCAGCAGGGAGGGCCTCCTCGCCTCGTCCTGACCAACGCCGCCGCCGAGTGGCTCTTACACCGCCGCGAGTCGAAGGCAACAACTGAAGCTTGGGAGTTGAAGGACCCGCACGGTCTCGCCAGAAGCACTTGGATCGGAGACTGGATTCGAGCTGCCGCTCAGGTCGGCACCGAGCGCGGCGCCATGTCAATCGAGGTTGACGAGCTACAGAAAGGAGGTGCGACCATCGTCGGACTGAGCGCGGACTATCTCGCCTCGGGGCAAGCAGAATACGCGCTCCTTTCAATCGATCGAGACCGTCCCGGGTAAAAGAATCGCTAACTGCGAACCATCCAGCGTTTACGTTGACGTGGAGCTCGCAAAGGGAGGAGTGGGACAGGAAGCCGAATGGATCGTCCGTCTGGGCTCGTAGCAATTGACCCCGAGGTCCATGGATGCTGTACTTTGAGCAGTGAGGATGCTCCCGGTATATCTTGAGCTCGGTACACTAGTATGGACACGGAAGAGAAAGATAGTGGGTCGATGCGCTACCGCTACCGTTACATCATTCGAGGGAGTCCGATCTTCGTATCATTGCTAGGCTCAGTCATATATAGGGAATCTAGCGTCTCCTTCTCCTCCTCACCGCGAAAGTCTCGTTCACAGTGAACGGCGTAGCGAACGCTCATCGCGCCTTCTCCCGCTTGAGCGTTCCGAACGGCGTCGGCTGCTTGACTCCGGTCGGGTCGGCAGCGACTGCGACGGGGACGTTCTTTTCGCGAACCGGCTCGTCGGCTTTGCCCTTGGCCTGTGCGATCTCGGCGGGAGACGCGTGCGCGCCCGCCGATCCAGGCGCCGGTTTCCGCTTGATGGTTAGGCAGCTGTAGGCAGCGGGAGGAGAACGCGAGTCAGTGGCGCGAATCTGCTGCCACGCCCAAGGTTAGAACAACATACTTGATGTCGTAAAATGCGCAGATGTCGCCGATGACTTCGTAGACAAAGTGCGAATAGACGACAAACGCGACTGCGAGGCAACCGAGGACCGCCTGCTTGACGCGCTCGTCCGAAGTCTGGAAGACCTGGAAATGGGCGTCGAGAGCTGCGCCGACTGCGACGAGGACGAGCGGATGGTACAGCGCGGAAGGGAACGGCGACTTGGTCAAGTGAGCGAGGATGACGAGCTGGACGTGGTGCGCCGATGCGATACCCCAGAACAGGGCGAGGGGAATGAAGAGCGTCGTTCGAAGGAGCAGCTTCTCGCGCGCATGAACCCACGCCAGCATCGCGAGCGTGTGCGCGACGAACGGCGAGAGGCGGGTCATCGGCTTGATCAGGGATGACAGGTTCCGCGATTCGGCCGGCATCGCGACGTAGATGTTCTTGAGCGCCGCATAAATGTTGAAGAGAAGACCAATCGACGAGAAGCAGAGGAACAAGTCGTTCAAGGGAAGGTCCTTGACGTGGAACGGCAACGCGCCCAAAAAGTCGTTCGTCGTCGGGTGGAGGCCGAGGAGAGAGAGGACACCCGTGTCCCAGAAGCCGGGACCTATATATACGAGAAGAACGGTTACTGGCGGGTGTTGATTGTATGAGCAGCAGCCGACGCACCCTTGAAGCCGGTGACGATGAAAACGCCAACGACGAGGAGGATACCCTCAACCGGGCCGGAGAACGCCGACAAGAAGAGAGTGCCGGTGTGAAACTCCTCCCACGTGCTGACGTAGAAGTTGGCTTGCGTCGCAACGAGACTGGCGATGGTCCACCAGGACAAGCCGAGGTTGAGGGCCGACGCGGCCAGAAGGCAACCGAGGGTCGTGTTGAGCGCATCGCAACCGTGGTCAAACAGCTCGCCGAGCTGCACGTGCATGATTTTCCGGTCAGCTCGCTCGAACCAATTGACCCATGAAAGAGCCACCTCTACGGGACTGTGCTTACAGGTCCGCTCGTTCCGGTTCGCCGCGCCTGTTTTCCGTCGATTGCGTCGAGCGACTGGTAGGCAAAGAGTCCCGCCGCGAACGTGAAGTAGAGCCACCTCGGCGCGCCGTGGTCCGCTAGGTGGGTCGCACTCCGTCCCGTAAGCCAGGTGAAAAAGTGGGCGAGGGCGGAGGGTTCGGACGAGGTCGACGGGAACAGCGGGTCCCACGATCCGCCCTTGGAGACGTGCAGGGGCTTTGCGCCTGTTGAAAGGGTCGGGTTGTAGTAGAGAAGGGTGAGGAGGTTGAAGAAGACGAGCGAGAGACCCTAGGTGTCGCGCAGGCGAGGGTTAGCCTGGGTCCCCTCCCTTCGGTACGCATTTCGGCTGCTCTGCCGAGCTCCGACTTACAAGAAGAGTGATAGCATTCGGAGCCATCGTCTTTGGGAACAAGAGGACGAGTTTGTTCCAGAACGGCGTGAGGATGTATTTCTGCGCGGTCACGGCGAGGGAGCAGACTTGGTCAGCGCGAGGTTCCGCGCCAAAGAGGCCTAGTAGCCCTCGAGAGAGAGAGAGCTCACGGAGGTCAGGGACAAGTCTGTACTGCTGTACTTGTACTTGAGGAGCCGGTCCCGTTTCGACTTTGGAATGTAAATCCCCATCTTGTTTGTCGTTCTACTACCACAGCGTACTGTCGGAGCTGTTGGAACGTATGTGGTGCTGCGTAGCTAGTCTGTGCGAGATTGTGAACGCTTCAGCAGCGCAGCAGGCGAGGGAAACGCAAGCGAGAGAATTTGCGTCGTGAGAGAAACTTCTTCGCGGCGGGCGCGATGACGATGTTGTCCGGGTTCAACATGTGCACAGAGTCGTATGCAAGAGATAGGGAAAGGAGACAGAAGCAATAAACATTACAACAATAATCATACCCATGCGATAAGTACAAGAGAGCGGCTTCGAGGATGGAGAGCGAACTTGGAGGGCGAATCCGCAGCAGCTCGCGGAACCTCAGTAATCCCTCAGCAAGACCGGCTGTTGGAACATCTCGAGCGTCCACAGCCCTTTCGCTGCCATCGCCGGCATCAACCCGTGCGATCCGCCCGGGTCGGCGGATTTGTCCGTCACGCGCGCCGCGACCGGGTTCTGCGCCGTCGCATCCGAGTCGGCCGTGTACGTGCCGTTCTTGATGTGACCGGCCGACGGCGGGTACTTCTTGTCCATCCATTCGAGGATGGCCGGTACGGCGTCGGCGAGCGATTGTGCCCTGCGGAAGAACAATGGCACCAGAGTCAGGTGGGAGAAGTCGCGGGCGGGGGAGAAACTCGGCGGGCTCGACAGCCGACTCACATCTTGCCTTCGACCATCTTGACGGGTAGGTTACCGCCGGGCGTACTCAGACTCGCGCAGGACCACTCGATCTCGCCGCCGTCGACTTCCCGTATCCGTTCGACGGTCGCCTGCGTCCCGCGGACATACTTCTTTTCCTCTTTGATGTCGCGATCGGTCTTGAACGGTAGCGAGAACACCATGAACTCGCGCGGGCCGTCCGAACCGGCTCCGGGCGCCGAGTCGGGGTCGCCCTTTGTATCGGCGTCCTTGTCCTTTTTCGACTTCTTCTTGCTCTTCTTGTCCTCCTTTTGGTCGGCGCCGCCCTTGTTCGGGTCTTCCTCGGGTATGCTTGATGCGACGACGACTCGGCACAGGAAGGACCGGTCGGTTGCGCCAAAAGGCAGTTTGAACAGCTTGCAGTAGCATTCTATGGATGAGCGCAAGATTCGTCAGTCATGACCTGACCCGCAAATAACCTGACGACAGCCCAAGGGAGGCCTCTCACATAAGCAGAAAGTGAGGCGCGACTGACCTTGCTTGTCCTCTTCCTTGCCGACGTCGATCACCTTGACGAGGTTGTCGACGTACTCTTGCTCCTGCTCGACGTGGTTCGCGCCCATCGCCGCCCACCACGTCTCGTAGTCGCCATGCTCGGCAGCCCGGAACCGCGAGACGCGCTTGTGCCAGAGAATTCCTTCGCCACCCGATTCGCCTGTCGGTTCAAGGAGCTGCGGAATCAGTGTCGCGCTCTCCGAGGAAATACTGGCCCGCATTGACGACTGCATGCACTGAACGAGCACTCACCGTTGGGAGATTTGCCCTTCTTGCCTCCGTCGATTTCCGGATCGTACGTCACGCGACCGGTCGGGAGGGCATAGGTCGTGACAAGTCCGCCGTGCCAGTCCTTCTTCTCCTCCCAGAGGTCGCTCTCGAGGAGGGTCCGCGCTTCTTCGACGAGGTTGTGTTCAAACTCGGCGTCGTCGGGATCGGGGACTTTGGAGAGCGGAGTCGGTTGCAACGTCAAGTACTTTAGTGTCAGAGAGTCGCCGCCCATCCTTCCCTCTATAGCTTGGCTGGGTTGAGCGTCGCGCTTCTTCCCCGGGGGCGCAGCAGTGCAGGTGGGAGGTGACGAAAGGCAAGTCCGAGTATGCTCACGCGAGCGCAGGCGACCGACGGGCGGGCCGAGACGAGCGAAGTCGCGACGTCATGGGGGGGACGGACAGTCAAACGAAGCGATCGAAACCCGCCGGGCGAGTTTCTAATTCAGGAATACAAGCGAGAAAGCTATTCTCAAAGGTAATACCAGGAGGACCATTGGCGAGGTGAAATCGGAAGCTCGGATGAGGGAGCGCCGCTGAAGATCAAGACGATGGGATTGCAGCTCTTTTATAGTCCCATACTCGACCGTGCAAGTGACGAGATTGGAAAAGGTCGAAGTTCGCAGGTTCGCAGGGGAACGACGACGAGGGGGAGCTCGCCCTGGCCCAGACGGCGATGCGAATTACACTCGCTCGCTTTCTCTATAGCTCTGCAACATGTCGTCTGCCGCTGACAAGACCCCGAAGGACCTCGCCCGTACGTTCACCTCGGTCCGCCTACCGCCTCGACAGCGCAGGACAAAGAGCTGGAGCTAACCTTCTGACCCTTTCATTCCTCGCTCGTCCAACCCTCTCTCCAACTCCCACTGTACAACTACGGACATGACTATGACGTAAACTTGGCATCTGCCTCGACGCCACGTACTCGCCCGCTCGCCGACCTGTTCGCTTGCCGTCGTCACGAATGCTCGCGTGACCTTCGCATTCTCTCGTCGCCCTTTTCCCCGCCTCACCTTAACACCCTTCGCCTCGCCTGGCTCGTCAATCGTGACACGCAGTCCCGACTGCGACCCTTGACAAGTACAAGGCGGCCGCCGGCGTCGTCGAAAAGGTCGTCAAGGAGATCATCTCCAAGGCGACCGACGGCGCCAACATCCTCCAGCTCTGCCAGGAGGGTGACAAGCTCGTCGAGGAGGGCGTCAAGTCGCTCTACAACAAGGCCAAGGGTACCCCCAAGGGTCAGTGGCCTCGCTTCCGCTCGTGATGATACACTCCCCGAGCCTCAGACTGACGAGGGTCTACCACCACCGCCAGGCATCGCCTTCCCGACCACGCTCTCGGTCAACAACGTCCTCCAGCACTTCTCGCCCGTCGAATCGGACAAGGACGCCGCCGCCCAGACTTTCAAGAAGGACGACGTCGTCAAGGTTGTGGTCGGTGCCCACATCGATGGCTACCCCGTCGTCAGCGGAGAGACGTGAGTTGCCCCCCGTCGTTTGCGTGCCGCCTCGTCGCCTCTGTACAGCCAGCAACGAGGCGTGTTTGCTTGAGACAAAGCCACTCACCCCGTGCGACCTTTCCCGCAGCTTTGTCGTCGGCGCTTCCGAGGTCTCGGGCGTCCGCGCCAACCTGATCCAGGCTGCGTTCCAGGCGAGCGAGATCGCCCTCCGCACCGTCAAGCCGGGTGTCCGCAACTGGGAAGTGACCGAGGCCGTCAAGGGCCTCCTGAAGGAGTACGACGCGAGCGGTGTCAAGGGCGTCGAGGGCGTCCTGTCCCACCAGGTCAGTCTGCCGACAGAGACTGCTCACTTGCGCTCGGGCTCGGCGCTCGGCCACAGCATGCAGTAGGATCCGGAGAGCAGCACTGACAATCCCCTCGTCTGCAGTTCACGCAAAACAACCTCGAGGCGAAGAAGGGCTTGATCGCGTTCCCGACCGCCGCGCAGCGAAGCGACTCGGACAACGCGTACGTGTTTGAGGAGGGCGAGGTTTACGGCTTCAACGTGATCGTCACCGACGGCGACCGGGCAGTGAGTCGTGCCCCCGCCTCGGAAGAGCGAGGTGCCTTGGTTGAAACCGGAACTGACATCTCCTTGGCCCCGCCAGTTCAAGACGGCCGACACTTCGCGGACGACCATCTTCAGCAAGACGCAGTCGACTTACCAGCTCAAGATGAAGACGTCGCGCGCGACCTTTTCCGAGATCTCGCAAAAGGCCGGCTCGTTCCCGTTCACGCTCCGATTGATGGACGACGAGACGCGCGCGCGCATGGGTGTCCGCGAGTGTGTCCAGCACAACCTCGTCCGCGGCTACGACCTGCAGTGCGTGTGCCTCTCCTGATATTGTGCCTTGACGCGATCGCTCACTGGGTGTTGGACTTCCCGCAGCACCACCGACAAGCCGGAATCGCTGTCGGCGCAGGTGTTTGTCACGTTTGTCGTCACCAAGTCGGGCGTCGCGCGCCTGTCGGCTGTCCCGTCGTTCTACTCGGCTGACAAGGTCAAGGGCGACGTCGAGCTGTCGGACGCCGTCAAGGAGACGCTCGCACGGCCCCTGAAGCCCAAGGCGCAGAAGAAGAAGGCGCCCAAGGCTGAGGAGTCCAAGTAGACGTGCTGCGTTTCATGCAGGACCCTCACTTCTGGAGTGTGAGGTGGAGCACGACGGAAGGAACGTGAGAAGACGGCGGAATGAAGGAATCAAAAAGCCGGGGGAAGGACCGTCGGTTGCCTCGACACGCGCAACAGAAATACATTTTCATGCTGCATCTTGAAGATCATTACGCATACGGAACCAAGGGCTGTGTTCGCTGGGGTGTAAGAGAGGGGACGAGTTGACTCGGCAGTCTGCGTGCGGGTTGGAGCGAGAAGCGGCCGAGAGCGAGCAGGCGGCATTGTAAAGCGATTGGTATTGCTCGAATAGAAAAAGTCTGTTGCCATTTCATTTTTTTGCCTCGCACGCCATTCCTGCACCGCCTCGTCGGGCCAATCTGCGAGATTTCTCTGATCAGGCAGAACTTTTTTTCGTTCGACTCGCTTGCTTCCTCTCTACGCGCATCCTATCTGACGAGACTCTGGTAGGTCCAGATCCCGTCAGATCTTGTTGCTCAGGATTAACCCGCGGCCCTCTGCAGTTCAAGGCCTCGCTCTCTGAAGACTCTCTCCCGAATCTCTCCTCGATTCGCTCGTCATCGCCCATCAACACTTCTTTGCTTAGCCAGTCATGAGCGCTTCCAACGCCGGTCAGCGCCGTCAGAGCGTCTCGGTCTCACCGAACGTCGCCATCGTCCCCAACTCGCCGACGCAGCTCGCCGCTTCACTCGCGACGTCTCCGCCTGCGCTCTCCTCCTTCTCGGCTTCGTACGAGCTGAGGAGGACAGCGAATCCGCCGTATGCCGGCAAGGCGCTTGCTCCGTTCCCCGTCAGGCAAGAAGCGGCCAAGCTCCTCCTCCTCGAGAACATCAACGCGACCGCCGTCAAGATGCTCAAGGACGCCGGGTACCACGTCGAGGAGATCAAGAAGGCGCTCGGCGAGGACGAGCTGATTCAGAAGCTCCGCGACGGCGGATTCACGGCCGTCGGCATCCGGTCCAAGACCAAGATCACCGCGCGCGTCATTTCCGAAGTTCCCTCCGTACGTCCTACCGCTGCCTACTTTACGCTCTTCGGACCAGCTTCCGTCGTGGTTTGTCGGGTCTGGAGGCTGATTTCCCGCTCGCGAACGCGCAGCTCCTCGTCATCGGTTGCTTCTGCATCGGCACGAACCAGGTCGACCTCCTCGCGGCCGCTCGCGCCGGTATCTCCGTCTTCAACTCGCCCTTCTCCAACTCGCGCTCCGTCGCCGAGCTCGTCATCTCTGAAGTCATTGCGCTTTCTCGACAGCTGTGCGACCGCGCGCGCGAGATGCGCGAGGGAGTCTGGAACAAGGTCTCGAAGGGTTGCTGGGAGGTCAGGGGCAAGACCCTCGGAGTGAGTTTGTCTGCGACTATTGCGCTTCCTCCACGTACCTGCCGCTGACAGGAAGCTCTCGCGTGCAGATCGTCGGATACGGTCACATCGGTTCCCAGTTGTCTGTCCTGTCCGAGGCGATGGGCATGTCGGTCATTTATTACGACGTCGTCCCGATCATGCCGCTCGGTTCGGCGCACCAGGTCGACACGCTCGACGAGCTCCTCGCGCAGGCCGACTTCCTGACGCTTCACGTCCCCGAGCTGCCCGAGACGAAGAACATGATCGGTGGCGCCGAGATCGCCAAGATGAAGGACGGCGCGTACCTGATCAACAATGCGCGCGGCAAGGTCGTCGACATTCCCGCGCTCATTGACGGTCTCAAGTCGGGCAAGCTCGCCGGTGCCGCCGTCGACGTGTTCCCCGCCGAGCCGGCCGCGAACGGTCCCAACTTTGGCGACTCGCTGAACGACTGGTCCTCCGAGCTCCGCTCGTGCCCCAACTTGATCCTGACGCCTCATATTGGCGGTTCGACCGAGGAGGCGCAGTCGATGATCGGTGCCGAAGTCGGCGGCGCCCTGATCCGGTACCTCAACTACGGTTCGACGATCGGGTCGGTCAACTTCCCTGAAGTCACCCTCCGGCCGATCCTGCACGACGGTACCGTCCGCCTGTGCCACGTCCACTTGAACCAGCCCGGTGTCCTCAAGGTCGTCAACAGCATTCTCGGAGAGCACAACGTCGAGAAGCAGTTCTCCGATTCCAAGGTGCGCTTACTCGGGAGCATGCCACCTTCTCTTTGCGTCATGCTGACTTCGGCGCGTCGCGATCGCAGGGCGACATCGCTTACCTGCTTGCTGACATTGGCGGCGTCGACGAGGCCGAGATCAAGGAGATCTACGAGGCCATCTCGAGCGTGAGTCCTTCTCTAGGCCGGTCACTTCCGCCCCACGAGCTGACAAATACCTTCGACCGCGCGCCGCCCTGCAGTCCCGTGCCAACATCGCGACCCGCATGCTCTTCTAAAGCACTTGTATCCAACACCGTCTAAACGTCAAAAGCGGGTCAACCTCCGACTCCCGTCTAACCTCTGCCAGCTTTTTTGCCCGCGTCAACCCGCGGTTCGTCGGGTTTGCTTCGCGCGCCTGACTCATAACTATCCTCCATACTGTAGACACGAACCTAACATTGAATCATAGAAACTTGCGTACCGACGGGAGCTCATCTGACTCTTGCCTGTCGTCTTGACTCGCCTTATTTTTGCGCATCTTGGCAGAAGCCGGCAACCCGCTTTCAGACTCTGCCGCTTCGATAGCACGTTACGCTTGCAGTAGTCCCTATACCTCCTCTTTGTCTAAGTCTGTTGCCCGACATCCGCTACAGGCTCTTCTTTTTTTTCTTCTCCCCCTCGTCTTGATCCTCGCGACTCTTGCTGCCCCTCCCTCTCGCTCTAGACGTACCTCATACGCGATGCTGTGGCTCTTGGACTACGGTGCAGGCAACGTGGCTTCGCTGGGTGAGCTTGCATGTCTGCTCTCTAGTGTCTGCGCGGCTACAGCGGCTGATCAACCTTTGGTCGACTTCGTCCTTCTCGCTTTCCGCCGCACCCCTCTCGCTCTCTGACGCTCCCTTTTACGAGCGCAGCCAACTCGGTCAGGTCACTCGGCTACGAGTTCAAGTGGATCCAGACGGCAGAGGACATCAAGAATGCCGACGTGAGTGCAGCCAAGAAGCATCCTTCCTTTCCGTCGAGTCTTGTCACTTTACACGCGCTGCATGACGACTACGGCTCGACAGATGCCTGCCTGGGGCTGCGACGCACGTCTTTGAATTCGGTAAGCTGACCCTGTACATGCCCTGCAGCGCATCCTGTTCCCGGGCGTCGGCGCCTTCGGCTCCGCCATGGCCGGCTTGCAGAAGCGCGGCTTTGTCGAACCGCTCAAGGAGTACATCGCCTCTGGCCGACCCTACATGGGCATCTGCATCGGCATGCAGGCCCTCTTTGAATCCTCGGTCGAATCGCCCGACCAGCCCGGACTCGGAGTGATTCCCGCTTCCGTCGGTCGGTTCACGGCGGACGACAAGAAGGTCCCGTGCATCGGTTGGAACGGCGTCACGGAGCGTCGCGAGATCGGCGAGGAAGGTCGCAAGGCGTACGGACTGGCCGACGGCGAGGACTCGTACTACTTTGTCCACTCGTTCCGCGCCGACGCCACCCAGCCGGGCATTCAAGACTGGATCCTCACGATGACTCAGTACGGCGACGAAAAGTACGTCTCGAGCGTGCAAAAGGGCAACGTGTTCGGCACGCAGTTCCACCCGGAGAAGAGTGGACGGGCCGGACTCGCCTTGATCGAGGCTTGGCTCAAGTCGACCGACGCGGCCGCCAAGGACGGCAGCAAGGGACTTCTCGACGTGTCGACCAAGCCTCTGCGCGAGCAGGCCGACGTTGACGCCGACCTCGTCCGCAAGGGCTTCACCAAGCGTATCGTGGCTTGCCTCGACGTCCGCGCGAACGACCAGGGCGATCTCGTTGTTACCAAGGGCGACCAATACGACGTTCGCGAGGCCGAAGAGTCCGAGACGACCGCCGACGAGCGACGTTCAGGAGCCCCTGAAGAGTCGTCAGAGACTTCCCCTTCGGCGCCAGTCGCCGAACCGACTCTGCCATCTTCGACGGTCTCTGCCGACCCGTCCGAACCGCCTCCCGCCAAGCGTCAGCGTCAAGTGCGCAACCTCGGCAAGCCGGTTGACCTCGCTAGGCGGTACTACGACGAAGGCGCCGACGAGGTCGCATTCCTCAACATCACTGCCTTCCGTTCGACGCCTTTGCACGACCAGCCGATGCTCGACGTTCTCCGCGGCGCGTCCGAAACTGTCTTTGTGCCTTTGACGATTGGCGGTGGCATTCGGGATTCCGTCGACCCGGACGGGACCAAGCGATCCGCCCTCGAAGTCGCCGGTACCTACTTCCGTTGCGGCGCCGACAAGGTTTCGATCGGTTCCGACGCCGTCTTTGCCGTCGAGGAGCTGCTCGCTGCCGATGGCAAGCCGTCCGGCAAGACCAGCATCGAGACGATCTCGTACGCCTACGGTGCTCAGGCCGTCGTCGTCTCGTTCGACCCGAAGCGCGTGTACGCCAAGAGTCTCGAGGACATCGCCGAAATCCACCGCTCGTCCGCCGTCGACCTCGCCGGTCCGTTGCGATCTGCACCCGATACGAAGCTCCCCGACGACCTCGGGCCGAACGGCGAACGGTACTGCTGGTACCAGTGCACCGTCAGCGGCGGTCGCGAAGTCCGTGACCTCGACGTCGTCCAACTCGCGCAGGGCGTCGAGAAGCTCGGCGCCGGCGAGATCCTCCTCAACTCGGTCGACAAGGACGGCAGCAAGTCGGGCTTTGATTGCCGCCTCGTCGACCTCGTCCGGAGCAGCGTCAGCATTCCCGTCGTCGCTTCTTCGGGCGCGGGCAAGGTCGAGGACTTTACCGAGGTGTTCAAGACGACCGGCGTCGAGGCTGCGTTGGCAGCCGGCATCTTCCACCGCAAGGAGGTCCCGATCGAGGATGTGAAAAAGCACCTCGTCGACGAGGCAGTCAAGATTCGCAAGGTCTGAACTGATACCCAAAGCATAGCCGACAACGGTAGAGTTTGCCCTTTTGCAACGTCAGAAAGGATAAGAAGCCTTCGTAAATGCGGCCCTCTCGTGGTTGCATCAGGTATTTCCTTAGCGTGCACACGCGTACAGTGTAAGAGTGTTACAAATGTCTCACTAACCGTCGGAGCGGCTAAGCTACCGACGGCGAGAACTGAAAGAGCCGGCGATGCTCGAGACAACGTCGGCAAGCCACTTCCCGAAACTGCCAACGGAATCACGTCAGCAGTCCGCTTTTCGGGTCTTCGTGTACTCCTGAGCACGCTTACATGATGGCTCCGGCTGCGCGGCGAGCGAAGACTTCGTAGTAGCCTTCGGGACCACTCGAAGCGGCGGCAAGCGGCACTTCGAGGATCCCCCTTTGAGTGGCGAAGCGCGAAAAGTAGTCAGTTGCCCTCCCTTCGAAGACAGGCACATTGATACGTGCGGAACCTACTTCATGTCGACGACAAAAGCACTGCCAGTCGTGTCCGGCTTGGCCGACGCTGCGAGCATCGCCGCGACAACATCGTCGATCGTCGGCAAGGGGATTCCGGCGAGAAGGAGCGACGTGACGGTATTGAAGATGTTGGTCTGTACGAAGAACGGATTGACGATGCTGTGTGAAGGTTCGCGTGTCGGCGCGGAACTGCTCGACACGTTACAATCGCAAGAACTAACTTGACCGAGATGCCAAATGCCATGCCGTCAAAGACCAGCGAGCGGACCAAGCCAAGCACGCTGCGAGCGGACTATGGTATCAGTCTTGAGGGACTCGCACGCGGGAGAAGCGCTCCGACCACGTACGCGTGCTTCGAAGCACAGTAAATTGGGCCGCCGGCCAGTCCAAAGAAGGACGCCATCGACCCAAGCACAACGAGCGCTTTGCCCTTCTTGACCGGATTCTTGTCAAGGTAGAAGAAGGCGAGCTTCGCAGCTGCACAGTGTTCAGCCCGGGTGTCAGTGCGCCGATATGTTTGGATGGATGAAAGCTCGCCCTCGACTTACTGTACGCGACGCCAGTCAGATTCGGTCCAAGAGTGACGAGACCAGGTTTCTGCATCAGGACCATTCAGTTATGTCAGTCATTCATAGCGTCGATGTGGTCGGGCGGTCCGAGGTATCGTGTAGGCTTACGCAGGGTTCGCCGTTCTCGTTTGGCTTCATGTTGAGGAATCGATCAGAGGCCAGCTCGCCGATACCCGCGTTGGCGACGACGACGTCGATGACACCGTACGTTTCGATCGCAAGGCGCTGTCATTTCCGCATTGACCTTCAGTATCTCGAGCGGAGCGGGCGCAAGTGCGCAAGCTGGAAGAAAAAGCGGCGAGCCTTACAAACATGCGCAGCTGGGCGTCCCAGTCGGTCACATCGCACGCAACGGCCGTCGCCTTCCTGCGGTGGGTCCGCTACAGGGTCAGTCGGCTGTATATGCTCGAGGCTTTCCGAAGAGCCCCCTATCGAGCGTCGGAAGTCCGCCTGACCCTCCGGCGGCAACGATCTCGTCTGCCACTTCTTGCGCGAGCTCTTTCCTGACGTCGCTCAACACGAGCTTGGCACTGCGGTGCAGAAGGGACTGGATCCTGTCAGCTGGGGCCACGCAGGAACTTGATTCCCCACATGAACCGCAAACGGGCCGGGGCGTGCGTACAGACGTACCCAAACTGTCCCGCTTTGCGCGAGTACGCCCTACCGAATCCACTCCCTGCTCCGGTCACGATGACGACCTTGTCGCGGAGGTCTGCGCCGTACGTGACGGCGTCGTCGACTTCGAGTGCCGTCGCGCCGGGAGGTGGGGCCGTCCGGAGTTGAGCGACTTCTCGCTGGATCAGCGCAGCGTACGCCGAGTCGTCCGTGCGAAAATCAGCAGCGTCGGGAGCAGACATCCTCGACGGGGTCAGAGGATCAAGCGGGAAGCGGAGAGGAAAGAATCAAGAGACTCGAGCTCTGCGCGACTCGCGTGCTGCGGACTTATCGAGCCATTCTCGGCGCATCGCGAGCCTCCATGTCTAATCTTCAGACATGTAAGCTCAACGCTCACATTGAATCAATGTCCCAAATACGCATTGGGCATGATTACAACGAATGGAAGGAAGAAACCGGCGCATGTGGCTATTCCTCCATCAGGTCGGCAGCCCTCGCGCGTGTCCGGCCCGCGCCACCTGCCGCCGAAGCCGAAGTCGCTGCCGCCGCAGAAGCGCCGGCCGCGCTCCCCGTCTCGACTTCGGCCGTCAACGGGTCTCCACCTCCCGCATCGAGCTGCATCGCTTTCGACTCGCCCGCGTCACCAATCACGACGCTCGCCGGTGCCCCTTCGACAGCTGCCGACGCGACGTTCCCGACCGCTTCAACTTCGGCGGGTCCGGTCGCGGAGGACCCGCCGGCTGTGGCGGGAGCGGCGGCGAGTTGCGGCTCGTCCTCGACGCGGTACTGCACCAACCGGGCTCGCTTCTCCTCCTGCGGTAAGGGGCCCGAGATTCCAGCTTGTCAGTTCGTCACGCGTCCCGTCATCCACGAGATGCTTTCGGACAGAGCAGCAACGCACCGGCGAAGTCTCCTCGTCTCCGTACACCAACACCGTCCCGGGCTTGAGCTCCCTGCGACTGCTCGTGACTTTTTCGCGTGCGGCAGGTGCTGCCGAAGGCTGACCGGGCGGTCCCCTCGGCGCACCTCCCATCATGGACGGCATCGGCATCGGCGGCATCGGGAAACCAGGAGGAGGAGCGGGGAAACCGGGCGGGAGGGGGAAGCCCATCGGCGGAGGCGGAATGCTGCCCGAATCGAAAAGCCGGCGAATCAGCCCGCATTCGGGGGGAAACAACTTTGCTGCTGAAGCCTGAGAAAGGATTGAAGGAACGCACCCGGGCGGTAGAGGCATGCCGGGCGGAGGGGGGATGCCAGGCGGGAGTTGCAGACTGCGCAGGTTGAGCGGGACAATTGTCAGTCGAAGATCCCAAGTACACCAATGCGCGCCGCCAAGCGATAATGGAGAGAGCGCAAGCTAGGCCGTGTCCGACTCACCCTGGAGGGAGCGGCATCGGGAAACCCGGTGGCGGGAACGGCATGCCTGCGGGCGGCGGAGCAATGCCCGGAGGCGGCATGAAGCCAGGCGGCGGCGGCGGGATAGCGTTGGCAACTCCAGGGAAGGGAGACGCGCCGCTCGGAGGCGGGATGACGGTGACGGGAGCCGAAGGCGGAGGGGGAGGGGGAGCGACGACGGCCGGTTTCGCGTCGACGAGGCCCATCAGGGCCTTGTGCGCCGCGAGTTGGGCTTTCGCTTCGGCGGGCGTCAGCGGGATCTGAGCCCACCGCGGTTTCTTGGGTTTCAGGTCGTCCGGGTTCGGGAGGCCGAGTTCTTCTGCGGTCCGGCGTTTCCACGCGGCGAGGTCGGCGGCGGGGATACCTTCCATGCCGTAGATCTCAATGTCGAACGATTCGCGACCGGGCAGGGCGTTCTCAATTCTGGCGGGAGTTTCGGTGGGCAGGAGAGGAGCAGCGTGAGGAAGAGGAGGACGAAGGGGCCGGCCAACAGGTCAGCCTCCCGCTGGAACCGCTTCGTGCGAGGTCGGCGCGCGACTCACTTGTCGGTGCCCATCTTGTGAACTTGGTCCAAGTGGACTGCGAGACCGCCCGCCGTGTTGAGTCGTCGCGGGCATTGCGGGCAGCGGAAGTGCTTTGCCTTTTGGTGGCTCAACAGGACGCGCTGGTCCTCAAAGTTGCGGTCGCAGTACTGCCAGAGGTCTCGTCGTCAGCGGTGAGGTGGCACAGGAGTGAGTTCGGGGACAGAAAGAGGTGTGACGGACCCAACACCAAGCGAGGTCGGCGACCCTGCGAGCGAAGCGAAGCAGAGAGAGTGCGTCAGCGGATGTTTGTAGGGTCCGAGTGTGCCCGCGCTTTTCACTTTTTCGACTTTGACTTTTTCTTGTTCTTGGCCATTGGAGGCAGTCAGGCGGAGCAGAGAACAGGACGAGTCCGCAGAGAGAGCGAGAGAGAGAGTGTGTCTGGGTGGGGCAACCCTCCGAGCGAGCGAGAGAGAGGCAAGAGTCGAGAACGCGAGTCTCGTCCGGAAAGAGGTCTGCGCGCATAGATGGTGGTCAATTACACTGAGTTGGACTCTCGCTGTCGTTCGTAAGCGGGCACAGCGAGCGGAGTTTGGGGTGATTAGTGCGTGAGAGGGTGGTAAGAGACGCAAAGGGCGTCGACTACCGCGCCGCGTCCGAGTCCTGTGAGGAGACTTGTCCTGTGACTCACGAGTGCCTGATTGCTACCCAGGACTGACTGTCAGCGGAATCGGCGGGGCGACAGTGTCGGCCGCCGAGTCGCGTAACGCCTCGATGGTTCCGTATTCGCCCCAAAGTCGCGCGCCGAATTGCGAGAGTAGTTGCTCTCTCGCTCTCATGTCCTCTCTCTCCTCTGCCTCGCCTCGCTGGGCAACCCTTCTCACAACGATGCTCGTTCTCACTTGAAAGATTCACTGCTTCAACACGTAAGTGCCCTCTGACCAGCCCTCGCCCTCGTCGTCGTCGTTTGGCAAAGACGATATGTCTTGTCCCCGAGCGGATCGCACCTTTTTAGGCATGACTCGCTCTGCCGCCTTTACGCACCGCACTGTGGGATTCACAATCTACAATACACACACACACATACACTGAAAATCCTGAGCCATTCCACTCCAATACCGGAGGACGTCGACGAAGAAACAACACCCGTGAACCCTTGCGACAGAAAAAGCAGCAGCGGCTGACCTCACCTGGCCTCGCGTTTCGCAGGCTACACAAACCGCTACCTGACTCTGACGATGCTCATTACGACCTGCTCTCGACTGTCCAGCCGAGCGGGGGAGGCTTGGCGTGGCTAGCCAGTCGCGCAGTCTCCGAGCTCGCCGAGGCTCGCTGGCAGACCTACAGACCGGCTCGATCTCCTCGCTGCCATAACGCCAACCCGAGCTACTTTCAGTATCGACACCTAGTCGCGGCTCGGTCCAGACCGTCTCGTCATCACGTGAGTACCCCTTCTATCGTCACCCGTCCCTCCGAGCACCGTACCTGTACCCTACGGCATACGCTCCCTGCCCGCCACTCGGCCAGCCATGATGCTCATAACGATTAGTCTTACCGAACTCTCATGACGGAGACTCTTTTACAAGCCGCCTTACGAGGCGCCTGAGCTGCTACCTGTCCCCTCCTCTCGATCAGCCACCCGTTCGCGCGAGCCTGCCCTAGACGTCGGGAGGAACCGTACGCTGACAACGGTGGCTGATTGCGTTTACAGTTTGATGGCGGCCCCTCTTTGACCCGTTGCGCCGCTCCATGCGTAGTTTGCGCCGAATCTGCTTCGGATATGTGCAAATCGCTTCTACTGCCTCTCTCGGAACTGGGTTCCGTCTCTCGGGTTCTCGCGATAGCGTATCCTGCAGAAAGCTGTTCCCTTGCATGCAAGACTCATGCGGAGTCTTGGGCAGACAGATTATAGCGAGAGAATTCGAATTAGTCCTAGTAGTAATCCTAGCGGTATAATCCAGCCTTGTTTCGACTGGATTCCCGAAATCGACCGCACCGCCCGCCGCGCCCGCCGCCCTAGCCGGCCGCCCCCCTCGTCGCGAGTTGTACCCACAGCGACTTCTCTTTACCACCAGGCGAGATGTTGTCAACGGTCAGCAGTACCGCCCGCCGTCAAGGCTCGCAGCGCCTCTCGGCCGCTGTCCGGTTCGCCTCGTCGTCGACGACGGAGCAGGCCGCGCAAAAGGCCCAGCAGGCTGCCAACCAGGCCGGCGCCAAGGCTCAGCAGGCCCTCGCGGGAGTTCAAAAGACGGTCGGCAACTTGCTCGGAGGTGAGCCTGGGTCCCGACCCTCCTTCCTCTTGTGCCTGGGTGCGAGTTGGCGAGGCAGCGATTCCACTCCGACTTGCTTTGGGCATGCGATCGGGAAACGAGTCGCCTGAAACCGCTTCTCCTCTTCCTCTCGCGCACTACTGAGCGGGATAACCAAAGCTCAGATTGCTGATTCCAGCCGCATCCGCGAACAGCCTACAAGGAGCCGATCTTTTACAACGTGAGTCTCGGGACTCGCTTTCAACCTTCGGGATTGGCATCACCGAAACACAACTTCTGACTCTACGCCCTATAATCTCATGCGACACTGCTTCTTCACCATCCCCAAAACAGGCCGCCGTCGCTCGTGAGGTCGCCAAGCAGGTTTACGTCGGCGAGAAGCTCGCCCCGCCCTCGTTCGCCCAGGCTTCCTACACCTGTACGTTGCCGCTTTTCGAGCCTGCGTCCTACCTCTGTCCGCACAAACTGACTGTCTTTGCACTCTATCCGCCCGACCCGACCTCCCCGTCCGGGCCTCAATCGTAACGCCGCGCCCGCCATGCCGTGCCGAAATCGCCCTTGCGCAACCGCAGTCCGTCAGTTTGCGCAGCAGGCACCGCACCCTTCGTTCTGGCGCAAGCTGTACGAGTCGGGCGAATACAAGCGCTGGTTGATCTACGCCGTCGAGGCGTACGGCATCTTCAAGATTGGAGAGATGGTCGGAAGGAGACACGTCGTCGGCTACAAGCTCGACGAGTCCCGGAACGAGGCCCTTACGTAAATACCACCTACACACACACACACACACACACGAGTGTGCTCTCCCTTTTCTTTTCGCAACGCCGGCATGTCTACTTTTCTTTCTTACCCAAGAAGCGGACTGCATCCCATTTCTCGTCACCAAAACGCACGAGTCGGATCGAACCTTATCCGAACCTTTGCCTCCCCGTTTCCTTGCTCTTGCCCTCCTCGTCTCGTCGTAGTAGATGCGCGCATATGGCCTCTCACGCTCCAGGACCGCTCCTCATTTTTTCCCCTCCCCGTGTCGTGCACCTTTGTTTGTTTCTCCTCCTCTCTACGCGCTGCGCTACAGGCGTTCGAGAGTCGGTGAAAGCCAGTGTCTGCGATTGCAAAATGCGGAGGGGCGTTGTACCCGACGTGTCTTCTATGTGCGGTCATGAACCCGATAGACTAAGCGGCGAGTGCCTTGAGCTCCTCAATCGAGCTGACCGCGCCGCTCTTGGAGAAGTTGAGCCCCTTGACGGCTTCAAGTCCTTCGCCGGCGTACGACACGAGCGGACTCAGCTCGACCTCGACGCCCTCGTCGACCGTGGCGCCCGCGCGCTCGAGCCAGCGACGCTGCTCTTGCAAGAGGTCGCGACGGGACGTTTCGGGGTCATCCGAGCCGGTCCCCGGCGCATTCTTGAGCGGCGAGAATTCAGACTTGCGCTCGGCTTCGAGGAGCGCGAACCGCTTGGTGAACGGGAACACGTCAAACACAAACTGCTCGAGCTTCATGCCGTTCGGCTTGGTCGGCTTGACCTTTTCGCCCGTCGCGACGTCGACGTGCGGGATCTTTTTCCGCGCGATGTGGTACGGCATCTGGCGCTCGTCAAAGTGGGCCACCTCTTCGAGGAAAGCGCGCGAGTAAAAGTGGTTCGCGATGTTGGCGGCGCGGAACGCGAGGTCGTCGCCGTTGTGGGCATCGCGGCGCTCGGCCATCTCGGACGAGATCTCCGAGTACTCGACGACGGCGAACTTGCCGCTCTTGAGCGCGACGACGCCGACCGACTCGGTCGGGACCGTCTTCTTGACGACTTTGGCGCCGCAGTCGGCGTCGCGCGCGATACAGTATCCGAGGAAGACGGGGTCGGCGACGCGCACGAGGCAGTTGTCGACACCGTAAGCGTGGATGTACTCGATTCCGCGCCGACTCAGGTCGGAGAGGACGGTCGGCGCGGAGGGCGAAGCGGGATCCGGATTCCGGAGCGCCGCGTAGACTCCGCCATTGCCATCGGGAGCGACTGCGACTGCTGACGGCGTGTCGAGGAAGATCTTACCATCATCCGTGAGACAGGGCAGAACGCCTGTGAAAGTGAGCAAGCTTCGGTAAGGATCAGGGTCTCTGAATCGTGCCTCCAGGAGAAAGCCGCTCACCCTGCTCGAAAAAGACGACATTCTCCTTGTCGAGCCCGAAGAAAGCGTTCTCGGCAAAGAACTCCTCGGTCGGTTTCCGTGTCGGACCGCTGGTCATGACGTACCAGGTCACAGGCTTGTCGGCGCTTGCCATAGTTTGGAGGCGCCTGATCCGTTCGGCTTGGAGCTGGAACAGGCTCTTCCGACTCGGCAAGTTGATATCGTAGCAACCCTTGGGTGCGGAGGACCCAAGACGAGTGCCTTGGCCTCCTGCCATGAGGAGGACGGCGACTTTGCCCTCCCGGATCGCCTGGAGGCCGACTTCGTTCCATGACTTTGCCTCGGCGTCGTTCCCGATCACGCTGCCGGACTGATCGGCCGGCGGCGGCGTGATATCTTCGTGCGTCGACGTCGACGCCTCCTTCTCTGCCTCCAACGAAGACCGGTGGACCGAGTTTACGCGCTTCGGGTCAATTGAAGACAGCTGGCGGAACAAGTCGGCCTGCTCGTCCGCTGAGAGCTTGTCCCAGAACGCAAAGACGTGGCCTTGGCCGGCCGCGTCATAGCTCTCTCGGAGCTGCTGGACTTGTTCGCTCGAGGGCGCAGTCATTGTGGCGGAGGGAAGAGAGAGAGTTCGGCACGTGTTGATTCAACGGCTGCAGACGGTGGGTCAGGGAGAGTCAGTTATAGCGCTCTCCTACCCGAACGCCTCTGAGAAGAGCTCACTATTTCTCTGTTGGATGCAGAAGAGCCAGAGTCCGAATCGCGAGACGAGGTGTGAGCGCACGAACTCCGAACGAACTGCACGCGACGCGACATGATGACGGAAATTTCGAAGAGGAGGCAATCCTAACAAGCACCCGGGAGAGACCGCGACAGCAGCAATCCGCGCATCACGATAGCGCTGAAGAGGTGACACTTTGGAAGAATTTGGCAGAGCGAACGCTTGCGGAGATCCAATAGCTCTATTTCCCGCCCCCAGCGTGGCCTCTCCCCTCGGACTTGGTTCGCGAAGCAGGTAATGACAACAACAAGCTATGTACGTGACGAGAAGCGGTCGAGTTGCTCGGATGCCGTGGAATCAGAGCTTCTTCCACCGAGTGTCGCGCCTCGTCGTGAGCGAGATTTCGCGGTCTGACGTGCGCCAGCTCCCCTTCGGTACGAGGTTCGAGACCTGACCCCATGAGATGGGTCAGCGCAAGCGGAAGACTTGGCCGTCTCGGAAGAGCTCACCAGATAACGTTGACCTTGACGGAAGAAATCGCCTTCGAACGATTGTGCATCCCAGACGGTGAGCTGCGCCGACCTCGAGGTACCCTTCTTGCCTTCACGAGCATCAACAACACGCAACACTCGGAACCCGCGAACGTCTCGAGGAGGATAGCGATCCTGCACGGAACGGTGTCGTCAATCGTACGCTTCTGGAAACGGGTGCGAGACTTCGCTCCTTACGGCAAGCTCTTTCTGCAGCTGCTCGACTGCGCGGAAGCGAGAAGCCTGTGCACTCTCTTGCGCCAGAAGTAGGACGGATCGAACTTGTTCCGCATCCAGCTGGCGGATGATGGCGCGCTTATTCGTTGCCGATTCAAGGCGGTCGAGGATTTCGTCCGGCTCTTCAGCTGCTGCGATGTCCGTGAACATCGTGAGCCTTCTCATCCTCCAGAAGGGCGTGGTCTCCGACCTATTACGTACGCGAACCGGCGCGGATCGCTTTGCTCGGGAGGTCGAATCCTTCGACAGCTTCTTGTAGAAGCTCGACGAGGACGTCTTCCTCTGAGACTTCCTTCTGCGACTCTTCAGCGAGCTTATCTTCGATGCGTTGACGGCCAGTCTGACGGTAGATCCTGTCGTCAGTCCACGTTGCTCAAGCAAGAGCGACCCGTCCGTGTCATACCTTCCATTCCTCGGCGCGCGTCAGCTCTTCTTCTTCGCCCCACGTTTCGGTACCGCGCCCTTTGCGCAAGTCGATGTAGCCGCACGGGAAAACTCGCTCGACGATGATGTCGATGAGCGGTACGAACCCACCGTTTGCGGACAGACTGCTGAGACCGGCAATGAAGGGTTCCTGGCAGAAGCCGAGTTTGGCGTACCATGGCGCAAGAGAAGTCGAGTTACCAGAGATGACGAGCTGCGATATCACGAGGTAAGTGTCGCGCTTGCACGCAAGGCCAAGTAAGTTTCGATGACGGACCTGCGACCGGCTGAGCGCGTGCATGACATCGGATCCCTCGTGTCCGTTCGCGTCGAGCTGCACAGCCCGTCATCAGCTACAGCTATATCAGTACGTTGCGAGAGGCGGGACGCTCACCTTGGCGCCCGATAGCGCCAACTTGGTGCCGACCACGAGTTTCCCGCGCTCGCACGCGCTTCGAAGCGTGGCGTCGACGTTCGCACGGATGCGGTACCAGCCATCGGTAAGCTCGAGACCGGCGATGACGAGTCGAGGATCCCCGCCGACCGGCGTTTCGGCAGCGTCGGCAGGTTCTTCCCATCGGATCTGCGAAACGCAGAGCACCATCGGCAGCGCAGCAGGCGAGTCGCGTTCTTGTATACGCTTGATGGCGGACCTCTCGGCGCGGTTGATTTCGCGCTCGTAGCTGGGAGAGTGAGGAGCTCGATATCAGCGGCTGTACCAATCCGAGAAGGCGGTAAAGGCAATTCACCGGTATCGCAGCTGGTCCATCACTCGCTCGAACGACCAGTATTCGTGTAGCAGGTCGGGGCGCGAGCGCACGTAGCTCGCCAATTTCCAGAGGACGAGCGCCCAATGATTTTTGACCCACTCGAAGCTGACCAGGTCGCGCTCTTCTGGCATCCGTTCCTCCACGAGCGAACGCAGCTGAGCGAGGGCAGCATCCACCCCTCGCCCTCCGGGAAACAGGAAGGTCGCGCCGCGCTTAGAGTTCATGTCCAAGATCTCGTTCGGCCTGCGAGAAACGTCCATCAGGGCGGATCCGTAACGTCTCGAACAAGTGCATGAGCCTTACAAGCCGATCTCTTCCAGATGCTCGTAGTAGTGTGTCTGCGGACACATGCCGAAAGTGAGACCATGTCGGTTGGCGACAGAAGCTGCGGGCGAGCATGGAGGTGAGCATGCGGCGCTATGCGGGATCGCGAGGAAACGACGCCCACCTTCGAGGTCGAAGATCTTCGCCTTCTCCCGTCTCGCCATATCTGTCACCCGGTAAGACTGGTCGCTCCTTCTCCTGCTGACAGAGACTGGTCCATCCGCGGCCGACTTCGATGCGCGAAGCGCAGTCACCGGATTATTGGACTTCAGGCCCATCGGAGTAAGGCCGTCGGGACGCTTCCCGCCTTTGAAGGGCGTCACGAACGCTTTGGGGCCTCTCCGTCCAGTCGAGGCGGGCGTACTGAGGCGAGTGTTCGAGAGATGAAAGGGCTTCGATTGCGGCGTAAGTCCGAAGCTGAGGCGGCGATTCTGCGGGTGCAGCGGATTGGCCGATGCTGCTCCCGGAACCTTGAACGGCGTGCTGGATGACAACATCGTAGCTCGAGCCGGTGTCGTCACGTTTGAACCAGCATTTCCACCGGCGGCACGCAGAGGCGGTCGAAAACCTGACCCCCGAGTCGTCCCCAGACGGGGTACGACCGGGCGTGCAGCTCCCGACTGTGCAGCAGGCGAAGCATCTTGATCCGTGGACGGCTGCTGCGGAAGTATAGCGGGCGAAGCGCCGACTGGTCGTGACGCCGAACCCGTCTGGTCCGACGATCCGGCTTCGGCGGCTACAGCCGAGGCGAGCTGTCGTGTTCCTGGGTCGACGATGTTGATAGGTACTTGTTGACGTAGCGGCGAGCCCGCAGCAAGGCGAACAGGGCGTCTCTGGGGGCTGATAGGCGGATCGCCGCTCGAGACCTTCGCTCGTGTCGGGGAGTGGGGCAATTGAGCTGCTTTATGAGTCATTGCGATCGGTTTCAAGTCGAAGACGCGTGGGATGGCGGTTACCGTCGAGACCTCTGCGATTGCAAAGACATCCTTCGAGGGCGAGCCTCGACTGTCCGCTCGTGGTCGGGCCGGTCGAAGGATCGCAGAACTGCCCTTTGTAGGTGAAGGGCTCTTCGCCTCGAGTTTGTCGCGCGCACGTTTCATGGCGGCCTCGCTCGGGAGCTTGAGATCGCGCCCTGCGGCGTTCTGGAATCCACCGAGTGACGAGACGCTGGCAAGGGAGAAATGCGTGGCGGAAGAGGGCCGAAGAGGCGACGAGGCCGGCGCTGGAGCGACGTCGATGGCGGGAGTCGACATACGAGCCAGATCTTGCGCTGACGTGGGCCTGGCAGGTGTCGGATATGCGATACTGCTGCTCGGTGCGGCGTCGTTGGCCTTTTGGGCCGTCGACGTCCCGGCCCCATCGCGCAACACAACGTCCACATCATCGGTTGCATCGAGCAGCGCTCTCGCGCGCTGCATCGACTTTTCCGAGACGGCGAACGGCTTTCGTGTCGCAAAGACAAACCCTCCAGCAGGATCGAAATTTGCGAAGCCAAATTCCTTCAGTCGAGGTTCGCTCGCGTTGTGCGGTTCCGCTTGCTCGGGCGGAACCGTAAGAGATCGACCTTCAGTCGTGCTGAGCAGATTCGGAGCGAGGGCGAGAGCGGAGCTGGGGAAGGTGGCGGGTTGGTCGAACCCGACATCGGCATCGTCGAAGCCGAGCCAGATATCGTCGCCGTCGAACTCGAGTTCTTCTTCCCCGTCGCGCGCATCTCCCATCCCGACCTCTGCCACTTCCTCTTGCACGTCGGTCTTGTCGTTCTCGCTCGGCAGCCAGCCGACGCCTGAATCGTCGCGCTCTCCCGGCCTGTCGCCCACCGAGACATGTTCTGTCGCCAATTCTGTCGCGAGCTTGACCTGCTGGGCGTCGGCGACGTTCGTTCCGTCGAGTGTCTCGGGTGTCGCAATCCTCTGCTGTATCTCTCGCGCGCCTTGGACGAGGGCCGCCGTCGTTCTGACTTCATCGGCGTCCTGCCGTGCTTCGTCCGCGTCACTGCCGAGACCGTGGTCGAGGTACGCGTCGGCCAGGTGCGTGGGCACGAAGTCTGCTGGCGACGGCGACTTTGCTGCTGCGATTCGGGGTCGTTTGCGAGCCGGTTCGTCGCCTTGTTCACGCGTCGGCGGAGGCGAAGGCGACAGCGACGACAGAGGCGACGAGAGGGTCTCAGCGCCCGCTGTGACGTTCATCGCCGTCACAAAGGTAGTTGATGTACGTGTGACACCCTCGTCTGGCGCGACTGCGTCGCTGTACGGCCACATTTGGTCTCGAGAGAGCCGGACGCGATTCGCGGTCACGTGCGAGCAAATTCCGACTCGCGTGCCGAAATGTCAACAAACTCGCGCCTCGCGCGCAGGCGAGGTTCGACGAGGCGAGGTGTATCAAAGCGGGCGACGCCGAGGACCTGCGGTCAATCTCTACGGGTACAGTCTTTGATGCTAGAAGTCCGGGCCGGACAATGCAATTCCAGGTGGACCGAACCTGCTGCCTTTCTCCTTTTTGACTTCGCCGCCACTGCGATCTCTCACACTCCAAGCTCGATACAGCACGCTGCCACCACCAACAGATGTATCTTTCGGTGCGTCTTAAACTTGTGATGACGACGCGTCTAGGCTCTGGAGGCCGCGAGAGACATGCTCCAATCCCGAGCTCGACGAGGTATCGGGATCCCGCCGTGGCTGTCCTGCGAGCCCGGAGGGTTCGTGAGGCAGAACTATTCGCGTCCTCCTTCGGTCCATCGGGCACGCCGGGCTCTGGCATCGGCACTTACGGATGCCGACAGTTGCAGCTCAAGATGCTGGGAAACACCAATTGTCGCCTGAGTTCAGCAATGACATCGGCAGCGTCCAATTGCGCTTGGCCTTACTTGATCATCGGTATGCGCTTCGCACGCTGCTCGGTGCTCTACCGTCCTGACATGCTGAGCAAGCAAGCAAGCTGGGGTGTCGGAGTCTCCGTCCGCACGAGGTGCCCGAGTCTCTAGCATCCATGCCTGCTCGGGCTCCTCGGACCTGCCGCTTCCCTCACTTTATATTAGTCACGGCAAATCCGCGCCCTTGCCCGTACGCCAGCGATCCCTTGTTGACGGAGCGGACCTCCATTTCGGGTATCGGGCACCGGGCTGAGGCGGCGGCGGCGGAGTGGAGGCACGCGTGGCCTTCTCAAACTGCAGCGCAGTCTGCCCGCTTCTCGTCTCCCCTCTCTTCGCTCCACTCACCCTCCTCCATCCAGCTCTCAACATGTCCTCAAAAGTCATCACGGTCGTCGGCGCCACGGGGCACCAGGGCAAGGGCGCAGTTGCGGCACTCCTCGATTCTACTGACTTCAAGGTGCGCGCCGTCACGACAAACCCCGAAGGCGACAAAGCCAAGGCACTCGCCTCGGCTCACTCAGAGGCGATCCAGAGCGGACGCCTCGAGCTCGTCAAGGCGGATCTGGCCGACCACATTTCGACGGCTGCAGCGCTGTCCGGCGCGTACGGACTTTTCGTCGCGCAGTCCCCTGGACTGCAAGAAGAGGCGCAAGGCAAGGCCCTCATCGACGCCGCCAAGGTGCGTCTCACGAGTCCGCATCGCCGCCTTGCGAGATCCTGCTAAGGTCTGTCCGAACTTTGCAGGACGCGCAAGTGACGCATCTCGTCTATTCGTCGCTTCCCAGCATCGGACAGCTCAGCGGCGGTCGCTTCGTCCGCGTGTTCCCCTTCGAGGCAAAGTACAAGATCGAGCGCTATGCTCGCGAGCAATTGGAGAATGTGACCGCACTCATCCCCGGGTAAGCAGACCAAAGCCGAATTAACACGCTTCCTCTCCTGGCTAACCGCGATCTCTATTCAGTGGCTTCTACTCGAACATGAGCATGCCGTGGTACACTAAACGTGGAGGTACGCGGTGTTCTCGTCCCGAGAGAAGTGACTTCGGAGGCTGACCTGCGCTGCACAGAGGACGGTACCGCTCGCTTCCTGGACTCCTCCACTCCCGGCACGACCCGCAAAATTCAATGTCTCGATGACGAAGTCGACGTTGGTCGCTTCGCTGCAGGTATGGAAGATCCTCTCGAGCCGCTTACTGATCGCGGCTGACGGTTCGATGCGCTCTTCTCTTCAGCCGCCTTCGCGAAAGGCCCCAAGTTGACAGCCGGCAAGACCTACCCGATCGCGGGACCTGGATTGGAGACAAAGGAGCTCGCCGAGATCTACGAGCGCGTAACCGGCGAGACGACCGTCGCAGAACACGTCGAGCTTGACGATGTGTTGTCATCCTTGCCGCCGTTCTTGCAGCCATGCATGAAGGAGATGTATCTGTAAGTCTGGACACCTTCGACTTCGTCTGATGAGGATCACACTGACGCGCTGCCCCGCAGCTGGCTCGAAGAAGCCGACCCTGAGAAGCTCGCGTACGGATCGATGGACCCGCGCGACGATCACGGTGAGGAGGACCTCGGCGTCAAGGCCTCCACGTTCGAGGCGTTCCTGCGCCGGTCAGGTTTCCGCCTACCGTAGCGGGTAAAAAGACTCGCCTGTTCTGCACCATAGCTGTCATGACGTTCTGCTTTGCGCATGTAGAGAAGGCAAGCTACGAGTGAGAGGAGTTCTCAGACCGAGCCGAAAAGGCAGAAAGGTCCACGAGACCGGTCACGGAGAGGGCCCAACGCGTCCGCATCGACGCGCCATCATCATGACCGAACCACGTAGCGAGTGGCCGCCGGCAGCGAGGTCTTCTGGCTCGTTCGCGATGTCGAGACTGCCGAAGTCGAGGCAGTGCGCACGCGCGGGTGCGGCGCAGTCGAGACGCCCGAAGGGACAGTTGGCTTGAGGCGCTGCGGAGTGCTGATGGCCGCGGTGCTGGGCTGCGCGGCCGAGGTCCGCTTCGAACTCGTTCCGGATGCGAGAGAGGCGGGTCGGTTGGTGCGGGACGGGATGCTCGCAGTCTGACTGCTACCGCGTATCTGAGCGATCCAAGGATGCCGCATCGCCTGGTCGGGTTTCAAGCGGCGGTCGGGATCCCACGCGAGGCACTTTGCGATGAAATCGACAAAAAGATCGTCGTCGGTCTTCAAGATCTGCGCCAGCGTCTTGGCATTCGGCCGCCTCCTCCGGCCCTTCGAGTTGACAACCGGGCGGGGGGCACCTGTCGAATCGAAGAAGAGCCGCTTGCGCGAGCTGCGGTCGACGAGGTACTTGTCGGGCACGCCGAGAACCTCGATGATGCAGGCGAGCTGCTCTTGCTCATTTTCCCCTGGAAAGATCGGGTAGCCGGTGTACATCTCGGCCATGATACAGCCGAGAGACCACATCTGCGCAAAGAAGCAGCGTTAGCTTTCCAGGAACGCCTTCGCAGAAGCGAGATCTTCTCGGCTTACGTCGATGGACATGTGATAATTCTGGCCCAAGATGACTTCTGGCGAGCGATAGAAGCGCGACTGGATATAGGTATAGACTGTCGAGAGACCTCGTTAGCTCTCAAGATCATGGGCAAGGAGCACGGCTTTGGCGGCGCACCTTTCTCGTTCTCGAAGCAACTGCTGCCGAAATCGATCACCTTGACACCGCTCTTCGAGGGATGCCGAAGCAGAATGTTCTGCCGGATCAGGCCTTAGCACTCGGCAGATACCGACTCGCTCAGTCACAACTTTACCTCGGGCTTCAGGTCGCAATGCACGACTCGGTGATGGCGAAGCAGCGATAGGCAGGCGAGTATTTGTACCGTGAAACGGCGAATGAGGGTAGTCGAGAACCCGGCGAATCCGTTCGCCTTGACTAGCTCGTACAGGTTGATGCTGAGGAGCTCGGTGACGATACAAAGGTGTCCGCGGAAAGTGAAAGAGTCGATCATTCGGATGACGAAGTGTTTCTCATCCGGATCCTGCCACGATAAGTCAGTCAAAAAGCTCGAGGCATGCACACGCCCATCCTGACTCACCCAGCGGACGAGGTTCTCGAGGACCTTAATCTCGACGAGGGCTTGATGATGGAAGCGCTTCTTGTTCCGGATGATCTTGACTGCGACCATGTCGCCCGTCTTGTGGTCCCGGCACTGCAGGACCTGCCCGAAAGATCCTTTCCCAAGCACGTCGATCACTTCGTACCGGTATTGGATGTGGTCATGAGGCACCATCAGGTAGTCGCCGCGATCGTCGTCGTAGCCGAAGTTGTTTGCCGTGTTGTCGCGCGAGGCCGGCTTCTTCTCGCAGTTCGGTCCGACGTAGTAGACACGCTGATATTCGGCAATCTCATGTTTTTCGTATGACGTGAGATATCGCGAGTAGAGCGACAGCGCCTCATTCGCGCTCAAAGGCGGGAGCGGGTGTGATGGTTCGGGAAACTCGAAAAGCTTGCGCACCGAGTTTGCATCCATACCAGATGCGAGACGCTTCGTCCGCTGACGACGAGCGTAGGCTGCCATTTCTTCATCGCCGCGGACCTCATCCTCGTTCACAAGAACCCCGCTCGCAGACGAGGATCGACCAGAATCGGTCGCGCCCGGGCTGAGGCGCGTCGGACCGTAGCCTCGGCCGATGCGAGACGGAGTCGAAGCCTTCGACGAGAGAGTCCGAGCAGACTTCGATGTCGACAGAAGATCAGCCGTAGAGGCCACCGCGGGCACCGAAACGCGCCGAGGTCCGGCCTCTGTCTGCTTCGAAACTTGTGGCAAGACCACGTTTGCGCTTTCTGCGGCTGCTCGACCCCTGGCGGTGGACGAGGACGTGGTCGAAGGCAGTCGAGATGTCGAGGCAGACAGACTTGGCAGTCGCTCGGCCCCGCGCGCGGGTGTCGCTGAAGTCCCAGTGGAGACCCCACCGCCGGCCTTCCGCTCGTTGACGAGATTCGCAATCGAACTTCGCGAGCTGGTGCTGCGGCTGCGAGGGATTCCGGAGACGGCAGCGTCCACATTCGTCCTGGTCCGGCTAGAACGGTGCGGATCAGCCTTATTGGCTATACCAGCGGTAGTCTCCATCTGTTGTGCAAAGTCGCTCGAGAGACTGCCGTGAGAGCTCAGTCGCCTGCCGAACCCAGTAGTTCCCGCACTCGGCGAAGTCCGAGGCGTCGGGTTCGCGCTCGTCCGGTTGAGGCGGGGGATACGCGTCGGGGTGCGAGATTTGGGCGGCGGAGTTGTAGATCCGGTCGACTCGGAGGGCTGGAGAGCGGTCGCCGATCCTGCCGTTGTCGACGGGGACCCGGCAATAGTGGGCAGATTGGCCTTGACGCTATCCTGCAGCCGACTCGCTCGGGTTCGCGGCGGACCACTCTTGCTTGAACTTGCGACATCGCCGCCTTTGAGCGCCTCAAGTCGATGCACCGTAGTCGGCGGTAGAGCCGGCATGTGCAGAGGCGGCAGTGGCTGTGACCCCGCGTCGCGGAAGACATCATTCGATTCGACTGAGCTAAGCGTCTGCAATAGATCGCTCTGGTGAGGTCCCGCATGTCACGATGTAATGTAAGCCTGCGCTCGCTCACCTTCCCACGTTTCCTCGGGGTCGATCCGTCTGACCGCCGGACTCCCTGGGCGGTCACCTGGCTCGGAGATCGACCGAACTCGTCCACGGTCGGCATGATTCCGAGATCCAGTGACGACTGCGAAGTTGAGAACATGGTCCGAGAGGAAGAGGACGGTTGTGACGCGATAGCATGCGGATCTCGCTTCGAGCTCGACGAGCCACTCGGACGCAGAAAGCCCAGACCCAAAATCGATCTGCGACCACCTTTATCGTCGCTCAGCGGCGTCGACGATTCCAGTTTCGGCGAAGGTGTCGAGTTCGAGACCGTTTCGGCGACGCTGCTGCTCGAAGTCTTTCGCGAGAAGAACGGGATGCCCGACGGAGTCCGTCGGGAGCTCGAGGCACCCACGGCAGACTTGCTGGGACTGGTAGTCACGATGGAAGGCGTCGCATGCGTGGGCGCGACTGCGGCACCTCCGCTATAGCTCGTGGTGCGAGTCCGCAAGAACCCTCCCGAGCGGATGCTGCTTCGACCGAGCGACCCGAAAGCACTGCTTACCGACATCGGGGACGTCGGCGTCTTGGCATCTTCTCCGCTGAGCGTAGAGAGATTGCTCGTCGATCCGGCGACCCGGCGTGGCAAGGCTGTATTGCCCAGCTGACCATTCGTCGATCGTCGAAAGTGCTTGCCGGCGGCGGATTGAAGATCGTTGAACGACGTCGACTCCTTCATCGCTGCTTTCGGGCTACGAGTCGCCTTGTGGAATGCATTCGAGATGCTCCACTTGCGCCTGGAATGACCAGCAGCAGGCCATTCGTCGGGGATGGATATCTCGCTCTTCGAGCCGTCGACGTCTGGTCCTGCGAAGCTCGCTCTCGGGCGCTGCGCAGCGCGCGGGCTCGCCTTGGGGTCGACTGAATGTCGTGGCGACGTCCTGGCGACCGCATCGGGGGAGAACTTCGGGTCAAGAGTCGTTGACGGACCGGGACCGAGACTCGGACGGTACGTCTCCCAGTCTTTGGGTAGTGGCGGCACTGGGGGAATCTCGGCAATCGTCGTGGTCTCGCCACCGCTGGACTGGCGCTCGAGGGTCGGGCGGCTTTCGCTCACGCTTTGAGCGAGAGAAGCATCGCTGCCCGCGCTCGATCGTCGATACTTCGACGCCGGTGATCGCGTTGTGTACGATGTCGCCGATGTAGAATCGAGCGAACCGACGGCGGAAAAGGATCCTCCCGTCGCACTTGCCGATGACGAAGAACCACGCTTTCGAGGATATCCGCTTGCGATTGCGGCGTCTGCGGAATCGATCGCACGCTGGCGTGGCGCATCGCTGCGACGGGCAGCTTCCACGTCGGTAGCAAGGTTCTCGCTGTCGGAGAGCGGGAGACCCGACATGTCGCTCGTTCGCAAGGGATGCATCACCGTTATCTCTCGCTCATCGCCGTACACCGACGCGCGACGCGAAGGCGGAGTCAAAGCCTGCGATGTGGGCTTACTGCTCTTGCGCGCCCTGTCTCCCGATGCGATCCTCGAGAGACGCGGGGCTTGCAAGCCGTCCAGACGGGCGAGCGCGGCGGCTGTGTCTTCGTCGTGTGCGGCTGCTTCTTCGATGTCGATATCTCCGCCTTCCACCTCTCGAGTCTGACGCAGAATCGAAGCAGCGACGACAGACGGCGAAGAGTGGTGAGACGAGGACGAGTGGCGAGGCTGCCGGTGGTGATGGTCGGGTGTTCGCGTCGGTGGAGTCGACGAGGCGGAAGCGGTGGCCGGAAAAGCTTGCCTCGCTGAGGCTGCTGGCGAGTTTGGAAAGCTTGCGAGCGCAGGCACCGCCGGAATCGGCAGATCCGCGGGCGGTCCCGTCGCTAGCGTATGCGAGGTGGACGATGCGGCGGGGGAAGGCGGAAGATGAGCGAAGTTGCCCTTCCCCGCGCTCTGCCGCCGTAGCGCCTTGCCGCTTGTCTTGCTATCGAGCGAAATGGGTCGGCCGCTCGAACGCCGAGAACTGCTCGTCGACGCCGCTCCGCTGCTCGACACGCGCTGACGTGCTGGACTCGTGCTGAGTTCACGTCGTCGTGACGAAGCACCTTCCTCAGCGGCGTCGGACACGATTCCGAGACCGATGCTGACGGGGCGAGCGGGAGACGACAAGGTCCAGCTGTCGCTTCCTGCTCCGGCAGACGAAGCCGCGGTGGTATTCGTCTCTCGTCGAGTCGAGGTCCGACGTCGTGGAGGTCCGGTCGCTGCCGTAGGGCTCGATGGCGACACCTCCGACCGCTTCGGCGAAGCATGTGCGCCAAAACTCAACAGCCCGAGCGGCGCAGCGTCCAAGGCCAACGTCGCCGTCGACGCCGAAGTGGGAAGCAAGAGTGATGCGGTCGAGGCCTGACCGAACGGGCGATCCGAATTATCGAAAGACGAGTCTGCTCGCTCAACATGCGGGCGACCGGCCGGCCGAACGAGTGTAGGCGAATCGACGTCCAGAGTCGAGCCAAAGTTCTGTGAATGGAGCGCTCGTCAGCTCGGGGCTCTTGGCCTCCGCCCGGAGGCAACTACAACAGGTAACGCTCACGTTCGTGTCCGACCTGTGTGACGTCTGCAGCTGTGCGTCCGTGCTAGGTCCGCTGCCGGACTGCCATCTGCGCTCGAGTACGTCGCTCGTCCAGCGAGGCGTTGCAAGCTCGCCGAGGCCGACCAGCTGTCCCCGGTCGACGGCAGGACTCATACTGTTGTATCGATTCACCGCGTCATGGGGCGACCGTGGGCTGACCGACGCGGATGCGGTCGAGGCGTACAGCACGTTCCTGTTGGCCGCGACCGGCGAAGTCGCCGATGCGAACGACGAGAGATTGGCCGCGGCAGAGACGGAGAAGGGCAGTCCACCAGAGGTACCGTTCGTCCATCTCGAACGGTGATAGCTCGCGTCCGAGCTGGGCATCCGCGTGCGCATCGAAGTCTGCTCTAGAGCCGACGAGCTGGACGATGCCGACGCCGACGACGCAAGGTGCGAGGCATTCGGCGCAGTCGTCTCGTTGCGATCGAGCACAAAGTCGTGCGAGAGGCTGAGACGCGCGGACGGAATTGTCGTCTCAATGACGGGAGACTCTGACGGATCCGTCGCGGCTTTAGCAATCGCATCCGACCGATCAGGACTTTGCAGAGGAGCATTCGCTGGCGAAGAGATGGACAGTTTCTGGAAGGCGGCGCTCGGCGATGCGCTGTCGTGGCGTGTCGAAGTCGGTCGGTCGTCTCGAACAAACTCCAGCGGCGGCGGCCTCCTCCGGGCCATCGAGCCAGTACTGGAATGCGGGCTCCGATCTCCGCCCGCGGCGTCTGCAGATGCTCGCTGCATCGTGTCCGTCGTAGGCGAGCGAGCGGTACGGTCCGACGACCGAGTGGAGCCAGATGTCGGCCTTGGCCTCGACGAACCTGCCGCAGGCGAGAGCGGGGAACCTCTCGCCGGTTTCGGCGTCCCTCCCGCCGAACGAGACGACTCGAGTGACCGCCGCTTTGGCGCGTCGGAGCTGACGCGCGGGGACACCTGCCGCGACGTCGGCGAGGAGGAAGCCGCACCCTCTGACCGGAATTGCGGAACGTTTCGATTCGAGTGTATGCGGTGTCCCGAGTCGGTCTGACGTGCCGATTCGCGTTCGGCGGCCATACGCTCCGAGCCGCGAAACCTTTCCGACGCGTACGGAACGAGCCGGACGTGCCTTCCGCTCCTTTCTCTGGACTTGACCGCGGCGACGAGTATAACGCGGGGCTGAACGCGACGTCTGACCTCGACACGGCTGGTCCTGGCAGGCGCGTACGCTAGGTTACCCGCTGTCTAGCTCGATCAGAGTCGGTCACAGTCGGCACCGAGAGAATAGGACCGACTGTACGGGCGGGAGAAGCGGTCAGCGCTGTTGGCCCGTTTCGAATGGTGGGGAGGCTCGAGAGTCCCTCACCGACGCCTCGTACGGCGCGCTTCAGACTGGCTGAGCGTCAATCGTGTACGATCGGACTGGCTGAGATACAGTACGATTGCGATGATGCTGACGAGGAAGCGCGAGAAGCGAAAGATCTCGTTCGTCGCTTCTCGACTCGGAGCCAGCGATGACGGCCAGATTTTCTTTAACCGTCTAAAGGTCCCCGAGCTGTAAGCAGGTTAAAGGAGAGCTGCTTCCTTACGATGAAAGTAGAACTAGTCGAGCTTCACACAGCAGGGCTCGATTGACTTTCGAAGTTCAGAAAGCTCTGCCGGCCGACGAGCGATATCTGGAGTGCAGGGTCCGTGGTATATGTATATAGAGGGATTGGGAGCGCGATCGTCGTCGCTCCCGAGAGGCGCCCGGCGCGTCTACTATGAGCTACCGATCTGGTACGTCCCGATGGATGAGTTGCTGCGGGACGGGTCTTGGCGGGTCAGCAACGAAGCTCGGGGGACAGGCGACCTGCGTCGCGAGAGTCGAGACTCACGTGATGAACTTGGTCGGGAACATGAACTGGCTCGGATCGCTCGAGACGAGGTACATGCGCGGCAGAAGCGAGCCATCGTCTGCGAGGCAACAGCGTCGGTCAGCTATGCCGCAGGGCGTGTTCGGAGGATCGGCGATTCACTCACACTTTCCGAGCTGCAGGAGCACGAAGCAAAGGATGTGAAAGGCGAGGTCAGCTTACAAAGCCCGACGAGCTAGCGTTAATCGCGAAAGAGTGAACGCACGCGCAGCATCGTCTTTCCGCGCCACGGCGCGACGGCCCAAGTCTGGAACAAGCCCGGCTGGTTGTAGTAGTAGATGTTTGAGCTGACCGGCGAGCAGGCGTTCTGAGTCTGGATCCGGCCGTCACCGTTGAACACGGTCGGGTTGGTCGTGATCGAGCCGTTCGACAACACCTCGTAGGTCCCGTGCTGCCAGAGCACGATAGCCTCGACTGCAAAGCGTTTCTGTTCGTCAGCGTGCGAGCCTTATGGCGGGCTGCGAGAGCTCCAACCGACCGCAATGGGGATTGCTGCATCAACGGGAGCGCCAAGGAAAAGGGCCGCAAGTCAGCTCGCATTTTCTCGTGAGGTCGCGGCACTGTCCCGGAGACATACGTCGCATTTGCGTTCCAGGTGACTGCAGTGAGACGTAGCTGGTCAGCGAAAGGAGGCTCGCTGCAACTGACGGAGCGCAAACGGACGCACACTGGGTCTGCTCGAAATAGCCGTCCGCCGTGAACGAGAAGGAATAGCCCGTCACGTTCGGGTAGATGAACGAGTTGTTGTAAGGCGCTCCAAGACTCTGCATGATCGCGTCGAGGCTCAGCCCCTGCGTTCTCAAAGCCCCATTCGCCAAGACGACGAGGTACGTCCGCGCCAGAAGAGGCGATCTCCCTCGGCCTCAACCTCGAGACTCGCGAGAGACTCACAGGTCCAGTCAAGACATTGCCGTTGCCTGTACTCCAGGTGCCGACACCTTCCCAGCCGGCCTGCGCCGCGACAAAGAGGCCGAGACCGCGACCATGACCCGTTGTCCGTGACCAGGCGTCGAAGAGAACCGCGACGAGGTACGTCGCGAGCAAGCTTCGCAGGGTCGTTCGTGTGGCAGACATGTTGCTCGAAAGTGTACCGTACGCACAGTCTGGACCAGCCAGTAGAGCGAATAAGCGAGTGGGAGCGAGTTGGAGTACGCCCGGACGAAACGCAGCGGGAGCAGCCCGATCACCGAAGCACCGACTCTGGACGCGTCGAGTCGCGTGCTACACGCGCCGCGCTGCGAGATCTTCGCGCTGCCCACTCGGTCCTCTCGCTGGCGTTGCGTGCCTATTACCTGTCGAGAGCAGGCCTGGACCGGCCTTGCGGAGTCAGCGCAGATGGTCAAGACGGAACCGAAGATGTCGTTCGAGTAAGCAGCACTGAACTCGCGGCTGTTGCAACGAGATGGGCTGATTGCATAAAAGTCTCGTCACAGCGGCTTCGCCGAGACGATATATCCACTCGCCTACCGCGGCCGCAGCAGAAGCCGTAGCACCTTGTCGTCATCGGCGTCCTCGAGGAAGTCAGAGGCCACTCTTTCGCCCATCACATCGCCCGAAGCAGAGGACGAAGTAAAGATCGAAGAGGATGTGATGCCACGTCGTAAGCTAGCATATAGCGCAGGCCACGTCTGCCTTGAAGCCAGAACTGATCGTCACGCCCAGCAGTGCGGAAGCGTACTGCGACGCAATCCCCGACAGCAGCTCGTCCCCGCAAGGCTCCAAAGCCGAAGAAAGCTTTGCGGTCGGCTGCGCCATCGCTCGTGCCTGCCAAGGTAAAGCAAAGAGACGACAGCAGCAGCGGCGACGACAACGACGAAGATCCTGACGACGGGCCTGAGCCTGAGGACGTGCGTTTCATCCTTTCTGCGCCGACTCGTGCTGCCGCTGAGACCTGCTCTCGACCGCAGCATTGGTGGCAGCGCCCGGCAGTCATGGACGGCCACAACCTATTCAACATCAACACAATCGAGGCAGCTCCCTTCATCGTGCCGGAAACGTCGGATCACGAGGCGACTCTGAAGAGGATGCTCGCTCGAGCTCCAGGCGGCTTCAAGCGCTCGGACATCAAGGGTCCCCCGGTTTCCACCTTTTGGAATGACGATGTGAGGCAACAACACTCTCCGTGGCCTTCATGGTTCATCAGCTGAGAATGCATGTTGCAGAGCGGGACGAGGCCGGCAGAGTTCGCCGTACCACGCATGGCCATCGTCGAAGAAGGCAATATGGCATGCCGCGAGGCCGGCAAAGCCGTGGTCTTGCTTACTGGCGTCATCAACCGGGAGAGACAACAAGGCTACAGAGCGGCCCGATACGCGCTATGGGTCCGCAATAAACGCAAGCCCGGCGTCGCAGGAGAAACATGGTATCCTTACGGCGTCTACCGCGCAGTCTGGAACGGTCCCGCCCTAAACGGGGAATTCAGGGCCCTCGTTGACGTGCCGAAAGCGCCGCGGGAGCGCTTGACGCCTCAGCGACGAGTCGCGCGCTCGCATTACGAATACATCGAAAACCCGTCCGGTTATAGCGACGAGATTTTCAAAACCTTGCGCTTCCAACCCGACGCCGCGGACCCCACGAAGACACGCAAGGGTGTCAGTCGCTACGAGCTCAAGGACCCGACTGGAAAGAAGGGGAAGGAACTCTACAAGAACGAGACTCCGGAAGAGCGGCAGGCGCGATGGGATCGCCAAAAAGCGTTGCGTCTCCAGGTACAACGGGCAGCCCTCAAGGCACTCAAGCGCAACCGAGGTCTCGCCGTCGGCTATTCCGTGTACGTCTACGACGGGCCGATCACCGATGCTGAGCTCGATGCAGCGGTCGCCGAACGGGCTATTCGGCGATCCGATCCCGACGCGTACAAGGAAAGCCAGAAGCTGAAGCGGGACGCCAAAACGCAAATCCACGAGGTGAAGAGGATTCTCGCGAAGCAGGGACCGGATCTCGATGATGCGATCTCCGCGAAATATGGTCCGCCGCCGCCTATGCAGACACACAGAATCCCAGAACCTCACGACGTCTTCCGTTTCGCCCGCGTTGCAATCGACGCTCTCACCTCCGACTCGGACTCCGAAGCAGACGAAGATCGTCAAACGGATCCTGACGCAGAGTCGGCCGCCGAAGGAGAGGGAGGCGGCACCGAGGACGATGAAGACGACTACGACGGCAGTGTCATCATCCTGGATTGAGAGATAGCCATATGAACTTGACTGGAGCCACCTGCCAGCACAGAAGTCAACACGAGTCGCTCTCGTTTTGCCTTTGACTAGGTCGCATGATCGAGCGAGTCTCGAAAGTGTAGCATCGCAGCGAGGTGATAATGTATCGACATGAGGGGTTTGGAGACGAGCGAGAAAAGGGCAAGGGTTCTATGTGCGTAGAATGAACAGGATGTACAGGGAAAATCACGGGCACCGATACATCAGCGATGCGGCGTAGCTTGTCCGGAACCGCTCAAGGTCGCGGCTCGGCGGCGTCGCGGGACGACGAGCATCTCCTCCTCCTCGTCTTCGTCGCCTTCAGGGTCTTCAGCGTCCTCCCATTGCGGCGCAACCTTGCGCGTGCTGCCAGGAGTGTCGAGCACGAGGTTCCGAATCGAGCCATCACGAGGCGACTGCGAAGCCTGCGACGAATGCGACGAGTCGTGGCGTTCGCAGGCGGGCGGAAGGAGAGCGGATGCAATCGAAAGGGGAGCTTGATCGCGTCGCACAGCGACGCTGTCCGGCCGCCCTCCAGCTTGCGATGTTCCGGCTGCGGTTTGATCGATCGGGGCGGGCGGCATCCGCCACGCGTCAATGTCAAAGTCGAGCGGGCAGAGCGAAAAGGAAACGGTGTCGGACAGCGGCACATACGTCTCGACGTGCGTGGCGGCCGCGGCTTCGCGCGGAGCTCGGACCTGAGCTGGCGGCCGCGACGCTGCAGCGGCAGAGGCAGTTGATTGGGGGCCGATCTTGCCGTCTTCCTCCTCGTACGGATCGAGCGGACCGATCTCGTCTGTCGGAGGCGTGTCCAAAGGCGACGAAACATCTGCCATGCCACGAGCGAGATTGCGCTCGTCAGACGGCGAGCGGACGCCGATACGGAAGTCGCCGAAAGAGGCGGGCTGCCAGCCCGACAGGTAATTTGCTTCTCCGACGGGAGCTTGGTTGAGATCGTCAAGGTCGTCGTCGTCGTCATCATCGTCAGAGTCAGAGTATTCGAACTCGGTCAGGTCGATTGCTCCATCCTCGTCTACGTCGTCGTCGAGACTGCCCGGCGCAAGCGAGGAGATACGGAGACTCGACCGCGAAGCGGCGTGGCCCTTGCGGCCGGCGATCAATCGACCCAAGGAATCGTACTGAGCGCGGTTCGTACCGGCAGCCTCGAATTGTTCCACGATTGCTGGATCGATCCCGTCCGCCGTGAGAGCCCGGGCATGACCGTCCGCGGCCTGTCCCTCGCGCTCGCCCCTGCCGCCAGACTTCGAGTGGAGACTGCCGGTCGTGCTCGGCGCAGCGCTGCTGCCGGTGCCAGAGCCGGTGCCATGAGCGATGCGAGAAAGCATGCGGGAGAGGGTGCCGCTGCCCTTGCCGTTCATGTTCGAAGTCTCAGTCTCGGACCCTGCGTGCGGCGACGGAGACATGCTTGTGCGATGAGCGGGGCCTGGCGACGGGAGCGACGAGACGGGGGATTTGATCCCAGACGCGTCCGAATCGGATGGTCGGCGCTGGAACCAACCAGTCGTCTGAGCGTTGCGTCCGCCGCTGCCGTGACCAACGGACGAGGTCGACGTCGACCGGGCAAGTTCGGGGAACAGGTTTGAGACGTTCGGCGGCGAATGCGGCTCGAGGGTATTTGTCGGAGTGAGTTTGCGGCGAGCCGATCCCCATCCGCCGCGTGAGAGGTGACCGGGACTCGTTCCGGCTTGACCGGCCTCGCCGTTGTGCGCGTGTCCGCCTGAAATGATCCGACGCAGTTCGCTGCCAAAGCTCCCGCCGCCTCCGCTGCTGTTACCGCCCGAAGCAGTGGCGCCATCGTATGAGAATTTGCCCTTGCCGGCCCTCAGCGGCGCGCCGCCGGCGTCGCTCGGCTGACGACTGACACCGCTCGCGGACGACTCGGCAGTCGGGTCGATGCTATAGGCGGCCGAGCTGCTGCTCTTGCTTCGGGTGCGAGCATCGCGCTCGCCGCTCTTCGACTCGTCCGGCGCGCCAGTTGCGGCTCCTCGCGGGCTCTTCATGCGCGAGAAGGCTGGAAACTTGGCGAGGGCAGCGTTGAGAGCACGTCGAATACCAGGCCGGTTGCGGATCGGCGGCAGCGAGTCGACTGCGCCTCGTTCCTGCGTTGCATGTTGCACGTCCTCGTCGGTGACCGTGACATGGTGGATCCGCGCCGGATCCGTCGCTCGGAGCCACGACTCTGGAGACGTCAAGTTGCGAAGAACCCAAGGGTGTTTCTGTACATGAAGACGAGTCAGTCAGGCATGCGAACTTAAAGGCAGCGCTCTTTCTGCCGTCTACTTACCTTGACCTCCTCCAAGCTGATCCGCTGCGTCGGATCTTTCTCGAGGAGTCGGCCGAGCAGGTCGACCGCTTCCCTGCCTTCGGCACCGTCTCCCGCCCCCGACCAAGGCTGACCCACGCCGGTCCAGGCGCGTTCCCGACCCATGACGAGCGGAACGCGAATCGCTTCGCGCACGATGACGTTGTACAACTCGTACTCGGTGTGAGCCATGAACGGCGTGTCGCCGAAGAGAAGGCAATAGAGAGTGACACCGAGGGCCCAGACGTCGATACCCTTACCGATGGGGGGTCGCGTTCGTGGACGAGATGACGAGAGTTGCGGTATCGGCCTGGAGATGGTCACGTCCGACAGTGGGAGTCCATTAGACGTTGTCTGTGGCCCCGCAGACACTGATGGCGTGGTTCCCTGGGCACCGTCCATTCCGAGTGGGAAATAGGCGTCGCTCAATGTCGGCGCGATCGAGGCGGAAGTCGTCGACATCATCGAATCTCGGTGCATCGATCCCGGTCTGCCAGGTGTCGACGAGCCTTCGGCAGGGAAGCACAGCTCGGGAGCGAAGAATGCGGGACTGCCAGCAGTCTTCCGCAGAGCTTTTTCGTCGTCGGGCTCACACGCTTGATCGTTGTCGGGAGAGGCTCGGAGCAAAGCCTCGGAGACATGAGACACTCCAAAGTCCGAAATCTTGACGGTCGAATGATCCTCGGTCCAGAGAAGGTTGGCGGGCTTGATGTCGCGGTGAATGATGCCCTGGTAGTGGACTGCAGAAATTCGCGTTTACGTCAGCATCGTCCCAAGGAGCGATCGTTCTTGCTTGCGACTGACGGTACTCGAGACCAAGCACGACATCTCGGAAGGTGCGCCGCGATTCGTCGACGGTCAAAGTAGGCTGCTTGTTGTCGTCCTGCCAGACGACCTGACCGCCGGCCATGAATTCGAGGACTGTCGAGCGGCATGTGCGTCAGCGCGGTGTTGAGCAGCACGGACCACCACCATCAGCGTACCCATGAAGACTTTCTTGCTCTTGGCGTCGTCAATTACCTCCTTGAGGCGGACGATATTGGGGTGGTCGAGCCGCTTCATGATGGCGACCTCGCGCTTCACCTTGTCATCGGCGCCGATACCGCCGCTACCCTGCGTCGTAGAAGGTCGCTTACTCCGCTCTTGCGCCGCCATGCGCAACGAGCGCTGCCCCCGTTGACCCCGAGGCCCGTCGCGCGCGACCGACTTGATCGCGCAGTACTGGACCTTGCCGGCGTCGATATCGTCCTCCCACTTCTGCGACGGCGTGCGACGCGAGCGCCTGCTCCGTGTACTACTGTTGCGGTCGAGAGCCGGATTCTCCCCGTCCTCGAGGGCTCCTTCTTCGGCGTACTCCTCCGGCTCGTCGGTAATCGTTGCGCTCGGTTCAGCGCAGAGCCAGACTTTCCCGTGACTGCCCTGTCCGATCGTCTTGAGCCGAACATATTGGTTGACCATGCGGCGGCCCTTCGAGTCGATCGAGCTGGACAGGGTCCGGGTCGTCTTGGGTTCCTCGGCGAGCCGGGATTCCGTCGGCAAAACAGCCGGTGATGACCCCCTCCTGCCGAGTCCGCCTTCGCCTCCGCCGCTGTTTACTCCATTGGACGAATCGAGGCTCTCGGTACTCCGCCCACGCTCTCGATCGCCGCGCCCGAGTCCCGCATAGTGCCGGATCAGCTTGTCGACTTCGCGCTTCTCGCGCTTGACGGCCGCCGCCCGCTCGCGTGAGCTCTCGCGCGAGTTCTGCCGGCTGTTGTTGCGAGATCCGGCGGGCGACGACCGGCCGTAGAACGGGTTGGCGCCCATAAGGGCGGTCGAAGGGCCGGGGGAAGCGGGCGACGTCACGCCGCCTGGAGGGACGTAATGCCGCGTCCTCGACGTGACGAGGAAGCCGTCTTTGCCTACATCCCCTCTAGACGCTCCCTGCGCGTGACCTGAAGCGAGCGTCGTCGTGTTGGACGACGACGAAGCGGGGCTCGCGCGAGCCGAATGGCGCGACTTTATGGACCCCGATGCGGACGACACGGTCGACTCGCGCGATGATGCGGGCCTCGTGCCACCACCACTCGAATGAGTCACGAGAGATGCGGCAGAGAGCCTAGGCGGAGCGGGAGCGCGACCTCCAGTCGAAGTCGACGGAACTGCGGCGGCGTGGATGGGCGACGTCGGCGGAGACGTCGCGGTCGCTCTCAACGGCGGTCGAGTCGCTCGCGGCGAGTCGAGGTTGGCAGCGATAGCCGCGAGGGAGTCTGTACGCCCGCTACGTGCCAGCGAAGGCGACTTGGGCAGCAGCCTCGAGTCCCTGCGGTCATCGTTGTCGTCGTCGAGGTGGTCGTCGTCGGCACCTCGGCGGCCGGGATTCGCTAGTCCGAGAAAGGGGGGCAGGCCAGTCGCGGCGTTACGCTCGAGGGACGGCCTCGACGGCGCAGCCATGACGGTGAATCAAGTGTCCAGTAGCAAGGTGAGCGAGTGACGAACAGCACCCAGAACTGGCGCGTTATACTCTAGTGCGCCTCCTTTCAACGAGTGATGCAACTTGCCTGACCCCGAAATCACGCTCAAGGGGAGGGTGTAGCTAGTACCAGTGTGGAGGCCCACAAGTCTCGGTTTCTTCTCCCGCAGCGCTCCCGGCCGATCAGAGTGGCCGTCGCGCGCGCGCGCGCTGCCGCCGCAATGCACCAGCTGGCCTCGCGGCTCACAGCTACAGCCGTCCTTGGAGCTTGGCGCACAGGATCTGCGTTATACTTTGTTCCTACGATCTGCCGCAAGTGCGAACGGGAAGCCATCGCACTGCCTTGACTGACTGTACTGTATTAAGTCCGCGCTGAAAAGTTGAGATCCCGACCTGCAGGCGATCTCCCGCATCTTTGGAGGGCCTCATTCCGGTTTCTTCGTGTGAACCTGCGGTCCCATAGTCGAACGGCCAAGTGCCAGTCTCGCCCGGTGGTTTGGGAAGCAGGCAGGTTGGCGATTCCGACGAAGCCGGGTACGAAGTTCTCAGGGTCGCGCGCGTGCACACGCAATGGGCCGCTCGCACTTGTATCGACCGAGACGTATCAAGAGCGCAGAGCAATCTGCGAGGCGCAGCCGCGGCCACAGAGGATATTCCCTAAAGCGATGGACGAGCCGTCGATCTGTCAGTAAAGGCAAGCTCGTAACAAGCCCGAATGAGCGGCGCTGTTCAAAGTGCCAAAAGCTAAGCGCGTCGCGGTCAAGCCGGGCTCCGACAGAGCAGTGAAAGAGCGCCCGCTGCCGGGGCAGGCCACGAATGGGGACGAGGCTGTCGGAGCGGCGGGACTTAAGTGTGTTGCCTCGTGCGAGGCAACGAAAGGAGCTGCTTGACGATCGCGTGACTGCGCCGAGCGATCGCAAGCTGTTCAGACGAGCGAGGGAAGCACATAGCGGCCACGAACCGGCCTCGAGCCGGGCGAGAGGGAGATCTCGAACCGCGGAGCGATAAGGAGCAGACCATGTCATCGCTTACATCGTAGCTGGTACGGCATTTCGGCACCGGTGAAAGGAAGAGTCGTGCACCAGTCCAGTCAAGGGCGAGACAGAAGCGGAACAAGCGAGGGCCGCGTCGTCGTCGTCGTCGTCGCCCCCTCCTCAGCGCCGACCGTCGAGGCGTCTCTTCGCCATTTCATCTGCGGCGAACACCTGTCTGTGCACCGCACAGCACCTTGGAAAGACTACCGGAGAGATCAGCCGTCTTATCTACACCTTGCCTACTGCCCCGCGCCGCCCCTGCCGTCGGAGGCAGACGAACGCCCTCGCCGATGCGACCGCTACGACTCGGCTGGGCCGCAACTGCCCTGATCTCGACATCGCTTGCGCCAACTAGCCTCGCACAGCTCGCGCAGAGCAGCAACAGCGCCCCGGATGGGGCGACCTGGCTAGACAGACCCGCGATCGCCGATTCATCTCTGCCGCCCCACCTCAACTCGACGACCGGACGAGTCCGCCTTGACGCGTATCAGCACCGGCTGGCAGCGCCTGCACTCTTCTCGAACGTGGGAGGGTATGGGGAGAGGCCGCCCGAATGTCCGCCTTGCAATCCGTTCAACTGCGTTCTACCAGCGTTCCCTTGCTTGAACACCGGTGCGTACCCATTCCGCCCTTCAGCTCTTACAATCGCACAGAGCTGCAGCTGACGACTCTAGTCTCGTACAGGCAAGTGCAACGACTACAACGGGCAGTGCATCTGCCCGCCTGGGTTCGGTGGCGAGGACTGCTCGAAACCTCGTGCGTGCTAGACTACTTCCCCGATCCCGCTCGACGACTCACGCGTGTTCTCCCGTCGCGACAGTATGCGGTTCACTTGCCGACGGTCACGAGCGATATCCTCGAGAAGGCGACCAGTGCGATTGTCAAGAAGGATGGACCGGTCTGAACTGCAACGGTGAAGGCGCAGTCAACCGCCTTCTGATGAAGCACATCTGCTGACTTGAGCACCAATTCTATCAGTATGCGAGACAGACGAATCATGCGAGGACCTCATCACGAGGGATTCGGCGTCGACCCTGCGCGGTGGCGGCAGTACGCCGGACGACGATCTCGACCGGCCCGTCTGTTACAAGGAAGGGTTCGCCGTCAAGGAGATGTACCAGATGTGCGACGTCACGAGTATGTGGGGACTGCAAGTGCGGCGCGATGACCTCTCAAGCGACTGACGAATCACATCCGGGCAGACCGCAAAATTCTCGACATGCTCCCCGACCGACCGCCTCAAGTCACGTTCACTTGCGACATTCCCTCCGAGACGTGCGGCTTCCAGTTCTGGATCGGCCGAGTCGAGTCTTTCTACTGCGGCTTGACAAACTGCACTGCGTCGAGAGATGTCCAGTACGGTTCCAACACGACCGAGTACAAGTGCGAGAAGGTGGAGTGCGCGTGCATCCCCGGAAGAATGCTCTGCGGTGAAAACGGAAGTGTCGGTGAGTACAGGGTCTCAGCATGCTTCTTGCCGTGACAGGAAGCGCTGACATAGCTTCTACAGACATCACGGACTTCCTCGCCGAGGAGATCAAGGGACCGGGCAAATTCACCACCAAGACGGGCGAGGCGTCCAAGTTTGAAGAGCCGGCGATGAACCAGCTCATCAACGACATCTTTGGCGACACCTACATTACACTCAAGTGCAACAGCGGAGAGTGCATGAGGCGAGGCAGCGTGCCCGGTTTCATGGTGCGTCCTTCCGGCTTTGGCACAGGCCTCACCGGGCCGAATGGCTGACACGGTACTCTCTGCACGCATACAGCCGCCTCATAAGCCGAGCTCGGTCGTCTGGCTCGTCGTTAGCATCGTATCGGTCGTAGCAGTCCTCATTCTCGGTCTCTTCCGTACGTCCTCTAGTCTTCAGGAGCACGGCAAGTGTCTTACTGATCTTTGGACCGTAGTGTTTTGGTACTTTGGTCGCGGCAGCTCGACCGCAGAGTATTCTTTCCTCGGCGGGCGCATTCGCCTGCCGACGAACGGGCATGGACCGAATGGCGGTAACGCGGCGGTTTCGGGCAAGTCGCTCCTCGAAGACCATATCCCGACAGCACTCCAGTTTTCCGACCTGTCGTACACTCTTCCGAGCGGCAATCGGGTTCTCGACGGGATCTCTGGCGCGGTTCAGCCGGGCGAAATCATGGCGGTCCTCGGCGCGTCCGGCGCGGGCAAGTCGACCTTCCTCGACCTGCTCGCGCGCAAAGCGAAGCGAGGCACCGTCCAAGGCGATATACTCGTCAACGGCCGGACTGTCAGCTCGACCGAGTACCGACGCGTCGTTGGCTTCGTCGACCAGGAGGATACGCTCATGGGCACATTGACCGTGTACGAAACCGTCTTGTACTCGGCGCTGCTCCGGTTACCACGAGACATGTCGTTCGAGGACAAGCGGCTCCGTACGCTCGAGACGATGCACGAGCTCGGGATCCTCGGCATTCGCGATTCTCGCGTCGGCGAGAGCGGCGCCCGCGGGATCTCGGGCGGCGAAAAGCGCCGCGTCTCGATTGCATGCGAGCTCGTCACGTCGCCATCCATCCTCTTCCTCGACGAGCCGACTTCAGGGCTCGACTCTTACAACGCCTTCAATGTCATCGAAGCGCTCGTCCAGCTCGCCCGGACTTACAAACGCACCGTCGTCTTCACGATCCATCAGCCGCAGAGCAACATTGTCGCGCTCTTCGACAAGCTCATTCTGCTCGCTCAGGGCAAAGTCGTCTACTCGGGCCGAGCGGGCGAGAGCCAGGCGTACTTCCAGAAGATCGGATGCGATTGCCCGCCCGGATTCAACATTGCCGACTATCTCATCGACTTGACGATGCAGAACGAGAAGTCTGGCCGGCCCGATGCGACGGTCGCGGATGCGCTGGACCAGCTTGAGCACCGCAACGGCTCTCCAAACGGCCGTGGGCGGACCGCGACCGACCCGGAACTCGGCGGTCCGTCATCTGGCTCGACGACTGCAGCCTCCGACTCTGATCTCGACGAGCGCCGTATCGAGTCCGACACGCCGACTCGGAGCGGCCACGGTCTCAAGCAATTCCTGCCCTCGGCTATGTCGGGACAGGCTACGCCGCGCGAGTCGGCGCTTTCGCCCGAGTTGGCACGGCTGGTCGCGGCTTTCTCGACGAGCTCGATCAGCGAAGAGACTCGTAAGGAGATCTCAGAGGCAAAGGCGATCGGAGCGACTCGCGGCGCTGGCGGCGGTACCGATCCGCGCGATCTCTCTCTGCGCAACTACAAGCGCGCGTCGCCGTGGAGCCAATTCAAGATCTTGAGCGGGCGGAGCTTCAAGAACCTCTACCGCGATCCGATGCTCATGCTCAGTCATTATGCCGTCGCTGTCATCGCTGCGGGTGAGTACTCGGTCGGGAAACCGGTTATCGTTGTGGTTGCCGAGCACGGACTGATGCTCCCGCGCTCCCCCTCAGCTATTTGTGCATTCCTCTTCCGAGGACTCACGTAAGTCGAGGTTGCCGCCGTACTGAAGCGGTGCAGCTGATTGTGCTCGTCATTTGCAGCGAGGACATCCCCGGCTTCCAGAACCGCATGGGCATGATCTTCTTCTCGCTCGCCCTGTTCGGCTTTGGCTGCCTCACGACCTTGTCGACGTTCGCCTCGGAGCGCCTCTTGTTCACCCGGGAGCGTGCCAACGGGTACTACAACCCGGCGACATACTTTGCCGCCAAGCTCCTCTTCGACATTATCCCGCTCCGGGTCATCCCCGCGTTCCTCTTTGGCGCAATCGTGTACGCCCCTGTCGGCCTCGTCCCGGAAATCGTCTCATTCTGGCGTTTCATCCTCGTGCTGGTCTTATTCAACCTGACGGCATCGAGCGTCGTCTTGCTGCTCTCGATCGTTATCAAGAACGCTGGAGTCGCCAACCTGATCGGCAGTCTGGTCATGCTCTTCAAGTGAGATTCAGAACTCCGTAGTCTGTGTTCGACGTCTCGTCTGACGTTGTCTGTTTCCTATAGCCTCCTCTTCGCCGGCCTCCTGATCAACCGCGACAAACTCCCGCGTTGGCTCCGTTGGCTCGAGACGTTCTCCTTCTTCCATGCAGCGTTCGAGGCGCTTCTCGTTAACGAAGTTCGATACCTCCAGCTCAAGGACCATCGATGTATGTCGCAGAGCGCGCGCGCATACGAGGATCGTCGTTGCTGACGGAGCCGCTTTGCCTACCAGACGGCGTCGACATCGAAGTGCCCGCAGCGACCATCCTCTCCATGTTCGGCTTCAACGCCCAAGCATTCTGGTTCCCAGACGTGACACTCCTCCTCGCTTGTTTCGGCGGCTCTGTTGTCCTCTCCTACGTCTGCCTCGTCGTGCTCGTTCGCGAGAGGCGATAGTGATTCCAAGCCTGCCTGTACTTTTATTTTCCTGTTTTAATTACCGGAGCAATACAAGTCTAGACGTCGAACATTGGCTAGTACTGCTCGTCCAATACATGGAAGGGCAATAGTCCTGACCGCTAGCCTCCGGCGCGCTTGACCATCTCCTCCACACTGATCGGGTTGAATTCGCCGGTCTTGTCCGCGATCCACACGACGTCGTCCTCGAGGTACACCGTGACTCCGCCTTTCCCTTCGATCGTTCGCGAGAGACGGAACAATGGCTGACCTTGCGGCGCGACCTTGCCAGTCGGGAGGAAAACAAGGTTCGCGGCTGCGGCCATTTCTTCGACGATCGAGCGGAATGTGATGTCGTCGGCGAGGGGCGCAGGAGCTGGAGCGGTAGGCGCACCACTCGATGTCGTCTTGCGCGTCGGGGTCCGACCGTCCAAAGGCGTAGCCGAGCGTGCATGCTTCGGCGTGAAATCCGGCTTCGACAGCCTGCCCAGTGAAACGAGTGGTCAGTCAGGCTTTATGAGACGCCGGTACTAGCTGACGTACCTGTACTTGGCATCGTCGCCGAGGGCCATAGCCTTATTCATGAGATCCAAGCCCTTGCGGAACCCGCGGGACACGCCCGAGAGTGCCATCACCTCGTCGGGGAAATACGACTTCCACCACGAGTACCTGCCGCGGCAACGAGGTCAGCAGTTGACCATGAAAGCGAACGAGAATGAAGGGATTTACCATTCCGCGACCTGCTCGAAGTTGACGCCGTCGCTAGTGAGCCAGACCCAGAGAGCGTCGCCCCATTTCGGGAAGAATTCGGCCTCCAGGAGCTGACTGAGCATCGATGAGCGCAGCAGGGGCCGCCATGCCAAGACCGCCTCGACTGGCGACATGTCCTGTTGCCGTGGGTTGATGACGAGCGCAGTCCGAAGGAGCGCTCCGAGCTGCGGAAGGACGTGCTTGAGGAGAAGCGAGTCCCAATCCGATTTTGAGAAGGCCTAAACGTAGCAATGGTCAGTGAGGTCGACTCTAAGCGGCCGACTGCGGAGGACGTACATCGCGCCATGGGGCGATGCCCTTCGGGACACCCTCCTTCGCGCTCCACGATTTGAGCCACGCTCGAATCTTTCGCTTCGACTCCTCCATGACCATCTCCATGCGCGCGCCGGCATGCTCGAGCCACGGAAAGACGAGCGTGTGCAATTGCGGCGCCGACTCGCGCTTTGCCGCTGAGGGAGACCATTCGGCGATCGCCGCCGACACCTTCGGCAAGATGAGCTGGTCGAGAATGTTGTCGCGGACAAAGGCGGGCAAAAGAGGCAGCCATGCGGTGAACAGCTGGACACCAGGATGCGGGTTACTAGGCGACCATGCATTGCTGTGTAAGATGGGGAGTCAGCCGCGAATTTTCAGAGTCACGTCAGGGAGCGAGACCTACTTGATCGACGAGCGGATCTTCGGGAGCCAAACAGTCCACATCAGAGTCTCGTACGGAGTCATCTGCCGCTCGCCCTGCCGACGGCGGATCTCGGCGTCCTCCTCGGCGCGGACCGCCTGCGCGTACACGTCGAGGTCGGTGGAAGCCGCGTGTCGAGAAGGCGCCGCGTGCTTGTCGATGAGGAAGAGCTTGCGGAACTGCTTGAGCTGGTTAACGGTGTGCGTCGGTGCCGTCAGAGGATCCCACGACTGCCAGAGGCGGCGCAGCTGTTGGGAAGCGCTTGTCAGTCAGGCGCGCAGTGAGCAAAAGCCGGGTAACGTACAATCGGGGAGATGGCGCCGACCACGACCTCGTCCAAGCCGAGCTCTTCGTACTCGCCCGCGAACTCGCCGAGAAGCTTATCAAAGTCGTCCTCGAAGCGCCCGAGTACATCCTCAGCGCGCACCGGCTCATCGCTGTGAGCTTCGAGCGTCCGCAGCAGGTCCATCGCTTCAACTTCCTTCTCGCGGATGCGCTCGACGCATGCGAGAACCCCTTGCATGCTCGTGATTTTGCGCTCTTGCGCCTCGACGAGTTGACGAACGCGATTCTCCTCCTTGGCGAGATAAGCCCGCCTTTGTTCGACGCCGGCGCCTTCCTTGGCGAGAGCGCGAAGGGACGATGAAAGCGTCGAGCACAAAAGAGTGAGGTTATGGCGTAGTTCGGGAAGGCGAGTCGGATCGGCTGAACCAGCACCAAAAGCGGGCAGCGAAGACAGGGATTGATTCGGCAACTGCGGAGGGGAAAGAGAGTAAGCCGTCGGCCATCCGCAGAGGGCTATATTCAAAACGTACAGCTTGACCGTTAAGGTCGACGAGCAACTCTTGCTGAGCCTCAGCCGCAGACCCGGATTCGGCGACGATTTCTTCGTATGTCTTGAACTGGGTCTTTTCCTTCTTCTCCTTCTTCGGCTTGGAAGACTGCCACGCAGAAGCGTGCTTCTTGTGCTTCTTTGCTGCAGCTGCTGCAGCCCGAGTCGCGTCGTCGCCGGCCTCGTCGTCGTCGCTACCGGCACCGGTCTGGCCGCGCCTGCAGAGGGAGCGAAGCAGTCAGCACTTGCTCGTAAGTCGCGTAAGAAAGTCTACTTGTGACGCACCGCCTCCGTTCCTCGAGCAGAGCGCCCTTACTCCTCTCGCCGGCTCGGATACCTTCATTCTTGCCGCGCATCTTTTGCCCCTCACCAATCGGCGTCACGATACCCTGCCCTTCGCGACCGAGTCCGGATCCCGTCTGCCAGCCCATCTTCTCAAGCATCTTCATACCGATCGAGCCGGACGACGCGAGTCGGGCAAAGTGGACTGATTCGGATTTCGACAGCTTCGGTTTCGGCGCGGCGGTTCCTGGGGGTTTTGGCGGTGCAGGCAGGAACGAGCGCTTCTCCCGTGGTGTCGAAGAGCTGTCGTTGGAGCCCGCCGGAGCGACGCCCATGGCAGGTGCAGGCGCAGGCGAAGCCGTTCGACTTGCACCTGCCGAGGACGAGGCGAGCGATTCCGTCACCGTTTCGGACGGCGAACCGGGCGCTGGACCCGCCAACTCGGCACGGAGCGAGTCGACGAGTGCTTGGTTGGGTCGTGCGCCGATCCCGCCTCGGCCGATGCCGCCGGCGCCAATACCGGCGTGAGGGGTCGAAGCGCGATCGACGGGGGAGGCGGTCCCGCTATCCGCAGCGGCAGCGGCCGCACGCGGAGCCTGCGCGCCGATATCCCCTCGCGGAGCTTCGCTGGAACTCGCGCTCGTCGCCGCAGCGAAGGCGCCCAACCCGGTTCGTTGCGACGACGCGCTGCTGCCGATCCCACCTCGCGCTGCGGATCCGAGACCGCCTCGCGCGGCCCCTGCAGCACCGATGCCGCCGCGCCCGATGCCAGGTCGCGCGCCGATTCCTCGTGGAGCGAATGCAAGGGAGGAAGTCGGACCAGAGTCGGCGGCGACGGCGGGAGGGGGCGAAGGTGGACGAGTGAGGCCCGGAACAGGCGGCAAGTCGCCTTCTTCTTCTGGTTCTTTCGGCTGTTCCTCGTCGTCCTTGGCGTCGAGCTGGTCTGCAGCGATGTCCTCCGCCGCGCGGAGGTCCGACTTCCCGTCGTGGTCGTCGTCGTCGGACGAGTTGCCGAGTTCCATCGCGACATCCTCCTCGTCCTCTTTCGCGGCTTCTATTCCGAGAGCCGTCGACAAGTTATCGATCGGTTCCTCTGCTTTCGCTCCTTTCGGTTGACCTGCTGCAACGAACGAGACCGGTCTGTAGGCGGGGGGACAATGAGGTCAGTCGGTCCTGTAAGGGAGAGAGCCAGAGGAAACGCGGCTGCTGCAGCTGCTGCTCACTTTTGATAGTCTGCCCGGCGTGTCTGCCCCGCGCGACCACCTCTCGAAGTAGAAGCTCCTGCTCCCCTCCTGCTGCTATGTTGGTCGTTGCCGTCGTTGTCCTGTTGTGCCCAGACGCCGTACGTCGCGTCCTCTTGCAACTCTTGCCTCGTACGTTTCTTGCCCCTCTGAGCGCCGTACGGGTTCCTAAACAGTTCTCGTTCGGCTGCGACGTCTGGATCGTTCGGGTCAAAGTAGGAATCGTCGTCGAGTTGGTGCGAGTCGTTGTCGCCCGAAGACGAAGAGCCGTCGTCCATAAACTGCTTCTTCCGGCGGGCCATCTTGGGGGGCACGAGCACCGACTGCGTCTCTCCTCTTGCGAGTACAGCAGAGTACGGAGAAGGCTCAAGAGAGAAAGAGCAAGGCTGCGTCAATGACTCGCGTGTGATGTCAAAGTCGCCGAGAGGAGTTCGCCCACTCCTTGCCTCTTTACTCGCACGCTTGATACACGAGTCACAGAAGGATCGGAGTAGAGTATGGCCCCGGGCAAGCAGCCCCTCTCGATCGAGTCGATCCTCGAACAGCAGCGGATCGAAAAGGAACAGCAAGCCAAAGTGAGTGTCCCGCTTCGCTCACTCTAGACTGTAACTGGTAGGACTAATCTACCTACGTGACAGCCTAAATTCCTCTCAAAGCAAGAGAGGCAGGCGCTCGCCCTCCAGAAGCGGGCCGCCGAGGTCGAAGCGGCCAAAGACCGCGAACTCGAAGCGAAACAGAAACGCGACGACCTCGAACGGAAAGCCAGGGACGAGGCGAGAGATTTGCACCAGTCCTACGGCTACGGAGGCGGAGTAGGGTACCAGAACGGGCCGGGAGGTGGCCAGCAGCAGTACGGCTACGGCGGCCCGCAACAGCAGCAACAGCAGCAACGGGGAGGTGGCCACTTCGTTGGCTACCCGGGTGGTCCCAACGGCCTCAACTACGGCTCGGCGCAAGGCGATTACCAGCAACAGTACGGCCGGGGAGGGTACGCCGGAGGGCGCGGCCGGGGCCGAGGTCGAGGTGGTCTCGGCTACCACGGAGGACCGCCGCCGCCTCAGCATCATCAACAAGGTCCTCCTCACGGCGGCGGACAGCAGCCGTACGACAATGTTCCGACGGGTCCGTCCGGTCGCGGAGGCTACGGACGAGGCGGCGCTCGAGGAGCTAACGGTGGCGGACACGACGACCGCTGGGCCGGTTCCTCGTCAGCGCCGAGGGACCGCAACGGCTACACGTCTCGCGAACCCGCGCTCGTCGACCACGCGACCGACGTCCGCGGCCCGCGCGACCCGGCGCAGGCACGGGCAGAGATCGACACTGACCGCGCCAAGGAGGAACAGCGTTCGGGCGACAATGTCGCCGAACCGATGAAGGTCGACTCGTCGACGCCGCCTCGTAACGCAACCGAATCGTCCGCGACCGGCGCAAGCCAGCCGCCGTTGCCTGATGGCGATGCGCCACCACCGCCTCCCCCTCCTGCCGATGCGCCCCCTCCCCCGCCTCCTACCGACGCCGCGAATGAGTCTGACTCCAAGCCGGCTCCTCGGCAACCCTCTCCTCCGTCGGTCAAGCTCACCCTCGCTGAGCTGGCCGAGCTGCAGGCGAAGAAGAACCCGTCGTACGGTTCCGGTTCGGCTTCCGCTCCAGTCCTGAACGCCCGCCTGCAAGCCGCGCGGTACCTCGGCGCGAAAGAACCCGACAAGCGCAAGCGCGCGAAAAAGGGACCGAACGGCGCCCCGGGCAAGATCGAGTTCGACTGGGACCGGAACGATGACACCCTGGCAGACGAGGTCGACCCGATCTATGCGCCTCTGACGGCGGCGCCGCCGCCTGGTGGTCACGCGGCGAGCAACACGCCGTCGGCGCAGCCGATGAGGGTGACGCTGTTTGGTCGAGGCAGGCTCGCTGGCTTCGATGCCGACGTCGACAAGGCTGGGTCGAAGAAACCGCGCGGCGCCATCGACGAACGCCACTGGTCCGAGAAGAGCCTCACCGAGATGCGCGACCGAGACTGGCGTATCTTCCGCGAGGACTTCAGCATTTCAGCACGAGGTGCGCTATCCTTCTACTCCGACGTCTATCGACATGTATGAGCTGACGTTCAGCCCTGCATTCTAGGTGGCAACATCCCGATGCCTTTGCGTTCCTGGTCCGAATCGCAAATCCCGCAGGCGCTCCTGGAGGCGATCGAAACCATCGGCTACAAAGAGCCGTCTCCCATTCAGCGTCAGGCTATTCCGATCGGGTTGCAGAACCGCGACATGATCGGTATCGCCGAAACCGGTGCGCACCTTCCTGGGCCTCTTCTCATCCACTGAGCTTTGTGCTGACCTCAATCTCAAACAGGTTCCGGAAAGACCGCCGCTTTCACGATCCCGATGCTGTCGTATATCGCTCGCCTGCCGCCTCTCTCGGACGAGAACCGGTCCAAGGGTCCGTACGCCCTCGTCCTCGCTCCGACTCGTGAGCTTGCGCAACAGATCGAGTCAGAGACGAACAAGTTCTGTCGCGTGCTCGGCTACAAGTGTGTCTCGATCGTCGGTGGAAAGGCGATCGAGGACCAGCAGCTCAGCATGCGCGACGGTGCCGAGATCGTCATCGCGACGCCCGGTCGTCTCAAGGACTGTATCGAACGCAGCGTTCTCGTCCTGAGTCAGTGCACGTACGTTGTCATGGACGAAGCCGACCGGATGGTCTCGCTCGGTTTCGAGGAGGTCCTCAACTTTATTCTCGACTCGCTCCCCGTTTCGAATTTGAAGCCCGACTCGGCAGAGGCGGAAGACGCAGAGAAGATGACGATGACTCTGAGCGCTCCGCAAGGTCAGGAAGGCGAGGTCCTCCCGAGCTTGGCGCTGTACCGGCAAACGGTGCGTGCGCAACGCTGTCTCCTCCCGTCACAGTATCGCTGACCAGCTTGCCGGCGCATAGGTCATGTTCTCCGCGACCATGCCTCCTGCCGTTGAACGCCTGACGAAAAAGTACCTCCGCCGACCGGCCGTCGTCACCATCGGTGTCGCCGGTCAGGCCGTCGACACGGTCGACCAGCGCATCGAGATGATCAACAGCGAGGAGAAGAAGAAGTCTCGCTTGCTCGACATTCTCAACAACGGTGGCTTCGAGCCTCCTATGATCGTATTCGTCAACCAGAAGAAGGGTGCAGATGTGCTCCAAAAAGAGCTCCAGCGCGCGCGGGTGAGCAACCTTCCGATCCCGCGATCACGCCCTTCTATCGAGCTAACACGCCTCTCGACCCACAGTGGAACGCGGTCACTCTCCACTCTGGCAAGAACCAAGAACAGCGAGAAGCGGCGCTCAACTCGATCCGGACGGGCGAAAACGACGTCCTCGTTGCGACCGATCTTGCCGGACGTGGTATCGACGTTCCCGACGTTTCGCTCGTCGTCAACTTCCAGATGTCCAACACGATCGAGGCGTACATTCATCGTATCGGTCGTACTGGTCGTGCCGGAAAGACCGGTACCGCCGTCACGTTCCTCAGCGACGCCGACGAGGAGCTCTTGTGAGTCTTTCAAGGCTGTGAAAGCGGCTGCCCGAACGGCGGGCTGACATTACGCTCGCAAACAGCTACGACCTCAAGCAGGAAATTTCCAAGTCCCCGGTCTCGAAGGTCACGCCCGATTTGGCCCGTCACCCTGCAGCACAATCCAAGATGTCTTCACAGATGAAGCGGCGCGCGGCCGAGCTCGACGACTAGACACTGCAATGTATGAAGTTGCCCTCGAATGTGCTCAGGGATGTCCCGCTTGCGCACGCATCAACAGCGCAAGCATGTTTGCGAGTCTACACGACCGGACGGTGCATGCTATTTCCCACCTTGTCCAAGCTTCCGTTTCGCCTTTTCCTCGACCCGTCTCTTCTCGCGTGCCAGTTCGGCCGCCTCTTCCCTCGCAGCGGCTCGAGCTCTGTCGCGAGCTGAGAACAGTCAGCATCAGGGGAGTGACCGCACGAGTCGCAAGAGAAAAGAGGGAACGTACGCGAGCCTTTCCTCGCGAAGCACGTCCTCGCCCGTCGCTTCCATATCGCTGTCGTCGCTGCCGCTCCACGCTTGCTCCCTCGCAAGGTCCTGCTCCCGGTCCCGGCCCATCAACTTCCAGATCGCGTTCCGCTGATCGCCGCGGAGTGCGCTCGAGCTGCCGCCCTTAGGGCGCTTCCGTGGTCGGTCGTCATCAGACGAGTAGTCGTCCGAATCGGACGACGGAGACGGGGACCGCGGCCGTCTCCCTGAAGATGAAGACGAAGCTCCGCGTCCGGAGCGCGCCAAATCCGGTTTCGTCTTCATGCTATTGCTCAACGCTGCGGACGGGCCTGCCAGTGGTCTTCTGGCGGGGCCCTCTGACGTCTTCGTCGCCACTGGCGCGCTGCTCCCGTTCGCATTCGCCTTCCTCATCTTCATGTCCCGCTCGATCTCCTCGATGGTTCGCGTATCTCGCTTGACGACGTTCAGCTTTTGCGGCTGTTGTAAGCTCGAGACTTGTGCGGCAAGTCGACTGCGCGCCGACCCGGACGCAGACGGCAGAGACGCTGAGCCCGCCTTGCTGCTGGGACCGTTCGTTCGGGAGCCGAGCTTTGAAGAGGACGCTGTCGAGGCTTTGCTGCCATTCGAGGTGGATACTGGCGACCCGTTCCTACTGCTGTGAACACTGTCGGCGGACGTAGTCCGCTTCAAAGCAGCAGGGATCGCTGAAGCCGAGGGCGGATCACGCGAGGACGAACTCGTCGGTCTCCGGCTCGACTGAGCGAGCGCGAACGCCCCGCTCGAAGGCTCGTCGTCGTTGAAGAGAGCGGCTTGTTTCCGCTGGGCCTTTTCGGCCCGGGACAGGACGGCAGGCTCCTTCTCTTTCGCTTTGCCCTTGGCTGAAGTCGAAGATTTCGCGGTCGAATTGGCCTTGGAGAGGAGTTCCTTGTATGATTTGGGTCTCGACTGATAGCGAGTAAGGGTGCGCTGTCAGTATCGAAAGTCAGAGGTGAAGCCAAGGGGGGCCGCTGCTCACTTCGGGTGCCGCTGCGGATCCGATCAGGTGGTCGTCCTTGCCGTCCGGGTCCAAGCCGAGCCGTTTCCGCTCCTGTTTAAGCGCCCACAAGTTTGTCGTCTTGGGCAAAGCCTTTTGCTTGCGCGCTGCCGCTTCCTGCTCCTTCCGCTCGCGGTCCTCGCGTTCCTTGCGCCGCTCGTCGGCGAGCCGACGCAGTTCAGCCTGCCTCCGCTGCTCGACTTCCTCGGCGGCCTTTTTCGCGGCAAGACGTTCGCGCTCTTGTTTCGCGTGTTCGGCTTGCTGCTGAGCCGTATTGGACGAGGCCTTCTTGAGCAAGTCGGCAAACTGCAGGTGGGAAAGCAACAAGTTAGCGGGACCGGTCCGCTGTCCGCGCGCGATCGCCAGGTCTGCTTGACCAGAGCGACTGTAGTCCGGGCTCTGAGCTCGTCTGACGTACGTTCATGCTGGCTGGACTTCCAGCAGCCTGCTAGTGACGCGTCCGGCGTAAAGATCCGCGCCGCCAAATGGACCTGTTGGCGTTTCGTCGCAAGTTGGAGCTCGTTGCGCTCGGCAATTCCTTCCGTCAGGGAAGTCGGGTCTAAGAGATCGTCGAAGCTGGCTGCCGAGCAGTCAGGTGGAGTGCGAGGCGAGAACGAGAGAGAAGTTGACCCAAAAAGTCGGCAAAGGGTTGGCTCGAGTCGTGTGACGTCGGCACAGAGCTATAACAACCCATTGACGCCGACAGAGAGCCCAAGCTCGTATAGGAAATCAAGCCCAATCAGTCTACTATAGTCCTCGACTCGCCGTCCTGCCGTCGTCTCGTCGTTTTCCCCCACTTGACACGCCGACACCACCTCGCTCGCCGCTCATACGGCTCACAGGCACCACAGATGGACACGAGCGTGTTTACAGAGTACGAGACCGACTTGGAGACGCTGCAAGCGAGCATCTCGAGTCACCTCGAGGGCGACGCGGTCAGGCTGAGAGGAGGTACGATTCCTCTCTTGCTCTCAGGTCAGTAGTCGGCCTATTCAAGCTGACAAGACGCCCCCTAAAGATGAGCGACAAAGCGCGTTCCGGCGGATAGAGCGCGAACTCGAAGAAGCAGACGAGATTGTCCGTCCGTCCTCGTCAACCTCCCCTGGCGACGATTCTCGAAAGCTAACACACCCGTCCTGCCGGCCATGCTTAGATCGAGCAGATGGCCGTCGAAGTGCAAACGGCGGATAAGGACAAGACGGACCTGCAAGCGAAACTCCGAGCACATCGGAACGCGCTCGCGGAGCGGAAAGCTGAACTCGTCAGTCTCCCTCGGAGGCGTTTATCACGTTGCTGTAGACAAAGCTGACTGGGCCTCGCGGTCGGGCAGAAAACGCTCGTCTCCGGAGCCGACCGCGACGATCTGCTCGGAAGCAGACACGTTGCGCTCGAAGTCGAAGGCAATGACCAGTCCGATTCTCCCGCCTTGTCACAGTCGGCAGCGCAAAGGTCACGCCTTCTTTCTGCTACGGACAAGCTCGCCGACGGGCAGAGACGGCTAGAGGAGAGCCACCGGGTAGCATTGCAGACCGAAGACGTCGGGTCGACAATCCTGCGAGACCTGCGAGGGCAGCGCGACGTTCTCGAACACACCCGAGACACGGTGAGCATCCGCTTCGTCTGTCTCCTTCACGCTATCCGCGCTGAAACCTGCGAACAACTGCAGCTATACGAGGCCGATGGATCAATAGACCGCGCATCCGGAACCTTACGCAAGATGGTCCGAAGGTACGCACGTAGCGGCGGGCCGTTCTCGTCCGGGGTGGAAAGGATTGACGCCGCCCGCGTTCTCCGCAGAGCATACCAACAACGGGCGATCACATACGCCATTATCGGACTCCTCGTCCTGTTGATGTGAGCTCGTTCTCGGTGTGCAGCCCGCTCGCGTCAAGCGACCGGTCCGGAGGAAGCGCCGTGCCAAGCCCGAACTGCGCTTCTCCCGTCTGAGCCTGCAGCTTCTCCAGGCGCTGACCCTCGGACCTTTGCAGTCTTTATGTCTTCGCGTCAAAATTGTTTGGCTAAGAGGAAACCTGGACGGTGTAACGTAGCAAGTCCGAGTGAGAAGCAGTCCACGCGTGGGAACTCCGAATAAAACCGAGAGCTGTTGATCGGCTGCGGTTTGCCCTCGCTCTTACACGTCGGCGCCTTGCTTTCGGCTATTTAGCCAGATATGAGCGTTCTATTCCAACAATCACACGGGCGAAACGAGTCGCGGACGCAGTCGAAGAAGGATCGCAAAGTGGCGTCAGCATGCAGATCATTCCGGCGTCTCCCCAATTTGTTTCTCGAAACTTGTTAGGCTGAATTATGCCTGCACAGTGCACGGCGACCCACCGGCCGACAGATGCGTGGAACCTATCATCCGGCCGGCGAAGAGAGCTCGACAACGCCGGTTGTTCTGGGCACCGATAGCAATCGAGGCACTCTTTCCCCACATTTCCACTTCACGTGGCGGGCGGAAGAACTCCATCTCCGGACTGCAAGGCTTGGCAATTGGTGATCGAGAGTGGGGTCAGGATGAACGTCTCCCCGGAGCACCACGGTGTCCTCGCTCTTCTTACTCACAACACGCTCTGCTCTTACTCAGCACACCAGCTCTCGCTGCTATTCGAACTTTGCTGCCCGAGCAACCGACGCCATGTCTCTCGAGAGGGACGCCGAGTTTCTGGATGAGAAGGCGGTCATCGAGCACATTGATCAGGTCCGTCCGCCGTCGCTCTGCGCACACGTCCATTGAAACGCTGCGAGACTTCGCGGTACCGCACCTTAGATGATCGAAGTACTGACGCGAAATTCACCGGGACGATACGACAGCTCGCTGAGTACGGCGCGGCCGTCGATCCTCAAGCTGAGAAGCGCCTGTTGCGCAAGCTCGACTTTATCATCCTGCCTCAAGTGACGCTTCTCTTCCTCCTCAACTTTATCGAGTGAGTATGCGGGCGAAATTTGACCTCAGGAATAGCGTCGGTTGACTAATGGACCGGCTTGAAACAGTCGATCTGCCGTCGGGAACGCCAATGTCGCCGGATTCTCGAAGGACCTCAAGCTTTCCGTACCGAAGAAGTGTGTGAAGCCTTCCTAGAGAGCCTAGGTGCGGCTACTGACCTTCTCGGGATCGCGCAGCGAGTACAACATCGCCTTGATGGTTTTCTAGTGAGTTGCTTCTCCGGCTCTTGCGGCCTCTTTTCACTTCCCAAAGCTGATCGCCTTTCGATAAAACAGCGTGTTCTACATCGCCGGCGAAATTCCGTCGAACTTGATTCTCAAGAAGGTTGGCTCATCCTGGCTGGCTGTCGTGCGTGTTCTTTTCCAGTTGGCTTCACAGTCTAGCCCTGAACGGCTCTGACGCTTGCACACGACAGCTTGCGATCTGCTTCGGCGTCGTCACCATCGGTTCGGCGTGGATCAAGAACTTTGGCGAGTTCCTCGCGGTCCGCATCCTGCTCGGGATCTTTGAGGGTGGAGGTGAGTCGTACGACCTCTGGTTTGAGCGTACGTACTGACGCCATCCCCTCCATAGTCATTCCGGGTATCGTCTACGTCATGACGACCTACTACAAGCGGTCTGAGCTCGCTTTCCGCATCGGCGTCGTAAGTAGTTCTGGACCTTCCTAGATCGCGTGAGATCGCATCCTGACTCCTTCCTCGATAGTTCCTCTCCCTCGGACCCGGCCTGAGTGGCGCATTCGGTGGTCTGCTTGCTGCGGGACTGCTCAAGCACGATTACGCCGGCCTCCACACCTGGCAGCGAGTGAGTCCCGATCTCTGCGATTCTCTTCATGACCTCCGTCCTGATCCTCTCCTCTCTGCAGATCTTCGTTCTCGAAGGCATCTTGACTGCCTGCATTGGCGTCGTCACCTTCTTCACGCTGCCGGCCGCTCCGGGCAAGACCCGCTGGCTCAACGAGGCGGAACGCGAACTCGCCGTCCGCCGCCTCGAGATCGAGCACCTCGGCCAGACCAGCGAGCGCACGAGCTGGAAGGCGGTCGGCAAGGCCATCGCGAACCCGTTCACGTGGGCCTGCACCCTCGCGTACGGGTTCATCAACGTGAGCCCGCTTGCTGCCTTTCTTTCCCCTTCCGCCACCGGACTTACCCGCGCCGCTTCTACAGGTCATCGTGCAGGGCACTTCGCTCTTTTTGCCTACAATTATATCAGGTCTTGGGAAGTACACGACAGGTAGGTCTACACCTAAAGTGGGCGGTCGAACGGGTGCCGCTCCTGAAGCCGCTCAGGCTTCGTTCTTCCTTCCCGCACGCCACCGCTCGTCGTCGCTCGCGCTGACGCTGCTCTCTCGTCTATAGTCGAGACCCAGCTTAAATCTGTTCCCCCGTACGTTGTTAGCGCCGCATGGGCCCTTCTCATGTCGTACTTCGCTTGGAAGACGCAACGGCACGGCATCTTCATCGCCGCCTCGACCTCTCTCTCGGTCGGTCAGTCTGCGCGCTGGCTTTCTACTGCATCCGATAGTCCCAGCCTGACGTTCCGCAATTTACAGTCGGCTACATCTTGTTCATCGCTTCCACGAACCCTCAAGTTCTATATGGTGCGCCAGCTGGAGGCGGTACCTTCCACCTCGACGGCACGCTCACAATCTTATACTCTTAGGCGCTTCCTTCCTGACCTTCACTGGCGCTCGTGAGTCTGCTGCTCGGCGAATACGAGCTCGTTTCGAACGCCAAGCTCGGAAGCTGACTCGATCTCATACCCTCTTTTTTTGCGATAGTTCCTTGTGGTCCTTTCTTCCTCGCCTGGGCTACCGCCAATTCTGGCAATCCCGTCGCGCGTGCTGTAACAGCAGCGATTGTACCCGCTTTCGGATCCTGGGGATCCATGGTGTACGTCTTCAATCGCCTTCTAGACTGCGTTACTCTCCTGACGCTTCCCTCGAAATCTAAACAGCTGTACTTGGCTGTATCTGCCGAAAGCGCGTCCACGCTACCGCGCTGTACGTCCTGTCTAGCTCCCTTGCATGGGCGGCAGGGTTTGACGAACTCGCGCACATAGGGCAACATCTTCAACCTCATTTCGTGCTGCAGCGCCATCGCCCTTGCCCTCGGCCTCACTTTCTACTGCAAGTGGGAGAACCGTCAGCGCGACCTCGGCCGTCGCGACCACCGCCTCGAGGGCAAGACCGAGCAGGAGATCAAGGATCTCGGCTGGAAGCACCCGTCGTACCGCCTCAAGATCTAAGCGGCGCCTCAAGATCTAAGCGGCGGCATTCTCGTACTCGTGATCGCTATGAATGTAATGATAGGAGCAAGTGTCGATCTCATAGCTCATCTCGTGGGCTGTCGGATCGTAGCAAGTTTCGACAAGCTTTCCTCCGCAGGGCGAGCGTTCGCCACTTTCGCTCCTTCTCTGATAAACATGCCCGCGAGGCGACCTCGTCATACCTTTGCAATCAAAGAGCTGCTGCTCGCCTTCAGACTACGAACAGCATTGCATGCCCTACGTCGGCACCCACCGCTCTGGTGAAGACACTTCAACCATTTCTGGCCGAAGGTCGGCGACCGTGTTCGCGCCGAGCAGCCGCATCGCCATCTGCACTTCCTCCTCCAGAATCTGCAGCGCCTTGCTGACGCCGGCGGCATCGTAGGCAGACTGCGCATAGAGGATTGGTCGACCGAGTCCGACGCCGCGAGCGCCGAGACATAGCGCCTTGACGACGTCCGTTCCTCGTCGCACTCCGCCGTCAATATAGACCTCGATCTGTTCAAGCAGGGCCGGATTGCGTCGACGGACTTCGACGAGAACATCGATTGGCGCTCGTGCGCCATCAAGCTGGCGCCCTCCGTGCGTCGACTGGGGGAGAATGAAAAATTAGGCCGCAATCCGTCGCAAAAAAGCCTAAGCAACCCACCAGAACGACTCCGTCGGCGCCGTACTTGGCTGCGAGCTCGACATCCTCGACGCAGCCGACACCTTTCACGACGATCGGGATTCCAGGTGCACGCTGACGGATCCATGCGATATCGTCCCAGCACAAGTTGGCATCGATATGAGCAGCTATTCCACGTAGCGCGTCAATGTAGCCCAAAAATCACGCGGGAAACGCGAGCACGCACTGTCCGGTATGTCGGAGACGCCGCGGTTCTTGACCGCATTCCAATCTGCGGCGCCTGCGGCCTTCCATTGCTGCAGACAAGGGCACCCTCCGAGGTCAGTTCAAACATCGCCGTAGCTGAGACTCGGGCCTCGTCGAGACGCGCGCGATGGAGTACGCACAGCCGCGATCGGATGTTCATAGTTCTGACTGCGCGCCTTGAGCTTCAAGTCGCGCTCACGCTTGCCGAGTACCGGCACGTCCGCCGTGACAAAGATCGCCTTTGCTCCGAGCTCGAGGGCGTGACGTAGCTTCTTCTCGGCGAGGACGCGGTCGGACGGGACGTAAAACTGCCAGAACATGGTCTGGTTCGACGACTTGGCGCTGAAGATCTCGTCGATCGAGGCGCTCGCGCCGGACGAGACGACTTGGACGACGTCATGAGCTGCAGCGCCTCGTGCTATGTTCAGCTCGCCGTCTGGATGACCTAGCCTTGCCAGACCGGCTGGGGCGATGAAGAACGGCACAGGTTGCTGCGAAGGACCTGACTCATCAGTCTCGGGTTCAAGCACGGGTCTGGTGTATATGGACTGACCGGCATGCCGAGAAAAGTAGTTCGGGAATCGACGTGGCGCATCTTGCGCATCACGCGCGGTCGGAATCGGATGCGCTGCCAGGACTCGCGCTCGTCGCGCAAGGTCTGCTCCGTTTCGGCTGGAACGGTGTACGAACGTCAGTCTACAGTCCGAGCCATGAGATTCGGAACGCAAACTTACAGCCGGTGCCGTAGTAGCTTGCCGCCATCTGTGACAGGATGCTCTGCGCCACCTCCTCGAACTCGTCGAGACAGACAATCTGCGTATCGCCCGAAACAGTCAGGCTGTACTTTGGCCGAGAAGCATATCGGGACGGACGCACGGTGTCGACATTCCGCAGAGACGCCCGGGCGAGCTCTATCCGCTGGTCCTCGTCGTCCTTGCCGCCTCCGAGCTTCGCTGCGTCGTCGACATCAATCACGCCGACCAAGCTCTCGGCGGGCAGCGCTTTCTGCAGAGTGCCGGGAGGGTGCAGGGACTTGAAGGTCTTGGTGGCGTCCTTGCCAGCGTGCTGCTGCAACACTTTTGCACCCCCAGGCTGTGCGCTTCTCTCGTCAGTCTCGAGCTCATCTATCGGCATCATCTCGGACTCACATGCGACTCGATATAGCTCGTCACGCTGTGAGCATAGGTCGCGTGAGTTCGGATCTTGCGGGTGTCTAGGACTCTAGGCCACAGCGAGACAGCCGACGGACTCCCAGACTTGGTCGTCAATGACGATCCAGAGTGCGTTCTGACCTCGTCCGTCCTGCTTCGCGACTTCTGCCGCCGTGACCCGCCGCCGCTTCCCGCTGTAGGAGATTGAAGGCGCTTCGAGATGGACTGGATCTCTTGCCACCGCCGCCGCCTGTTTGCATCGACGAGACGGTCAGTCAACCCAAAGCTCCAAAGGTCGCCCGCTGAAGATCCGCCAGCCGTGTCCTCACCCAAACGAGTATGCCACATGTCGCCGCCGTCGCGGCGTATCCGAATGCTCCAAAGCTGTATCTCGCGGTCCAAGCTGCTCGAGTTGAGGTGCTAGCGGGACGGTGGGGTGCAGCGGCGCGTACGAAGCCGCGCAGGGCATGTCGAGCTCTGACGCCAATCATGTCTAGTACATGCACGATCGGGATGACACAGTCTCTCCGTCTCTGCTATCCCATCGGGAAGGCTCCCGTCAGCTCTCCTTGCCGTACAGTCGGGTCGCTGTTTCGTTTTTCCGGCGTCCGCTTGCCTCCCCCACTTGACTGCCGAGTCGGCATGCAAGGGTTCTAGAACCTTGGCACAGCCGGACCTGCTGTTCAAGGCAGGTTCAGCGGTTGCCGAACAGTCTTGCCGAAGTCGCTGCACGCCGCTCCGAGTTGCCTCAGGGCCACCTGAGGGCATTCCCCTTCCCCACTTCGGATCGTCCGCGGATCCGTACAACGCTCGCTCCTCTCGAGGCGCCTCGCTCTCTTTTAAAAGCTCTCTTTATACTCAGCCAGGTCAGTTCTCAGTGTAAGAGACCGTGGCAGTGCCAGCACCGCTGTCTACTACTGACCGCGCACCGACTCTGCCGCCAACTTAGGTATCCTACTTCTCGATCTTCCCTCGAGCTCTCCCACCACCTATCGACTTGCCGTGTCGACAGCAACGATGCCGTCCGTCGCTCAGCAATACCCCCGCACCGACTTTCCCGCCGACCTCGAATGCCACCCGCTCCTGGTCGTTGACTATGCCAAAATCAAGGCCGGCGATCAAGCAGAGGTCGACCAGCTCTATGAGGCGTGCACCAATCTCGGCTTCTTCTACCTGAAGAACCATGGCGTCGAAGATCTCACCGAGCCCATGTTCGGAATGGGAAAGGCGACATTCGACTTGCCGCTCGACGAGCTCATGCCGTTTGAACAGGGCGACTCGGGTCGCTCCGCCGGCTACAAGGCTGTCGGCAGTACGAACGTTGACGCAAAAGGCAACTTGGATCAAGTCGAGTTCATCAATGTCGCTAAGGATGACGCTTTGGCGTATCCGGAGGTCCGTCAGTGCACTTATCCTCGCACGGTCGTCGAGCGAATGGCAACCGTCACCGACTTCATCCGGACTTCGAACGAGGTCTTGCAAACGTTGATGAACGTCCTCGAGCCGCGCATTGGGTTGCCCGCCGGAACGCTGGCGGCGCTGCACAAAGAGGGCGATTTGTCTGGTTCGGAATCGCGCGTCATCTTGAAGGGACCGCCGAGCGAGGCGAGTCAGCAAGCGGCCGGCGTCGACGAGGACGGCAATCCAGCCGCTGCAATCGGGTGAGCTCTGGTTTCTGCAGTGGTTACGACTTTGTGCCGAGCAGCTGACCTGCGATGGCGATAGATCGCACACCGACTTTGGCTCGTTTTCCATGCTTCACGGTCGCGGCTGCGGAGGGCTGCAGGTACTCCCTCCAGGTACCACCAAGTGGCAGAACATCCGCCCGCTTCCGGGTCACGCTGTTTGTAATGTCGGCGACACGCTCAAGGTTTACTCGGGCGGGATTTTCAACAGTAACGTAAGCTCTCTGTTCAAGCTTTGTCGTGTCCGGTCGACGTGGTTACTGATGCTGTGTTGCGCAGATCCACCGCGTCGTTCCGCCTCCTCCTCCTCAGAACCAGTACGAACGCTGGTCGTTGGTCTACTTCCTCCGCCCTGGGTTCGACAACCCTCTCAGACCCCTTTCGGACAAGTCCGAAATTATTCGCGTGCACGCCGAGAACGACCCGGCGATGCGCGTCTTGCCGCAGGGCGAAACGGCGGGATCCTGGTTCCAGCGTCGCATCAAGCTGCAGCGGGCGGCGAACCGCAAGGGCCCAGAGACGTGGGCTGCCTCGCGCGGTACTGAGCGTGAGTAGAAAGCCCCACTGTTCTCCGTGAGGACTCGAGAGACTGACGCTCGTCCCGTGGCAGACGCTCCGGCCGTCGCCTAATCGGCTTTGAACATGCAGCCGACTCCATTCAGGGCTGAGCCCTTCTGACGTCTGTCTCCATCTTTCAGCCGCTCTCTCCATGCAGCTATAGCCCTCGCAACCTCTCGTAGCCTCTTGACATAAATTCGTTGCAGTAGCATTCTCGCAGATCGAAAAGGAGATCGTGAGACTCACCAGGCGAAGCAAGCGCGTGCAGAGCGTTCGAGCCTGATCAGTGCAGAAGCTGACACGCGGACGTAGGGTAGCAGCGGACAGAGTGGAATGGTACGGCACACCTGTGCCGACACGAGGCTCTCTCGCTTCATTGCTTGTTGGCTGGCGAGTGGGATAAGCTGGCCTTGCAGAGCCTCACACCTTGAGTAGAGCGTGGCGCGATCACAGGGAAGGAAAGCGTGCGTACGTGTGGCTCAGCCATTTGCCCTACTGGCCGCCGCGTGCCCCCGCTCAGATGTCGACGCCGGCCTGTGCAAACTCTGTCTCGATCGCGAGCACCCGCCAGACTTTGATCACGAAGTCTTGAGCGTCTTCGTCCAACACCTGCATGATAGGATAGCATCAGCGACCCTCTGATAATAGAAGCGCGGGTTGTGAAACAAGGCGTACCGGTTCGAGCTCCTCCAGAAGAGCCTGCGGAGTCTTACGCGCTCTCAAGTACTCGGTCACCACGCTCAGGAGCTCTGGCTCTTCCGCACCGAGGTAGTCGACGATTGCGCGGTTCGCGTAGGGCTCAATTCGCCGCTTGATGATGTCCTGCAGCACACAAAGTCAGCGAGCGTTATTGAACGGGAGGTGTGGGCCCACGTACATCGCTCAGGCGCTTCCACCGGACCTTCCAGGCCCACAAGCCATCCTTGGTCGTCGGCACTCGCTCTTCAATCTCCCGCGCTTTCCGTTCCGCCTCGACCCTCGGGAGCCGAGGTTTCGGCTCGTCTTCGTCGTCCGAATACTCGAGCGGGATCAATTCGCGCTTCTTGACGCCCGTCTCCTCCTCGTCCTCGAGCGCAAGAGCCGTCGGTCGGGCTTTAGGTGCCTCTTGGACAGCCGGCTTGGCTGCGGCAGCGTTGAAGCTGAGCTTGACGCCTGCTGTGGCAGCGGCAGGGGTCGAGCCCCCGGTCCCATTCGCGCTTGTTTGGGCCGTGCCGTTGGGAGAAGCCCCTGGCGGCAGTGAAGAGGCAAGAAGGTCGGCATGTTGAGCCAAGAACGAATCGGACCGTTCGCTGACTGCCGCCAGTTGTCGCGCCTCGTATTCTCGATCCCGGGCATCAGCTTCCGCTTCACGTACTCGCAGAGCCTTGCGTTGAGCTCGCCAGCGGACCCTATCAAAGCAGTACATCAGCGAGCTGTATTCTCTAACGAGACAGACAAGGATGCGCACCTGTCGATGTAGAACAGCTCACGCCCTCGTTCAGCTTCGCGGTCGTCGTCCCATGTGGCCAGTCGCTCCGCCATGTAAGCCCGATCCCGCTCCTCCTGCTCGGCCACGCTGCGCTCACGCAGCTGATCGCGCTCCCAAGCAGCGATCCGCGACCGTTCTCGGTGCTCGAATTGCCGTTCGCGCTGCAGGAAGATGCCTTCCTGGTGGCGGTGTTCCCGTTCGGCCCGCTCGCGTTCGCGCTCCATATCGTCGAGAACAGGTTCCGGCTCGGGTGCTGCGGACGCACCGTTCGACGGACCGGACGAGACTCCGGCAACGAACGGTACAGGCCGGTTGTAGCTTTGAGGGTCGTTCGAAGGTCCGGGCGAAGGCGCACCGGGAGAGCCTTGCGAAGGGTGCGACTGCGTCGACGGGCGTGTCGTCGGAGCAGTAGGGTAAGGGCGCTGATTCATCTGCGCGAGACGGCGTTCCTCGAGCTGCTTGTCAATGTCGAACTTTTGCTGCGCCTTTTTGACCGCCGCTTGTCGGAACAATGCGATCGAACTGAGCGTCGTCTCGCGGTGGTTCTCGGGCAGATCTTCCGGAGCCAAGTCCTTCAGGTGCTGCGGGATTTGCGGACCGTCGTCTGCGTTGCTGCCGGCGGCGCCGTTGGCTGGAGCGCCCGAAATCGGGTCGCCGGAAGCAATGCGCGCCAGGATCGTCGCCAAGTCGTCCCTTGCTTGCTGAGTCAAGTCGGCAAAGTCCTATGTGTCGCTATTGTCAATCTTTGTGGTGTTTCTGAAGCGAGCACTCGTCCAAACCGGCACATACCTGATTCTGAACGCGCTCCTTCTCATATTCGTCGAGCCGCCCGCGCGTCTTCTCATCCGCCTTGACCAACAGCCGTTTCTCTGCGCCACTCGGCATCTTGATCGTCGCGGCATTGACAACCTCGAGGCAGCGGAGGACGGATTCGGCTTCGCCGTACTCGACAAACGCGAAAGGTGGCGACGGCCTCCGGAACGACATGACGGGACCCGCGACCTGTTCGCGCAGTGGCTCGTGAGCTTCCTACGCTTACGGAGAAGGACGCAAGTCGCGAATGTAAACTTACTGCGAGGATCTTTTCGAGCCAGCCGTTCTCGAGTCCGTCGACGATACTCCCGACAAACAAGCTGTACCTCTCGCCTCCCGCGCCCTGTCCGCTCCCTGCCGGTGAAGCAGACCCTCCCATCGTAGGGGTTGTGTACTGCTGCTGCGGTACCGGCGGCAAGTTGGCCGGCCTCGGCAAGTTGGGCGCCGCACCGTGAGCACCGAGTCCGGCGTGTCCGCGCGGACCGTAGCCGCTGTCTTGTCGCATCGGAGCGCCATAGCCAGGCGGTGGTCCTCCTCCGCCTCCTCCGCCTCCGCCGCCGTAGCCGCCAGACGAAGGAACGAACCCGGGCGGTCCTGAGCGAACCAGCGAAAGTTCAGTCAGCACAGACGAGGACCTATACAGTCGTCCTGCGAAGCGATCTCACCTCTTCCGTACATAGCTGGCTAGCACAAAGTCCCGTGGTGGTACAGTCTGAGCGAGATGTGCGATCGAGATCAATTGCAGACCTCGAAAGGTAACTAACAATAGTAAACGCGATCTATTCACATTAGAGATGGAATACGACAACAGGGCAATCTGGGGCAGAGTCGTCCGACTCTGTGCTTCTACTTGCGCTTCAATTCGGCGAACCGTCTCTGCAACGCTTCGAACGCATCGTCCTCTTTCTCCGCAGCCGCAGCCGCTGGTTTCGCCGATGGACTCGCAACTGGCGCCGGTGCCGCCGGCCCCGACGCTGATTTCGCCACCGCCGACTTGGCCTCATCCGCACCCAAATTGGTCCGGACGATCGTCGACTCGTTCGCGCGCGCCGGGTCGACCGGAGGCGTTTCGGGCAAGACCGTGTCGAAAGGAGGGATCGCGTGCGTCTTTGTCGGCGAGGCGAGCGGGACACCGGTAGACCCGTTGCCATTGTTCTGCTTTGGGTCGGTCTGTACCAGGGTACGAGTCAACATCCGTCCGAGCGAAGGCTGAGAAGGAGAGCAGGACCGACAGCATTCGAGTCGGACAGGTTGGTCGGTTCCGGGACTGCGCCTTCGGGCCCAGGTGCCGAAGTCGCTGCCGCCGCGAGGCTGTCTGGCACCCAATCGACCGAGTACGCCTTGGCGATCTCAAACAGGTACAGGTCGACGAGGTCGGTCGGCGGCGTCTGGATCACGAGTTTGCTCGTGATCCGGTCGGGGACGATCCCGTCCGCATTGTCGATGCAGGCGACGGCAAAGTCGCGGCCGCCTTTCGACATGAGCATCTCGCGGAGGATGTGGATCTCGCGCAGTTCGGTTCTGGGCAGAGGGAGTTCCATGCGCGGAGAGTCAGCTTGAGTATCGCGCGGTGGACTCGCTACCTCGGACACGGCGCGCAAGACTCGAACACGGCAGAGGAGCGCCATCGATCAAGACTCGTCTCGTGCGGACAATTACATCTCCAAGACTTACCTCGGTGCGGCGTGAATGATGCCGGCGACGGCCTCTTGCACGCCGGGGTCAATCTCCCTGCGCGGCGCGGGCAAGTGGGCATCAGACCGGCTTCGTTCTCGATCGCCCCTCTGCGCACGTACTTGACAGTTTCGAGGAGCCCGAATCGTGCCAAGAGGAGCTCGCAGTAGCTGTAAGGCGAGTATCGTGAGTCAGCCCTCGGCGTGATTCGCGGAGGAAAGGACCACGAGCACGCGTACAGTTCGAGCACTTCGAGGAGTTCGACGTAGAGGTCTTCGGCGAGTAACCCTTCGACTTTGATCCTCGCGCTTTCGAGTTTGCCCTTGTCGAGGAGGGCGGCGACTTCTCGGCGCGTCTGTTTCGCCATCTGGGTCTTCTTTTGCTGCAAGAGGCGGAGCCGTTCCCGCGACAGTTTGAGTTGGACTCGGGCCCGGGCGGGTTGCCAGGCAGCGGGAGGAGGCATAATGAAGCTCGAACTGGCTGTGGGAGGAGCGCGAGTCGAGCGAGAGCGGGCAGCGGTAGTGAGAGGTGGGGGAGTCGGAGTCGGCGTCGAACTCGGCGTCGACGGAGACAGCAAGCGAGTGAGCGTATTCAGCTTGGCGGATCCTAATCGAGGTGGAGCTCTACAGTAGGTTCGAGCGTAAGGTGGCTATGGTAAAGTGCGAGTCGAGTGAAATGCAGCGAACGATGACGGCGAGCAGGTCGACAGCCGGAGGAATTCTGGAAATTCGCCTCTCCCCTATGTAGGTCTGGTTACCATATTAGCGGCTCTAGACTAGGATAACAAGGCGGCAGGATTGCTCACAGCCTTATCCTGTCGAGGCGGGAAAATCAGGGCTGGCACTCGACTTTGGCCGTGGTGTCTGGGCCAGCGTATAGCGACAGCCTTTCACTCGATTAGGTCCAGCCGAGCAGGCGTGTTACGTCCAAGAAATGTCGCTGTACGGCGGCATCAGCTTCAAAGGCCAGGCCAAACCGCCCACCGCTTCGACCACTCCCGCTCCCCTCGCCGCCGTGCCAGAGGACCGGAAACCGTTCGACTCGCCGTCCGCTATCAAACCCGCTGTGCCACAATCGACTGAAACGCAATCGACCGACGAAAAGCCAAAGAGTAAGGAGCCGCGCGCGCACGCGCCGAATGCTGCGTTCCATTCCAAAAGCGAGGTTGACGAGAACTTTGTTCTTTTTGCAGACGCGACTTGGTCCGCCGCACTTCGCTTCGCACCTACTGCCCGCAAGCGACCGAACCAAGGCGGAGCTGCAGCAGGAGCGAGACCGTCAGCGTCGGCGCTCGCGCTCAAATCGGCCTTTGGTGCAGCAGCCGAAGATGACGACGACGCCGCCGGCGGCGATTCTTCCCGGAACGCTAGTCAAGCGAACGCCTCCCATGCCATCCCGAGCGGCTTCAGGATCGCGACAGTCGGCAAAGCGGCGTTGACGGCCGCGCCGGAAAAGGCACCGCCCGTCAACAAATGGAGCGCCGTGTCGCGCCCCGTCGAAGAGATTAAACCGTTTGCGAGCACGAGCGCGGCCGGCTCGGGGTCCGGATATCGGATCGCTTCGCCGGCCACGGCGACGGGAGACGACAAGACTCGACCGCGTACACGAGCTCGCAGGATCATCGCGAACCCGCCGCCGATGACGCTCGACAACTTGCCCCTCTCGGCCGCGACAACGCCCGGAATCGACGTGAACGGTTTTGCCCAATCCGCAGCTGGCAAGAAACTCGCCGCGCAGCAGACCAAGAAGCGCGGCAAGAAGAAGCGCGGCGGGAACGGCGCCGACGATCCCGAGTTGGCGTTCGCCGACGTCCCGTACGACCCGGCGAGGCCTTGTGACTACGTACGTGCCATCTATGTGATGCCTGGGATCTCTCGCCGCCGAGCATGGCGTACCATCCTAGGTCACCTGGGACCCGGTCGCCTTCGTCGGTATCGGAAGAATCGAGCTGCTGCAGCCTAGTCCGAACCGCTCCCTGTCGCACAATTTCTGACATCACGTCTTCCCCACTCTGGCATAACGGTATCAGTCGGCCTACAAGACGCACCTCCGCGTCATGCGCGAGCAGCGACGCCTTCAGCGCGAAGAGGAGGAGCGCCAGCGCCGCTCGCGACGGGACGGGTCGTACTCCGGCTCGAGCTACTACTCGGAGGACGAAGACGAGGATCGCGATCGGAGGAAGGAGAACGAGCCTCGTGAGTCGAAATGTCAATTATCAAGTGACAGTGTCGAGCAGCTTTTGACGCAAGACCTGCCCACTTGGCAGTGAACAAGAAGCCGCGCTTCTTCGCTCCGCCTTCCTCGTACGACGGACCCTCGACTGCGCCTACTTTCCCCCCTCCGGCTTCGTACGAGCCGCCTTCTGCGCCGCCGCGCGAAGAGACGGGAGACGAAGCCTACGCTCGCCGCCTCGCCATGTCGCAAGGAAGTTCGGCCGGTACCGGTGCTGGCCTCGGCGCTCGGCCACCACCTCCCGCTTTCACAGCGGCGAGCATCAAGGAGGAGACGGGCGACGAAGCGTACCAGCGCCGGGTCGCCATGTCGCAAAGGCGCGACGAGACGGGAGAAGAAGCGTACCTCCGCCGGATGGCCCTCTCCCAAGGTGGTCCCGCGTCCGGCTCGGCGCCTCCGCCTGCCGCTCCCGCCTTTGTGTCGTCCTCCAATTCTCCCTTCGTTCCACCTCCACCGCCACCCGGTTTCGTCCCGCCCCCGGCCGGATTTGCCCCTCCTGGATTCGCCCCCGCTTCTTTCGTCCCCTCGTCGTCAATTGCAGCCCCGCCGCAGCCGCCCCCACCTGCTTTTCAATCCGCGAGTGCACCGCCTCCCGCGGGTGGAGGCGGTAACGAAGCACTCGATGCCGCTCAAGCGAAAGCCCGCGAGATCGCCGCAAAACTCGGCAAGCTCGGCGGAGCGTTCGCGGCGCCACCGCCGCCTGCTCCGACCGATGCAGGAGTATCTACACAGGGGATGAATCCGCACGCTCCCGCGTTTGCACCCGCTTCAACTGCTGCAGGTAGAGGCGCGTCCGTGATCGGCGCGGCGCCGGCCGAGTCAGTCACTAGCGTCTTCTTCCTCCCTTCGTGGTGGTTCATGGCTGACAGAACTATACCACAGACCCGACGACCGATCGTTCGCCGAGCGCATGATGAGCCGCTTTGGGTGGGAAGAAGGCAAAGGTCTCGGCGCACAAGAGTCGGGAATGACTTCGGCCCTTGCCGTTCAACGAGCTCCGGCCGCTACGTCCAACACTAAAAAGAACAAGAAGAAAGAAGCGGAAGCTCCGCAGCTCGCACCGACCGGAATGGCGAGTCGGTCCGTTGTCGTCGACTCGAGCCGCGAGCAACGCTTGGCCGAACAGCGTGCCCAGATGGGCGGCGACGCGAGCCGCGTCGTCCTCTTGACCAACATGTGCGCTCGAGACGAGGTCGACGACGACTTGCCCGGCGAAGTGGCGGAAGAGGCGAACAAGATTGGCGTCGTCGAGCGGTGCTTCGTCTACCTCGTCCCGGGCGAAACGCGAGATGATGAGGCCGTCCGAATCTTCCTCGTCATGAGCGGGTGCGTGGCGCGGATGGATCTCTTCTCGCCGTCGAGCTCACATCGATCCCGCTTCTACACAGACTTGCCGGCGGCTATAACGCCGTTCGAAGTTTTGACGGACGCTTCTTCGGCGGCCGGACAGTTCGAGCTCGGTGAGTTGAGAGGCGGCATCGCCGGATCTTGGCAAGGCGCTGACGAGACTCTGTCAACGCAGCTTCTACGATGATCGAGCGTTCCATACGGCCCAGTATGATCTGTAGGAATGGGCTGCAAACGCTTCCCCTCACAGAAGAGCGACCGGAACACCGTCCTTTTCAAGCTAATCCTTCCTTCCGTTTTCAAGCGAGCGAGCGAGCTACAGTTCCCTACAACCGTGTGCGGATCCAGCACGATCAACTGCGGCCCTGCCTCGCGAGGGCGGCGTATAACCGGCGCTGGCGCATGACCTCCTCAGGCTCGGCAGGGGGTGGGGCTTCGTCATCTTCGCCGACCTCGTCGGCGCGCGTGCCCTTGCCGCCGTGCCAGCTGCCGGTCCCCGTTCTCGCGCCTCCGAACCCGCCTCCACCGAAGACTCCGCTGCCCGCTGCGGCATAGCCGTACTCCGGCTCGTGCGCATGCCATCCGAGCGCATCGAAGTCGGTCAAGTTGCGCCGAGGTGGAGAAGCTGGAGCGTGCCTTGCTGGTGAGCGGACACCGCGCGGAGAAGGGCCTGCAGGGGACGAATTCGCTTCGGCTCGAGTCGCTTGCGATGCTTGCGATGCTTGCGACGCTTGCGACGCTGGAGCAAAGTCGAACGCTGTGTCCTGTTCGCGGAAGACGTGACGGCCATTCGAGTACAGCGCTGCCTGTTGCGCTGCGGTGCGATGCGGCGTCGAGGGACCGAACTTGGGCGTCTTGGCGATCGAGGGTACGGATACGCCCATCTCTTCCAACTCGGCAATCTTGCGCTTCCGCGCGTCTTGCGCCTGCTCAAACGTGTCTCAGTAAGGGAATCGGGATGCTGCTCCAAAGGGGCGACCGCTCACCTCTTCTGCGGCGCGCTTCTCGCTGTCGTCATTAGCAGGGCAGCGCCCATCGCTCGCTCCGCCTACGCCATGCTGGTCAGCGATGCTTGCGCTTCTTTGAGAACCATGTACGCTGCGCTCACCAGAATTCCAGTGCCCGGGCTGCTCGGTCCGCTCGTTGCAGACGTAGCAGAAGCGCGCACCGCAAGGGCCGCAGGTCATCCTGACGAATTGGACGTGAGTGTGCAGCTCTCGCTCGTTTCTTTTCCGAGTCGCTCACTTGTTACACCCATCGACCTTCAAGCATGGTACGCTGCAGCTCGGGCACTTGCGGATGACGGCCGCCGACATGGCCTCTGTGCTCGGCAGCGACCATATCAGCTCGGATCTCGCTTTCCAGACTACCTCGTTGGAGTACGCACCCGCAATGGCATTGAGCGCGTCTTCGCGAGACTCGGGCACTTGGTTGCATGGATTCGAGCCGTGCGACTTCTGCTGGAGCAGAGCGACGATTAGGTGTACTCATCTGCGGCGCACGCCGTACGCACTTTTCGGCAGCGCCGGCACGAAGTCTTTTTGCATTGCGGGCAGGGAAAGACGAGTTCGCTCTCGTCAAGCAGGGCAGCCATAGGGCAGAACCTGTCCCGGTTCGACCATTCGTCAAAACAGTCGGCGTGGACAGGCCATCGAGACGTACGGGCAGCGAACGAGTCCTTCAAGCGAACCGACCTCCTTGTCGATGCGTAGCTGCTCGAGCTTGTCGAGCATGCTGGTTGGCACGCATCTCTTGAGCTCGACGGGGGCGAACAAAGCTTGGCAGTCGGTTCCGACCGCGAAGCAAGGAAGATCCTGGCCGGTCCGAGACATCAGCGTCACGGCGGATCACGAATCGCTGACGCAGGGACGTACGGTCTGCTGCGAAGCGATCGCGTTCTTGACAAAGTTGTTCATGCAGTCTTTGCAGAAAGCGTGACCGACGTCGCAACGGGCTTCCCGGAAACCAGACACATCAGCACCGCGTACCTTGACTGATGCGCAGTGCGTATTCTAATCACCTGCATTTGCGATTGCGCAGGCGTCCGAGCAGCATTGGCAGTCGACATGATGGGGAACCTCGTGCAACTGTTCCGCCGCCGCTGCCGACGTGTCCAACTTCCTTCCGCCGGATGCGAGCGGGTAGTCGCTTGTTTCGAGATCAGCAATGACCAGCGAGACGTCGTAGCGCAGCTCGTTGAGCACCCTGAGGAGGTACGCTGGATGGACGTCCGGGACGGCGTCGATGACCTCGTCGTAGGCAGCGCGGTGCTGCGAGCCGGACCGAGGCAGGACGGGTTCGTAGACTTCGCCACTCATGTTCCGGAGGGGCGGATAGACGCTGGCGAGGGTGGTGAGAAATGCTGCAAAGGCGGTGAAGTCATCGGCAACGTGCTCGTGTAAAAACGCGGAGCGGGCCAAGCTGTCGGAGTATGCACCTGTCCAGTATCTGCTCAGACCAGACTTACCGGCTGGGTCTGCTCAAAGATCACGGAGAAGGAGCCCACAAAGCTGCGGTGGCTTGGAGTGACGAGGCTGGATTACGGTCGGACAGCGAGCACTCGGGCCTCGTCGGGAAGTCCGGACAACTCCTCGGAGCACATTCTCGTATCAATTCAGCTCTCCTTGCACCATCTGAGAATCGACAGCAGCACAGTATGCAGGAATTGACTGGAGTTGAGTCTTGACAGGGCGGGTCGAGACTTGAGAAGGCTAAAGACGAGCTATTTTCAATCCCGACTCCCAAGCTACAGACAAGCGTAATGACGGCAACATATGCACAGGCTTCGTTCAAGCGAGTTCTCCGAGTCGACGCTCAGTCGTAAAGCGAGTGACCCGGACCGAGCTTCTCGAACCAGTCGTGGTCTTCCTCCTTGACCTTGAAAGGCCCGCTGCTGCTCGACGCCCAGCTACCGGCGGTGTTCCCGCTCTTCTTGCCCTTGAGGTTCGAGGTGGACGCTTTGTTCTGGTAGCCCGGGCCCCAACCGTTCGAGTTCGCAGGGTGTCCGCGGCGGAGGTCGGGCTCGTCCTCCGAAGCGAACGGATCGAAGCGCTTCTTCGACTTCTGCTTGATCCCCGCGGCGCGGTCCTTGTTCTTCTGCGTCGACTTGCTGCGGATCGGGGCGAGGTCGTCGTCAGTCGTAGCGGCCTCGGAAATCGGCATCCTCGTCCGAGTCGGAGTCGCCGAGAGCGACGGTTGCGGCTTTCTTCTTCTTCGGCTTCGGCTTCGGCTGCGACTGTCCCTGGCTCGTCGAGAGACGCGCGCGACGCTGTTCGGCGCTCTCCTGTACCAGCGAGCCCCACTCAGCGCCGTATGTGAAGCGAAAACCGCGGACCGGAGAACGCACCTTGTTGCGCTTCTTGACGGGACTCGCCTGCGGCGACTTCTTCTTCGGCTTGAGTCCTTTGCCGCCGTAGTCTGCAGGTGCCACATCGCAGTTGAGCTCGAAAGCCAAGCACAACCGAGAAGGCGGTGGACGTACGGAGATAATTGCCAAGCCAGCGCTTCTCCTTGTTCAAGGTACGGCTCGGCTTGATCTCCTTGCGCGCCCGCTTCGTCCCATCAGGCAGCTGGATCGGAGCGTCCATGTCGCGAGGTCCAGACTTGAGCTTGAGCAGCTCGCCGCTCTTCTGCATCCGGTGGAGCTCGAACCAGGTCGGCGAGTAGAACCCGCCGCAAAGATCCGACTCGAAGCGGTTGCAGATGTGGTTCTCCGCGTACTCGTTATAGTCGCGGTAGAGCTGGTTGAGCCTGTAACGAACCAGCTCGGGCGTCAGCGGGCGGAAACAGAGAGCTCAAAGAAGACGAGATCGATACGCACGCGGCTTTGCGGTACGTGTCCTCGGGCGGCTTCCGTTCCTCGACGTCGAGCCAGTACCCCGCTTGGTCGATTGCCTCCTCCTTCGTCATGTCGTCCTCTTCGCTGCTTTCTTGAGCTTGACGGCGATCTTCTTCGTCACTCGCGAGCTGGTCGACCTCGTCGTCGTCGCCGCCCTCGTCCTCGGACGGCTCGGTACGGACGCGCTTCTTGATGACCGCCTTACGAGCTGCATTATTGGAGGCGGCAGCACGCTCAGGCGTGTAGATGAGCTCGTCGTCGCTCGCGCGGTACCTTTCTCCACCGCCGTCGTCGCTGAGAACGGACTTTGGGTCGTAGCCATACTTCCACCCGCCGTCCTTGAGGCGGTAGTTGGTCTCGAGAAGGGTGCCGACGATCAAGTCCGGGTTGCCGCCGTAGCTCGGGTCGGTGAACATGCTCATGACGACGCGAGGGTCGACGTCCGGCACGGCATTCCTCACGGCGAGGTAGCGCTCGCGGCGCTGTTCCTTGCGAGCCTCTTCCTCAGCTTGACGTTTCGCGACGAGTGCTTCGCCTTCCGAGCCGGACGAGAGCTCCATGACCTCGACTTTTTCGGCGCTAGACATTTTCGCCTTGCCGCCGTTTCCAGCCTTGTTGGGCGCTCGGTTCTTGCTCGGTCCGGGCTCAGGCGAGACGGACGACGGCTCCCTCGAGCTGCGAGCACCCAGCGAGGGACTCGGCGAGGCCATGCTGACGAGGTGAAGCGCAAGTCGTTCAGGCGGAAACGGTAGCGCGACTTGATTAGCAGCGCAAGCGCCGCGTGAGAAGCTGTCGCAGGGATTACACGTGGATGTCAGCCGCCTTCAGTGCTACGATAGGCATGCCCAACTTGCGGATACTCTGGACGAGCCGTGGTAAGGTGGGGCGGACGCACCTTCAGTCACTCGAGCAAGTTGCGCTCGCCCTCGAGCGCGGCGGCAGCTGCCAGATCAAGGTGTGACTAAACGGCGACAGCAGCGTACTCTTGAGGTGTCCTGTAGCGCTGAGAGAGGGCTGTGGCGGTGGAAGGAGGAGATCAGGAGGCGCTGTTGACGCGGAACGAACGAGATGTCAACACGGACGCGTCCACCGGGGAAGAGGCCTGAGCGGCACTGTACAAGCCTCGGACTGACACGGTTATGCGGCGTGGGATTGCTGCAAACAGGATAGATAGCTTATGGCTTGGGAGTAGGCGTTCCTTGCAGTGCCCGAGCTAACGCAGCTCCGGAGTCGGAGCGTTCGAGGGATCTCTCTAACCCAGCGGTGCTCGGCTTTCGCCGCTACTCCTTTTCACAGCCTGCTCTTCTTTCACCCAATCCGTAGTCAGTATAGATTGAGATCTCCGCGCCGACGAAGGCCTGGGAGCGTTCTTACAGCACTCAGTGGACACGGCCTCCCCTCGAATCGCGCTCGACTCACCTTGTCACGGTGAGGACGCAGGTGTGCTCAATACCGAGCTGGATATGACGCGGGTGGGCGTGAGTCAGCACCGAGCGGCTTAGCCCGACGTGGTCTCGCACGTAGACCAGGGGCGCTCGGCGCTGTTCTTGCGAGATTCGCCTGCGACCGCCATACGCACGAGCGCTTTGACCGACGAGATCGCCGTCCGAGCCTGCAGCTTTAGAGAGATCTCGTAAGATCTGCCGTGACTCGTAGCTTTCGATCTGCGTCTCGGCAGGGAAGGAAGCGAAGGCTCTCAAGCCCTCGTAATTGAAACTTCGCCGGCGACCGCTTGCGGCCAAGGGAGGCGGCGGGCCGCTCGTGCACAGCAGGCTTCGCGAGAATAATGGATGGCGAGGTGGGCTCAAGGGTCTTGGTGCACAGAACATGCCGGGCGACCAGGTTCTTGAGCGTGCGGATGCTCCGGAGTCGGGAGTATCTGCCTGAGCACCTTCGGTCCGGATGTGCTTGGCAATCATCAGCTCAAATGTGCCGACACTGACCAAATGCAAGAGGGCTCACCCTGGCAGAATCACCACTAGTCGAAGCAATTTGCGAGCTTCTCGGAAACGAGCGCGTCCGAGCGAATGCCTCCAGAGGTCCGGCAGGACCACAGGCCTGTTTGTTACAAGAAGTGCCGACTCTCGACAGCAGCTACTGTCGGCCCGCCCGGCTCAGCGATACACCTAGAGCCGCTGACGCCTGTGAAAAGCCGAAGCCACTGCCGCGAAGCTAGTCCACTTGTCGCTCATACAGCAGGAGCTCCCGTAGGACCGCCGCCCGTTCGTGCGGATCTGCCAGCGAGAGTCGCAGTGGTGCTACTCTCTGCTTTGCGGCGCCTCATTTGGAGCGAGTAGGCGGGACGGTTGCGTAGTTCCGCCTGTACAGATGCACGGACAAGCGTCGAGCGGACACTCTGTTCCACACAGAGAGCTCGGATCGACAAATGGCTCGGGATGCAGTGCTCAAGCATATTGTCCGACTGGAGGACTAGCAGTGACGGAAGCGTCAGATCCGAGCGAGCCGAAGTCTCAGCCATCGCATGCGGAGGGAGGAAGTCTGGGATGCGGAGAGAGCGCTCCGATCGAAGCGCCTTTGTAGCTCTGAGATTGAGCGCTTCTTTGAAGAAGTCAATAGAGAGCATAAGAGTGATCAGCTGAAGTGAAAGCAGGAGAGGATATTGACGAGTCGCTGTCGTCGTCGTCGCGTCGTCGTCAGCGTCAAGAGTCGCTCCTCATCCCGTTCTCCTCTACAGCTTGCGCGCTCTTTCCCACCAAGCCCAGCACTGCTCAGACGTCCTTGAGAGTACTTCGCATCCGAACGAACCGCCCGCCCCGGACAGAGAACAGCACAACCATGGTCCGCCGCGTCATTCCCATCCTTTTCCATCACGACGCACACCGCTGACCCGCTCTCACACACAGGACCGCCTCGTGCAACGCTACAGCAAGTCAGCTGGAGCGACATCCCGCCGGTATGCCCTCGAGAACGCCAAGGTCGAAGAGTACGGTTACGCGTTGCCGCTCGGGAGGGGAATCGAAAAGTGCCCCGTACCCGCGTTCGACATGCCCGCCACCATAGACGTGAGTAGCCAGCAGTTGTCAAGGACTATAACCTCTGCAACGCACACCGAAGCTGACCGCACCCATCCATATTCACGCTGCAGCCGACTGCGTTCCTCCAGCTCCACACCGACGACATGTCGGACCCATCCTGCCGTATCAAGATCAATCACGGAACGACGACCCTCGCATTCAAGTTCCAGGGTGGTATCGTCGTCGCCGTCGACTCGCGCGCGACAGCCGGAAGTTACATCGGTACGTCAGCAGCGCGCCTCTTGCGCGTTGGCCGACAGTTGTTCTCTGCATCTGGAATCACTGTGACAGTTCTCGAAATCGAGTAGCTCGATGCTGATGTCTGCCTCACGCGCAGCCTCTGGAACGGTGAAAAAGGTCATCGAGATCAACCCGTACCTGCTCGGTACGATGGCTGGTGGTGCTGGTGAGTCGGAACCTTTGACGCCCTGCTTTCGCCCGCCACTCCAACCTTTCTGACCCATCGCTCTGCACGTACAGCCGACTGCCAGTACTGGGAGACGTACCTCGGCATCCAGTGCCGCCTGCACGAGCTGAGGAACCACGAGCGGATCTCGGTCGCGGCAGCGAGCAAATACCTCTCGAACCTCGTCTACTCGTACAAGGGCATGGGCCTCTCGATGGGAACGATGATCTGCGGCTGGGACAAGACGGTGAGGAAGAAAAATGGAGAATACGATCCTGATCGTGGTCAACAGAATGCTGACAGGGCCTCGCCTCCGACGTTTTCTTCGCGCTCACAGGGACCGGCACTCTTCTACGTCGACAGTGATGGTACGTCCTCTGCGTTCGAGGCGATACACACTTTTGAGATCAACGGCGATGCTGACCTGATCGTAATATGACCATCTAGGCACTCGATTGAAGGGCGACTTGTTCTCGGTCGGCAGTGGTAGCACATTCGCCTACGGTGTCCTGTGAGTCGCGCCGCGCTTATCACGAGAGCTCCAATCTCCATGTCAGCTGACCGAGGTGTCGCGAACCTTCAGTGACCAAGGTACGCAGATCGCGGCAGATCGCGGCGAAATGTAGCGAGACCTGGCCATGCTGATCAGCTCCGGCCTTATCTCACAGGATACCGGTATGACTTGTCGGACGAGGATGCGATCGACCTCGGGCGGAGGAGTATCTACGCTGCCGGTCACCGAGATGTACGTCTCGCATCTCCATTTCAGGGATCTCGGCACTGACTCCGTCACGTGGATGGTGCGCAGGCCTTCTCCGGTAACACGATCAACCTGTACAGTACGTCGCCTTGTGCGGTTCGTTTTCTTGTCGTCTGGGCGATGTGGCTGACTTGCCTTTTCTACTCTTCTGCCACAGTCGTCAAGGAGGACGGCTGGAAATTCGTGGGTCATCTTCGCCATACCTTTCGGACTGCACCTCGTATTGATGCGTTCCGTCGGCACTTCACTGCAGATCGAGAACGTCGACGTCAACGAGTGCCACTACGACCGGGGGATGGCCGCCGCGCACACGCGGACGCAGCTGTCTGCCGCGCCGGCGCAGCCGGTCGCCGCTTCGGCATGAACGCACTCTTGTCTCGAGTTGTAATTCATGTGCTTCTACGCGCTCGCTGGATGTGAATGATATCGCAGGGAGGGTGATTGAGCAAGATGAAGATTTTGGGCAGATGAGCGCCATCAAAAAAGAGGATCCTCTCTCGGCTTTCAGCAACTACGACCTGCACATAGACAGACTACTGAGAGTTTCCTGCGCCACGCTCGATCATATGCTTACGCTGTGTACGAGTCGATGTTGAAAATTTTCCTCGACTTGGTCGGACGCGTGCCGCGAGAACGCAAGCAACGAGTTGTGAGCCCTCGCATCGCCTGGAGCGTACACGAGATGATTGTCGGAAGCTCTGCTAGGCTACTCACGAGCGCCGGTCGGACGGCTACGCGGCCTGCGTGCGCTGCGTGCCAGTCGAGCACTTCTCCCGCTCTGCAAACGGTCAGTCCAGTTCGCCGTCGCTATAACGCTTCCCGCAGCGAATGGGGTCGCTGTCGATAATCCTTCCACGGTGGAACCCTGTGCCCGTACCACCCGCCGAGCACATGAGGCTCGGGGAGCCCCAGAGGCGACGCCTCACGATCTGCTATTGACCCGACCTCGTTCCTCTCGTCGCCAACAGCGCTCCGCCCACAAGCTCGTCCAGGTCCAACTCACGACCGACATCCCGTCGCTCGGTTCGCGCGGCAGCATCGTCATCACCTCGCCCGGTCGCGCTCGGAACCAACTCGTCCCGTCCGGACTCGCCCTCTACGTCGGCCGCGATGGGAAACCCGTCAGCGCCGCGCGCGACATGAATGCGAAAGCGACCGAACGGTTGCAGGGACTGTTGATGGGCGGATCCAAGGCGAGGAGAGAATCGGAACGGGACAGGAGGGCCAAGGCGGTCCTCGAAGGGTTGGCCGGCGGAGTGGTACGTGTCGCTGTACTGTACTCTTCTCGCTCTAAGCGACATGGCACTGACATCTCGTGGCTTCCCTCAGGCTGAAGACCCGCTCGCTCCCGCACGGGCCGCCGACCGCGCTCTCGCCCAGTCGCTCGGCTCTTTACCCCCTTCCGCTCTCACGTTCACCCGCCTGACCACCTCTCCGACTTCGCACGACTTGTTCGGCTCCGTCTCGGTCGCCGACGTCATTACCGTCTTGCGCGACGCGGGCGTCGCGGTCCAGGCGGGCGGGACGGGCCTGACCGAGGCGAACTGCCACTTTGACGAGGCGCAGGAGGGCGTCGTCCGCGGTCGGGTCAAGCAGACGGGCGTGTTCAAGTTTGTCGTCGACCTCAAAGCGGTACAGGAGAAGAAGGTTGTCCGGATCGAGGTCGTCAGGGAGGAGGCAGCGGCCAAGTCGGCGGGTGCAGCATGAACTTGAAAGAACGACTTTCGAAAGAGACGGAGGCTACATCGGTCAGAGCTACAACAGCTATAGACAAGGCTGAAGGTGATATGGATATGGTCTGGCGTCAAAGCCTCTTCAGGCCGCTGCCTTGAACTCTTTCTTGGCCCACTCGACGAACGACGGCACATCTTCCGAGATCTTACTCGGCATCGAGTGCTCGCTAATCATCTTGGGCACCATGCCGCCCGCCGAACTCGATACGGCCATGGCCCACTGGATCTTGCCGTCGGGCATCTCGGCGACGTGCTCGACCGAGACGTACCGCCCGCGGGTATAGCCGTTCTCGCGCGGGTGGGCGAACGGGATCGAGATGACGAGGAACGCTCGGAGGCCCGGGATGGTCGCGGCGCTCTCGGGAACGCGGACCGTCAGGATCGCGAACGCAAAATCGCGGTTCGAAGCCGGGAACGGGAGGTGGTCTGTTGCGCGCACGCGTTCGACGACGGCGAGTCAGCTCTTGGAACCCTATGTTCATAGTGCCCGGATCGCTCCGTCTGGCTAGCGACGGCATTCTGCGAGACTCACAGAGGGTCTGCCAGACTGTGGGAAAGGAAGCGAACGTCAGCCCAGAGACCTACACGATCGCGGCGGGACTCGGTGGTGGAGTCGAGTTCTCACCTTCGAGCTCGCCCTGTTTGACGACCTGTAACCGTTTCGCCTCGGTGCAACTCTCGATGTATTTTGCTTCGTTGAGGGAATGGTCGATCAAGAGCCCGCGCTCAAACTCGTCGTACGAGAGTCCGTCCACGTCATTGCCGTGGATCGATTGGCGAACGTGCCACTTGAACCCTTCGGTATCGCCTCCGCCCGGGACTTGGTTCGCAGTCCGAGTTGTGTAGGTCTGTGCACCGTTGTGGACTTTGCCCTTGGCCCAGACCGCGTCGTCCGGAGAGGCTGCAACGACCGGGATCGAAGCGACGAGTTTCAATGCAGCCGAGACGGCAGCGTCAACCCACGCGGTGTACTCTAGGCAGTCCGGAGACGGTGGCAAGTCCTTCTGCGCCAGTTCGCGCAGAGTCAAGATCGAAGGTGTAGCCATGACAGCACGTTTCAAAGACGGTCAGAGCGCGAGACCGAGGAGCTCCCGAACGCGTCGAGGAGCGCCGGGTCTTCGGCCTTTAGACTCGCTCGGCCCCAAAGGCAAGACGGCGAGAGTAAGCGATGCTCATCTGTCTCGTCGGACCACCTCAAGCGGGCAAAGACTCGCTCGCTCGCTTCCTCGTCCAAGAACACGCGTTTGAGCGGATCCGACTCGGTCGACCGCGACCTCGACGCGACAATGACCACAGCGACGAGCACGACTCGACGTTCTCGTCCAGCAGCGAGTTTCTCGACCATGCGACGCGGACTTGGAGGAGAAACTATGTCACGACCGACCTCGTCTCGAAAGCCAAGCTCGTCGAGTTTGCCAAGCGGCCGTTCGTCGCCATCGTCGCCGTCGACGCGCCGCTCGGAGTTCGCTTCAGGCGAGCAGTCGCAGCGTGAGTCGACCGTGGCGAGTCCAGCAAGGTCACACGGCACTGACTCGCTACTCTCGTGCGCAGGGCGAATGAGCAAGGTCTCGGAGCGCCTTCCCTAGAGGACTTTGTCGCCCGAGACGACCTTCTCTATCACGGCGCCCTCCCGCTCGCCGCCAGTCTCGACGGCGATGCGACCGACGCCGAGGCGCTCCTCTCTCGACTCGACTTGAAGGCGCAGACTGTTGCCCCGACAACGCCGAACAAACAGCGCCTGTCGCCCTCTTCCGAGGCCCCTCCTTCCCCTTCCCCTTCTCCCGCTCGACAGATCACGCCTATCCCGTCTCCGGAGCTCAGCCGGTCAGCACACCCGCTGACGCTCTCGGACGACCGGGATCGGATTCCGGACGCCGACTCGACTCTGTCCGCCGTACTGCCTCTCGCACATCTCACCTTGCCGAACCCGTATCCGACCCTCGGACCCTTCCTGTCGTCCTTCTCGCTCACGACGCTCGCCGAGTTACTGCGCCCGTCTTGGGACACCTACTTCATGCTCCTCGCTTCACTCGCATCACTTCGGTCCAACTGCATGAAGCGCCGGGTCGGGGCCGTCCTCGTCCGAGACAAGCGTGTCGTCAGTACTGGGTACAACGGTACGCCGCGAGGAGTCAGGAATTGCGGCGAGGGAGGTTGCGGACGGTGCAACTCGCATGGCGACGGATGGGGCGAGGAGGGCCCTCCCGACGCGCCTCGACAAGTCGGCCTCGCTGCGGCAAACGGGTCGGCCGCGCGTGCCCCGGCGATGCAGCGCAACATGAGTCGCGTCGGCGAAGCGCTCGACGAGTGCCTTTGCCTACACGCAGAGGAGAACGCTCTGCTCGAAGCGGGGCGGGAACGCGTTAGCGGAGGCGGAACCGAAGGGGCAGTCCTGTACTGCAATACGTGCGTCCCGTCTCGAGAACAGAATGTCATTCATATCACACCAGCTGACTTCGTGCCCTGCGCAGCTGCCCGTGCTTGCGGTGTACGGTCAAGATCGTCCAGTGCGGCGTCAAAGAGGTCATTTACTCGCTTTCGTATTCGATGGACGCGGCTTCAAGACGAGTGATGGAAGAAGCGGGGATCGTTCTGCGACAGATCCCCCAGCCAGCGTTTCCACGGTAGACCTGCATTGCCGTGATTACAGCGTCCAGAAACTACTCGAGTCATGCGGTGCTCGACATCCCGCCGAGTTCGCCATACAGGCGCTGCAGCTCGTCGGCGTTCGCGCAGACTTCGCGCAGCTGCCTCATCGGAGTCTCGCTGTCGATCTCGGGGTGGTGACTCGTCCAGATCCGGTTCGGCGAGCACGCGAACGCGAGGCGGCCCGAGTCGTCGTCGTCCGGGAAGATCGACACAAGGGTGGTCCCGTTCCGGTGAATGTACTGCGAGTGAACAGTCGGTGTGCGCCGGTACGAGTACTGGACGTCGATGTCCGAGGGGAAAGTGGCATCGGCGCCAAGGTCGAGGAAAAAATCGAGCGAGCGCAGTACCCGCGCGAGAGCTAGCCTGCGGGAGCTTTCTACGTTAGCTCCGCTCGGCTTCCGAAGTCGCTGCTGAAACCACGCACTCTTGCAGGTAGGCGCCGACCGCCACTTTGTCTTCGACCGAGATTCCGGATACCTCTTCGTCCGAACTGCTGTCGTCATCAAGGTCCGGCACGGCGGGCAGGATGACCGGTTTGATCACAGTCGGCTTCTGGAACGGGTTGTGGCGGTCCAGAACGGCTCGCATGGAGACTTCGACCAACGTCAAGCCGTACCGCGCGGTCTGCCTCGTCCAGCTCTGAATCGCGTTGTCAACGACCTTGCCGGACGCTGTGAGCCAAGCGAGCTCGATATGGTACGCCGCCGCGACATTGTGCGACCGATCGAGGTGGCACAAGACCCGCTCGGACCGGTCGGACCGCTTGGCCGGGTCAAGATCGAGGACGACTGCGTGCGTCATCTGTACGACTGGCCGGCGCGACGAGGGAAGGCTACCGACCGACGCAGGCGCATGCACCGAGGATACACCGCTCTTGCTCGAGCTCGACAGTAAAGGCACCGATGCGGTTGTGTCGGTTCGAGCCAGCAACGCAGCGGCGGTCTTGGCAGGGGGCGGCAGTGGTGAGGCCGGCAAGTCTAAATCGTTATCGAGGCGCGGCGATGTGGGCATAGACGGTACTCGACCAGCAAAACTATGCGCCGGACGACCTTGCATGCGAGACAGCCAGGTGGCTCTTGGCGTACGACTGACAGGCTGCAAGCTCGGCGAGCCCAATGAATCGCCAAGCGGGCGTTGCTGCTGTTGGGCGACTGAACTGGCCCAGCCGGGGGCGTCAAGCGTAGTCCTGAGAAGGTGCGAGATCAGGACAGATACGTATCGAAGAAGTCTGTGTATCCGAGCCTCACTGTGCGAAGGTGAGGGGCTCCTTCTCGAGCCCTGCAGGAGCCCATCGAGCGTTCTCGACGAGGTCGATCAAAGCGTAGAAGCCTTGCGCTTGTATCATCGCATCAGACACGTCCGGCCCCTGCAGGGCCTTGTTGGCGCTGATGATGTAGCTGCGGTCCGGAATCTTGTTGGCCGGCAAGAGCACAAGGCGAGTTCGACGGTACCGAACCGATTGCTGTGCGTCGGGTTGCTCGGCTCCTGCGATCAAGCGGTCGTAGTGCTGCCATTCGGAAGGTTCGATCATGGCGGGATACGGGCAGACGAAGCTGCTCATGTCGTAGTTGTCTCGACCCCTGGTCCAGACCAAAGCTCTGTACCCGTAGTCGGTCTTCGCCCAAGTTCGGCGACGACGGAGGATTTTGACGAAGACGGTCTGCGTTCGCCGGTCATACGCGATTCGGTGGATCTGATTCGCCAGCGAAAGGTAGATCGCCGTCACTTCGCCGTCCTGGATGTCACGCAGCACGTCTGGCAAGGTCTTGCTCGTCGCCATGTTGATCGCATCGAGAGCGCCGACAGCGTTGACGGGAGTGCAGATCTGGAACCCTTGGCTGAGTCGCTGGCAGATCAGCTCGGTGATCAAAGTCAACACGTGCGACCGCTTCGGGTGGTCGGTGCGGAGCAGGAACGATGTCGTGACGGAGCTCGTCGGGACGCTGTACCGGTACTCGGAGTATTGGCTTCGGAGCGCTTCGGCGGAAGGCAGGTAGTCGGTGGTGATCGGAAGGCACGCTCCACGCGTGATTGACCTGCCGGGCATGAGACTTCAGTCATGCGTCGCTGCACAACGGCTCGAATACGGACGTACCGCCACTTCACGCCCATGCGCATGCTCTTGCGCTCCGTGATGACGATGCTAGCCCACCGCCGGGTCTGGTCTGCCAAGCCGACGCTCCGCTTGCCGGGCTTCGACGGATTGAACTTGGAAGCGACAGAGATTTTGCCGCCGCTGATGCCCATTGCCCGACGGAAGGCAGCACCGGGCTCGTAAGCCTTGAGCGAGCCCGACATATGGCCAGCGTGCTTGTCGAGCGAACCGACATTCGCGTTTGAGCCGACGCTGACAGCTTGAGCCTTATCCTGACCGCCTGCCCTTGTACTCCCGGCGTTCGACATGCTCGATCCGATAGCGATTGGCTGCGTCCGGCCGTTCGTACTCGCGTGCGAGCCCACGTCGACCGCGGCGCCTTTGCGCGACGAGCTCCTGTGCGCCGCGCTCGAGTACCCCAAGACTGGCGTCTCGCTCGCTGCGTCGTCGTCTTGATCCGAGTCTTCCGGCTTCAGGCTCGCTTGGACATCGACGCGAGCGAGGGCGACTGGGGCCGCCAGAGGCGACGTCGTCGTGGCAGGTGCGTGGGCTCGGCCAAACAAGTTACGCCAGCTCGGCCGATTGGGTGCCGGTGCAACCGGCGTTGCGACAGGCGGTGTCGCGCTGCTTGTCGTCGTCACAGGCCCTGCGATGCCCGTCAAACGGGCGATGAGGGCTGGTGTCGACGCTTTCCGCGCAGCGAGATTCGGACTCGCATTCGCGTTTGTCTTGTTGACAGCGGACGAGACCGTTCGGACAGAAGCAGCAACCGAGCTCGAGCGGACTTGACGAGTCTGCGAACCGCGGCGAGCGATGGGAGTCTTGGATCGGCCGACGGACGCCTCGTCTGGCATGCGCTTGCGACGGGCTTCTCGTGCCGCCACCCGGCCTCGTCCGTCTTCTGCCTCATCGTCGGCAGATTCGCTTCGACTCAGCTCGGAACTGCTAGAAGTGCGCGCCGAGGAGCCGCTGACGTCGACCAGATCAGTCTGCGACGAGGAACTGGAGTGCGGGGACAAGATGGTCGCGCTCGGCTGTCCACGGCCGAGCGCGGCGCGCGACGAGCTCGAGCTCACGGTTTCGAGCGGAGCCAGCGCCGGACGTTCAGTCTGGTGCTCGTCGTGTGCCGCGCGAGCTTCGGCCTCCCGCTCTTCTTTGACGCTCCATGCGCTGTCGCCATGCCCGCTCGAACTCGTACCGCTCGTGCCCGTCGTCGCGCCGCTCTCGCGGACTTCGGCCCACTGTGCTCGTCCGCCGTCCGCGTTGAGCTGTGCCGGATCGGGGGCGCCGACAGCCAAGGCATCGTGACGGTCCCGCTTCAATTGCCGCTTCTCCGTATCACTCAAGAAGGCGATAGAGTCTGCGACGACGTTCGGCCCAAGCTTGAGTAGCGGAATCGAGATCGGCATCCGTTCTGTGACTCCCTGCGTCGCGAGTTCGTAGCACCGTGCGCGAGGCATGAAGCGATCGACGCGGTGTGGCTTGTCGATCTGTGTCCCGAAGAAATGCGGGAAGACAAAGCCGGGCTCCATGTAGTACAGCGAGGTCTCGAGGCCGGTGGCAGGAGCAGGGGTCGGCGCGATACTGGCGATCGTCGATGGAGGCGGCGCCGAAGCGATAGAGTTGAGTGAGGGTGACGGCAGTCCAATCGAAACGGAGGCCATGCGAGCATGTTGAATGGCCGTCGAGTGCGGTGCTGGTGGCGGGTCAAAGTAGAGTGGATCTCGCTGATCGTCTGGAACGTGAACCGGAGCCAGGCGAGACGGAGCCTGCGACGCCGTTGTCGACGCTGCATCGGGAGCGAACGGGTCCCGAAGTGGCGGAGAGGCCGGAAAGCTAGCTGCTTGCCGCAGGGATGACGGTTGAAACGCGTGCGGGGTGGCATTCGACATCCCGAGTCTCGGTCCCATCGTCGCTGGCGACCGCCCCATAGACACTCCGGCAGCGCTCCTCGGCAAGCCCGAGATACCAGAGTCGTTCGCGGCCAGCGTCGTCTCGGCGGCGGCGGGATCAGGCGATCTGAATTGAAACAGCGGCACCGTGTGGAGCGGCATCTTGCTGAGACTGATCAGGTCTTGCCCGATGCCATGGTACAGCATGCGCTCCGTCGTGAGCCGTAGCAGGTTCTTTTCGACGTGGTAGTAGCTCGTACCGGCGGTCAAGATCAGGATCTCGAGGTTGGTCCGCTGGAGATCTCGGTCGATCCAATGCTCCTCGAACGAGTTGAGCGCGAGGTTCATCGCTTCGAGGACGGGTGACTCGTGCGCGTTTGCGAGCCGGCCCGAGAGCCTCTGCGAGCCGTCTGGACGAGTTCGCAGGTAGACGGTCGACTGCCATCGCCGCAGTTCGAGCGCGACTTCGTGAATTATCGACCGCGGCGGCGAAGGGGTCAAATCCAGGATCACCTGAAGATCGCATCACGGTCAGAGACAGTAAGCTTGCGGTCGGTGATGTCCTCCGAGATGCATCGCGCTCACCTTGTAAAAGTCTCGGTACAGCGTGCCGTCTTCGAGCCGGCTGAGCGGCGCGCGGTCCTCTTCGGCGTCCTGCTCGTCGTCGTAGATGACGCGACCGTACAAGATGATGCTGACGACGTGACTCGTCGGTAGGCCTTTGCTCCGTTTGTCCTCGGCGTCCGGGCTCATCTTGCCGCTGTAATGGAGGAACAGCTCCTGGAGGAACAGCTCGCACTTTTCGAGGAGCATGCTGCCGTCCTCCTCGAAATGCCACATCTCTTGCGACATCTCGACAAAGATGTAACACCGCGCCGACTCGGACCGGAACACGAATTTGGTCTCGTCGGTAATGTACGCGGCGTCGACGCGGACGTTCTGAGCGTGCGAAGTCGAGCCGCGTCGCCGACTCGACGAGCCTCCGGCGCGCGCCGCATTCAAAGCCCGAGTAGGCGCGAGCGAAGTGTACATGTCTCCGACGCGGAGGCGGGCGCCCGAGCCGGGGAGAGCGACGCGCTGGCCGGTATGCAGGACCTTGTCGGCGAGCGAGAGGGTCAGGGCAAAGCTGTCGGGCCGGGACAGGTACATGTTGTTGAAGTAGAGCTCGACGTGCGTGGCACACATGGCGACGGGCGGAGGCGCAGGGATCTGTCACGGGCGTGCGGCGAGTCCGCCCGAGTGAGCAACCTCGCTACTGGGCCGGGGCAGCGAGAGCAAGGGGCAGACAAAACTCACGAGGTCGAGTTCGACTTCGGTCCGGGTCTTGACCCAGCTGTACGACTGTGCGAGCATCGGACTGACAGTCACTTGGGCCTTGCCTCGCCTCCGTGCCGCCGAGAGTCCCGCGAACTGTTCTGCCCCACTTGCGCCTGGTCCCGCCGACGTTGCATTGCCGTCGTCTGCCTCGGTCGGCTTCTCGACTTTGTACAGGAGGGGCCTGTCTCGTCCTTTGCCCTTGCTGCCCGGGGCCAACACTGGCCTGATCGCGACGAGGTCGCCCGGTACGGCGTCAGCGGGGAGAGCGGCGGGCAGGATCTGGATGTCGACGGTCGCGGCATTGTCGATGTGGAGTTCGACATGAGGCGATATCGCCATTCTAGCCCGTAGCTGCTATGCCAACTGGCACACTGTCGCAGTAATCCGGCTATAGGGTGTGCGAGTTCTAGAGCTCCCCGACTTCACCGCCTCTTGCTGCCGCTGCACCGCCTCCCGACTCGACTGCGGTGCGATGCAACCTCGGACTCGTTCTCGTTGTTGCGTACGAGCCTACCTTGAGAGAGCTACATAGCTAACTAATCGGAGGTCTGACATACACCCTCGATAAGAAGAAAAAGAAAAAGAGACCGCCGATCACGGTTTGTCGAAACTGTCGCGCCGACGCGGGCGTTCCTCTGCCAACCTCTGCCCACGCTCCCCCCTTCCACTCTCACGCTCGCTTGTCGTATACCACTTGAAACATGTCGCGTGATCGTCTGCGTGAAGCGCGCGTGAGTGGTCTCCAAAACTCTCTCTCTGGCTCGACTGGTCCCACCCCGTCACTTTTCCCGGACCTGCGACGCCCGTTCGCCGTCCCCCCTCCGCGTCTTCTCACTCGCTTTCATCGGACCGAGAAGAGCATGTTACTGACTGCAGTATGTCACCGCATCATCGCCGTCGACTGCTTCCCTTCCGTAACAGAGCCAGCAGCAGGGGGCTTACGGCGGTAACCCGGGGTACGGCCAGCCGCAAGGTGGATACGGAGGAGGAGGAGGAGGGTACGCCCCGCAGCAGGCTCAGCAGCCCGCGTACGGCAACCAAGGTGGATACGGGTCAGTACAGCTCTACACTCGGCGAGCAGCACATTCGGAACGCGACCTCTCACACCCGCCGTCCCTTGCAGCGGATACAACGCCCCGCCGCCGCAACAACAGCAGTACAACACCGCGCCGCCGCCCGCCAGCCAGTACCAGAACCAGTACGCGCCCGCCCCGGCCGCGTACGGAAACGGAGGCGGAGACGCGTACGCGATGCAGACGATGAACGGCGCCGGATCGCAGAGCCTGATCGGGTCAGACATGGGACCTTTCTTTGCCGAGGTGAGGCCGACCCTCCCGCTGCGCCGTCAACACGGGCTTTCATCTTCAGCCTGCAGTTGGGAGCCTTTGGTTCCGCCGACTGCCAGGGCACACGAGCTGATTCCACGACGCGGTCGCGAACGAACGCAGGTCGAGGCGGTCCAGGACCAGATCAAGCAGCTGCACCAGAACATTAACCACGTCTCGGAGCTGCACGCGCGCCGCCTCGCCTCGACCGACGACATGACCCAGTCGACGACCGGCCAGCAATTGACGCAGCTGACGACCCAGACGACCGGCCTCACCAACACGATCCGGAACCGGATCACCGTCCTGAACGACGCGAACCGCAAGAGCCCGCAGGGCGACCCTGGCTTCAACACGCGCAAGCTCCAGATCGCCAACTTGCAAAACTCGTTCAAGCGCGCGCTCGAAGAGTACAACCTTGTCGAGAAGCGGAGTCGGGAAAAGTACCGCGACCGGATGGCGAGGCAGATCAAGATCGGTGAGTTCCTGGGTTCATTATGGCCTTGCTCTTCCACGTGTCGACTCACATCACCGTCAACAAAACAGTCAAGCCGGACGCGACCGACGACGAGATTCGCGCCGCGTGGGACGACTCGCAGGGTGGCGCTCAGATCTTCTCGCAAGCAGTGCGTCTCGCTCGTGTTCGCATACGGAGTCGGAAATGGTCAAGCTGACATCGTATCGTCACAGCTCGTCTCTTCTCGGACGCAGGGCGCTCGCGCTGCCTTTGCCGAAGTGCAGTCGCGCAACCAAGATTTGCGCAAGATCGAAGAGACCATCACTCAGCTCGCGCAGATGATGCAGGATGTGAGCCATGAGTCTCTCGAAAGAGGCGTCGGTAGAGAGTCGCTGACACGGAAACACTTTGGCAGATGGCGACCCTTGTTCTCGAGCAGGACGAGTCGGTCAAGATGATCGAGACTCAGGCTGTCCAGGTCAACACCGACGTCGAGAACGGGTGCGCCGTGACCAGGCAGTGCGCTCACTCCTTTCACATCAACTGACTCGCAGCGCGTGTGAACAGTCTGCAGCAGACAAAGAAGGCCGTCAAGAGCGCACGGCGCGCGAGGCGCATGCGCTGGGCTTGCTTCATCATCCTTCTCTGGTGCGTAACGCTCCCGTCTCCTTCACGGATGAGAACGCGTTGAGATGTGCTCACACGCTTGCGGCTCGCATCACAGCATCATCATCGTTGTTGTCGTTGTGGTTGTGGTTGAGGTCCTCAAGAACCAGGTGAGCTCGCGTCGAATCAAGGTTGTACGGTTCGTTCCGCTGACAAAATCCACCTGCAGGGCAAACTCTAAGGAGTCCCCATTGGCTGTCGAACGCAGCTTGCTTCCCTCTATCCGCCCAAGGCATGCCGCAGTTCACGCTTTCGATACCCCCCGGGTCCTTCTCCCTCCGAGCTTTTCTCAGGACCTCAACCGACGTCAATCGTTCTCTCACTCGCTCAGCTTCTATATATACCTTGTCTCAATACAGGGTCTGTCACGGACAATCTCTCCGCCGCTCCTCCAAGCCTCCGCTGCGAGCCGAGTGCTTCGGAGCTGCTCGCCTGCGTCCGACCCGCCTACATACGTTACCTCGTCCCATACTGTAATGACTCTTTGCAACACACCAGAAAGGCAATAGTTTCTAAGCTAGCTTCCGGCATAGAAGGTTCGCTGCAGCTGCTGGCAAGTGCTGGTGCCGCGCGGCGGCCGGCTCGAGAAGCTTTTTCCCCAGCCGGCGACGCGACGTGTCGTGATCGGCCGCATTCCCGGATCCGGCGCGGCCGGCAGCTAATCTGAAAATGCTTGTGTGCGGCCGCGGGCGGAAGACTTTGCGTCGTGGTGACCAACCCAGTCGTCGCCTGCCGCTTTCGCCCAATAACTCTCGCTGACGAAAGCCTCCCCACCGCGAAACTCGCTGTCCTGCGGACGATGCGGTTCGCAACGATGTGGAGCGGCCTGACGGCGCTCTTGCTCGTGACTCTCGCTCAGGCGGCAGAGCAGCCGCAAACTGGCGACGTCGTCGTGACAGTCGGCGCTCCGCGGGCTGTCGACCTCGTCACCCGCTTTGTGTGAGTACAGGTCGGGCGAGCGGAAGCTACAGATGGACGCTCTCGCTGATCCCACATGCGTTGCAGCGAGTCGGTGGCCTTCTTCCGGCCCGAGATTGTGATGCCGTTCGTGCACCACATGACGGAATTCAAGGTCAAGACCAAGGCGACTTTCGCCAACCCGGCCTTCTCGCACGGTCCGCGAGGTGCAGACGGCAAGCGTTCCCGTCCGCTGTACCCTTCCGACCACAATCCGATCTTCACCCGGTACACCACCGCGAACGAAACTGCCTTGGCCTTGAAACTCCACCTCTGGCGGACTCTCCTGTTCAAGGAGCCTGCCCACTGGACGTATCTCGACTATGCGCTCGGCGGTAACCTGGTCCAGGAGAAGGTCGACGCAATGTACGAGATGCACGCCGAGCGCGAGGCGCAGGTCTCAAAGCCGGACGCGACGTCCGCCGACTGCATCTCCTGGATTGACGTCGGCGGTATCAAGGCGTGCGACGTGGATCAGTTTTGGAACCTCGTCGGGCTGGATCAGGCGAACGGGGACGAGATCCTCGAGATCCCCGGGTAAGCAGAAGCCGCAGGAGAGCATGTGCTCGGCGCGAACCGCTGACCGATCGGCTCTCCCTCATGTTCACAGTACCGAACCGGAGGCCCTGACATGGGATCATCTGTCGCCCGTGGAGCGGAACGGATCCCTCCCGCTCGTCGTGCTGTACGGCGCTCCGACCGACGCGACCTTCCCGAAGCTCTTCAACGAGTTGTACAGCTTGGCGTCCCCGGGCAAAGACGAGAGCCCACGCTTGCAATTTGCGCTGCGCTGGCGTCCGGATCCTGAGCTCGAGCTGGATGCCTTTGTGCCGGCGTTCCGGGTGCAGGCGACCGGCAAGTCTGGCCTGAGTGTACCCGAAATCAAAAACCCCGCCGGTGAGTGAGAATCGGGCCCGTATCCCGTGACCTTGTGCGCTGACCAGCGATAATCCACGCAGAGTTCTCGCATCGTGCCATCGCATACGTTCGCGCCGCGAAGGACAAGTTCGGCGCCCTCTCTCAGGTCGCAGGCCAGCTCCCGCTCGTCGCCGACAAGATCTCGAAGTTCCCTGTCCGCCGCTCCCTTCGCGCCAAGTCGGACCTGAAGGAGGAGCTCTTGTTGAACGGTATTCCCGTCGCGCCCGCCGCTCTCACGCACGGAGGCCTTCTCGGCCTTATGGAGCGCGACCGGGAGCTCCTCAGCGCGATGGCCATGTCTGTCAACGGCCTCATCCTCGCGCAGAACAGGGACTTTATCTACAAGGCGAACGTGACATTCGAGACGCCGCGCAGGTCGGCCTCGAGCCTTGTCATCCCGACCGTCGCCCGTCCGCTCCAGTTCGTCAGCTTTGCCGAGGCTTTCAAGGGCGTCCCGACGTATGTCATCCGCGACACTTGGCTCGAGGGTGCCATGCCAGACTCGAGCGACGACGACAGCGACCCTCCGGCTCTCGCGAGTTTCATTCTGCTTGCCGATCTCGACTCGCAGAGCGGACGCTCGTTGATCCGAAACGCGATGCAGTTCGCGGTGAGTGCCTGTCCAGCGACGACTTGGTGGTACGCTTAAGAACTGACCATCTTTGGCGCGGGCCCGGTCAGGAACAAACGGAGCAAGTCCGTTTCCTCTTTGTCCACAACCCAGCGCGGACCGCTGCTGAGCCGCACAAGTACGCGCCGTCGCGCGTACTGGGCGAGCTCTCGATGAACCGGACGATCGGCGAGGTGTTCCCTTCGGAATTGATCTCGTTCCTCGACTACGAAGCGACTCCGCAAAACCCGCCCAAACGCGGCCTGGACGACGCGTGGACCAGCGAGAGCCCGTTGACGCCCTTTGTCTCGGAAGGCGCACTTAACAGCACCCTCTCCGAGCTGTACGCCGGGTATTCGGCGAAGATTGCTGAACAATTCGGCCTGCAACCGGGCGAGGCTGCAGTCGTGCTTAACGGTCGGGTGAGGATTGGTCTTGTTTCCGGTTGGCCGCTGGCCCGCGTTTGCCGAAGCCGTCAACGCTGACAGAAGCCTGTGCCGTAGGTCGTTCGCCTTCCGACGGGTGAATTCGCAGCTGGCAGTTTCTCCGCCCTGCATCAGTACGAGATGAAACGCCGGATCAGGCCAGTGGTCGACGCCGCCGAGCCAGTGCTTCCCACGGCAGCCACCAAAGACCGGTTCGTTGGCTGCTGATGACTGTCCGGGCAGGCAGTTTGAGACTGAGCTGAGGTTTTGCTTCTTGTGGTGCAGGCGCGAACGGGCGGACTTGTACAGCTGGTCAACCTCGATCGTTGGCGCGTCAGGCCTTCGGCGCCGCTACCTCTCGGCTGAGGACACAAAGGGGCTCGCGTAGGCAATCTCCTTATCGTGTCCTTCCTCGAGTCTCATGAACTGACCTCGCCGAGTCCCGTCACCAGAACTCTGACCGCCGGGAACTCGACCATCGCCCTTTTCGAAATGGTCGCCGTCATGAACCCGCTCAGCGACTTTGCGCGCGATGTCGCACCCGTCCTCGACCAGCTGAGGGCGATGGCGTTCACCCACGTCACCGTGCACCTCTTGCCCCTCGAGACGCCGCGGATCGACACGTCCAAGATCACGTCGCGGTCCTTCCCGGTTACCCTGCGCTTCAAAGACGACGACGATTCCGAGTTGGCGCCAAATGTAACCTTCTCCGGCGTCCCGGAAGGCGCCGTCTTGGATGTCCGCGCCTTTTCCTCCCTTGGCTACCTTTACGCCGGCGCGGGTGGCGTTGGAGGCGAGTCGGTACGGGCACCGGGACATGTCCGGTTCGGCAGGCAGCCCGCATCAAGTCAGAAGGATGGGGAGGAGTCCGGGCACGTCAGGGACGAGTTGTAGAAAGCTTTCGTAAATTCTCTTTAGGTTCAGGTGCGAAGTATCCGTCGGTCCGATCACTCTTCCATCCTGTCCACAACGCCAATGCGTTCGCTTGTGCACAGACATAACTGTTGAGAGCAGAATGACAAAGTAAAGCTGGGAAAGCCGGGAAAGCCGTGTCGCAGGGCAGGCTCCGAAGCCGAACGTGCTCGACCTGTTCCAATTCTGCAGGGCAGGCTCCGAAGCCGTCGGACGGGTCGACAGGCTGTTTCATAACTCCATCCGCAGTGCACTGTAGAGTGCGTACGCGTGGAACGGTAACGCGGGCCGTTGGGTCGGTACCAGGTCGGCGCCTGGGCACGGGACGCAAAAAAAAGGGCGGGTGGCGTTCGCCGCCATTCATTGATCGGTGCGAGGGTCGAACTCGCGGCCTCTTCCGTGTGAAGGAAGCGTGATAGCCACTACACCAACCAACCAAGAAATTGCGATATAGCGTATTTTGTAGGGCGGTTCTTTGCGCATATATAGCGTATAAAGAGGCTGTAGAGCCGAAACCGACGAGCCCGACGCAAAAAGTCGCGTCCCGCTGAGCCTGTTTGCCGAAGAGTTATTGCGGTCGGAAGTTAGCCTTCTCGAAATCCGTTTTTGGCCCCTTGATCGCCGTAGGCTCACGTGCATGGTATTGCTGGCATAGTATCCGATGCGCAATCTGAAGTCGAGCGGGTGGGCCGAGAGGAAATGATCTCTGTGCGGTACATAAAGCGAAATTGTGTCCAGAAGCGTTGCCAAAGAACGACGTCTAGCCCGTCGCGATGAGACGTGAGCAGCTGAGCCCGGATAGTGTGGCATAGAGTAAGCGGTCTGGTATGCTGGCGTGTGTGGCGAAAAGCTCTGCGCGCAATCCCGGAACAGCGAAGAGGGTAGTCAGTTCAAGGAAAGCGTCGACCCGTCTCCTGCGGTACGCCGGTGCCGTAGTACCATTTCTCGGTCTCGTCAGGATACAGTGAATGCAACTACACCTTCTGAGATGGACAGAAGCTCAGCGACTCACAGGGTAGCGGGTCTCGAGACGAGGCAAGTGGCACTTTCCAAGGGCAACTGACTGTGTGTGGCTCGGCGGCGGAGGAAGGGGTCTATGAGCGAGAGGGAGAAAGTACGAGTGTGTGTGCGCGCGTATGTGACAGCCTGGCGAGCTCAGAGACATAGCGCCCGTAAGAGGAGCGTGCGCTCGTCCTTGCCGCCGTGTCTGGAGGGGGGCTTCACCCGCCTGTCCCGCAGACAGCTTGAGCGACAGTGAGCTATGCGCATTATCATCTGGAAAGCCTGTCGGACGCCAATCCGAATGCCGCAGAGCGCGGGGCGAGTGTTGAATCACGGGGCTCGAGCAGACGACGTACGAATCGTGAGCGAGCGAGCTGCGAGTCGCAGCGGTAAGCAGGAGTATCAATCGATCCGAAGGGAAGGGATGGTACCTGATCGCGCAAGAAGGTGTTCGGGAAGTGGCAGTTGCGCAGCCGTGGGAGAGATGCGAGGAGCCCTTTACAGCGGTTCATAAAATGTGGAAGGACCGCATTTTCGTGGCCTTCTTTTCTGAGACGTCATACGCATGACACTGCGTTGCGACCCAGATATCTACAAGACAATCATACAACATTCGAGAGAAAGCAGATCCATGATACGACCACCACGGCCCCTGCCGCGCAGAGCCACCTACGGCCGCGCAGGTACTCTTTGCGGTCCGGAAGCAGTTCGTCGCTGAGCGAAGTATCTTGCCCGCTGCTTCCGGGGAGGAGCCCGTGCACTTCCTCCTCTTCGAGGACAAGGTCTTCGTCGCTCCCGCCAGGAATTCGAGGATGCTCTCGGATCGAGCGCCACCAGCGCGCAACGACAGCGATCTGGACGAGAGCGATCCCGAGGAGGAGGGCAACGACCCAGATTGCGTCTTTTGCAGTCAGGAGACGGCCCGCAAGGGTTTGGACGATGATGGCGCCCGCCATCTCGATCGACTTATGCGCGCCGAGCGCAGTTGCCGCTTGACTGTCCGGTCAACAGAATCAGCCGTGTTCTGCATATTGTGTGCCCACTCAGACTCACTCTGGTTGTACAATACGAGGTACCACGAGGACGAGCAGTAATGTCCCGCTGCCAACTCCGAGCGCTGCCGGGAGGATCGCCAGGATTGGCGGGATGATCGGGCCGAGCTGTAATGCCTCTGGTGAGTACCTTGATGACCAAACAGCCCGATCAGGAACGCACCAGGAGGTAGCTAAAGTATGTGAGCGAGATCAAGCTGGGAACCGCGATCCAGAATTTGTCGAGCATCGCTGGCCGCCGATCGATCACGTGTCCGAGTAGCGGATAGCACTGCAGATGATGACGGGAGTCAGCTCGCCTGCACACGTGAACACGCCTGTCGAAAGCTTACCAACAGAGGGGTACCCAGAACAAGCGAAGCCGCTGGACTCGCGGCAGCTTCGGGTATCGCATAGATCGTCTGAAGGAGTTGCGAAGACAGGTGTTCCGTCGTATACCACATTCCAGCGAGCGTGCAGACCACCATGTACCACCAGAAAGGCGATCCGAAGTATGCCAAGGCCGACAAGCGAAGGGCGCGACCGTGCCGGCGGTCCGCCTTCTCTGCGACAGACACGTCCTTTCGCAAGCTGTGACAGTCAATGAGGGCGTACAGAGCGCTCGCCGAGAAAGAAAACAGCGAAAGGCTAGAAGCGACGACGAAAGGGAGCCGCGGAGACAGGGCGAAGAGTGGCTCAGAGGACCACGCGCCGGCGAAGGAGCCCTGCACACATCGCGCGAGTCAGCGGCGCGACTCGAAGAATCGGAAGGGGAAAGGTGCGCACAGCCTTCCCGAGGACGAGACCAGCCGCAACGGAGCGCGCGACAAATTTCGAGGTCGAATCGTTGTGGCGCAGGATGATCGACTCCTGAACTACGGCGAGAGGCGACGTTCCGGAGCCGAAGATGAGCAGTCCGAGGACCTATTCGCGAGCTACATCAGCCCGATGAAGCTCGCGTACGTCGTCCGAAGAGCCCGAGTGGATTCACTCACCATCAAGCCCAAGTTGCCTGCGGCGCCTCCTTCCCGAGACTGCGCGGCGTACACGACGAGCTGCCCGGTGAGGACGAGCCCAGTAGCAATGAGCCCACAGGTCGCGGCCCCGAGCTTCGGAACAAGAAAGCCCGACAGTAGCGGAGTAATCGTGTTGGCGAGTTCGATCGCGCTCACGAAGCCGGCGAAACCCGACTCGCTCGTACCCAGCGACGTCTTGATCGGTCCAAGATCGTAGGTCGCATAGTGACTGTTTCGGAACGACGGCGGCAGTCAGTGCGCAGCCTTGAAAGCAGCTGCGAAGAAGAGTGTTTACCTGCCAATACTGAGGCAACAAGCGCAGGCAAGCATCACGGCGCGACGCCGCCCCTCACAACGGCCATTAGTAAGGACGACGTGCCCGAGTTCTTCCGCCTGTGCGTCGTCGTCGCCATGACTGCTTTCGTCGTCGACGCCAGCTGAACTCGAAGGTGGGGCCGATCCGGCCTTGACAGCAACCAGAGACGCCAGGCTCGCCTTGCGCTCCGTGTCCTCCATCTCGCGACCTTCACGAGCTAGCCGTCCAATCTCTTGGTCGACCTCGTCCCAGGGAACGCCGTCGGAAGAGTCGGGACTCGGAGTGAGCGACCTCAGCGGGTGCCGCATCGAATCCCATACGGCAGGTCCCGCGCGAGGACGACGCGGGAATGCACACGGGCAGCACTATAGCTCAGTGATGAGCCCCTTTCTAGCGAGCCGACAGCGTGACGAGACGAGCGAGCGTAGTTGCGAATCAGGAAACGAGCACGTGAAAGCTTCGCCGACTAATACACCCTCGCGTGCACGGGTACCGCAGCTGAACTACTGCTTTTCAGATGATGAGGTCGTGAATATGCACCGATGTCGCCATTGCTCAATCGCGGCGCGGGCGCTTGCCTCCGCGACCACCGCGGCCGCCACGCGAACCGCCGCGTCCGCCGCCACGACCACCGTTGCGGGCTCCGCGCTCCTGACCAAACGCCTGCTCGGCGTGGTACCGAGCCCGCGACAGCTGGTGAGCCCGCTCGTCCGACTCTGTCGATCGCGAAAGCAGGGCGTCAGTGAGAGGAAGGCGTAATACTCGCTTTTCGGCCCCGTGAGGGACGTACCGGAGACGCGAACCCACTCGACCTTGCGGCCATCAATCTCGCCGACCTCAGACTTGAGCTGCTCAAACTTCTCATCCGTCAGGGCTTCCCGGAAGCTCGCCTGGCCGCGTGCCGGGTACTGCTGCGCGGCACTCGAGCTCGTTGACGCTTCGGGCGCCGGCTCGTCCTTCTTCACGTCGGCGGCCGACTTGATCTCAGGCGGAGCGTTGAGACGGGTCGGGAATTCAGGCTTGGCGTCCTTCATCGCCGAGTCCTTGTCGCCCGACGGTAGCGGCGCGATCGGACGGTCGTCGAGAAGCGAGACGAATCCAGGCTTGCCGACCGGTTCGAGGCGCTTCTTGAGCGAAGCAAAGTCAAACTTCTCGCCGTCCTCCTTCGAGTCGGTCGACGTCGAGCCGTCCTTCTTGGCGATCGTGAACCGGAGAACCTTGCCGGTCGACCATCCCTTCTCGCCCTTGCCGAGGTTCTCCTCGTCAACAATCTCGACCTTACCGTCCTTGCCACCGGTCCGGCGCGCCTTGAAGCGAACGCCGTCGTACAGGACGTCGCGCTCCTCCGCGTCGCCCTCGTCCTCGGCACCGCGCTTCTTGCTGTTCGTCCGGGCAGCGGCAACAGCCGACGGCTTGACGGGGAAGCCCTGCTCGCCGACGAGCTTCTCGGCCCACGCGTTGAACGGCTTGCTGGATTTCGAGTACGGGTTCTTCGGGATCGAGTCCTTCGAAGCTCCCGTGATCGGGGCCGAATCCGGAGCGTACAGCTTGCGCTTCTCCTCAACGTAGTCGAGCCTGCGAGATGGGTAGTGAGTGCTCGTACTATAAAGGCACCAAGCCAGCGACATACTTGGTCTTGGTCTCGAGGTCCGCTCCTTCGAACGTCGGTTTCGGGTCGAGAGCAAGGAACTTGTCGACAGACTCCTTCTCGGCAAACTCCATGAAGATCGATCCCTGTGCCACAGGCATGAAAGATCAGTATAAGTCTTGATATCGGTAGCAGGCCACGATCGGCCACAACGCACCTTGAACTTGCCCTTGCCCTTGAGCGCCGGCTTGCCCTCGATACCCGGCTTGTCCTCGCGCCGCATGCGGAGCGACAGGACCTTTCCGACGTTCAAGTCGCGGGCCCAGGCCTCGAGGCGCTTCTGGAGCTCGTCCTCCTTGGCCTTGATCTCCTTGCGCTCTTCGTCCGTCTCGCCGTCCTTCTCGGTCGCCGGGAAGCCCTTGACGTAGACGCTCCGCTGCATCGCGTCTTCGGGCTTGGACAATGGCGACTTGCGACGGACGTACCAACCGGCGCCGGTCTCTCCGTCGTTGCCAAACTTGTGGACCTCGACGAGGTTGCTCGACTTGATCACCTCGGCGATCGCGTCGACCGATCCGAGTCCGGCCGGCGGGGCTTCGAGGTACGGTTGCATGCGCTTGAACGACGCGAGCTTTTCGAGCGGGAGCCAGCCGAGGTGGAACGCGTTGTGCTGCGACTGCGGGTGCTTGTCCGAGCCTTCGGGAGCCGGCGAGTTGGCAATGATGGCGGCCGGGTCATGGTGCGACGCGGCCCAGAGGTTGAACAGGAACTTGTCGAACGGCAAGTTGGAGTTGGACAGGTAGAACTCGACTGTGTAGAGCGGGGAGAGCAGTCTATGGTCAGCTTTCGTGTACAGGAGCTGATGAAACGACGGAAGCAAGCGAGCGACCGAGGCTCACCCTGAGTCAGGACGGCGTCGTTGACCGACTGGAGCGGGGCGGTAGCGTCGCTCATGGTGGGCTCTCGTACTCGATCAGCAGCGGGTAACGGAGCTGTAGCGTGAGGAGGCGGAACCGACGGGGGAATCGAGGCGGTGCAAGTGAGCTCAGCCGCGCCGTCACTCAACTTTCAGCATACAGACACCCCGGCACTTTGTACAGTCTTGTACTTTCTGCCGCAAGCCAGATCCTGATCAAGCAGGCCCTTATAAGCAGCCGCGCTCGCGTGTGTCCGATGTCAGACTCGACCGCTTTCGCTGCCCCGCCCCACTTGGTCGCCGCAGCGCCGGCACCGAGCGCATCAAAGCGTACTAGCGATGCTTTCTTCAGAGACGCCCTGCTGTAACTCTTACCGGGTCCCAGGAGCTTGCACCTGCGCGTCATCGCCGAAATTGACGCTCTGCCTTCTCGCCACCCTATTTCTCTTTCCGATAGATGTCCCGATGGCTCTTGCCTGCTCGCTACCGCTGATGACCGCTCGCTATCGCTCTACCCACTGTGAGAATCACCGTGTTCAGTCTGGGACTTGCATCAGCGCATTGCTGAGTTCCCGAGGCGTTACAGATCGTTCGACAGAGATGATCAGCAGCCCGTCGCGTCTACTTCAAAGCTCGAGCCAGCGTGGTCGCACATGCCGTCCGACTCGGTCCTGTCGTCCGCATGGTATCCGGGCGCATCCGCATACGACCCGGCCATGTTTGCTTTCGCGACCGGCGTCAAGGACCATCCCGTCCATTTGCTCGACGGGAACGACCGCAGAGTGAGTTTGGAATTACGCTTTCGTCATGTTGAGTGCGACAGGGCATTCACATCAGCTGTCTCTTCAGGTCCGGGCGAGCTACCCCATCATCGATCACACTGAGCGCTTCGTTGCGCCGCATGCCATGGCTTTCTCTCCCAACGGCAGCAGGTAAGATCCCGGAAAGGCAATGTCCCCGAAAGAAGATGCTCACACACATCGACGCGCCAATAGCCTCTATTGCGGATTCGAAAACGCGATAGAGATCTTTGATGTCGGTCGACCGGGAGAAGAGGGCTTCCGGATGCACACGACGCCGACTCGGAGCTCGCGGCAGGGTCAGAAAGGTCAGTCTGGGAGTCATATCTCGCGCATCGCGCGGAAACTTATCGCCGCGGTCGTGGGCAGGGATCATCTCGTCCTTGGCGTTCTCTCCGGCTTCGACAAAGAGCGGCTCGCAACTGTTGGCGGCCGGATCGTTCTCGGGCTCGGTCGCGTTGTACGATCCGGCGATGCAGAAACCGCTCGTGAACCTCCTCTTCCCGACACAAAGAGGCGGCGTGACCAAGGTGAGCCGTCGCGTTTTCGTGGCCAGTCTGATCGACGGCGAGCTAACTTGACTGGCGACCCGACCTCGACCGCGCGTCGACAGATCATGTTCAACCCGCTGTCTCCGCATCTCTTGTTCGTCGCATCGCGTCATTCGACTCATCTCGACGTGTGGGATCTGCGGAACACCTCGACGCGGTCAAGCGGCGGTCGGCTGGCGCGGCGCGCAGCCACGAATCAGAGGCTCGGTGCGTCGCGTCGGACGATTTCCCGCTCAAAGAGTAGCGTGGTTCGCGAGCGCTCACGAGAAGAATTCCCCTAGGTTTCGACATCGACCCGACCGGGACTTGGCTCGTCGCCGGAGATCAGGTACGCCATGGCCTCGCTCCTGACCGAAATGCATCACCATAACTCAAGGAGCCTTTGTCATAGAACGGGAACGTCTCGCTCTTCAGTGCGCAGCCCTTACCAGACCAGCTCGAACCCGTCGAAACATTTTCCCTCGGCAAAGGTATCCTCTCCTCCCGTATCGCGCCTGCAAGCCGTCAGGCCCGACTCACTGACCCTGCCTCACGCGCTCCTCCAGATCCGATCTCGACTGCGCTGTTCCACCCGACCCTGCCGTGGTTGATCACTACTTCGGGCGCGCGCAAGTTTGAGAAGCGGCGAGCTTCCAGAAGTCAACAGCAGCGGGACTGGCTCGTTTCGGATTCTGAGTCTGATGCTGGTTCCGGAATAGAATCGGAAGTCGGAGAGGGGGTGACGACGGCAGACGTAATAACGACGGGGCAACGGCAGCCGATGGCGATGGCGGTGGACGAAGAGCCGGAAGATAGCGAGTCTGCGGCAGAGACGGCGAGCTCGACGCTCGCCGAAGCGGACTCGCTTAGAGTCTGGCGGTGGACTGCAAGTCGCAGCGGGTAGATGTCCTGAATGAGCGTACAGACTGCCCACACTTGCGCGCGCGAGACGAATTCTCTGTCCGATCGAGCGATTGCAGAGAAAAGAGTATGCGGCGGTGTTACAATATGACAAGAGAGGCGAAAGCCTCGGGACTCGTCCTATGCTCGAGACTCGGTCGCCGGCTGCTGCGACTCGGCCTGGGACGCAGCGTCGGCAATCAGCTTCTTGAGCTCCTCCTCTCCAAGCACCTCGTCCGCCTCGAAGACCGGCTCGAGCCCGTCGTACGCCGCCGAGAGGGACGCGTCTCCGTTCAAATTGACGCCGCCAAAGTACCGACTCCGGCCGAGGTTCCGTTCGTCGCGCGGCAGTTTCTCGTCGGGCGAGAGGGGCGACACGCCGACAAGTTTCCGTTCGCGGCCGCGGACGAGGTCGCGGTAGAAGGTGACGTAACCGGGCACGAGGGCAAAGAGGGTGTGGTCCCGACCGCGACCGACGTGCTGACCGGGGTGCCAGGTCGTGCCTCGTTGCCGGACAATGATGTTGCCCGCGAGGACTTCTTGGCCTGGTTTTTCGTTTGCGCAGTATGGCAGCGGGCAACATGTCAGTCACTCTGATCCATAGACATGTCGCTCCTCGTCAGAATGTCACTCACCGCCGTACTTCTTGACGCCGAGCCGTTTTCCGATCGAGTTCCTGCCGTTCTTTGAACTGCCACCTCCTCGCTTGGTGGCTGTTCGCACTTGCATGAGGCCTGGCAATCCGCGTAAGCATGTCAGCGAGCGAGTAATTCAGGCAATAGGCGAGGCGTGGGCGCTGTACCTGGCAGCTGAGTGTCAAAGAGGGTCGAAGTGAGCGCCGAAGTCGATGGCAGCGACGGCAACGTCGGCCGGCTGAACAGGGTCCGGAACATTGTGAGCCTTGATCGTCGAGTCGAGTCGGATAGGCTCAAAGATGGGACAAGCGAGACTGCGCAGGAGTGTAAGGGTCGCGTCGACCTGCAGGCGCTGAAGTCTCGATTTTCCTCAAAGTCGAGCGATGAACCGACTCCGCTCTTCTCTATAGCACTGCCCGATCGTTTGAATACTCACAGCCGCTGCTCTACGCGAGCCAGAGTCTCCAGCTACACGCTCATACCTTGGAACCGCGCGGTCAAAGAGTCGGTTTTGTCCGATCCCTCTTGCTCGTCGGCACCACCGCGACTCGACATCGCTCTATATCTGTGCGATAGGACTGCAGCGCAATGGCCAACACGACCAGAGCGGGCGCACTCTCAATCCACGGAACCAACCCTCAGGTAATGCACGCTTCCTTGTGCGGAGGGGAACCGAGGGCTGACCCTCTTTGGCCTGGCAGTACCTCATCCCGACCGTCATCCGGAAACGCGTCTACGACACCCTCTACTGGAGTCAGTCCCGCACAGCCAAATTCTCCAAAACGTCCGACCCGAACCTGACTTTCCCACGCCGTCCGCACCCGCAGAGGAGAACTGCTTTGCCCTGAACGCCGCCTCGCTCATCGATCGCGCGGTCGAACTGCAAGCCGTCGGCGGAACCTACGCCAACACCCGTCCGACAGAGTTCATCTGCCTCGTGCTGAAGCTCTTGCAGCTGCAACCCGAACGAGAGATCATCCTCGAATACCTACGGGCAGAAGAGTTCAAGTCGGTCGCCCGTGCCCTCACCTGCCCGCCAGTGGTTCCAAACGTCGTGACTCATACTCTGATGCGCCCCGATCCGCAGATATCTACGAGCATTAGCAGCATTCTATGTCCGGTTAACGTTCGACTCGCTCAATGCGTACGAGACATTAGAGCCGCTCCTCGACGACTATCGGAAACTGCGGTATCGAGGCATGGGTCCGTTCGCTCGCAAAAGTTCTGAAATCCAAGTAGTCGTCTTTGACTGACGTGAGCTCGCCTTGCTGCAGATGGCTCGTACTCGATCATGACGATGGATGATTTCGTCGACCAGTTGCTCAGCGGCGAAATGGTCTGCGAGGTCCAACTGCCCCGGTTGACGCAACGCAAAGTCCTCGAAGACACCGAAGGGCTCGCCCCGCGGCGGAGCAAACTCGGCAAGGCGCTCGGAGTCATGGCCGTCGATGGCGAGTTGGGCGCAGACTCGGACGACGACGACGGCGACGAAGGCGGCAGTGCTGGACGAGGGCGGTACCTGAGTCGGAGCCCGAGTCTGAGTCGGAGTCCTTCGCCGGCGAGCGAAGCCGGTGCGAGGGAGCCGACGCCCGAATACTGGACCGAGGGATCAGGCGACGAGTCGGACGGCGGAGCGACGTCTCGGAAGAATGCCAAGCGGAAACGGCCCGTCATTGAGCGGGATGGTGGCGACGGCGACGGCGACGATGACGACGCGGGGAGGTACATTAGCCGGAGTCCGAGCCCGGCGGGGAGTGACGGGCGGTATGTCTCGCGAAGTCCGACGAGGAGTCCAGACCTGGAACGGATCGAGGTTGAGCATATCGATGGCGATGTGTAGTTGGAGCAGGCTATCTGCAATGGTGCTTGACACCCTCGAAGCGGAACATGGCCCTAGCAGAGCACGAGAGGTTCCAGCACCAATCACGCAAGTTGCTTCTTGCTCTCGTGCGTTTCACATGTCGAGTGCTCCGTTGCTTCAAGATGCGCGACTTGCCGCATCAAACTCGGACTTTGTGCTCTTGACGACAGCTGCAGCCGACTCTGATCATTCACGAGCGCCTGTGCGTTGTGCTTCAGACGGGGCGGACCCTGGCCCCCACTTGACGATCCGAACGACGGCGCTCCCTCGCCCGCGCTGCTGGCCCTTACTGGCCATCGCTGCCGTGCTCGACTTGCTAGTTACGCTCGCACTCGCTCTACGCGTGCCGATCGAGGCGTTGCCGAGGTCAGCCGTCGTCATCCATTTGGCGAGGTCCGTCGTCGTCGGAACGGTCGTCGTCTCGCCGAGGATTCGCGAGTTCGGGCCCGTCATCCTCGCTCAGCTCGCAGTGAGCTCTTCTTGCTAGTCCCATCATGGCTCGAGTCGGACGGGTGTCAATCGAGAGCTGACCGGCGTCCGAACCGCGCAGGTCTCGGCGCTCGTCCTCCTCTACCGCCTCAACGAGCTCGTCCAAACCAACGCCGCCTTTTCGGCTCCCTCAGAGTCATGGAACGGTCGCGCTGGAACGTTCCTGAACCCGACGACCGCGTGGTACCTCTCATCGTTCCTCTTTTCCTGCCTGCATTGGCTCTTCTTCGTCACTTTCGTCGGCATGCGAAGGACGCGGAATCCGCTCGCTGGGAGGATGAAGCGTTCTTCTACCTGGGGCGAGCAGCGCTGGGAAGGGACGCAGGAGACGGTCGACGCCGGCGCGCTTGGAACGGAAGGATCGATTCGGACTCGGTCCAGCAGAGGACACCGGCACCATAACAGCCACGGCAGTATTTCCTCCAGCGCAGCCATGTCCTATAACGCCGGTTATGGAGACGAGGCAAGCGATCTTGAAGAGCGAGACTCGGACGACGAGCTGGAGGACCTCTCGAGCGAAGACGAGGACGAGGACGACATCATCGACGTCCCGCGACGCTACACGGGCGGAGGTCTCACGCGCTCTGTCTCGGGACCGCTTCGTCATCGCGCGAGCCGCGCGAGCCTCCTCAGTACGGCGTCGTCGAGTCGTCGATCGGAAGAGGGTCTACCGGCGACATCGCCAAGGAACCGAGTCGCGAGCGGACTCGGGCTTGTCCGGAACTATGGCTCAATCAACTCCATCGGTCAGTGCACATCCTTTGATCGCTGCCCACATCTTCATGTGCTGATTGGCTTCTCGTCTTCCAGCTGGCATCTGACCGCACTTCCTGTCTGCCCTGTTGTTGCTGTAACCTTTCCTTGCAAAGCTCTCTCTGCCCTCACTGAACGCTGAATGACAGTCTCGCGTCCTGCGCGAGCTTCAGAAGACGCTACGAACATTGACGTTGATCCGAGCGCCGCGCTCGAGGTACTCGCCGTAAAGCTTCCAATCCGGATCAGCATCCGATGCGTCCGCGCGCAGATAGTCGGGCAGAGTCCCCTCGAGGACTCGTGGTAGTGCTGCGACAGCAATGAAATCAGCCATGACCATGTTTGAGGCCGCCCTGGAGAGCGCGCGCACCGTGGTATGCTCGGCGACCAGCGCCGGACATGATCAATGCGTCGCCGGATCGGAGGAGGACCGGTAAAGGAGGCACGTCCCGGGTGGTACCTCCGATGAGGAAGACTGAAGAGTGACCGAGGCTGCAAGCGCGGGACAATGAGCTCTTGTTCGCTCGGCGGACTGCAGCGTCACGAGCATATCTCACCTGAGCGACACGAGCGGGCTCACCGCGTCAACTTCAGCGAGATCGACGTGCGAAGTGAGCGAGTCCTTAAGCTGGTACTGAGCAATGCAGGCCGGACTTGTCAGCAGGTCGCTCTGGCAGCGCGCAGCCGAGTGCGGTAAGGCGAAGCAGCCGAGTACGCACGAAATTGACAATCCCTGCATCGGGCTCGTACGCCTCCTTCCAGCGCTGCCACTCCGGACGGGACGAGTTTTGCGTCGTATCGTCGGAGCCCGGAAGCGGAGCTGGATAGACGTGCTGCCAAGGCATCGAGCGCGCGAGGGCTCGACAGCACGAATAGATGATTGGGGGTAGCGGCGGCTGGCCGCGTTCAAATTCGTAGAGCTTTGTGGTCCACTACGAAGACTATGTCAGCGGATAGCGCAAGCTTGAAGGACAGGAAGGAGGGAACCGACGTTGTAATGCCAGCCAACGTTGGCCCAGCGCAGTCTAGGGATCAAGTCTCCCACCGTCGTTGCCTCCGGATTCACATCTGTCCGGCTGACCTTCGGTGCCTGCTCCTGATCGCGATGAACTGACGCTGCCGTCGCCGAAGAATTGGTCGCGCCTGAAGCTATGGCGGTCGCCTTTTGCCGGACCAGCTCGTCTCCTCGCCCTTCCTTCCAGGCATTCCACAGACCTCCCGATGGTAGCTCGTAGTGGTTGTCGAGCGAGGTCAGATTGGGCTGACCGGCATGGCGAAGGGTTTCGACGACGAGGTCACGCTGCAGCGACTCGGAGAGGATCCGTGGGAAAAAGACGAAGCCTGTTTGCGAGGAGGTTCAGCCAAGCACGGGTACAGAAGGGCTCGAGAAGCTCACCAGGTATCCTCGGGACGACGACAGCATAGTCGTGCTCGCCTTGGCGCTGTTTGCCCTTCCATGGGCTCTGGCCGAGGAGGCCCAGCTCCGCCAGCTCATCCAGTTCGACTCGCCAGCATTCTTCCGTGGTGCCGTTACCGGACGTCCAGATGCCTCGGACCTGTCCAGCCGTCGCAGCGGTGTCCCATGCGATTTTGTCGGCGTCGAAGGCGAGCGAGAGGTCCGGCGGGCTGAGTCGCGACTTCCAGCGACGCTCTTCATCTCGAAAGGCAGAGATGTTGGTCGGCGGAGTGCTATTGCCCTGCACGCGCTTCTTGCGGCTCATTGCGGCATGTGGTGGGGGCAGACAGACGAAAGGAAAAGCCGCTTTCAGCTGAAAGCCTCGCGCGCAAGATCAACCTTCGACACAATGTCCCTGATCATCACATATACACTCATTATTCCACGATGAAGTAAAGCTAAGTAGAACGCCGTATAGAGAGAAGAAGGAGGTCGCGCTCAGACCGTCTCGGCCAACGCCTTCTCGATGTCGGCCGCGATCGACTGCGGCTTGGTCGTAGGCGCGTAACGGTGGACAACCTCGCCGCGCTTGTTGATGAGGAACTTGGTAAAGTTCCACGCGATGCGCTCGCCAAGAAGGCCCTTGGCGCGCGGCTTGAGGTATTTGAACACGCTGTTTGTGCCAGAGTCAGCGCAAACACGCAAAAGACGGCTGCCATTCGAACTCGACCTACTCGTTCGTGTCTGCGCCGTTCACATCGCTCTTCTTGAGCAAAGGGAAGGTGACTCCGTGGTTGCGCAAGCACACGGCACCAGTCTCCGTGTCGTCTTCCGGGTTCTGCTCGCGGGGGTCAGGGCAGTTACGGATCAACCCGAAAGCAGCTGAAACGTACCTGGTGGCCAAAGTTGTCACTTGGGAAGCCGAGGACGACGAGACCCTGGTCTTTGTACTTCTGGTTCAGCTCTTCGAGAGCAGTGAATTGCGCTATCGTCGCGAGAACAGCGGCCGTCAGCGACGTTGCCGCTAGCCTTCCTCGCTAGTCTCTTCCGATTTACGCGTCAACCCGCACTTGGTAGCGGTGTTCGTGCACAACACAACCTTGCCCTTGAGGTCCTGGGGGCGAGAAACAGTGGAAGTCAGGTTCGGTAAGAAGGGACGCTGCTCGTTACTGCTGCCCTTGGCGGCCTTCGTTTCAGGCTTGAACTCACGGCGAAGTTGATCTTTTCTCCACTCGGTTTCTCAGCCTGGAGGTCATAGAAGGAAGCGACGCTGGCCATATTTGCGTGGGCTGCACAAGCAAGAAGGGAGGTCAGCGTGAACGTCGGCGAAGCGTAAACTGCTCGTGCATCTGGCTCGGCAACGCCCGCGCAGTGCAGTTGCTGAGCGCCTCATTGGCCGAGCAGCGCGCTCTCACAAGCGCCCATCCATTGCGGGCAGTTCGGGTCCAGAACAGCGCGGGCGGACATGCCGAGAACGGGAACCGACTCGAAATGACGCAGAGGATCGCTGGAACAGTCACTCACTGTTGATGTGACGAAGATGGGTGGGGCTCTTAAAGTGGCTGTGAAGAGCTGGTCGAAGCTTTGTCGCGGTCGAAAGGAGCGAAGCTGGTCGAACTACTGACATGGAGCAGTCGGTCGACAAGTTGATCGTCCGCCCGCCGGTTTTTCGGACTTGCTCGCAATCGGCAAAGTCGGGCCCGACGCCGACTGACAAATTCGACAGCGGCATTCTCGTTAACTATACAACACAGAGCGAGAGGACAGCATGTATTTGCATTAGGATGCGACGAAAATCTACAGGAACCCTTTAAGAACTTCAAGCGCAAGAGGTGAGGCAATTTTCTTCGAGGCGAGCAGCACGTCCACAGGCTCACTCGCGGCCGATGTTGCCGGCACGGAAGAAAGCATCGGGCGGCGTCAGGGCACCGAGGGCGCGACGTTGCGCCTGCGTGATGAACGACAAGCCGACCTGGTACGACGAATTGGTCCAGCCGAACCCTTCGCGCGGGATGAGGTGAAAGTCGGTGCCCTATACGAGCGGGCCGGGTCAGGACAACGGATAGCGTCAGGATGGCCAAGCCAAAGCAGCTTACTTGGTTACCATACTCGGCGTCAATGTTGGACGTTCCCTCGACAGCGTTGAACTTTTCCGGGACGCAACCGCCAGCCTCGACAAAGCCGGTCGTGAGCCTGCGGAAACACCAGCGTCAGGACTCTAGATACCGAGCGTGAGCGAGAAGACAATACTCGCATGTAGAGCCACCTGTAAGCGAGACGCTGCGCTTCGTTCTGATAGCCATACTTGGCGAAGGCGACCCCTGGGTGAGAGCGAAAGTCAGATTACAAGAAACTTGGGCCGCTGTGGAACTCGCCTCACAGGCCATGATTTGGCTAGAGTATAGATACGAAGGATGGTGAGTCGTCAGCATTCGCGCAGACGCGGAGACAGGCGGGGGAACGAGTGCGAAGAGCTTGAGCTCGAGAACTGGGCTTACTGAGGAGGCCAAGCGGCAGGGTAGCTGTCGGAAGTGCGAAGAGTCAGTGTCGGTCGGACGGAGGACATCCGTGAGCTGTCGACTTACTCCCACTGACGGTTCGGACGCTGCAGCGAAATCCGTCCGCGCGAAGCATCCGTTCCCGAGACGAGACCGCCGGCGACCTCGAACTTGTGGAGCGACATTTTCCTAGTGCGAGCGACGTGTCAGCCACCTTGTCTGCCGCTAAAGCTCTTAGTCTAGAACGCACATCATGCGGGCGGCCTGCGCCCCGCTGGCCATGCCGCACCACATCGGCCAGAACGTCGTCACCGACTCGTACAGGCTCTGCTTCTTCTTCCTGCAGTTCCAGTCGTAGTAGATCCCGTGACCCTCGTGCCACAGGTACTTGTCCGCGAGCTGCTTGCGGCGCGCAGCGCGGGCGAACCACTCGGCCGAAGTCTGCTTGTGTTCGGTCGACCGGCGCGGCTGCGTCAGGTCCGGGAGCGAGTCGTCGGTCGCCTGATACGGCATCTCGCTACCGAACGGGAAGGTCGACAGCTCAAACTCGTGCGTGAGCTCGAGCGCGTCGTCAAAGTGGTCGCGGATTACGGTCGCAATGTCGGTCTCGTATTTGTACAGGAGAGCGCACAAGTCGACTGTGCCGAGGTCGGCGCACTTCTTCTCGAAGCGGTACGTCGTGTCGTGGCCCGACTCGCGAACGCCGCGGTCGTGCAAGAAATACTCATCGAGCTCGGGTTGTTCGATCTCGCCCGAGTTGTAGCCCTCGGTGAACTCGTTGACCGAGATCCCGAGCTTGTCGGCGTACGGTTGCAGGACGGCGGTGAAGTGCGACGCTTCGGTCTCGGGAGGGATACCGAGGCCGTCGGGACGGTACCTCGACAGTCCCGTCACGGGGTCGAGGCGGCGCTCGCCGTGCCAGACCAGGTGGTACTCCTCGATCGCGCCCTGGATCGCCCGCTTCAGGAAATCGCGGTTCTCCTGCGCGTTCTCCGGGTCGAGTTGCGCGTAGACTTGCAAGGCGAGGTCGGTCAAAAAGGGCGGTTGTGATCGCATGAGGTAGTAGCTCCGGTTGCCGTTGAGGATCTTTTTGTAGTGCTTGATCTCGAAGAGGAAGTGCTCGACGATGCCCTTGGCGAGTTCGACGTGGCCGTCCGCGAGCAGGCCGAGGGAGACAAAGTAGCTGTCCCACTGCAAAGGATCGGGGAGGGTCAGCCTAGGGAGCGCCAGGTTAGCGACGAGGGGGGTCACTCACGTTGTAGAGCTGCGTGCGCGGTCGAAGGAGCAGAGGGTTAGCGAGCGCATGTAAATCGGCGCCAAGAGAGTATGCGTACCTCGTTGAACCTAAGCACAAGAGAGCGCGTCAGTCTCGGGGCGATTGATCGAATCATGGGAGCTGCAGAAGGCTCACCTCGCGCCGGGAACCACGAACGGGATTCCCTCAAAGTCGGGGTCCTGCCCTTCTCCCTTTGAGATCTCCTTCATCGCGATCGCGAGGATCCCAGGCTTCTCGTTCTGGTCGCGGACCCAGGCGGCGTCGAAATCGGTCGGGACGGTCGAGACGAGCAAGCCGAGGTGCGGCTTGGCGGCAGCGATCCGCTCGTAGTACTTGCGCATCGCCGACTCGGCTTCGGGCACCCAGATTCGCGGCGCCTGGTTCGCTCCTCGGTTCTGTACACGGATGCGGGAGACGAGGTCAGTAATTCCGTCCCACACCCAAGAAGCGCCACGCGCGCGCAGCGGCGCACCTTTGGGTCGGCGCAAATCTTCTCCAACCCGTCCCCATCGATCCTTCGAGTCAAGTTGCTCCAGAACGAGTTCCGGATCATGCGACTGAGCCGCGACACCGGGTTCTCATTCAGCCGCGCCTCGTCGAGAACGATCTGCTTCTGCCCGTGGTCGCGTGCAAGCGCGAGTTCCTGCAGCAAGTTTGACAGCATGTAGGTGCCGCGGATCTGTGCCGAATGTCACCGTGTGGAGTCAGCGCAGGAGCAAAGGAGATGCGGAGGGAGCGACGACCCACGTCGAACGAGTTGTACCCGTTACTGCCCGCAGTTCCGAGCGAAAAGACCTTCGGACCCTTGTCGGCCGCGTGGATCTGTACCGCACGTTTGAGGCAGCGTCAGCCAGAGAAGTCGAAGCCGAGCGCGGGAAGCGAACTCGCCTGAAAGTTGGCGTCCGTGTCCTCCTGCTCGAGAACGAGCTTCATCGTCTCCTCCACGTCGACAAGGAACTTGCGCGACTTGTTGGAAGTTTCGTCTGTGCGTGAGCTGTACTGGTCAGCAATTTTGGAGGCGCTCAGAAGTCAGCGTTGTCGGCGAGCGCACCGTGCGACATGCGCCTCGTGCGGGCTCCACTTTGTTCCGGACCGTACGTGTTCCGCTGGCGCAGGATCGTCTGCGGTCCTTCCGTCTGGCGGGGCGTCCACTGAGTCAGCATTACTCGTATGGACGGAACAGGCACGCGAGAACCGCGCGAGGTGGGGAGGAAAGACTGACTGCACTGAGGGTCCTCGTCTTGTGCCTCCTCTGCGGCCTCGCGTACAGGATGCTCGCGTCTTCCTGACTGCCGTACCTCATCGCCGGCGACTCGTCGACGTCGCTCTCGGACTGGCTGAAGATTGCGCTCCCTGGCGGACTCATCGGAGTCCGCTGCGCCCCCGCCGCCGTCGCCGGACCTCCAGGAGCCGTTGCTGGGTTAGGCGACGGGATCGCGATGGGGTGAAAGTCGGTCGCGCTGTCGACCATGTTTGCGATTGCGTTGCGTGTCGTAACGGTGTCGACTCTCGAATGCGGTGGTTGCAGTCTGCGTCGAAGTTCTCGACGACGCGCGAGCGGCGCAAGCGTTTTCTCGCTTTCTGGGCGGAGCGAGGAGATGATGTCAACGTCGAGCGTGCGGAGGCCCTCGAAGAAGCAGAGGGGGAGAGTGTATGCAAAGTCAGGCGAAACCACTGGCACCGTAGCAAGAACGACTGCTGCTTCAGGAGATTCCCTATCGCGCTCGTGCTGCGAAACTTGCGACCCTCCAGGGACGCGTGGGACGCGCGAACCACAGAGCAGTCCGCGAAAGTGATCGACACGGGCGAACGGCCAAGGCACAACTCGCGGCGTCCTCTGTACGCAAGAAGCTCACCTTGGTCGCTACCCAGGGCTCTGGGGCTGCTAGACTACGTACGCTCAAGAGTCAAGCAACGAACGAGCTGGGTGCGGCCCACTTTCCGGGTTCGGTCGCCCAAAAGAGTGGTGCCTCCCTTCGCGCCATCGATTAGACCACAGTCGAATCGCGTTGCAGGCCGGGCTCGGCGCTGATTGCGCTCGATCACCGAACACCTTCTTCGCCGACCGGTGCGATCTACAGCACGTGGCACGTGGCGGAAGCAGCAGCCCACGCCGCCCACTGCATGCTCCCCGTCGGAAACAGCTTCCGCCGACAACTGAGCTTCCGCTGGCTCTCTGCTACCCAGACGGTACTCCTCCCTACGATGGCCTCCCGTCACCGATCTCCAGCATCAGCGAGTGCTCGGGGTTTCGAGCTGAACGCGCGTCGAGCCGAGGAATCCGTCGAGCAGCAAGACCAGCGCCGACGCCGAGAGGACATCTCCTCGAAGACCAGGCGCGGTCAGCACCACGAAGGACGGAGGAAGCGGACGCAGAAGCCCGTCCTCGTCGGGGAATGGCAGCTGAACCTCCCGAGTCGAATGGGAACCCGAGGCAGCAAAGGATGCGGTCACTACGTCTATGGTGGAGCCCGGCCTACAGCAAAGATTGCGGCATTCGGTGCGACTTCCCTTTGCTGCACTTATTGAGAGACCGTCAGCTGACGACAGTCCTCCGCAAAATAGACTTGGACGGCACGGTTATCAGGCCGAAAGGCGGCCAGTCGTTCCCAAAGGATTCGTTCGATTGGGAGTTATGCAGTCCGCTCGTCGTCCCCAAGCTGCGCGAGCTGCACCGTCAAGGGTGAGATTGCCTGAAGTGCACGGCGTCTTCTCTTTTGCTAACCGTTTACGACACTGATGCTGCCTCGACTGCAACAGGTACTCGCTCGTCCTGATCTCGAACCAGGCGTCCCCGAACCCAAAGCTCGCGACCGATTTCACAAAGAAACTCCCGTTCGTCTGTCGCAAGATTGGCGTGCCGTTGAACGCCTTTGCGTGTTGGGACTTTGACGAGTATCGCAAGCCGGCGCCGGGGATGTGGGATGCTGTTCGCGAGCTTGCCGCTCGTGACGGTCATATCATCGGTGAGCAGGATCCTGTAAGAGCGTGACCTGCGCGTACTGACACAGTGCCTGTCTTCAGACTACCAAGAGAGCTTCTACGTCGGAGATGCTGCCGGCCGGGCCACAGATCATGCCGACACCGATCGAAGTCAGTTCGGTCGGCGCCCTGTACGCATGACTACATTTCTTCTAACCATTCTGGCTCGAGCAGAATTCGCTGCAAATGCCGGACTGCGGTTTTTGACGCCCGAGGAACTATTCGGGGGCGAGAGGGCAGATCCGGACTGGGCGCTCTGGGGTTGGAATCCGTTTACCTACGAACATACTCGTGAGTCGGAAAGTCTCCCCATATCGTTTTGCCGCTGCCGAATCAGCTCACGTGGTACCATCACCTCTAGCTGCAAGCACACGAAGAGAGCATTCGATGTCGTCAAGCGCGGGAGGAAAGAGCACATCACGAACGGAGGCTTCCTCGGCCGGCGAGATCCTCGTGCTGATCGGCGGTCCTGCCTCCGGCAAGTCGCACTTGTACGAGCGCGTCCTGAAGCCGGAGGGCTACCGACTTCTCGTGAGCGCAGTCGCATAGACTCCGACAGAATCCTATAGCTGACATCAGGGCGTTCACCATTTGCAGGAATACGGAACGCCGAGATCGCTTGCGGTGCCAAAGCACGCTCTGGAGATCCTCGAGAGCGGTTTCAGTGCTCCTCTGCCATCGGGTCACGAAGCGAGCCTCGATTCCCAGAAGCCCGCCTCGATAATCGCTGCCAGCAGCGATCCGCCGTGCTCGTCCCGCCTCGCAATCTCCACCGCGCTACCTTCACGACGCTCTCGCCACAACCTGCTGAACGCCATCCGGTCCGCCCATCCCGGCGTGACCATCCGCGCCTTGGTGTTTGCGCCTTCAGGCGGGTTCAACGAAACGGTCTCGGGGCGAGGTGGCGTCGAGGTCTGGAAACACAACAGCGTCTGGCGCATGGCGTATGCTGGCGAGCCGTATTCTCTGTCGTCATCGGAAGGAGCGGACGGCGGCGCTCAGGAAGCGAAACAGCCGCGGGAGGTGCGGCGACTAGTTCCGCTCGAGGCGTTCAAGCGGTGGGAGCGAGAATGGGAGGAGCCAACTCTCGACGAAGGTCAGTCCTTGACGGAAGCTCTTTGTGTCTGTCACGCCGTTTGCTGATTTCGACATCGTGTATGTGCGCTCGCATTCTTAAAGGCTTCGACTCGCTCGAGATGCACGAGTTCAAGCTTGACCCCGCGACGACATCCAAGGCGCTCTACGAGGCGTGGCATCATTGGCTCGTCGATGTCTACCCGGGCAAAGCGATCAAGACGGGTCGAGTTGCGGTTCCTGGGCCGGGCTTCAGCGGACGGTAGCTTTTCGCCGCAAGGATTACGCTGCCTCTCCCATGCAATCGCATGGCGAGTCACGTCGATGCGTAGAGGTAGTTGCACAACAATATGACGACGAGGGCAAGGGATTCGGAAATGCTGCAGACGGATGCTTTCGAGAGCGTCTCGAGTTTTGAGGCGCGACTCAGTACTTGTGCCGGGTTGAGTAGTCTGCGACCGAAAGGTGATAGCGTCAGTGAGTCTGGTTCAGACGAGGGGAAGGGCCGTGTCTTGTGCACCTTTGGGTGAGACGACGAGACCGCGACCTTTCGAGGCTCCTCGGTAAACGGTTTCGATGATGTCAATGAGCTGCGAGGCCGTGTGAGCTCTGGCTCCTTTGACTCTCCTTGTACGACTTCTTACCTCCTGCTTGTCCTCGACAGCCCACGAGATCTTGTTGTTGTTACCGGTGCCCAAATCCTGCGGGACCGAACGGGTCAACCGCCATGTCCTGCTCTCGGGCAGGAGACCAGAGCACGCACGATCATAATGTGCTTGTTTCGGTAAAAGAACCTGTAGAGCTTCCCGCGGTCAGCGAGACCCGTCGAAGCAAGCGAGCCAGGGTCGCGAGACAGGACTCACATGGTCGTGCATGCGTCGTACAATTCGTACATCTGCGGGTCACGGTGGGAGTGTCAGCGTGCGCCGCTTTTCGTGACCACGTACCAACTGCAGCAAGTCGCACCTTGTTGAAATCGGGTACTTGTGTGATGTCGACCGTGTCTGTGTCCAGAAGCGGGCGCGCCGCAAGGGTCAGCGTGGTGTTTCACGAGAATGAGCCGAAGGGAAGCATACGCACAGATGACGGCCATGTTCTTGACCTTTTCTGCGATGCCAAACAGCGTCTCGTCGTGCCTCATGCACTCTGTGTCGTAGTCATGTCCGAACCGAATGACGACGACGCGCGACTCTTCGGCGAGGATAGCCTGGTCGACATGCCAGCCTGACTCGAGTTTCGGCAGGAACATGGACATGCTGGGCGGCGAGTCTAGCGTCTAGCGGTGGTTGGCGGCGAGCGGATGACAAGGACGAGCCGGTGATGAGAATTGTAAAGTGTCGAGTCGATGCGAAGAGAGCCTGCTTGCGGGTCGAGCGAGGCGCGAGGTGACCCGGTGTCGTCCTGACTACTTGCTGAACTGGTCAAAAGGGCAGTCTAGGGAGCGCACGAGCAAGAGAGAGAGAGACAGACGAGCGACGACAAAAGTTGCACGTGAACGAGTCTCGACTCGGATCGTAGGGCGCGACTTTGCTCTCTTCCCCTCGTCGTGCTTGACAGACAAGATGGCGTACACGCAAGACAATGACAAATTGTTCCTGACGGACGCCCAGCACGAGCAGTCAGTCTAGTAACCTCGCCTCGCTGGCCCCGCCCAAGTCCTCCTCGTCGTCCCCTCGTCAACCCGGGAATCTGACTCGTCGACTCTCACCAGGTCTGCTATCCGCGCCGCACGCGCGAAAGCACTTGCAGATCGAGGCGCACCGATCCAGCTCTCGTCGAAACCGATCCGAGTCGTCGTCAGGGAGAACCCTGTCCGCGGCGGCGAACCCGAGGCTTGGGTCGCAGAGAGCGGCTTTGTCGTCCGGAGAATCGGTCTCGAGGTGCGCCTCAACACCCTTTCACACTCGAGCTGATCAGGCGCGATTTTTTTTTACCTCGAGCTGAATCTTTCGGTCGTTTGGTGGCACAGTCTGGAAAGACTCGACAGATCTACCGCGGCCACACCGGTCCTGTCACTTCGCTCGCTTTTCACACGCTCCAAAACGCACAGCGAAGACAAGTCCTCATCAGCGGATCATGGGACAAGAGCGTGCGGGTGTGGGACACGCAGGTGAGCTGCGCCTTCTCGAGCCTCCAAAGTCTCGAGCGCTCGCACTGAACGGAGCATTGACGCTGGCTCGCCGCCATTGTAGACAAAGACGCATCTCTCGACGACCGTCGGCCACATCGACTTTGTCAAGGCCGTCTGCGTCGTCGAATCGCTCAACGTCCTCGTCACCGGCTCGTCTGACAAAGACATCCGGATATGGGACCTCTCGCCGCTCGACGAGCTCGAAGTCGAGAGCCTTGTTTCTTTTGCGACCAACGATGACGCCGAGAGCGAGACGCAGGCGCCGCCGCAACCTCCGCGCGTAGGCGCAGCTCCGCCGCCGGCGGTGCCGCTACGACCTCTGCCCTGCCTCCTTGCGCTCAAAGCGCACATCCGTCCCGTGGAATTGCTCGCATCGTACCCATTACTCGAATCGTTGCCGAGCGGAGTCGACGATGACGAAGTGGACGTCTCGACGAGGCGACGGACCGGGCGGGTCGCGCTCGTGAGCGCAGACAGTATGGGCGCGCTAAAGATCTGGGAACTATGGCGCGACGAATCGGGAGCCATCAAGGGCGAATTACGCGTCGAGGTGCGGCAGCACGAAGGCGGGATCTACGATCTGCACGTCTCGAACGAAGGGGAGATGTGGACCGGTGAGTTCTGTCGATTGCAGAACCTCCGCTCTTTGGTCGAAATTGACCACGTTCCTGCTAGCGTCTGTCGACAACTCGGTCCTTCTGTCTCAACTGTCGCATACGGACGCTGCGACCGCGCCCGAACCGCTTCTGCGTATCCCTCATCCCGACCAAGTCCGCTCCGTCCTGCCGCTCGCCTCGAGCTTTCCCGATTCTCCGCACCTCTTGACCGGCGCGTCTGACGAGATGTTGCGGATCGTCGACTTGTCGTCGTCCGCCGCGCTCGATCCCGACCCGAAACGGGAAGCCAGGCGCGAGTGGCGCGGCTTGCCGGTCACTGGTCCCGTCGAAGGATGCGTCCGTGAAGTCGAAGCGCATACGCACGAGATTACGCAACTCTGTGCGTACGTCGCCAAGGAGCAAACAACGGGCAAGCCGTGTCGGTGGGTGCTGAGCGCAAGTCTCGACGGGACTTTGAGGAGGTGGCGATGGCCAGAGGTGTTAACCGAAGCCATGGACAAGGTCGTGATCGTCAAGGAGGACGAGGCAGCTGCCAAGGAGAGCCTCCTGACGGAAGAGGAAGAGCGAGAATTGGCAGAGCTGATGGGCGACGAGGATTAGCGGGCCTTTCTTGGCAAATCGTTCATTACCGGACAAGTTTCTCCGGTCTGTCCGGAACAGCGTCCGACTCCTGGGAGTTCTGAACGTTGCTTCCACTACAGGGTAGGTGGGGAGCATTCTAACCCCTGAACTACGCGGCCTTTTAATAGCTGAGAAGCTGCAGTCTGCCCGCCATGAACAATCTCTGTGAGAGGACACGCCGGAGAGTCGCTTCCGCTGGGCTGGCGGGGTGCTAAGGTGTTCTCTTGTTCTGCGCTGAATATAGCCTCCTTGCCTAACAAGGATCCTTTCTCTCCCACTCCGAGAGCTGACGAGCCAGCGTACTGAGAGGCCCGATGCTCTTGACGCTTAGCCTTGTTCTCGAGGGTCCGTCCACCCACACGGTGGGGCTCATGGTGAGCAGCACTCACTGCTGTATATTATGAGCACCTTGGACCCTGAAGCCAAAGCCCTTTGTGCTGAGAAGGTGCAGACTGCCCGATACCTTCAGTTTGCGCACACAAGTACATTGGATCCGCCCGCCAGTGCGTAAGTGCCGATTCTACGAAGGTCGCGCTTGCCGCGGTCTGACTCCGTCTTCCTGAAACGTCATGCAGCCCGGGCCCGGACCTCGTGCGCTGCCTCGCTAGCAGAGAAGGTGGACGCCGGCGGCAAAGGTGGACTTGATGCCTTGCGCAGTCAACCGGAGAGCCCTGACAGGATCAAGTCAAGGCTAGACACAGTGCGTTCGGTGTTCCAAGAGTGTGCTCGTTGATCTGTGCGGCGCAGCCAAAGCTGAAGAGGAAGCCGAAAGTCTATGCGCCGGAATCGACTCGCTTCAACTGTTTCCGAAAGACCCTTCACGGACCCTTAGCGCGGCTTTCAGCACCGCTCCCTCGTACACGTATTGCAGCTAATCAAAGACTGCGCAGGCAAAGCTCTGGCATCATGGCGTGCCGACCTAGACGCCGCACATCAAGTAGAGCCGCACGAGTCCCACCGGAGATGCTCGTTTGGCACACTGCATCAGCTCCGCGCGCTCACTCTCAGGCGGAGTGAGCTTCTGACTCAGTTGTCTGCTAGAAACGCATTGCACCTTGACGTGCTGGATGCGCCAAGCGGGGGCAGGTGTGCCAGAAGTGTGCCGCTGTCTAGACATAGACGACAAGTTCCCTCAGCTTTGTTCATGGCTTCGAAGCGCACCTGTCATAATCCAGTACGTCCAGAAACAGCAAGGAACTTGTAGGCGGTCTCATAATACGCCATCGGCCATTTGGGCGGCCTATGTAGATCCGCCCGTCGGACCTTCTCAATTTTTTGAAGCCGGAATGCTCGCCTGTGCAAGCATCTCGGCTGCCCGGCACTCGCATGTTCAGCGCTGTACAGCTGGTCAAGGCAGATCTGATATCTTGGAGGACAGCGCGGTGCCGCGGGTGGTCAAAAAGACTCCCGAAGGCGTTCTTACGCGCTTCGACCCGAGCGGAGCGCTTTCAGGCCGCGGTCATCTGTGCATACTCATAGCTGCAAGAGCTTGGTGCCGCACGGAACTAAGCACCGCCGCAAGTAAGCAATGCTCGGGCGGCGCCACGCAGAGCAGAATCGGATCCATCCTTTTTCTGCTCACTGCTGCGGGCGCTTCGTTCCAGGGCTAGCCTTCTGAGTTCGAGCGCATCCACTAGCAGTATACAGCCTGCACCGCGCACGCGGAGCCTGGGTCGGACCGGCTGCAGATGAGCGGCGGGCGGTCGAGCCGGGGGGCAAACGTGACCTTCCAAGCTGCGGCCACCTGGCCCTCCTCGGAGGCAAGGGCGGCGGCTTGCTGGAAAGACACATGTACGCATACTGCAAGCCGTTCTTTCATCCAAAGGCGTTTGTGGTTTAGTGGTAAAATTGGGCATTGCCAGCTTCTCGCTGAGTCGCTTCTCCGGCAGACATCGAAAGGCTTGAACAGTCACGCTGGTCTACAAGTGCTTCACCGCGGCGCGGCGTCGCGATCTCGACGGGAACTAGCCTGTTGAGACGCGCTAGGAATACAGAGGCGGTCAAGACGCCCCTTCTTGATACAGTCTACGTTGTGAAATGCCAGGTAAGAATGCGAGGAAAGATGGGAAGAAACACACGCCGAGCCGACGACGTCGCGTTGCGAGCGAGCGCCGCTTAGCAGAATTCGATAGTCGCGGGCGGCTTGCTTGTCACCTCGTAGAGAACGCGGTTCTATCAGAGCGTACAAGAAGCGGCGACAGCGCAGGCAGTAGCGCGGGCAAGGGGAAACGAGAGCAAACAGAGTGGTCAGCTCAAGTACCGCCACAGGGCCGGCTGGAGTAAGAAGAAGAACGTACGATACCCTTGACCTCGTTCGTGATGCGGTTCGACATCTTGCGCAGGACGGGACCCGGGAAGTCGAACCAGTCGGCAGTCATGAAGTCCTCGGTCTTGACCGCGCGAAGGCAAATGACCTGCTCGTACGTCCTCCGGTCACCCTGGACACCGACCGCACGGACCGGCAAAAGAGCGCAGAAAGCCTGGCTGATCTGGTCGTACAGGCCAGCTTTCCGGATCTCGTCGATAAAGATGGCATCGGCCTCCTGGGCGATCTTGACCTGCTCGCGCGTGACCTCGCCGAGGATGCGGATAGCGAGACCGGGGCCCGGGAAGGGGTGACGGCCGACGAGGTGTTCGGGAATGTGGAGGAGACGGCCGAGGGCACGGACCTCGTCTGCGCGCGGCGGGTGAGTTGTCCGTCAGTGCACTGCCGTATAACAAGAGGCCGCAGAAACTCCGCAACGCACCCTTGAAGAGCTCGCGGAGGGGCTCGATGAGCTTGAGCTTCATGTCGTCGAGGAGTCCACCGACATTGTGGTGAGTCTTGATGGTCGCGGACGGTCCCTTGAAGCTGATCGACTCGATGACGTCCGGGTACAGGGTGCCCTGCAGAAGCCACTCGATCTCGCCACCCTCGCCGCCAGCCGCCTTGACCTCGCGCTCAATCTCGGCCGCCTTCTCCTCGAACACCTCGATGAAGGTGTTGCCGATGATCTTACGCTTCTTCTCCGGGTCCGTGACGCCCGCGAGCTTGTCGAGGAACAGGTCGGACGCGTCGACGACGGTCAAATTGACTCCGAGGTCCTCGCAGAGCATCTTGTGAACCTGCTGCGCCTCGTTGAGGCGGAGGACACCGTTGTCGACCATGATGGCGTGGAAGCTGCGCCCAAGATGTCAGTGATTCCGTAGTCGTGTCGAATCACTCGCTGCTGCACGCACCGATCGCCGATGGCCTCGTGCATGAGCTTGGCAGCAACGGAAGAGTCGACGCCACCACTGACAGCACCGATGACCTGGCCCTTCGGTCCGACGAGAGAGCGGATCCGCTCGATCTCCTTCTCGATGAAGGATTCCTGTTTGCCGCTGCGCAGTCAGCGAGCTGGCAGGAGCATCCGGAGGGGGTGGGCTGTCCGCCGTACCATGGTCCAGCCCGGAGCGCAACCGCAAATGTCGATGACGAAGCGGCGGAGAACGTCCTTTCCTCGGAGCGAGTGCGTGACCTCCGGGTGGAACTGAATGCCGTAGATCTCCTTCTCATTGTGGGCGATGGCGGCGAACGGCGCCGACTCGGTGGTCGCGATGGTGGTGAAGCCCTCCGGGAGCGAGTGCAGGCGGTCCGAGTGAGACATCCAGACGGGCGACTCGGTCGGGAGACCCTCAAAGAGACGGTTGAGGTGAGCCGGCGCGTCGGCAGGCTGCTGCAGGACCTTGATAATCGCCTCGCCGTACTCGCGGTGGTCGGACGCCTCGACGCGCGCACCGAAGAAGTTGGCGGTTTCCTGCAGCAGTGCATCATCAGGTAGAGCTCGGGTGTGAGTTTCGCCGGTGCGCGGCTGACCTGCAGACCGTAGCACACTCCGAGGACGGGAACGCCCGCCTCGTAAACGGCCGGGTCGACGCGGGGCGCATCCTTCTCGTAAACCGAGAACGGCGAGCCCGACAGGATGATACCTGCCTCGTAACAGCATCAGTTTCGTTCGTCCGCAATCCTTCTAGAGAATCGACTGGCGCGCACCCTTGGGCTTCCACTTGAGGTCGGCCAGCTTCTGCGTGCACGGGAGCATCTCGCAGTAGACGTTGAACTCGCGGCATCGTCGGACGATCAAGTGTGAGTACTGCGAGCCTGCAGACGCGCGCACGGGCTAGTCAGCCCCGCTGTAACGACACGTCCGTGTTGTTATGCGCATGTCTCGACGCGGAGCGAGTCAAAGATCATGTCGAAGAAACCTCGTCCGCCCGCACTGCCCGCCCGTTCGTACAGCCGACTCACCAAAGTCGAGAATGAGGATCGAGTCGAACGCCTGGACGATCGAGTCGGCGAGCTGGGCGGGAGCCGGAGTCGCGTCTCCGTTGACAGGCGGTGCAATGGCGGCCATCTCGTGTTCGTCGTTTCCGGTGCGCTGCGAGTTTCGATGTCAGATCGCAAGCGAGAGACAGAGAGCAGTAAGATCTGCTACCTTGGAGCTCGGAGCTGTACAGCAAAAAAGCGGGACAAGACGGCGAGTCCAAAGTCGACAACGAGTGATCGACACGTGGGAAAATTTCTGTCCAAGCTCCTTTCATCGCTTCCGCGTCAAAGCCGAAGAGTGGGGCTCGAACGCGCGCGTAAGGGGGACAATACCCGTCCGCAGGTGGGGGAAGCGGCCTAAGGCAGCCTGCATGCTGTTACAGCGGGGGTGGGCCGCCGGAGGAGGAGCGGCAGCAAAGAACCGCCCCTGCGAAAGAGGGACGGCAAAAGCTAATGCGTTCGCCGGGAATCGAACCCGGGGCTAGGCAACTTAGCGAGAAGCTGGCAATGCCCAATTTTACCACTAAACCACAAACGCCTTTGGATGAAAGAACGGCTTACAGTTTGTGTACACGGGTCTTTCCAGCAAGCCGCCGCCCTTGCCTCCGAGGAGGGCCAGGTGGCCGCAGCTTGGAAGGTCACGTTTGCCCTCCCGGTCGACCTCCCGCCGCTCATCTGCAGCCGGTCTCAGGCGTAGACGTTTGCGGTCGATACATGTGAGCTGTATGCTGCTAAAGGATGCGCTCGGAGACGCAATGCGCGAGCCGGAAAGCGCACCCCATGCAGCAGTGAGCCTCCGAATCTGCTCGTGAGCGACACTGTCCGATCCTTACTTGCTCGCGGTGGTGGTATCGTATCCGTGCGGGACCAGACTATCGGAGCGGGAAGACTGCAGAGGGCGCTGCCAGATGACCGCGGCCTGGAGGCGCTCCGCTCAGGTCGAAGCGGTAAGAACACCTTCGCGAGTCTTTCGGACCACAAGCGAGGCGGTGCGGCGCTTCAAGGCAGCAATACCTCCTTTGACAGCTGTATATTGCTGAACGTGCGAGTGCCGGAGGCGGGCATTCCTGCTTGACAAAGATTGAGAAGGTCCGACGGGCGGATCTGCATCGGCCGCCCAGGTGGCCTTCGGCGTACACTTAGACCGCCTACCAGATATTTACTGCTTCCGGACGTGCTGTGTTGTGACAAGCGCGCTTCTGGGTGACAAACGAAGCGGGGGAAGTCATCGTTCATGTCTAGACAGCAGCAAACTTTCTGCACATTTGCCCTCACTTGGCGCATCCAGCAAGTCAAGGTGTAACGCATTCACAGCAGACAAGTCTGTCAGAACCCACTTTGCCTGAGACTGAGCGCGTAGAGCTGGTGCAATGTGCCAAACGAGCATCTCGGGTGAGACTGACGCGACCTTACTCCGTGTGCGGCATCTAGGTCGAATGGCAAGCCATGATGCCAGAGCTTTACTTGCGCAGTTTTTGAACAGTTGCAAGCTGTGTACAAGGGAGCGGTACATTGAAAGCTGCGCTGAGGGTCCGTGAAAAGTCTTTCGGAAACAGTTGAAGCGAGTTGATCCCGGCGCATAGGGTTTCGGCTTCCCCTTCAGCTTCCGCCGCGCCGTACAAGCCAACAAGCACGCTTCTGAGATAGCCAGCGCATTGTGTCTAGCCTTGGCTTGATCCTGGCAACGCTCTCCGGTGGACTGCGCAGATGGATCAAGCCCACCTTCTCTGCTAGCGAGGCAGCGCACAAGGTCCGGGACCGGGTCCATTGCCTCCTCCAGAGGGTAACGATAGAGTACCATATAAGCGAGCATCAGGAGCACCGGTACATGCGCAGTACGCACGAGTCCGGTATGTTTGTGCACGTGAACTGAATGTGGCGCGTAGTCTAGAAGTCCTCAGCTATTAAGTGCCGCTCATCCCGGGCTTTAGGCTACTATAAATAGGCGTGTGTGATCATTGTTTGCCTTCAGCCCGATCTACGGACCCTCGAGAACAAGGCTAAGCGTCAAGAGCATCGGGCCTCTCAGTACGCTGGCTCGTCAGCTCTCGGAGTGGGAGAGAAAGGATCCTTGTTAGGCAAGGAGGCTATATTCAGCGCAGAACAAGAGAACACCTTAGCACCCCGCCAGCCCAGCGGAAGCGACTCTCCGGCGTGTCCTCTCACAGAGATTGTTCATGGCGGGCAGACTGCAGCTTCTCAGCTATTAAAAGGCCGCGTAGTTCAGTGGTTTAGAATGCTCCCCTCCTACCCTATAGTGGAAGGGAGTGGTCGACGGTTCGACCCCGTCCGTGGTCGATCTATAGACACCCTTGGGTCTCGCTTTTGGTGCTTTCGCTCAGAAACCCTTCTTTTTGCCTCTGCCGGCCTCACCTGACAAGATGGGGGACCACTTCATCACAGCTGTGGACAGACCTTTCGCGCCGGCCGCCTCCGGCGGCCCGGCGCACGCAGGAAGAGGTGGCGAGGAGCTCACTTCACCAAAAGGCTGTAGCGGCGTCTCTGCGATTTCAGGCGTTAGACTGTCTTCCGGAGCCGCATTAAGAACAGACAGCGCTTAGTTACTACCGTGCGCAGTTGCAGCCAACATGCCCGACCGACGACGCACATCGTGAGGGTCTCCCGGAAGAACAGTCTGCCAGCATCTTTTTCGGGCTTCGGACCGCATGAAAGGCCAATTTTTCTACGCAGGATTAACTCTATGTACTCTACTGAAGTAGTTCGCGCCATGAGCAGCACGTCCGAACGATGGGAACAGCACCGAGGTTACCCACATGAAGTGCGGAGGCGTCCTCATTGTCTTCTCCCGAAAGAGCTCCTCTTCCCTCTGCGGTACGCTACCTGACGCCGCTTGCATTCAATGAGCGGGCCTTAGTGCAAAACTCTCCGGACCCCGCGCGAGGGCAAGCTTCTGCCATCTTTCATCATTCACGGCGCTGCGCGCCCGGCGGCATGCTCTCTCAGCCATATCGAGGCAGAGAGAGCGTGTGACCAGCAACTTATTGAGACTGCAGCTCTTTGTTCAGCCCTGGCAATGCCAGACATCGGAGTCCGCAACGGCAAACCCGATTGAGGGCGAGAGCCGGCTTCCAGGGATCTCGCTTAGCGTTCCGCCGTCACTGCAGTTGCGCGGACTCGTGAGCAGATTGTGTGACAAGCATGTACAGTTGTATGAGTAGACTCATTGACCAAGAAGTATAGGCAACGAACAGCAGAATCATGCCTGAACGAGCGTATTTGCTCGGGGGCGTTCCCTCGCCTCTCGGTCAACAGCGGTCTTCCCATTTTCATGTCGCAAGGCGTGCACCATGTCTCGTGTAAGCAAGGCGCGAAACGGAATGCCTGCTGGCTCTTGTCCGATGATACAGAGAGACGCAGGGTTGGGTACTGCAGTTGTGCTGGTCTCGATTCGGGCGAGCTGAATCATGTTCTCTCGCTCGAGGTGCTCGCCGCGTGTTCGCTGCGTGTTGACGTTTGTCCAGGAGCTGTTGGGACAAGCACAGCTTGCGTCCGAGCAGCAGAAAGTACCGGTGGTTGGGATGTGACCTCATTCGAGCAAGATGTCGCCGGACACCCGGTTGCAGTCGAGAAGTCTTCCCCTTCAATCTTCGCCTGAGCATGGAGAGCGCGGACCGCGCATCCTCGCGCGCCAAAAGAGGCTAGGCGGGAGAACAATGGCCAGTGCACTCGGGATCGCGCTGGCTCGTGCAGAACTTGTCGCCTCGCGTGTCTGACAATCCGGTAGAGTCACGGCAGAGAGGAGCAAGCAAGTTTGCATAACAAAGCAGCATCTACACGGGCTATTGCGAGGGCAAAAGGCAAAGGGATCGTCAGCATACGGCCCAAATTCTGATCCACCAGGTTGCCCGCGCCAATCGCAAGTCTCTCGAGCCCGATCCGAAATCAGACATATTCTTATGCCCCACCTGGACGACACGAAGGCCCCTCCGCGAAGGAGGACGACGAGTCCCTCTGACCTGGCTCCTCGCCCACGACTCGCACCAGAACCCTCCGCATTCGCGAGCGTCCGGAGACGGCAGGGTGCCGTCGAGAGCAAGAACGGACCCCGCCGGTGTCCTCGTTCGCTTCGCGTCCAACGACTCTTGTCCCCCGAGAGGGACAAAGAGGTGATCGCTCGGCTAGTAGAAGGACGGTCCGACGAGTTGAAAGTGCCCGGCGCCCTCGTCAGCTCCCACCCCCCTCGAAAGGGGGTCGCGAAACGGTAGAGCCTAGCTTGTTGCGAGGAGGCGAGGTGGGTTACCAGGCTTTCGTCGCCGTGAGGCAGACGAGCGAGGGTCTCGCCTAGCCGACGACAGTCGTAAAAGGCCCCCTCCCCCGGTCAGAGGGGAAAGAACCCCCAGTCGACAGGAAACTGCGAACAGAATGGTCTTTCGACATTTCTCATCCTTTGGATGGCGGAATCGAGAGGACTTGTGCTGGCTGTCGGTCGTTGCAAAGAGAAGGAAGACTAACCTCGATCGAGCGCGAGGCAGCGAAAGGCGGGCGGGGGACCGGCAGCGAAAGCGAAAGCGATCTGCGAGGCGTCCTCCAAAAGGTCAGCGTCGTGTACGACACAGGCTGTATGGAGTGTTGACCTCTCGAGTATGCGGTGCCCGTAGCGAGCGAGTGGTAAGGGATCAGACAAGGGTTACTGGCAAAAGTATAAAAAAGAAATGATGACGACCGCCCTACGAACCGGCCGCACGAAGCAAGCCAGCTCGAGGGCGACGCTCTTCGAGATCCTCGTCACGGTCGATAGGATGGGGAAGAGAAGTGATGAAGCATCATTCCCTACACTCGCGGGCGGGGGGGCGTCTGTGCGCAAGACTCGAGAGGAAGAGGCATGCGAACGAGCGAGCTCGTTGCTGCCAGAGGAAGACCAGCGGCAAGACTTACAAGCAATGTAGATGAGGCGAGATCCTGTCGATGAAGCAAGCGGAGCACGTGTGTAGCAGGAAGAAAGGTGGAAAGCGCGGTTGTCCAGCACAAGAGAGAAGACAACGACGGCGAAGGACGGAATTGGGAGAAAGGAACAGAAAAAAAAGGTACGGTACTGCTCGTGAAGGGGAGGCGCATGAGCTCGACTTTGAGACTTTGTTTTTCGCCGCGACGCGCGACGCAGACGCGAACGATCACCCAACACTCGCAGAAAACAACGCGTACGACAGAGGCTATACACGCGCACAAGGACGCTGTGGAAACACTCGCTACTAGACCACTCTTCTGCCCGTCCTGACGCCGGTTGCCGCCGAGACGCCGCGAGAGGTCACCTTGTACCTGTGCTGCTGCCGACCGGAACAAGATGGCCGCTGCCGCTTTGACCGCCAACAAGGAGAACCGTGCACCCGGGAGCGGCGCTGCTCAACAAGGTCAGTCAACATTCCATCGCCAATGATGCTGTTCCTCCGAATCCGCCCGCTGACAACATGACTGTCTCGCCGGATGTCCTCGCTCGCCCTGCTCTCGCCCGTCGCTCCCGCACGCGCGTCTCACTCGCCCGGTTTTCGCTCGCGCGACCGTCCCTCGCAGGCAAAGCGACCGCCAAGACGAGCCGGAAAACGACGAGCACCGCCAAGGGAGCCAAAAGCCGACCGGCCGACGACGACGACGACGATGACGACGAGCTCATGATGGGCAGCGAGGACGAGCAGGACCAAGCGAGCCCAGCAGACGAGACGACTGTCGTAGCCGAAACGCAGTTTGGCGAGCCAGCCGCAGCGGGAACCAAGAAAGGAGGAGGCAAGGGCGGCGCCGCACCAGCTGCTGGGAAGCGGAGACCTGCAGCGGCGAACAAGAAGGCGACAGCGGCTGCGGGCGATTTTAACGACGCAGGAGAGCAGGAGCAGGCAAACGCAAAGGGCTCGGCGAGGGAGATGAAGCTGGAAGCGCAGCTTGCCTTGGTGCGCCCATCCTCTCTCGGTTGAGCGCAATTGACGATGTCGCCCTGAATGCTTACGCCAACACGCAAACAGACACAAAAGGCGCTTGCAGACTACAAGGAAAAGTTTGCGCAGCTGACCGAGCTCCGGACGACGAGGGCGGAAGCGTCCGAGTTGCGGTTGCGCGAGCTCGCTAGCGAGCGCCAACAAGGTGCGTTTCACTAAAAGCGATCCTTGAAGATCAGGAAGCTGAGTCTGCCCGTACAATTGATCAGCTGCCGAAAAGACGGTCGCGACGTACAAGGCTGCCGCCGATGCCATCACGGCCGAACATGCCATGCTGCAAGAGACGGCGTTCGCCTCGCCACGTTCGAAAGCCGCGCGGCTCGAGTCGGCACGCGTACAGGAGGTCGAAAAGGAGAACGCGGCCCTCGCGGCGCGAGTAGAAGAACTCGAGCGATTACGGGCGGAGGAACAGGCAGCGGCGGAGACGAGCGAGCGCGAGATGGTCGAGCGGTACCGAGTCGAGCTGTCGCGCAAGGTGAAGGCGGCAACGTCGTCAGCGGAGAAGGAGCTCGTCGAGCTGCGAGAAGAAGGCCAGTCCTCGCCGAAACGCAAGCGGGAGGCCGTTTTCCGGACTGACGATCATAATCCCGCCCACAGTCAAGACTGCACGCGCCGAGCTCTCTGCCGAAATCGCGCAGTCCAAGCTGCTCCAACAAAAGCTCAAGTCCACGCCGGCCGCTCCGACTGCGGCTTCATCTTCAAGCTCTGCTACAGGCAGCGAGCAGACACGCCAGCTCGAGCTCGACGGTATCACTGCCAAGCTCAACCTCAACGAGGACCTCACCGGACTGTCGGTACACTCGTACCGGCAAGAAGCGGACGGCAGCACCTACAGCTGCGTGCTCGTCGATTACGCGGGTGAAACAGGAGGTGAGCTCTTCTCGAATCGTGACCTGCGAGTAAATCGCGCCTGACGAGGGCGCCGAACGAATGCCTTGCAGGTCTCAACTTCAAGCTCACTTTCCATGACAAAGGATCGGTCTCGTACAACCCTGACCTCGATTCGACGCGCGACCCCCAACTTTGCGAACTCCTTCCCGTGCACTTCCAGAGCTACATGCGGTCAGTCCTTGAGGCGCAAGCTTCGAGACTCACGTGTCTCGCCGCGAGCTGATCCGAGTTGAAACGCATCTTCAAAACAGGTTCGAAGCGGACAAGTGCGCCGAATGGTTCAAACTCCTCTTCGCCGCCGTCAACCGTGTCAAGATCTGAGCGGACGACTTCAGCTATCCTGTACAATTCGCGCGCAACCCGCCCGACGGCCTGTCTTTGTCTTTCCTTCGCCTTTCCCGCCCTGATCATACTCTATCTTTATACCCTCGATTCTTCCTCGGCCCGCAGCGTCATTCAGCGCGAGCAGATATGTATGCAATCCGTGTTCACTCTAAACTGGCGGGAGCTCTGCGCGTCCTGACTAAGTCCCGATCAGGCGATCATAGCAAGGCCGCCAACTCATCTCTGCGGGCGCGGTCCTTTGACGCCAAGCGATTTTGGTATGAAGACATCACGCAGGGTATCTCTGACACGGAAGGTACAAGCGCCACCGATTCTCTATGTACACGAGTGAACTGCGAGTCAGGGAAGCGGTTCACTGCCAGAAGAAGTGGTTGATGAATTTGACTCCATCTGCGATTGGCCAGGGCGAAGAGTCAGAACGACGTTCGGACAGAGGTGAGACGCGCGCCATCGAGGACGTACATGCGCTCGGCGTCACCTGAACGATGTCGCCGCGTCTCAGTTCGACCTTGGGGATCTCGTGCGGCGTCATGCCCTTCACGTCGCAATATCACGTCAGCGAGCGACTCGACTAGCGCACAGATGAAGCCGAGAGTAGTCACCGCGAGATAGGCCATGATGCAGCGGATGACCGAGCCATGGCCGATGAAGAGGATGTCGGCCGGTTCGCGCTCGAGTTCGAGGATGACGGGCTCGAGGCTAGAGAGGAGAAACGGAGATGCAAGAGATCAGTATCGAGAACTGCTGGAGGACTCACGCCCGAGCGTGGATGTGCCTAAGTGCTCCCGCGCGGGGGGACGTACCGAACGCTCAAGTCGTGATAACTCTCGGCGCGCGGGTACCGGTGCGCGTACGGGTCCCGTTCGGCGCGCGCCCACTCCTCGGGGTACTTTTCGCGGATCTGCTCGGGCGTCAACCCGTCGACGTCGCCCGGGTTCAACTCGTACATCTGTTGCCGCTGGACGACCTTGTAGCCGAGTTCGGCCATCGGTCGAGCCGTCGAGATGCAACGTTTCCGCGCCGACGTCCACACCTGCGTAAGCGAGAAAGGGGCTCGTCAGCACAAGAGGAGTAGAGCGCAAGCGGGGAAAGATGCGCACCGTCAACCTGCGCTCGTGTGCCTGCTCTCCCGCCTTGACTCGCTCCTCGAGCAGTTCCCTCCGCTTCGCGACGATAAAGTCCCTCAACTTCTGCGCGTACACCTTACCCTGCTCGGACAAGTCGGCGTCGGCCTTGAACGAGTGATCGATCGTACTCTCGCCGGCGCGGGCGAACCAGATGGTCCGCTTCTTGTGGTGGACGTTCATCAGGAAGAAGACGATCCGCGACTGGAGGTAGCCTCGAATGTTGTTGACGACGAGCCGTTCGCCGATGTTGTAGATCTTGACGAACGGGCCGCCCGACGTCTCCATCGTCTCGTACCGGCCCGCATGAGCAGTTATCCGGCGCATGTAGTCCTTGACGGCGTCGTCAGGATTCCAGCCAGCGTACTGTGCAGTAGCGTACGTGAGTATCGGTTTCTGAGTCATGATCCTCGCAGCGGTGCAACCTGGAACGCACGTCTGGCGAGCTGATCTTGACCGAGCGGATGTTGGCCTCGACAATGTCTTCCCGGTCGCAGATGTTCTCTGCCGGAGGAGAGTCCGTCGTCAGCCCCACTGTTACGTGGTTCGTCAGAGCCAAAGTCGAGTTGCGCGCGCACCGATGAAAAAGACGTTGACGCCCTGCGCCTCGAACTTTTGCCGGAGCGCTATCCGCGCCGCCTTTGTTCCATTCTGCAAGCGGCGAGCCCAGGATAAGCGCCGCACTCTCTTCGTATGCTCTGAGGCGGAGCTCACGTTGGCATCAAAGATGGCGACTTGACCAATGTTGTCGCGAAAGTACTTTGCCACTTCGTCCTCGAGTGACAGGCGAACTCCGGTCCGGAGCTTGTCGGTTTCGGGTGACCTGCCTTCGGCGAAGAAGTAATCGGGTGGGAGGTCGGCCGAAGTTCCGAGGAGGCGGCGGCGGTGGTCTCCGAGCGAAAACACTGCAGAGCGAGGGGCGTTAGCGTAGGACTCGAGCGCGCGCGCGCGGGTCCTCTTCTCGACGAGTATAGGACGCACCTTGGGTGCGGACTCCGAGCCACCTCAGGTACCGCTCGACGCTCCTCGAGACATGACTGCAGGTGTGCGGATGGATTCGTAGTTGTGGTCAATCTCATCAGCGCGTTTTCAAGTGGGGAGGCGGTCGCAGCTATTGCCTCTTTGGGGCCGTTGACCGTAACTGGCTGCGAGTGGTCCGCTGCGTGACAACTCACGTCTTGCCACGAGCTTCGTGCGGCGATTGCAGAGTGTGAGCGAGTCTTCGTTTGCTGAACCCGAGATGAACGAGGCGCGACGGCGGCTTACCTGGTAACCCGACAAAGACGAGCAAGATCTGACCGGCTGCGAGCGAGTGGGTAACGTGTCAACTTTATCGTTGTATCTGAAGCCAGGTAAGCTTCCAAACGAGAGCGCACCGTGCCAGAGTCGACCGCTGTCGGTTTGGTAGAGCGGAGCTGGGCGGGGATCACGAGCAAAGTCAGCTTGTGAGGTGAGCGTACTGCCGAGAGCCAAGAAAGAGTCGAGATCGTACCTGCCATTCGACTGGGCGGGCGTGCAGTTGACGGGGAACGAGGGCGACACACCCGAGTCGCAAGTCGGAGAGGCGGAGCAGGCGGCCGACACACACACAACGTCTTGCTCTCGCTTCCCTTACACTCTTTCACAGCGACTCTATAGTACAGCATGTCACTCCCTACTATCACCCTGTCGGACGGCGTCAAAGTCCCGGCCCTCGCCTGGGGCAACGTAAGTTCGTCTCGGTTGCGTCATGGCAGGCATCGGGGAAACCGCCCCCACCTTATGCTTTGCGACTGACCCACCGCGTTACAGGGCTCGGGTAACGCTCGCAAGACTCCAGTCGAGAGTGGCATCGCCGCTATCCAGGCAGGAATCAGGCACAGTCAGTTCCCCACGCCTGCAGCATACGACAATTTCACGACCGCCGCCACTCACGTTCGCCTCTCTCGCTCTCGTTCTGCCCGCAGTTGACACGGCGCAGGGTTACAACAACGAAGAAGAGACGGCGCAGTCCCTCAAGGAGGGCGTTCAGCTCGCCGGCCTCTCGACTGGCGACATCTTCTTGACCACCAAAGGTGAACGCCGCCGCTCGTTCCACACGTCAGCCCTCGCTCTCGCCGCCTGGACTAACTCGCCTCCCTTCCCGAAATCTACAGTCTCGACCGAGAACGGCGACCCGAACGCCGCCGGCATCGCCCTCGAAGACCTCCGCGACTCGGTCAAGAAATCGCTCGCGCGCCTCGGCCGCCAACCCGACCTCCTCCTCGTTCACAACCCGTTCGTCCCGCCCAAGGGCAAACTTGTCGAGTTCTGGAAGATCCTCGAAGAGCTCAAGGACGACGCGACCATCACGGCGAGCCTCGGCGTGTCCAACTTTAGGCCGCAGGTAAAGAGAGGTCTTCCTTCGCTCCTGTTGCCTTTCCAGAGATGTTCAACTGATCCTCGTTATCTCCTCCGCAGGACTTTGACGAGCTCTTGCCGCAATGCAAGTACAAGCCGACAGTCAACCAGATCGGTGAGTCACAATCTCTCTTGCTATTTGTCGCGGGAGGAAGGGCTCACATCGCCCCTTCGGAGCAGAGTACCACCCGTACGTCCTCGCGCACCTCGACCCGGTCCTCAAGATCATGTCGGAGCACTCGATCCGCGTCGCGTCGTATGGTCCGATGTCGCCCGTCCTCCGCCACCCGTCCAAGACGGGCGGCCCGATCGGCCCTTTGTTGAAGAAGGCGGCCGAGCGCCTCTCGCGCGACAACGGCGGCGTCGAAGTCGACGAGGCGATGGTCTGCTTGCTGTGGTGCCGCGCCAAGGGGGCGATCGCCGTCTCGGCGTCGGCGAACCCGAAAAACATTGAAAAGCTCGCCAGGACGCAGACGCTGCCCGAGTTGACCAAGGACGAGGTCGACGAGATTGAGCAGACCGGTCGCAAGATTCACTTCAGGGCCTACGTACGTGCTCCTTCTTCTTGTAAACGGTCGGGTGATTTGGTCCTGACGCCCCAGCGATGTCATTTCCACAGGACGAGCACATGTGCGTCGACTTTCCGGCGCCCGACCTGCCGCAGGACCTTTGAGCTCTGCGCGTAAGAGCCATCGAGATCAAAGGGAACGACACCCGCGTCCGGCCCGTATATAGCTCTCTTTGGATACATGTAAAGAAGCTGCTGCGGATCCGATATATAGGCACTTTCCAAATCGAGCAGGTCCGGGTCATGAACCGGCAGCACTTCCCATTCACAGCCACCTGCCGGCCGCTCGCAGGGTCGAATCCCTTGACCAACAGCTGCTGCCCACACCGTGCGCCGACTGCAGCAAGAAGGCGAAGAAGTTGCTCGTCTTGAGCGCGCTTTGACCGCTACCAGCCCACGCCTAGTCGCTCCTTTTCCAACTGTACCTCGGTCGCGGTCCGCAATTTTGGCTGGCCGGCCTTCCGTCTTTCATCAAACTCGCCGCCCTCCCAGAGTCGCGACGCTCGGCTAACTTAGCGCGTTCCGACCTCGAGGGACCGAACACGCTCGGACCCTCGGTACTCTACACCGCGCTCTAGACAGGCCCAGTCATGCCGTCCCGATCTGCGTTCGACGTGCGGATGCCGTAAGTATGCTCTCTTGTCACTTCGACTCGCCTCTGGGCTGGGCCCACAGTCCCGCGGAACCACACGACTCGCGCTCGCGGTCAGGCGTACAGTCTGGAGTGCATCTCATTCATCAATCTTTGTGCGTTGCAGGCTCGCGCACCCGTTGTTCTTGATCACGCAGCTCGCCGCGACGGCCGGGTTCTGGACCGCTTTCATCGGCCGTGAGGCAATCCCGTCCCCTTACTGGCAGTCCACGCTTTGATATCGAGAGCTGACCCCCATTCCCGTATCGCAGAGATTATCCTCGAGTCAAAGTGTGCGTTTTCGCTCGCTGCGAGTGCTGGCAAGGGCGAAAGTTAGGAAAACTGACGTAACCTCTGCGCGCGCCTCCTCTCACTCGATCTCGCCTCATCGTTCTGTCCCGTCGACTCTTGTTCATCTCACTTGGGCAGTCCAATCACAGGACGGTCGAGGCTCGGCAGTCGGAGTGCCTTGGTTCGGTGAGTCGGCGGCGAGTTTGCGAAGCCCAACGCATAGAGCCCGAGTTGACGCGCATGGAATCGATCAACAGGCATCTTCCTGCAAGCGTTCCTCAACATCGGCGTATTTGTGACGCTCGCGACCGACAATGTCGGCGCGAACCGCTTCCAGGTGCGTTCCCGTCCCCGGGGCAGAAGACCGGTGCCCCCCTTTGTCCGCCGCTGACACTTCTGTGCGGGGCAGCTGTCGGTCTTTCTGGCGGTCGCACTGGTCATGGCGACGATCGGGGTCAAGTTAGTGGCCCGGCCTCGTTCAGCAGCGGCGCCCGGAACTGACGTCCCCTCACTGCCGGCTCGACAGCCTCGGTATCTTCCAGAGCGTGTCATACTCGCTCGCTGTTGGAGCTGGATGGATCATCATTGCTGTCGTTGATGTGCGTACCTCTCTCTCAGCTGCTGTGCGGACGGTAGAGTCGAACGCTCGAAGTACTTCCGCTCCGAAACGTCACTGACCAAACTCGGGCCCACGCGCAGATCCTGTGGATCCTCTACTTCACCTCGACGGACGACGCCTGGTTTGTCGCCCTGTTCGACATTGGTTCGACCGTTCACTTCTCGTCGCGCACCTCGGCCGCCGGCGCCGGGTTCCCCGGCTCGTCCTCGTCGATCGCGCGCCGCACTGGCTCGGGAGCAGCTGCTTCTGCTATGGGAATGGCCGGTCCGAGCGGAACAGGTGTCTCGTACGCTTCGTACCACGGACTCGGTGGCCCGAACGCCGCCAAGGGACCGGGAAGCGTTGCTGGGATGGGGTCGCACCTCGGACCGGCGGTGGCGAGCGTAGCCGACTTGCACGAGGGCACGAGCCCGAACGTCCAGAGCGATGCGGCGAGCAGCATCGGGACGGGTGCCACGAACCTGAAGGCGCGCGCGCTGTACTCTTGTGAGCCTGCGTTCCCTTTTCGCGCGATCTTACGCTGCTCCGCCCGGCGCGTGGATGCGCTATGCCATGACAGGAAGCTTACAGTCCTGGCTCTCTTCGTACAGACTCGGCTTCGCCCGATGACCCGAACGAGATCTCTTTCACCAAGGGCGAGATTCTCGACATTCTCGACAACTCGGGCAAGTGGTGGCAGGCCCGCAAGGCCGACGGCAGCAAGGGTATCGTCCCGAGCAACTACCTCTCCTTGTTCTGAGCGGATCAACTCCGGGACGAACTTGGCCAAGTCCTGGCAGCCCGCCGCTCGACTCGGCTCGCCGCCTTCCGTCGGCACGGCCTCACCTCATCAATGTGTTTCCTTACCCGTTCCCACTAGCTCCCCACCCTAATCTATCTTTTCCCCAACGACTGCGCCGCCCATGGCTGATCCTCTCCTTGTTCTGCTGCGTCCCTCACTCAAGATACCCACGCGACCCGTTCCTCCGTTCCATGTATCCTTCCGTCTCCCTTTTGCCTGTCTCTGTTGCAGTTCAATTCGTAGCCGTCGAAGCTGCTCATCACGCTGTGCTTGCCTTCACTCGCGAGGCTGCCAGGTCGACCCATGCGAGATCGTCAGATTGGCGAGGGGCGCCCCGCTCTCACAGCCGCTCTCGGCGAGGCGCTCTCGAGTACTCGCTCGCTGCTGTCGGATGCAGATAGGCTGCTGTGTGGTAGTACACGAGGATGAACGAGTTACAGACTCAGACAGTCGCCTCCCGGATCTTGTTGAGGACTTGCTCGCGGCTCTTGAGCGGAATGGTGGCGTTGAGACTGAGAGCGGCGCGGGCCTGGTCGACCACATTCGGCCCCTTGGCTTCACTTCCCTTCTTTCCGTCCTTCTTGGCCCCCTTTGCCGGTGCGGAATTCGCCTCCTTGGCCGAAAGCCAGAGCGAGTAGTCGCCCGCCAGCACCTTGCGCGCCTGATCCCGTTCCGCCTTTTCCTTGGCGTCGACGCTGACGCCGACTTCTCGGAGCGCCGCCCGCAGCTGACTCGATTCGGAGAGTGCCGAAGCCTTGACGAGACTGGCGAGGTTGGCGCGAGAGAGCGAGACGTGCGCGGGCGGGACGAGCGGCTTCATTTCCTCGGCGGACCAGCGGGACGACTCGCGCGGCGCGGACGAAGCGGCACGAGCAGGTCGACGGGGTTGAGCGGGCTTGCGCGGGCGGGGAGCGCCGTTGGCGCCGCCGGGCGTGCCAGGGCCAGCAGCACCAGCTGCGCGAGGGGGACGAGGTCGACCTCCCGGACCGGCAGGTCGCCTTTGACCTCCTGGGCGGGGACCGGATCCGGACGCGGTCGGCGCGTAAGCACCTTCGGTCTGACCTCGAGCGGCGGCGGCTTTGCGTTCGGCAAGGAGGCGCTGCAACTCGGCGCGGTGCATGCCGGGAGCGACGCCGGCTTTCGCGCCGTTCGCGCCCTCTCGCGGAGGTCGACTAGCACCCTGGCCAGCTCCACGCGCCTCGTTACGAGTCCTCGAGTCCTGTCCAGGAGTCCTGGCGGCGCGGTTGCTGGTGTTCTGGACGGCGGCGCGGATGAGCTGAGCCGTTTGACCTGCTCCTTCCGTAACCTTGCGGAGTTCGCGCTTGCGCGGCATCGACTGAACTTCATGGATCGAGGGCTGTGAACTCGCGTCGGTCGAGTACTGAGCCGAGGAACGTGAAGTCCGGATGATCGACGCGGACCGACTTTCGAGGGTTGTCGTCGCAGCGAGCCGAGAGGCCCAGGATCGACAGAGAGCCATCTAGGCTGACTCAGAGGTGTAAGTAGACGGGACCGAGGTTGGTGTCGAGGCAGGACGTACAAAGTTCGGCGAGTCCGACGGTTGGCCTGAACCAGAGAGACGTCCGCCGTTCAAGTCAGATTCATCCATTCTCGTCGTCTCCTCTCTTTGCCCGTCTGATCACTCGCGTAAGCTTTCACACAATAGTCAGAGTCCAGCGCGCTCTCCTCCGGCTGCTCCGCGGGAGTAACGGGCGAGCGCGTATCTCCCGACGTCCGTTTCTTCGGCAGACAAGTCGTACACGTCTTGCGCGCCGTCGGAGCGAGCGTACTGACACACGCGAGGTATCTTGAATACCCACAGACCTGACTCAACGCGCGAGATTGCCCCTCCGGCGTCTCCTTGTGGTTGCCTAGTCGACCTGCCCCTTTCTTCCCCCGCTTGCTCGGGCTTGGGTTCCCGCACATTTCACCCCATCGCATCCGGACGCCAGGTAACACTCTAGTCCCATGGACACGCCGATGAAAGACGCTACAAGCGCCTCTCAGACGGCGGCGACTTCTCCCGAAGCGCGCTCGACGCCGGGCGGGTCCTCCGAAGCGAGTCCCCAGCCGGCGGCCGCCGCCGCGACGAAACCGGTCCGCTCGACCGCGCTCGCGACCGCAGCGCGCAAGGCCAAGAAGCGCAAAGTCCCGCCCGATGGCAGGTCGAAGGCCGTCGTATGCGACCAGTGCCGCACCCGAAAGACCTCGGTACGTCCCCCGCGCAAAAATACTCAGCTGAGGCCCGGTGCGCGCGGAGAATTGACTTACGAGTCCGCTTCGTCTTCGGCAGTGCGACCTCCAAGATCCGTGCAGTGCATGCAAGAGATACAGTGGGTTGATCGCTGCGAATCCGAACGCGCATTGGTGGCAACGTGGACTCACGAGTAAATCGCCTCTCGCAGGCGCCATCAAAGCCATCACATGCTCCTACGAGCGCACCGACCCGGTCGCGCGCGAGGAAAAGCTGGCAGAGCTCGAGGCGAAGCGTGTCGCGTGAGTGTCTCGCAGCACAGACCGGAGGAACCCGTGGCTGACGAGCTGCCACCCGTCGAGCAGGCGCGAAGCCGCGCTCACCGAGCTGCAACAAGCTGCCCCGCCGGGTCATTACGACATGAACACCCGCAGCGGTGGCCGGACTCGTACGCCTCGTTCGTCCAACGTCGACTACTCGGGCGACATGTACGACCCGGACGAGGCGTACATGGCCGCCATGGCTGAACGGCCCGTCGGAGCCGACGCGCCGAGCAGCCAATCTTCCTCGGGCGCGCATGACGCCGCAGCCTACGGCGCACAAGGACCGTCGTCGAGGAAGCCGACGCACACCCATGATCCCGATTCGGGCTTTGCTTCGTCGGCGACTTCGAGCGCAGCTGCTGCGGCTCGTTCAAAAGCCAGACCGGCTTTGTACCGTCCCGGAGACGAGAACGCGCTGTCTCGCCGCAACAACGCCAACTTTGGTTCGGCTATACGCGGAGGGGACGCTAGACCGGCGCCTCCGAACGACTCGCTCCGACTCTGGATCGCGTCGAGAAATGAGCCGGGAGGCGCTACTCGCTTTTCAGGCCCTCCACCTTTACCTCCGATCGACCTGTCGGGTCGCGTACGCGACAGTATACTGTACCATTTCCCGACGGCGGCGCCGCTCGTGCGGGACGGACCGTGGCAGCCCGGACAGCCGCTGCCCGAAGCCTCCGACGCGTTCGAAGTCAACGACCCGACTCCTGCGCAAACGCAACCTATAGCCGCCTGACTCTCGTCTCGATCTTAGCCACCAGCCCTTGTTGTACCGTACATAAGTCTCTCTTGATCAACGCGATTTACCGTCTGATATGTTCCTGTGAAGAGTCAATACAGTGCACGGTGTATGTGCGCTACAGTCATGTTCGGATGATAGCGAAACAAGCTAGATATATGTGAAGAATGGAATGTGGGGTCTATTGAGGGCGTTCTACCTCAGGCTCATCTTGCGCCACAGTTTCCCCGTCGCGCCGCCCGATTCTTCCTTGGCGAGCAGTTTCGAACGATCCTTCTCCGCCTTGGCGCGCTCCTTCGCTTCGCGTTCGCGCAATTTCTGCTCCTCCTTCTGCCGCTTCTCGAGGTCCCTCTTCGAAAGAGAGCTCGTGGATGCGTCAAGACCGTGCTCGGAGTTGCTATTGTTGGGCGAGGGGATCCAGGCAGGCGTGGGCACAGGCGGCGGCAAAGTCGTACTGGCGTCATCCGTAGGTTGCGTGAGCCCGGAAGGCGTGGCAGCTACGGGCTGCTTCGCCTCGCCAGTCAGAGCGACATCACCGCCACCGCTCGCTGTGGTCGACGGCGTCGACAAACCGAGACCGAACCCGTTCGTGGGCGGCAGAGCCGAGTGAGACGAAGTCGGCCGCGCCTTGTCGGTTCGAGAACGCGAGAGGAAACTGCGCGTCCGCGAGGCGAAGGCGTTGGTCGGAGGCGGCGCGGAAGTCGGACCGGAAGCGATTGGAACGCCCGCTGGCGCCGCAGGAACAGGCGGGACCGTGTCGTTCGAGGAAGCTGGCACGTCGGCGGCACCGAAAGATGGGCGAGAGTCACGACGCCGCTGATTGATGAACGGTGAGGATGAAGTCGTCGGTGCAGCAGAGGTTGTCGACGCCGAGCCATCTTCGCTAGGAGCCCGTGCGGCCGATGAACCTCCATTGAACGACGGAAGGCGACCACGCGTCGACGCCAGATTCGGAGATTCGGCAGGCAACGAGGCATTGTCGCCGGACTGGCCAGTTGGCGTACCCATTCCGACATCGCCGTTCAGGGCGTCATCTCGCGACTGAATCGCCGCAAGGGGTTCGCTACCGCCGAACACCGGCGCGGGCGCAGCGGAGAAAGATGCACGCCGATCGGCATTCGATGAAGTTGACGATTTGGTCCGGCTGAACTTGCCGCGTAATCCGGACCAACCGCCACCGCCGCCGGCACTTTCTCGCCTTTCTCCGTTCTGATCGTCGGAACTCGAAACGGAGCCAAAGACCGGTGGAAGGCCACCTGTGTCCGGAAGCGAAGCTGTCGGATCCACAAGAGGGATCGGCATCGAGCCGGGCGTGAGCGGCGTCGTCGGGCCGGCGGGGCTCATGAGTCCGCCAGAGATGGACGCCGAGGGAAGTGGCGGAACCGGCGGCAGTTCGCCGTCCGCAGACGTGGCGAGACCACCGGTCGAGACAGAGCTGTTCGTATGCGCGCGCGCCCGGCTCTGCGCAGTGCCGGCGACAGACGGGGTCGGCGGTGGCGGGATATCGATACCCGTCCAATCAAGATCGACCGCCTGATAGAAGAGGACGTAGCCACTGCCTTGTCCGGGCGTATCGCCGAAGAAGCGGGCGATCTCACTCTGCTCAATCGGGAAGACGTTATTGTCGTCGAAGACGATCCACCGCTTGCCCGACTTGACGACCGTGATATAGTGCCCGTGGTGCGGTCCGACGCCGATATGTACGACGATGGCCCATAGCTCGTATAGCCGATCCGGATTGGCGATGTCGTCGGCGGTGTTGAACAGGCGGAGCTCGAAGGGAAAGACGACGCGGCAAGTAAGCTTGACGTGCCGCTGAAGTGACTCCTCGTACTTGAAGCGCTTCAAGTGCAAGGCGAGGATATTAGGCAGCTTCTTCACCTTCATCCTGCATTCGCGAAGGATGCCGAGTTAGCGACAAGCCGCGCGGCGGTGATGATTGCAGCGACGTACCGCTTCTCCGCCTCCTGCAGGCCGCAACACCGGTCGCACGAGAATTTGTTCCGCTGGCACAGCATCTCGGAAGCGCTGAACTGGCGCAGGCACGCCGTGATCGACGTGTTCTGTTCGATATCAATCGAGAGATCGAGGAACGCTTCGTCGCGCGACGTTACCTGCAGTCAGGAAGGTGAGCTCTTTGCGATAGAAGTTTCAGCAGGGTAGGAGGGACGCACTGTTTCGCAAGAAAGGCACCGCGTCTCATTTGTGAGAATGCCCTCGAAAAGCTGGTGGACCCATGTGCGGGCGTGCGCAGCGAAGCCAGTCCCGACCATACCTGCCAACCATCTCCGTCAGCTTGAAAGCGTATGGACAGTCTGTCGATCGGACTCACTTGGCGGGCGACCCTCGTCTTCCGCTCGCTTCCGCTCCTCGACTTCCAAGGTTTCGGCGATCGAGTTGATCAGGACGTTGAAGAATTCGTGCGCGTCCTGATGCAATGTACTCCGGAAGAACTCGTTGTCCGTTTTGAGCTGGTTAATGAACGCCTGCGGGGCGATCGTCCCGAGGCCGCGGGGTTGAGATGATATAGCGCAGAAGAGGTCGCGGAGCGTCGACAGCAAGGTGGTCTCGCCCCCAGTGACTGGCTTGACGATGACGCCGTTCTGGCCCACGACTGGTGCGCCGACTCCCGTGAACGAGTTCTGTGTCGTCCGCTGACCGAGCGGTGCGCCGCCGCTGAACCCCGTCGGGGAGGCCGGCGTCGCGGAAGAGACCGACTGCCGCCGATTCGGACTGAAAAGTGCTCCTCTGCTCCCGCCTGACGCTGGAGCAGGTCTCTGACCGGGTGGAACACGGATCGAGAGAGTCGGAGGCGAGACCGGCGCATAAGGCGTGGTCATCGCGGTCCCGACCGATTTCGCGACTTTGCTCGCCGAGGAGAGGGCGGAGAAGGCCGTCGAGGAGGAAGGAGACGTAGAGAGTTGTACATTGTTGGCACTTGGCGGTGAAGCGTAGAGCGAGTTGCTCGCGGCCGAGCCGATGGGGGAAGCTGGAACGGGCGGATCTTCGCCGTACGGGACGTACGACTCGACGAGGTGTCGGAAGGGCGCAGAGAAGTATAGCGATTGGATGACCGAGTTGGCGTAGCTGCGTTCGGGTCAAAGGATGTTGTCAGCTTTGCCGGACAGGCGAGCAGACGCCGCCGATTCGGTCTGAATGATCGTCGGCCGGCCGGAACTCACCAGGTATTACCGAACTGCGGTAGCAGGAGACAACGCAGGGTCAGCTCGCAGGTCAAAGCGAATCAAAACGGTTGGTGCGAAAAATCAAGCGGAGCCGTATGACGGGATTGCGGCAGCGGTACGATGGCCAAATCGAGTGTGGGACGAAGAGGGGAAGTGCCGGATCAAACTGGCGGCGGGAGGAGAGAAGACGTACGTTCTCTAGGCCATAGTACCGGTCGAGAGGATTCTCGGTGAACCATTCCTGCGCCTCTTGCTGTCCCGCAGCTTGCGCCGTGCCGCCTGGTTGCGCCGGAGTCGCGGTCCCTGACGGAGTCGGCGGATTGACGGATCCGCCGCCGAACTTGCGCAGGAACGCCAGCTTGACGGCGCGGCGCGAGGGTCGACGGTAAGGTGCGCTTCTGCGGTCACTACACGCAGTCGATCATGCGTTGCTCTCCCTTGTGTGTTGCGTAGATCGAGGCGATGCCGCGGCGGAAATTGCGGCCAGGAGGGTGCGGGTGACCGAACGAGCGAGTCCGCAACGGGGCGTAGAGATAGGTAGGAGCTCGGGCAGCGTCTGGATCCGTCGAGCGGTAGCAAGCAAGCAAAGGGGTAGGTGACTGGTTTCGAAAGCTCTATAGTGTATCTCCTCGAAAGTGATTACTGCGGGTGCCCGGCCGTGTCTCGCTCGGTGCACAGCCGGCTTCCCCCCACTTTTTCAGCGTCTCACCATAGCGCACGCTCTGCGAGCCGGTCATACCACTACAGCGATGCTATGCTATTCGTCTGTCGGGCGCATGAAGGGCGCAGACCTGATCTCATGGATGAAGCAGACTCGCGCCAGTCCACGGCGCCGCCGTGTTTGCTCGCCACGTGAGCGCATGCGCCGCCGTCACGAAACTCTCCATCATACGCTAGCCGTCGATCCCATTTGCATTAGCGCATGCTGTCGCTGCAGCACGCGAACTCTGCAAAGGCCGACTCCCACTTCCCGCCCGCACAGGCTGCAGCGCATGTTCCTTTTCTGCTTCTGCGGTTATTGACCGCTTCACAGGTCATTCACGCGGCGTTGCTCTCGGAGTGCCGTTCCGCCTCGAATAACGCATCATTCATCGTGCTCGTCGCCGTCTTCGAACGGGTCAAGGTACCGGTGACCCTCGTACGCCGAACCTGGTCTCGACGGGCGGAAGAGCATCCGACCCGGGCTTGTCCGCGTTGGACTCATCAGGGTCGGCTGCGATGCCGAGTGCCGCAACAAGTTCGCATTCGCCTTTGGTGTGTCAAAGTGCGACGCGACGGGACTGACAACGCTGGGCGGAGGAGGCGACAAGGTCGGCTGGAACTTTTGCTGGTGGAAGCTGCGCGAGTACTGGCCTGGATCAGTCTCGCGAACGGTTGTCTCGCTCGGAACGCTTGGACGAGGACTCACGGATCGGCTGCACTCTCTACCGAGATCTCGCGCGTACGCGAGCGAGCGGGACCACCGGCGCCAACCATCGGCGGCCCACGCCGAGGCGAGTCCCATTCCGAGGCCGGACTATCCGAACGCTTGCTCCGAAGGGCGCCAAAGCTGGCAGCGATCCGACCGAGCACGCTGACTCCGCTCTCGTAGCTCATACGATTAGGGTTACGGCCCACCACCTCGACGCGTGATGAGGAATGAAAGGGCGGGCGGCGAGGCGAAGCCTGCGGATCGAACGCATCCTTATACCGCTGAGCCGACGTGTCTGAAGCAGACGAGCCGGAGACGGACGGCGTCAGAGCCTCATGTGCGAGCTTGGTCGATAGCGATGGATCTGATCCTGCCAAAGCCACCGGCGCGTCCTCCACAAGGTGGAAAGAGGTGAAAGGCGGAGGCGACAACGGCGGGTGAGGAGGTCGACCCCTCCATCGCGGGTCTGCTGCGAGAGTCAGCGAGGAGGACTCAAGCGGAAGGTTGACAGGAAGGGACCGACCGTTCATAAACAGATTGGACTCCGGCGTACGAGTCAAGTCGGCTGTTCCGCCGCTGCTGCTATCGGTGCTTACCGGCCTCTGCCGCAGTCCGCCTATGTCACCGCCTTCGTCTTCCGCTGCCGACTCCTCACGACCTTCGCCCGCCATGTAAGCTGCGATACGACCGCTGAGCCAGCCGCCTTCGCTCAAGATCCGCTCCTGTTGCCGACGGGGCGAAGGCGTCCTCGGCGCCGGCGATTCCTTCGCTCGAGACGACCTGATGCCGTACGCTCGCGGCGTGGGCGGAGTCTGCGGTGGAGTGCGCAAGGCAGTGGACGGCTGCTCGCCATATCTGGACCACGTTGCGCTGTTCCGCTTCTTTGGGGAGGCACCTAGGAGTGAAGATGGCTCGCCGCTTGGTGCACCGAACGTGCCGAGACCGTCATCGGTGTTCGGGCTTGCGGTTTCGTAGCCGTTCCAGATCTCCGACAGCGTCGTCGTCGCGCGGCGGACCAGGCCCAGCCGACCCGGCGAATGGCCGGTCGCCGTGATTGGCGGCGCAAGACTGGAACGGCGTCCAGAACGGGGAGGAGATATTGGCGGAGCGGTGTAGGATGAAGGCGAAGGTGGCAGATAGGCGCCGGCATATGTTCCGTCGGCGTTGTAGAGGCGCGTCAAGCGGAATCCTCCGGATGGTGGTATAGGCGGCAGGGTCGGAGGTGGTGAATGTTGCGATGTTCGGTCTTCGTTATTCGCGAGCGGGAGCGGTTCAAAATCGCCCAGGTCGAGCCGAGGCGAAGTCAGGTCGATGTCGTCGAAAGGTTCCGCTAGGCGTTGGTCTCCCACGTTCGTGACAGTAGACTCATCCGCGGGTCTTTGAAGAGCGCTGATAGCGCCGACGGGACCGCCAAGGAAGGTCATCGGCGGACTTGTCGCCTGCGGTAAGGCCGACCAATGACCGCGGGGCGAAGGGACGGCGTGGTGCACGCTCTCGGCGCTATGCGGTGAGAGAAGGCTCGTCTGCTCATTCGGAATCGCCTGTGGATACCCGATCTTATGAGTCGGTTTCTCTGCGGTCGTCCCGAAGAATTTCTCGCCTTCGAGCGGGCTGCTCCGTGGGGTCGTCGCGGCCCGGCTCCGATTCGACCTAGAGCGAGAGCGGCGTCCGCCGACGAGACCTCCCGTCAAGCGTGAGAGGACGCTCTGGCCGCTCCGATCGCTGACGCGTGAGGGAACCCTGCGCGGGACCCAGTCCCAGAGGATTCCGCCGCTAATGGTCCGCGCGTCGCGACCACTGTCAACGCCAGCTGAGTGGGTCGTCTCCGGGGTCTCCAATAAGCTCTCCTCTTCGGCGAGCGCTCGTTGTTGCGCTCGCTTGCGTCGTCGGCGACGCACGCAGCAACAGAAGAATGCGAGGAGGAGCACCACGGCGAAGAAGAAGCAGATCGGGGAGGCGATTGCGGCGGCGAGCTGAGATGGCGTGAGACCGGTTGCCAGATTGTTCGGTGTCGGAGGAAGGCGGAGCGAGGGAATCGGCGTGATGCCGAGTTTGAGAGATGTGGACGCATCCGAGAGAGTCGAACGCGTCTGGCTCGAAGACGAGGCAGCTGTCGCCGTCGAGCGGGGCTGCGTCGTTACGAAGTCGGTAGAGGAGGTGGGTGGAGTTGCTGTCGAAGTAGCTGTACTCATCTCCGCGGACAGTGATGAGCTCGCTTCGGATCCGCCGCTGGCGGCGGGAGTACCGTTCGCCGACGAGAATGCCATAGAGGCTGGGGAGTGCGAGTGAGTCAGACTCCATCCAAGCCGCTCACCCGGTGTTTAGAGCGATTCGGACCACCTTACCCGTCGTCGTGGCGGTCGCGGCAGCGCTTGGTCCGTTCGAAGTTGCAGGATTCGTTGGGTCCGCGGATCCATCGCCCGCAGACCGTGTAATCGCCGCCGACGGCGTAGCACCCAAGGTCACTCGTCCTGTCTCGCCGACGATTCCCACTACCGTCTCGATCCCTGTACCGCCTGCGGTGGTGTAGAGCGTGCCGAGGTTCTGGCCGGCGACCGCCGAGGCATCGACTGTGATCGGCAGCTGCAACAGGTCGGTCCCGTACCTCGTGACGACGGCAGCCGAAGTCGCGAGCGTCGGAACTCCGTTCTGTAAGAGGGTCGCGTAGGTATAGACGATTTCGAGTGTCGCTGTAGCTGAGGACGTGTAGGACAGCCAAGGCGGCAACTCTGCGGTCGGACCCGCCTCTTGTCCCGGCGGCAGGCCCGCCATGCCTCCTTCCCGTAGACGAAGCCTCCTTGAGCTTGTTACGGTCGCTTCGAGCTGTCGTCGTGGCCTGGAGATCCAGAGTTGCGAAGGTTCAGCGGCTCAGGTCGAGTACAGAATCAGCCAAATGACCGGCGAGAGCTTGCGTTGTCGGAGCAGACTCTTAGTACCAGTATAGACGATCGCTGCTGCGCTGTATGCAGATCGCGGTCGCTCGTAGCTGCACTGTCGGAAGTACGACTCTTTCTGCGAGGCGTTGCGTTGTAGATGCATCGCTCAACCCCCGCACTGTTCTTTCGTGCAGATCGCTCGATCGCCTCCGCCGGGATCCGCAGCTCAAACTCGACGCGGACCCCTTCGACGCACCTTCTCGAAGGTGGAGACACTCCTCCATTGCTCTCCTCGCAAACACAGCCGAGCCCTATCGTCTACGGACACGCTTCATGGGGACCGCAAAAACGACCATGTGCTCCTTTGCTCGATGGACAGCGCTCGCCCTCGTTCTCGGCAGCTCGTTATCGACCGCAGCCGTTCTCCCTCAGATCCCGTTCGGCTCGCCTGCGCTCTCAAGGGATACATTGACTGCATATGCGCGACCAGAGTTCCCGGGCCATCGCTTGCGGGTCAAGGAACCAAAGGGACTATGCGACGCCGACGTCAAGCAAGTGTCGGGCTACCTCGACACGGACGGCGGACACCACTTCTTTTTCTGGTCGTTCGAGTCTCGCAACGACCCGAAGAACGACCCCGTCATCCTCTGGTAGGCGCTCCCAGAGGTCGCAGTCTGCGAGAGACACAGGGCTCTGGAGCTGAGCACTTCTTGCCGCAGGATGAACGGTGGGCCTGGCTGCTCTTCCTTTACCGGCCTGCTACAGGAACTCGGCCCATGCAAAGCGCGGCCTCACGGTCAAGATCCGGTGTTCAACCCGTACTCGTGGAACAGCAACGCCTCGATCATCTTCCTCGACCAGCCTGTCGACGTCGGCTTCTCCTGGTCGGACCACGGAGACAAGGGCATCTACACGACCGAGGCCGCCGCGCGCGATTTTTACGCCTTCCTCCAGATCCTCTTTGAGGCGTACAGCGACACCCTCGGTTCGAGCGAGTTCCACATTGCCGGCGAGTCTTATGCCGGCCGATACATTCCGCTCTTCACCGATTACATCGTCAAGCAGAACGCGCGTACGCAAGAGTGCGTTGCTCCTTTGACACTGTGCTATAGTCATCTTCGCGCTGACGCTGTGCTGCTCGGACCCCGTCTCCAGAACCGGGAACCGCAAGATCAACCTCGCCTCCACGCTCATCGGGAACGGGTTCACGGACCCGCTCTTACAGTACGCTTCGTATGCGCCGGTCGCCTGTACAAACGAGACTGGATACGGGCCGCTCATCAGCGAGCGGGAATGTACCAAGCTCAAGGCCGCGGTACCCCGGTGCGAGCAGCTCGTCAAGGCCTGCTACGGTGCGCATCGACTTCACCTTCCTGCTGGTTCGGAAAGGTGGCTCGAGCTCACCTGAGTTTGATGCGCCAGGCGATATCCACAACTCGGCCCTCTGCGTTGCGGCGTACGTCTTCTGCGAGGCGAGGCTCACCTCGGCGTACGCCGCGACCGGTCTCAGCATGTACGACATGACCAAGAAGGGCGACTATGTCGAAAACAAATGGATCGAGGAGTGGCTGAACAAGTCTGCTATTTGCTTTGCCTTTCCATCGGCCGGAAGAAGCTGACCTAGAGCGGATCCCAGGGAGTCGGTCCGGCACGAGCTCGGAGTAGATATCGACAAGCACGGTCACGGCGTCAAGAAATTTGTCGGCTGCTCCGACAAGGTCTTCCGACACTTTGAGCAGACCGGCGACACGTGAGGAGCTCAACTCGCTCGTCCTGCACCGTGTCGAGTACTGAACGCACAGGATCCGCAGCGCCAAGCCGAGCTTCCACCAAGTCGCAAACGGTCTCGAGAACGGTGTCGATACCCTCATCTACGTCGGTACCAAGGACTTCATGTGCGCGCCGTGCCTCTTTCGCGTAGCATCACTAGGGTCTACATCTGATGCCTTGCTTCCCTTCAGTTGCAACTTTCACGGCAACCAGGCGTGGACTCTGGCTCTGCCTTGGTCCCACAAGGATGAGTTCGCTGCCGAGCACCTGCGGCCTTGGTATGCCTCGCCGAAGGACGGCGACACCGCGATCGAGGGCAAGCGACCTCGAGCGGGAGAGTACCGCCAGTTCGGCTCGCTCGCATTCGCCGGCGTCGATGGAGCCGGCCACTTTGTCCCGTACGACAAGCCGGCCGAGGCCCTCGCACTCGTGAACCGGTGGATCTTTGATAGGAAGGTCGGCTATGAGTAGGTGCTCGTGTATAAAGATCAATTCTGAAAAGCTTGGCCGAACGAGAAGGATGAGATGCAATTGCGAGACGACAGGACGACTACTGAACAGGGATGAGAACGACTATAGAAAGAGGATACAACTCTAGAGGAAAGGGGAGGATCGCCGGGGACGCCCTCATGCGCCGAACCAGCTTGTCCGGACCTGCAGGAGAAGCATGCTGATGAGCTGTGTCGAGAAAGGGATGTAGAAGCGCCAATGCGCACTGCTCACCTTGTACTTGTATGGGATGTTGCGCCTCAAGCGGTCCGCGGCATCTTTGGGCCTGCCAAAGTCGGCGTTGCCGGTGCCCCACTCGCCGCGCTTGCGGGCCTCGCGCGCGTCCTGCGAGAACTTGGCCGCTTGTTGCCTCGCAAACTGGGCCCGCTCGCGCCTGACGCGCTCCTGCGGCGACGGGGCCCGCTCGGGCGAGCCGTCGTCAGGACCGCTCTGGCGCTGGAAGCGAGCTTGCTGCTGCTGCTTATCGCCGCCGGCCGCTCCGAAATCTCCTCCTTGCGGGTTGAACACGGCCCGCGGCATCTCCTTGACGGGGACGGGCTTGACCATCTCGGCGTGCGGGTTGTGCGCGTCCTCGTCCTTGACCGCGTCGTGGACAAACTCCTTCTCGTCGCGCGTGACGGCTTCGTCAGGGATCCCGTTCAGCTCGTTAAAGATGTGCTGCTGCAGCTGTTCGGGCGTGACCGAGCTCAAGTCGCTCGGGGCAATGTCGGGATCTTCGCCGGTGAACTCGCGTTCGCGCGCTTCTTCCTCGTGCTCGATCGCCTCGTGCGACATGAAGTGCTCGATGTCTGGACGCACCGAGAAGAGAGCGCGTCAATAGGTAAGTCGTTACTACGCGCCAACGAGGTTGCGAAGCGAAAGAGACGCACCTTCAGGGTGGATGTACGAGTCTTCCGTCTGGGTCTCGGGCGTATTGTGGAACTGCTCTTCGTGGCTGTAATAATGTCGCGGATTAGTCTCGTCTTTCGGAGAGCGAAAACAGTCCCAGTGCGAAAGACGTACTGCAAGAAGTACTCGCCCTCGGCATCTGCGCGAGACGGATAGGTAGACTGTCAGTTTCCTCGTACCGGAAGGGACGGAAGCTGCTGCGAGCTATATGCAGGCATCGTTGAATGTACCGTAGTGGTGTCCGAGGTGTTCGACGCCCTTGAAGTTGGGCAAGCCTCCGACGCCGCCGTCGACAAACTCGCGCATCGTCAAGAGGCCGTCGCCGTTCTGGTCGAGCCTCGACAGGACGGCGTCGACGATCTCGTTCGCTTGCTGCGTGTGGACTTCGAGGTTCTTGGCGCCCTTGCGCTTCTTTTCGTGGTGGACGCCGTAGATCGACTCGATCTCGTTCCGGTCGAGGATTCCGTCGCGGTTCAGGTCGTGCAGGTGGAAGAAGGCCTGGATGTCGAACGAGTCCATGTGGTGCTGCAGGTAGGACGAGGCGAGTACATGGTCAGGATACCGCACTCGGGATGGGAACGAGCGGAGAGGTGGGGTCCGCGTGAATCGAGGCCGACGTAGGACGAACCTCTTGGGCCATGTGCAGTTCCGAGTAGGTCGCTTCCGGGTTCTGTTCGATTTCGGCATGGTCTCCGTGGGCTGCGACGAGTCGAGCGAGGGCTGCGACGGCGACGAGAGCGACCGAGACGGTGGTGGTGCGGTACCGAGAAGGACGCGGCATGGCGACGGAGGTGTACAAGGCGGGTGAAGCGCGGCGAGGGGCTCAGAGTCGGGGATGTACAGAGGCGTGCTTGTTGTCGTTCTAGCGTCGATGCGAGCTATAGAGAGATGGCTCGACAGAAAAGGAGAGACGCGAAATGCGGGGGGGAGGGAACCGTCGAGGTGGAAAGAATGGCACAGCGAGAGCAGAGAGTCAAGGCAGCGCCGAGTCAACAGATGCACACGCTCTCGTATAGCGTACCAAAGCCTCTGGCAAAGAGGATGAGCAAGTCGACGAGGAGCGAGCGACTGCAGTTCTGTCGGCCGCCGTTTCGCCCGTTTGGGAAAGTGTACGGCCTCGTCTCATCACAGCTAAAGCGAGACTATAGGAGCTCTATCGCCGATTCGATGGCGATTCTCCTCCCGACTGCACTCGTCGCCCTCTTGTCCGACCTCGTCTCGTCCAAAGGCGACGGCGCACCTCACACGGCGCTCGTCTCGGCGCCCGCTCACAACGGTCACGCCGTCGTCGTCGCCCAGTCGGCACCGACGAGTCCACCATGGCCACCGGTCAGTCCCGCACCGGACGAGGCCGACGACGACGCGCGCGCGAGCATGTACGCCGCACTCGCGGGCGGAGCCTATGACGAACACCGGACCAAGCCAACGCAAACAGCAGCAACAGCTCTGAACGAACCGCTCTTGCTCGATTCAGAGGTGAGAAAGCTCGCTTCTAGATTTCGCGCTATAGGCTACCGGGCGCTGATGTTCGTGACCCCGTGCAGCACGGTCGAATCGCCGTGGTGGGCCTCGGAGCCTTCTTGCTCGTCCTCGTCGGAACGCAAGTCGCACCGTGGAAGGTCCTCGACAAAAAGGTCAGCTCGAGAGCGCACCTCGGTTCCACTCATCGGAGCCCTTCTGACGATTATTGACGTGCCTTCGCGCAGATCCGAGCAGCAGCAGATCAACTCCGCGAACCGCTCGAACGCGTCGCCGTCTGAGCTGCCTGCGCGCCGGCTCAGCCTCCCTTACAACGCTACCTCAGCAGACATATACCCTCCCTTTCGATACCCCCTTGCACCGTTCGAGCCAATTTGGACCCGCTGTAATACTTTTCGACCGTCCCGTCCAAGCTACTGCAGGTCGATCGCGCGAGCCAGTGCAAGCAAGAATGACACGGCGATGCAGAGCACGTATGCTCGGAGAAAAGAGAGCTAGTACTGCCTATGTCCTTGTCCCGGCGGCCCCCGCCGCCCCCTTGACCGCGAGACCGTTCGCGATTCCTGCCGCACGATCCCACTGCGCACGATTCGTGCTCGATTCGTACATGGCTGGGTGCGGGATTGACGGGTCTTGAGGTGCGATCCGGGTCGGGACCCAAGAACGCTGGACGGGACCAAGGTACCGGTCGGTCCGACCGGAAGCAGAGAACGCCAGCTGACCATGCTGCTCCGGCGTGACGTACAACGAACCGCGAGGTCGAGGCAACGCGTCACTAGGGTACTCTCGGTGCCTGTACGAGAGAGGCAGGGAGGCGGACCGAGGAGGCGGCGCGGCTTGGTTCACGGCGGACTGGATCGCTCGAGCGACGATCGCGCCTTGGCCCGACGACATTCGCGGTCGCTTTGGCGGCGACGAAGGGACCTGGCTCACAGGAGGCAACGGACGCTTTGTCGCTGACGAGGATTCGCACGAGGAGTTGTCGCCGGGGACGGGCATCTCCGCTGCTTGCGCGAAGACCAGAGCGGGAGAAACAGCTCGGACCGCTGGCGCATGTTCGGGCTCGAGCGCAAGGTCGTGCTCTGTAGTCGCCTCAGGCGCCTCGCTGAAGAATGGCGTCGTTGGCGACCCGACGGCAAAGTCTGCGCTCGAGAACGGACTCGCTCGGCGGTGTTCAGAGTTGAGCATGACCTGCAGGGTCGAAGTCTGCGTCTCCTTGACCGGAGCTTGAGATGCCTGCTCGTTTGCCTGCCCCGTTGGTCCGGCTGTCGGCGTCGACTTACTCGGCAGATCAGGGAGCTGAACCCCTTTTAGCGAATAGATCACCTCGGCCGGTACGCCTTGCTTCGGCGTATCGGGTCGGTCCTGATACGCGAAGCGGCTCGTCGCGGCTTTGGGCTCCCGGCGAGCTTTCGACGGTCCGGACGGCTTGGTGGCGACTTTCGAGGCCGGGCGGAAGTGGTCGGGTCCGATGAAGCGAGCAGTCGCGGCTGTGACGATCCCGAGGTCAACCTCAACGCTCGGAACGGCTGCGATGAAGAAACACTCACCGAAGCGTAGCCCCTCCGGCTCGACCTTGTGCTCGAATTTGCGCTGCATGTCTTCGCCCTGCAGAACGCCTGAATCAGCTCGGCGGAGCCGGTGTCGCCGCGGGTCTCGCGCTTACCTCCATCAACATGACATCACCATGCTTCAAACGCAACTTGAGCACGACGCGAGACTTGTTGGACGCCCTCTTTGGGTCGCCGGCGGACGGACGGCCGCCTGCCTTGTCCTCGTCGCTGGGCTGAACGTCCTCGTCCTCTGCTTCGATTGGCGAGGGAGTGGACGAGCCCTTCCGCTTGTGTGGAATGGCGGCACCAGTCGGCCGCTTCTTCTTTGCGCCCTTTGCGCGAAAGCTCATGATAGCATCCGCTCCAAGCGAGATCGAGGCGACGAACGGACCGAGACCGCGTTCGCCGTCGTCGTGGTACTGTAACGAACAGCTTGTCAGCTTCATCCTCGCGACGAGCAGTCCAATGATAGACCGGGAGAGATGGCAGACCTACGTTCATGCGCCCGCCCGTCACTGCGAGCGCCCGCAAGTCAGTATGTGCGAACCAGGCGGGTTTCCTCCGAAACGCAAGACTTGTACGCAAGACTTACTGTACGCGACCGAGAGGACCTCGTTGAATTGCGTATAGTCGCGGTAGCGGTCGCCCTTCAGCGAATTGACGATCTCGGTGAGATGATCCCGGCCTGCTTGAGCACAGGGCGGAGCATACACGGCGCCCTCGTCTGACGATGACGTCGATTCCGGAGTTCGGAACGGATACGTTTCGGCGCCAATTACGTGTTTGTAGTGGACACCGGCGTTCTGGGTGAACTGTTGGCATAGGAGAGCGCCGACAGCTACGAGTCATGGTGTAGATATCAGCGATCGCGTCAAACGGCGTCGGCCAAGGACGAACGGAAAGCTCACCAGCGTGACGCGTGAGCCGGTTGCGCTTGAAGAGTTTGCCCGCCTCGGGACCTTGGTACGCATTGAAGAGCTCATCGGCGTCGCGGAAGGTCGCCTCGGTGCAGGGCCACAGGTGGTGGACCTTCGCTCGCCCGACACCGCTGTCCGGATCGACACCGTCGAGCAATTCGACTGAATAGCCAGTATAGCCCGGAACGTGTCGAATCTGCTCGACGCGGTAGTCCGCCAGGACGGAAGCAGGCTTCGCTTCCGAGTCAAGGCGGTTTGGCCCTTCCCCCGGCTGTCGGACTCGTCGCCAATCGCTCGGCAGCGAAAGTCGGCCTGTCGCATCCGTTTCGGTACCGCAGCCCGAGCAGCGCAAGCGTAACCAGTCGCTACGGCTCGACAAGCGTCCGCAGAGCGAGCAGCCATAGCCGCGCCAAGCTCGTTCCGAGTAGTCCGTTATGCAAGTGGTACCGGCGAGTTCTTGTAGCGTCTTCGGCATGAGGCGCTCAGGCACGAGCGAGTCCGTCGGCAGACTTGTCGTACGGAGGAGCGATCGTCGATATGTGAGCGAAGCGGGACGGGGCATCACGCCGTCGAGGAGGAAAAATTGCGGGCACTCCTCGTTGTAGCAGTTAATCGCTTCTTCGTAGATCGGCGCGTGCTCTTGCTCGCACTCAGCGCAGTGTACGAGCCGCGCGATATCGTCAGAAGTTTTCGATGGCGTAGGTGGCGGTGTCGTAGAGTCGAGGAACCCTGAATCGAGCGATGCCACGTCGCTGAGCGCGTCACTCATGGGAGCGTCTTCCGGCTGTTCATGAAGCAACGAGGGCGGGTCGAGGGCAGGCACACCGCCGATGACCTGATCGAACCAGGGCTTGCCTTGGGAAGGCACCCATTCGAAGCGCACCTTGAACCGGACGAAAAAGTCTGGTTCGGATGAAGCTTTTGCGCCGGGCGTCGCGGCATGGTCGATGGTCTCGCCCTCGGCCTGTAGCATCCTTGATCAGCAGGTATGTACCTTGAAAGAACTGTCGGCAAGCTCGTACCCAGATATCCGTGACGAGGTAATGGCCGAGAACAGCGTAGCGGGCAGTGGCGTCGCCTTCGTGCTTCTTCCCGAGCGACTTCAAGGCGGGAAAGAAGGGCCACTGGGTGCCGGCGATGAGGACGACGGGTGTCTTGGTCTCCTGACAGTTGACGAGGGCGCGCATTCGCAAGTTGTCGCGCGTCTGAGATGCCTTCAAGCGGAAGATGCGCTGGGCAGCTTCGCCCTTGTTGGCGTTGGCCCCAGGTGTCGTCACGACCTCGCTGCAGCCTCCACCACTACAAAAGCCGAGAGCATAAGTGTGCGGCGCGGGCTGTTTCGCGGAGCAGACGATACGCACTGAGAGATGACGATCTTTCCGTTTTCGGCGCAAACATCGTTCGCGGTGCCGAAGCCTTCGAGCAGGTATCCTAGACAGCGTTCTTGCGAGTCATCTGTGTTTCGCTCTGTCAGCGATGCCGAGAGCACAACGCAGAGTCCCGCAAGCTTACAGTGTCCGCCTTGATAGCTCTTGAAGTAGTCGAGGCTTTCGCACAGCTCTTGACGACCTTCACACCAGATCGGAGGCCGGCCCTCACGCGTCATGGTCATGTCGCGCTCCGGCACAACCCATGTCTCGGTCGAGTCGAGCGCAGGATGACGCGCTCGTGGCTTCGGCTGCTTCGGTCCGGTCGCTGCAGACGCGACCGCCTGTTTGGCAACGCCTCGCTTCTTCGGCGATGGTCCAGGGGCTGCAAGGGCGTCCGTGCCCGGGGAGCCCGAGCGGCGTGTGGTGCCTGGGTGACTCTCCGGCGGCAAGTGGACCGTGAGCTGTTCATAGGTCATTGGCGAGAAGGCACGGCCCTTCGTCGTCGAGGGTACAACTTCGGCTCGAGACAATCCGGCGCTGCTGTGGGCTTCGATCGCGGCGTCTGCGACTGCTGTGCCGTCTACGCTGGAAGGTACGGCCGAGAGATCGGCGGGTGGAGTGACCGCAGCGGGCGGGCTCGTCAAGGTCGTGGTCGACCTGCGCTTTTCGCGCTTCTTCGCCCCGGGAAGCTTCTGGATCTTGATCATCTTGAGGGCGGCCTTCTGCTCTGTAAGCGTGTACGCCTTAGATCTCGCCGCCGTACTCGTTTGCTCCTGGTGCCCTGGACGCGAGCGCTTTCGCGCTGCCTCGGCGGCATCGACTTCGTCGTCGAAGCGGGTCGGCGGTCGGCGCTGCCTCTTGGACAGTCCGCTGACCGAGATAGCCGGATTAGATATGCCCAGCTCGCTGGCCGAGGCGAGGGGCTGGGGGTCCGAAAATGTACGAGGGTCGGACGCCCTGAAGGATGATGGCGGTCCTTCCGAGGTCGACGCCAGCTTGTCGGCATTTTCAAGCACAGCAGCGTCACCGTTGGCCGTCGGTGCACTGACCGGTCCGCTGACGTGCCCTGCTTGACGGGAAGTCGGAGCTGGAAGCGCAGCGACGTCATCTCGAGCTGTTCCGCTCGATTCAGCCGACTGAAGCTCGACTCTGCGTTGCTTCTTCGCGCGAGCTGACGAGACGGCTTCGGCATGGTCCGAGTCCGAGGGAGAATGTTTGCGGGACCTGTTTCCGGCGGTTCGTAGTCCTGAAGCGGAGTTTGACGTTGTCGCGATCAGAGCAGTCGCTGAGATCTCGGTTGCGTCGTCGGCCGCTCGCATAATCTCTGCATCGCCGTCCAGCGCGCTCGGATTGGCGCTCGAGGCAGTCGAGACGGTCTCGGCCGCGGCGGCCTCGCTCGTCAGATTGTCGGCGACAGCCATGGCGGGCTCGTATGACTTCGCGGCGTCCTGGACAGCCGCGGAACCGGGAGCAGCTGCGCGACACTTGCCGCTCCGGCTCGAGCCTGCGACAGGGGTTCGATTTGCGGCAAAGTAGGGCTGTTCGAGCTCTTTGAGTTCGCGCTTTATCCGCCGGTATTCTTGCCGTTCCAGCTCCGACGCACGCGCGACGATCGCATAAGCCAGCGGATCTGTTCCGTCCGCGATCCGCATATCGTTTTGCAGACGGTCAACCGGTGTTTCGAGCGTTGGCGGGTCGGGCCTGACCGAGTCGACGGGCTCCTCGGGGAAGCTGGTCCGCGACCGCGTACGACCTCGGGCCGCCGATTTCGGATCGTGTGCCGCCGAGTAGCAATCACGCGACAGCGCGTACGCTTCGCGCCGGTAGCTCGAGGCGAGACCGCTTCCCTTTTTCTTCCTCGGCCTGTCGAGGCTGGTCGCGTCCGACTTCTCGACGCGCTCGATTGCCGGCTGAGTTTGCGGCGACGCCAGTTCGGGCGAGACTGCTGCGACTCGACCGGTTGCCTGGCGCCTCCTTCTGTCCGAGGCCGGCGGCTGCTCGAACGCGGAAAAGGCGACGCCCGTCAAGGCGGCAATCTCGCGCAAGCCGCTCTCAAACTTGCTGCGCGCGCGCTTCGGCGGTGGCGTCGGAGTCGGCATATCGCTCGAGAGTTCTGGTGAGATGGACTTGGTTCGTGTCGCCCCGTTGGGCCCGTTTCCCGAGCGAGACGAAGACGGCGCGCCGACTGAGCTGACGTCGGCATCGTGAGCCCGAGCACCTACGACTGTACGACACTGCTTGGAGCCTCCCATGTCGTATTTTGCAGCCTCCGACTCGACGTCCGAGCCGCGTCAAGGTGGTACGGAAGCGTCGTAGCCGTCACACTAGCTCGAGAGTCGCGCGTCCAGTCGACGCCGGTATCTTCGGATGCGCTCGCAGTGCACGTTTGCAGATCCGCTGGGCGACTATCTCGTCGGTGCAGTAAGCTCAACCAGACTACCGTGCCTTGCAAGAGACAGTACGCGACCTTGGACTTCTTCTTCCCGGCTCGCTCGGGCTGTGGGGGTCGCACGATTTTCTTCAGCTCGGGTAGCAAGCCTCGAGCGGTCTTGCCGGGCGTATAGAAGCCTCTCTGATACAGTACGAACTCGAAAGCTGTCGTCTCCTTTCCTTCACAGGGAATTGTCGGTTTTCTCATGAAGTTGAGTGCTGCGCGGAAATGCCCAGCGACGCGAAGTCGGCTCGGGTTCGGCCCCCCTCGACTGTCACGCCAGTGTAAAAACTATAGGCTTTGCTAGGAGCTGCAGGAGCGCGGAGAAGCTTGCATTCACCCGAGCGTGCTTCCAGAAGCGTACTAGCGACGCTCAACAGAGCGCGTGTCCGTCATCGCCCCCGCCTTCGTTCCTCGTCATCGCTACGCCACGTCAGATTTGGCCGCCGGGCGCCGTACGTCTGTCTGCCTGACATGCGTCCGTACGCAGTGCAACAGGCCAGAGCAGCTGGAATGGGCTCAGCGAATGGAGGGTACCCGCAGCAGGGCGGTTATCCGGCAGCCGCTGCTGGCGGAGGAGCAGGTGGGGTCAGGTCGCCCGTCCCCGTTCTCCCCGTTTCGGGACCGCCAGGGCACCAGCAGCTCCCGCCTCGACCCATACCTCCTCAGGGCTATGTTCCGCAAGCAGCCCAACCACCGCCGCCGCCGGCTCCGGGCGCGACGCCCGTCCCGCCAGGAACTCTGCCACCCGGAACCGTCGTCCACGTCGGAGACTGCATCGTCACCGTCGAGCGCTTCCTCAGCGAAGGCGGCTTCGCGCACGTCTACCTCGCGACGTCGACGGTGCCGCTGCCGAAAGGCGCACCGAACGCGACGACCCGACACGTCCTGAAGCGCATGGTCGTTCCCGACAAGCGCGGCGTCGCGGAAGTCGGCAAGGAGGTCGACGTCATGGTCAGTTCAGTGTCGACCTACCTATCTTCTTCTTCAATACAGACCAAAAGCTGACTCGGCGTATGGCCGCCCTGCAGCGCCAGCTCAAGAACCACCCAAAAATTGTCAACATGATCGAGGCATCCGTTGCAGACCTGCCAGGCGGCGTCGACGGCAGCAAGGGCTACGAGATCTACATCCTGATGGAATGGTGTCAAGGTGCGCCTCGTCGCCTGAGAGTCGTGCTGGAACCCTGGCCGGAATTGACGCCGGACGTCTTTCGGCAGGTGGAGGCATCATCGACATGATGAACACGCGACTGCAGAATCGTCTCACCGAGGGCGAAATTCTCAAGATTTTTAGCGACGTCGTCGAGGTGAGGCGCTACAGACGATTGCTCCACAGCTCGCGTTGACGCAGTCTCCGCTTGCAGGCCGTCGCGCACATGCACTACCAGAACCCGCCCCTGATTCACCGCGATCTCAAAGTCGAGAACATCCTCCTTTCACCGCCGCAGACCTATAAACTGTGCGACTTTGGCTCGACGACCAAGCCGCTTCCGCGCGACAAGGTCCCGACGACTGTGGAAGGGATCCAAAAGATCGAACTCGAGATCAACAAGACAACGACGCTGCAATACCGCGCGCCCGAACTCGTCGACGTCTGGGGCCGGAAAGGTTTCGATGAAAAGATTGGTGAGTTCCGGAACCTTGGGAGCTCCCGCCGCAAGTCGACGAAAGAAGCGGAACGCTAATGCGGCTAGGCACGCAGACATCTGGGCTCTCGGCGTCTTCCTCTACAAGCTGTGTTTCTACACTACTCCTTTCGAAGAGCATGGACCGCTTGCTATCTTGAACGCGCAGTACAAGGTAAAGGCCGTTCTTCGACCGCTCCGGATGTCGGTGCTCACGCTTCCTCTCGCTTGCAGTTCCCGCCGTACCCGGCTTACTCGGCGCAGATCCGCGGCCTTATCGCCTCAATGCTACAAGAGCGGGCGTCGCAGCGACCCAACATCTACCAAGTTCACGAGGCGGTGTGCAAGCTGCGTGGAGTCCAAGTCCGCCTCGAGAACGTGAGTTCAAGGTCTGGACAGCCGTGGGGCCACATACTGACGCGCGCGCGAGGACGAGCAGAAGTATGCCGCAAGCTCTAATGCTCAAGTGGCCGGCTCAAGGATCCCCGCGAACGGTGCGAGCCTGGGATCGCCCGCGTCATCGATGGCCGCGCCGCCTTCTCTTCCCAGCTCGCCTGCTCCCGGCGGCAAGAGTCCCCTCGCGAATATCATCACGAACGCTCCGTCGCCCACCCCTTCGCCAGGTCCAGGCATGCAGAGCATGTACGGAGCGGTTCCGGGCCTGAGCGGCAATGCCAACCAGGTCGCGCCGATGCGTCGCGGTCGTCCGACTAAAGCGACGGCCAGTGATGACATGCAGCTCTTGCCCGAAAGGCAGGTCCGAACTGGCAACGCGGCGCTTGGCGGCGGCGGCGGCGGTTTCGGAGCAGGCGCAGAGAACGGCGGAAAGCTAGGCGGGACGACGGGATCGTGGGACGCGTTTGCCGGGCTCGAGAATCTCGACGGCGGAACCTCGAAAGCCGGAGCCGGCTCAATTGGCAGCGGCTTCGCTGATGCCTTCGCACCGACGTCGCCCGTTCACACGACAGCACCTCGATTCCCGGCCGCGCCTAGCGCCAGCGGAGATCTCGAGACATCCGTACAGATGCCGAATAACGCGGCGATGTTTGCCGCACTCTCGAAAACTACGAGCGGCGCCGAAGCGGAAGACGATGATGAGCGCAAGCGCTTCGAGACGACTTTCCCCGACATCGATGCCGATCCCGATTTCCTCCAGTCACCGACAGAACCGTCGCCGACCGCACCCCCTCTCATTCCCTCGCTGCAGCGAGCGCAGTCAACCACTGCTCTGCCCGAGTCGCCAGTCGATGCTCGCTCACTGGCGGCGCCCGTATCCGGAGGTGGCGCAAGCAAGATGCCGAGTCAGTTGACCGGCGAGGCTCAAAAGGAGGAAGCTGGACCGCCACTTCCCCGCCGGCCTCCTTCCGCCTCTTCGACGTCGGCCAGCCTCAAAAGCCCGACGGAGAGACCAGCGCCGAACCCGAAACCGAATCTCGTCTCGCGAGGCAGCCAGACGAGTCCGCGCTTGATGGCGAGCTGGAAACCGCCGACCGTCGGGCATGGCTCGAGCTCGTCGCCGGATCTGACCGAGTCCGCGCCCACGAGTTCCTCTTCAGCGCGGCCGTCCAGCCTACGACAGTCATCCATTCCCGACCTGGAGTTGTTCCCGTCGACGCACCCCGAGTCGAGGGGCGAGGCAGCCGTCGAGGATCGCAAGGCTGTCGTCGACCTCCTCGGAGACGACGACGATGCCGCGGGGTCGTCAGCTCTCGGTGGACTCGGCGCGGACGCTTTCATGCCGCTCCAAGCCAATGCGTCGGCCGGTCCTCCTCAGGATCTAGGCGACCGTCGAACCGATATAGGCAATGTGGCGGACAAGAGAGCCTCCTTTCTCGCCGATGCGCAAACGCAGCAGAGACGAGCTCCCGCGTTCGAGACCGCGCAGGCACGTTCCCCGAGCGGATCCCCGTCCTTCGGCAGCGACCGCGAGAAATTCCGTCCTCAGAAACGGACCAGCTTGGGCGGTGTCGGCGTCGCTCCGCCTCCCGTCAAGTCGCCTAAGCCCGCTTCAGCTACGTCGCCCATGTCGACGCAGGGACCGCCGGCCGACGACCTTGATGCGGCCTCGATTCAAGCCCGTTTCCCCGATCTCGACCTTGAGGATAAGCCCTCGCCTGTTCCGCCCGTCGATGTGAAGGCGATCGACCGAGACCGCGAACAATGGGATGACGTCGTGGAGAAGGAGGACGCCGCTGACTCGAGTGACGAGGAGACTAGCGCTGCCAGCCGCTCGGGCACCTCGGGAGCCAAGCTTGCGCCCCCCGCGTTCGACGAGGACGACCTTCCTGCCGCACGAGTCGAGAAGAACACTGCAGCGCGGCCTCGCTTCGGTGCTGGCGGTCAGAAAGCGGTGACGGCCTCTCATGAGAATGGAACCTCCGTAACCGGCCGCGACGGACGCGCACCTACGGCCAAGTCGCAGGAGCGTCAATCCTCGTATGCCTCAACCTCGAGCGAGGGAGGTGGCGGCGCAATCGATCTCGGACCGGCCCTCGCGTCCATCCATCGTTTTGCGCCGCAGAGCAACCCATCAGCCGGCAGCTCGACCTTCCGGGCTTCGCCAGTCCCGACATCGCCTGACGCTCTCCGCTCCCATGCGAGCCCGCCTCTATCGCCTGCTGCCAAGTCTCGAAGCGGTTCGATCAACTCGCTCGTCTCGCGCTATGAAGGCCGCGGCTTGACTGGCGGGCCCCCTCCGCCGGGCAAGAAGCCCGTCGGGCTCCGTAAGAACTCGGGCGGCTCTATCAGCAGCAATCATAGCGAAGTCTCCGAGGCCCTGCAGCGACGGGATCCCGTACAACCACAGCGACTGCCGCAATGGGTTGCAAACGGTACAGGCAGGTCTCCTGCACCGGTTACAACGCAGCCCTCGCGACCTTCTTACGACGAACGCGACGAAGAGGACTCTGCGAAACTTGGAGAGGAGGCGGTGCGAGATAGCTCCAGCCCCGCGTTCTCGCAAACGCAGCCGCCGAGGACAGCGACGCCGACCATGACGGACCGACAACCATTCAAGCCCACACCGCCTCCGGGTTCTCCGAGCGCTCAACGCGCTGCAGGGATTCACGGACACTCTAGCAGGCCGTCTTTCGGAGGAAATGGCGGCTATCCGAGATCGCAAGCCGGTCCGGCTGCCGTCACATCGGGCGGCACCGACGGCTCCGCTCCCGCCTCGGGCGAGCAAGAGGAGCGCTTTGCGGGCGTCTCGAATATGAAGAGCAGGTGGGAGAGCATGGCGAAGGCAAAAGATGCGGACATCAAGGCGGCGCGAACTGGACCTCGGAAGGAGCACGCCGAAATCTGAACAGAATAGAAGGACTATGCTGGAACGGGATCGGTTCGAGACAAAACAACTACGAGGTTCACCCGGTGAGATTAATTGGCGGCGGAGGCCAGCGTCACGACATCGTGGCTATGGCGACTTCGCAGAGGTTCAGTAGAGGATTTAAATCTCGCCCTCTTCCTTTCCACCCGCCGTCGCCTTTGCTGCCTGTCGCGCGCTCAAAGAGCTCGGTGATCTCTGCTTCGGAAAGGTTCAGGGTCCGAATGAGGATCCTGATGTGCCGTCGAAGCCGATCGATTTCCCTGCGATTCTCCTCGATCGGGCGCGAGCCACTTTGTTCGACTTATCAGCGCTATGCAGATTTCTGGAGCGCCGCAGCTGAACCAACGTGCTCACAGGTTGGCCCTCTCGGGCCCAGCATCCTCGTACGTGCACTTGCGCCGGCGTGCAACCTGTGCTTAGTCTTCGTGAGTCGGCCCTTTGGCGGCGAAGAGGATTCAGCTCACGCCTGTTGAGGGCGAGCTCGTCAGGTGGTGCCTGCAACGAGCAGCGCGGGCCTCGACTCACATTCCGTGCACGCTCTGAGTCGATCGCACTGCGATAGGGCTGCGACTCAGCCTCACGAGCTGCACTGCTCTTAGCTCAACTGGCGGTCACCTTGTTTCGCTGAGCCCTGCACGGATCGCAACTCAAGATCTGCCGTCCGGGGCGGCCGACGATCGAGTACTTGCTGACACAACCCGCCTGGAGAATGGCAGCCATGTCGAAGGGGAGAGAAAGGGATAGTCGCCGCGGTGTCGACTGGGTCCTCCGCGCGAATCCTCGGACTTGCCGAGGACCTGCGCGGACCTTGCTCGCGAGGGTCAGGCAGCTCATCTAGGGGGAAGTACCGCCTGTAAAGCGCGATCTGCGCCGAGAGACGAATTGACCCATACGTGGCAGCGGTATACGTCGTCGCCCTGCATCGAGCGAAGCTGGAGCGAGCGGCATGCGAAGCCTCCGGCAGTTCCGACGGCGGTGAGCAAGAAGGGATCCGGATCCGCATGAGCACTTCTTCGTGGCAGCAGCGTGCTGCGAGAGCGCAACAGCGCGAGCAAAGGTGCAAAGCCTGTCGCGCAGCTATCGGGGTGAAGCGCCGACAAGCAGGGTCGTCTCCGACTTCAGCGAGGGATACGTGGCATACAGGCTGCTCAAGCTGATTACAGGGTCGAGAGGGGCAAGCAGTTCGAAGAGCGGCAGAGGGAGAGCCACCTGTTCTGCACCTTCCGGAGTAAAAGAGAACGAACGTCGCTTCTCCTGCGCCCCGACCTCGCCACTTTACGAACATGGTGAGCCTCAGTGTAACATGCACGCACAGAATGCGCTCTGACTGACCGTGCGCGTTCCTTCCCTTGTTCCCGCTTTGCTCGTCGTTTTGCGGCTCCACCTCGACGACAGGCCGGTTCGCATATCGACTTGCGGAAACGCAACGCCGCGTTCCAATCCAAGATCGGCAAGACGAACAGCATCAAACCGGTCGAGAAGGAGGAACATCGGCCGGTTCCCAAGTGGATCGCTTACACGCTCCTCGTTCTCATCGTCGGCGGGTGTACGTGTCTCAATCACCTTCTCCCCCGTTGACTGCATTTCGTAGGGCTCACACGCACGTCTGGTACGCAGTCGGACTCGAGCTCGCGCAGCTCGTCTTCAACTTCTTCTACCCGGCCAAGCGATGAGGTCGCTCGACGGTTCCCCCCGAATCTGCACGTGTCGAGGAGGAACTTCGGATCGCCCCCCAAAACCTTTACGAGCACCGACCATGACCAGAAACCCCGCATCTGTACCTATACGTAACTTCATTCGCAACACACTCTTTGCAGCTGCTGGTCCAGCCAGCGTCCATTCGAACGGGCAATCGCGATTTGTGCGGGAATCTCCCTTCTCCTAGCTACCAGCGCGAACCACTCTCGACCTTGACCATGCTCCACGACGCCTTGAGCTCCGTCGGTCTCGAGTCCCGTCCCTTGACCCTGGCGCACCACTTCTCGACCGCTTCCTGCTGCGCGCGCCATGCCTCCCCGTCGAGTTTCGCAATTTCGCCTTCCCTCGAAACCGCGACGGCGAGCTCCTCCAGCCCTTGCAAGGCTGGCATAGTCTCGAGCGCTTGCACGAGGGGCTGCAGCGAGAGCGAATGGAAGTCCTCGACGATCAAGGTTCGGAGGTGAGGACGCTGATCTTGCGGTGATGAGCGCAGGAGGGTCCGATTGAAAAAGTCGCACGAGGGCATCGCGAGTCCGGTCAAGTGCAGCCGCTCAAGACGCGGCGCACGAGTCGCGGCGCCGGGGAACCAGCTGTGACCGCTGTCGATGTTCGTATTGTCTGGAAAGATATCCGCATCAGCTTCGGCGGTATCCCACGTGCCATTCCTGCTCGAGACCCACCGTCAGGGCGAGCATGGAAGCGCGGGATGTCCTTGATCTCTAACTCGCGCAATAAAGGTGCGTACTCTCGGAGTATCGCAGCGGCGACCGGTCGAAAGGCAGCTGCCGTCTCGGCCGATGCGCCCTTGTTCCGGAACGCCAACGACGTCAATGTGTCATGCGAGTTGCCGAGGAGGGTCAGGAGCGATTTGAGGCAAGGCTTGCCGAACGCGGTGGTCGACAGCTCGAATCGGCGCAGACGAGGCAGAGCGGACGGAGAAAAGAGGACTGGGCCAGCGAGTCGCCAGTCACTGAGAACCAGGTACGTCAGTACGACGGAGGACGAGGACGCGAGCTCCGTGACTCGACCTACAGTGCCAGTCTCAGCGTCAGCTCGTCCAGATTCGGGAGTGCCGACACGATAGCCAGGGTCTCCTTGGCGCCGCAGTTCCGCAGCGTGAGCCGTCGGATCGAGGTCGGCAGGAGATGCGCTTTTGCGACACTGTCGTGGAAAAAGCCGACATCGAGGTCCAGATCCGTAAGCTGCGGGCAAAGCGACAGTATCCGGAAGAGGCGAAGGCGCTCTCTGAAACATGGAGCACGGGTCAGATCGTTCGGCTGGGTTGAAGAGCCAGCTACAGCTCACCTGGCCATGCACTGCTCGTGCCAGCGCTCCCACCTCCCTTGTCGCAGCGTGATTGCTGCTACCGGATCGCCAGAGTCACCCTCAAGCGAGTCGTCGCCGCCGCCAGCCGGCGCAATCGGTGGCGCAGCCGGGAGCCAACCCGTCCCGCCCTGAGCGCCGCGAAGGCTTGCATCGACGGTACGAACTGCCGACGCCCGCTTCGGATCCATCTCGAGACATTTGAGGACTTGCTCGTCACGCTCGGCGCTGCCGCAACCGGAGGCGAGGACGATGGTTCGGCAAAGAGTCTCGCGCGCAAAAGTGCGGCAGGCGGAGCTGACGCCCGCCAACCGGCGGAAGACGCAGCCGCTACAGCTTGTCGTGAGATGTGCGAACTGTCCGTGGACGACAAGAGGTGGGGACAGCAAGGCGGACGTGAGCGTGGTGCGGACGATTTTGAGCAGCAGCTCGGGCGGGAGCAATCCGGCGTCGGTGGTCGAGGTCAAATCGCGTTCTCCTGAAGCGTGCATTGTGCGCAGTAGTTCAAGAGAGGGCAGCAGAAGAAGAGCGACGCGTCATCTAGCATAGGAAATCGGCTGGTATGCGTACCCTGCCGGTTCAGTCGAGAGGTCGGAACCACGACCGATCAGGGCGTTCCCGTCTGGCTCCCGCCGCCGTGGCAACGACTTACCTTTGAGTGATGACACAGCATATCAAGCGCAGAAGTACGGCTTCGCTGGATCCTGAGGACTGCCGCCCGAACAGATGTGCGCCCGCCCGGTCTCACAACCCCGTGGAGAGCGACAGACAGCAGATAGGAAGCGCCGAAGAGAGCAGCTCCAGAGGCACGTTCGCGATAGCTTGCTCGTTGCGCTGGCGTCAGGTCAAAGCGCGACCTTATGCTCGGGGAGGAGCACCAGCCGGGCCTCGACTGCGGAGGAAAGTTTTTCCTTCTCCGCCTAGCATAGATGCAAGCGTATCCCTGCCCGTGGGCCTGTCCGTGAATGACTTGGTCTTCCTAAGCTTTGTCGAAAATCGGAAAGTTGAAATATCCGTGTGAAGAAGCGATAAGGAATTTGGCGAGATCCCACTTTCTTGTCGATATGAGAGCGAAACGGCGAAAGATCTTTGGGCGACGAGGTTTGCTCCTTCTCCCTCACCGCTCCCAGTAGCTTTTTACACAGATACGTACGTCGGGATCACGCAGATCACACGGATGAATGGTCCTGACGAGCCTGCTCTGCCTTTCCACCTCTTCTCGCTGTTCTCGAACCTCGACTCGGGTCCCAACCTCCGACCTCGTCCGCGATGCCGTCGGATCTCGCCTTCCACTCCACCTGGCGACTGCGTACTTCGACAGAATGGCCATCCAGAAGGTTCACGCTCGCCAGGTCGGTCTTGCATTCGCCCGGACGGATGCCGAGACCTCGAGCCTCTGCCGGGATTCCTCGTCTCGTGATCCAACTTTCTCGCGAATCTCGCTCACGCTGGCTCTGTTCGTGCTAGATCTTCGACTCGCGTGGTAACCCGACCGTCGAGGGTACGCCCATCTTGATCCGAGAGTCCCGGATGATGTAACAGAGCTGACCGGCTTGTTCCGCGAACACAGTCGACGTTACGACCGAGAAGGGCGAGTTTCTCCGGTCCGTCGCCTTCACCACGCAGCGATCCTGACATGACTGCATATAGGTCTCTTCCGTGCCGCTGTCCCCTCGGGCGCGTCGACCGGTATCCACGAGGCTGTCGAGCTCCGTGACGGCGACAAGTCCAAGTACCTCGGAAAGGGTAGGCACACCATGTTTTTTCCCAGCGCGCTCTTGACCCCACTCATGGATGCATGCTGATGATGATGCTCTGAAAGGTGTCTCGAAGGCTGTTGCCAACGTCAACGAGGTCCTTGGCCCGAAGCTGATCGAGGCCAACCTCGACATCGTCGACCAGGCCGCTGTTGACAAGTTCCTCATCGACCTCGATGGCACTGACAACAAGGGCAAGCTCGGTGCCAACGCCATCCTCGGTGTCTCGATGGCCGTTGCCCGCGCCGCCGCCGCCCAGAAGGTGCGTCGCGCAGAGAAAGGAGGCTAGCGCGCGCCGGTACTGACACGCCTCCGACCGTCACGCAGGGCGTCCCCCTCTACGCTCACTTTGCCGACCTCGCCGGCATCAAGCCGCCTTACGTCCTCCCGGTCCCGGCCATGAACGTCATCAACGGTGGCTCGCACGCCGGCAACGCCCTCGCGTTCCAGGAGTTCATGCTCCTGCCGACCGGCGCCAAGGACTTTGACGAGGCCATGCAGATGGGCACCGAGACCTACCACGCGCTCAAGTCGGTCATCAAGAAGAAGTACGGCATCGACGCGACCAACGTCGGTGACGAGGGTGGCTTTGCCCCGAACGTCCAGGGCGCCGAGGAGTCGCTCGAGATCCTCACCGAGGCCATCAAGGCCGCCGGCTACTCTGGCAAGGTCCAGATCGGTCTCGACGTTGCCTCGTCCGAGTTCTACAAGGACGGCAAGTACGACCTTGAGTGAGTGTTTCCCTCTGTGGCGGTCGACTAGTCCGCACGAGCTGACGCCTTGGCATCACGCAGCTTCAAGAACCCGAACTCGGACAGCTCCAAGTGGCTCACCGGCCAGCAGCTCGCTGAGGTCTACAACTCGCTCGTCGAGAAGTACGACATTGTCTCGATTGAGGACCCCTTCGACCAGGACGACTGTGAGCCGCTCTTCTCCGTTCGCTTCATGGGGCTTTTTACAGTATGCTGACTTCGTACGTATCTATAGGGGAGGCGTGGACCCACCTTACCCAGAACACCAAGATCCAGGTACGAGCTCTCGGCCGCGACAGCTCAAACGAGTGCAGCTGGACTGACTTGCACGTCCAATAGATCGTTGGTGACGACCTGACTGTCTCGAACCCGGCCCGTATCAAGACCGCCATCGAGAAGAAGTCGTGCAACGGTCTCCTCCTCAAGGTGAGCTAAAACTCTTACGCAATCTTTTGGCGGAAATCAGAGCTGACAGCCATTCCTCCTCCTTCCCGGAATACAGGTCAACCAGGTGAGCATAGACTAGTGCAGCGTGCTTCGAAGGCTGCAGCCTGCTGACACGAGCGCGGTGAACAGATCGGCACCATCACCGAGTCGATCAAGGCGTACGTTTCCAACACCTCGGCGCTCTCCAAGCTTCTGGCTGACACTCGAGTTTCTCCCACAGTACCCAGATGGCTCAGGGTGACGGATGGGGCGTGATGGCGCGTTTCAGGAGCTATTTTATTATTATTTATTCGAGAAGGCGACTGACCCCTTCATTCGTCTTCACAGGTCAGCCACCGCAGTGGTGAGACCGAGGAGTACGTTGCCGCTTTTGGTACGCCCATGACGTGTTTCTCCGGTAGCTGACCTACGCACTCGGTCCCGCCAGCACGACCATTGCCGACCTCGTCGTCGCCCTCGGCACCGGCCAGATCAAGACTGGTGCCCCCTGCCGTTCGGAGCGTGTCGCCAAGTACAACCAGCTCATCCGCATCGCCGACGAGCTCAAGTCGTCGGGCGCCGAGATCCGCTACGCCGGTTCGGACTGCCTCTCGCGCGGCCCGAACGCTGCCCCGCTCTCGAAGCACTAAGCGACCAACAAAAATCAGAACGGTAGTTTGTAGTGTCCGAACCTCCTGTTTCCTTGACCAGCGGTGCTTTCGTTACGGGTTGTGTGCAACGCCCGCCGTTTCGCTGTGACGACGAGCCATTGCCTACGAGAAAGAGAGCGCATTTCGGAGGACGATCCGCCTCTTTCTTCAAGTTGCTCTCCAACTAGGCTGCAGCCACGACTCGTTCGAAAGCATCTCGGGTCAGTAGGGAATGTTCGTTCTATAGCGAGAGAACTGTTTTCCCGCAAAAAAAGACTGCGACCCGTCCGCGGGACCGAATTCTTCGGCACGCTCGCCTTGTCCTGCCTGTCGCCGCCTCTTTACATTTCCAGACAGATCAGGACGGCTGTTCGGGGTCATGGCTTCAGTACCGAGCTCTGGGATCAATGTCCCGGCCGGGCAGCAGATCCGTTTCCGTTCAAACCGCGCCGCTCCGAATTCATCAGGAGGTGCAGCCGGCGCTACGAAACTCGAACCGAGCCCGAACGCCCGCGCGTTGCGACCAGTTGAACCGGGTCTGATCAAGGACCCGAACCTGCGGTACGCGTTTGCGAGATGGCAGCCGACCGTCCTCGTCGCGTTCCGGTTTCTCATCTTGATCCGGTTCTGCTCGGCCATGTACACCGCGATCGGTGATTGCGACGAAGGTGAGCTCTTGATCAGTCTGCATCTGATGCTGCGGCAGCTGACCGGTCGACACGTCTGCCAGTTTTCAACTATTGGGAACCGCTGCACTACCTCGTGAACGGGAAGGGCTTCCAGACATGGGAGTACTCACCCGTTTACGCCATCCGCTCCTACTTCTACCTCTTGATCCACTCGGGTCCGGCAGTGACGCTGAAGACTCTCGGATTCCCGGACAAGGTGGGCTCCAAGCCAATCTGACAGGAACCGCAAAGTGCACTAATCTCGCTTTTCTGTCAGCGCGTGGCCTTCTTTGCGACTCGCCTGATGCTCGCCGCGTTCTCGTCATACGTCGAGGCCGTCTTCTACCGCGCCTGCGCCGTCCACATCAGCTCTCACGTCGGCCGCTACGTCCTCTGGCTCGAAATGTTCTCGGCCGGACTCTACAGCGCTTCGACCGCATTCCTCCCGTCTTCTTTCGCCATGTACTTTGTCATGCTCGGACTGTCGGCGAGTCTGTCACCCGTCGGCGGCGGCTGGAAGCGCATCACGTTCGCGACGACCATGTACGCCATTGCGGGGATCGTGGGCTGGCCGTTCTCGGTCCTGCTCGGCGTGCCGCTCGTGCTCGAGCAGCTGTTCGTGCGCGGTACGGTGCAAAAAGTGCCTGCGGGCTTGACCGCTCGCTGGTCGATGCTCCGCGCGCGCAACTTCGGTATCGCACTGATCTGCGGCGCCTCGATCGCGGTACGTTCAGAGTCGGCTCACCTGCGACGACCGTTTCCTTTACTGACCTCGCGACGATGATAACGCAGATCCCGGTAGTCATGGTCGACTCGGCGGCGTACCAGAAGCTCGCCGTCGTGCCCCTCAACCTGATCAAGTACAACCTGTTCCCGGTCCCCGGCGCCGGCCCCGACCTGTACGGCACCGAGCCGTGGTACTTCTATTTCTTGAACGCCCTCGTCAACTTCAATATTCTCCTGCCGCTCGCACTGCTCTCGATGCCGATCCTGCTCGTCACCCTCGCTGTCGACAAGAAGCGGTTCGGCGACGCGCGCGACATCGCGACGATGCAGACCCACCCGGCGACGAGCCTAGTGATCCGCCTCGTGCCCTTCCATCTCTATCTCGCCGTCCTGACGCTTCAGAACCACAAGGAGGAGCGCTTCCTGTACCCGGCGTACGGCCACTTGATCTTGAACGCGGCCGTCTCGCTTTACCTCCTCCGCGGCTGGTTCGAAGCGGCATTCCTCAAGGTGACGAGTTCGCCGTACCGCGTGAGTACAGGAGACGCTGCTCTGGTGCGCGCAAGACTGAGCTGACAGGCATCGGCGCGCTCAGGCTACGCGAACGACCGTCTTCTCGCACTTTACTCGCGCCGTCATCGTCCTGACGGGCCTGATCTCGTTTGCGCGCATCTCGGCGTTGCACAACTACTACCACGCGCCCTTCAACGTGTTCCACGACTTGCAGCTGTACGAGCTGCCGCGGTTGGCGTTGACGATCCAGCCGGAGCTCGCGCCCAAGGTCGACACGACGTTGCCGCACGACGCGTTCGTCAAGGCGATCGACCTCGACCAGGCTTTGCCGCTCGATGGCCTCGCGCCGCTCAACTTGCGCCTGTGCATCGGCAAGGAGTGGCACCGGTATCCGAGCAGCTGGCAAGTGCCGGACGAGGTCGAGCCGCGGTTCATCAAGAGCGCGTTCGACGGGATCCTGCCCAAGGAGTGGGAGGCGCCGGGCGAGGGCAAGGGCCTGTTTGGCCGGGCGACAGCAACGATCCCGACGGGCATGAACATGTTTAACCGCGAAGAGGTCGACCGATATGTGCGTGCTTTTTTGGTTCTCCTCACGATACCTGCTCAGGATCGCCGGGATCGCTGAGACGTGATCGTCTCGAACAGGTCGACGTTTCGACATGCGACTACCTCGTCGACGTCGATTTCCCCGATCGCGCCGTCAACGTCCACTCGGAGCTCGAACCGCGGTACGCGCTCGACTCTGAGCACTGGGACCGCCCGTTCTGCCATCGGTTCCTCGACGCTGCGAGCTCGCCGCGGTTGACGCGCGCGATCAAGCTGCCGCTGCCCGGGTGGGCCGAGCGGAACAGCTGGGGCGAGTACTGCCTGCTGCGGCGCAAGGGGCTCTTCAAGGAGAGCCGGGCCAAGCTGCTGTGAGCATCGGGGGTATGCGCTCGGCTTTCTCTGCACGTTTGAGGTATCCCAAAAGTTTGCATTTTCGCATCATGTCTAGATTTCGCGAGAGCTGAAAGAGAGACCGGATTTCACCAGCGCGAGAGGATGTTGGGAGCACCCTCGGGGGCGCCAAGGGCGGAGCCGGGCAGGACCCGCACCAGAGACAGTGTGCTGCTAGACTACGAGTGTCGTTCAGTCAGTCATCAGGGAGCGGAGAAAGTGGACTTGATCGTGAAGTTGACAATCAGCCGTCGTCGTCGTCACGGTCGAGAGCGCGAGAGTGTCACTGTGAAACCTGGCGCGCTCCTCTCACACTGAACCGCTCGCCCCGAGTATACCTGTGACTCGTCTATAGACTCGCTCTTCAGCAGCCCTTCTTAGCGCCCCTTCAAGACCCCGGCCGCTTCGAGTCGGTTCACTTGTTTGCTCCCGACCCCGACTCTCTCGCTCTCGCCTCGTCGTCGAACCCCCCGACGCACATCAACCAGCCGATTTCCCCGCAGCAGCACCGTCGCCTCGCCAGCATGGTCGACATCGGAGAGACTGATCAATGTGAGCCTGCCCCTCCCCGCACGACGGCTCGCTGCGTCAAAGAGTCGAGGTCCATCGACGGCGACCCCGCGCCCCCGTCGGCGAGCACGGCGGGGGGCCAACCCTCGCATCACATCTAGGCACTCTGGAGCGTGGGCGTTTCTTTCAATGGTATCGGATACCTTGTCGGATCTCTTTGAGGCGGTCAAACGGGCGCTACGAGGGGCGATCGAGGAGCGGAGGTTCAACCCGACGCTGGCTGGTCGGATGCGGACCACTCTGCCGTGAAACGCCGAGCTGGCCTCGCACGCGACAGCCCAGTCGACATCGTCAAAGCGCACCATGACACGAACGCGCGTGGACGGTTCCTCGGACCAGCCGCGGGCCTCTTCGACAAGCCATCACTCGTCATTCACACCGAGGAAACAATAACGACTGACCCGGTCCCGGCCCCTTGCTCTGCCACGCCCGCAGGGATCTCTCATCTGTCTGATTGCAAGCAGCTGTCGGAGAACGATGTCAAGCGGTTGTGCGACAAGGTGCGTCGCTCCTCCTCCTCCTCCGCGATTGCGGTACTCCGGCGACGCATCAGACTGACCGTTCCCGTTCCCGTTCCCCTTCGCCGTTGCGCCTCATCCAGGCACGAGAAGTCTTGATTGAAGAGTCAAACGTCCAGCCGGTCCGGTGCCCAGTGACAGTCTGCGGTGACATCCACGGTCAATTCGTAAGTCGCGTACAAGAGAGTCGGATCTCGGTCCAGGGAGCTGACGTCGTCCGCCACACGCGCGTACAGCACGACCTGTCTGAACTGTTCCGGATCGGTGGCAACTCGCCCGACACCAACTACCTCTTCATGGGCGACTACGTCGACCGAGGGTACTACTCGGTCGAGACGGTCACGCTCCTCGTCGCGCTCAAGGTCCGGTACCGCGACCGGGTCACGATCCTTCGCGGAAACCACGAATCACGGCAGATTACGCAGGTGTACGGCTTCTACGACGAGTGCCTGCGCAAATACGGCAACGCGAACGTCTGGAAGTACTTTACCGACCTGTTCGACTACCTGCCTTTGACCGCTCTCATCGACGACCAGGTGCGCTCTCTTCTCCCCTTCCCCTTCCGCGTTACACGTGCTGATGTCGGTAATCGCCTCGCAGATCTTCTGCCTGCACGGAGGTCTGTCGCCTTCGATCGACACTCTCGACCACATCCGCTCGATCGACCGGATCCAGGAGGTGCCGCACGAGGGCCCGATGTGCGACCTGCTGTGGTCCGACCCGGACGACCGGTGCGGATGGGGAATCTCGCCGCGTGGTGCTGGATACACGTTCGGGCAGGACATCTCCGAGGCGTTCAACCACAACAACGGGTTGACGCTCGTCGCACGAGCGCATCAGCTCGTCATGGAGGGCTTGTGAGTCGCTGCAGGTGCCCTGCCATCCCCGAGCGTAAGCTGACTTTGGCGTCTGGCGTCGCGTGCGCGTGCAGCAACTGGTCTCATGACAGGAACGTCGTCACCATCTTCTCGGCGCCCAACTACTGCTACCGTTGCGGCAACCAAGCGGCGATCATGGAGATTGACGAGAACATGAAGTACACCTTGTACGTCGCGTGCAGTCGTCCTCGTTGAGCGAGAGGCGTGCTGATCTCTCTGGAGCGCCCGCAGCCTGCAATTCGACCCGGCGCCGCGGGCAGGCGAACCGCTCGTGTCGCGGAGGGTTCCCGATGTGAGCTCTTGTTTAGACTAGTGCCGGTCTTGTTGAGCGCACAACTGACCACGACCTCGTGCAGTACTTCCTGTAAAAGATTAGAAGTTCCCGCATCCGGCGTCGACTGGATCCTTTTTCCCACCCTTTCAACTTTTCGACCGCGGTCCGCGCGTCTGCTTCTCGAGCCACTTGGCGCAGACCCGCCACCTCCTCCGACCACTCATGCTACTTACCCCGTGTGCTTACGTCGCATCCGTCCCCTTTTGGTTCCCGCCTCCCCCCTTTTCTCCTTAAAGCTGTGTGTGTGTGACTCGTGTGCGGGTTCGTAGTTCGAGAAAACCGCCCCCTCCCCTCGTTCCGTGTTCTTTTGCGGGCGCAAGTGTATATTGAAACCTGTTCTTACGATGCATGCGCTGCGCGAAGAGAGTCCAAGTCTGAGCGATCGGCGTTGCGGCTCCACTTTGCATCGCGAATAGCGTCAGGCCCTGCTCTTCTCATTGCTGCCACTGTGCTGAGCTCGCGAGCAGATTGGCTCGCCCTTCGTCGTCGGTTAGCTATCGCGGTCATGGCGAGCGCGTCGTCTTCCAGACCTCCGACTCCCCCGTTCCTGAAACCGACGCGCGAGAGCTTGTCCGGCATCCTCTCGACGCTGCAGGAACGCGAGCACCAGCGGAGACTCGCCGCACAGCGGGCTCGATTACTCAAAAACAGGGCACTGAGCGGGACGGGCGGGCAGGATGCGCTACAGGACGGAGACGAGGAAGGCGGAGGCGACTGGTTTTCGGTCGCGGTGGGGTTGCACCCCGACAATGTCAACAAGAACCGGTGCGCTCTCACGTTTGCTTGATGAGACTGTGCAGATATAGACTGACGCACCGGCCGAACAGGTATGCCGATATCATTGCGTACGACCGGACTCGAATCGTTCGCTGCGGGAAGGAGGGTTCTCCCGTGGACGCCAACTCGTCAGCCTACGTCAACGCGTCCCTAGTCCGCGAGCCAGATCTTGGAGTCGACGAGCAAGTACTGCCGAGGCAGTGGTGGGTCGCAGCTCAGGTGAGGCTCGCGAAAGGCCTATCCGGAGAGGCTCGTCGGACTACAAATGCGCCAGAACTGACGATAACGGTCACGAGCAGGCACCGATAGCGTCGACGATACACGACTTCCTCTCGCTTCTCCTACATTCTCCGGCCTCGCCGACGTGCCCACGGGCCTTGCCGCCGATCCAACTCGTCGTGCAGCTCACTCCGCTCGTCGAAGGTCGCCGGTCGAAATGCCACCCTTACTTCCCTGATCAGGTCGGCGACACGGCTTTCGTACAATCTTCGTCCAGCTCGATTCGGGAACGAGGGATCTGGATCCGGCTCGAGGGCAAGGAGGAAAAGGACGGCGCGCGCGAGAGCAAGTTGCGACTCGGGTACGAAGGCGACGAGCGAGGTCGGCAGGTGACGCACCTCGAGTACCTCGGCTGGCGAGACCATGGTGCGTCTCTTGCGCTGCGACTCTGCTCACTCGAAAGCGGCTACAGATCAGAAGAGTTGACGCAGAGGCGATGTGCAGGCGTCCCCGAGTCGGCACCGCACCTGTTGCGCTTCATCCATCGCGCTCATGCTCTCAACGCGCGCCTCACAACGGCAGACAGCGTGACTTCGGCCGACGCGGCGCCGCACGCCAGCCCGATCCTGCTGCATTGCTCGGCAGGAGTCGGCCGGACCGGCACTTTTATCGCGATCTCCTCTCTCCTGCCTCTGCTCGAGCTCGAAGCTCGAGGTTCGCTCGAGTCGAGTCCGGACCAAGCTGATACTCACCCGCTCGGTCCATACCCTCGCGAGACTGTTCTCCGAGCAGACGGCCAGCGCGGCACGAGCGCAGATTTCGTCGGTGCGACGATCGACGGACTGCGGGACCAGCGGACAACGATGGCGCAGACATCGGAGCAAGTCGCGTGGGTCTACGAGTGCTTACGGGAGGCATGGCGGACGGGACTGTACCGCCCGCCGCAGTAGACCCGACCGCGGTCGAATGTGCACGGAGGGCTAGCTGTATTTTGGGCCGCTGGTTTCGGCATGAAGTGCGATCCTCTATTTGCGCCTTCTTTCGTCGGGGGCCTGTCTGCCTGCGTGCTCTATAGTCGATTTGTTCGCTAATTGCTGCGGGTGTGCGGTAGGCATTCTCGGTGGTTCACCTCGCTCGGACAGAATTTTCCTCTCGAGGGTGATCGAGATCAGCGCAGCCCGACCCGCGTTTTTTTATCAGATCAAAGTAGCTCTGCCCACTTTTTGCTCCGTAGCAACCTGCTAGAGCCTCAATCGGACACTTGCTGTCATTCTGTACGTCGTACTCAATGTTCCAAGCTGGTGCTATTCTCTCAGCCCGTTCAGATGGGCCGTTCGACTCGTCGACTGACCCTTCTTCTCGGCGATCCCAACCAGCACTCGCCTCGCCGCCTATAGCCGCTCAAGCGAAGAGACAAGCTCTTCATAGTCTTACACAAGGTGCGTGCATAGCTCAGACATCGTTCCGAGCCGGCCGTAGCTCGCCGTAGCGCCCGACGCGACCTGCCAGTGTCCGGGCGGATCCGGCTTTTGGGCGTCGCGCGTCGAGAAGACGGCCTGCGGCGTGCACTCGCGCTCGCTAATCAGATAACGGCGGCACCTAGCGCTGACACGAACTCCGTGGACCCGTGTCATGCAGGCAATATATAAGAAGAGGCAACTATGGGTCAGGTCTTCAGGTGCGTCCCTCCCGTCGTCCTTCTCCGCGGGAAGTGTGAGCGACTCACACGTTAATGACCACGTATCCTTTCCCCTCAATAGTGTTCCCATCTTCATCATCGTACGCCCACAATGTATCGCCTCCTATCACGTTGCGATCCGCGCTGATCGAGAGCTATTCCTGCAGACTCTGCGTGAGACGATCGAGGCGGCGATCATCGTCTCTGTCCTGCTCGGTCTCGTCGAATCACTCGTCCACGACAAGGCCGCCAATGCAGAGAAGGATGCTGTCGAGCGCCTGGACGAAGCCGAGAAGAAAAAGATCATAAGGAGGATGCGGTTACAGATCTGGGCTGGAGCGATCGTCGGTACGTCGAACGGGATTTGCGCCTTCTGCCTTCATTGACGCCCGCTACTTCCTCAGGCCTGTTCATCGCGCTGTGTATCGGTGCTGCGTACGTAGAGATGCCTCACTCCTCCGCCGCAGTAAAGCTCACCGTTACCCCTCCGATGTGTCGCGCAGCTTCATCGCCGTCGTGAGTTGCTCACCTCTCCGGAATGACTGTACGGTCGGATTGGCTGACTTAACTGTCGACCGAATAGTTCTTCACCACGCTCAACGATATTTGGGGCAAAACCGAGGAGATCTGGGAGGGAACGTTCTCGCTGATCGCCTGGTGAGGGCTCAGTCACGTCTTGTGAAGGGCGCCTGAACCGCGAGCTCATTCTAGCCCACTGGACAGCCTCATCATCTTCATTATGGGCGTTACTATGTGCGTCAAGTCGCGCTCAGCGGAACGAAACGAAGGTTGCAAGCTTACGAGTCAATCTCCTGCAGGCTCCGCATCGACCGCTCCAAGCTCAAGTGGAAGGCGAAGCTCGCCGGTGCCTTTGACAACAAGGTAGACACATCTGCGTTGACATCTCATGACAAGCGCGCCGCCCGCAACTCCAAGTGGACCTTATTCCTCCTGCCGTTCATTACGGTCCTTCGAGAAGGCCTCGAGGCGGTCGTCTTTGTCGGTGGCGTGAGTCGCTTCAAACTCTGGCAGCTCTCTGCATGGACAGCGTACTGATGTAGCTCCGACAGGTCTCGCTCGGTCAATCTGCCAAGTCGATCCCGCTCGCCGCCATCTGCGGTATTCTGGTCGGCTTCGTCATCGGATGTGAGTATCTCTCCGATCTCTCGACCGGCAACCAGAAGACGTCATTATCTCCTGTGCTGATCCGACGTATGTCTGGCGTTCTCGGCATCCAGATCTCATCTATATCTCGGGATCTCGGGTCAACCTCTCGATCTTCCTCGTCGTCTCGACCAATGTTCTGTGAGCCCCTCTCACTCGCACGAGAGCGGGAAGCGGAGCGCTAGGACTGACGCCGCCGTAATGCGCAGCTTCCTGCTCGGAGCTGGTCTTTTGAGCAAGGCCGTCTTCTTCTTTCAAACTTACATCTACGTTCACGGGTGAGTTAGGGTGTCCCGCCTTGCCGCTGTTCCTACGTGCCGCGACCTGATTATCAATTCGACATGCAGTGTCGGCGGCGATGTCGCCGAGACGGGCTCAGGGCCGGGTTCTTTCGACCCGACCGACGGTCTCGTTTGGCACCTTCCTTACGGTGCGATGCTCTCTTCCGTCGTCCCCGGTTTCGCCCACAGAGAAAAAGTATGCTTACGATTTGGATGAGCAGGTAACCCGGAGAACAACCTGTCTGGCCAAGGCTGGTCGATCTTCAACAGCATTCTTGGTGAGGAGCTGTCGCTACTCGAGAGTCTCTCCACTGGATGCACCGCTGACAACTTTCTGCCATCTCTACAGGCTGGACCAGTATGTCACTGACTTCTTTGCTGAGGTGAAGCTGCTGAGCTGACGCTCGTGTCTGCCGCTCCCGCAGACAACGCCACTGTCGGCTCGGTGCTTGCGGTAAGAATCGAGTCCGATTGTTCGAGAGTCCGTCCAAGCTGATGATCCGTGTCCTATCCATCGCAGTATTGCTTCTACTGGATCGCTTGCATCTTCACGCTCGTCTACATGAAGTGGAGCGAGGGTCGGACAACCCTGTTCGGCTTCAAGTCTGCGGCCTACCACCGCCGCGAGGCCCGCCGTGCCCGCGCCGAAGCGAGCTCTAATGGCGACCACGAGACCAGGACACCTTCGCTTGAGGACGGAGAATCGAACAAGAAGGACGAAGTCGAGACGCCGTTCGAGGAGAACCGGCAATTCGCTTCGCACATCTGAAAAAAGGTGGCGCTGATCGCCTGGACGTTGTCGAGTCGGCTGGCTTTGACGTAAGGCGTCACTGATTAGAATGCGAATAGTATACGATCACATCACAGGCGGGCGAGGCTTTTCGGAAAGTCACTGAGACACGATAAGAATTGAGCTTGACCCGGTGGAGAAACGGCTTATTGCAGAACAGACGACAGATATAGACAGAAGATGAGACAACAGGATATCGACAACACGGGCACAAAGGCGAGAGCGCAGCATCAAGGCTCGTACGGCGGCAATGTCGAGCCCGACGCCGCAGGTTGCTGCTCGTGCTGACTCGGATATGCGTTCGCCCTTGACGCGAGCTCAGGAGGGATTGAAGGTAGGATGACGGGCAACGAAAGGTGGAGGTCGCCGTAGGGAAAGATTGTGGAGCGGAGGTGGCAGTTGAGAATGAACTGCAAACGATCTACTCATCAGCCTGCTTCAATACACTTCCATGGAGGGTTCGGTCATCGCAAGTACTCACATTGACGTCGAGGTACGTGCTCTGTACGGTCACTTGTCCGGGCGGTACGACGAGCTCGCCCGTCCACTCTGACGTACCGCTCGCCCCGTCCGCCGCCGCGGCGCGATCAAGTGTTCCTCCGGTGACGCGAGTTGCCGCCCAGTGAAAGTCCTGTCCGTTCTCGGCTTTCATGGGTGCAGTCCGGACCTGGCGCGCGAGCGTGGCGGTCGTCTTGACTGTCGAATTGGAGAACGCCGATTCCAGCATGGAACGGGTGACGCTGTCGGTCGGACTGAGCAAGAGACGGTATCGTAGGGTAGCTTGTGCGATATTTGGCGGGTCGCAAACGAGTCGAGCGGCGACAGAGAGGTTCTGCCCGCCTTGCCCCTGGAACTTGAGGCCCTTGACGGCCTGGACCTCGAGCGGATGCGTCGGTGCGTGAATCGGCATAACGACGGGGAGTTCGAGCGTGAGCCTGATACGAAAAGCGTCAGTCTGGTGCTTGAACGCGGGAAGAATAGCTACGCGTACTTGTCGTTGCTGCGGTACCAGCCGTGGCGGGTCCCCTCCAGCTCGAGTGCCCATACGACGGAGCATTGCGCTGGAATGAGCCGTGTTAGTCTGACGATACGGAACGTGCGTTATACCAGAGCTCACCACCGTCGATCGCGCCTGCCGTCGCGGGCAGAGATGGCAGGACCTGCCCATCTGGCGGCAGAGGGACGACGAACTCGTAGACGCCTTCTTCGGGTGCGCTGTGCGAGTACGAGTGGCCGCCATCTTTGCGCTTGTCGTCGCCGACATCGTGGCGGCCGGACGATGTCAGCGGGATGACGAGGTCGACGAACGTCCATCGTTCGAGGTTGGTGACGGGAACTCCACCGCCGCCTCCGAGGGTTGCGCTCGCGACGGCTCCTGCTTGCTGTAGCGTGAGTGGGCCGGCGCAGGAGAGTCAAGGGTCAGGAAGCCGGTTTTCGGTGGGTACGCGGGAATGACGCAGAGCGCGAGCGGGAGGCTGACCCAGCGATCTTTGCCCCAGACTCGGAGCGGTGTCTCTGCTTTCAGCTTGAGCGAGAGCGTTTCGTATTTCGTGTCGCCCTTGAATCGGACTGTAGCGTGGAGCGTTTGACCCGGGTAGCATACGCCGGGCTGCGGGACGGTGAGCGAGAGGGCGAGCCGAGAGCTGCTCGCTTCGAGGGTTTTGGACGCTGGACCGGCCAAAGGGGCCTTTCCAGACATGATCGCGAGGAGAGACTTTTGCGCAAGACCTACGAGAGAGCGGGGAGTGAGCACGTTGGCCGTCGCAGCGCATCCGACCCGGCGAGAAGGGCCTACTTGGCGCACAAGAGGTCGACTAGCTGCCCCCTCTCCCAACGACTCGGTGCATGCTCCGGAGGGCAGTCCGACTCGTTGAACCGTCCCTGACTCGCTCGCTCCTGCCTGCTCGTCCTCTCCAGTCCAGGTTGACTGCGCGTTCGCTCTTCTCGACGACCGCTTCGCACACTTCCAACATGTCGGCGCCGCACCCCGTACACTCGACCCAGGTCCCGAGTGACCCAGCCGCCAATATTCCCGCATCAGGAGCTCCCACCACGACGGCTCCTCAGGCGGCCAGCGCAGCAGCTGGCGCTCCCGCTCAGGCAAAGGCGCCAAAGGAGAAGAAGCCGAAAAAGAACGCCGACGACCTCGCGCAGGGCATGGCCGCGCTCGAGTTGGACCCGCGGCCAGAGTACATCGCGAGCCGGAATGCGCTCTTTGAGCAGCTCAAGAAGGAGGCCGACGAAAAACTCGCGAGTCAGTCCTGCCAGGCCCTTGACTCCATTCGCTCATTCGCATGACTTGCGAGGCTAGCGAAGGGTACCGAATGTGGAGTGGCATGTGCTGACTACCCTGACACTACAAGGCATGCCGAGGGAACCGATCACTATCACCTTGCCGGACGGCTCGACCCGGAGCGGAACCAGCTACGAAACCTCGCCGATGGCGATTGCGCTCGAGATCAGCAAGGGTCTCGCCGAGAAGACGGTCATTGCCAAGGTGAGGCTCAAGTGCGGGCGAAAGAGGGCTGCGAACGGCTGCTGATTCAGGCTCTACCGAACCAGGTCGACGGCGAGCTGTGGGACACGGACCGACCGTTCGAAAAGTCGGCGTCGCTCGAGCTCCTCGACTTTGAGCACCCCGAAGGTGAGCATACGGCTCAGCGGGGGTGATGCGCGTTTCTAGAGGACCCTGAGAGCTGATGTGCCGCGCACCCGCTTCATAGGCAAGAAGGTCTGGTGGCACTCGTCGGCCCACATCCTCGGCGAGTGCGCCGAGCGTCACTACGGCTGCCACCTCGCCATCGGACCTCCGACGGACGAAGGCTTCTTCTATGAGTTTGGCATGACCGACGATCGGTGAGGCGTTTGAAGCCGGAATCGAGGCTTGACCGCAAGACTGACTTCCTCCTGCTTCGACGTCCGTCAGCGTCGTCAACCAGGGTGACTACCCCGCTCTCGAGACTCTCGCCAAGAACGTTGTCAAGGAGAAGCAGAAGTTTGAGCGCCTCGAGATGACCAAGGAGAACCTCCTCAAGATGTTCGAGGTGCGTTCCGTCCCGATGCTTGCCGTGACAGCTGGTAAAAAGCAGCTCATCGCCGTATTCTTGGACCGCAGTACAACCCGTTCAAGCAGCGCATCATCAGCGACAAGATCCCGGATGGCACCTCGACGACCGTCTACCGCTGCGGCACGATGATCGACTTGTGCCGCGGACCGCATATCCCGCATACCGGCCGTGTCAAGTCTCTCTCTGTCCTGAAGGTGCGTTACTGCCCGTCTGGTTGAGCTTGTCCGTCGCAGGCACTCATATCCATCTCGCTTGTCCAGAACTCGGCCTCGTACTTCCTCGGCGACCAGAACAACGCGTCCCTGCAGCGCCTCTACGGAATCTCGTTCCCCGACACCAACTCGATGAAGGAGTACAAGAAGTTCCTCGAGGAGGCCGCCAAGCGCGACCACCGTCGGATTGGCAAGGACCAGGAGCTGTTCTTCTTCCACGACCTGTCTCCCGGCTCGGCGTTCTGGCTCCCTCACGGTACCCGTATCTACAACACCCTCGTCGAGTTCATGCGCGTGAGTGATCGAATGACTTCATAGTACCGACGAGGCATTCGACTGACCTGCCGTCTCTTCAGTCCGAATACCGCAAGCGCAACTACCAAGAGGTCATCACGCCCAACATGTTCAACTCGAAGCTCTGGGAGACCTCGGGTCACTGGCAGAACTACGCCGAGGACATGTTCAAGCTCGACGTCGAGAAGGAGACGTTTGCGCTCAAGCCGATGAACTGCCCGTCCCACTGCCTCATCTTTGCCTCGCGCGACCGCTCGTACCGCGAGTTGCCGATCCGCATGGCCGACTTTGGTGTTCTCCACCGTAACGAGGCTTCCGGTGCCCTGACGGGTTTGACCCGTGTCCGCCGTTTCCAGCAGGACGACGCCCACCACTTCTGCATGCCTGAACAGATCGAGGAGGAGATGGACGTCTGCTTCCAGTTCCTGAACGAGGTTTACGGCACCTTTGGCTTCAAGTTTGAGCTCAAGCTGTCGACGAGGCCTGAAAAGTTCCTCGGCAAGATCGAGACCTGGGACGAGGCCGAGCGTGTGAGTGCAGGCTCAATCTCTTCAACCTTTGATCAAGACTGACCTATCGCGCCTTCGCAGATGCTCTCCAAGTCGCTCGACAAGTTTGTACCGGGCGCTTGGACTGTCGACCCGGGTGACGGCGCCTTCTACGGCCCCAAGATCGACATCACCATCTCGGACGCCCTCCGCCGCAAGCACCAATGCGCGACGATCCAGCTCGACTTCCAGCTCCCGCAACGTTTCGACCTCACCTACCGTTCGGCCGAGGGTGGCGACGCGGCGAATGCCGCGGCGGGTGGCGCCGACAAGCTCGTCCGGCCCGTCATGATCCATCGTGCGATCCTCGGTTCGGTCGAGCGGTTCACGGCCATCTTGACCGAGCACTTTGCCGGCAAGTGGCCCTTCTGGCTGTCGCCGCGTCAAGTCGTTGTCATCCCCGTCGCGGCGCCGCACAAGGAGTACGCCAAGGAGGTGGCGCAAAAGCTCTGGGATGCCGGCTTGTACGCCGACGCCGACCTGAGCGACTCGACCCTGCCCAAGAAGGTCCGGAACGGAGAGATCGCCCAGTACAACTACATCTTTGGTGCGTCTTGCTTGCGAGCTTCACGGTGCGGCGTGCGTTGATACTGATTCCGCCTCGACTTTTGACAGTCGTCGGATCTGAAGAGATGGAGTCTCGCGCAGTCAACGTCCGCAACCGCGACGATGCGGGCAATAAAAAGGCGCGCACGGAGACGATCAACCTCGACGAGGTGCTCGAGAAGCTCCTCCGGTTGAAGAACGAGAGGCGGTTAGACAACGAGCTCCGATAGACTCGCCCTCCTTTCTCTCCTCTTTCATAACCTGCAATCCCAGTGGAGTCTTTTCCCGCCTCGTTCGGCAAGTTCTCGGCAGGCGCGAACATGATCGTGCTTGTGGTATCGTTGCGTTGCGATGAATCACGACTACGTAATTACTTACCGAGTTTCTGACGGAGAGCTCGCTGCGCCTTTCTGTGAACGAGAGCGCGATCACGTCAGCGACGCCCCTCGAAGAAGACGTGGAGCGGAACGCCGTACCTGCGCTTGCGGTGCTTGTGCTTGCGGATCTTTTTCTGGCGCTTGCGCTTGACCGAGTCCATCCGGATGTCCTCGACGATGACGTCCTCGGCGGGCAGGAACGGGCTCGAGGTCGCACCGGCGTTCAGACCGAGCGGGACGGAAAAGTAGCCGTCGGCGTCAGTCCAGAGGCGGACCGAGCCGCGCTGTTGCCGGAGCGCGTCGAGAACGGCCGAAGACTTTGACGCGGCGAGCTCGTTCGCAGCAGCGGACGTGGACGAGGAGGCAGAGTAGGTCTGTCCAGCGCGGCGAAGCGCTTCGCCTGCGGCGTTGACATAGTCGGTCTGTGCGGCCCAGCGATACAGGACCTCGTGGTGCGAGAGGAAGCGGTCGACGGCGCCGGTCGCCTCATTCGGCGAGAGCGGCTCGACGAAATGCGAAGAGAAGGTCGGGGAGTAGTCCGTCGAGTTTGATGCGGGAGAGGTAGAGGTCTGAGCTGCCGAGGACTGGAAAGGCGCGAGGAACCCGAGAGTCTGGGAAGGAGTCGCTCCAGAGGATGTCGATGCCGGGGTAACCGACGGAGCGGGTTCTGTGAAGGGGGGGCGAACGGCGAGGTACCGGGCGACGTCGTGCGTGTGCGCCGCTTCGTCGTGCGGCTGGCCGAGCAACCACGGTTCGTACGGCCGGTCCTCTGTCGCCTCCAACTCGTGCTGCATCTCCTCCTGCTGGGCCAACTCGGCCTCCTCGACCGCCTCGGCCGCCAACTCTTCTTCGACACTCTTGAGCGGTTCCGGCTCGCTCAGCCTGACGAGGTACGGCTCGCCGACTGCAGTGCCGTCCTCGGCTTGGTCAACCACCTCGACGAGTTCATCCTCGATCGACCCTTTCCTGCCGCGACTGGCCATTCCGAGACCATCCTTTGGCACGTAGGCGCTGTCGTGAGCGCCCCCCTGAGTCGTCGAGCGGCGTGCGCCGAGGCGGAGTGGGAGTTCGAGGAGCGGGCGGTGCGTCGCGAAAAAGGTGTCGAGTCCGACGACGCCCTTGCGGACGTGCGGGAGTTCGAACTCGCGCTTGTTGACCTGTTGTGCCTGTACTGACGGGCGCTTCTTGGCGTGCGTCGGTCCGGGCGAGAGCGAACGAGCGACGGCGGTCGGTTCCGAGGCGGTGCTCGCCTTGACAGAGACGGTCGACGTAGACGGAGTACCGGCCCCGGCAGCTGCAGCGACGTCGCGAGGGGTGCCATCCCGACTGCTGGACCGTCCTGCAGACGAGCCGTTGCTGCTACTGCTGCTGCTGCTGCCGCTGTAAGGTCGAGTCGCACCTTCGCGGCGAGTGAGCAGGCGCAGACCCGTCACGGGCTGAACGCTGCGCGGTACTCGAGCCGGTACCATCGCTATCGAGCTCTGTAGCTGTGTATCTGACTATGTAACCCTTGGCGAGAGTCAGTTTGATCGTCGCGTGGTGAGCGCGAAAGCGAAACGCGCCGAGTACTGAGTCGTCGAGTCGTCGCCGTCTCTCGAATCTACCCCCCTGCGCCCTCCCGACTCTCTCTCTCCGAGACGTAGCCTCGCTTTGAACACTCCACCCGTTGGCTGCTTGAAAGGCCTGAGCAGGGCGACTGCTGCCGCGGGTGTTCCGGACCTCCACCTGCTTTCTCGAAACGAGAATGCTCTGAGCAAGTGCTCGCCTCGACAAGGGCACATGCTCTAGCTACACATCTCTTTTGGCACTCGAATCTGCGTGCGAGGGAGAGCTACAGGCTTGCGGTCCGCCACGGCGTCTGCCAGTCACCTCGCTCGCTCGGAGCTGTCGGACTGCTGCTCGCGACTAACGCCGCCCAACGGGTGACACGGTCGCGAAAGCATGCTATGGATGTCCAAGAGCTATACGAAGGAGGTCTACGCGCTTTCTGACGTCAACGCCGCTGCTTGCCATCTTTCGACAAGAACAACACCGCCGCCCAGCGGCACCGGTCACGCTGCCGACATCGACATACTTTCCTACGTTTCTCCCGCGGAGTGGACTGCATCTTTTCGTTGAGATCAGCCGAGGGATCTGCACACACGCCGCTTGGCACTACGCAGTCGGGGCGTCTCTGCCAGCCCTAGGCAACGATGAGAGCTGATCCTGCGCTGCGGGTTGGACACTTTTCTGCTTGGAGTGCGGCCGCTCTTGGTAATACACATTCGATAGCTTGCCAAAGCGAGCATTCTGTAGCTGTTGCTATACAGTGGTCGAGTGCGTCGGGTCGATTAGAGGGTCTGCACAGCCTGCAAGTCTCACATGCCGTACGTATCACAAGAGCGGCGGCGAAGACTCCCGGCAAGCCGGACCGTCATATCCACCGGCCTGTATTCGCGATCGGCTACGAGCTGGGAAAGGTGTTCTTCTCGATCGAGAGATGAGCCGCGGCCGGCACGATGCATGAGGTCAGAGGAGAGGAGAGCGATGCCGAAAGTCATGCATACATTGGGCAAAGACCGCGACGTGGCACTTGCTGGATCATGCCGACGCCATTTGCTCCGGTTTTCAGATGGCGCGCGGTCGAAGAAACGGTAATGACAGATTAGATCCAAGGCCTATACGTTGCGAATTGATGCGCGAGTCGATGGGTGGAAGGCGCTCATGCATGACGACCGGTCGCGGGGCGACGCCGGCGGCGCGGCGATGCCATCGACTCGGCGCTCCTCTCGTCATTCTCCGCTCGAGCATTTTCGCATCGCGAACCGTTTCTCCCTGACGACGCTTCGCAAGTCCATCTGACGCAATGGCATCCCCCACCTAGCGCGAGTACTTAAGGCACAAAGATTCCGCTTCCATCCTTCTCTTTCTCCTTTCTTCACTTTGTCCTTTCCCCACACCTCGAAAGAACACTCTATCCAACACCATGTCCAACCAGCCCGACAACATCTACAAGCGTGAGTCCACGATCCTTCGCATCGCAGTAACAAGTGGGCGCTCAAACTGACTCGCCCACCCGCTTCCTTTATCGCTACAGCCTCGGAGCACGACGGTCTCCGTGAGGACGGCCAGCCGGACCAGCGTCTCTCGTCGGAGCACGGTAAGGTTTTCTTCAACTGCATCTCATATTAGGAGGCATAGCTGATATCCCATCTGTCTCCTCGTGTAGGCTTCGGCGGTGACCGCGAGCGCGCCAGCGAGGCCGGCAAGGCCGGCGGTGCCACTCAGCCGGACGAGGTCTACAAGCCCTCGGAGCACGACGGCCTCAAGAAGGATGGCTCACCGGACAAGCGCATGAGCTCGGAGCACGGTACGTCCTACCCTTGGCTGTTGCGAACGGCGAAACGCGTCGACATGGACTTGGTCTTTAGGATCTCCATCTCGGTTCTTCATCGGCACTTGGCTGTCTCTGACTCTCGTTCGTGCAGGCTTCGGCGGTGACCGCGAGTTCGCCTCGGAGATGGGCAAGAAGGGCGGCCGCCAGGGAGGCGACGACGAGGAGTAAACGTTCCGCCAGCGGATGTCAGGGTCATGACGACGATCGAGGGGTCGTCATCTCGTCGATACTCGTACATATTGTCACTCGATATACAATGCAGTACTTATACCACACACTACGTTTGTGAGCCTCGTGGAAAGGGGGCAGAACGGCGCGGCGAGACAATGGAAGTGGAGGCGATAACGTTTCGGGCCCTGGTCGGGATGTACTTGCACGCCCGCGTCCCGGCGGAAGACGTCACAGACACGAAAGCCTCGTCCTCCGAGACAACTTATCTCGCTCGGCCAGCTAGATAAGGTGTACTCATGCAGAAGGGCATCGCGTTGCAAATGAGAAGGTTCATCTAGACTTTGGAATCGGTGGAAGTAGCCCCCGGCATCAGCCCCTCGTAAGCAGGAAGACCTCCAGAGACTTCCTCGCGTTGAGAGCGCCCGGCTTTCTGCCCGAGGTAGACGTCCTTCGACATGTAGGGACCCTCCCACTTATCGTCCTTCATCCGCTTCTCCACCTTGTGCTTCCATACACCGTTGTTGACGTCGAACATCGCGTCGAGATCGAACGCAAAGTAGAGGGTCGTGCATATCCATTCGGGGAGACTGTTGAGGAGGTAGAACGCAGCCTTGCCCCCTCGAGAGACGGGCGAGACCGGATGGACCGCAGGGTCGATCTTGTAGGCGGTCGGAATGGCCTGTACAAGAACGCAGATCAATACGTGGTCTGCGCGTGAAGGAGAGCCGGAACGGGAGCTCACCAAGCAGAAAGCGCAGGCGTAGAGGAAGAGTAGCGGACCCCGAGGCAACGGCTCTTTCGCCGTGACGACCGTAGCGAGGAATGGCCCTCCAACAATGACAGCGAGAGTGAGACCATAGGTGGCATACCTGCTCATATCACTAAGTGAGATGTTCACCTAGGTGTGCAAGTTTTGAGGCTTACCGCTGCGGCTGGAGCGCTGCGGCTGCACTCGGATCGTCGTATGCGCTGCCGGCTTGACCGCCGACCTGTGTAGGATTCTCGTCAATATCACTGTGCGCTAAAAGCACAATGAAGCGCAAAGCCGACTGACCGTCGCGCCGAGGATGAAGGCGGCGAGGAGCACGAGCCGGAGCAAACGCAACGCGCGGTCCACGGTCGTCTTCTTCTTGTCCTGCCCTGGCTGAACCGGCGTCGGAACCCAGTCTCGTCGAATGTGGTACCGAGTGAGAGAGACGAGCGGTTCGCAAAGCGGGATCAGCCCGATGAAGAGGAGAACCTGCTCCGCGATAAAGAGGCCCGTTGACGGCTTTCCGTTAGAGATGATGGCGCGGATAACGTAAGTGGCGATCCGGAGGACGAGGACGATGCATGGGCGGATCAAGACGCCAATCCGAGTACGTCGGATCGCGATCCGCCAAACAGCGAGTGGGAGAAGCAGGACGTAGGCGATGGTGAAGACGATCGAGCTGTGGCAGCGAGTCAGTTCCTACCTCTGTACGCTTCAAATCGAGATTACTCACACTGCAAAGACGGGAGTCTTTGTAGGTAGACCGCCGATAAGCGAAAAGCCGGTTGATGCTGACATGGTCGAATAGCTAAGAGTTTGAAACTGGTGGTGTAGCATGGCGAGATAGAGCCAGAGAAGCGCCTATGGATCGCATGTTCAGTCGTTGTGACGCTCGGTCCGAAAGTTTCAGCTCGCTCCGAACAAGGGTGCGAACCCGCAGCAGCAGGCTGCAGATTTCCGCAGTCGCACTAGGTGCTTTCACCGCCACACGGCTCAAGTTGAGTCAGGCAGAAATTCTGTAGCGCTGCACATTGCTGGTAATATCGTCGCGGCTCTGCGGCTACAGCTTCGAAGGCCTATACGGCGCCTTGGTGCCGACTGCGCCTCCTCAATTGCTTCTGAACGAATTCACGCTTATGTAATCCCGTCAGCGGAAAATCGGTGGGAATCGGAACAGCGAGCCCGAGCCATAGCTTAAGTGCAAGGCGGCGCATGGAGGCTGCAGCTGAGGACAGTGGAGAGCTGACCTAAGCAGCATGCTGCCCGAGGCGCGGCCGCGGAGTGATCGGCAATTTTTCTCACGCGGAGGTCCACTGCCTCCACCCGGACCGACTCCCGAGATCAATTTTCGGAGACAATTGAAGCCGTGCTGAAGAACCGGATGAGTAAGATCAAGCTGACTGTCCGCGCCAAGCGCTGCAACTCCTGCTCCGCCTGTGCGCTGACTCGCTAACTGTCAGCAGCTTACGCAACGTGCCCGGGGTGCGAGATCGAGCGGAAGACACGAGAGGGAGGACGACAGCCTTCTCACCTTCGCCCTTCTCTTCATCAGCTACCTACACCCTTCTTCTCATCAGCTAGCTCTGTCCGTTCGCCAGTCTATACCGTCCCTGACATGGTCGCCGACATCATCCGCGACTCGACCTTTGGTCAGATTGTCAACTATCTGTCGAAGGGAAAGTACTTTCCTTACGCCGACCAGCGACCCGATTACGTTCCGCCGGCACACTTCCTCCACCGCGATGTCTCTACCTTTCCCCGTACCGATTCGGAGACACCGACAACCTTGACGAGTGCGGCGGTGACGCTCGTCAACGAAGCGGCCGTCTGCAGCGAGATCGAGGCGGCCAACAAGGCCGGCTTTGACATGCACGAGAAAGACCGCCTCGACGCAGAGAAGCAGCTCCAAACGGGCGCTCCTTCTGACAAAGACGTCAAGGCGACTTACCCGTGGCTCGTCACTTTTGACGAGAACGATCCGGATCGACCGATGTGAGCGAGGCTCGTTCCCAGCGTATCGTTTCACGAAGCTGACGCTTGCTGCACCCGCAGGTCCTGGAGTTCGAAGAAGCGAGTATTCGTCGGCGGCTTGATTGCGGTTCTGACTTTCGGAGTCTGTGCGTTGTTCTGCGGCGTCTTATCAAGTCCTTGTCGGAACAGAATACTGACATTGTCTCCACCGCTCTCTTCGTCCTGCCCGACATCCCTGGTCGCGTCATCTGCCATTAACTCTGTGTCTCTTGACAACTTGCTTCCGTGCTACCGGCCGTCTCGCTGCACGACGCCGATCCAAATTGGCAGACTTTGGCTCGGCGATCTACACACCCTCCGTGCCCGGCCTCATGGAGCATTTCGGCATCTCTCAGGTCGGGGCTATCAGCGGACTCACCTTATTTGTCGCGGCGTACGGAATATCGCCCAGTGAGTCCTTACTGCGGGAACTATGTCCTTTGATACTGGGAGCTGACCGCGCCTTCCTTCGCAGTGATCCTGTCACCGATTCAAGAACTGCCAAAGATCGGCCGGAACCCGGTCTATGTCATTGGGCTCGCGCTCTTTGTCATCTTCCAGATTCCCGAGATCTTGGCCAAGAACATGGGGACGGTCCTTGTTTTCCGTTTCCTCTCCGGCTTTGCCGGCGGTCCCGCGCTCGCGACGGGCGGCGCCTCTATGGCCGACATCTTCCCCGTCAAGCACCTCGCTGTCGCCATCGGTGCATGGGGTGAGTCTTGCGGCGTGTCCCAATAATATGATTTTGGCGAACTTCCAGACAATCGAGCGGAGACTGACTTTGCTTCCACCTCTCTTCCAGCTATCGGCGCCGTCTCTGCTCCGACCCTAGCACCCGTCGTCGGCTCTTTTGCTGCAGAAGCGAAGGACTGGCGCTGGCCTTTCCTCGAGCTGCTATGGTTGTCCGGCGCCACTTTCGTCCTCCTGTTCTTCTTCCTTCCCGAGACGCTCGAGTCGACGATCCTCGTCCGACGTGCTGAGCGACTGCGCAAGCTCACCGGTAACGACCTGCTGAAGGCGCCCGCCGAGCTCGACGTAGCTGAAGGCGAAACGCTCATGCAGTCCCTCAAGGTCACGACTCAGCGCGCCTTCCGCCTCTCGCTCGAGCCGGCCTTGGCGGTTGTTCACTTGTACATCGCGATCGTGTACGGTTGCTTCTACCTGTGTACGTACACGCATTTCTGGGACGTCCGGAAGTCGGTCAAAGGCCTTTGAGGCGCTCCGCAGCCGTGTCGCTGACTTCCTGGTGAACAGGGTTCGAGGCGATGCCACTCGTCTTCTCCGAGGGGTACGGATTCAGCCTAGGCCTCTCGTCGATGCCTTACCTAGGATTTATCGTCTCGGCTGCCGTGACGGTACGCACAAGCTCACCCTTTTCGAGCAAAAGGCCGACAACTGACGCGCGTCCTTTCCGTAGTACACTTTTTACGTCCTCTACCAGCGCTGGCACATCCAGCCTCGCCTCGAGAAGAACCCGAACACGCCGCCCGAGATTCGCCTGGAGCTGGGCGTCATGGCTGGTCCTCTCGTACCGGTCTCGCTGCTGATCTTCGGCTGGACCGCCAACCGGACGCACTGGATGGGGCCGATCGTCGGCGCCTCGCTATACCTTCCTCCCGTACGTTCTTTTCGCTTCGTGGACGACCATGCTACAGTGTACTGACGTGTGGATTGAATCTGAAGGTCTTCCTCCTGTTCCAATCGTGCTTGATGTACGTCTCGCAGTCGTACCCGATGTACGCCGCGTCCGTCCTCGCCGGCAACGACCTCTTCCGCTCCGTCTTTGCCTCGCTGTTCCCGCTCTTTGGGGACAAATACTTCCGCGCGCTTGGAGTCGGTCCCGGATGCACCCTCCTTGCCGGCGTCTCGGCCCTGATGGTTCCGCTCCTCTACGTGCGTTCCCTTCGCTACCATACGCTCCATCGACGTGTACTGACTCCGTCTCGTCCTCATAGTACATCATGAAGAACGGAGGCCGCCTCCGAGCTCGTTCTCGTTTCGCCGAAGCCTGAGTCGCGTCCCGGCCGGATCTCTTCTCATTCCATTGCACTTGCTCTCTACACATCTCTCCCACCTTCGTACGCTCAAAGCGCGACTAGACATCGACCCCGAACGATACTTCCCTTCTCCGCAACGCTTGCGTTCCCTCTCTTCTCTGCGACGTTTTCCCCGTTTGTTGTAGCCACCACTGCATACATAGATTTTGCTCGTCTCCTTCTTTCCCTGTGCCGCGTCACTGGGATGCGCCTTAGCTTTCGGGAAGGCGCAAGGGCGACGTTTGAGATCCGCAGCCCTGAGCGGCACGGCTGGAGGTGGCCCTTCGCTCGTTGAAGAGATCCTCTCTAGCAGGTTGAATCGCTAGTAAAATTCGCAGGCATGGGGAAGAAAAGTCTCTACAACTATGCCGTACCAGAGACGCCAAGCGAAAGAGCGAGCCTACAAACCGAGTCAGCAAAATCTGCCGACGCAATTCATCCGGACTCCTGGATTATATAGCGCAAAATTTGGCGCTCGCTATCAAGCGGTTGCATGGTGTAGTTGGTCATCACGTATCCTTAACACTTCGTGTTCGGATAAGGTCCTCAGTTCAAACCTGGGTGCGATCATCCTTTTGCTGCCGGTTGCTTCCTTCCTGGCAGAAGGGGCTAGATGAGGTCAGCCACCTTCTTTTCGCTTTCCTCCGACTGGCATAGCATCAGGCTGTTTCCTGGGCGTGGAACTGTCCTAGAAAGGCGTAAGATGGCACCTTCGAGTATTGACTCGCCAGCAGACAGACAGACTTCTCATCGCGTTGGCTACATGTGAGACACAGTGCATTACGACTCCGTCCACCTCGCTACCGAGGACGGTCGTCTAAAGAGAGCTCGCTCGTACACCCGCGAGTACTGAGAGGAGGGCATTGTCAGCGTCGGCACGGTCCAGACCCTCTCTAACGCGCGCGGGGCAAAGCTCACCTCCTCGACCGGTCCGCCCGGCCGATCCCACTGTAGAGATAGCGCTTGCTGGACGAGACGCCGCGCGAAAGACTCGCGCTCTTCCGGTTGTGCCTGAACCTGGGCAACTCGCCAATCGCGCCACGCCTGCTGAGCCTGCACCCGCAGAGCTGCTCGCGCGGGAGCGAGCAGTTCGTCGCTCGGCCGGACGTCCTCGGCGGATTGGCTGTAATCTCGCTCAGCGCCTTGCGTCGCCGGCGTTTCTTGCTCGGGAAACAGGTCGAAGAGGTAGCTGTTGCCACGAGTTGGGAGACGGCCACCCGCCGGTATCTGCATTGGCGTGAGGAACTCGCGCAAGCCTCCGACGCCGGTGCTCAAGACGGGCATACCGAAGAGGAGCGCCTCGGCCGCGACGAGTCCGAATGCCTCACTCAGGCTCGGGACAAAGGCGACGTCGCTCGCCATCCTGATCATTGGACCGTACGCCTGCTGAACATGCGCTGTCGCCGGCGTACGATCGTCGATCAGGGTCAGGTGGGCCGGATGTAGCCGCGACAGTCGTAGCAGTTCGTCGAATGGGTAGTTGTTGCGAGCGCCGAGGAGGATCAGGCGGCCCGGAATTGGCGACTTTGCTAGGACTTCGAGCAAGGTCGCGAAGAACTGGCAGCCTTTATTGTACTGATAGCGGCCGATGAAGACGAACCAAGGTCGTTCGAGGTCGTCCGTGCTGAAAAGGTGAGGAAGTCGTCGCAGCAGTTCTTGCCGTGCTCGACGCTTGGCAGCGACGAGTGGGAACGGCGTGTCGCCCGACGACAGACCCGAAGTCACGTCGACGAGACTTCGGCTCAGCGCAGGAAAGGCCAGCCCCGCCTGCAGCAGGACTGGGCTTGTGAAAGGGTTCTTATTGGGATCGCTCAAGTCCAGTGCGTTTGTCACGCCGATGAAGTCGCCTCGCCTCGCCTTGTCGGCGATCGACGGCATGACTAGATCCTCGAGATGGAACCGGAAGCGGCGTCCGACGATGTCGGCGGCAATCGACCGAGACACGAATGTCGTGACATCCGACAGGTCGACGCCGAGGGCGGAGGTGAAGAGCTGGGTGCCGCGGCGGTAGATATACGGTCGGAGGCGCCCGAGACCGACGTCGCCGGTAGTCGCCGTACAGGGCAGGAACGGTACGACATTCTTGACGAGATTCGAGTATTCGACCTCGTCTAGCGAATCGTGGAGCGTGTAGACGAGCGACGAGCGTTCGGCGCGTCGTGCGTTGTTGTCACGCAGAAAGTGCGCGACCATCGCGTTAGTCGCTCCATGCAGATGGACGACGTTGACGGCTCGATCAGCCGGATCGGGAGTCGCGGGCGTTGCCTTGTTGAGGCGGTCGACAAGCGTCGCCACTGCACGCGCAAAGTATAGGTCCTTCCACTCTTGCTTGAGCGGCTCGTATGCCGAATAGATGTCACCCTCGTCTTTGGCGCGGAACGCTGCCGAGAAAGGCGCTTCGTCGGAAGGGCCGATCAGGTAGATGTCGATGTGCGGCTTGGCTGTCTTGCCCGATTCGGCCATCAGCGTAGCGCCCGATGACCATCTGAGAAGGGAGATCGGGCAGCGGTAGTGCCGAGTTTCAGGCGTCCAGCGGTACCACGGACGAGTCGTCAGCGGAATCGTCAGGTTGGCGAAAGGCCGCACGTGCTCCGTCGTCAGCCGCGCGTTCAGGTACGAGTAGTGCGGCAAGGCGATGGCGACCGAGAGGTTTGTGGACTCGGCTTGCGCTGACGCGAGCGCAGTGAGCATGACGCCGAGGCCGCCCATCGTGGCCGGTCCAAACTCTTTCGTGACGTGCAGAATTCGAGCGGCTTCCGGCAGATCGAGCGGTGCCGACAGATCGAGGTGCTGATATGTTTGAGCCGCAACTGGTCGTTTAGCTGAGCAAAGCAAGACGAGAGCATGAGCACGGAGCTGGCGATCGATGGCGAGAAACTCAGATGGCGCAGAGGCCTTCCGCAGAGCCAAAAGAACGCACGGATCACGAGCGGCGGTCGCCGAAGCATTGCGAGAAGCGCAAGTACCACCGCCGCGGCGAGAGCGAATACAAGCAAGACGACGCGCCATCGTCGCCAAGCGTTTCGAGCGAGTGATTCCACGTAGGCGGTCCGCTCGGACAATGCTCGCCGTTGCCCTTCGAGCGTCGTCTTCTCTGACAGACTGCGCGCTGCGTCACCAGCGTGTCGCCGCCGAAGAGAGGCTTTCTGGTGTGCGTCGCTTCCGCTCGACCTCATCTGCAGCGCCGCCGCCTTGTCACACCTGACACAGTCGATTGCTGCCTTGCGCTAACGGGCAGTCTAGGTCGTCTAGACTGTCGACTATGAGGATGCGGCATTAGTCAGGGTCATTGAGCGGTAAACGAGATGGTGACGAGGACTCACGTGGGTGCAGTCGGGAAGCGTTGAAGCGGTAAGGACCCGGACGCAGCCCGGCGTACGGAGCGAGTATCAAGGTGGCAGCATCGAGTGGGTTAGCAGTAAGCTCGCGATGGGTTCGAAAGTGCGGCACCACTTGCGCGTGCGCTGCCCGGCGTCGATCGAATACGAAATCCAAAGTGTGGTATGTCAAGCTGCGAGCGAGCGACGAGTGAGTGAATGCGCGCGCGCGTGGAAATGAGCTCGCGGCCGGAACGGAGGCTTTGCGGCTTTCCCTTCTTCTTTACACAAACCCGTAAGCTCACTCCCGCCTCTCACTATGCGTGCTACAGATCCAGTACCAGTGTAGACTGACTCGCATACCCGACTCGCAGTTCTTGCCACGCTGCTCGTCTCCTTTCTAGAGGCGGTCAGTGCCATGGGCGACTTTCTCTCAGAGGAACGCCCGTCGAGGGGGAGACCAACTTACCAGGCCGGCTAGGAAGCGGCTCGCAGCTAAGACCCCCGTTGCGCACCTTGCGGACGGGCCCAAGCGCGTGGCCGTGCTGACTTGTCCGAAGCCACATTCATACCCTCGTTCCCTTCCCTCGCCAACCTCGTCGACAACCCTCTTCGCTCCTCGCCTCGTCGCCCGAGTGGATTGCCCTTTTTCGTTGTGACGGGCTCGCTTGCCTGAGGAGGTGGCAGGACGGCGTCGAGAGTAGCTCTTGGCTATGTACGCCTGTATGTGCAATCTCGGTGCATCGCATGTCTCCCGCACACCATACGCTCTCCCTTGTCTTCCCAGTCGAGAGCTGCCATCACGACATACGCTCTAGAGAGCAGCTTTTTACGCGGAGCTGTCAACAGCTTCCGCAACGCGGCCCGTCTAATCAAGAGCCCACCCGCACCAGCCAAGGTGAGCCTCATCGAATCTTTGCCTCTTCTGAATCACCCAGACCTGTATGCCCGCCCGCCCGCTGCCTCGCCCATGAAGGTACAAAATGATTTAATGAGCATGAAGCCGCCCCCGCTCTTCGGGATCACCTCTTTCCGATCTCGTCTCGTCGCCCTTTCCTCCGGAGGTCGGGTCCGCGGTCGTCAGCAGTACAGAAGGGTCGTTAGTCCAGTCGGTTCATCCGCGTTCGGACGATCCTTCTGCGCTGTTGGTGGCCCCGGACTCGGTCCAAGGGGGAGGGTGCAATTGCGAACGAGTTCGAAAGAGGCCCGGGGCGACAAAATGGGCGGCACATGTTTCCAACCTCGCTAGACGCGCTGAGGCGAATCGAATGGCAGCGGGCTGGCGCGCAAGCTTCTGGCGCTGACGTCGAGCTTCGCATATTGACGTCTCTTCGTGATCTACAGTCGTCGCCGCACGACCTCGAAGCTTGAAAGGGCGCTCCGATTAGCTGTTCCCGTAGAGACTTTTCCAGCTCTGTGCATGGCATCTTTCCTTGGCACTTGTCCTTCTCTTTTGCATGGACGCTAAGCTACACGCGCGCTGCCGCAGCCTGAGCATATGCTCACGAGAGTGCGCGGGAGGAATCGTCGACAGCTCGAGTCAGCATGCCCAAACAAGACGCGAAAGCGGGGGAAAGGGAGTTCGTAATTCGACAACAGGGATCTCGAGCTTGTAGCTACTGTCTAGAAGATGAATAACAACAGGCGTGCAGGGCGATGCTGAACCGGCAGCCGGACATGCGAAGGAGGCAAAGAGGATATGAATGACGACATGTGAGGGATGAAATGCGAAGGGCGGAATGAGGGGTCTTGGTATGCGAGTAAGCTGGAACATTAGGAGGAGCGATCAGGAGAGCGGAAGGGTCGTTCGATTTCGGGCGACTGCTTTGGTGCGGGAGAAATCAGCGTCTACGTTCCGGATAAAGCGCATAGTAGGGATTGACTCACGACTCTATGCTGAATAGCTCAGCAAGGTCATCGAAGGAAGTCGCCGAGGCGCAGACCCGAGTGACCGTCGAGGTCGACACATTGCTGGCTGAGTGGCGGACTCGGAACCGGCAGGCGGCCGCCGAGAGTCGGTTTCCGTCCGCGAGCAGGCTCCGTTCGAGGCGGTTGCCGCTCCTCGGTACTCGATCGAGAGGATTGGGAGTTCAGAGACGACGAGCGGACCGGTGAGGGTCGGCGGCCGGTTGAGCACACGGCTGTTCGGATCGTATCGAGTCGAGGCGACAATCGCGGCGACGGCGCAGGAGATTGCGACAAGGGTGACCGTGATCGAAAGAAGAGCGACGTCTGAGCGCGTTTCCGTTTCGGTGCCGTGGATTGCGAGTCTGCAGCGGCTTGCACCGCCGACAACGCTTCGGAGATCGCCGCCGCGGACGGCGGAGGGGACAACGAGGAAGCGGCAAGCCGGTCTCGACTCGGATCAGATACGTGTCGACGCTGATGAGGTCGGGTAAATGCCGAGAGGAAGGTCGGCGCGTGCGGGTGGGCGATCGTGGAGGCGCGCCGCCTCGAAACCGGCAAGCTGGAGAACGCCCCGCTCGACTCGGCGACGTCGGATTGACCCAGTGAACGCGACAGGCTCTCAGGCGAGCTCACCACCGCGTCGACTTGGCCACGTGCAGGCACCCTCCTCCACCGGAATCCGGAAGTCCAGATCGACAATCCCTTTGGCTTGGAACTCGCCATGGACGACACCGTCGTCTTCGTGAGATCATCCAGCTCGTCGTAGCTGTCTGATCCCGCCTCTGACCCACCATCGGGGGTCAGGGCCGGCAGCGAGCCGGGGTCTAGGGAGGACCGCGTCGACGAAGGAGACGAGTTCCGACCTTTCCGCGCGAAGAAAGTACCGGACCGCCGCGGCTTGGCCTCCTCTTCCTCGTGCTCGTCTTCGGCGACTCCGTCGAGCTCGTGGTAGGCAAAGTTCCGCACGTTCCGACTCTTTGAGACGGGCGGATGGACGGCGATCGGCTGCGGACGGAGGCGCGGGTCGACCGAGTTCGCCGGCGGATCGAGCGCACTTCCCGCCCTTGAGCTGAAATCACCTTCGCTGGCGACCTCCGCTGCGACCGGAGGGCCTGGACGAGGCCGCGTTCTCGGTTCTTCGGTCGGGCAAGATGGTGGTTCGAGGTGCGCCCAGGTGAAAATGCCCGACGCGACGACGGCAAACAGCGCCGTCAAGCAGGCGAACAGGAAAGTAATTGGGCGTTTCAGGGCGACCAGTCTGGCGGCCGTGTTGGCTGGGAGTTGCGGAAGACACCGCCAGGACCGCCGGGAGAAGGTGACAAGATGTGTGAACCCGGCGCAGGCTATGCTGCCCGGACTTGGCGGCTGCGCCATGCCGGTCCCAGAGTATAAGAGCTTGAGCGTGGCGGTTGTGAGCTGGTCTACCTGTCAAGCATTAGCTCGAGGAGGGAAGAGCGCAGTCTCCCGCGTTTTCGGGAAGGGTTGGCGTAAGCACAGCCAAGCGCGTCGGTACTCGGACGCGAATCTCCGAACGTCCGTCCGAACCCGGCGGGCCCGCGCCTCGACTCGATCATCTTTTTTCTTTTTTCGGATCACGCGCTTGGCGCCTTCCGGCTGTCGGACCATCGTCAGACGGCTATCGGCGTATTCGCTGACGACGCTGTTTCACGTACCTCGGCGCCGATCGACGACAGCACATTCCGCAATTAATCATGTATTATTGGTCGAGCTGACCGGCTGCGGGCTCCGTGACGGCAGACTGGCGAGCCACAACCAAGGAAAGGTGATCTATATGTTTTATTTGGCTCAGCCTTATAAGCGGTTGCATGGTGTAGTTGGTCATCACGTATCCTTAACACTGAGTGTTCGGATAAGGTCCTCAGTTCAAACCTGGGTGCGATCATGTCTTTTTGCTTCCCTCCCGTCCTCAAAGGAAGCATCCTTTTTGTCTTGGGGCTCCGGTGACGCGGCTGCTCAGCGGTGGAAGCTACTTCCGCATCTACCAATCGCCATGAGCTACTCCAATGCCAACCTACATATGGCTTGAGCCGCCGACCGCCTTTTGGCGCGTTTTGCGCAGTCGACAGTCCCGCAGGACGAAACTGGCCTCTCCCGGACGTGCGCTTCGACGACGCAGGTTCCTCTACTGCTTTCGACGCGCCATGCCAGTTCAGCAGGAGAGCGGACGCCCCGTAGCTCACGGCAGAGTCCCCAGCTGGAGGCGCTCTTTCTGCGAAGAGCTCTGTCGCACGCACACGACGAAGCGAGACCGCCTCTCTCCTTTCTTACGGCTGTGCAGAGGGCTTTCCAGACCAGCCTGGGAGCAGTACCTCGAGCAGGAAGAGGTACGTTCCACGGACCTACGAGTTCCGTCCCTGGACGGGCTTGTAATCCCGCAGCAACACCGGCACACTCTGTACCGGGATCAAGCCCGCTTCGGTGATGACGACGGTCACGTCTTCGGGTCGTGAGACGTCGTAGAGGAGCGAGAGCGGGGACAGGTGTGGCGGGAGCTGGGCCGAGGCAGCAGAGGAGGCGGCGCCAGCAGCGGGTGAGGGCTTGCCTGCAGCAGCGACTGGTGCCGGAGACGGCGTCGGAAGTGCTGACGGAAGTAGAGGAGCCGGGTTGGCTGCAAGACGAGTCGTAATTGTCAGCACACGGCCGAAAGCAGAGACGAAAGCCGATTCTGGTCTGCCCCGACTGACCTCGCTCGTTCCCGACGATCGAATCGAGCATGACTCGCTCCGAGAACTTGTACGTCTCGCAGCAGCAGATTACGGGCACGCTCCGCTCGCGAAGCATCATCGCGACGAGGGCCGTTCCGGCGCGAGAGAACATGGCGCCGTCCGACAGGAGGGCGTGCGTTCCGAGGAGGCAGAGCGAGACGCGCGGGAGGACGAGGGAAAGTGAAGGAAGGAGGACGTAGGTGGTCGGGATCGCAGCGAGGCGGAGCGAGTGCAAGAGGTGCTTGCCTAACAGCGCGGAACGGCGGGGTCAATCTCGATGCTAAAAGTCCTCCGATGACAGTGTGGAGCGGAGCGCACCTTCGTAGAGCGGTCTTGAGTCGACGACAACGACGCTAAAGTCCTTGCCTTGCCGCTTCGCCTCGAGCAAGACGCCCTCGACGACGCTCGACCGAGCGTAGGTCAGAATCACGTCGCCGTCTTTGATCTTTTCGATCGCGTGCTGCTCGATGACCCGTCCGGCGAGAAGAATACGGTCGCGAATGAACGAGTCGATCTTGGTGATCAAGAGCGCCTTGGCCTGCATTCGAGCCAAAAAGTCAGATGTCTGGGGCGCTCAGGGATCCGCGGGGCATGGGTTCACTACTGTACGCACCTCGTCAAGGTCCATCTCCATCTCGATTAGCGAGATCTCGTACTTGAGGAATCGGATCGCGGTACCCATCGAGACCGAGAGCGGCCGCGCGCGAATCAGGTGCGCGATTTGCGGGTTCAGGTGCGTCGTCGGCAAGTGGCGGGTGAGCGAAGTCTGAGGCGGCGGGGTGTACGACGAGATGATCTACGTGTTAACTCTGCATTAGTCTCCATGCGACAGTGCTTGCTCCGAGGCTCTCGTGCGGCGACCTGCCTCTTTGAACGCTTCGAGCATGGCGATGCACCGCGCGTTGGCGCCGACGACCTTGAACTCGCTGTACTGGAGGGCGAGGCGGAGGATGCTCGGGTGAATGTTGGCCGTGCTGAGTTTCGCCGAATGCGACAGCGACGACGACGGTTTCGGGAGGTCGAGGTGAAGAAACGGCTGGAGCGCATCGTCGCCGCGGCGTCCGATCCCGGCGTCTCCTGCGCCTCCAGCTGCCGCGCCGCCTCGATTCGCGGCAGCGTTTGCGCCCCCCTGCCCGCCAGCAGAGGGCCCTGCTTGGCCGCCGCCAGACGGTCCTGCAGTTGTGCCGGCGTTCTTTCCTCCGGACCCTGCTCCTCCTGCTGTCTGCTGCCCCTTGCCACCTTTATGCCCGCCGCCCTGGTGTTGGCCTCCTCCCTTTTTATTCGTAGCCTGACCCTGAGTGGTCACGTCGTCTGCTCCGGCGGCTGCTGTAGCTCCTCCTCCTTGTTGTTGTTCCTTTTGGGCTGCTCGCCTCGCCGCCTTTTCTTGCTTTGCGAGTTCCTTTGCGGTCGGCGGTTTCTTGGCTTTCGCACCTTGTTGTTGCTGTTGCTGGGCTGCTGCAGGCGTCGGAGGACCGGGTACGGCGGCGGCGGCGGCAGGAGAAGTGGTCGGCAGCGAACTCGCCAGACTCGACGGCGACGACATGACGGCTCGACGTGCGGGTATCCGAGGAACAGTTCTCGAGTAGTCTGTTTGTAAGTTAGCCCTGATACCCTGCGTAATTGTAGAGAGTTCCGTATAGCCAGACGGTTCAAGAGCAAAGCCTGTTGACTTTTGGACTTTGGCCTCTTTCCCTTTTCCGCTCTCTCGCTCGCCCGCTCTGCACCCGCCCGTCAGTACTGTAGCGGCTAGGCCTCCAACTCGCTCGCCAAGATGAGCGCCGGCGGTTCAAACGAGGCGATGGACGCGATGCACACGCTCGCGAACCTCGTCTCGCGCGCTCTCAACACGCTCAACCCGAACCCGGCCCTCGCACAGACTGTGTACCGACTAGCAGGGACTCATCCGACTGTGGAAGCGTTCCACAAGGCCATCAGCGCGTTTGGCAGGTTCTCCCAAGTCCAGGTGCGCCAAGTTCCGGGTGCTGCTCCACTTTTGATGCGAGTCACTGCGGCTGACCTCCTGCACAAACACGGATCAGGCAAGGGAGATCTACGACTTTTGTCAGTCCCAAGATATCCTCGACCGCGCGTTCGCCCAACCAGGCGCAGGCGCGCCAGGCTCTCGCGGGATCCAGATCGTCGACAGGGACGTCCTCGAACCGGAAGCGCCAGTCAGGGCCGGCCTCAGTACCGGGGCGGCAAACGCCGACGACGGCGGCAAACACGTCTTCAAAGCGCCGCAGAGGAGCACGCTCGGGTTGGACCGGTTGGCGGCCGAAAAGAGGAAAGAGAAGGAGGCGCTCGAACGGTCTGGAGGAATAAAGCGGTTCAAGTATGACGACGACGATGAAGGCGAGCAAGGGCAGGCAGATTTCAAGAGTGCGTTTGTCGCTAGTGGTCCTCAGATTCAAGCGCGGGAACCCAGGAGAAGGCTGATGAGCCTCCGCCACAACAGTGCCGTCTCGCCGAACGGCGCCCGCCAACCTGCGGAACCGTCCCGACGAGACCCCGTCTCACCCGGGCGGTCTCTCAGACACGGCCCGTCGTCGCCTCGAAGAGCACCGCGCACGGAAAGCCGCCGCGACCGCCGCCGCCGGCGACTCTCGCGCCCAGCGGGACCGAGACGAAGGCGGGAAAAAGGCGATGGGCGAGTTCCGCGAGCGATTGAACCGGAACGAAGACCGCAGGCGCGATCGGGATCCGAGGGACCGCGGGCAGTACCGAGACGAAGAGGACAGGAGAGATGTCGCGCAGAGTGGTGGACGGAGCGTGATCCGGGATAGCACGGGGAGGCCAAGAGGGCGCGGCGACGAGCCCGAGACGCCCGGCGGGTCGTCGACGTCGGCAGCGCGGTTGCGGCATCAAGGGTGGGATTCGACGCCCGCCCGCGAAGGCGGTCGCGAACCGGGCCAGCCGTCGTGGTCGGCGACACCGCGGTCTCGAGGAACGGGCGCCAACTCGTGGGACTCGACGCCGCGCGCGGGCTCGTCCACCTCTTCCTCGAGGCGGAATGAGCGCGAATGGGACACCCCGCGGACGGTCCGAGTCGGCGGCGACGAGTCGCCCGGTCCGTTGCCGGAACCGCCTTCGTCCGCGCTCGACCAAGTCGAGTGGGAACAAGACGCGAGGACCGTCGACCGCGAGTGGTACAACCTCGACGAAGGCGGCGCCGAGATGGGAGACGGCTTCGACGGCTACGACGACTATGCCGACCGCGAGGCGGAACTGATCGCCAAGGCAGGCGGAGGCGGCGCCGCTGGAGGCCCGAAGAAGCGAATCACGGCGCGACAAGCAGCTCGGAACGCCGAGAACGATCAGTGGGAGCGGAACCAGCTCGCGCTGTCTGGCGTGACGGGCGAGCGGCGGCAGCTCGACTTTGACAACCTCGACGACGACGAAGAGTCTCGCGTTCACTTGCTCGTACACGACCTCAAGCCGCCGTTCCTGGACGGCCGGATGGCGTTCACGAAGCAGCTCGAACCGATCAACCCGATCAAGGACCCGACGAGCGATCTCGCCGTCTTTTCAAAGAAGGGCAGTCAGCTCGTCATGGAGCGACGGGCTCAGCGTGAGCGAGAAAAGGTGCGCCAGGGGCGAGCTACTTCCCCCAAGAGACGCTCTTGCTGATTGTTCACGCTTTTCAGGCTGCCGCGAAAGCTGCGAGTCTTGCCGGGACGACCCTCGGCAATATCATGGGTGTCAAAGAGGAGGAGCAACCTGCAGAAGGTACGTTGCTCTGACCCGCTCCTAGCCCCGAAATGCGGTCACGCTCATAGGTCCCACTCGTTAGGCTCGTCTACAAGCAAGGCGGCTGACGGGAAAGACGCCGACAAGAACGGCGGTGGCGACGAGGACGACGGCCGAAAGAACTCTGATTCGCAGTTTGCCGAGCACATGAAAAAGGCGACGAAGAACAAGGGCACGAGTCACTTTGCTCGAACAAAGAGCTTGAAGGAGCAGCGACAGTACCTTCCCGCCTTTGCCAGTCGTGAGGACTTGCTCAAGATTGTTCGGGAGAATCAAGGTCAGCAATACGCGTGCAACACCTAACGCTCGTGCAGGACGCATACTGACGCATCAGACCTCGACAGTCGTCATCGTCATCGGCGAGACGGGTTCGGGCAAGACCACGCAATTGACGCAGTTCCTTCACGAGGAAGGCTATTCGAATTTCGGTCTCATCGGTTGCACCCAGCCTCGTCGTGTCGCCGCTATGAGTGTCGCGCAGCGAGTCAGCGAGGAGATGGAGGTGAGTTGAGCCCCGTGTCTGCCCAAGCGTACTGTGCTGACGGAAATATCGACGGCAGTGCGAGTTGGGCGCAGAAGTCGGCTACAGCATCCGTTTCGAGGACTGCACGTCGGACAAGACCGTCATCAAATGTGCGCACCTCGACTGTGCGTTCCTGAAGACGACGAGGACTGACTCGACCGTGCGCAGACATGACGGACGGAGTCATGCTCCGCGAGTCGCTGAATGAGGGCGACCTCGATCGCTATTCGGTCATCATTCTGGACGAAGCGCACGAGCGGTCCCTCAACACGGATATTCTCATGGGTCTCCTCCGGAAGAGTGCGTTGCCGGTCGTGATGGCGTGACTCTCCAGACAATGTCGCTCACGAGACGTCTCTCACAGTTCTCTCCCGGCGACGGGACCTCAAGCTGATCGTAACGTCCGCGACAATGAATGCTGCCAAGGTGAAAAGGGTTGAGTGCTGTCCTAACGCGGCTGCGAGTTTGACCGAGCTCTCTTCCTCGAGCAGTTCTCCAAATTCTATGATGATGCGCCGTGCTTCACCATTCCTGGTCGAACCTTCCCCGTCGACGTCCTCTTCAGCAAGACACCCTGCGAAGACTATGTCGACTCGGCGGTCAAGCAAGCGCTGCAGATCCACATCTCGCACCCGCCCGGCGACATCTTGATCTTTATGACGGGGCAGGAAGATATCGAATGCACCTGCGATGTCATCCGCGGTGCGCGACGCCTCACACAGCGCAATCTAGCGTTGCTACGACGACAAGACTGACTGGAAGTGCTATCTGTGCAATAGAGCGACTGGAGCAAGTCGACGATGTCCCGCCACTCGAGGTTCTCCCAATCTACTCGCAAATGCCTGCCGACCTGCAGGCTAAGATCTTCTCGGCGACTGAAGATGGTCGAAGGAAGTGTATCGTGGCGACAAACATTGCAGAGACGTCTTTGACGGGTCAGTCGGGTCTCCCAGCCAGAATCTCAGGAAGGCTGTGCTGACCGTCAATCCGCGCGAGCAGTCGACGGTATCATGTACGTCGTCGACGCCGGGTACAGCAAGCTCAAGGTTTACAACCCGCGTATGGGTATGGACTCGCTCCAGATTACGCCGATCTCTCAGGCCAATGCCAATCAGAGGTCGGGACGAGCCGGTCGAACCGGCGCAGGGTGCGTTGGCCTCCACCGTTGGCAAAGCTGGTCAGAGTCAACTGATGCCTTGTCTTCCGTAGCACGGCGTACCGGCTGTTCACCGAGATGGCTTTCCGCGACGAGCTCTTCGAGAACACCATTCCCGAAATCCAGCGGACCAACTTGTCGAATACTGTCCTCCTGCTCAAGTCGCTCGGCGTCAAGAACCTGCTCGAATTCGACTTCATGGATCCCCCACCTCAGGTACGTCACGCCGAATCTGCTCAGCTTTCTCGCATACTGACGCACTCGGATGCAGGAAAACATTCTGAATTCGATGTACCAGCTCTGGGTCCTCGGCGCGCTCGACAATACGGGCGAGCTTACCGAGCTCGGCCGAAAGATGTCGCACTTCCCGATGGACCCTGCGCTCGCGAAGATGCTCATCTCGTCCGTCGAGATGCGGTGTTCCGCCGAGGTTCTCACAATTGTCTCGATGCTGTCGGTGCCGAGCGTCTTCTATCGTCCGAAGGAGCGGGCCGAGGAGTCGGACGCGGCGCGCGAAAAGTTCTTCGTGCCGGAGAGTGACCACCTCACGCTTCTGCACGTGTATACTCAGTGGAAGTCGAACGGGTAAGCCTCTCCCTGGTCGGCGTTCTTGGTGTGCTTCTCGCTGATCTGAACCGCGCAGTTACTCCGACGCCTGGGCCGCGCGGCACTTCCTGCATCCGAAAACGCTGCGCAAAGCTCGCGAGGTCCGGACACAACTCCTCGACATTATGAAGCACCAAAAGCTCGACATCATCCCATGCGGTACCGATTGGGACGTCATTCGTCGTACGATCTGCGGTGCCTACTTCCATCAAGCCGCTCGCGTCAAGGGCATTGGCGAGTTCCAGCACTTGCGAACAGGAGGTGAGAGGTGCAGAACCCCGTTCCGGTCGGTTCCCAACTGACGCCAAAATCGTCCGCAGTCCCGATGCATTTGCACGCGACCTCCTCGCTCTACGGACTCGGCTATCTGCCCGACTATGTCGTCTACCATGAGGTGCGGAAGTGTTCTACCAGCTGACGACGAGCTGCAGCGCTAATTCTACCGTTTGCGCAGCTTGTCCTCACCAGCAAGGAATATATGTCGACGGTAACTTCAGTCGATGCCTACTGGCTCGCCGAGCTCGGTAGCAAATTCTTCTCAGGTATGTTCCAAGCGCCCTCGCAACTTGCCGATCTGAGTTGACTTACACGTTGCGCAGTCCGCGAGCAACACTTTTCCGACCGGCAGCGACTTGCCGCCAAGCAGCAATTCAGCAAAGAGTCGGAGGCCGAGATGCGACTCAAAGAGGAGTTTGCGCTCGCTCAGCAGGAGAAGGAGGAACGGAAGCGCGCGGCTAAGAGCGTGCAAAACACGCCCCGGATCGCGGGTGTTGGTACGCCTGTCGTGAAGCGGACGCCGCGCCGCTTCGGGATGTAGGGCTTTCATGCTTGGCTCTCTGTTGTAACTCGCCAGCATCCTGTGCTCTCTCTTGTGGTCTAGCATACGGTAATTTCAGACGGATACCTCGGCTAGAAGTCCATGGACGACATCGCTGCCGGCAAGATCTTCCGATCTGAGGTAGCGAGGGAGCGAAGTATCCGCGCTGGCACTTCCCGCGAGGATGAGCCAGGTAAGATCAGAATTGAGCCGAGACAAGTTACGGAAGAGCTGCGCAGCGAGCTGCTGGAGATCGGGGTGTGACGAGCTGCCGAGGAATCGTCGAGTTGTCATCGCGACGTCCCATAACGTTTCCTCCTTGATCGGAACTTGTGCAGACGACTGCTGTAAGGTACGCAGGATGGACTGCTGTATCCTGTGATTTGTCGAATGCGGATCGTCCGGCGGGATGGCCGTTGTTCGAGCATCCACGACCATACGATCAAGGAGGTCCTTGAAGCGCGGCCAGACGTCGTCGACGATGCGCCGAGACATGTAGTCGCCGACGTGGCGCGAGAGCGATTCGACCAAGCCGGCCGCCTCGACAATAACGTGAGGCTCGGGATCGCTGAACCGATTCAGGACGTAGGGCCATGCGCGGTGGATTACGGGCAGCAGGTCGGACGCTCGGTTCGCTGTCGGATCGGCTGCATCGAGCGATGGTTGCGAAAGGAGTGGGACGGCGGAGGCGATGAGCGACAAGACTCGTGCACGCAGGAACGCCGATTCGTGAGAGAGGAAATAGAGCGCTTTCGACAGGATTTGGGCTGTCACGACCTGAGTTCTCGTCGGTGGTGCGACTTGATCTGGCGGCAAGTCGGCGACTGGTTCGGCAGCTCCAGGCTGATCTTCGCCCGCAAAAGGTTTCTGAGGATTGACCGGCCGGGATTCTGAGGCGGCATCGGCCGAACCCTTGCTCTTGTCGGCTCTGCGATCTGCGAGCCATGCCTCAAGAGATGACCACTTCTCGTGCACGTGCACGGGCGTGGCCGGCAGCCTGCCCGTGGAATTCTCCTCGGAAGGCAATTCCTCCTCCACGACCTTGAGCAGAGCATCTAGCACTGCCCACAAGCCGACTGTGATTTGGTCATAGCCGTGGAAGTCGTCGAGAGCTTCAAAGACGTCATCGACGAGATCTTGCACCATCGGAACGATAGGAGTTCCGACGAGACGGATCATTTCGACGAGGACGAGCGGAGCTTGCGGATCGAGGTGGCCGATCGAAAGCCGCTGCGAGACGGAGTTGACGACATAGTCGACATTCGCCAGGACGAGATTCTGCGGCGATGCGTACGCTGTCGCGTCCGAGATAAGGTGAAGGGCACACTGAGCGTGAGCAGCGACGAACGGGTGACTCGTCGGCGAGCAATGCTCGAGTACGTGGTACAGCGCCTGCATCAGGTAGGGTTGGAAGGCGCTACCGAGCGTCACCGCACACGTTGCTAATAAGCGCAGGCTCCAGCTGACGAGGGAGAGATTGTGAGACGCGCGGTCTTGATCTCCCGTTTGGCGAGTCGCAACGGGCTTGTAGGCTTCGAGCGACGGGATATCGAGGACACCGGTCCGATGCTCGATAAGTCGCTCGTCCTTCGACGATAGAGCGACGTCGGCGTCTGCGTGCTCCGCCGGTTCGCCGCCTGGCTCGTCTCGGGACCTGAGCTCGTCGAGAAGCGTGATCATGGTCTTGGCGACGGTACGGGCGGTCTTGCGGCCGACTTTGGTTGACGACGCCATTCGAGCTCCAACCATGACGTTATCGAGGGCCGACAGAGCGCTGACGGCGATGCCGTCTGCCCGGCGCGGTCCGAGAGGGAACCCGAGCAAATGCTGGACGACTGCCTCGAGGCTATCGGTCACTGCGGCAGCACGGCCCAGAGCTGTCCAAAGCGCTTGCAGTGATGTGACGGTAGCCTCCTCCGTCACGTGGCGCAGGCGGACTGGCGGATACACCAACTGCTCCGGCGCGCCGTTACGGACGCTGGCTCCAGTGATCCAGGCGAGCGCCATTCCTCCCGATCCTCGCGGACTTGCCGCCGAGACGCGCTCGTACTCGATGGCGGACAGCAAGCTCCAGCTCGACTTGTCGAAGTCCTTGAAGATCGTGCCAAAGCTCGCGCGAACTTCGGCAGAGCTGTCGACGAGGAGCTCGAAGGCGACTCGAACGACCTTGGCGCAGCGCTGGGCACTGACCTCGTCGCGCCTCCGCAAAGCTCCCGGAAGCGCTGCAAAACGTCGACGTACGATGCGCAGAACCATCTCCCGAGCTTCAGTCGCCTGTGCTCTTCGTTCGGCGGTATCGCGAGATCCGACAAGGGCCCGTACGATCGCCGTTCGCGCGGGCACGGCGACGAGATCGGTCCACTCGTCCGCCGAAAGGACGAGGAGAGCCTCGAGGAGCTGCTCGGATGTCGCAGCCAGGGTCGCTCGGCATTGCCGCAAGACCGAATCGAGCAGATCGACAAGAGCAGCGCGGACGAGTGGCGACTCGTGACCTGCGACAGGCGATAGGGAGACAAAGAGGAGTTCGAGGGACGAGATGGTGTAGCGTAGCCACTCTGCGGTCGGCACAGTGGGACCTTTCGCGTTCGGCGTCGCTTCGGTGCGTGGGGGATCGGTCTCCGCCAAAGCCTCCGGCTCGCCCATCTCTGCTTCGCTCTTCTGACTGTCCAGCACGAGTTCTTCGAGTGATGTGACGACCGCTCCTTCGGAGCCGAGTGGCGTTTCGGTGGCCGTGCGCAGAGGGGCGGTAACCGTATCGGCAATCGACTCGACAATCACGAGCGACAGCGTCTCGAGCGCTGATGCGACGACCTTGGATGCTTGTGGCCGGTCGGACGTCGTATTTTGACGATCGCCAGCTCTCTTCGGCCGCGAAGTGGCGATCCGAGACAGGGTCGAGGCGGTCCCTGGCAGCGCCGTGGCGAGGAACGGCGCAGGTCCGGCTTGGACGCCACTTCGGGAGACATCGACCGGCCGCGCGAAATACTGTGAGATGAGGATGCGCAGCGCTTCGAGAGATGACAGCTGGAGGGGTAGCAGGGAAGTCGGTTCGGCAGCGAGACCGAGGAGCGTCGTCAAAGTGTGGAAGAGGATCGGCGTCGGCGGTAAAGGGTTGGCGTCCACTTGCGGCACGCCACCTGAAAAGGTAGACGGGTCGTTTGCGTCCACCTTTGACCAATCGAGGCGCTCTCCGAGCGGGTCATCCTCGTCTGCGTTGTTCGCCGATGTGTTGCCGATAGGTCGCATGAGGGCGACGAGGACTCGAACCATCGCGAGGCGCGCTTCGTCCGTCATCTCGACGGCTTTCCCTTTCCCCTTGGTATCGACCGGTTTGTTCGGGTCGAGGGGTCCGCCGAGCGTGAGGACAGTCATGATCCAGAGTTCCTGCCGGACCCTCGCGTCGATTCCGACGGCCCTCCATTTGACGACGAGGGCGGCGAGCGCGTTCATTGTCGCTTCGAGGACGGCGTCGCCTCGAGTCTGGCCATCGAATGGCGGCCGCAGGAGGGCCGAGAGCGGGAAAAAGGCATAGTTGGCGAGGGCGGGTGTAAAGTCGTCTGGACACGCTTGCTCGAGTTTTGCCTCGAGCTGGACGAGGAGCCGCACCGCCAGTTGTACTGTACTGGCTACAGTTGGTCCCTTTGTCACTTCGAGGAGCGGGACACAGATCGCTTTGAGCTGTTCCCTCGCGACGCGACCAGCCGAGACCAGATTAAGGCGGTCAGCTATTTTCTCACCAGAGAGACGGAGACTGGCGAGGCGCACCTGGAGGAACAGCGTCTGCGTCGCCGAAGTCTGTCTCGGGCTCTGCTCTGCCCCAGAGGGTCTGGCAAAGAGGCCGGCCATCTCTCTCTCTCTGCGCGTTGCTCGTCCTCGAACTGGCGGCACACGCTACGGTCCTATAGCATCAGCTTGACTGGGCCTTGCGATACCCACGGTCCTCATGCTTACATTCCGCTACTTGACGAGGCTGGGCATTCGATTTGCGAGAGGCGAGTAAGGTTGGACGCGACTCCGAGCGAGTTCGCTTCGAAGGAACTACCTCGGCTCGGCTTTGACCGACTCGCTCGCACATTGCCCTAGAGACTGTTAGCGGAGTTCAAGATGCTACTAGTCGACTGCTGAACATGCCTGCCTCTGTACCGAACCGCGGCGCCGTCTGCGTCGCCGTGGTCGCCTTGGTCCTCGTCGTCTCGAGTTCGGCTCCTTTGTCCGCTCGCGCCCTCCTCGCTCTCGACGCTGTCGCTCGGCTTCTGGCGAGGCTCCTGCGCTATGCGCTATTCGCTACTGTCGCATCACTCGTCGTCGCGTGGCTCTTCGAGTGGAGATCGCGGCGGGCAGGGCGAGGGAACGCCCGGGGTCCATGTGGGGAGGCCGAACGACGGACGTCGCTCTCCAGCACGACCCAGTACAGTCGAAAGGCAGTCCAGCCGTTCTACTTTACGTCGCCAGCAGCCTGGTCCGTCACCCAGACGCGAGCAAAATGGGAGGCCACCGCTCGGTCGGGACCTCGGCCTCTCCTGTCGACTCCTCCCGTCCATCCCGCCGCGGATCCTGGCGGTCATGCCGTCTTTGAAACCGCTCTCGACTCACTTTTGCACCTCATCACGCGCGACTTTATCGAGAAATGGTACTCGAGCTTCTCGGACTCGCCCGGATTCCCCGTCGCCGTCGAGTCGACGATCCGCCAAGTTCTCGTCACCGTCTCTGCCCGGACCGCCAAGATCGACTGGGCCGAAGTCCTCGTCTCGCGAATCGCGCCGTTGCTGTCGACGCACCTCGAACGGTGCCGCGCGGCGGAAAAGGCCGTGCACGGACGGGACGCCGGCAAGGCGCCACCGCCAGATTCGGACGAAGCCGACCTGTTGCTCGCGGGCAAATACGCGGCAGCGACGCCGAGCAAGAAACTTCACCCGGCCGTTGATGTCGCGAGTCCCAACTCGCGGCCGGCCGAAGAGGCGTGGCTGCGCGGCTTGGTCGAGTCGATCCTGCCGCTCGTCCTCCCCGAGCACGAACACGCCAGCCCGGCCGTCCGCATCATGATTAGGGAGATCGTCGCCTGCGCGGTCCTCATTCCAGTCTTCGAGACGATGTGCGATCCCGACTTTTGGAACCGCTTGATCGAGGACAAGGTGAGCAAACCTCGGGTCGGCCTTCTTTTGCCCGCAACATCGCCGGCCTGACGGAAACCTCCTCTCTTGCACGCAGGCTTCGGCGGCAATTCGAGACCAGTTCGTCTCCTCCTGCCGGTTCCATCGATCAGGAAAGCAAGCTAACTCGCGGATGTGTGCAGGCGCATGGTCAGCCAATTCAGGCAGGCACTGGACGAAGGCGCCGCAATCGCCTCGGCGGGCAAACGCTCGTTTACGGCGCCCGGGAAGATTGAAAGTGCGCCGGACCGCACACGATCGCTCGAAGTCATCAGCGTGAGAACGAGCGGCCGGCAATTCGATGCGTGGCTGAAGGGGATCAACAGATGTGCAACTGTCGCCGACGCGAAACGCCTGCGGAGCGACGTCTCTGCTCAGATTCGCCGTGCAAAGACTCTGACAGGTCAGTGAACTTAGCGCTCGCTTCATCGCGCACGCTGCAGGGTTGACGCGGTCATTCCATCTGAGCAGAAGGGCGCAAGAATGACGAGCTGGTGGAAGGGATTCCAGTCACTCAATGGATCGACTTCATCGAGCGGCTGTACGCGGCGAAATGCAAGATCGATAAACGTATATCTAAGCTCGGCGGAAATGCAGCGGGGTTCAGGGTGAGCAGATGGTCCTGCTTATTCGAGACGAGTGGCGCATGCCATCGATTGACCTCTGCTCGTTCCGCCAGCGCGCGCCCAGCATCTACCATCTTGCGGCCGCCGATACCACGATCTCCTTCCGCGACATTCTCCTGGATCCGAGCGCCGTCACCTACGCGATGGAGTACCTCGAGCGTCGAAAACACGCACCGCGCGCCGTTTTCTGGTTGGCTGTCGAAGGCACCAAAGACCCCCTCGACGACATTGTCGACGACGATCTGGTCGTTACGACGAGCAAGACGGCCGAGTTGCAAAGTCGGGCGTTCCTCGACGACGTCAAGATGATCTGGGAGGCCTATCTTGCTGCCGATCCCTTTCGCTCGAATCCGACACATTTGCAAACGATCAAAGCATTCGCCACCGCGGATGATCCGGCTACCGCCGAGATCACTCCGATCGATGTACGTACCCTTCGACACGCCCTCTTCGCCGTGCAACACGGCGTCCTCGCGTTACTTCAGGAGGAGGACCTCCCCGGCTTCGTCCGCAGCGATCTATACTTCAAGGCACTCTCTTCTCTCGCTCCCGCTGCGAAGACGGGTCCCGCCGGAGTAGAGCAATCGCCGCTACCGTCGGAAGCTATGCCGCCTTCTCCTCGCGCTCCAACACCTCCTGCGAAGCTCGGAGCCCAGCTTGCTCGCACTGCGCCGGCTCTACCTGCACGACCCGACAGCGCAAGACTCGAAACAGCGAACGCGCTTACGCCGTTTGAGACCCAGCCCAAGGCAGAATCGAGACGGTCGCCGTCGCCGAGTCCATCGCCAATTCTAGCCCGGACGGAGCTGCTAGTCGTCAGGGAAAGCGCGCCGCCGCAGATCTCTCGTGCGCATGCTGTCATCGGCGAGCAGACATCGACTACGGACGCCGATAGTACGCCGCCATCGCCAGGCCCGTCTCGAGCCGGACGACACCCGTCCTTGAGCCGTATTGACGAGGGGGTGGATAGCGAACGACAAAATTCTCTGAGCTTCCTGATCGATGCGCCAATCGAGGGCGCCGACGACGCGACACGTCGCCCACTTTTTGTGGGTGGCGAAGTCGATGGTCTGGAGCTGGACGATGAGGACTTTATCGAGATTCGGACTATCGACGCGATCCAAGATGCCCTCAGCTCGATCCTCGAATCCGCAGACGCCCAGTCTACGCGGCCACTACACTCGTCGGCTGCTTCGCTGCCCGACCGCGGAGGTGCGCCTGTCGGCCGACGGCTGAGCGGCGAGCATGCTCGGAGCAAATCTGCATCCGCGATCACGACCCTCGCTGCCGCCGCCGGATCGACTTCGAGCGGCTCACCCAAATTGCCTCTCTCGCCGACCGTGTCCTCTGCTGACCTTCCGACCTCGACTGCCTCGCGAGCGCGCCGAGTCTTTGACGACCCAGAGACCTACGCGGATCCGACGGACGACAGCCTGCCGAGTCCCGATATCCCAGACGTAGCATCCATTCTCACAACCGCCACCCTGCCGGAGCTTGAACGACAGACGAGCCGGCTTCGCGAACAAGGAGTTGTCGTCGACGCCCTCATCCGGCGAGCGGAGCTCACCGGTAATGTCGCAGAGCTCAAGCTCCTCGGCAGATCGCGTCAAATGCTCGAGCGTGAGCTACAAGCCATGTCGTATCGGCGGGCGCAGCTAGAGAACGACACGAAGAACGAAAGGACCGCGTTCTCGGCGGGACGCACGCGTCTTAGCATTCCCGGCACTTCAGTCGGACAAGTATCGGGCCTCGGATCGCAAACCTTCCAGCTGTTCCTGGTCCGAGTTCTACAACAGGCGGGTCGCGACGGGAGCGACTTTGAGTGGATCGTTCCGAGGCGGTACAGCGAGTTCGCGTCCCTGAACGATCGGCTCCGCGAACAGCACGCCCCGGCACGCGCTCTCGACTTTCCGAGTAAGCGACTGGTCGGGACTTGGAGCAAAGAGTTCATCGAACAGCGCAGATTAGGCCTCGAGCGGTATCTCCAGGTACGCTTTTGCCCTACGGCGGACTAAGCCAATGACGCGCTCACCTGCTGTATTGCTCATAGGCATTACTCGACATCCCTGAAGTCAGCTCCGATGCACAATTCACCGATTTCCTGTCGCGCCAGTCTATCGCTGTGCCGGTCCCTGACGAACGCAAGAAGAGAACTGGCGCAGCGACGCCAGCACTCGTACGGAATCTGTACCGCGGATTTACCTCCGGGATCGACGATGTCCTTGGCACCTCGACGACTTCCTTACTCGATACCGTCGTCGATCGTCTCACGGCGCAAGCCTCCGATCTAGCGGACCAAGCGAGCCTCGGTCTGAAGGTCGACGACTTGGCGGGCAGCTTCCCAGCTGGCATCGCAGCAGGAATAGCCCGCGGGGAGGAGCTTTCGAGCTTCACGGCGCCGATCTGCGACCTTTTCCTTACTGCTTTCGACTTGCGAGAAGATTGGATTCGCCGGCAAGCGATTCTGATCGTGCTGCAGCAAGTCCTCGGAGGTACAATCGAGCGGTACGCACAAACTCCCTCCTACCTATGCTATAGCTCTCTCTGCTCACCCCTGCCGAGCAGCAAGCTTCGCGATGCGGTGGCAAATTTGATCTCGCCCTTCCAACTTGCCGGCTACATCGATGCTCTACGAGGTTCCTTATGGCCAAACGGTCAGAGGCGGCCGCCGGGGGAACAGCGGAGTAAGGAGCAGCGAACAAGCTCTCGAGATGCCGCGATCAGTTGCCTCTCGACACTGATGCCAGGTCCGCCCCTTCTAGTCGACTCGAAAGGGACTTCATCAGCTGAGAGAGACCACCTCCCGCAGAGTTCGCCGCCAATCTCATAGGGCGACACAACGCGAAATGGGGAGCTCGGAGGCTTTTCGCCGCTGTCCAGAGCAAGCGACTGAATAAGGCGCGCCGATAATCTTATGTGCCGTCTACACCTAGATCAGATCTAATTTGACGCGCCGACGCCGCAGCATCTCATGTTTTCGATCGTCGACGAAGCGCTACACCTCATTTTCCCCGAATTGTAGCAAGACTACTAGAGGTACAGGCGGATCTGCAAGTAGCGCCGGCAGTTTCTCCATCTCATCGATACATACGGTGGCGAGCGATGGTCTCAGACTGCACTGCCCGATGCCAGGCTCGCTACGGGATTCTATTCCATAACGAGCTGAAGCCGGTCGATATCGAGCGCTTCGTCGCCTCGTTCTGCGCGGTCTTCTTCGTTTCCCTGGCAAACTGCGCAGCATCGTCGAGAGCAGAGCCAAGGCGATCCTGGATGTTCTGTAGATACTCGCCGCGCTGCTCGAGGGCTGCGTTCGTCCGCGCCATGATGTCGCGTGCGCCCTCGCTTGCACCTTGCACGAATTCGGTCTGTGACGGTATGCCCCAGCCGGCGGACTCAGCACTCGCCTGATGCCCGGCGTTAGGCTTTCGAACAGTGGTCGTGAGCACTGCTGGCGCTCCTGCGGGTTGGCGCTGCTTTGGCGGTGGTCGACTTGGTCCGCCGACTGCGGTGGGTAGCTGTGTGGTCAGCCTGCATTCACAGTATCGATATAATCGGGCTCCACTCACGAATAGTCTCAATCTCGGCGCCCGTGTAGACTTTACGGCCACCGAACCACGTCCCAAGGACCGAGCCGACCGACTGCAGGGTCGACGTTTGAACGGGTACGGGCTTCAACGGATTGAAGAGGTCGATTCGCGGCGGGAAGTCGGGACGGAAGAAGTCTCGAAGTGTGCCAAGCCGAAAGGTGAAGGGATCGAGATACTGGACAAAGTCGCCATCTGAAGCGAGATCGAAGCTCCCTGCCGAGTCGCTGCAAAGCGAAGAGGGTATCACTTAGCTCGGTAACGCTATCGCCACGCGGGAACCTTCTACGCACTGTAAGGTCGTCTCGAACTTGAGCCGAGTCACTTCTTGGAGGTCCGGAAGGGAAAAGATGTGTACGGCGCAATATCGTGACTGGACAGCGAGAGCAGCGCAGCCTTGCTGATGGATGATGGCCGCTCGTTGGAAGCTTTGCCGATCGTCGGAATACTCGGCCGTTTTGGGTCCGTCGACGTTGTAATAGCACGATATGGTCGTCCTACCGACGACGATCCACAAGCTCGACGGCCCAGTCAGGGGATCGAAAGCTTGGGAGCGATTGGAAGCCTCGGCGAGTCGAAGGTTTTGACCGGTAGCGACGAGTTCTTCGCCGGATCTGTCAATAACGAAGGACGCGACTGCACCACGGACGCTCTCGTGTGCGAGATACGCGGGCGCGCCACCGACGTGCCAGCCTCCTCCGACGTTGGCCATCTCGAAAACGCGAGTCAGTCCGGATTCCTGCGTAACGAGCAGACGCGGTGATCGATCGTGATCTGTCAATCGGAACACGTGTCAGTGACGCCCTTTCGAGCGGGTGTGCACTCGTATGCGCACTCACCTTCGCCAAGACTGCAAATGGTCCACTGGAGAACGGCGACTGGCGAATTGTCCGATTTGCCTTTGCCTTTCGATCTACCATCCGCATTGGCCGACGTGTGGTTCTGCGCATCGAGCAGCATCACGTCTGGTCCTCGAAGGTCGATGATCAAGAGGGTGGAGGCAGTCGAAGCGGCAAGAAATCCGATGTCGCTCATGGCCAGGCAGCGCTTGCTTGTCAATTCGGACGAAGCAGCCTTGAAAGCCGCCAAAGGTCGAAAACCGTCAAGGTCGGGTCGCGGGACAGCCGCACCCGTCAGGTTGACGTGCAAGTCCTGCGGATCCAGTATCGGCGTTGAGGCCGTTTCGAAGGCATTTCGCGCTCCACTTCCTTGCCGCCTTGAGCTAGCAGACGCGGGGGCAGGCGGGAGCTGATCCGGACCAAAGCTCTTGTCCCTGAGCGCATCACTGACTGTGTGTTCGAGATCGACGGTCGCCTCGACGCGGTCGCTCTCGATGTCGATCGGATGTTCACCATACGCGAATCTGCGACGCGAAGGGGTCAGTAGAAGGTCACACCTGCGACGATGTATGGGTGCGCAGTGTAGTGTACCTGTAGACCAGCAGATCGCCCGTCGAGAGCGTAATCGCAAGTTCGAGCGTCTCGCCGACGAGCGAGACCTTGTCGATTTCGAGCTCCCATGGTCGTTCACGCAAAAGATGCGCGGCGGCGAGATGTTGCGAGCGCAGATCTCGGAGCACCGAGCGCACGTCTACCGTGAGGTGCGGGAGAGGCCTAGGAAAGTCCTGCTGAACGGTAGGCTCGGCCTCCGGATCCGGCTTGACGCCCCAGAGCACGCTGGTCGAAACGTCGGAGAACCGAACAGACAGATCGACGTGGGTCGTGACCAGTAGCCTTCGCTGCTGATCTCCGCTCGTGGGCGGAGGACCGCGCCGCGTCGGGCGCGGGCGCGGGAAGGCCCGACCACCCGTCAACGGCAACGACTCGGCCGCCTCGTCATGGAGATCGTAGTGATGGTAGAGCTGTCGGTACGCCGAGCTAGCAACGTGAGTGACAACGGCGCTCGAGCATATCGCGCGGCCCGAAAATGATAAGGCGGAAGGCAGGTGTAAAGGACGGGGCATTCGATTGCTGGTCGGCGGGAAAGTGAATGCCTCGACGTTGAGCGCCGAATGCGGGGAAGGAAGCACAGGGCAGCTCTCATCGCGGCCGGACGTGATTACGATTGCCGACGGATCGTATGCGCCGCCGTAATGTGGATTCGAGCGAGGCAGGAGGAGGAAATCTTCAGAAGGCGCGGCAGTCGGGTATAGTTGATGGGCAGAGGGCGTGACCGATGCTCGAAGAGCCTCGCGGACTGCCGGGGGAATGTTTCCGGTTCGCCCGGAAGCGGCGGCTGGCGCGACGTAAGGCGGCAGCTCGAGGATGTGAACGCCAAAAGGATCCGCAGGGCGAAGCCCGCCGAGTACCGTCAGGACTGTGCCGCCCTGAAGGTCCGTCTTCTCCTCCATCAGCGAAGGCGAACTCGGGATCGTCGAAGTCGAGGCACCCGACATGGCACTTTGCGCCATCTTCGCCAGGTAGGTCTCTTGCGGGAAGCCTGACCAGGCGAGTCGGAAGATTGGCTCGCGCCGCGCAGGCTGCCGCTGCCCGCCTTGACCTGGTGCGCTCCAGCCAAAGAGGTCCTCCTCAGTCGCCTTGTTGACGTCGGCGCGCTCGAGGGTTCGGATCAGGACCGGGTTGTCGTCGTCGGACGCTGCGAAGCTGATCGTGCCGTCCTCGTGGCCGGCAGCGAAGAGCAAACCGTCGGGACGCCACGCCAGACATGTCACGGCAGGACGCCGTTCCGAGAAGAGGGTTTCCTCCGTGTCGTTGCCGCCACCGGGCGCGCCGGGCGGAATGACAAACTCCCAGGTCCGCTCGGTTTGCTTGCTGGCGAGGTTCCACAGGCTGACGCCGCCCTCGTAAGCGATCAGGACCAAGTGAAGGTTGATAGGATGCGTCTTGACGTCTGTACAGACGGGACTGCCGGAGAAAAGGCATGTAAGCGCTCTGCTTGACCGGCCGCGCTCGACCGGCTCATTGGCTTACATGTGTCGACGAGATGGCGCATCTGGCACTCCGCTCCGCCGCAAGAGCTCTTCTTGCTCGAGCCACAGATTCGGGATGCGCGCGTGAGGCGCGAGGACGCCACGGTCGAGGTCGTACACGTCGACCGTCCCGTCCTTGCCGCCGATCAGCAGGAAAGAATGCGCAGCCGAGGTCTCGATGCAGCTGCATACGAGTACAGAGTATGAGTGCCTCAGCTTCAGCACAGCATGTGGCTGTGTTCTCTGCCGAGCTTACGTGACGTTCGCCCGCAGCGATAGCGAAGAATCGCGATGGGGTCGGCCGTTCTCGACCCGCTGCAGGTCGTACACGTAAAGCGTGTCCTTGGAGTCTGTGAAGCAGTAGTCAGCCTTCGTAGATCAAAGAAAAAGAAAGAGAGAGCGCTCGCACCTATCGCAACGAGAAACCCGCTCCCTGCTCGAAAGGCCAAATGGCGGATCTTGCTCGGATAAGCGAGATCCCAACTCAGCTGCACTCCCGGTTTCCCAAAGACGAACAGACGACCTTGTGTTGTGCCGACTGCGAGCAAGCTCTGCACAGGATCTGATGGGCCGGAAGCGAAACAGCATTCGTCATCCCGGACTGCCAAGAACTTTTCGCAGCGAGAGGGTAAACGCACCGTACGCTAGCGCAGAAAGCTCTGATCCGAGTCCGAGCGTCGCAATCTGTCCGAGTTGCCATGCACTCGCGCTTCTGAGTGTAGACGTCGCGTCAAGAGTCGCGACGCTCTCGTGCGCTTTTCTCGCCTTTGACGAGAACACTGAGGGATGAGCGCTGCAGATGGTCAGCTTGTCCAGACCGGGACATTTGCGGATTGTCTAACGAGCGCACTGACTGGTATCAGATGCCCCGTAAGCTGTCGCTTCGCCAAACGCGCTGGTCCGAAAGATCAAAAAGCCGAGGTGGGGGCGGAGGCCGAGCGCGGTCGAGAGAGCAGGCGAGAGACTATAGAATATCCGTTTCCAAAAGAGGTAGAGACAATAGCTACTGTTCCTTCGCTTTCCCCTTGCCTTTCGTGTCGACCGCCTTCCCCTTTCCCTTTGTGTCGACCACTTTGCGCTTGCCCTTGTTGTCGACGACCTTGCCCTTGCCTTTCCCCTTGGTCCCGTTCGTGCCCGCGCGCGGCTCGGGTGCAGGCGGGGGGAGAGTACGTCTCGTCGGAGCAGACGAAGAAGACGGTAGTGTGCCGTGCGCGAGGAACTGCTGCAGTTGCGCCAACGTCGGAGCGGCAGGCTCGTCGTGCTCCTCATCGTCGTCACCGTCGGCGCCGCCACTGCCGTTCGCGACCCGCTTGCCCTTGCGCTTCTCCATAGCTAGAGGGGGCGACATTCCTCAAGAGTCAGTCTGGCCGTCCCTGTGACGGGTAAAATGGGACTCGAACAGCTCACCTTTGGCAGTCGACTCGAACTTTTGCTCGGCGCCGCACCAGACGTCGCAGCCGCGCGCGCCCGCTCGATCGAGGAAACGCGCAATCTCGGGCAGGCGGACGAAGCGCGCCGGCCACTCGCGCGGGAACCGGAACCGGAAGCGACGGCCCATCATGTTGAACGAGTCGAGGCGGGACCCGAATGCGGCGATGTAGCGCAGGACGAGCGCTTCGTGATCCTCGTTAGAGACAAGCGGGAGGTACGGCGGTTCGACGAGACCAAACTCGACGAGGGCGGTCCCGTTATTGACGACGGCGAGCGCGAGGATGTTGAACGGTGCGAGCGCGTTCGGCAAGAGCGGGTACGACACGCTGTAGAAGCGCGGCATCTTGCTCGCGTTCATCTTGGAATGCATCGACATCAAAAAATTGATGTTGGGCTTGTTCAGGAAGTGCAAGTGTTCGAGCGTCAACGCGACGCCGGCTTGGAACTCGGCAATCAAGTTTTCGAGGCCGTCCTTGTCGGCGGACGGACGGAAATCCAGCGAAATGTCTTGCAGCGTCGCCTTGCAGCCCGTGAAGAGAGCCTTGTGCAGAGCGGGCGCGTGTTCGAGCGGAAGGCAACCGAGGGCGAGGCGGGTGACAGGGAACGAAAGGAGGCTCGTGTCGTCCGGTTCCTGAAAGTCGGCTTTGCAAAAGAGGTCCTTGACGGCTGCAGACGGACTCGGCTGTATCAGTGACAATACATTCTGACGGGATCAGACGCGTCTCGCAGGGGGGACTTGCCGACGAGGGACGGGTGCCGGAGGACGTCCCAGGTCAACCACTCGTCGTCGCGCTCGGCCTGGCCGTCCCCGCCGCGCTGGACGTCATAGTCGAGCCGGAACGCTTCGAGCTTGGGGAAGCGATCGAGCAACCAGTACGTGTCGTGGCCGAACTGGTAGATCGATTCGAGGACGAGGGTCGTGTGTTGCGCGAGCTGCCGTTTCGCTTCCCGCGACCTGATGGCCGCCATGGCCTCGGGCGAGGCGATCCGGACATGTTTGGCCAGGATGGACTGGGCCGGGTAGCGCCACGGTTGACAGACGAGTGCGCACGACTTGAGCGTGCCATAGTCGGGACACTTGTGCCAGTCGAGCGGGCCGACTTGGGACGACGCAAACGTGAAGATCCGCTCGAGGACTGGCTCGTCGAGTTCGAGAGCGGCCGGCATCACGGATTTCGCGGTCAGCACACTGCGCTGAGCTGAGGAAAGAGAGAGCGAGTCGAGTCGCGATCGCTTGGTTTACGCGGGGCAGAGGAGCTGGCAACCTCTCGAATACCTCGAAGCTATCCCAAGGAGACACACAGGAAGAGTATGAAGAGATACAAGGTACTGCGCGGGCTACAGTGGCAAGATGAGGGACTACCTTTTTCCTCGCGGGCCGGGTACAGATGGCTCTAGCCGAGGGGGTCGGGATCGTGTCCGAAGGACTCGTAGACATGCGAGTGAGTGGAGCGGAGCGACGGTCCACGATATTGATCGTCCTTTGAATATGTAGGATGGAAGAAGAAGAAGAGGAACAGAAAGGTCAAGCTGTATGTATCGAAAGAAAGGGAAGGTTCGAAAGGGATCAAGCCGAACGGCGGCAGGCGTTGTCCGCAGGGTCGTACTCGAAGCCGACGTCGCAAGCCCAGATCTCGCCTGCGGGAGCTGTGCGGTCAGTGACCGGATCCGATCGCAGCGAAGAGACGGCGCTGCGGAAGGCCGGCGACCGCAAAACTGTGGAGAACTCACAGACACCGGCAACGCAGCCAACTGCGCCGACGTTCGGCAGACTCGTGCAGTCGATGCCCTCGCCCGACTCGAGGCAACCGCCGCACTGCTCGAGCGAAGTCTGTGTGTCGACGCACTCGAAACCCTTGCTGCCGCCGATGGCGCAGGCCGAGAAGCTCTTTGGGCAAAGCGATTCGACAAACTTGACGTTCCGGCGGGCACGTGCGCGCTGCGAACCGCCATGGATGGGCTGGCAGGTGCACTTGTCGCCCCAAATGCTCGGCTTGAGACCCTCGCCGCAGCAGTGGTCCGGGTCGTGGCTGCAATCGCTTCCCGCCGTGGTGCACTTTGGCGCACAATGGCCGGTTTGCGAGTTGCAGTAGCCTGTATTAGGGGGAAGCGAGACGTCAGCAGCGAGAAATCAGCGAGGGGAAAAGCGCGAGGCTCGGCGAGACGGCGCACCCGACTGGCAGTTCCGGTCAAACCGAGCCCATCGCTCCTCGTCGGACGAGCATGTCGACAGGTCCCACTGATCCCAATCGTCGCAGTAAGCCCCGTCGCCGCCACAGCCGCCTGAGACCGGAGTCTTGGAAGAGAAAGGGGTACACCAGAGATAGCCCGAGCAATCGGCATTCGAGTCGGAGTGTTCGCCGTAACCGCCGGAACTGTCAAAGCGGAAAAGACCGGCGAGCGGACAGGCGAGCGGAGGAAGAAGAGGGAGAAGGTCGAGGAGAGTCGAGGTGGGTCGAGGAGGGTCGAGGAGGGTAGCCGAGGAGGGGAGCCGAGGAGGAGAGCCGAGGAGGGAAGTCGAGTCGAGTACGGTCAGGAAGGGACCAGGAGAAAAGCGAGGTAGAGATTCAAGCAGAGGTAGACACAGCAGGGGTTCAGACAGGATGAGCGGGCAGAAAGTCGAGAAGAGAGCCGGGAGGAAGGAAAGGAGGCCAGGCAGAGAGATGAGGTCAGCGCACTCGTTCTCGGTAGCGGTCGACTTGTCGACCGGACGCACCATTCGCCGTTCTCGTTGCAGACTCCGTTATCGCAGCACGAATCATCGGTGCAGGAGGCGCCCTGGATGCCGCAAAAGTAACCTCCGCTGTCGGGGTCCTGCTGGCAATGAGCGCCCGTCGGGATGGGCCGGTCGCGCTTGAAGCCCATGTAGTTCGAGAGCGAGTCGAGCGAGACGCCGGTAGCGACGAGCTTGTCGTGCTGGCACATAGAGTCGTCTACGAGAGACGGCGAGGTTCAGCATTCCGAACCCCGAAGCACAGACCGATCCAGACAAGGCCTGATTTACCTCCGTACATCTTGCCCTCGCTGTCCCACTTGGTGCAAGGGAAGCGACCGTACGAGAACGGGACCACGTTCAGTGTCGCGGTCGCTAGCGAGGTCGAGGCCGCGAGGAGGAGCAAAGCCTTGGTGATCATCTTCGGCTTCGGCTGAGGAGGTCGCGGACAGTGGGGAAGCAATGTCTGTCAGAGAGAAGAAGCGAGAAAGAGGGAAAGAAGAGAGCAAGTCGAGATGGGAGGGGATCCCAGCGAGTTACGTTCGAGGCCGACCTTCCCCTTGGCCGGAATGCTTCCGAGGGGACCGGACCTCCTTCTGAACGAGCGGCATGAGCAGCATGCACGGAAGACTCAACCTCGTCCTGCCTTGGCAGGAAGGTGAACGGCGAAAGCGCAAAGTTGAGAGGGGGAGCGAAGGGCGGGAGAACCCCTGCGATCCGACCTCAGCGGCCGGGCAGCCAGGAGTGATGATGCACAGCCGATCATCTGCAAAGCCCCTGTCTTCCACCACGTGGCGAGGCTGTAAAGCTATAGCGAGGCGAGCAGCATAAACGACAGGGTGTCCTTCAGAGGGGAAACCCTCGCCGACGACTGTACAGCAGCGCTATGTGTCGCACACTTGTCACGCATTGCGCTTCGGAAACGACTGACCTCCTGCCTCGATGATGCTCCGACTCGACAGGGCGAGACATGTCGACCACCTCGCCCCCCCCCCCCCCCCCTTTCCCCCCCTGGCATGGCGCAACCCCCTGGCCGCCCCCACCCGCAGCGGGCGCAGCGGACAGCGTCACCAGCAGTCGGACCCGGATCCCGCTCAGACATGTGCGCGTCAATGCGGCCCTGAGTGACCTGTTTGCGTGGTGTAGCTCGCCAGGAGATGCAGAGCCGTAGCTCCTCAAGACGTCAGCGGGAGGCAGGGCAAAGCGGGTCCGATGCGTTCGAAGGGAGCCACGGGCCGTAGCTCGCTGACAGTGGACCTCATCGGGCACCTTGGAAGCTTCGTGCGGGATCACTGCGGCCGCATCTGCAGCCATGCACGCGCTAGCGGGTTGCGGGAGCTGATCCAGTCCGAAGATGGGGAGGCGATCGTCTGTCTCACGGAGTTCCTGCGCTGCACGCGCGCTGTCGATCCTCGGCAGATCATGTATGCGAAAGTATGGAACGCCGTGTACGACCACCTCTGTCCTCGCTTCTCACTCACTGCAGCGCCACGAGGGTCCAAAAGAGAGAAAAGACGAAGTCCAGCTTCTGATCGTGATCGAGCTGCTGGAGGGGGAGATATTACAGCGCTGCTGAGCGAGGGTCTGTTTACGGACGGGGAGATTAGAAGTACCCGCCGCATCAGGGCCAGAGGGTGAAAAGGGGGGTTCGTAAATCTAGGAACTTTCAGGACAAAAATGCGTGACTAGGGAGCCCGAGGGATGGGTATAGCACATCCAGGAGAACAACGGGAACTCGCTTAGAGAGCGACGCAAGCCGCCTTGTCGGCGTCGAACGAGTAGCCGTCCTCGCACGACCAGATCTCGCCTGCAAGACGGTCAGGGAGCAAGTCAGCGATCGGGCCCGAAACGAGACGAGCGAGCCCCCGGAGCAAACTTACAGACACCGGCAACGCAGCCGACAGCCGAGACACCCTCGATCGCCGAGCAGTCGACACCACCGGCGCTGGCGCAGGCACCGCACTGCTCAATGTTGGACTAATAGACGTGGGTCGCGCAGGTTAGCGTCCGCAGATAGCCAAGGTGGAGGCAGTCGACAGTAGCGAAACTCACCGAGACGTCAATGCACTCGAAGCCCTTCGAGCCCTCGATCGAGCAAGCGGTGTGCGAGGCCGGGCAGAGGTTGCGGCGGTGGACGTTGTTGCGGCGAGCGCGAGCACGACCAGACGGGACGGGGGCGGCCTGGCAGACGCACGCCTCGTTGGCGACAGTGGTCGACGGGACGAGGCCGTTGCCGCAGATGAACGGCTCGTTGGTGCAGTCGCCGCCGACGGTGGTCACGAAGGTGCCGCAGTTGCCGGTCGAGAGCGCGCAGAAGCCTGTCAAACGGGCAGGGAAGAAGAAAGAGTCAGTCAGTGTTCGCCGCCTGCTACAGAGCATCGAGGCAGAACGAACCGGTCGCGCAAGAGAGGCCCGAGAGGTAGTTGTACGTGGCAGCGTCGTTGCCGGCCGGGGCGGTCAGGACGGGGTCACCGCAGAAGTCGCCGACAGATCCGCAGGTGCCGACAGTCTCGCCGTTGGCGTTGGAGCAGTAGAGGAAGCCGAGGCACTCGGCGTCGACCGTGCAGCCCTGGTTGAAGCCACCCTGGCAAGTGCCGGTTACGCCGCAGACACCGTTGTCGCAGTCGGCGGCCGACGAGCACGTCGCACCAACGATACCGCAGAAGTAGGCGCCCGTGGTACCCTCCTCAACGCACTGGGGGTTGCCGGTCGGGGCCGGGTTGCCGCCCTGAGAGGGGTAACCAGGGTTCGGCGGGGTCTGGAGACCAGTGCACAGGCTCTGGACTGCGGGAAACATGGAACGTCAGCACGCCTCGCGCGGTAAGATATGACATCGACAAGGAAGCCTTACGAGCCTGGGTGGTGCCGTCGCCGTTGACCTGGGTGCAGGGGAAGCGACCGCTGCACGCGCAGACGCGATCGGGTCAGTCGACGCGTCCAGGTGCGCGTTCGGTCAGGATCGGAGGAACACGACTCACTAGCCTGCGAGACCGGCGGCGGCAGCGGCAGCGAGAGTGCCGATCGACTGGGGCTGGAAAGCCTTCTGGGCCTGCGCGATCGAGGCGACCGACGCGAGGGCGGCGAGGGCAAGGGTAGCGTGCATGTTGACTGACGAGGGGAGGGAGAAAAAAAGTGGTAGAAGCGAAGAAGAGGAGGGAACTTTGTCCGCGGGCTCGAGGGAGGGAAAAAGAGTGACTGAGTGAGACTCGAGCGAGTGTGGAAGGACTGCCGAAGCGAGCGAGATGAGGGAAAGAAGGAGAGAGAGCGCAACGCCGCCGGAAACGGAGAAACTCGAACGCGGCCATGCTTTCCCGGTCGAGCATGCATCAACTGCCCGGAATGTCGACGCGACGCGGACGCGACTTGTTGATTCCGCGGGTTCGATCACGCTTCTACCCCGCGCCGTCCCATCACTCTCGGCCGTTCCTCCTCAATCAGGCAAGAATCGCGTTCGCCGGCCGGAGATTCGGCGCGACCACCCGTAGTCGAAGAGATCGCGGTGACGAGCCGGACGCCGTCTGTAGAAATTCTCGTACCTTCCCCCGGACGCCGGCGTTACTCAATTGCAGTTGCGTTTTCACGATCTCGTAGCGTGTTCCAACTCATCTGGAAACCTTCACAGGCGCGCGGTTGTAACTTCCATAGGTGGATCTCGATCTCGACGCTGCGCAAGCGCTTGTCCGATGAGCTTGCATCGACTGCGTACGCGAGCAGACGCTTGCCGCCGGCGCCCTTAAGACGCTACGCGACCGTATATCACACCTACGCGCACGAACTACTGCTCGCGTGTGCTCATTTGTACTGCTCGCGCATGCTTCACAGCGCTGTCGGGGAGCGCGATGCATTCGCTGTACCGCTGATCCCCCAAACCCGGTCAGCGATCGCTTCGGACTACGACCGCGGCCGACCGAAATACGCGTACGTGTCGCAGAGGAATCGAATTTGACGGCGCGAGTAGCCGGATGTCCGAAGCAAGAAATCTATACTCCATCCGGTCTCTCGGAGACTGTATATGTGACTCTCGCGCCGCTTCGAGAGCTCGTCGAGGTCTTGCGCAGTCGCGTCCGGCCGCGGTGTCGCGTACGTCGCTCCTTGTGGCTCGCGCCTCGCGATGAGGGCTGTCGAGGCTCGTCTATGCGTTGCTCAACCCTAAAGTGATGCATGCTTCAGGCCTCTCGGCGCTCGAGATACGCTCTGCGTCGGAAGGAATGGGCGTCGGGCCCGAGTACGCACACAGTCTCATCAAAGCTCGATTGTAACGTGTGTAATAGACCTCACATTTTGGCAGCATGCATCGATCGTAGCCTGGGCCGACCACTGCATTCCTGTAAGCCTGACAAGAAAGATGCATAGCTCTGTCGATGATCGCAGCGAGGCAGAAGCGGCGGGCTGGCGCGCGCGAACTAAAGAAGATAAGCGCGCCGGCCAGCGCCGGCCGCTTCCGGGCGGATCGGTGGTTGACCTTCTTCCCGGACGGCGGGAGCCAAGCATCAAACTTACAGTAGCGGTCGATGCATCGACTTGCTACGCGCCAAGCGTGATCTTCAGAGCGGTCGACCAACAAACAAACAGATCCGAACCGCCTTGCAATGCATGCATGAGCTATTGACTCCCACCGAGGTAAACGTATCGGCCGGCGTAGAGCGCTCGCGTGAGCTGTAATCCTCTTCTCCCTTAGGGGAGACTGCAATGAAACGCTGGACTTCAGGGCTCTCGAGCAGCGACACGGTGGCGAGCATTGGCCCATGGGCTTGCCAAGCGAACCTCGCTGGACTCGCGAATCGCAGTCCGGCCTGCTGCGGACTCTCGACGGCTCGTATTATTGGTGCGAAGTCACTGCATGCGCGGCTGCGCAACATCAACGTAGATCTGGGGTTCAGGTTCTCATAGCTGTGTGTGGCCTGCGGAGGCGTGGGCAGCTTGTGCTTCTTCGCTCCAGCTGACGCACCGGCGAGTCTCTAACGTCCGGGGCGACTGTGCTTACGACGCTCTCTGATAATGCGTCCCCTCAAAGAGACCCGCTTGCACTTCTCTCACGGGTAACGGATTTCCTGGAGATACAAGGCGTATGCTGCTCAGCGCTTTCGCTCGACTGAACGCCTCTGGTTTACCTCAGGGCGGGAGTTCGCTGCAAGACCCGGCATATCGCTCTCGAGCTGTGGCTCTCCTTCGCGACAAGTCGCCGATTGCCTGAATCTGGCAAAGCTGCTGACGAGGCTGTATAGCTGAGGCGACCTCGAACTGACGCGTCTGGCACGCGTCTGTTCGCGAGACCGCGCTTCCGTCGGTTGCGCATGCGCGCCCGGCTGCAGCTGGTAATGCACCTTGAGCGTGGCCGCTCGCCCTCGTCTCTGTCCTTCCTTCGGCAGGCTATCCGCCCCGAGGACCCGCTCGCGACGCTCCACAAGAGGGGCCGCGCTGGCCCCTGCGAACAAGAACGCTTCCTCCGCTTCGCCGCTGCTGCCGGCATCGTCGCTAATTTCTTGGAACAACAGGCTGCCTGATAAGCACAGTACCAAGATTGTGCGGTGTCACTATGGTGGATTCTTACCAGTGCGGCCTATCATCATTGACCGGGCGATACCTACGGAAGCCAAGCTCTCAGGCGGTCGCAAGTACCGTGAGAAGGGCAGAAACAACAGCCTGGGCGCCCTCCTTGCGCTGCGCATCGTCGACTGGTCCGCTGTCTGCGCCTCCCTTCGCTTCAGGGCGAGTCTTTCGTTGATCAGCAGAACTCGTCAGCAATCCCGAGGAGCGCCCTGCTTTGCAGGTCTTCACGTAAAAGTCGTACTACTGCCGGTGGCTGGACGGCGCTCTTGGCGTTCTCTGGCGCCGCGACCCTCTCGTCCCGGGGGTCCGGACAACGAGTAAGTATGCTTTGACGGTGACTCCGGTCCTGCGTCGCATCGCCCGTCTTGGCGGGCTTCGCATGCGCGTTGCCGTACCTCAAGCCATCGTTCTCTCAGTACTTCAACGATACCGCACTACAAGGGGGTCCTGCTCCTCTCAAATCGCGAGGAGCGGCTCGCTTTCCGAAACTGCGCGAGTCGGATTGCGCGCGCTTCAAGGCTGCCGAGGGAGCAGACGACCATCCCGAAAGGCTTCCCCAAAGCTTCCTGTCCGCGCATTCTGCTTCTCGTATAAAGGCCAGCAGCAAGATCGCTACGCCTTATTGCCCATTCCCATTGAAGCTGGAGCGCAAAAAGGCGAGCTCATAGAAGGACGGGACGGAAATCCCCTCGCCGTCTTCGCGGCATGCCCCGCGCTCGGAAGGATGGCATCGCAGAGAAGCGGTCGCAAGGCGAAGCGCGTATTCCGACCGCAGCTATTCTCAGGGCCATCTCTTGCCCTCCGGAACCCTCTGAGCGAGCGGAGCGCCCTGCCGTCGCGAGGATCTTCCACGTGCCCGGCTCGCAGACATCTCGGTAGTCGGAACCGTCACATCAAAATCGCAGGCGAGATTGCGCCGAGCCTTTTGCGAACGAGGAGAACGACATTGCGAGGTTAGGTATACAGTACAGGCGGGTTGTGCGCGACGGGATCAGCTGCTTCCGCTCATGCCGACGTGGAAGGCGTTGACGCAGATGCCGGCTGCTGACCTCCTTGCGGGGCGTGGTGACTCTCGACCCGCTCACGGGCGCCCTTGGTGACCTGGACGAGTTCGAAGCGCTTCCGGGCCGAGACGGGGCGGCAATTGCGGATCTGCAGTCACGAGCACGCCTCAGAGATCAGTCCATGCTCTACCGACCTGTTTCTTGCGGAGAGCAGACTCACTAGGACCTGGTCGCCGACGACGCACTCCTGGTCCGGGTCGTGGACGAGGAACTTTGTATGCCTCGAGAACTCCTGCTCGGTGTGTGGGCGCCACAGTCAGTGCCATGCAACAGTGAGCAACCATGGAACCGACTCGCCTTGAGGGTTTTGTGGTCCGTCATCCTCCGTTCGACCGAGACGCTGACGGTGTGAGCCATCCTGCCCGCGGCGACGACGGTCCCCTTCAATTCGAGACCGAGGGGCAAGGTGTACTTGCTGGCGGGTTTCGGCAGTTGTTCTGTCCCTTGGCGGCTCTGTTGTGCTGCTGACGAGGCGAATGCCGGCGATGAAGTCGAGAGAGCGCGAAGAGGAGCGACAGCGGCGGCCACCGCACCGCACGTGCAGGGCGGCAGGCGAGCTCGCGGCGTTCGAGTTGCGCTGTGAACGATGGACCGGAGCATGTCACTGGATTGCCTGGTTGGCTATACGAGGGAGAGACGAGCGACGAGTCCGGCACACTTGCAGACTTCTCGGCTTTTTTTCCCTCACAAGTCGGGCGTGCCTCCTCTCGCTCGCTCTTCCGCGTACTATAGCTCTGACAGGCTCGGCCCAGCACTCGAGGGACAAAGGACAAGCCCCGCCTACAGACACTGCAGCTTGTATCGCGATAGAGGCCAGCCGCTGCCTGAATTCGCCTTCGCCAGTTCTTGACCGCGCTCGCTCTGCACGACTCGATACGTTTGCAGAACGCGCTGTAGAGGATGCTCGCAACGACTGCTCGGAGGCTCATCCCGTCGCCAAAGGCATGGCGGGCCATCTCGTCGAGTCGGAGGTCCCTGTCGACCCCTGCTGCTGCTCCAAGTCAAGACCCGCTCCTCAAAGTCACCACGCTCGCCAACGGAGTCAGGGTCGCATCAGATCCGACTCCCGGTCACTTTGTCGCGGCCGGAGTCTATGTCGACGCGGGCAGCCGGTACGAGAGCGCCCAGACGAGGGGAGCCGCGCACATGACAGACAGGCTCGCGTTCAAGGTAACTGTCTCTCGCCGCGCGGGATCCGCCTTCGGTTCCTCATCAGCTGACACTCGTACGCATAAAAGAGCACGGCGAACCGGACGGCCGACCAGATGACGACCGAGATTGAACAGCTCGGCGGCCAGTTCATCTCGTCGTCGTCGCGAGAGACGATCCTCTACCAAGCGACAACGTACTCGCACTCGCTCCCTTCCGTCCTCTCAATCTTATCCGATACCGTCTTGCACCCGCGGATCGAACAGGAAGAGCTCGACATCCAGCGTGAAGCCGCGCTGTGGGAAGTCGGCGAGATCAAGACGAAACCCGAAATGATCCTCCCCGAACTCCTCCACGAGACGGCGTTCAAGGGCAACACGCTCGGGAACCCGTTGCTGTGCCCCGAAGACCGCCTCGAGACGATGACGCCCGAAACGCTCCGCGAGTTCCAGCGGTTGTGGTACCGCCCCGATCGTCTCGTCGTCGCCGCCGCCGGAATCGAGCACGACCAGCTCGTCGAGCTCGCGGACCGATACTTTGGCGCCGTCAAGCCCGTCGCTTCCGATTCCTTGCCCGCCGGGTCCAACGCTTCGACGAGCCGCTCTAGCCCGACCTCCTCCGTTTCCTCCTCCTCCTCTGCACCCTTCTCCACGTTCACTTCGAAACTCGCCTCGGTCGTCTCGTCTCCTCCTTCATCAGCGTCCGCTCAAGAGGAGTCGTACGAATTCCTTGCGAACGCGCCGGCACGGTATACGGGCGGGACCCTCCTCCTCGACAACCCGGACCTCGAATTCACCCACATCTACGTCGGCTACGAAGGGCTGTCGATTCACGACCCGGACATCTACGCGCTCGCGACTCTACAGGTGCTCCTTGGTGGTGGTGGCTCCTTCTCGGCTGGTGAGTAGCCCCAAAACGACGGGCACGCCATGATTGCTATTGCTGACGCCAACCTCCACCAGGTGGTCCGGGCAAGGGCATGTATTCGCGCCTGTACACTTCCGTCCTGAATCAGTACTACGCCGTCGACTTTTGCTCGGCGTTCCACCACTGCTACCTCGACAGCGGGCTGTTCGGCCTCTCGATCTCGGTCGAGCCGTCGTTCCTGTACCGGACACCCGAGCTCATCGCGCAGCAACTGGACGCTGTGACGCGACCGATGAAGAACGGCATCACGGAGCAGGAACTGCGGAGGGCGAGGAACCAGCTGAAAAGCAGCCTGGCAATGGCGCTCGAGAGTCGGATGGTCCAGGTCGAAGACCTCGGCGTGAGTTTCGTTCCCACTGGTAGCCGCAACGGCGGAAGCAGATTGAGCTGATTGTGAACCCTGCTTCTCTAACAGCGCCAAGTCCAAGTTCACGGCCGTAAGGTCTCGATGCCCGAAATGGCCGAACTGATCGACCGCGTCACTCTTACCGACTTGTTCCGCGTCGCGAACCGCGTCCTCCGACCTTCGACGTCGCCAATCCTCTCGGACCGGAAACGGAACGGCTTGCCGACCGTCGTCGCGCAGGGCAAGCTGCGCGGCTTGCCGGACGTGACGGACGCTTTGCGCCGACGCGGTCTCGCCGGAGCCGAGTAGCCCGGTTCATGTCCACTCGCCCGCTCCTTCCTTTTTCGCCTGTATAGAGAACCTCGCCGAGAACATCTTGTAGCATCACGGCAGACTTAGCAAACCCGAGCAGCAGCTTCACCGATCAGCAACCTATCTTCACTACACTTTGTTTAGGAGTGCGCCTTGCCCGCCTTGACAGGCTTAGAATGTCTTTTCGGATACGGTACGGCCGCGTTCATCGCCGGCTCATTGCTTCCCGGGCTTGTGCTCGCTGCGAATTGGCAGCGGGAAGTTAGCTCTCCGCTTGACGGGCGATCGCTGCTGAGACGACGCACGATCTGCAGAATCGTATTCCGACTTGTCTCGTCGAGACCGTTGATCTGCTCGTCGGTCATACTCATGACCTGCTGGATGAGCTGTAGCGATGCGAGGGTGGGTCAGTACACCTTGATCGATCAAGCGCGGCAAGGGAAAGAAGCCCATACTGCAGCTTGATCGGGCGTCGCACCCGCCGGCATCTGAGCGGGACCGGGCGGCGGAGCGCCGTAGCCCGCCGGACCCGAAGGAGGCGGCTGACTCTGAGGCGGTGGCGGTCGGTCGTACGCCGCAGGTCCCGACGGGGGCGGGCGATTGTAACTGGACGGTCCGGACGCAGCGCCGCCTTGATACGGCCCCTGCGGCGGTGGAGTACCGTAGGCGGCGTTGCCGGGCGGAGGAGCGTTGTAAGCGCCGCCGTACGAAGGAGGCATGGGCGCAGGTTGTTGATACGATGGAGGTGCCGCTGCGGCGGGGGCACCTGGGGGACCTCCGGCAGTCGGGAACGCTTTCTGTGAAGCGAATGAGAACCAGGATCAGTCTCGCACGACAGCGACCGTCGCTATGCGTGGAGAAATTGGACGCACGGCGAGAACGGATTGGTCGACAATGCCCATGCAGAGCATCGCTTGGAAAAGGGCGTACGACAACTGCGGCTGCGCAGTCAGGAGTGCGCGCGCTTCGTATGGGCTCGCCGTGACGAGTGCCTGGAGGGTGTGCGATACCGCGAGTCAGGATTCGCTCGATAGAAATTTCGAGAGACTGGTAGCGCGGACGCACCTTCATCTGGCTCATGATATCGAGGAGCTGGCCTGGCGGCATGGTCCCGATCGTCTCGGTGATCTTGTCGACGGCGGACTTGCCCGCCTCGACCGGTACCCCTTGTGGCAAAGGTCGCGGCCCCGTCGAGCCAGCCGGAGCCTGCGGGATCGCATAGCCTCCCGCAGGAGGAGCGGCAACGACGGGTGATTGTGCGCCGACTCCAGGCGCGCCCATGCCCGGTCCGCCGCCCATCCCCATGCCCATTCCGGCGCCAGGTCCGCCGGGTCCGAGCATCCCTGATCCGGGAGGTCCGCCGCCTGCCATCATCTGCATCGGCGGCGCGGGCCCGCCTCCTCCTCCGTACGCTCCTCCGTACCCAACCGGTCCCGGTCCAGCGCCCGGCGCGCGGAAGCGTTTGCTCGGCGGGGCATCGTCCGTGTCGGCGAAATCGAGACGAAGGCCGCGACCGCCGACTTCGACACCTTGGAGGTTCCGGAGTGCAGATGCGGCCGTGTCGGCGTCGCGGTATTCGCAGAAGCCAAAGCCTTTCGGTTTGCCAGTACCGTGGTCAAATACGAGGCTGTTCGTATAACATCGATCAGTCTTGACTGCTGCAGCGCGAGCTGTAGATCGCAAGGGATCACGAACCGGAACGAGACGACCGGCCCGACCGACGAGAAGACCTGGGAGACGGGAGTGGTTAAGCGGGCCCTGGCTTATGGGGCTCGATACGCTCTCTCGTAAGCTCACCTCGACCAACTGCTCCTCTGTAAAGTCAAACGGCAAGTTGCCGACTAAAAGGTTTGCGCGGTAAATGGAATCGTCAGCCGTGCCAAGTCTCTACAGCATACGGCGATGGTCACGAGCGCACCAAAGACTACTTTGGACCGCGTCTGCGGCTGACCGTATGCCGGCTGTCCGTAACTCATGGCTGTAGCGTTATCAACAGAGACCGCGATGTTTGGCAGAGTGGAGCGAAGCGACAATCCCTAATCCGCCGAATAGCAGAATTTCCTATTCCCATTGATTACGAATCGCAAGACGCGGACGAAGTCGACTCTTGACGGGACGAAAGAAAGGACGCGCTGCTGGTATACTGTTACACCGATTGCTACAACAAATGCGATGCGAGCAGGCAAAACGAGAACCTCCACAAAGACAAGGTCGGCGCGGCGATGGCGCTCACTTGCGGCCACCCTTCTTGCCACCCTTCTTTTGCTCGAGACTGAGCGCGCCCTTGCCGCCGGTAAGCTTCTTGATCGCCTTGCGCTCGTTGACGAGGCCCTTGGTCTCCTGCCGCGCGTTCGGCGCGTCGTCCGAGACACGAGTCCGCTTGTTGGAAGGTGTTGCGCCGATCGAAGTCAGGATCGACATGGCCTTTTGCCGCTCGTCGCTCGCCGAGACCTCGTTCGCGTCGAACTGCAAAAGCAATCGATACCGTCAGCATGAGGGTACGAGTACAAGCGTCTTCGCGTGACGGGAGGACAAACCTTGCGCTTGATGTTCTTCTCGCGACCCTCGCCCTTGAGTTTGTCGTCAAACTTGCCGAGGCTCGCCGTACTCTTCTTGGTTGCCTTGAGCACCTGCTCGACCTCGCGCTTGCGCTGATCCCGCTGCGCGTTCTTGCCGGCCGTCTCTTGCGTCTGCTTGGCCGCGGTGGCCGCCGCGCGCTGCAAGTTCTGCAACCGCTGCCCCTCGTTCTTGAGCGATCGCGCTTTCCGCTCCTTCTTCGCCGCCGCGACCGGGTCAAAGTTGGGGTCTGCGCGGCGTCGTCAAGTTAGCGCGAATGTCCGGTATGTAGCCGAAGCGCGCCCCGAATGGCGACTGACCGGCATTGTTGGGCACCTCGTGAATCCACTGGTCCTCCTTGTCCTTGTTCTTGCCCTTGTAGCCCCACCTCGGCACGTACTCTTGCTTCTCTTCGTCGTACACGAGACGGTCCTTCTTCGGCTTGGGCGCGATGCCCTTGGCGGTCGCGAACGCCTGCCATTTGGTCATCGGCGCCGGCTTGGGAAGCTGCGGAGGTGGCGTCCGGCATGTCAGCTTTGTTGTACGCGGCCTGCGTCTTTCGAGGAAGAGACAACGTACGGGCTTCTCTCGCGGGAGACCGGTCTGGATGGGCGGCAAGTCGGCGATGACGTCCTCGTCGACGACGCGAGTCCGCTGCGACCAGATCCCGTTCACGAGGAGCTGGATTCCGTCGCGGGCATGTTCGAGCAGCGCTCGCTCCTTGTCGGATCTACCAGCGCACTCTTTTGCATCAGCAAAGGTTCTCCCGTGCGTGAGGAACCAAAGGCGCGAGAGACGGACTGGTAAGTTTCGAGGTCGATCGGGTTCGGGTCAAACGCGGCGAGGAGACCCAAGTCGATCTCGACGGGGATCTCCTTGTTGACCGCGATCGCTTTACTGTGCGCATGTCAGACCGCGGATCAGTCCGGCTGCAGTGTGAAGGGGAGTGCCGTATGAAAGTGGACTGACTGCCGCTCGTTGGACTGTTCGAGGATCGTAGAAACGTCCATCGTGGCTGGCCGCTTTGGTAAGCGTTGGGAGGTACGAGAAGACTTGGCGGCGGTACAGCCGGGTGAAGTCCGAGATCTTAAGGTCCGTAAGGATGGGATTCGATCCGGAATGAGCTCAGGGCGAGGGGATTTCACCGCATGCACCGCATCTCTCGCTTTGACGCGGAAGCAAAACACAGCAGCCAGCTCTGAGGTGAACTTGCACCGCCTCCTCGCAGCCGCAATCGAGAGTTTTTGCCGGGCAACGCGTGCAACGCGTACTGGACGCGTCGGGACTCGTCGAACAAAGTCGGCCCGTCGGGAGAGAGCAGCACGCTCACGGAGCTAGCGAAGCTACCAACAGAGAACGCACTATGCCTCGATACAAAGGCTATGCTTCAGACGACACCCAGTCGGAACAAGAAGAGGAAGACGAACTCGACCGCTTGTCGAACCGGTCCAGCCTCCGCGACGACAACGACAACGACGGACGCAGGCGAGATGGCGACGATGACGGCGATAGCGGGATCATGTCAGACACGGGGGCGCCCATGAATGCCCAGCAGAGGTGCGCGTGTTCTGCTGCAGTCGTCTCACTCTCTCGAGGACTCGCCGCTCACGGAGGACTGTTGAACCCCTCGACAGGAAGCGAGCAGCGCTGCATCCGCCCATCTCGAGCATCTGCGCCGCTCTCGGTGGCTTTGAGGAGTTTCTCGACGAGAATGGCCAGCTCTATACGGCCTACTCGCTCGGAGACCAAGTCGTCGGTCAGTCCCCCTCTCTGCTGCAGGAGGCTCTCTCGCTTCGAAACTCTGTGGCCGTCGTGTTGACGCAGCCGACTCGTGCGCGCAGGTTGTCTCAAGGATCTGAAGCGGTTCTGGCGCATGGACGAGAAGGACGACGACCGGACCGTCGCGCGCATCTTTCACGAAGTCGGCGTCCTCTCGAGCGACCTGATTCCGATCCTCAAGACGACGCTCGGGACAGGCGCAAAGGGCGACCGGATCGCGCTCGCATGCGTCGAACTGATCGGGGCCATGACCTGGCCGATCGACGTCGCGCAAGAGTTGCGCGACGCAAAGTTGCTCGGCGGACTCAAGGCCGGGATGGACTATGCGACGTTGATCGCGGCGCAGCGGACGTACAAGGCGGCGGTCCTGAAAGAGGGAGTCCTGAGGCATATGATGGTGATCCTCGCCAACTCGCTTCAGAAGAGTCGCAGGTGCGCTTTCACTAGGACCGCCTCCCTCCTCTCTCAGCGCGGACCGCTCTCTGACCCGCTGCCTCGGCCCACAGGGACCGGACGCCCAAGGACGAGAACGTCATCTCGCTCGTCCTGCACGTCTTCCGTAATCTCGCGTACCTGACGGACCGCCACACTACGTCCACCTCGGCGACCGCGATCGAAGACTCGCAACTCCAGTCCGACTTGATCGTCGCGTTCTCCCGCGAAGGGATCCTTGACCTCTTGCTCGCTATGTCGGCCCAAGCCGACGCGACCGACTATGCACCATGGAACATGGTCGTCCTGGATATCCTCCATTTACTGTACCGCGGCCTCAAGGCCGACGAGCTCATGGTTCCGGAGAAGGAGGTCGAGCAAACGAGGTTGCGCGACCTGTTGGACCGCGAAGCAAAACTGCAAGACCGCGACTTTGGCTTGAAAGGGTCGCGGCATTCTCGTTTCGGAACGACCATTGCGGTCCAGTCGGTGAGTCCCCTCCTTTCGAGCTCAGAATTATGTGTTCTCTGAATAGTACTCATGGTCCCGCTCCGATGCAATCTAGAACGGACAAAAGTACATCCTGCACAAGCAGTCGACTTTGGCCGAAGGCCCCGAAAAGACGCTCGACAAGGTCAAACGTACACGCGCCAAGCGAGTTAGGCAGGAGGACGACCTTGCTCCCCCAACCCAACTCCGGCCCGAGGCAGTCAGGGTCATGTACGATACGTCAAAGAAGTTTGTCGAGTCGTCCTTCAACTGTGAGTAACCGATGCTGGATGTTGGGCCCGAGCTAGGATGCGCAACGATTGACAATCTCCGCTTCCAGCCTTCTTCTCGTCCATCTTGCGCGATATCCGGATGGAGCGCCTCAAGGTCCGCGAGTCCGACACGGTCCGATTCCTGTATTTGTCGGCCTTTTTCCTCGAGTTTTTCCTCCTGCTCTACGCAGATGACGAGAAACGCGGCATCTCGCACCTCGACGAGGAACGAGGGCACGATTTTGGACTCGTCGCCGAGATGACGGAACCGCACGCGATCGGATTCGTCGCTCTGCGCATGAAGAACGCGTTGGAGGAAAAGGTAGAGGGAAAACGACGAACCCTTGAACCGAGAGCCCGAGCTGACAACGACCGGTGCAGCCACCTCTCTGGACCGACTTGCATGCCGGCGTCGCATGCTTCACTCAGATCGTACGCCAAGAACATGTCCGCTGTTTTCTTCTCTCGCGCTAACCAATCTTCCCACAGCTCCTCGTGATCGAAGCGCTTCAGGCTTCCGGCATTCCCGAACACGTCGACGTCGCCGAGATTCTCCAGAACAAGCTGTACTACGAAGCGGAGACGCTCGACATGGTTGTCGGTCTCATCACCAAATACAACGCGCAGAGTTACGCGTACGTCCACTGCGCTGTACGAGAGTCGGAATGGATCGGACAGCGGCCTGACTTCTGCACCTGTCACTTGCAGATACTTGGACTCGATCATCAACCTCGCCTACACGCTCCTTCGCATGCTCGAGAAATACTCGAAGAGCAAGGCGTACATGTATGTGCGCAAGAAGCGAGCAGGACGAGCGGCGAATGCGCGGAAGAAGAAGCGTGAGTTTGAAAACCATCCCGGTCGACCTGCTCGCTCACGTTAGACTTTTCGCGGCGCAGAGAAAGAGAACGGCGACGAGAACGCCGGCGACGGCCTCGGGATGGGTGCCGAGGAAGACGAAGAGGAGCTCGAGGTCGAGCGAGGTACCGTCTCCTTCGGCGAGCATGCGTTCCAATTCGAGAAATTCGAACAGGTGTGCCGCTCGCCTTACATTGCGGGCAGACTCGGAGCTGCTGCTGAACATCTTGCGCTTGTGCAGCGCTTCGCCGACGAGTCGGTCCTTCCGACGTACCTCATCTACCTCGAGGCCTACAAGACGTTCCGCTCGCCGGAGCAGATGAAGCGCATCGTGGCGTTGCTCCACCGCCAAGCAGTCAAAGCCAAGTCCGAGGCACTTTTCTATAAGGTCCGGTTTACCTGCGCCTAAGTTCCTAGCCACCTGTGCTCTGCTGACCGTCCGTACGTATCAGCCGACTGTACTCGAGCTCTTCAAGCGACTCTTGGATGACAGGGATATTGCCGAGGCGCGGGAAGGACCTAAGATCGACCTGCGCAAGCTGATCGAGTACATCCTGCGCCGATTCTTCAAGGCTGTCCAGGATCACCCGTCTTTGCTGTTAGAGGTGTGTCGCGGGCAGTCTCGCTGCGAATTGCCCGGAAGGTGTCGCTGACGTTTGACTTCGTTTAGTGCTTCTTCCCGAAGACTCGCTCGCAGCTTGGCAAGATGCGCCTCGGCGAAGCGGATCCGTTTGCCGATAGCGACGACGACACGCTCATCTACAAGGTTCGTGCTCTCCTACACGAGCTACAACGAGATTCCGCTGATCAAGGCTCGCCACCCGTGGACAGGCGAAGAAGGTTGGCGAAGTCGAGGTCGAGCCCGGCTTCTCGCACACGCAGCAGATTGGTATCGCCATGGCTTGCCTCATCGAGGCGGGAGACCAGCGTCTCGTTGACTTCGTCAAAGACGTGAGTCTATTCATTGTGATTGCAGGGTCCACCCGTGGAAAACTAAAGTGACTGACTGAAGCCTACACTAGCAACTTGCGTTGGCTTCCGCCGTCCGGACGGAGATCGTGCTGACCGTTGACGGACCGCCGGCCGATCTGAACGAAGCGGTCGTTGGTGCCGAGACGACCGACGAGGAGCTTCGGAAGCAAGCTGCAGCTTTGAAGGGACCCACAGACGCAGCGCTCGCCCTCTTTACGCCACATAATGTCGATTTCGGCAGCGATGCCGAAATCAAGGAGGCAGGAACCGTCAATCCGCACTTCAAGCTGCTCATGCGATTGATGAGCTGGGAGAGCTCGGAAGGTGAATATCGAACGCGCCTTCCTTCGGGCGTCCGAGCGAAGCTTAGCTGACATGAACGACCGTACAGCGCCCGAGTCAGGCCAGCTTGTCTGGATCGTTCCTGCGCCGTTGCCTCCCAGCAAGCTCGACAGCGACATCAAGATCATCAATGACTTCTTGCTGGATCCTGTCGATCCGCAGAATGGTAAATCGGCTTCCGAGCTTCTGCGCAAGCAGCGCAAAAAGCCTGTTCGCCGCAAGCGCCGCATCGCGAGCGACGTCGAGAGCGGGGGCGAGATTGAATTCGACGAGGATGGCGAGCCGATCGTCAAGCAGAAGGCGAAGAAGAAGCGTCAGAAGAAGCGTGAGGAAGAGGAGGCAGCCTACAAGAGCGCGCAGTTCGTGCGTTTCGGTTCATCTCCGCTTTGCGTTATTGTCTTGCTGCAAGAGCTGACGGCCTTGCGCTTCTAGATCCATGACTCCGACGACGAGGAGGACGCAGACCGGGATGCTGCGTTCTTCGCCAGCGAGGCAGCCGTACGTTATCACCTCGCTCTTCAACAACGCGCACGCGGAGCTAACCGCGCCATCTTTGCTAACAGCTACGGGAGAAGCTCAACGCCAACATGATCTCGGTGCATCTGGACAGCGGCAGCAAGAAGAAGAAGGAGCCTCGGGCGGGCGGCGCTGCCAAAACGTCAAGCGTAGCCGGCTCGTCTCCGCCGCCGACAAGCAAGTCGCGTGGCAAGACGTCGAAGCGCGGCAGAGCGGGCAAGGGCAAGAAGGCAAAGAAGACGCAATTCGACGCGGCCATCTTGAGCGATCTCGATTATGAGGAGGACGACGCGCTCATGGACGACTTGCGAGCAAAGGCCGACCGCCTCCGAGGAGCAACGGATGCCGAGCGAACACGCGACGCTACAAGTCCTCAGGCGATGCCGACATCCGACGCAGCCAGTGACGTCTCGTCACCAGCACCTCAGGACCGCTCGACTGCCACGCCTGCGCGGGCCGTTTCTGCAGACAGCGACGATGAAGACACGACCGCAGCCGCTGCCGCCGCATCGCAACCGGCGAAACGGCGCCGGGTTATCGCCGACTCGGACGATGATGATTAGATCAAGACGGCCATTTTCTCGCCACCCTCGTTTCCCGATTTTTTTTTCCCGAACTCTTGCAGATCTGACTTGTTGCTGTAGTACCGAAGCAGTCGATATGCATGCACACAGCGTGCTCGTTGACAGAATGAGTTCTTCCGATTCCGATGAGCAAGTGTTCGACGGCAAAGCGATCGAGTATTCGCCCCTATTACCGAGACACTTTAAGCATCTATTGGCTCCCGGACAGCTTCGACCCCTTCTGCCGATGCGCTAAGCATTTTGCCCGAAGATTGCAGGAAGCGAGCAGCTTCCGGCTGATAGCGATCCGATCTGCGGTTCTTCACCGGCGGCCGCCCTCACTCGCTCAGAGGGTCCGTCTGAACATCGACGCCTGAGAGCGGCGAGGGACTGGCAGCCAGGCCACGGCAGCTGTAGACTGCGCGTGTGGAGGATTACCCTTCAAGTGCCGCGGCAGTAAGTCGATCGAGCAAGGCGTAGATCATTAACTCTGTGGTGATAACAATTTGACTTCGATCACATCGGGCTTAAACCGCCGAGCGGGCAGGGGTCACCCATCGCTTTGACTACATCCGAGGGCATCGACACAAGGTCGAGGGTCGCCGGCTTGATTCGTCACTCCAGTCGAACGCATTGCCTGCGAGAGAAGCCCGATCGCTTCCGGCCTACTTGCACTAGCTTTTCCAATGCTACGAGGTGATGTTTGAGCGCCCCGACGGTCTGACAGCGTGAAGGAAGTGCCGGATTCTTCCGCGATCGCGTGCGTCGGGCGAATGTGGCGCGCCATCGAAAAGTCCGAAACGTGTCGCAGTGATCTCGAGTCGATTGATGATCAGCGAAAAAGTCCGAGAGATGTCGACGCGATGAGTTCCTCGACTCTACTTTTGCGAGGCAGCCAGCTGACTTCGACCGCCTTCACCTTCTGCTGCTTGCTCGCTTGCTCTCTTGCCTCACACCAATGCTGGCACTGTCTGACTTCAACTCTGCGGACACTTCACGAGCACTCTACACCGCACCAGCTACAACGCCGTACATCTCCACCCAGAGTCGCGCCGCCTCGTCCGTTCGGGTCCGAACTTTTTCGACCCGCCCCTCTACGTGGACGATCGCAATCCCTGTGCCGTCTTCGACGTTCATGCACCAAGTCGCTAGTGACGCTACGCCGACCAGCCCGTACGCCCAAATGAGGATCCCGTTCTTCGCCCCGGAGGAGATGGCGGCGACTTCAAGCCTGAACAAGCGCAATTACCAATCGCTCGCCGACGCAGTCGGTTTCGACAGCGTCGTCCTGAAACAGCGCGAGTCGGACCGCGCCCTGCAATCGACGGCCAAGAGTCGTCCCGCCGCGAGCGGATCGTCGCCGATCCCGACTCCCGGAGGCGAAAAGTGAGCCTTTTCTCGCGATTCTCCCTGTTGCAACAGCAACCATACTTATGCAGCTCGTCGTCCTTGCAGAACTTGAACGTCGGGCATCTTCCCGACGACCCTCTATAATTACCCCCAAGGCAGCCTCCAGTATACACGCCTGGTCCCGCCCTCTGCGCCCTGCCCACACTCGCGATGCCCTTCTGCGCCTTCTGCACCGGATCGCCTACTTCGAGCCGCGTTCCTTCGCGACGACCTACCTGTCGGCCCGGCGAACATATGTCAACCAAGCCGCCGGCAAACGCAGGTCCTTGGCAAGACGCCTCGCCTCGGCTCGCCTCGACTCGACTTCCGCTCGTTCACAGCCGTCCGCTACGCTGCCGCGGATATCACACTTATACAATACCCATCTTCCCAATCTCACAATGTATCATTTCGCTCGATGTCCTCCCTGGTTGTACCTAGTCAGATCCTATTGTCGGAAATACCGTCATATTGCCCTACTTTCTCTCGAGGTTGCGCGCCGAGAGGCTTGCCTAGCATTTGAGTACAGAGCTTGGGGCGAACTTCTCAATAAAAGAGTTGCTCTCCAGCTCTCCATCGTTATCGCCTGGTGCCGCGCGTGCCGCGTCCTGACTTGTGGCGACCCATTTCCTTCTCCCTGGCGGTACCATCGTCGCTCGTTGCCGGACGCATCTCCGTCTCGCTGTCGGGTGCGCTGCTCGAGTCGGACAAGTCGGCCGGTCTCGAGAATTTCGTCCGGCTCGTGCCAGTAGGTCCTGTCTTTGCCGGTCGTCGGTTCGCTTGCCGGCTCGGAGCAATTTGTGGCCTGAGCCATGCGGGGAGAATCGGTTTGCCGTCAGGTCCGAGAGGGAGAGGCTTGCCCGTCTCGGGGTCCTGGATCATGGGCATGCCGTGCGAGTCGAGCGGAATCTGAATCAAGGGGCTCTTGTAGACTCGGAGGCAGAGGAAAAGCTGAATCATGCCGAGCACGAGCGACGAGATAGCGAGCTGAAAAACGTATACGACTTAGCAAGATTGCAAGATGAGAGAGGCAAAGTGACACTGGCTTACGACCAGAGGGCTGAGCTTGACAAATGTGAGCTTTGCGCTGCAGCCGCTCGAGCACGCGAGGTCAAACATGTCGGGCAGGCCGTATGTGCGCATCTTGTAGTAGATGTACAGTTGAAAGAAGCAGCCGATGGTATTGGCCATCTGGGCAGGGATGCTTCATCAGTACGGAGCCACGGGCCAGGCAGCGTCTCGCATCCCTCTCTCACCATGATCCAACCAATGTCGATCTTGATCTGATCCGGGTAGCTAGATATCGGAGTCCACAGTATCAAACACGGAAATAAAGGCATCTCGCGATCTGCGCCACGCACCCGCCGTATCTGACGTGCCACCAAAGCAGGATGGTGTAGCCCATCCACAGGGTGCTGAAGAAAGCGGCTACTGTATAGTGGAAGGTGAACCTGCTCTCGTGCGCGTTAGCTCCCTGGCCATCTCCGGACGTAGCCGAGGAGGCGGGCAACGCCTTACCACCGGTCCTCCTGCAAGATGTGTCGCGCCCAAACCGCCGCCAACACGAGCGTCGTCACGTTGGCCGCCGCGCCGACGAATGCAACGGCCAAAGAGCCATATGTCCCGTGCCTGAGAGCGACGTGGACGGGAGAACTCTTGATGCGCTGCTTCTGAGCTGGGGTGAGGGGTGGCGGATCCGCGGTGCCCTCTTGCCCGCCGTCTGACTCGGAGGAGTACATCGCCTCGACACGATGACTCGCCGAGGAGGGTGCCAGCTCAAACTGTTGAAGGAGAGACTGAGGGGGAGCAAGTGATCGTGTTAAGAGAGCTCGGCGATTTGCGTTGTGAACCGGCTTGTCCGCGGACGCGCGACGCGAAGAGCTAGACAGGTGTTTCTGCTCAGGAGCGCCACTGCATACACGAAGCGATCATAGCTTATCGCGCGCGGAAGTGGCCTCCGTATCGAGCAGCAACAGTGACAGCAGCTGCTTTCGCTGCGGTGATTCAGAAAGCCTCCTCTCGATGGCACGGCGCCTTCCGCCGCTTGCCAGTACAGGCAGAGAATCAAGTGCTTCGGAACTCGACAAGGTAGACAAGACCGTTGCGACGCATCTCGCCGTAGTACTAAAGCCGCACGCGGAGCAGGCACATCGAGAAAAGCGAGCTTGCGAAGAGAGCTTGCTTCGCGTCGAGTCTCGTCTCTGATAGGGAAGGCGCCATGTTTCGGGTTGTCTGAACAGTGATTGATCGAGCTGTACGCTCCGCTACACGCGCAATCGAGAACACCCGAGAAGCTGCGAGCTGAACGAGCGAGTCGAGCGGGGCCGCGATGATGTCACGCAGAGGCTCCGAGGCAAGTTGTCGGCGCCTGCAGGAGATCTGCACCCGCGAGACCGCCTGCCGCTGCTGCTTACGGGTCTGTTACTAGCTACCAGACGCCTCGTACCTCGGCTGCTCCTTCCCTACGAGCGCCTCGCCTCCTCCTGCTTCCCTGCCCCCACTTGCACGCACTCTCTCGATTCGTGCACCATGTCCGCTCCGGGGCAACTGAATGACAACGAGATCTTCCTCGGTAACTTCCTCCTCGAGCGATTGGCTCAGCTCGGCGTCAACAAACTCTTTGGCGTACCCGGAGACGTGAGTCGGGGGCTCGTATTCGTCCATTTACCGCCGGTCTGCCAGACGAGCTGACTTCGTCGACCTTCCGACAACCTCGGCCTTCCCCCTCCAACCCTGTCGTAGTTCAACTTGACGTTTCTCGACCTGGTCGAAGAGCACAAGCAAGTGAAATGGATCGGAAACTGTAACGAACTCAACGCCGCCTACGCAGCCGATGGTTACGCTCGCGTCAAGCAGGCCCAGCTGAATGCGATCCATGAAACGGCGACCGACAACTCGACACCGGGCGAGGCCAAAGACAAGGACGGCAACGAAAAGTCACAGGGCGGCGTCCGCGGACTCGGCGCCTTGCTGACGACATTTGGCGTCGGAGAGCTCTCGGCCGTCAACGGTATCGGTTCGTGACCACTCGCACTCGCTCTGTCCGTCCCGGTGGACCCGTTCACTGACGATAGTGCTTGTGCAGCTGGCGCCTACTCTGAACGCGTGCCGGTGTTGCACATTGTCGGCGTCCCGTCGACCAAGCTGCAAAAGTCGAAAGCGCTCCTGCACCACACCCTCGGCAACGGCGCGTTCAACGTCTTTGAGCAGGCGTCCCAGGGCATCACTTGCGCGCGCGCTGTCCTGCAGCGAGCCGAAGACGCCGCGGCCGAGATCGACCGCGTCCTCTTTGAAGCGCTCCGGACTGCCCGGCCCGCCTATGTCACCCTCCCGACGGATCTCGTCTTCACGCCGGTCGACAAGAAGCGTCTTGATACCAAGATCATTCCGGACCACGTCGGCTTCCACGACAAGAGCGTGCTCCCGACAGGTCGCAAGGTTGACGACGAGGAGAAGAAGCGTCTCGAGTTCGTCATCAGTGAGATCACGCGCCTGTGGCAGAAGGCCAAGGAGCCGATCGTCCTGATAGACGCGTGCGCTATCCGCTATGGTGTCGGTCACCTCGTCCGTGACTTGATCGACGCGACCGGCGTCAAGTTCTTCACGACCCCGATGGGTCGTTCGGCGATTGACGAGGACCCGGCGAACGGCTTTGGCGGTGTCTACGTCGGCGCCGTGACCGACCCCAAGGTCAAGGAGCTCGTCGAGAAGACTGATCTCGCATTCATGGTCAGCTTCAGTCGCCATTTTCGAGTTGGTGCCGGAACCGGACTGACTCTGGAGTTTCTCCGCAGGTCGGTTCGCTCAAGTCCGACTTCAACACCGGTGAATTCTCCTACGAGTTCCCGCAAGAGAACGTTATCGAGCTGTGCGTAGCCTTCTGCCCGAGGCGATTTGGCTTCAGGATGCTGATTTTTCCCGGAAATCCGCAGTCACTCCGACCACACCCTCGTTCAGTACGCGACGTACCCGGAGGTCTCCTTCCATCAGCTGCTCCCCGCTCTCACAAAAAAGCTCGAACGCAAGCACAACGTCTCTGAACCGCCCGCCGACCTCGGCCTGAACATCGAGATCCCCGAGAGCCCGAAGGACAAAATGGTGACGCAGGCGGCGTTCTGGCCGATGATGGGCCAGTTCTTGCGCGAGGGAGACGTCGTCGTCGCTGAGACGGGTACGTCGTCGTTCGGCATGATTGGGACGCCGTTGCCCAAGGGTACGACGTTCGTCTCGCAGGTGCTCTGGGGCAGTATCGGCTGGGCGGGCGGATCGACGCTCGGAGCGTTGCTCGCGGCGGAGGAGAGCCCGACGCCGAGGCGTGTGATCCTCTTCACGGGAGAGGGCAGCCTCCAACTCACTGCGCAAGAGGTGTCGACCATGGTCCGCTTGAACCTCAAGCCGATCCTCGTCGTCCTCAACAACGATGGCTACGTTCGTCCCCTGCTCGTTCCCATTCGGCGCGCTTGGCAAGGTCCACTGATGTATGCTTGCCGAACAGGTCATCGAGCGCAAAATCCACGGAGAGAACGCCGGTTACAACGACATCGCGACGTGGAAGTGGGGTCAGCTCCTCGACACGTTCAATGGGTACGCCGAGCCGAAGCCGACCAAGTCGCTGCTCGCCAAGACGCGCGGCGAGCTCGAAAAGATCCTCGCCGACCCCGAGTTCGGCAAGGCGGAGCAGATCCAGCTCCTCGAGGTCATCATGGACCGGCAGGATGCCCCGGAAGCGCTCATCAAGCAGGGCAAGCTCGTGAGTCGCACCTCCTTCCGCTCGTCCCCTTCCTGCACGATGTACTGATGGAGACGCCGAGTCACAGAGCGCCGAGCTGAATGCCGCATAGAGCTTGCACGCGCGCGAGACTGTTTGCCATTCGACCTCGATCTGCCCGTACATGCTGTAGCTTTCCCCGTGATTCACCCTTAGATGCCTTTCATTCCGTCCGTGCATATGACGAGCTCTGTTCATAGACTCGTGTGCTTCAGCGTGTCTGTTCCTGGCGAGGTTGACCTGGAAGAAAAGACGGAGGATCAGGACAAGGGCAGCGCGGGTCTTGAGCTGCTGCGGGCGGACATCTCGCTCCTCTCCCACGCTACAGACCGCTTTACTCAATCGGAGTGCTTTCTTTACGGCTCGACGCTGCACTTTCGGCGCCCGCACGGTACCTACAGTACCGCAGAGCGGCTCTCGAGTAAGTCGCTCACTTGTTTGGCTTGTTGCGTGAACGATCGACAGTCAACCTCGGACACCCAAGAGGGGTCCGTGCAGCTCTCGGAACGAGTCCGACGGTCTTTAGACACCCTAGAGCTGCCTGACGTACTCAAGTACAGCTCAGCATGGGCTGCGAGCTAGTCGCAGCTATCCTTGGCACGCGGGTAGAACTTGGACTGACATCGACCTCGTACTCGCTCGGCAGACGGCGAAACGCCGCGTGGGACTTTCAGTGCATTCTATACCTCATCTTTACGGCCAGGCGTTATGCAATCGCCGGCGCAACTCGCGGAGCAGGACGATTTGCTCGACGCATTCGGCACTCTCGAGTCGTTCGCTCCCTCTCCGCCGCCCAAATCCCCTCCTTCCTTCCAGCCTCAAGTGCATCAGCTCTCTGGCATCGAAGAGGAGCAAGAGGAGGAAGAGGAGAATCAGATCCAGGACGAGCCGGACCAGGACGGCTTTGCCGACCTCGACGCAGTGTTTCTCGCCGACCGACCTGCGAGGTTATCAGCTGCCGCGCAGGGCGCACACCCAGCCGAGCGCAAGCTCGTTGACTTCCTCGAAGCAGAAGAGGCCTTTGACGAGGGCTCGCACCGGACTTCCTCCCAGCGACCGCGGCCGAGCATGATCGGAAGGATCCTCTTTCCTGCACGTACGTCCGGTCGGCAGGAGTCCGCCAGGCATGAAGAGACCGCTGAATACGACTCTTGTCCTTATAGCCTCTTCGGGTCCTACGATCGGGAAAGCTCGCCCGCTCCGCGCCTCCCTTCCCCTCCAATCCGCAGCGAACCACGATGGAGCCGCTCCCGCCTTGCGCCGCGCGAAACGGCAGTCCCTCCCGGTCGCACCCTCGGCATCGGCGTCCCTCTCCGCATCGGGCCCACTCGAAACGTCGATCCAATCCGGATCGGCACTCTTGACGCTCCCGCTCGCGCGGCAGCTGCAGGGCCAAAAAGCCCGCGCGCGCGAACTCGAAGAGCAGCAGATTGCCCAGGCCGCGATTCACCAGGCCACCGCTGCACGTATCAAAGAGCTCGAGGAGGCGCTCGAGAAGGCGCGACTCGAGCAGGAAGGCTGGCAGGCCGAGGCGCAGCAGCTTGCCGCTCGGCTCGAGGCTTCTTCGAATAGTGGTGCGACTGGCGAGGTACCGCCTGCGCCGGCGACCCCGAACGGTACTCGAACAGCTCAAGCGGACTCGGGTGACAAGAGGATTGCGGACCTCGAGCGGTCCCTGGCGCGCGAGACTTCGAAGCGGAAGCGCGGCAAGGAACTCCAGAACAAACTCCGATGCGAGCTCGTGAACCGCAGGTGGAAGGAGAAATGGGAAGTCGAGCTCCTCGAGCGCGAAGAGCGCCAGCTCGAGATCCGGATCGTCGAACTCGAGGCCAGGCTCGTCCTCGAGGAATACGAGCGCGAGATGGAGAAGCTCGAGCGGGCAGAGGCCGAAGTGAGTCGTTGTCTGTTCGTTCCGCTTTGGTACAGGCAGGAGACTCACCCTGTTCGTGCCTCGCAGGACAACTTGGCGGCGCAAGTCCGTCAGGTGTCTGCGTTGACCGCGTCGCGACAAGTTCTGCTCTCGTCTTTCCGGACGAGCGAGCAGACGATCGCTTCGCTGCGTGGTGAGCTATCGACGACGCGCATCGAACTCGACGCCGCGACCGGAGCTTCGGATGAGCGGGTCCGCGAGCTCGAAGCCGAGGTGGGACAGCTCGAAGAGACCAAGCGCGAGCTCGCGAGCGTGAAGAAGGAGGTCCAGCGGCTCGAAAAGGGCGAAAAGAAGAGCGAGGCGGAGCGGAACAAGGACTTCGAGAAGGAGCGGTCAAAGCGGGAAAAGCTCGAAGGAGAGGTCAGGGCGCTCAAGGTGTGCTTTTCCGGTTCAGCTCGTCGCACGGGTGGCGGCACTGATGTTCTGCGAGACTTAGGCCCAGGTTAGAGCCGCAGAAGCCGCCGCGAAAGCTGCCGAGAAGGCTGCCAAGGTCGCCGGTCCATTGAGCCGGAGCAGCAGCACGATCAAGGCGACTCCGGCACACCTCACCGATTCCGAATCGGAGCAAGCTCCAGTGCACGTCCCGATTACTGCCACTCCATCTGAACACGGCTCGGAGAACGAGTCTGAGCCAGAAATGCCGGTGCTGAGCGAGTCCGACCAGGAGGTCGCCGACGAGGAGGCTTGCCGGCCTACCAAGTCCAAGTCGCGCAGCGCGCCAGCTCCGAAACCGGTCAAGGCAGTCAAATCCAAGATGTCCAAGGCGCCGAAGGTTCTTCCTGACGTCGAGGAGCCGGCCGAAAGCGCCGCCTCGGAAGACGAAGCCCCACCGACCCCGAAGAAGGCCGCGACCGCGCAGGCCAAGAAACGCAAGGCCGACGTCCTCGGTGATAAGTCGACTAACGCTCGTGGCGCAGGACGCGACGATGACCTGACGGGCGGTGTCGGGCTCAAGATCAAAAAGGCGAAAAAGGTCGGCGCTGCGTCGTCCTCCAAGGTCAGCGCGCTCGCGTTGGCGCTCGGCGGAGGCGGGGACGACAGCGACGAAGACGGTGTGCCGAGCAAGCCGAAGAAGGCGAAGAAAAGCAAGCATCGCGGCGCTGATGCCGACGACGACGACCTGCCGAAGAAAACGACCAAGAAGCGTACCTTGCTCGGCCCACGCAAGAAGTTTGACTGGACTTCCGAAGCGCGTAACTCGGTCAGTATGCTCCTCATCACGTCGCTGACCTTGGCTTGGTACGTGCAGACCGCGGACATCAATTCGATGATCCCGATGGATCTGTCGCCGATCAAGAAGCAGCCGGCGAAGAAGACCGGCGGCATTCTCGGCGCGAGCTTTCTGAGCGGACCCGCCGGTAAAGCTTCCTTCTTCTGAGCCCGCCGCGTCAGCCAGCCTCGGCAACGGTCAGACTCCGCCTTCGCGTGTGCGACCGCCTCTTGACGATATTTCCACGTCGACCTCTTCGCCTTTCCTATTCCCTGTGCCAGGAATCCTCTCCTGCCTTTTTCTGAGTTGTTCTTTGCAATCCATGCGGTCATTGTGAGGCGTGCGCGACAATCTTAGCAGAGGATTTCAATTTGCACGTGCTGGAGCCGCGCTCGCCCGGCCAACGGAGTCGCCGGACCTTGCCGAACTCGGTCGGGCGCCTCGACGTTCGCGTTCTCTCTGGTCGTAGCGTGCCAGACACCAGACAGGGCGAAGAGCTACAGGTTGAGAGCTGCTAGAGACAGGGCTCGGATGCTCTCTGCGTGGTCGTCGTCGCTTGCTCGTTGCTGCTCGTCGCCGCCATCCCGCCGTCTCGTCACTCCCGCTGCCCTTCTCGCCGTCGCTGGTCCTCGAAGTCACCGTCAACTGCCTCTGAACCGGATGTTTGCCCTCACTGCATACCGTAAGGAGCAGCCGCGGACTCTGTCGCGGCAAAAGGACTTGCCCCGCCTCCCGATCCAACCGCTCGCCCTCATCCTGGACAAGTACATCCAGACCCTCAGGCCGTTCCTCCTCGACCAGGCGGACCGTGAAGGCAGGGACGCGAGCTGGGTCGAACGAGAACTCGAGAAACGGAGGGAATGGGCGCGCGACTTTGACGCCCAGGGCGGTCTCGGCAGGACTTTGCAGGAGCGGCTCAAGGGTACGTCGTTCGCCCCCGTCACTTTGCTTCCTCGACTATGCACGGTCAACATCCGCTGACCTTGTAGCTCCGCGACCTCAGACATCGATCGGATCACGCCGAACAACTGGCTCGACGACCATTTCTGGATCAAGGTTGCCTACCACTCGTGGCGCGTCTCGCTCGTCGTCAACAGCAACTGGTGGTTGATGTGCAAAGAAGACGAGAGCATCCCGCCAGAAGTTCGCGCGAACGGAGCGCCGCAAGGTCAGTCGGCGTAGTCTTGCGCGCGCGATGGAGGTGGACCTTCTGACCCTCGGATTATCGCACGCAGGCGAGTTCACAGACTGGCAGATCAGGAGGGCTGCAAACTTGACGAGACGACTCATCGACTTCAAGGTCCGGCTTGACCGGTGCGTCAACCCTTTTCGCCGCGTCTCTAACCGAAGGTCGAGCTGATCTTGTGCCTGCTCGACGTGCAGTCAAGAAATCCTCCCCGATTCGTCGCGTGCAGGTCCGTTTGACATGCACCAGTATACCCGGTACATGCCTTTCTTCGTCTCTGGACACTCTTTTCCTGACTCGCGCACGCATCGCCATCCCTTTCCTCCTCCGGCGCCGTACCTTTGCGATGGTGAAACTGACCAAAGGTCGCGCTCAACGCTTCTGGTTCAACAACAGAGTCTTTGGCGTTACCCGCATCCCTCATATCCCCGTCGACACGCTCACGCATTCGCCGTACCCGCATCCGAGCCGAGACATCACGGTCGTCGCGAACGACCACTTTTACATCATGCCCGTCGTCGACGCGGCGTCTGGCGACCCGCTGCCGACGGAGCAGCTCGAAGCGAGCCTGTGGGCGATCGCGGATGACGCTGCGGCGCGCGGACCGGCCTCGGATCCGATCGGCGTTCTCAGCGGCGACGAACGCGACAACTGGACGCGCGCTCGCGAGCATTTGCTCGCCCTCTCTCCGGCGAACCGGGCGTCCGCGACTGCGATTGAGGACTCGCTCTTTGTCCTCGCGCTCGATCCGTCGATGCTCAAATCGGACAAGTATGTCTCGTCGTCCCCGTCGCGCGACACCCCGGATCTCGACGCGCACATTCGCGTGGCCTCGAGCGCCGGTGGAACTGGCAGGAACCGCTTCTGGGACAAGGCGGTCCAGATTGTCGTCGAGAACAGCGGCCGCGCGACCATGATCGGCGAGCACTCGCCTTGCGACGCTCTGATCCCGAGTATCGTCTGCGACTACGCTCTGGCAGAAGATCTCGACCCGACCGGTGACAGCAGGCGCGGCTCGCCGACCGCGGCCAAGGTCAACAAGCTCGAGTGGATCGTCGACGACGCAACAGGCCAGGCTATCGAGCGAGCGACTAAGACGGTCGCGGAGATCGCAGCCGACAGCGAGGGACGTATGCTCTGGTACGACGAGTACGGTGCCGGGTGGATCAAATCGGTCGGTGCGTCTCGCGAGCTTGCACTCTCGGTCGCTCGGGATGCGCGAACTGACAGTTCCGATACGTAGCCAAACAACCGCCCGACGCATACCTCCAGATGGCGCTCCAGCTCGCCTACCACAAGACGCACAATGCTCCAACGGCTACGTATGAAACGGCTTCGACGCGCCTGTTCCGTCACGGGCGGACCGAAGTGATACGGACCTTCAGTGAAGACAGCTGGCGTTGGGTCAAGGCGATGCGCGACACGTCCTCCTCGGTGAGTGGAGCGGTCACGTGCGGGCCAGGTCTACGGGAGTGCTCATATACTCGCTTCCGCAGCCGGAGAGCCGGTACGCCTTGCTGTCCAAGGCGACCAAGGCGCACAATACTTATACCAAAGAGGCTTCGACCGGTCGCGGCATCGATCGTCACTTCCTCGGCTTGCGCTTGCTCTTGCGCGAAGGCGAGACTCACCCGCTCCTCGACGATCCGCTGTTCGCCAAAAGTCAAGAGTGGGTCCTTTCGACGAGCGGGTTGAGCGCCGGCGACCGCTTCTACGGCACCGGCTTTGGCGCCGTCTACCCGAACGGTTACGGTATCAATTGTGGGTCCAGTACTGCGTCAACTTGCTTGACCCGGATGCTGACGACTTTTTTCGTGACTGGTCGCTCAGACTTGGCGGGTGACAAGGTGGTCAAGTTTGGCATCGAGTCCAAGGTGTCGTGCCCAGAAACGTCGACGGACGTGTTCCGGCAGAACTTGGTGGAGGCGATGCGCGAGATGCGCGCCATGTGCGAGCAAGGGCAGCCTCCGCAGCCCGACACACAGGTCGGGGGCGTCCAGGCCAAGTTGTAAAAAGATATGGAGAATAGTCAGGGACCGAGATAGTGCATTGCATGGCATTGTCGTGCTTTCTGTTACTCTTTCGGATCTGTCCGAGGCGTGCCTGCTTGAGAGTGACCGAATCGTGGCAGCGGAGAGTGGGGCGTCTCTTCGCGCGCAACTGTGGCCTTTCCTCAACTTGTCCCTTCCATTACGGCAGATTACTTCCTCGATGACTGCTCCAGGCTCTTACCGTCTTCAACAGCTCAAGATTCTTCCCCAGCTCTGGCAGTATCTTGGTCGTGAGCTTCAGATTCAAATGCGCTCGGAACGCGAGCCCAAACAAGGCTACTCATCTCTCCTTGATCGGGCTTGGCTGCTTGAAAAGGCTATTCTCCTCTGCTATAGAGACTCTGCGCTTAACGAAGCAGCGCGAGGCCCGCTCCGGACGACACACGAGCGACACTTCCTTTCCTTCTCTCCCTCCTTAATTCTTCTTCTCGGAGCTCAGTGGCCCGTGCGTTCCCACCAGACGCTCTATCATCGTGATACCAACAAAGGCCCCGCCGGTGGTGCTTGTACCACGTTGCACGCGGCTGGGCGACTCTCTTCCGCCCTTTTCCTTCCTCCCGGCCCTCCTTTCCTTCTGACCTCCGTCCAACTTCCTCGCATGACTGCCTCGGTACCCTTCCGAATGCCTCCTTTCCCGCAGGCCCAACTTGGCCCCGAGCGGAAGCTCGTCCGAGAAAAAAAAAAGGGAGAGTACCTCGGGGAAGTACTTTCCCGACGTTTACCGAGCTTCTGCGGCCCCTAAACGACTGCCCCCGCAGGGGATTGAACCCTGGATCTTCGCATTACAAGTGCGATGCCTTGCCACTTGGCCACAAGGGCGACAAGGAGAAAGCCGCCTTTGGCTACAAGAACCACAAAAATCGCCCTTCCAGACCGAACCGCGCCCCGGAGGCTCTTCTCCCCGTCCCGTGCAGTCTTGCTCTGTGGCTTGGGAGCCCGTGCGGTTGTTACGGCGTCGAGAAAAGAGGCTTTGGTGGTTCGCTGCGTCAAATTGCAATTTTCCCGTTGTTGCGCCGGAACCTTGGTTCCGGATCTTTGGCTGATATACCGCGCATCGAGGGCACTCTAGGGTGTACTTTGGTCGATGGGCACCGCTCTAGAAGCCTGCCTGAGGTGCAGAGGGGCAGGAGAGGCTCTGTCAGCCAGAGTTGCTAATCTCTGGGTGTACAGCTTGATCAGTCTGTTCTGGCACGTTCAGCCGGTGCATGAGAGCAATCTGAAGACATATATAAGCAGACTAGACACAGCTAGACCCTGGGCAAGGCTTGAGAACAACATCTGAAACAGGACCGGCACTTCACCTCAAGCGTGATCCGCTGCGCGCTGCAACGACCTCTCAGATCCCATCCATAGCATCCTCGAGATCTTGTCTTACTTGCGCAACACCCAAGAAGCTAGCCTCGCGCTTGCAAAGGGAACATTGTCGCCCGCAAGCAGGTTGAGAAGGTCAAGAAGCTCCGCTTGTCTGCGGCTACTTTGCGCTACAGCACGCGCTGAGCAGGCTCTTCAGGCCCAAGAGAGCGGGTGACAAGAATCTGTCTCAAGGCAAGGCATGATTTGTAGTGAGCTTAAAGACTGCTCGAAGGACCTCTCGTCTCGTGCTTGGGCTTCGATCTCTCCTTTTTTCGCACGGGGTGCTGCAAGCTAAGCTCGCACGGGCGGCGTGCCCTCTTTGTCATTGCTGAAGCTGCCGAGTAGGGACTTTATGGTTCTCAGAATGGTCCAGACTCGAGGGACTCACTATGCCGATGTTAGATGATACCCGTGGGAACCTCACAGGATTGGAGTCCCTCGCTCAGCCTCGCATATCGCCTTTCTCTCTTTCTCCTTTTTCCTTCAATTTACTTCAAGCTTCATTACAAAGCTCGCTTATCTAGCTTCAGGACCGGGCAGAGCGATAGTCTACAGAACCTCTCAAGCCGGGCTTGTTGCCCCGACCTCGCGTCCCGCAAATCGACGCAACTTGCAGGTACCGCTCCGGTCTCCCTTCCTCCGTGCAGACTCGGTGACCGTCATGCACAGATCCAGTTGTCATTAGCCCTGTTTATAGCTTCCAGACAGACTCAAACAGCCCAGGCTGAATGACATACCTTCCTGCTCCCCAGATTGGCCGCATGCGGCATGCCTCCTCGCATCATGGCCCCTCGGAGCTCCTGAACTGTTGCATGATGTGCACAGCACACCCTTTCTGCCACCTACTCTGGTGTTACACCACAAGCTGACTTGCATACACATGTGCTGCGCTCTTCAGTATGTCCAGTGTCATAGTGAGCTGCACCCTTCGTAGGTAGCCTCGCTCCCTTTTGCCTTCCTTTTCAGCCTCGTCCGGGCGCCACACCATGGCGTAGCTTGTGTACTCTCTTTGAACATGACTTGTCAAGAGTCGCCCTGCTGACCGCCTGGGCTCCTGAGCCACAGAGCAAGACTGCACGGGACAGGGAGAAGAGCCTCCGGGGTGCGGTTCGGTCTGGAAGGGCAATTTTTGTGGTTCTTGTAGCCAAACGCGGCTTTCTCCTTGTCGCCCTTGTGGCTAATGGCAAGGCATCGCATTTGTAGTAGTGCGAAGATCCAGGGTTCATCCGCGTGTGGGCGGCGGCATTCCTCCGACTGATGCTGAACTGAGCCGAACCTCCACTGCGGACGCGTGCCTTGCTGCACGGCCGGGTGCCGCGGCAGCTGCCACCGCAACAATATGCTCTTGCGGGAGACTCTTCACCAAAGGCGGGGAATAGTGAGCCCGACACCACCTTGCTCGCGGTGCTGCGGCGGGGAAGGGGACGTGCCGAGGGACACGAGGAGGAACTTCGCTCGCTTTGCGTACCCGGGGACGGCGGAGAATTGGGACGAGTAGACTCCTACACATGCACGAGCACGTAACAGGACCGCGGGAGTCGGATTGCGTCACGTGTACGTTCACGACTGCACCGCGACCTCCACCGCGGTTCACTGCGAGCGCCTCCCCTCTTTCCAGTGTCGAACGTCGATCAACTCTCGTAGAAGCGTGAAACTGTACAGCCCGAGTCCATCCGCTCGGTCAGAGTCGATGCCTCCCGCTGCTACACTCTCGACCCCGCAAAATCGCGCGACGCCATCCCCGTTCAACTCGGCTGCCGCCGGCGCGACGTCGACGAGTGACCGGTTGAGGGCGACGCGGTTCGGCGCAGGGACGGCGACGGCGGGCAAACGGTACGACGTGAGCCATAACAGCTCGGCGAGCTTGAGCCTCGACCAGCTAGACTCACTCAGGAGGCAGTCCAACTTGAGCACCTTGTCGCTGTCGCCGAAAAGTCGACCCTCAACAGGCAAGAGTACCGCAACGGCAAGGAGAAGACCACCGGCGGCCAGAGCGTCCTTTTCGTTCGGAGTACAGCAGGCGGACGAAGATGACGACGACGCCGAAGACTCGGCTCAAGAGACAGAGGCAGCCGCCGACTGGACCACCGTCGACCGGATGCGCTGCTGGCGGAACGACGCCATGACGCAGCACTTGTACGACTCGGCGAAGTTCTGGGGCGGCAAAGTCTACGGCATGACGGGTAACGAAGGAAAAAGTAAATAGCCACAGCCAGACTCGCGTGCTGACAGTCACCTTGGCAGGCAACCCGGACGACGCATTCTGGCTCGCACAGATCCATTTCCTCACGCACCAGTTCGCCCAAGCCGAAAAGATCCTCACAGCTGAACCGAGGAGCACGAGCGCCACTCGGACAGGCCGCCTCGTCGAGACGTCGCTCGCGTGCCGGTACCTCGCCGCGCAGTGCATGGTCCGGTTGGGCAAGTGGGACGAAGCGCTCGACATGGTCGGGCCCGACAGTGGCTTTGGCGGAGGAGGAGGAGGAGGCAAGGCAGCACCCGACCTTGGCTCGGACGGACGAGGAGACGGAGGGATCAAGGTGGGTCGAGTCTCGCTACCCGGTCGTTCGAGCGAGACCGCCGTGCTCACAGCGACGAGCCCACACACAGCTCACGGCTTCGGCGGCACATCTGCGCGGCTTGATCCACTTGCACATGAAGGCGAACGACCTTGCAAAGGAGGCGTTCATGGAAGCGTTGACGCGCGACGTCAAGTGTTTCGAGGCATTCGAGATGCTCGTCGGCGGCGAAATGATGTCGAACGACGAAGGTGAGCAGGCCCGTTGAAACAGCAGCCGAGACTTACGAGAGCTGAAGCGAGCGCCCGCTACAGAGTGGGACTTCATCCAGGGCTTGCCCTTCCACGCGCAGACCGAAGACGACGCCGAGTTTGTTCGCATGATGTATACCGTCCGGCTCAAAAAGGTGGGCGTTGCTGTGTGTGCTCGGAACGCCCGGAGACCACGTGCTCACCCGCAAAGCGAGCCAGATCTCCCACCAGACCGACATGGCGATCGCCAGGTCCCGACTCGCCGACGAGTACGGCCTCGCGGACGACCCGGACGTGATGTACAGCCGCGCCGACGAGCTTTACAATGCGATGCGCTACGCCGAATGCTACAAGATTACCTCTCGGTCCGTTCAGAGAGTCGTATGTCGTAAGTGACGGCAACTCACTGACCGGATTTCTGCCGACAGGATCCTCGCCGCCCATTCCGGTCACCGACCGACGCTGCCGATCCACCTCTCCTGCATGCATCACTTGCCAAACCTGCGATCGCAGCTGTTCTTGCTCGCGCACGAGATGGTCGAGAACGAGCCGGACGACGCGATCAGCTGGTACGCCGTCGGGTTGTGGTACTTTGCCGGTCGACGATGGGAAGAATCTCGCCGGTACTTTGGGTGCGTTGGAGTGCGTTTGGACTAGGCCCGGGAGCGTTCTTGACCGGCTCTCGTGCGGTGCTCGTAGCAAATCCGTCCTGATCGACCCGCGGTTCGGCCCGGCCTGGATCGCCTATGCCCACTCGTTCGCGTACGAAGGCGAGCACGACCAGGCGATCACGGCGTACTCGACCGCACAACGACACTTGCCAGGATCGCACCTGCCGATGCTCTTCATCGGCATGCAGCATCTCGGACTCGCCAACTTGACGCTCGCCGAGGAATACCTGTACGGCGCGCAAGAGATCTGCCCCGATGACCCGCTCGTACTGAACGAGCTCGGTGTCGTGATGCTCAACAACGGACAGTGCGTGGCCGCCTTCTGATGCAAGCGAGACACGCGGCTTACCGTTACAAGCAACAGACCGGAGCGCGCGATCGAGTACTTCTTGCAGACCCTCGGACTCGCGAAGCGGGTGCAGAGCTCGCCGGCAGCGTGGACTTTGACTCACCTCAACATGGGTCACGCATGGCGCAAAGTCGGGTGCGTCCGCGTAGCGATGTCGTTGCGCTTGCACCCGGCTCGCTCACTCAACGCTTTCGGCAGGAATTGGGACAAGGCGCACGCCGCCTTCCGCCGAGTCATCGAGCTCGATCCTCAAGCGGCGTCAGCTTACAGCGCTCTCGGAATCGTCGAGCATCAGCGAGGCCATTTCCAGGAAGCCATCTCCCGCTATCACGAGGTGCGGATTCGCCTTTCCAGATTCTGGCAACCGCGACACAGAGACTGACTCGCATCTTGACGGCAGGCTCTCGCGATCGCCCCGGGCGAGCCCGTAACTTGCGACCTGCTCAAACTCGCCCTCGACGACGTCGCAAACCAGATTGCTGCGCACAAGGTCCCCTTCCCGGGCATCCCGCCGCGTGCTTTGGCGAATATTGATGAGCAAGTCGCAGCGCTTGAAGCAGAGATCCTCGCGGGCGATGCGCTGCCGGGCGAAGAGCTGCTCGACCAGCAGCAAGACATGTCGACGGCTGAGTCCTCGGGTGTCGGCATGCAGACGACCCGAAGCGATGACGACGAAGGCGCGTACGAGATGAGCATGGAAGGAGAAGGGACGATGGACGTGACAGAAGGCGAGACGATGGATATGACGGGAGACGATGGGTAGTCGGATATGAGCGGTTTGCGAGCACTCGAGTGATCCCAGTCTGTTGAAAATACTATGCACAACCCCGACACCCCAGAGCTCCAAGCATACATAGCGCGTCCTATTCTTCATGCCTGCCGGACAAATGTCGCGTCGATCTGCCCGACCTGCGGGCATTCGAGCATGATCTTTCGCCGATACGCCGTCCCGAGCTCCTTCTGCAGCGGGTTGCCCTCGAGGTAAATTGTCGACAGATTTGGATGCGTCTCCTTCGGTAGGGGCGGGATTGTGCGCAACAGGTTGTCGTTCGCCTGGAGGATGGAAGCAATGTTAGCCGGGCCGGACCGGACCACAGTCGGAAAGCAGCAGATACGCACCCAGAACTCTTCGAGTTCGGTCAGTGACTCGAGCTCTTCCGCAGCGGCTTCTTCGATCTTGTTGTTCCCGACATCGAGCGTGGTGAGCTTCTTCTGCTCGCGGGGGTGGGGGTCGACTCGTGTCAGTGCAGCCACAAGCGGGACGGGTACAGCTCACGATCCTGACTTGCCAGCTTGCGGAGCCCTTCGATGCGAGTCAGGCCGTTGTGAGACAGGTACAGTTCCTCGAGGTTGACGAGTGAATCGAGGCCCTCGATCTTGGTCAACCGGTTGCCTGGCGCCGAGCTGGTGTCAGCTCGATCTCACGCGCAAGGCAGAGCTCCCGAGCAGGAAAAGATACGCACTCTGAATGCTGAGAGTGCGAAGTCCCGTCAAGCCATCGAGACCTTCGATCCGAGTGATCTTGTTCTTGCCGAGGAACAACGACCGCAGGTTGGCAGATATCGGCAGGTTCTCGATCGTCTAGGAATACCAAAGTCGTCAGTTACAGCCTCGAGATACCGAGAGAGAAGCGGCGGCTCACTCGGATGCGGTTGCCGCCGTATTCGAGGTAAGTCAGGCTGGTCCGGTCCTTCACGCCTTCGATCTTGGTGAGCTTGTTCTGGATCAGGTACAGGTGGGTGAGGTTGGCGTAGCGGTAGGGCGAGGATTCCGAGGCGTCGTTGAGAGGCGCGACCGAGCGGAGCAGGTTGAACGATAGGTCGAGGGATCTGCGATCGGGTGAGTTAGCGAGCCGCCCTCGTTCCTAGTGTGCCGTGCGTGAACGACGTACTGCAACGAGTCGAGGCCTTCCAAACCCTGGACGCTCTTCAAGCTGTTGTCATACAGATCCAACTCTTCGAGCTCCTTCAAGTCGCGCAATGGCCAGACGGGCTCTTCTCGTTCTGCCCGCCGGCGCTCCTCGTACGGGTACTCGGCTTCCTTCTTTGCTGCGTCCTCATCGTCGTGCTCGTCTTCGTCGACAGCATCTGCGTCATGCGTTCCGTTCGTCGTGCCGTTCGTGGACGGCTGCTCGACGAGCGAGTGTCCGTTTGCTGGCTCGAGCGGAGGGTCCGGGTGGTAGAACAGCGAGGTTAAGAGGTTCTGTCGGAGCGAGATGCGCTGCAGACGGGATCATACGTCAGCTTTCGTGTTCGTTGTAGGCAGGAAAAGGGGCACGTCCGGTGCGCACCTGGACCTTGGTGAACCTTTCGAGTCCGAGTCCCCTAAGGGTCCGGATCCGCAAGTGGGTCAACTCGAGGTCGACGGAATCGTCCGGGTACGTTGCGAGCAAGTCCTCGTTCGCGGCAATCTCTTGTCCCGCGACGACTTGGTCTCCGTTTTGCTGAGCGTCGGCGGATTCTCCGAGCGGCGGTCCCATGACGAGGTTGGCTCGCCGTTCCGATCTGCGCTTGTCGTCCTCGAAATGGCGCTCGTCGAGTTTCAAGTTGGCGAACGGTTCTTTGCGTCCACTCTCGGACACGTTGCCGCCGTCCGACTCGCTCGAATCGCCGCCGTTGACCGCGTCGACGCCGTCGAGAGCCGCGGGCGGTGCACCGTTCGTCGGTGACGCAGAGTTGAGCCCTGCTGCGCCCGAACCGGACGGGACGGGAGGCGGGAGGGTAGCATTTGGATCTGTCATGTCACTTGTCAATAAGGAAGCGTGTAGAGCCAGAGAGAGCCAGAGAGAGCTGCTGTCGCCGTCATCGACCGAAATTCTTTGCGGCTCCCGGAAGCTTTTTGTTGCCCCCCTCCGGTACTCGGTTACTCAGCCGCTCTATAGCTAGTCCAATGCTAGCAGAGCGAGCTCTATCGCTCACTCGAGCGGCGAGACTCGCTCCAGTCGCCCGTCAAGTCAGGCTCGGAACCTCAAGGCGGTCGTCCTTGCTGTCCGGCGCACCCTTGCAGCCACTCTACAGGGATCAACTCGCTTCCGAATGGCTGCCGAGATCAAAAGGAGTGACGACGATATGGAGGCACGCCTTCTCGAACTCGACGAGGTCATCGCAGAGCGTCGCTGCGGCCAAAGTTCAGGTGCGCCTTCTCAAACTCGCCGCTCCTTCTCCCCGTTCCTCGCTGACCCCTTCGCTCCTTCCGTAAACATTCTCGGGATCTCTGGATTGTGACTGTGACGAATGCGATATCTAGCCGCCCGATCGAGAGCTGCCACAGCTCGGCGCCTTTCCGCCAGAACGCATTCGTAACTTTGGTGTTCTCGCCCACATCGACAGCGGCAAGAGTGCGTGACTGCCCTGATAGAAATTGTGTCCCGTTGGGGTACTCACGCCAGCGCAAACAGGCACGCTGTCCGATCGCATGCTCGAGATGACGGGGACGATCCGGAAACCGGTGGCGGATCCAAACCGGCTCGCCACGGAGGAGGCTAAGAACGAGCAAGTACTCGATACACTCAAGGTTGAGCGAGAACGAGGCATCACAGTAAGCGATCGCCTCGATTTAACGTCGCGTTCTCGCGCAATTGGCTTCGAAAGCAGATTGAGGCAAAGTCACTTCGCTGGAACAGTCATTGATCGGTGCTCCATTCTTCCAGGTTCGCGCCCAGTCAGCTACAATGATCTATTCGCATGCAGCGAACGACTCGTATCTGCTCAATCTGGTCGATACGCCAGGTCACGTCGACTTTTCGAGCGAGCTGCTCCGGTCTCTCCTCTCGTGTCAAGGCGCCGTCCTCCTCGTCGACGCCGGTCAGGGCATCCAGGCTCAGACGCTGAGTGTGCTCGACGAGGCACTCAGCCGAGGGCTAACGGTTGTCGGTGCAGGTGAGCTCCACTCTCGTGCGGTCGACTTCCTTCTCCCACTTACTGACGGACCGGTCGCACGCGTAGTCAACAAATGGGACCTCGTCAAGGATGACGGACGAGGCGAAGCCGCCGTCCAGGAACTGTCCGACCTCCTCGGTTGCGACCCGTCTGAGATCCTCCGGATCAGTGCGAAGACTGGTTGGGGTGTCGAATCGGTCCTCGAAGCGATCGTCGAGCGGATCCCGCCTCCTCCACCGATCGCAAGCGAAGGAGAAACCCTCCGCGCATTGGCTTTCGATAGCTGGTACGATTCGTTCCGGGGCGTCGTCAGCTTGGTCTCGATTCACGAGGGCGAGCTCCGGAAAGGTGAGTAGCGACGCAATCTCGCCCAAATCGACAGCGCAGTTCAGCCCTGATATAGTCCTGACGCTCTCGATGGTGCAGGCGACTCAATCACGTCGACGACGACCGGCAAATCTTATCCGGTGCTCGATGTCGGTATCCTCTCTCCCGGAGAACTCAGCATCGCAGCGCATCCAGATCCCGACTCGCGAGTGCTCCGGAAGGGTATGGTCGGGTGGTTCGTCTGCGGAATGAAGGACCCGAAAGAAGGTATGCCACGAGGTCCGAGCGAGGATCTGAAGCGCCATTGACCGTCTGTCCCGGTAGCCTTCCTTGGCGACACGTTCCACTTGACCAGTGCGCCGATGCCGCCACTCGAAACCTTCAAGCCGCTGAAGCCGATGGTCTTTGCGGGCATCTACCCTCTCGACCCGGGCGGTTTCGGCAAGCTGGAAGACGCAATCCGCCGCCTGACGCTCACCGACCGGTCCGTCACTGTCAACCGAGAATCGTCAAGCTTTCTCGGTCAAGGATTCCGTCTCGGGTTCAACGGCAGCCTGCACATGGATGTCTTCCGGCAGCGACTCGAGGACGAGTTTGATGAGGAGGTCATCGTGACGCGGCCACTCGTGCCGGTCAAGAGTGAGTGGCGCGAGACTTTCGCACAGACTATAGACTATGACAAGCATGAAGTTGACTCTCATGTATACGGACAGTCATCTACAAGGACGGTACGGAGAAGACCATCGATAACCCCGCCGACTTTCCGGACCCGGGCGGCCTTCTCAAGGTCACGCAGGTCATGGAGCCTATGATCCGCGCGACTATCGTCGCTCCCGATGAGTGAGGCGTGTCGCCTTTTTTGAGCCTACATTCGAATGGTCCTGACTGAAAGTTGAGCGCATGGACAGGTATATGGGCGCGATCATGAGCCTGTGCACGGTCAGTCGGCTCTAGAGTGCCCTTCCCTTGCGCTGGTCCAGACCTCACCTGATACAACTGCCTCTCTCTCCTTATACTATCCTGGCACCTCACATTGCAGGCACACCGTGGTATCCCGATCTCGCAAACCTACCTTTCGACCGGTTCGACCTCCTCCGCCTCGACCGCTCTCAAGCCTCGAGTCTCCCTCATCTTCTCACTCCCTCTATCGTCCATCATCACCACTTTCCACTCGAATCTCAAGTCGATCTCTTCCGGCTTTGCTTCTTTCGACTATGAGGATGCACCCTACGAAGTTTCCGACCTGGTCCGGATGAACATCCTCGTCAGCGGCCAGAAGATTGACGCGCTCTGTACGGTCGTACATCGTAGCGCAGTAGAGAAGGAAGGGCGTGATTGGGCCAAGAGGCTGCGGGAGGCGATTCCGCGACAGCAGCACGAGGTTGTCATCCAGGCCGCCGTCGGAACCAACATTCTCGCGCGCGAGCGGTACGCTGGCATCTCGAACACGTCTCTAGCTGCACGCTGACCCATGCTTAATGCACAGGATCGCTCCTTTCCGGAAGGTACCCTCCGGCGGCTTCGAGATCGATCCGGAACTTCCCTGGACCGCCCGCTGACTTGATCCGCATTCCCCTCGCTCTAGGATGTAACCGCACCCTTATACGGCGGCGACATCACGAGAAAGGCGAGTATACACGCTATGAGAACGTCCGGAGGCGTCCCGGGGCTGACAGGAGCCTTCAACAGATGAAACTGCTCGCGAAACAGAAGGTCGGCAAGCAACGGCTCAAAGAACGCGCCATGTGGGTTCCCGGGGGACCCCTCGCATACTTGAAGGCTATACTGACCCCTCGTCGAGCAGCGGTCGAACACGAATCCCCGTAGAGGCCTTCCATGCGGTTCTCGGCGGGCAAGAGATCAAGCGCAAGGGCGGCTCCGCCACGGCGAAAGACAAGAAACGGCGTGACTGATCTTACAGGCTCTCTCTGCACTATGCTAATGTCTGTTGTAGAATGTATTGCACCGAGTAGAACACGATCGATATAGCCAGATCAGATGATGTCCTGACCGAGTCGGTACGCTACCAAGCCTTGCACCTTGTGCCGATTTGTCGAGAAGGACCGCAGTTTCACCTGCGCGAAAAGATTTGCATGAGCTCTCGCAGCATGAAGGCGGGCTGTACGATAGCTCAACAAATCCGGGAGCCACACTGACCTGCTCGGCGTTCCCGAGAATCATGTGCGGATCCGAGTCGATCCACTCTTTAGGCACTTCGGTATCCTTCTTCGCGTACGTCAGGATGGTAAATACGTCTGTAGGCACAGCAGAGCATCAGTATGATATGCCCGAACATCGCATTGGCTGAGGACCCAAGGTTGGACAGCTGCGCGATCGCGTTCTGGCCAAAGACAAAGTATCCAACAAGGCAAGAAGCCGGGCACGCACATTTCTCTTCTAGTGACGGCAGGAAGGTGACGCTGGACGTGATCTGGCGCATGATGTCCTGGATGTCCTTCTGCACTTGCTCGGGCGTCTTTTCGGTTTTCGGTTTTGCTATTGGGGCCGCCGCAGACGAGGATGATCTGGTAAGTCACAGAAAGCGGTCAGTGATAGTTCGATCAGGATCGTGCCTGATGTGGGGCTATTCGCGTCGCGTAGCCGTGAGGAGCAAGCGTGACGCTCGCCTCTGCTCGAGACGTGACCGTTTGCACCTTCGAGGAACGGAGTAGAGCTCACCCTGCATTCTCCTTCCCACCAGTGGCACTCGCCGCCCCAGCTTCTGGCGGCTCCTCAACCTGAATGTCGAATTGCCACCGCTCGACGACCTCGCGCGTATCCCGGTTCATGATGATGAGCGCGAGCGAATCGAGTTTCCCCGCGAGGATCCAGGCTGCGGTACGAGTACTGCGGTCAGCGAAGGAAGTGTATACCTGCCTGCAGCTGCCGGACAAGCGGTTGCCTCGCTTGACAGAGCAGCAAAGCAGTCGAGGGGAAAAAGCTCCTGCCGACTCACTCTGCACCTGCTTCATGACGTTCTGGACATACCGTTCGAGCGCTTCGTCCGCGCTCGTGAACAGCGTCAAGCCGTACTTCTTGACTTGCTTAAAGTCTTCAGGCGGGTAGACGCCGCGCTGGTACAGGATGCTGGAGTCGGTCGAAATTCGGCGGGTCAGCATGCAACGTAGTGGAGGGGCAACGCCTTCAACGGTGCAGAGCAGCCCTAGTACTGCATCCCACAGCTCACAACGCGTCCAACTCACGAATTGACCGAGTATTCGAAGAACTCTGTGACGATCTTGGTCGAACCTTTGAGGCTGAGCGTCTGCGACTGCTTCCGCTTCGTGGCCATTCTGGGCGAGTGCACTTATAGCGATGCGTCGCTGCGATGCGGTTGAAGCTGACTGGGCCTCTGAAGCGATAGAGTCGGGCGGCGAGTCGCGGTTCCAGCGAGTTGCGACAGTCGAGTTCGACGAGGGCCGGAAGCGGTCGAGAGTAGGGCTCTGCGGTCGAGTACTAGCACGCGAGCCTCTCACGAGTCTTTACAAGGTCGTCAGGTGCGCCAAATTACAGTCGGCTTCGATCTGGCTTTCGTCTCGCGGCGCGTTGACATCTCGGAAACAAGTTGACTGATTTTTCCCATCCGAGGTCTATATAGAGCGGTGCACTCCGCTTGACAGGTTCTTCGGCCTTCCCTTGCACCTTTGTTTTAGCTTGACTATCGGCGATACCCGCCGAACGGCTCGTTGGCGGCAAACACTCCCCGAGAAAAAGCATGCCCCTCGTCGATCGAGCCTGCACCTCGGCCGCAGCACAGATTAGGGCCTCAGATACACAATTTGCAGGGATCCGTCTACAATTTGGCCGATTCGCCGACTGCCACGCACAAAGTGTCAGTTCGCATGTTCACCGGAGAGACCGAGGGGAATTCGCCACTGCCTAGTCGAGCAGGTCGTCGTCGTCGTCGAACTCACCGGTACCGATCATCATTGGCTTGGCCGTCTTCTCGAGCACCTTCTTGCTGTGGAATTGCCAGAACTTTTCGCTGCTGTCGGTCCCGCACGCTTTGAGGAGGACTTTCTTCCCGCCAGGGTGTTCCTCCTGCTCGCGTCGCAGGTCGCAAGCCCGGTCAACACTTGCGCTCGACTTCCCGCACTGTGAGAGTGAGAAACGCAAGCTCACCAAAAATTCTGTCACGTCGTACACATTGCCGTCGATGATGACCCATGCACTGTCGGCCGACTTGTGCTGAGAGACTTCTTGCGCGGTGATGGCCTGCTCGCTTCCAAGTCAGCCCGCTGGACTCAAATTGCCCGCCCATCGTTCAGACAGAGCGTTCGAGGCAAGGTGGGATCTCGCAGTGTCGTAAGAGGGCCAGCTAGCCAGCCCCCGAAGACCGCCGCCGTCATGGTCGGTCGGATGTGGGGGGTTCGCGAGCCTGACTGTAGCGTCCCGCAACCCACCTTGGACATGTTGGAAGTAGCTTGTAGCAGTAGGAACGGTACCAGAGCAGCGATTACGAGGGTCACGGGCCAATAGCGAGGCGGAATGATGGCTAGAGAGCAGATCACGGCGACTCGACGGCCCGGTTTCGTCGAGAATGAGTCCGCGCAACTTGTCCGCCTTCCCATTGGTCGATGAGCAGTCTATATGGATCAGTGCTTTCACTGTAGTCGCTGAAAGGCGGAGGATGTTCACGATGTGATCAAGCACGCGGGAACAGCGATGAACGACGGAGCGGCCCGAGCTTCGACAACGATAGAAAAAATTGCAACGATGCGAGTAAATCAGACGATTTCGTGGAACGGTGCAGTGACGACAAGTGATATAGACAGGCAGGGAACGTGCGAAAGGATGCAAAGATGGTCGCAGCGAAGGCGCGAGGGCGGAAATGCGAAAGCGAGCGAGTTGAAAGCGAAACGAGGGGGTGCCGGCGAGTCAAGCCTCGTTGGCTACATGTCTTCAGGCTCGGGCTGCCATCGGCGCAAAGCCGCATCAGCAAAGAAGCGTCTCTAAGCAGGAGGCAGTACTCGCAAGCCGACTCACCTCGACCGAGTCGACAATCTCGCTGATAAAGACGTTGATCAAGCCCGGGACATCGCGCTCGATCTGCTGCAGAGCGGCGCGGAAACGCAGGATCGAGGCGCGGGCGGGAAAACTCGTGACGCGGTCGTGGATCTGCGGGAATGAGAGCATCGTGAGCGCCGCGGTACGAATTCCATCCCTCGAGAAGAAGCCAGAGCGTCCAGAGTGGCCGCAATGGGTTCTAACGGCGACAGCACTCACCGAATCGAGTACAGGCAGGACAACAGTACCGAGGATACCATCATCGTCTTCCTGCTCAGGATCCACTTGAGCAGCCTGCCCATTCTGCCCACTCCTGGCCGTACCCATGGCCTCCTCCCTCTCCCTTGCCAGCCTTGTCTCCCTTTCCGCCTCCTGCCCGTTCTGACGCTTCCGCGCATCGTCAAGCCTCATCGCCTCGAGCTTGGCACGCTCCCTCTCAAGGGCGTCGCGTGCTCGAGCTTGCAGCTCCCGGTCTCCTCCTCCACCGGCTGCGACTTGGGAAGCCGGAGTCGCCCGTCTGCCCGCGGACGAGTACTCGTCGTATTCCGAATGAGCCGAGATCCCGCTCGGTCCGGTGGCGCTCGATCGCGAAGTCGATGGAGCCGGTGGAGGACCGCGCCGAACCGTGTCGAACGCGGCGTGGTTCTGCGAAGCCGGAGGCATGGCATAGTCGCGACTGCGGTGATCCTGCGAAGGCGCAGAGGGCTGCCGGGTGTGCGATGGAGGTTGCGGGAAGGCGCGAGCGTCCGTATGCTGCTGCTGCTGCTGCTCTCGCTGGCGGCGGACCGTGGCCGGCCCTCCAGGTCGAGCATGGACATTCCGGACGGTCCCAAAATCCCATAGATCTTCCTGCTGCGGCAAAAATCTGTACCTTGCGCTAAGTGAGCTATTTCGATGCTTGGTATACCCGCTCGAAAGCAAAGAGCCAAGTGACAGTCGCAACTCACTCGTTCTCGCTCTCGCCACTCGCAACGTCGCCGTTCCCGTCTTTCGCTCCATCTCCACCGTCGGCCTTCCAGCGCTCCAGGCGCCTGCAGAGCGTCACGAATCAAGTCAACATCAGCTTTCCATCCATGGTCTGATGTAGCGGCGCCCGACTCACTCGATCAACTCGACGAGATAGCTCGTCTTCTTTGCACTCTTGATGAAGCGGTGCTTGAGCAAGTCCTTAGCGGAAGGACGAGCAAGCGGGTCTCGCTGCAAGCAGAGCGAGACGAATTCACGGAACGGTTTCGAGAAGCGGGCGTCGTCGAGTTGCGGCGGCGGGTTCTTCGGGATCAGAAAGAGGACCTGCGGCATCGAAGCGTTGTCAGCTCGACGTCGCGCGTCTGCAGGTTGGACTCCTGGTCGATTCCGAGCTCAGGCTGGTCTCCGAATCGCAGCGAAATCGAGCTCACCTTCATCGGGTGCAGCTCGGCGTACGGCGGTTCGCCCTTGGCCATCTCGATCGCCGTGATGCCGAGTGACCAGATGTCGGCCTTCGAGTCGTAGCCAGACTGCTTGATGACTTCAGGCGGCATCCAATACGGCGTGCCGACAAACTGTTCGTTACCACGCGGACTTCCAGTCAGAAATAGGCAGCAGGGTAGCGCCTAATGGCGGACATAGCGGCGCTACGCAGGACTCACAGTGTTTTTCTTCGTCATCGTTGCGGTCAGCTGGCCGGAGACACCAAAGTCGGCGAGCTTGACTGTAAATGACAATCACAGGTTATTCGCGGTTAGTCAGTCTGGACGTTTGAGGTGGCACCAGTCTCGAAGAAGCAGTCGCTCACCATCTCCAGATGCACTGAGAAGGATGTTGGCCGCTGCGAGAGGTACTGTGTCAGTCCGACGTGATCGCGAGGCCGTCTTTCTTCGCCACCGCCTGCGAACGCACCTTTGATGTCACGGTGCAGCTTGCCCTCGCCGTGCAAGTACTCAAGGCCCTTCAGCAGTTCCCTCAGGATGATCGCGATGTACTCCTCCTTGAACGTGCCCGGCTTAAGGAGGTCGCCACACGACCCGCCCGAGAGGTACTCCATGACGATCCAGAGCTCTTGACCGCGGAGCCAGGAGCCTTCGTCCTTGGTGACGAACGGCGAGTCGAGCGAGGACAGAATCGAGATCTCGGACTGTTTAATGAGTGACCGGACGTTAGGAGACCATCAAGGCAGAAAGCGAGCGGCGTCCCGCTTCTTTCGAAAGGTGGCACTCACCTGAATGTCCTCGATTTCGTCTTCGGCATCCTCAAGGTTGATGACTGCACGCCTCAAACGCGTTTCAACAAGCTTCTCTCCGTCCGATGTAGCCGCCGAGGCGAGCGAAGCAGGGCAAGCAGTCTGACGGCCTACCTTTAATCGCGACCGCGCGCTGCGTCCGCACCGAGTATCCCTTGTAGACCTCTCCGAACGAGCCTTTGCCTGTGTGAGATGGTAGTATGAGATCAGCTCGAGCGATCCGAGACAGCCTGGGCAATTCCGCAAGGAACGCGCTTCGCCTCCCGCTCGTCGCGGACCTCATGCGGGTTCCTGATGCGTTGGCGACCCGGCCCAGCCCAGCCCAGCTTGATGTCCCATCTGACGCGCTTTCGAGCAGCGTCCGAGCGAACTTCAAAGGAACGCGTGCGACTGACCGATCCTGTCTTGCCTGACGAACAAGACGCTCGGGTCCGCGTTCCTCGGGTACTCTCCCGCTCCTCCACTCCCGTCACTGCGGATACTCTCGCGTCCATCCTTGTTCCTCCCTGCAGACCCTCCCGAGCCTCCCGAGCCCGAAGAGCGGTTCGAGAGGAATGACGAGGCGCGTTGAGTGAACCGCGCCGGCGAAGAATTCGGGACGGCGCCATACGCCGACGACGACGAGGAGCCGGCTCGGGCGGGAGAAGGTTGCGCAGGAGCAGCTGCGCTGTACTGCGCGCGCATCATGGCGAGGGTTCGCGGCAGCGTCTCGAGTCGAAAGAGAGCAGCCGAAACGGGCGGACGCGGTGTCAAAAAGTGGGGAGGCGGCGCGTGCACTCGCGGCCTACAGCTATACGAGCTCGAGTGCACGCAGAGTGAGCTTTCACGGCTGTACCAATTCGGCTAGTCAAGGAGGGAGAAGAGCAGGCGAGCCAAAAGGGAACAAGAGCTTGTCGTTCTTTCGGGAGGCAAAGCACTCTCGGCGGCAATCACCACGACTCGTTCCTCTTTCGCTTGTCGCCTTTACAAAAAAGCACGAACCTGAAGAGTTGTGCAAGAGATGCTGGTGTGCGAAAGAAAGACATTACAACCCCTAGGACCTCTTCTTGCGCTCCTTGACGACCATCTTGTTGCCATTCTTGCTCGACGGCGCGCGCGTCCGCTGGCCCTTGGCGCCGACGTTCGAGAACGACACGGGGTGGTTGCCACCTTTACTCTTACCACGTCCACCTCCGTGCGGGTGGTCGCGCGGGTTCATCGCGACACCGCGCGTCTGCGGTCGGAACCCGAGCCACCGCATCCGACCGGCTTTGCCATAGTTGGTGTGCTGGTGGTCGGCGTTGCTGACGGTGCCGATGCTCGCGACGCAATCGAGGTGGACGAGTCGGACCTCGCCCGAGCTGAGGCGGACTTGGGCGTGCTTGCCCGTCGGACTCGACGCCGAGATGATGCGCGCGTTCCCGCCCGCGGCACGTTCAAGGACGGCGGGGCCGTCGGGAGACAGAGAGATGCCGTGCACGACGGTACCGACGGGGATCAGTCGGATCGGGAGGCAGTTGCCCGGGCGGAGCGCGAGCGAACGGAGCGTCGAGATGTCGATCTGAGCCAGCGAAGGCGACGACGAGCTCGGGGCACCGGCGGTCGGTGGCGGCGTCACGGTTTGCGGCGCAGACGGGTCGGTCGGGTCGAGTTGCTCCGCTGCCGCAGAAGCGCCACCACCGATCAGGAACGAGTCGGGGATCCCCGACCGGAACGACTGGACCGTGTCCCCAGCGCGGAGGGTCCCGGGCGCAATGATGTAGCTGACGGCGCCCGTCGCCTTGTGCTTGAGCAACGCGATGTGCGCACTCCGACCGGGGTCGTACTCGATCCGGACGACTTCCTGTTCGCCCGTCTCGCGGCGGACAAAGTCGACGTTCCGGATCCGGCGGCGGTGTCCACCTCCGCGCGCGCGAGTCGTCACGCGACCGAGGTCGTTCCTGCCTCCCGTTCCACGCTTGGCGATCGTCAACGGTCGGTACGGCCCGCCCTTGTGGAGGTGCTCCGACACCGGGCGCCGGAGTTGACGCAGGGACGGCGTGACGGGCAAGTAGGTCTTGAACTGGGCCTGGCCCGACTTTTCGACGACGATCAGGCGCCGGCGTTGCTTGCCGTCAGCGTCGGTGTAGGTCGGCGAGGTTGGCGGTTTCGCGAGTGCGGACGAGGTCGAGAACGAACGAAGGCTGGCGGCGGCGGAAGAAGACGAGGAAGGACCGGCGACAGAGGGAGAGGCGACCGCGGCGGATCGGACGAGGGCGCGACCGGCAGCGCGCGCGAGGTGAGCCATTATTGTACTCTAGGCTGCAAATGTGCGCGCGCGGGTGTCAGCTACAGGACGAGAAGGCGCGATCCGATGGCCCTCGTTCGAAAAGTCGCCGAGACGATCGCTCGTCGGACCACTTTGTCCCGCCGCTCGGCGGAGGCACTCCGGATCGCAGCCAGGCAGATACCGATTTGTCTCGGCTCACGGAATCCCCGCCTAGACCGAGTAGAGAACGAGCAGAGAGCGCTGAGGAACATACCTCAGCTCTGCGAAAAAAGGCGGTGCACGATATTTCTCCTGTCGGCGTTCGAGATCACGCTGAGGAGGGAAGCACACGAGGTTGCCGAGGTGGGAGATGCGCCCTTTGAGCCGAGAAGCAGTCGGAGGCTAGGTCGCGTTGGGCTGTAGAGTCAGGTGTCCCGCTGGGGAACCTGGACCCAGAATACAACTCGCCAATACACTCAATACCATCGAGATTATAATCCTAGATTACTACCCGAGCGTTTGTTCCCCCGTCCTACAGCGCACCTCTCTTGCGCGCGCTCGCTCTCGTGTCGAGTCTGACCGTTCACACTATGGCTGAACCTACGCTGCCGGCTGAAGCGCCCTTGCTCGCGTCGTTGCCCGCGTTGCCGCCTCTAGGTGGTGCTCCTCCCGCATCTTCTCCCGCCGCGACCGCTTCCACGTCGACGCCGACCGCAAAGGGGAGAGGACGAGGCGGAGCTGGGAAAGGCGCAGCGAGGAAAGCCGACGACGCACCCGACGGAGAACCGAAACCGAAACGGTCGAGGAAGAAAGCCGCAGACGGGACTGGACCTGGGTGAGGCCTCACTCGCAACCGCAGACAAGGCTCGCTCGGCCGTGCTGCCGCTTTCCGAAAAGACTTGAGCTGACGCTCCTGTCGGGCACCTTCGGGCAGGAAAAACTGGCGAAAAGGATTAAAAGGGTGAGCGCCGCCCGTCGCTAGCAGCCATGCTACGCTTCTGACTCCATGCATTCCGCACTACAGAAGCTTCGTGGCAGCAGGAGATGCGACCGGTAAGCTCGGGGCTCTCGTCAATCCAGCCCACGAAATGATCCAGGGCTCCGAGGGTTGCGTTCGCTCGCGCCGGTACCGGCTTTACTGACGGTCAAGTCTCACACGTCACCCTCCGCAGACGGCTCCGTCGCAGGCACTCCCGGCGTAGCCACCCCGTCCGCAGCCGGAGCTGGTTTCGCCCCCGCATCGTCTCCGGCTCCCTCGCGCGGTTCAGCTGCAGCGACCGCCGCCGTCTCGAGCGCCATCGCGCCGCCGCCGAAAATGGGTAACCAATTCATCGCGGTCCAAACTCTCCATCTCGGCACTCCGAGGCCGCGCAAATGGGTCAAGAGTCGGATGCCGTTCAAGCGGATCGATGGCAAGACGATCATGCTGCCGACCTGGCAGGGAGGTGCGTCACGCCGCTTGAGAGCTTGCCATCGCTTCTCCTGCGATGCGTTCCGTTCGCGCTTCCAGGGTTGACATTCAGTCTGATCTTTCCCGGTGCACAGACTCGTACTCTTCTTTCGCGACAGCGATCGGCAGCGCCGAAGTCGACGAGCTCGCTTCACCGCCACCCGCCCCTCCATCGAATCTCGCCGCTGCCACCGCCGCCTTCTCCCACCGCGACTCGCCTTCCGCAGCCACCCTACCTCCAACTTCCGCCGCGTCACTTCCTGCGATCCCAAAGACCGAGCAGAATGCAAGCGTGCCGCCGTTACCGCCATTGCCGGCTCTTTCGACACCCACGCAAGGACTTGGAATTGGCGCGCAAGGAGTGCAGGTGCAGGACGCACCGGAAGAGGCGAAGACCGAGGTCAACGCACAGTCGGCGGGCGTCGGTGCAGGAGGAAGCAGCGGGCCAGCCGGGGTCGACTTTGTACCCGAGTCAACTTGAGCGCGAGCTCATTGTAACGCTCGCTATCGTCACGCGAGCAGAGGTGCATGGAGACTCGTAATTCAGTGCTGCATCTTGCGGGTCTCGGTCCACAGACGGCGCAAGACGGTGCCGGGTCTTCGGCTCTAGATCGAACTGCCGTCGCTGAACCCTTCGTGCTCAAAGTCGCACTGCAACTCGAAGCAGACGCCGACTTCCGCGAGCCTCGATTCGACTTCCGCGACCTGATCCGGATCCCACTCGTCCGGGTCGTCGACGACGACGAGGTGTTCGAGCCGCCACGGGCCTTGGCAGAGTTCTCGCTGAATGGCGAAGCTTGATAGAGCCGGAGAGTCCGTAACAGCGCACCGGCCGAGAAGCGCGAGTCGTCGCTCAGGTTGCGAATCTCGAGGTAGCGCAGACTGATCGGCAGGAAAGGGAGGGTATCGGGCGAGAGATCGGTGCCGGTCACGATCAAGGTTCGGAGGTTGTGTAACGTCGGGAGGACCACATCGAAGAGGGCGCGAGTGCGTGGCGGTGATATCCGCGCATGACCGTTCGAGGAGGCCAGGCTGCGGTCCGAGCCACTGCGAGAGTGCCGGGAATCGCTTCTCGATGGATTGTCTGCCCTCACCAGCATGACCAGTCAGCTTCCGAGTGCGCGTTTATTCACGCGCTCGATCGAGAACTTACGTATGTACCGGATGTGCTCGAGACTCTGCCGCCCGGTCCGGATCCCGCGTACGAGCTCGTCAATCCGGGTTGGTGGAGCCTCGAAGTACAGGTCTAGGCGTTGTAAAGTCGGCGCCTGCGTCAGAATGGCCGAGAGGAGACCTGCGGGTAACCGCTGGTGGGCTACGAGCTGTCGAAGCCGCAGCTCCCGCAGTGTATAGTGCCGAAGCCCTTCGCCTTCGTCCTCCGGTGCGAGAAACAGGTCGACTGCTCCTGTAAGTCGGAAGATTTCCAGCGATGGCAACAGGCGTAGTACTTCGTCGAGATCCCAAAGACGATCAGGTACGTGTTGAGGTAGGCTCTCCGGCGATCCGAGGGTGAGCGCGACGAGTTTCCGTTCCGAGCAAGCGAGAAGTGCGAGGAGTCGACGCCGCCACTGGGAATGGACGTGCCCGACATGCACGTGGGTGGCTTTGACGCAGAGCTCGAGGCATTCGACCGCGGTCCGAGTCGCCGCAAGGTAGTCGGTGTTGTTCTCGTCGGCCGCCGCGGCGAGCACGAGATCGGTCGGCAGCTTGAAGACGACGTGATTTGCGAGAGCTGCAAGCTGCTTGTCGGTACCGGTCGCAGACTTGATGGTGGCGAGATACTTCGCAGCCCGCTCGGGATGCTGTAATGTGATGACGGAAAAGACAAGCGCCTGCGCCGCCGCTCGCCACGAACGGCAAACGAGGGCGAACGGCGCCGCTAGTCTGAGGTCCTTTGGCGCCGCGCTGTTCCAGACGGGCTTTGCCGCCGATGAAGATGATGAGGCGAGGGGCGGTCGACGGGGAACGGAAGGAGTCGCGGCGTGGCCGAAAATCGCTTGAAGAAGCTCGAAGGGGAGGTTTTCGGGCCGAGCCCGTTTGCTCAAGCGGTCAATCCTGTCGCAAGAACTCCAGCTGAGTGTTCTTTTCCGCGGAAAGGGGAGGAAATGGAGCACTTACGGTTGAGACGCCATCTTTTGCAGCACGGCAAGCGTCACCTTACTCCCCTGCTTGAGTGGGCTCGCCTCGCGATGTCCAAAGCCACTGTGACCGCCTCGTGTCGACAATTTACTTGAGCAGTAAAGCTTGAGAGCGAGGCTACCGAGCGGAACAAGCTCGGCGTGCGAAGCAACGAAAAGTTCCCCGTGGCTGTTTCAGGCTCGGCGTTTCGCGGACAGACAGGAGCCGAACAAAACCTCGGGCGTACAGGGCGGCTGTTGAGGCCGGAAGCCAAGTTGGGAGCACCACAGGCCGTTCGCGCAGTGCAGCTTCTTTCCGGCCGTCGAAGCCGTACCGATTCGGGCGAGATGCATTACGCCCCGCGCAATTTACGGGCGCGAGCCGTAGCCGGACGAGATCGAGCGGCATCAGGGCCGTTCTTAGCTCGCGCCGTCTCGCGCCCCTCCCGAAAGAGCTGTTCAACAATATCTGCGCATGTACTAGCGCACGTACGTCGGGTCTTTTGCGGTACCGGCGCGCGACCATCGTCTGGACTGTGCAAGGAGGACGCCGGGCGCTCGCTCAGCTGCAGCCGAATATGCGCAGGTTTCGGAGCAGCACTGCCCCGCCCGGAAGCAGCCGAAAGCTCGGGTCTACGAGCTGTTCGCGGGCGTCGGCTTCGATAGTTGCGGTGGCGAGAGCGCTGCGGCGAACGAAACGCTTAGATCCGCGGCGCAAGCCTAGTCCATCAACAGCTGCTTAGTCATTTGTCCCGGTGTTGCGAAGCAGTGAGAGGTTCGCTGGACTGGTCCTGGAGCAGCGGAGCGGGTCGACGGCACCGACCATGCACTACGACGATCTTCTTCTCTTGTTTCCCCAGCACGTGAGGCTTGCGAGGGAAGAGGGGGAACAGCCGAACTTGACCGGAAAGCCTCCCCTTTTGTGGTTCGGCTTGCCTCTCGGGCGAGCGAAATCAAGTCGACACGAGGACGTGTCCTCTCTTTGTACTACACTAACGTACAGATAGACGATCATGCTTCGCACGAGCTTGAGACAAACGCTTCCGACGCTGCGCAGTCGCCGCGCTCTGTCTTCGCGAGCTTCGGCTGTGCTCAGTGCTTTGGATCTCCCCACTTCGGGTGAACCGGTCGCTGGAGTGTACCACGCTCACGCAAAGGGCTGGCACGGATCGGGCGACTTGCAAGAATCCAAGAGTCCCGCAACAGGCGAAGTAATCGCTCGCGTCCAGACCGCCAGCAAGGATGAAGTCGACGCCGCACTCACGTCGGCGAGGCGGGCGTACGAATCTTGGCGGACCGTACCGGCCCCGAAACGAGGAGAGGTTCTCCGCCAAGTCCGTACCGCGCTGAACGAGCGCATCGATGACCTCGGCAAGCTCGTCAGTCTCGAAATGGGCAAGGTCCTGTCAGGCACGTCGTCCGCAGCGGTCGCCCTCCCTCGTTCTCAGGCCAGCATCTTTGCCGCCCGGGCTCGCTGACCCACTTCGGTCCGCCTGCAGAGGGACGAGGTGAAGTGCAAGAGTTCGTTGACGAGATGGATCTCGCGGTCGGTCTCAGTCGCTCGATCGGCGGCACGCTCGTACCGAGTGAGCGCTCGCACCATCAGATGATGGAGGTCGCAAACCCATTGGGCGTCGTCGGAGTTGTACGTCCCGACCTCCTGTGGTACGCCAGGCTTTCAATCCTATACTGACCGCGTGCTGCTCCCCGGCCAACCCAACGACCGGACCTTCCCTAAATCGTCGAAATTTTGCCTGCGCCCACCTTCCGCTCTCCCCTTCATTTGCGCGCGCGCGCACACATACAGATCACTGCCTTTAACTTTCCGAACGCCGTATTTGGCTGGAACTTTTCCCTCTCCTTCATCACGGGCAACGCCACCGTTTGGAAACCGGCGCCGACAACGCCCCTGACCGCGATCGCGACGACCAAGATCGTCCAGTCTGTCCTCGAAGCAAACAAGCTTGATGCAGGTCTCGCTGCGCTCGTCTGTGGTGGAGGTGAGACGGGCGAAGCGCTCGTCAACGACAAGCGGGTCGACCTTCTCAGCTTTACTGGCTCTGAAGCGAGGGGACGCGAAGTCGGCATGAAGGTAGCCGGCCGCTTCGGTCAAAGCCTCCTCGAGCTCGGTGGCAACAATGCCGCCACAGTCTTGGCCGATGCGAACATGCAGCTCGCCCTCCGCGCGACGACGTTTGCCGCGCTCGGCACGTCGGGTCAGCGATGCACTTCGACCCGTCGGCTCTTCTTGCACTCGTCGATCGCGCCGCACTTCCTGTCTTCTCTCACGAGCGCCTACAAGAAGATCACGGCCGAACGGATCGGGCACCCGCTCGACTCGAAGACGCTGGTCGGCCCTCTGCACACGGCAGATGCCGTCAAGCGGTTCGAGTCGGCTGTCGCAACGGCCAAGAGCCAAGGCGGGGAAATCCTCGCTGGTGGAAATGTCGTCAAGATGAACGGCGAGCTGAGCGGCGGTAACTGGGTCGAACCGACGATCGTGCTCGTCAAGGACGTCGAGCGGTGCCAGATCATGCAGCAAGAGACCTTTGCGCCGAGTGAGCACTTCCTTTGCCTGTGTGTTACTGTCACTCACTGTTTTCTGACGAGTTGGTAATTCCGCCAGTTCTCTACGTGACTACGTTCGAGACGCTCGAAGAGGCGATCGCTCTCAACAATTCGGTTGCGCAGGGTTTATCCTCGTCGCTGTTCACCCAGTCAGTTGTTCTCTCCCCTTCTCTAAGGCGTATGGACACATTCAAAGGATGAGCTGGCTCACCGCCGCCTGAGCAGGAACCTTGCCTCTGCGATGCAATTCATCGGTGCAACTGGGTCCGACACGGGCATCATCAACATCAACGGATCCACATCCGGGGCAGGTATGCATCTGGCCAGCTCTGTACGATGGCAAGTCTCGCGTATTGATGGAGAACGGTCGTATGCAGAAATCGGTGCTCCGTTCGGCGGCAACAAGTCGACGGGTTGGGGTCGCGAGTCTGGCGGCGATGCGTAAGTTTGGCCCCCCCCTTCTGTTCAGCTCCGCTGATCCGGACGCTGATTCAATGATATACGCCTGCGCAGCTGGAAGGCGTACTGCCGGTGGTCTTCCTGCACGCTCAACTTTTCAAACGAGCTCGGCCTGGCGCAGGGTGTCTCGTTCGACTAGTCGTGACCGCCCCTTGTACAGCATACGCAAAGCAAAGTTCTCCTCATAGAATGTCGACACTCGGGGAGAAGAGTGCTGTAGTCGCGTGTGGTTGATTGGCTGTGCTCGAGCGAGGGAGGCAAAGTCGCCCGATCGATGGCAAGTTTCACGTGTCAGGCGAGCAGAGTCGGCGTCGATCGCCGAGTGCGGAAAGGACACGCACGCCTGTACAGTCTTGCTGGTGCCCCGCTCCTTGTCGTTTTGACGCGAGCCGAGTGGTCTCGCCATTGGTTAGACTACATCACCATGCATCTCTTGCGACCGGATCCGCTCCTCGTCGTCGGACCGCCGTTGACGTCTGCTCAGGTCGCTACAGCCACTCGAGTCCCCGCCGCTCACCCCGACCCGGCTGCCTTCATCGACGCACTCGATGACGGCTGTATCCTCCGCCACTTCGACTTTGTCGCACGGCTCGATCGGCGCACGAGTCTGACGACGAGTCAGATCGACCCGCTCAGGAGAGAAGGCGACGACCTCGCAGATCGAACTGTCGAAGTCCTCAGCCTCGCTGAACCAAGGCAGAGGGGCAAAGATGTCCTCGCCCTGATCGGCGACTACCTCGAACGCAAAGAGGCGGAACTCGGACGGCAAGAATGGGACCGGGCGAAAACGGACGATGTCGTCTGGCGATTACACGACGAGATGGCGCGAGATCCGCCAGACGAAGTGACTGGCTTTGTAGCGTCAGGAGTCGCTCAGGCCAAAGTGTCCAGGCGGGCGACACCCGTGGGACCATTCGAAACGATCGAGGTGCGTTCCGCTCTCTATTGCTATCCGGCTTTCGTCCACGATGCTTGACAACTACTCTCGAGCAAGCATGCTGACCTAGACATGTGATACTTAGGGTCCGCCTTCACTCGCCGAAGGTCAAGCTGTTTTCTCTCGGTATGCTCCACAGCTGTACCAGGCGTTCGGCCACTTCTCACTCGCCGGCGGTTTCTCGGCTCCGAAACTCGCCGCCGTCATGCGCGAGACCAACTACCTGACATCCGACTCTCGAGACGCTACACATAAGCGCCTGCTCGAGACGAGCCTGTTCGTCCTGGACGCCATGGCCGACATGACGACTGGCGATAGTCGCGGTTGGCGGAGCGCCTTCCGCGTTCGGATGCTGCATGCGCAAGTGCGGATCAGGATAAGAGAAGGCAAAGCTCGACACAACGTCTATGACGAGGAAGAGAACGGAATACCGATCAACCAGGCGTGAGTGTTCCGCTTGTTCTGAGCCGCGGTTGCGATAACCTGGACTAATGTTTCGGATCACGTAGCGACCTCTTGGCCGTTCTCGGCGCCTTTATGATCTCGCCCGTCTGGTCTCTACGTCGCATCGGCATCAGCATGACCAAGCGGGAGGAAGCGGCCTACCAAGTGTGCTGGCGGCACATTGGGTGCGTCAGGCGCTGTCAACCTGCCTCCTCAGCGGAGCTGATAGCCTCGAACGATTATTGTACAGATACTACCTCGGCATCAAGCCCGAATACCTGCTGAGGTTGTACGGTTCGTCTTTCGAGACCGCCGAGACGTACTTTGCCTCCCTCGCCTTTGCCCTCTTCCCGGCTGGTCCTCCACCGACCGAACCCTACGCCACGCCGCAATACAAGATCTTATCTGCGATAGCCGGCCGCCCGCCGAAACCGACTCGAGTCGAGCACCACCTTGAACTATGCCGACTGCTGCTCGGCCCGAGCCTGGCGGAGCAGCTCGCGCTCCCGCGCGGGTCGCTTCGAGACGTCCTCAGCGTCGACTTTGAGATTTGGACCGGCTCGGCGCTCCTCACGTTTGGGAGCATCTACTCGCGCGTGCCGCTGCTCGGGCGGTGGCGAGGGCGGCAGTGGGAGGTGACGCGCCGGCAGTGGTTTCAGTGGGTGATCGAGCTCGTCGTCGTCTGGCAGCTCGGCGAGCGGCGGACGATATTCGTGTGGCGCGACGGCGAGAAGCAATCCCTCAAACTCGACGTGACCGAAGGGGAAGAGGCGGTGAGTCCACTCTCCGTGCACGAGCTCCCGCCATCGATGGCTCATACGACTGACTCTACTTCCTTCTCTGCCTCCTCCCGCTTATCACAACACGGCATTTTCCGACCGCAGGGCATTGAGATGGGTCCGAAGGTTGGCCAGGCTGTCAAGGAGACCTGGCGGAATCTCCTGATTGAAGCCGGCCTCGTCACTGCTGCGGCGGTCGCCCTCGGAATTGGCGCCGCCTGGTTCGGACTTCGAGCATTGCAGTTCTAGAGATGGAATATACAGGTTCCGGCGCGTCAGTAGAACCAGGTCGTTGCCTGAATAGCTTTCGTCTCGATCACGTGACTCTTTCAGGATTCCTGCTGTGCCGCGCTCTCCTTCTAGCTATAACTGCGCTTAAAAGCCACATTCGGCGTCGGACAGGCTCCAAAGTGCGTGCTGCACCTGTGTGACCACTCATAGCCGCCGCCATCCTGTCCCGATCCTCGTCGACTGCGTCATCGTCGCGTCTCCTCCCCGCGGACGGACGCACTGCGACTGCATAGCTCGCAGCTCCCTAAGGGATCTTGAGGAACACACAAGGGCGTGCGACCAAAGTGAGTGGCTCCCCGCCCCGACGGTCTAAACGGATCGAGCAACGAGACGCTGGTGGAAAGTGGGAATCCAGCCATCTCGACGTCCCGCTTTACAGTCCTCGCTGCCCACTCGGAGCCGCCATGGAATCTGAAGCTGACCACGACGGACTCTTTACAGGTAAAAACAAGTCCGATTCGCAAAAGGGAGGAGCTACCTTCAAAAGCCGGGTATCCGGTCTTTTCCTCCTCGGCGATGCCCGCCAGCTGGCGATCAGGCGTCTCACGCCCCGCTCCGCCCATCACCTCAGACAATCCGAACAACCCGACGCTCGATGCGCTCTTTGCCGGACCGTCGCGGTCCCATTCATCCGCCATGTCTCGCCCCTCTTCCTCGACAGCGTCGACTCCCAGCTCGAGCGGCCGTTCCCTTTCAAGTTCGAGCTCGGCGTACTCGCTGCTGTCGAAAAAGATGGCGCAGATGGCGGACGACGAAGACGACCGAATGAGCATTCGTAGCGGAATGACGGTGATCGGCCGGAATCGGCAGGGGAGTGTCAGCGCCGACGGTACGGCTCGAGGGAGGAGCCGAGCAGGGAGCGTCGCCAGCTCAGTACGCACGACTCGAGAGTGGCAACGTGGCGATTCTCTTGCCGAAGAAGACGAGATCGAACCCATGGAACTCGACGAGCCGGCCTCAGCGAAAGCGGCTGGTGGCGGCACACCATCGGCCTCCCTCAAGGGCAAGGAGCGAGCCGCCGACGACAGCTCGACGAGTACAAAACGGCAGCGCTTGCGTCCGTCAGCGTCACCGGCGCTCAAACCTTCCCGACCTCGCCGGATTAGCACGAGCGTCAATCCCGGCAACGTCTCGTCACCAGCTCTTCCAACCCTCGCGACGACTACGGCTGACGATCTCATGCCCAGTATGCGCTACAAGTCATCAGCTCGACCGGCATCTAGCGCATCCTCAACCGCTTCTGCGTCGCGACCGAAGGCCAAGTCGCCGTCTGTGCAAGCGCAAGTGGACAGACCGGCAGACATATCGAGATCATCCTCAAGCAGCAGCGTCGCGTCGGGGGCGAATCCGTCAGGTCAGACAGCCTGCTCGATTGACACGCCAGACGCGTCGCGAGCAGCCGGTCCACCAGGAGAAGCGGCCGAGTCGCAAGCTGCGCCTCGAGGCTGGCTGAGCCTGCTCGCGCGCCCGAGACCGTCGACCACGTCGCTATCGAGTCGTGACGAGCCAGACCAGACGTCGGGAATGAACGGCGTAACGAATAAACCAAGCATCAATCCGGGTGAAGGAGACTCGGCGCCTATGGAGCAGGATACAACGCCTCCGGCCACGCCGCAAGCTAGTCGAAGCGGTGAGTGTCTTCTCGAGGTGTTGCGATAGAATGCACTGACACACAGGAGTCACCAGGGCACGCCATGTCACCTACAAGCCAGAGCGAGACCGCGACAGCGGTCCCCAGCGAACAGACGACACCACGACCAGACGATCCGAAGCGCCTTTCGTGGCGGGAGTGGGCGTGGTCTGCGCGGCGCCCACCGCAGAATGAGACGGGGGAGTCAGCCCAACAATCCGAACCGGAACCGGTTGAGACGGCGAGCGGTACCAAACCTGTCTCGCCGGAATCTGAAGTGGCGGTGGTCTCGACTGCCGCGCCCTCAGCGGTGAGTGACCAAGCTCTGCCATCGACGGCGGAAGAGCAGCAGAGTGCCAATAGCTCGCGCTCTTCCTGGCTCGGCGCATGGTGGGGTGGTCCTAGCGCCACCGCGACTCCTGCGGAAACGATCGCTCAGCGGAAACGGGAAGCTTGGGCTCTCAAGCTCGCCGCAGACCGCGCTGCGGGCGCCAAGGCGATTGAAGCGGCTCCCGACCCGGTCCCAAACGATGCAATGGAGGAGGAAGAAGCGGCAGCCCGAACCGATTCGATCGTCACAAAAGCCGACGAGGGCGCCGCAACGGCTCCGCAACCTCTCCGAAAAAAGGCATCCGACTCGTGGAACGCGCTCTCGCGGTCTCTCGCCGCTTCGAGTGCGAGCTTGTCCGGCATCTCGCCGAGCAAATCGATTCTCGCGCTGCGAGTACCCTTTACGGGCTCAGGCGCAGCAGCTTCATCCGCTGCTTCAACCCAATCGCGCGACTCGTCGCATGCAAATGGCACCGCCCCATCGTCCCCGCAGCTGTCGGCGCAGTCGGACCAAGGTCCCGTCAAGCCATTAACAGGCTCGATCAGAACCTCGAGCGCGAGGCGCGTTAACGAGGTGTTCGAGCCAGCGCCACCCGTCGAGAACTTGGTCTTGCCGACGTTCGGCGACACCTTCTTGCGGCCTCCACGGTCGTTTGCGCCAAAGCGCTCCACCTTGACCAGGGCGGTGAGCGTGGTCAGCGCGTACCTGTTCCAGCGCCATCCGGCCGAAGAGGCTCCGACGAGCCCAACGCTCGCGAATGCTCGGCAGCTCGCAGGCATCGACAACAAAGACCTTCTCGTCGAGATGAAGAACGATCCGGCCGAGCGATTGCCCAAGGCACTCGAGGTCATGGGCGAAGCGCCGCGACTCGACAAGGTCAAACGCGTTGTCACGATCGGCATTCACGGCTGGTTCACTTCGTCCAACATGTGTGTCGGGCTCTGCGCGGTTTCCTAGACTTATGTGAGGTGCTGATCTACCGAGTCAAACAGGGTCAAGTCCGTTCTCGGTGAACAGACCGGCACAAGGTACGCTACTCGCACGCAGCACATGCTCTCCTTCGCGAGACTGACTTAAAGCGATGCGCAGCGTTAAGTTCGCCACGATGATGCACGACGCCGTGCACTCTTTCCTCGAAGACCGTAACATCGGAGCCTTCAATATCCAAGCGATCGCGCTCGAAGGCCAGGGGGAGGTGGAGCACCGAGTCGATAAGCTGCACGATCAGCTCGTAGCGAGGAAGGAATGGCTTCAGGCGATCAAGATGGCCGACGCCGTCTTCTTCGCGACGCATTCTCAGGGGGCGGTCGTGACGACGCAGCTCATCGCGCGTTTGCTCGATCAGGAACTGATCCGAGGACCACAGACTCACTTGTGAGATGCGCATCGTTTTCGTCTTGACGCTCTTCGTGCTGATTCGAGACTATGGCAGGCTGGCAATGTGCGGTATCGCGCAAGGTCCTTGTAAGGCTTTGCGGGCGCCAGCATCTTTCCGGTCAAGGCGAGCTGATCTCCGTCCATGGTGCAGTCATCTATCTCTACCAGTCGATGGCGCTCGCGCCGTACTTCACCTACGTCGAGTCGACCGCGGCACGCGAGCTCTTCGACTTTCAGAACCCTGAGTCGATTGCGGCAATCAAGTTCCTCGAAGCGTGCGTAGGGACGCCTTGTGGTCAGTGCATCTCGTATGCTGACGCGCACCGTTCAGTCTTCGGATCATGCTCAACGCCGGCGTCAAGATTACGACAATCGGCTCGCTGAACGATCAAGTTGTTCCGCTCTACTCGGCGCTCTTCTCCGGAGTCTCGCACCCGAGCATCTTGCGCGCAGTCTACATCGACTCGGACGCGTTCCGCACTTCCGACTTTCTCGCAAACTTGATCGTGTTCTCGATCCGCCTGCGAAATGCCGGGCTGTCCGATCACGACCTCGTCTACCACGTCAGTGAAGCGCTCGCCGGCGCTCTTACGGGCGTAGGTCACAGCAAGATCTACGAGGAGGAAGATGTGTACAAGTGAGTCGGATTCACAGTCGACTCTTTCAGTTTAGACGCCAATATTCGCCGTCAAAACAGGCTCGCGGTCCGCTACCACTTCGAAACGACGCACGCGACGGAGGCGCCTACGCACCTCGATACCCGCGCTGCTCCGCCCGTATTGTCAATGTCGTTCAACCCGCGAGACCGGCGAAACCCGTACCTCCTCACGTGGGCGCTCCGCGGCATCATCGAAGACCCTCAAGTCCGCGAGCTCTTCAGCAACGAGCTGCTTGCGTTGCGAGAAGCCTACGAGGTGCGCGCAGATCCGTTTCTCCCGTCCTTGCGTGGCGGAACGAGCCTCACTGAAACTACGACTTTCAGACCTGGCGACCGCAAACCAAAGTCCTCAAGGACGTCAAGCTAAAGTTGGAGGGCATCCGCATGATGAATTGGAAATCAGGAAAGCTGTAAATTGTGTCTCACTATCTGTTGTTCAACTCCCTCATCGCAGCTTGTCGTATTCCCTTAGCATACAACCTGGAACAGTTTCTTGCACTCGCTCCGGCGATCGAAGCGGCTTGGGCGGCGAGAAGGCTCGGGATGATTGCGTTTCTCCCGAAAGAAGAGTACAGCAACCGGTATGCATCGTTTGTTTCCGACTCAGCACCTCTGCGGGCAGCCCGAGGTACCCCGTCACGAAGCGGCTTCATCCGTGTCAGCAGCTTCGGCCGGCGCGTCGAGCACCATCGGGAGCGCGTCGTCTTCTGTAGATTCCGGCGGGACAGGGAGTGCCATCTCCCCGTACAGGTTGTCGTCGTCGTCCACTTGAGGCGGCGGTCCGAGCGGGATCGACTTGCGCGGGTTCTTGTTCTTGCTGCCTTTTGGCCGCCCTGGCCTGTCACGCCGCGCAACAGTCAGCAAGATGCCTGAAAGTCAAGAGCGCCTCCCGATAGACTCACTTGCGCTTGATCGGCTGCCCGTCTGGTCCTAGTGCGGGCGGTTCGGCCGCCTTCTTCCCTCGCCCGCGGCCCCTTCCGCGACCTCTCCCGCTACCCGTCCCGCGCGGGACGCCGTCCGAATCGTCGCCAGCGTCACTGCCTGCTGTGGGTTGCGGAGTCACGTCGCCCTCCGCCTTTTCCGGGTTGCGTGTGATGCGAACAGGTTGGAACGTGATCCGGTGCGACGACTTGGCGTACGGGACGTAGGCGGGCGTGCCGTCAGCTGTCCATCGATGCGAGTCAGCTCTGCTCCATGTAGCCACGATGCAATACCGGAGAGACTGACGCTGATAGCTAAAGAGGAGGTCGTTGCCGATGAGCGTTTCGTGCACGCCTTGGAAATGCTTGTGGCCGACTCGAGCGATCGGATGGGCCGACTCGGCACCCTAGTGCGGGCAGGATTGTTCAGCCCTACAGTCTGTCACTACCTTCCAGTCAGGCAGTACTCACCAGGAGCTGCAGTTCGCCGTAGCGGTTCAACACGTCTTCAGGTAGATGCGAGCCAAACTCGAGCGTGACGTACTCGACCTGCATGCAACGCGAAGCGTCTTCAGTCAGTTCGGCCAGACCGTCCTACAGATCGGCTGCATGATTGCCCACCTCGTCCTCTTCCTCCCACTCGTCCTGTTGGTCGCCGTCGAGCATTTCGCGCGGTGCGAGGGCTTCGACGCGTCGCCATGTATTCGTCAACACAGGCTCGATCGGACGCAGCCGCCGGGTAGAGCCGTTCCCTGGGATTGCTGGCATAGCGAGAGATCCTCCTCAACACGTGAAACTCGCAGGAAAGTGGAAAGAGTCGAGAGCGAGCGGGAGCGCCGAGAGTCGACTCGGTTCGCTCGGTTCTCTCGGCGTTCGCTTCTCCTCGAGCAGTGCCAGCGATAAAGTCGTCCAAGACTCGAGTGCAATCATGCTGGGCATAGATTGCTGTTTGGCTGCTTGTCTCGTCGAATGGCAGGCTCTGCTCTCTCCCTCCTTTGTCCTCCCTTTGCACCCGCTCGCTCGCCCGAGTGCACCTGGCCCCCGCTGGCCAGACAGCTGCCTGATTGGCTCAGATTGCAGGCGCATCACGCACGCTCGGACTCGAAGTGAGCTCGTCATCATCAGCCGCCGACGCTACAGCTAAGATATGAGTGTCCACGGTAGACGCCGTCGAATTGGAGGCTGGCGCAGCGGATGGGGCCGGGGTCCTTATCTCGCGCTACCAACGGCAGCAGACGGCAAGCCATGATTCCCCTCGACCAGCTGCGCGTATCTGCGGCGGCCTTCGAGACAGGAATGCGCTGCCCCGGACACCAGGGGTCGGCTAGCCGGGTTATCTCGGTTGGCGTCGACATGGCATGCCGACTGTCACCGATCGGGATCCTTCGCTTGGACCTCCTCTGTAAGGAGCCAGTCCGTTCGGCCTGAATACCGGGACTCGGTTATCTACGCTGCGGACTGCTTGATGCGGGGGCGCGGCTCTCGCTCTGGCCACGAGACCAGCTGCCTCCGGCGGGATGCCGCCATATCGCGCGCTTCCCCCCGTCTCCCCGACGTTCGCCAAGACTCCGGATTCGCCAGACGAACCAAATTCAGAGATAAACTCTTCGCGAGCGAGGAAGACCGCGGCGGAGGATCTACAGCCCAGGAACGAGCTCGGACGTCATGGCTGTCGCACTTGAGACAGACGCGGCGCCTCAGGAACTTCTGGCCGGGCCAAACGCTACACTTCGGAGATCTCGCTGTTACGAGGGGGGCTGAGGGCTGGAAGGGCGAAAACCCTGTCGTGGTGATCGAGTACACAATCTAGACTCGAACGCACGCGGCCGGCGTTCCTGACCCCGGTGTGGGGGGTTCTTCCAATCGAGCCTGGGGCATCGCACAAACGCTTTTCTCGCGCTGCCTATCTGTGTGTGGCTCGCTCCTCCTACTTGCTCTGCCTCCCACGCTCTCCTTTCTTCTCTCATCTTTCCGCATCTCTCACTCGCGACTCGGGAGCTTGGATCGGCCGGCGCGCCACTGCTCAGACCTCAGATCTCCTTTACAACTCTCGATCAGGTTTCTCTTCCCCCCCCCCCCCCCCCCCGCCCTCTGAACCCCCCCTTCCCTCTCCGAAAAAGCTCGACACCTCTACGATGTCGCACAACCTCGAGGAGACGTACTCCAAGAACGACGTCGAGAAGGGCGATGAGGTCGTCATCACCCAGAATACTGGCACCGATGGCCAGGCAGGCGAGAGTCTCCACCGAGGGTCAGTTCAGCCCCTCGCCTCGGACTTACCGCGGACGATCTGGACGCCGATCTCACCTTTACGCTTCCTTTTGTACAGTCTCAAGGGCCGACATGTCCAGATGATCTCTATCGGTATGTTCCTGTGCATGTCTGGTGGACCGAGCGCGTTTCGACCGTTACTGATCGCCTTCTCAATCCGCAGGCGGTGTCATCGGTACCGGTCTCTTCCTTGGTACTGCGAACGCGCTCCGACATGGTGGACCCGCGGGTCTCTTGATTGGTACGTCTTGCCCCGGCTTTTGGTAACGAGTCGGAACTCGAGCTGACGAGCCCGCCCTGAACAGGTTACGCTGTCCGTTTCACGCCCTCTATTCAAGCTCTTCCGCGGCGGAATCTGACCCATCCCTGCGCGCTGAACAGGCTATCGGTTCGCTCTGCTATGCTGTCATGGTCTCGCTCGGTGAGATGGTCGCCCATCTCCCGGTCGCCGGTGGTCACATCACCCTCGCTCGTCGCTTTGTCACCCCCGCTCTCGGATTCGCCATGGGATGGAACTACTGGGTGAGCATACACTCTTTCATCTGAACGACTCGCAGGACCTTGAACTGACGGTCTCGGCGCCTTTGCAGTACAACTGGGTCATCGTCCTTCCCGCCGAACTCAACGCCGCCGCTGTCCTCATCTCGTACTGGTCCGACGCAAACCCCGCAATCTGGATCACCGTCTGCCTTGTCGTTGCTGTCCTCATCAACTTGGGAGGCGCCCGCGCATACGGCGAGGCCGAGTTCTGGTTCGCCATTATCAAGGTGAGCCGAGAAGTTGCCAATCTGTCGATTTCGGTATTGACGATTCCTCGGCCGCAGGTCTTGACCATCATCGGTCTGATCATTCTCGGAATTATCATCGACTGCGGTGGTGTCCCGAACGGCGAGTACATCGGAGGCCGCTACTGGCACAACCCGGGCGCCTTCGTCCAGTTCCTCGTGCGTTCGAGTCCATTTCTGCCCCTCCGGAAATGCTTGCTGACTCTTGGGGCTACCGCAGGGCATCGAGGGCGCGAAGGGCCGCTTCCTCGGTACCTGGGCAGTCGTACGTACAGCGCTCTTCGCAATGGCGAGAAACGGTTCGAGAAAGCTGACCTCGCCTTCTCACAGCTCATCCAAGCCTCTTTCTCGTACATCGGTACCGAAATCGTTGCTATCGCGGCCGGAGAGACCAAGGACCCGCGCAAGACGCTGCCGCGCGCGATCAAGGTGCGCCCTCGCCTGACCGCTGGGGCTTTCCGGGCCCCGCCGCTGACTTCCCTCGTTGGGTGTACAGAATGTGTACATTCGTATCCTCGTTTTCTACCTCTTAGGCTCGTCCTATCCTCTACGTACTACAGTGGGACGTCCGGGACTAACCGGAGTCTTTGCGCGACAACAGGAGTCACGGTTACTGGTCTTTTGGTCCCTTCCAACGACCCGCGTCTCGCTCTCGGTACCGGCACGGCCGTCTCTGCTCCCTTTGTACGCTCACAGCCTCTGCTGAATGCACCTATACGGTGGTTCCTGACGTGTGTGTTCGCGCGCAGGTCATTGCCATCCAGGACGCCGGCATCAAGGCGCTCCCGTCGATCATCAACGCGTGCCTCCTCACTTCGGCCTGGTCCGCCGCCTCGAGTGACTTGTACACTTCGTCGCGTGCTCTCTACGGTCTCGCGCTCAACGGCCAAGCGCCGGCGATCCTCAAGAAGACGAACCGATGGGGCCTCCCGTACTACTGCATCGCTGTCGGCGTCGCCTTCTCGCTCCTCTCGTACATGTCGGCCGGTTCGAAGAATGCCGGTACCGTTTTCGGCTACTTCGCCAACATGACTTCGGTCTGCGGTCTCCTCACCTGGTGGGGTATCTGCTTGACGGCCACCCGCTTCTACGCCGGCCTCAAGGCGCAGGGCATCGACCGTCGCCAGCTCCCGTACCGCGCGCCGCTCCAGCCGTACCTCGCGTACTACGGTCTCATCTTCTGTGAGTATTGGCTGCCTCCGAACGGCGAAGATACCTGTCCTGACCCCCGAGCTACCCTCCCAGCTTCGCTCGTCCTGTTCTTCAACGGATGGCAGGTCTTCGTCCGCGGCCAGTGGGACACGAGTACTTTCGTCACCTCGTACTTCCCTATCGTAAGTCTGATACGGCCGTGAGATCTCGCGGTCTGCTAGCAGTCGAGCTAATGGTCCCATGCCCTCTCGCAGTGGTTCTTCCCGGTCCTCTACGGCTTCTACCGCTTCATCTGGCGCCGGAACGAGCGCGGCCCGTCGAAGCACGAGATGGACTTTGTCTCGGGATCGCGCGAGGAGCAGTTCTTCGAGGACCGCGAGGAGCCGGAGCCCAAGGGCGCTGGTCGCAAGATCCTCGCTTACGTTCTCTAAAGACGGTGTCGTTCATGTCTGCACGCCGGGTCAACTTGTATCGATTCATGTGGTCACGACAATTTTTCACTGCAAAAAGGTGTTTGCCCAGCAGAACGGCGTCTCCTTCAGAGAGCGAAGATGGGCCCGTTACCGGTCTGCAGAGAGTATTGACGAAGGAGGGAGGCGTAATCTAGGGGGGCATGTGCGACTGGCTCCGACCATCTTCGTCAACCAAGGCGATGCCTCGATTCCGCAACTTCCACGCGTCTAGATCCGCGACGACCAAGTCGGTGGCAATTTCGCGAAGGGCTGGCAACCGACTCGCTTCCAGCATGTCGACGAGGTCCCGACCGGTGATCCACTCGACGTGGAGTAGCGCCAGTCGTTCCAGTTTCGGGAGAGTCGGCAGCGAAAGCCGCAGAGGGAGCTGAACTGCGGCGGACGGCGGGGGACCGGCGACGGTCGTATCGCTCAAGTCGAGCTGTCGCAGCGCAGGCGCATTCCGGAAGAGATCAAGATGTGCCTGTCGAAGCTGCGCACCCGACAATTCAAGCGTTTCGAGCGCGGGAAAACGCAGCGTCGTACCGAGACGGACGGCGCCTTCGAGAATGCGTGTCACGAGCGGAGCTGACCGAGTCAGGCTCAGCGTACGTAGGTTCGCGATGCTCATCAGGAGATCAGGATCGGGTTGGTGCGGGTGATCAAAGTGGTCTTCGAGGCGGAGGTGCCGGAGCGTTCCGGTGTTGTGGGAGAGGAGGTTCCAGAAGACGGGCGGCGCCGTCGAGCCGAGGTGAGCATACTCGAGGGCAGGCAAGTCTGCCGACGAGACAACCGGCGACGCGATCGTCCCGTCCTGGTAGCGCAATCTCCAGATTGGCCCGACGAGGACCAGTCGCTTGAGCGCCCTGAGCGGGTTCCAGTCGGATTCGCCGGCGTACCGCGGGAGGAACCCCGGGACGAGATACGCGTCCGAAGCGGGCAACGCGATTTTGCACGACCGGATCTCGAGTTGTTCGAGGGCGGAGAACGTGTGACCGAGCCTGGGGAGGCTGAAGCCGATCCGTAGGTGGGAAGGGGTGAAGACGGTCAACGACTTCAACGTCGGCGCCGACGGGACGAGCAGGCGAAAAGTCGACTGGAGCTGCCTGTTCTCGTCGGTCGAGAGGCCGCCGCCCATCCAAGAGAAGCGGACGCGTTCGAGCGACCCCAAGTGAAGCAGTTCGAGCGCTTCGCAGAGCCCCTTCAAGTCGTCGGGCGTCCAGTCTTGGCAGCGCGTCAGGACGAGCGTGGTCACGCCCGAGGGCAGCTGCAATTCGCCACCGCTCTGCGCGGGGTCGTGCTCTAGAGTGGCGCGGCGAGTCCAGAACATGGCTTTGGCTTCGGCTCGGTCCGCGTCGATTTCGCCGTCGAGGTATATCGTTGACCATAGGTTCGGGGTCGAGATGACCAAGCTCCGCCAAGCTCTCGACACGTGCGAGAGGCATACGACGGGGTTCAAGCGTCGGCGAAAGTGAACGTAGATCGACGGGTCGTCATACGCCGGCAGCTCGGCGTCGTGTCGGTCTCGCGCGAGGCTAAAGATCTGGAGCAAGATCTCTGCCGGTAGCATTGCGATCGAAGTCATCCCGCGCGTGCCCGTGTAGCTTGATCGTCGCGCATCGACAAGAGAGTGAACCGTCGCAGCCAGAGAACGAGTCGGCAAGAGCAGCTCTCTGACTCGCTGTGCCTCGATCCGCTTACGATCGTGCCCGTTCCTGCGCTCTAGTCACCGGTACGAAGTGCTGTATTCTCTGCCCAGGCCTCGCCTCGCTGACGCTGGTCTTTGCTCAGTGCTGCTGCTCAAACTGCTCAAGCAACTTCTCTCGCGCAACTTCATAGCCGCTACAGCCGCTGTTAGTCTACTGCAAACAGGATGGTGTAAGCCCACATGCTCTCATACAATTGCTAGCACGCCTGTTGATCCTGTTGTCCCGACAGTCTCGCACCGCCGACCGACCCGTCTCATCCGAACGATCATTCGCTGATCCAGCACCAGAACAACCCGACGCACCCAGCGTATTTGATCCCGGAGCTGTGCCGGGGCTTCTACAAGCTCGGCTGGGTCACCGGAACTGGAGGCGGAATCTCGATCCGAGACGGGTCAGTGACAGCTTCGCTCGCAGAGTATGTCGTCTCGGTATGGCTGACTCTGCTCATTCTCCCCCCGTTCTCCATTTCCTCTGCTCCGACAGCGAGAATGTCTATCTCGCTCCGTCGGGCGTCCAGAAGGAAAAGATCGAGCCAGAAGACATCTTTGTCCTCACTCTCAAGGTTCGTCGGCCGGTGGCGATCTGCTGTACCGCTTCCGAAGCCGCCTCCGTCGACCCCACTTCCTGATTGTGCGCTCTTCTTCGCGCAGACTCGCGACTTCCTGCGGTGGCCGGTACACAAGCCGCTCAAGCAGTCTGCGTGCACTCCGCTATTCTACAACGCGTACGACATGCGGAACGCCGGTGCTTGCATCCACGTACGCTGCGAGCTATTCAGCTCTATTCGCGAAGGCAGTCGCTCACCGAGAATTTATGAAACTGACTTGCGACGTTGCGCCTGCAGACGCACTCGCAGCACGCGGTCATGACGACGCTCCTTTGGCCGGGCAAAGAGTTCCGGATCTCGCACCAGGAAATGATCAAGGGGATGCGCGTCGGCGGAACCGGCAGCGCGCTCAGCTACCTCGACACGCTCGTGATCCCCATCATCGAGAACACTCCCGATGAGGAGGACTTGCGAGAAGGGATGGAAGAGGTGAGCTTTCGTCCAGACTTCATAATTCGACACGATGCCTAACATAATCGAGCTGTTTCGGCGCTCTTCACTGACATCCGCACTATAAAATAGGCCATGCGGAACTACCCTGACGCTGTAAGGGCTACATTCACAAGCCCATCCGAGATAAGCTGATTTGGGGTGGCGCTCCGACAGCCCGCCATTCTCGTGCGAAGACACGGCACGTACAGCTGGGGTCCCGGTACGTCCCACTAGACTTTACTCAACTCGTGATGTCTACGCTCGGGAGGGAACGGGGAACAGATCGGAACTGACCCGCCGGCCGTCACCTTGCTCCTCCCGCCGCCGAACACGCGGTCTCCGTGCATTGCGGCAATCTGGCCGTGTACAGACTGGGAGAAGGCCAAGGTAAGTCTGCTTTGTGCACGTTCTGCGACGCGAGTGGACGCTCTGTCTGGCGATACACCGCTTGCGGGATTCGCCTCTTTCCGGTCGCGTGCGCGACTCGCTCGATAGCCTCTCAAGGCGGCCTCGCGATCGATGGGCGCAGCCCGTGGTATCTGCTTTTGTTGGTCTATGGCACTGATGCGAAGAACACCTTGTTTCGCAGGGCCAAGCCGAGTGCCTCGACTACTTGCTCGAGGTTGCCGTCAAGATGAAGCTGGCCGGTATGGACTGCGAAGGGCTCGACCAGTTTCCCGGACAGCAAAAGTAGGGCGTCTTGCGCGAGGTAACATTCGAGTCACTCATTACAGCTTGCGCTTGCACTTTCTGCAAGGCGTTCGAGAGCAGCGGGCGCGGACTTGAGCGTTCGCTCCATGGACCACGCCTGGGCAGGGTCGCATTTTCGCATCATCTCGAGTCCATGGCCTCGCTTGCCACAGATAGCGATATGATGCTTTCGTACGTAATGGCGTGGACCTGCAAAGCGAAAAAAAAAGTGAGAGTTTAGGTGAAACAAATCGGCAACGAAGATCGGCGGCCGGGCGACTTTGTGCCCAAAGTTTCAGAGCGAGAGAACCGCCTCGACTGGCCCTTCGTCGACTCGCCAGCCTCCGATCGCTTACGATAGTGTAGGGTGACCAAGACCAAGGCGACGACCGGGCGAAACTCTTACAGGAGGTCCACCTGGAGCCGGACGAGCGAGGCGAAACAACACACGGCAGAGACGGACTCTTCGATCGCTGACGATTCGAACGCAAACGACCCCCTCTTTCGCCTCGTACGCCGCTTCGAGAAGTCTAGTCGCGCCCCAGAAGGATAATCGGTCCCGCTACAGGATCAATCAGCGCCGTCGGAAAGTGTCCCGAGGACGGGTTGCCAAATTCACCGGGGAGCCTCTGCCGCGCCCGTCTCCCTGTCGAAACCGCTCGGCGACTCCGACAGACTCCTCGGTCGTCCTACCTTGAAGAACGGCAGGCTTTACTGAAGTGTATCCGAATCGCGCGAGATGGATTCGAGCAGGCAGCAACGGGGTCATCTCCCTCCTGGAGCCGGTCCGCCGCCGTTCAGGCCGGCGTACACCGACCGCGACTCGTCCGATTCAAAGTCGCTGCCTCCGCCCGTTCCTAGTCCGTACGACCCGCCTCAGCGTCCTCTACCGCACCACGCCAGCTCATCAGGCGGCCTCGACGGAGGAGGAGCCAAGGTCCAGTTCACCCAGTCGGCGTACGGCGATGACAACTTGTCGACGGCGGACGTCCCGCTCGTCGGGTATCAATACCAGCCGGGCGGAGGGCGTCTGCATCCCGGCCACATCCAGCCTGTCGCTTCGACTTCGGCGGGCGGCGGCGGCGGTGGAGCGAACGGTGCCGACTTCAAGCGCAAGAAATCGCTCGTCCGCCCCGATCGCGAACGGGTCGACGAGTCGCACCGCCTGTACAACTACCGGCAGCATGCAGCCGCGATGGAGGCCGAAGGTCGAGGAACAGCCGCCGTCTCGAGAACGGGCCACTACGCTTCGGCGGGCTTGCCGATCCCCGTCACGCCGGCCGAAGTCAGCGGGCGCGCCGTCGGACCCGGGATCGCCGCCGCTTCGCACGGCTTGACCGACGGCGCTTCTGCAGCACCGCGACCGAATCTGCGCCGAGGTAGGAGCATCTTGGCCCGCGAGGAAGGCACCGAGACCGAATCGGGCCTCAACATCTTCAAGCGGTCCGGGACCGTGAGGCGCCGCGCTCCGCAAGGTCAGCAGGCCCTCCCCGGCGGGGCATACGAGAAGAACCGGCGCGCCAAGAAGGCGAGCAAGCCGATGAGTCCGTGGATGATCTACTGTCAGATCATCACGGCGTGCCTCCCGGCGCCGTTGCTCAAGTGCTTCGGTGGGTCCTTCCCTGTGCTTTCTTAGCCAACCCGGTGACCAGACTCTGACCATACATCGTAAATGCGCAGGCCTCAAGACCAAAGACCGTCGCGACGCGTTCCGTGAGAAGCTCGGCTTGCTGTCCGTCATCGCCGTCTGCATGGCCTTTGTCGGTTTCCTCACCTTCGGCTTCACCCAAGTCGCCTGCGGCAAGCCCGGACTTCGTTACCGCGCCGGAACGATCACAGCAGGCTCGATGATTTTCCACGGCTACGACTACGACTTGGACCGCTTTGCGCACCCGGCCGCGGCTGGAATCGCCGAGGGCTCCAACCCGCTATACGACTTGTTCGACGCCGCCGCCAAGGACGGCTCGTTCTTGTTCCAGAAGGTCAACCAGAAGTGCCTCGACGTCATCACGCCCGCGGCCGGCACGGGTATCCCGCACAACGGCAACGAGATGGGTTGGTACATGCCGTGCAACATGTTCAACCAGTACGGATCGACGACGCCCAACTTTACCGCCTACGCCGAAGGCTACACGTGCCACACGCAAGGTGACGCGCGTCGCCAGTTCGCCGAGCTGACCAAGTCGAAGCGGCAAGGACAAGTTTATTTCCACTGGGAGGACCTCAAGAACAGCTCACGCAACCTCGGCGTCTATGACGGGTAAGCCGCACTCTCGTTATCGCGAGCCGCACCATGCTGATGCGCCGCTCTGTCGGCTTTGCAGCGCCGTCCTTGACTTCTCGCTCCTCAACTGGCTCGACACCTCTCAGGTCGCCTACCCGCCGCTCTTTGATCAGCTCCGCGCCCAGACCAACAACAACTTCACCGGACGCGACATTACTGCGCTCATGGTCAACTCGGGCCAGCGCAAGGCGGCCGAATGCCTCGTCGACGTGATCCGGGTCGGCTTCATCGACTCGAAATCGTTCGGGTGTGTCGCTTCGGACATCGTCCTCTACGTCTCGCTCGTCGTCATCATCGGTGTCGTTACAGTTCGGTTCCTCTTTGCGGTTCTCTTTGGCTGGTTCTTCTCGTGGCGGATCGGCAAATTCCCAGAGGAGACGCACGACCAGCGCAGAGCCCGCGACGCCGCGATCGAAGCGTGGACGAACGACATCTACCGACCGGCGCCCGCTCGGTACCGCCCGACCGTCGCAGGCAAGCTGCAGAAAAAGTCGATGCTGCCCAAAACGAGTCGGTTCTCCAAGGGCGACTTGCTCAAGGCGGACAATACATCTCAGCTTCCGTCGTTGTCGAAGAAGGGGATGCTCGGCGCAGGGATGCGCAACTCGCCTCCGGGATCGCCGGGAATGCCTGCCGCTTCACGCAGCTCGACCTCGCTGCCCATGTCGTCGTTCACTCTCGATGGTCTCGCGCGCGGCCTCGCCTCCGAGGGCGCCATGGGAGTCTGCCCGTTCCCGCTCGGCGACGTCGTTCCGCAGCCTCCCGCCGACTATGAGCCGTTTAACTACCCTCTCGTCCATACGATCTTGCTCGTCACGGCCTACTCCGAGTCGGTGGAAGGTCTCCGCACGACGCTCGACTCGCTTTCGACCACGGATTACCCGAACTCGCACAAGGTCATCCTTGTCATCGCCGACGGCATGGTCAAGGGATCCGGCAACGCGCTCACGACTCCCGAAATCGTCTTGGGCATGATGAAGGACTTTGTCGTCCAGCCTGCCGACGTCGAGCCGCAATCTTACGTCGCGATTGCCGATGGACACAAGCGTCACAACATGGCCAAGATCTTTGCCGGCTTCTACGATTACGACGACAACACTGTCGAACGGTCGAAGCAGCAGCGCGTGCCGATGCTTCTCGTCGCCAAGGTTGGCAATCCCGACGAGCAGCGCGACCCGAAGCCCGGCAACCGAGGCAAGCGCGATTCGCAGGTCCTCCTGATGAGCTTCCTCCAGAAGATCATGTTCGACGAGCGCATGACGACGTTCGAGTACGAGTTCTTCAACTCGCTCTGGAGGTCGACTGGCGTCTCTCCTGATCGGTACGAGACGGTGCTCATGGTCGACGCCGACACAAAGATCTTCCCCGACTCGGTCTCGCGCATGGTCGCCTGCATGGTCCACGACCCCGATATCATGGGCTTGTGCGGTGAGACGAAGATTGCCAACAAGTCGGACTCGTGGGTGACGATGATTCAGGGTATGTCGTCCTGCCTTTCCAGTCTGCGCGGTCTGCCTCGTAAGCTCACGGGGATCTCTGCTCGCTCGCAGTCTTCGAATACTACGTCTCGCACCACCAGACCAAGGCTTTCGAATCGATGTTCGGCGGCGTTACGTGCCTGCCAGGCTGCTTCTCGATGTACCGTATCAAGGCGCCGAAGGGCGGCGACGGATACTGGGTCCCGATCTTGGCGAACCCGGACATCGTCCAGCATTACTCGGAAAACGTCGTCGACACCCTCCATACCAAGAACCTGCTCCTCCTTGGCGAGGACCGATACCTCACAACGCTCATGTTGACGACCTTCCCGCGGCGGAAGATGATGTTCTGCCCGCAAGCCGTCTGCAAGACGATCGTTCCCGATACCTTTGCCGTCCTGCTCTCGCAGCGTCGTCGCTGGATCAACTCGACCGTGCACAACTTGTTCGAGCTCATCCAAGTGCCCGATCTTTGCGGTGTCTTCTGCTTCTCGATGCGCTTCGTCAGTGAGTCCACGTCTCTCTGTGATTATCGCCGTGCTTCTCCGGCAGACTTGCTGATCGGAGCTCTGCGTTCAGTCTTCATGGAGCTCGCCGGTACCCTTGTCCTTCCCGCCGCCATTGCGTTCACGCTCTACCTCATCATCATCGCCATCATCCCGGGCACCGTCAAGCCCATCATCTCGCTCGTTCTCCTCGCTCTCATTCTCGGCATGCCCGCCATCCTCATTGTTGTTACGTCACGCCGCTGGGTAAGCTTGACGCGCGCGAACACCGAGAAAGGACGGACAGCTGACCGACTGTCCTTCTTCGCGTACATAGGCTTACCTTGGCTGGATGCTGATCTACGTGAGCTCGTTCTCCATCATCTTGCGAAGGACGACATCTGACTCGCCTCTCCCTTCGCAGCTTCTCTCGCTTCCCGTCTGGAACTTTGCGCTGCCGTTCTACGCCTACCTGCACATGGACGACTTCTCGTGGGGTCAGACGCGTCAGATTGAAGGCGAAAAGCGCGGTACCGCGGCTCATGGCGACAAAGAAGGCACGTTCGACTCGAGTCACATTACGATGAAGCGCTGGCGGGACTGGGAGCGCGATCGTCGTTACCGCTCCGGCTCGCACTCGCGCAGCTCGACGAACGGCGACTATATCCCTACCGGCCGGGACAGGCCCGATTCGCCGCATCGCGGCTCAATCTTCTCGAGCAACGATGGGTCGACGGTCGTTTCTGAAGCGCAAGCGGCCAGAGGCGGTTACAACTTGCCCCGGTACCCGACGGAGCTCACGCTTCCGGCGCCTCTCGCGCCGCAGAGCGTGAGTGCGGCGTCCTCGCAAACGAGCTTTGACCGACCATCGGGCGTCTCTCAACCGATGCCAGCGCACCGACCATCACACGAATACCCCGTATACCAAGGCGCCTACGAGGTCGAGGACGCCGATCGTCCGATACTCTCGCAGCACTCGCCACCCGTCGAGAACGACATTGCGACCTTCGCCTCCGAGCCGGAGTCGTTCTCCGGCAGTGGGTCATTCGCTTCGAACAACCCGTTTAGTAATGCGTCCGCAGTTCCTTCTGCGCAGGTGCGGAGCCCTCCTCGCCGTGGCGTCTCGCTCAGCGATATCGGCCCTGTGCCGGGCTCGCGCGGCGAGAACGTCCGCGTCGCGCAGCGCCAGTCGCGTCGTCAAAGTTCGAATGCCGGCGCGCCTCCGAGCGCCACTCGCTCTCGACAGTCGGTGCAGCTGGCCGACCCGACCGGATCGACTTCTGGTCACTCGTCTAGCAGTGGCAGCGGCGGTCACTTGCCTCCTGGCGCTGCTGCCCCTCGGTACAGTCACGGCGCCCCTCGATAGATTTTGTTCCCCCTCTCGACAGACACTGCTTCTGTTTGCTTCCCTCACATTCTCGTTTCGTTGCACCTTGCATACAGTCCATCCTCGCCTCTTTGGTGCCATTCTCGCCAACCATGTATACCTTACCCTCTATGATGACGATCCTCACGACGCTCTCTGCTGCCACCTCCTTCGCTGATCAGGCATTCGGATTCGACGGACACTTGGCTCCCCACGTTCAGATCTCTGGTAGGATCATCCTGGAACCTAGAGTACATACTCGAATCTGTGCTGGCTCCCATTAGTCTGCAGGAGCTTTCGTTCTCAGGTAAGCGCCAGACTTAGAGCGAAATGAACGAATGTGTGGGCAAGAGATCATGCAATCCCGCGAAAAACTACAGGGATGGAGAGGTCGGCCTGCCGGTATTCACGGCAGCGTATGCAGACTCGCGTGGAAAATGGACGGACTGCTTTTGTGCAGATCCGATGACGGCGCGGGCAAGATGGACCGGCAGCCTCGGAGGAAAGTCCGCCATGCTGTTCCAAGGGTTCCATGTCGACGGCTGCCGCCGATTGCGGTCTGACGCCCCGGTACAGCATGTAAAGACTGCATGTCGGCGGTGCAGACCTGGCGAAGGATGGAGGAGACCGGGTGGCGCCCGTGTCGGACGTCCGGGCTGCTTTTGTTGCGAAATGCGAAGAGTAGGAAGAAAGGTGCTTCTGCGCAAGGCGTACGGGGGGGAGAGGAAGAAGAGGATGGTAATGGGACAGCTCAGGTTCTGAGGAATGAGAGGTGAAGTCAATATCGAGACGGGGACAGGTTAGGTTGAGTGCCTAGACTGACTTGGCTGCAGGACCCGCTTGACGCGCTGCTTGGTCTGCCGACTTGATTTTGCCGAGAGTTACGCGGTCCGACTCGCGCTGCTTCAGGACGACGCTGTCGAAGCCGGCGGACTCGGCGAGCGACGCAAAGTTGCGCTGGGCGAGCGAATAGTAATCGTCCATTTCTCGCTGTTCAAAGTAGGACCTCGTCGGGATCGTCATGCCCGAGTAGGGGGACGTCGGCGTCGGTGCGACTTGGTGCATGAGGCTCGAAGGAGGCGGGACGGGCGGCAGGGACGGTAGCGTGGGCCGGGGCGAGCGTCGCGACGGAGACGGTGTCGCTGTAGAGTGGGTCGGACGAGGAGAAGGGGCACGCTGGCCTTGAAGTGTGAAACGTTCCATCGAAGGAGACGGCAGATGGGAGAGAAAGCAGAGCGAAGAAGGCGAGCGATGGGTCGAACCGCAGCAGCTTAGCGAAAAGGCTCGGATTTCTAACTAAGCAATATCGACGACGATCTGGCCTCCACTCGCTGCCCTCGCCGCGGCCGGAGTTCATTCAGGGAACCGTGATCGAACGAGATGAGATCGACGCGAAAAATGGGGCGCGGCCGGCTGCACTAATCTTGTCTCGAGATCACACAGTCATCTCAGAGGACCTACGAATGCATGCTACTGTAGCTGTGCACTAGTCAAACACGATATAATCACGACGGACGAGACGAATCAGAAAAGCATCGATCACGGAAACGCCACTCTAGACCCGTGACCGCGGACACGCATCCTTCTCATCGTGATTGCTTTCGCGACCACCCATCCTGTATGAGTGGTCCAAGCAGATCGGCCGGTACGCATCGAGGAACGGCGAAGGCGACCATGACGGGAGTCTGTACTGCCTGAAGCAATTTTCGAAGAGCTTTGCGGGCTTTCCGCCGCCTCGTATCCGGTTCAGCACATGCTTGGAAGTCGTTATAATATGACTGTGACCTGTGCGTGGTCAGAGCTCAACATCGTGGGGAAAGTGCAACGCCAGAATGGTGAGCTTACCAAGTCTACTTCAAACTGGGCGTCCACTCCTCTACTCCACCGTTCCAGCTGCACAAAGACCAGCAGGGCGGTCAGTTTCAAGGCTCAACTCTCGGCAGGTGCGCGTCGAACGCACTACTTGACTCGAGACCCGGCGAGGTATGAAAACGTCGACCACTCGGTCCTGTTGGCGGGCGCGAGAGATCAGCATCTGGCGTCGCGGGCGCGCTTGCAGTCGCTTTGAGAGTGCTCACCCGACGAATCCTCGTCCGCGAGCCAGCACCGCCGCGTCGATCATGGTCGGGTACCATTCGCCGAGCTTTTTCACCGTCTGCATCTTGTCGTGGTCGAGCACCTTCCATCCCAATTCGCTCCGAATCTGCCGGACGAAATCGCTATCCATCTTCTCGTCGGTAGTCACGACGACGGCATAGTCCTTCCCGCGAACGCCGTCAAAGTACCGCTGGTGCTCGTGACCCGCCCCGGCCCAACCGTCCGGATCGTCCATGCGCAGGTCGAGCCGGTCTCGCACGCGCTGTACACCGTCCTTGAACGCGTCGAGCGCCGTCAAGCCGCGCGCTTGCTCAAAGTCGCCTCGTCGGATATGCACAGAGATGAAGGGCGGGATCGAACGCGCGGTCCACAGGCCGAAGAGCGAGACGAGGTACTTGTCGGCGAGCGCCTCGAGGTGCTTCGAGAAATGCAGGAACTGGCCAGCTTGAAGCCAGCCTTGACCCTCGTATGATCGGAGCGGTTCGAGCGGGGCGCTCGGCGGAATCGCCGGCGGGAACACGCGTGTCGCCAGGAAGAACGTGTTCTGCCAAAGAGACCACTGGTGAGCTCGCGGATGATAATCTACTCACGAGAAAGAGCACGCACGTCGAGGCAGAACATCTGGTCCGTAGGCGGCTCGTTGCGTCCGGGATCGAAGCCGTCCTTGAGCGTCTCATGACGGTTCAGAGGCCTATCACCCGGCTTCGGGGTAGGCAAGGCGGTCTCTTGTGGCAGCAGTTCCTTGTTGACCCGCTTGATCCACGCTAGCCGTTCGCCGAGCTCGTAGTCGAACTGGTGTAAACGCGAGAAGGGGTCAGCCCGCGAAAGAGTTGCGAGCGGACAGCACATCGCCAGGCGTACGCACCTCTTGCACCTTCTCGGCCCACATCATCGGTCCAGGCTCAAACGGCATCGGCCAGTTCCGCACGTCCATTCCGTGCACCATCATCGACCCGTCGTTGAAGTTCCGGTTCCCGGCTACTCGCTCCAAGATGGACCAGCACGAGATCTTTTCGGTCGTGAGCTGCGCCGGGTTGTTACTGAACGGTTTCAGATCGGATTGGAGGACCGTCGCGATGCCACTTTCGGCAATGAATCGGTCGAGGTCGTAGAAGACGGTCAAGTCTTGCGGCGAGCCGGAGAAATGGAGGGGGGTCAGAGTCGGGCTGCGAGTCGTACGAGATAGGGTCAGTCATTATCGAGGCGAAAGCGTGACGTGCTGATCCGAGGCGGGAGTGCGCCGGTGGGAAGAGCGAGGGCGAACGCTGCGGGCAAAGATGCGAAACTCACACGATCGCGACCCGGTTCGTGATTTTGGCGACGTAGAGCAGGTTGCTGATGCCGACAAACTGATTCGCGTGGCCTCCGTAGCTCATGCTCGTGATATAGCGGACTCCCGATTTGAGTTGAGCGAAGAACGATTCTTGCGGTTCGGCATGCTGCAAGACGAGCGATTTGTTGAACAGAGGCGCGTCGCTGTCGGTGATGTCGTGCACGCGGTCTATCGCGCTGTGTAGTGACGACCGAAAACGTTCTGGCGGGACCGTACGTGGTGGACCAGGTCAGCAAATTCGCGTTGTAAAGCGACGTCAACGACCTGTGCCGCCTCACCTCTTGAATGCGATCCGCCGGGCAAGATTGCCCATATGGACAAGAGCATCACCGTCGCAACTGCCGCCCATTTATACGTCCCCTGGGTGAGGTGTCCGGCACCTTTCCTCGTCGTCGCGCGGTTCCTCCTGCCGAAGCCGTACGCGCTGCCCCATCCGCCCGTCTCGCTCCTCGCGCTATCGGGAGTCGGCCATGCCGACGGCGAAGCGATAAAGACAGCGCGTTGACTCGGCGAAGCTGGCTCGCCGCCTTGACTGCTCTGACCTGCTCGAGCTGCTGCAGCAGGGGACAAGAGGGTGAAAGCAGCCAGCTTGACAGACTGTTGGAACGAGCGCAGCAGCTTGGCAGTACGAAGCGCTGCTGCTGCGCTTGAGAGCTGTAACGCCTGTATGCGCGACAAAGAGTCGACCGACCGACTACGGCGTTTGCGTTCACTGTGCTGCTGCTTGCTGCCGGCGGGCACGCGAGCGCCGAATTTCGCGGAGAAGCACGCCGCGCCCGGCTCCGCAGCGAAACGCTGCCAAGCCTTTTCGCCTTCTCGACGGTCTATATCCTGCCCGACTATATCGTGTTCCAATGAAGGTTACACCCTGAGCACACTTGTATGGCTACTCACGCGCCCGCGAGGAGATGTCGCAAAGATTGCAATCGGCCTTTCATTTGTCTGCCCACACCGGATGCGGATCTCACGAGTGCAGCGGTTCTTGCAGCGATAGCTACATTTCCGAGTGCAGCGCGATGTCCTTCAACTCATTCTGCATCGGCGCTCGACGTCAGATGCGGCCAAAGCTTGCGGAAGGAGAGAAACAGGCGCACCTGGATCAGAGTGCCGACCTTCATCCCTTCCTCGTACCGACCGATGTTCACCATCTCTCCGCGCTCTCGGAGTTTCTGCAGCTGCTGTTGTACCACAGCACTGTCGGCGGTTTGCTCCGCGAATCGGCGAGGCGATAAGGTCTCGTCCGAAGAGAGGTGGTGGAAGAAGGTCGACGAAATTCGGATCGGCGGCCGGTGGGCTGTTCTGGGATCGGCGAGGCGTGCTTTGAGAGCAGCGACCGTTGCCGCTGTGCAGACGACCTCGTGATAACCTGTACCGCGCGTAAAGGTCAGGGTGTCTGCGTTACCGACAATAGACCGGACGCAGAAAGACCGACCGGCAAGGATCAATCCTCCCGTGTAGTGTCTGAATGGGGAGGTCAGCCAAATGGATCTCTCCTACGAGTGTTGAGGCTCAGTCGTAACGCACTCGAGCTGTTTGCCGGCTTGGACGAGCAGGCAGCCAGGTGGCAGCTCCACGCTGATCCGCTTGCCGCCATTGCGCGCCCAGATATGCAGTCCGGGATACCGAGAACGACCGTGTATAGTCAAAAAGTTGAGGTCTGACCAACGTATACGCTCCGAAGTCAGCGTCGAGCGCGATAGCGGAGGATCTGATTCCCGCAAGCTCACCGGTGTGAAATCCGGCAAAGACTGCGCGATGACAAGGTCAGCCCACTGTACTCTCTGGACGCATCAGAGAGGAACGCAAGAACGCACTCGATCCTTCTTTGCCGTACTTCTTCAAGTCTGTCGCGGTCGGTGCGAGCAGATGACTGCCAAATTCGGCTGCACGCAGAAACGTTTCCCGCTCGAGGCCAAGGCCCTCAGCGAGCATCCCGCTGACACCTTCAACGGCAGTCTTGATCTGTTGACCCCATTCCGCCATCGAGGCTTCCCATGTCGACGCGAACGCTTCGGGGATGACATTGTCCATCCGAAGCGACGGAAAGTCCGTTTGCGGGGGCGTCTTGCCCATGCGGTAGAAGAAGCTTCGTGATTACGACCATGCGATCAGTATAGAGATAAGGATTTGCCAGCCGCCGATCCTGCTCAGGAAAAGAGCCCTCGCTCACCGACATTTCGGGTCCGAGTGAGCGCCGTCGAGGTCGAGTGGACGCTCGCCCGGGTCCAAGCCCGCTATGATCGCTTGACATGCTTCGTTCGAGTGACATTTCGGCTGCGTAGCGTAACACGATTTGCAAAGCAGCAGGTCAGCCGCTGCGGATGCCCGGGTTCCGAAAAAGCACCCTCGGTCGAGACTGACCTTTTCCGTGTTCTCGAGCGTGACGCCGACTGCCCCGGATGACACTGCAAGTCAGCTCCGTTGCATAGAGTGATCTGACCAGAACAAGCTCGCGCACCTTGATAATGTACTTCTGGGCGCAGGTCTCGCCTCAAAGATTCCTCGGACTGTGCGAAATAGTCCTCGAGGCGGTCGAGGAAGCGCTCATTCGCCGCTTCCGACACCCTCGAGTCTCGCACAATGAGCGCGCCGTAATCGATCAGCGCTTCGGCGGTCTACAGAATGCGGGAACAGTTCAGTCAACCGATGACGTTCGCGTGGCCCCCTCAGCACACGCGCACCTTGCGAGCTTCCTCAGCGCGTTTAAACGCGTCATCTGCCCTTGTGTATACGTCCAAGTCGACGAGCGGGAGCGTGAAAGGCATGGCGAGCTTGAACAGGCACAGCGCGGTGAGAGGTCCCCCACCTCGACCGACACTTCTCCTCCGCGGGAAGGAAAGGCGCTTCCCGATCGCAGAGCGAATCCGGCAGGTCTAGATGCAAGACGAGAAGACGCTGGCCGTCTTCCCGGCTCACTGTCGTACCGTGATGGTGCGCACCATCGTACGCGCGAGCTAGATTGTTGCGCTAACTGGCTGTCGGGCCATGAGCGAACTGCAAGACGTGCCGGCGCTCGTCGCGCCGCAGTCTGTCATCCGACTCGCCCTCGGTGCGTCGAACTCATTGTCTCGCTCGTTCGGGACTCTAATCTGGCTGGCTGCTTGAGAGCAACAGGACCGGCACAAATCGGCTACACCGTTCAGATCTTCCTCCTCGGCATCTTCACGACCATGTTTGTGCGGTACGCCGGGAACGGCGAATTGCGTCGACACGGGACGCTCGGCCAACTCGCCCTCTGGACGAGCCTGGTCCTGAACTGGCTGTACACCGGCATGTGCGTGTACGAGTCATACATGGCAGCGGGTGAGCCAGCCTCGATGAGCTCCATTGCAGCGATCTTAGCTGACGGTGCCGAAACGAGCGTAGTATCACAGAGACGTGACCTTTACATTTTCTCCCACGGCACGCCCGTCAAGATCTCCTTGGCCGTCGTCGGTGGCATCATCGGACTCGTGACGCAGTTCTTTTTGTCGGCGCACGCCGGCGTGGTAAGTCTCCTTATCCTTCCCGAGCGTCAGATTGTCCATGTCTGACTCGCCGACCTTCTCCCCAGCTCATTCCGAGTCCGACTCTGCGCAAAATGTTCCACGCGTGGATTGCTGTCCTAATGGCAGCGGAAGCGCTTGGTTTCCTATCGCAATTCATCGGCGCCGTAAGGGTAAGCTTTATTTCGCATACTTTGCTATTGCAAGGCCTGACTTGCCGCCACAGCACCTGGAGGGTATTGACAACGACCCCTTCATCACCCAGATCGGGACGACGTTCAGCATTTGGTTGTGGGCGAGCGCGACTGCCGACCTTTCGATCTCGCTCGTTTGCGCCTTCAGCTTGCGTACGCGCCTGCACGGCTACACTCGCGAGACCGACTCTGTCCTGCACAAACTCGTCGTTATCTCCTTCCGAACGGCGGCATACACCTCGTTTGTCGCCATCGTATCGGCGATTCTCGCCACAATCTACCACGCCGGTTTCAATCTGCACCTCTACGTGACGTTCGCCTTTTGGCTCGGCTTACCGGGGCTGTATGGGATCGCTCTCTTCACCTTCTCTACCTCGAGTCGGCAAGTAATTCGACACCGCGGAGAAGCGCTGGTCACTCATCATTCGGTGCCGCTGGCCGGTCCCAGTCCCCCAAAGGCTGGCGCGATCCAGTCTATGCAATCAGTGCACTCTCGGATGGTGACAATGCACAGCCGCTCAACACACACAGTGCCGATCGAAGTCCGGGTGACACAGGAACAGTTTGTGACGGTGGAAGAGCCGGAGGACGACGTAGTCCGAGACGCGGGCAACATCATGCAAAGCAGACGAGACCGGCTGTAATCATACTTACAGACGCAATCGATCGGAACGGGACAAGTCTCTGCAATTTGCAGACGGTCCTACAAGTACAGGTTGCCGCCGAGGGCACGGATCGTGATCCGCTTGTCGGCGCAGATCGACACGGCGTCGGCGAGGTACGCATTGCGCTCGTTGACCTTGTCCGGCTGCTCGCTCGTCCAAAAGTCGAGTGTGTTGTACTTGGACTCGTGGATGTGGTAGGCAAAGTTGCTCCCGGTCTCAAGGTCGCGCAGGACCGCGATCATCAGGAGGAGGAAATTGTCGTCGGCGGCGCGCTGGTCCGAGATGTACTTCATGGACGGCGCGAGGACAAAGTTGGCGGGCTGAAGCCTGTAGTGCCCAGGGTAGCTAGAGACGGACATTGTGATCAGCTCAGTGAGAGCTGGGCAAGCTCGGAGAGGACTCACTCCGTAATGACCACCGTGTTTTCGATGCCCCACTGGATGTTCTCCTCTTTCTTCAAGCCGGCCCAGAGGACCTCGAGGTCTTTCACCTCGAGTTCACCGCCGTTCCAGCCTTGACGCATGTCGTCACGCGCAAAGACGCCGACGACGCCGTCCCTCTCGTCCTTCTCGGGCCCTCCCGTCGGCCCACGCAGCTGACGGAGCGTCTCCATCGCGGTCTCCTTGTCGAGACTCGTGTAGACGCAGATCGCCCAGGGCGACTGGAGGTTCAGGACGTATCGCAGGAACGTGTCCAGGTACGGCCGCTTCAGGACGTTTGTATAGCCTCCGTTGAGATGGTAGGGGAGGCGGCAGTCGACAACGCCGTCGAGCGAGAGGACGAGGAGGGGGCGCATCACGCCGCCGCGCACGAAGCGAGACGGGACCGCCACGCGGCGGAGGTAGCTAGCCGAGGGCTCGACCGGCCCGTCGAGGCGCTTCATCGTCGGGTCGCGCAAGGACGGGCGGGTACTGAGACCGGGCGGGCCCGCCTTGAAAACCGTCGGCGTGAGGGCGGTAGAAGGAAGCCCGATGACTCGGCAGAAGGGGCAGCGGCTGCTGCCACAATTGCCGCAGTCCTGTTTGTAGGGGCGTCGGTACGTGCTCGGTGCCTCACTGAGCTACTCTGACGGGAACCCACCTTGTCGTCATCGTGGCCCAAGCCGGAAATGCCGAGTCCGGCCAGAGAGCCCGACAGCCCGCCGAGAGGGTTGAGCATCATATCGCCCGCATCCTTCGGCATGGCTTTGCGAGCGGCAACAGGGAACTGCGAGAGCATGTCGGCGCCGAAGCCCAGGTTTGGGGCGACAGACATGTCGTCGTCGTCTCCGAAGAGCGAGTCCTTGCGTTTGCGCTGCGAGGCGAAGACGACCGGAGCAGCCATCACGTGCGGGAGCTTGTCGACTGACTACACGAGGTAAGTACGAAGTGAAGTAGAGCAGAAAGGTTCGGCATTTACAGCGTAGACACCACGAGTCCGGCATGTCCGTCGTTGGTCCGAGGACTGTCCGTGGACCTGAGAAAGCTCGGCAATGCGGCAATTGACGACGCGCTAGGATTTCGTCTTCAGCGTAGAGCTCTGACTTGGCCAATACAAGAGCCGTTTTGGGGAGATCGCACTGTCGGATGAGGCACAAAGTGAGAGCCAGCTAGGCGGGAGGTGCCGGCGTTAGAGGGAGGGCCGGGCGTCCTTCTGTAGCGCAAATAGCCATCACTTCGCTCATACGCAGCCCAAGAGCAAGATTTATCTCGAAGCAGAGGAGCGGGAGAGGGCTGACAGGTTGTCGAGTGAAGCAGCGGGGACGAGTCGCCTTCGACCACCGCGGCGCATGCCACACTGCTTCACAAAGCACGAGCTACAGCAAAAAGGGATCAGTGCCCTTCTAGATAGCTGCTGAGCGCCAGAGACCCGCCTTTGCCGCCGTTGTCGAGCTTCCCCGCCGATTTCCCCGACATCGTTTCTGTCTTACGCTATGGAATGGGACGAGGTGCGCCGGGCGAGACCAGGGCAGAGCTAGATTCCATCGAGCTAAAGAACGGCTGGCCGCGCAACAGCTGAACAGGCGCTTCCTGCCCGTGCCATGGACATCGTTCCCCTCTCAGGACGGACCGCTCTTGCTCAAGCTGCTGTACCAAGCGAACCAAAATCAGCTTGCCATCATGGCGACTGATTTGCAACACGTCTACTTTGAGTCGCTCAATGCCCGACAGACCAATCGCCGGTTCGAAGACGCGCTCGCCGCGAATGCAGACACGCAGTCGCAAACGCAGAGCCAGGATGTCATGCTCGGAATCGGGCACGAGGGCGAGAAGCTGCTTCATCAGTCCGTCGAAGACCTGCTCTCCAGCGTAACGAGCGGAACGGCGAGAGCGACGATCTCGCATGAGGCTTTCGAGGCGAGTCGCTTCTTTTCTCGCGAATCAGATCAGACACTGAACTTACACGCTCACGCTACAGCATCTGGTTGCAATCACGACTCCCAGCGGCCTCGTTGTGCTCTTCCTTACCACCTCCCTCGAAACATCCTCCGCTGCAGCTCTCGCAGCGCACCTCGTGTCGCCTCTACTCGGCGTCTGCTCAGGTCTGCTCAGCCTTCTGCGCGAACACTCCGAAGACGACAGCGCACTGTGTCGACGCATCGAGGGCGCGATCGACGCTTCCGGAAGCGCGGAACGGATCAAGGAAGGAAGGTCGGCCGAAACCTTTGCCAAGGTCGGCGGACCGGCGTTACTCGGTCGGTGGATTCAAAGGTCGACCGGAGCGCGAGACAAGGACGTTCGTACGCCCCTACGTTACTTTGCCTATACTTGGATTTGGCAATGGAAGCTAACATGCCTTGACTCTCCAAAGTCCCGGTCAGCCTCTCCTTGCCATCGCGGCCGCCTAGGCCGTTCTCGCCGATACCGGTCGGCTCGCCTCTTTACGCGGGCTCTCGAACTCCTCCGCGCCGCCAGTCTCCGCCGCCACGGCGAGACGAAGCGATCGCCACGCCGCCGTCCGCTCAACCCCTTCGGACTACGCGCAACCACGATCGGACTCCTTCGAAATCGTCGCCATCGGGTCTCGCACGCAAGATGCTCGATCACGATTCGTCTGTGCGTGGCGAGCGGATCGGCTGGGACGATTCACAAAGTCAGCCCACCATCGGGGGTGTTCTCCTGAAACCGGCGGGAGCGAGCGGAACAGGCAGTACGACTTCGCCACGGCAGAGCGACAACGAAGGCGGAGAAGAGCATGAGCCGAGCACAGACGACGAAGATGTGCCGATGCTGCCTCGTCAAGTAGCGCAGCCGGCGGGATCTCCGAGCTCGTCGCCGCCGATCGCGATCAAGCCCGATCTTTCCTCGCAGCCCGTCCCTTCGCCCGAGGAGCAAGCCAAGGCGCAAGAAGAAAAGGCGCAGCGGAAAAAGGCGAGCGAGAAAGAAGCGGAAGAGGCGCGCAGGCGGGAACGTTTGAAGAGGCTGCCTCCGGTCGGTGGGACTGCTCCGCCCGCCGCCAAGAAGAAGAGGCGTCTCTGAAGCTGTAGCTTGTGACCGGAATGCTGTCTCTGTTGTTGTTTGAATCCATTGATGCATGCAGTTTCTTACAACAGGGCCGTCTCCTCACTTCTCTAAATTCTCTAAATCGATGTCCGAAGTCGTTTCTTTGCCGGCTGCACCGGCGCGCTTCTTCTTCTTCTCCTTGCGTTCTTGTATTCTTGCCTTCCCGAGCTTTTTGAGCTCGGCCTCGTCGGCGCGGGTGAGGCTATGCCGCTTTATAAAGATGAGCGACACGAGGAAGTTGGCCGCGATCAGGCCGGTCAGGACGTGCATCAGCGTGCGGAAGCCGTCGACCCAGGCTGAGACGATCTGCGCCTTCTGCGCGTCGCTGAGAGCACGCAAGACGGGATTGGCCGATTGCGAGGTAGGCCAGATCGCCGTCGGGTCGTCGATGACTTGCGAGACGAGCGAGCGGTCAAAGCCGAGCGAGCCGAGACGGGACCGCAGCGTGTTGTTGCTGTAGAGCTCTCGGGTCAGTACACGTTTGTCAGAAATCTCCGAGATATATGCACGAACATGACTGTAGCGCCGATGACGAGGAAGATGGTGCCACCGAGCGAGCGCATAAAGTTCCGCACACTCGTCACGACGCTCATCTCGGACCGCTCCACTGCTGCCTGAACTGCGACCATCGTAGTCTGCAGAGTCTGTCCCTGACCGCAGCCGTTCAAGATCTGGAACCCGACGATCCGGGCGACCGACGAGTTCTCGTCGAGGGTCGAGATCAAGCCGAGTCCGACGGCCCAGATCGCGTACCCCATGACGATAAAGGGTTTGTACTGCCCGATGCGCGAGACGAGCTGTCCCGACACGGCGACGAAGAAGGTGGTCGACAAGAATTGCGCGATTACGATGGCACCAGAACGGATAGGCGAGAACCCGTGCGCGACTTGAAGGAACTGAGGCAAATAGTAGATCTGGCTGAGGATCTGCGAGTCGCATGGAGGTCGTTAGTCTACAATCCTGGGAATGTGAAGTGGCGAATTCCTAATAAGCTCACAACGCCACCGGCGAGTAGCGTGACAAAGAAGACGGCCGCGACTGTGACGTTCTTGAAGATGTAGGCTGGAGGCGAGACTCGCATCAGTCCGAGCAGGCGATTGACTCGATCCGAGGCGGCCAACTCACGAGGAACGATCGGGATTTTGGCGAGCTTCCATTCCCACAGCAGGAACACGCCGAAAGTGAAGATCCCGGCAATCAGGCAGCCCAGCACGGGACCCGATACCCACGGGAACGACGTGCCGCCCCAGTTCAGAGGAAGAATGACGAGGACGCTGCCCGCCAGAGTCAGGAACGCCCCGCCGAAGTCGATCTTAAGGAGTTTCCTGCGTGGCGCAGCGGCGTGTGAGCGAGTCGTCTGGAGGTCTGGGTCCGGCTCCGCGCAGACTTACTCCTTCATGCTCCCGTGGACGCCCTTGAGCGGAAGGAAGAACACAACGGCGAGCACCGTGGGCGGAGATAGAAATAAATTGATATAGAACGCCCAACGCCAACTTAAGCGCTGTGCCATAGCGCCTCCGATGAGAGGACCCGCTCCGTTGCCGAGCGCGATGGTGATTTCCTAGCGAGTCGCGATCTTGGTCAGAAAAAGCGAAGTGGCGGCCTCACCGGAGATCGCCAGAGCCACTGGAACTCACCGTTACGCCCTGATACTTACCGCGGTCCTTCAAGCTGACGATATCGCTGACGATGATCAGGACGAGCGTCAAGAGGCCTCCGCCGCCGACGCCTTGGAGCGCGCGAAAGACGATGAGCTGGAGCATGCTCTGCGCGACGGCGCACGCGAGCGAACCGATCGTAAAGACGACGATGCAGGCGATGAGAGTATATTTGCGGCCAAAGATGTCGGAAAGGCGGCCCCAGATGGGCTGCATCGCTGTAGATGTGAGCAGGTATGCGGAACCCACAAACGAAGAAGACCGGCCGGCATCAAAGTGGGCGGAGATGACGGGCAGGGCAGTCGAGACGATCGTCTGATCAAGAAAGGAGAGGAACACTGCCGGACGCAGGCCGAGAGTCAATTCCGGGGAGCTCGCCGGAAAGTTCGCCTAACGAAGCTCTGCCTCGTCTGGCTTGCCACGCAAAAGGGCACGCACCTGCGAGCTGCAGCGACATGAAGACGATCAAGATTTGCTTGACCGGCCTATGGGTTTGCGAGCGGTCAGTGAGTTTGCGGCGGAGGAAGCGGCCGGGATGAACGATATTGTGCGCACATGTAGCTCGTCTGGTCGACGAGGCCGTTCGCATGATGGGTCGGGATCGCGGGTGTTTCGTCGGCGTCCTTCTTGGTGTCCTGTGTGCCATTGTGTTCCGCTGGTTCTGGTTGTAACGTCGAGATTGACTCGGACGTCGAGCCGCGGCGAGTTGCCGTTTGAGCCTCGATCTGACGCTCTTCGGTAGGGTTCAGGATCGGTACAGTCGGAATCAAGCCAGCTGAAGTCGACATGTCGCGTGCATCTGCGCTCGAGATTGCAGGTGCCAGGAGAGAAGGACAGCAGAGAGAGGCGAGGGACTTCGCTGCTCAAATTTGGGCGGCGAGATTGCCGTTTCGGCCGGGAAGCGGCGACCGGGCGAGAGACAAGTTGGAGCTCCGCTTTTGGCGTGGTCGAGGTGCATAGGCCAATATAGGCTTACACACCTTTCTGCGGCGTAGAGAAGAGACTGTTTCAGCGTACTCGCGGTGCATCAGAGTCGTCATGAACAGTCACCGAGGTCATTTGAGAAGGTCGATGTGAGATCCAGCAATACTATTGGTGAATACAGTGTCGGTGCTAATCAATTTCAATAGTGCTTGCACGCGAGCGATCGACCGAACCTACGCACCCTGAACGAACGCTGTACACACGAAGCAGCTGAGCCAGCCCGTGAAACCCTATCTTGTGCCGTACTCATAACCCTTGGCAGCTGCTTGCTCGGCGCGCTCTCGAGGACACTGCACGAGGTTCGGCGCGTCATCGGCTCGACTCGACGCGGCAATCACTTGACAACACCGTCCTCTTGAGACGACTCGCCAAGATGGTGCTTGAACAGACCGTCAGCGGTCTGATCAAGGCGTTGCGAGCCAACAAGAATGACGAGGCGAGGGTCGTCCAGCAGGCGCTCGACGAGACGAGGCGAGAGATCCAGAGCAGCGACATCGACTTGAAGGCAGAGGCCATCTTGAAACTCGTCTATGTGAGTCTCAGACTAGTAGCGGCATGCCATGTGGAGTTTGGAGCTGACGTTGGTCGAACGGGCTGTGTCCTCCTCTCCCCACCCGCAGTTGGAAATGCTCGGCTACTCGATCTCGTTCGCCTCGTTCGCGATCGTCGAGTGTATGACGGCGACAAAACCGCACATCAAGTCGATCGGGTACCTCGCAGCGTCGCAATGCTTTGACCGCGAGACCGAAGTCGCAGTCCTCGTCGTCAACCTCGTCAAAAAGGTGCGTTGAGCACAAATACGCCAAGACGCGCCCGACTGACCACAAACGGCTCCTCACAGGACCTGTTGTCACCGCCGACTCCCGTCTTCTCATCCTCGCCGAGCGCCTTGACGGTCGCGCACCTCACCTCGACCCTTTCCGCCGTCTCGCTCCTCCTGACGCCCTCCCTCGCTCGCGACCTCGGACCTGACCTCCTCTCGCTCCTGACTCACACCCGCCCTCTCGTCCGCCGGCAAGCGACTCTCATCCTCTGGCGGATCCTGCACAGCTGGCCAGGGGTGCAAGAGCTCACGACGGGTCGGGAGGAACGTGGCGAGGACCCCTGGGTGGAACGCCTGCGCGAGCGCCTCAATGATGACGATATGGGCGTCGTCGGATCGGCGGTCAACGTCATCTGCGAGGCGGCTCGAAAGGATGCGCGGAAATACTTGCCGCTCGCGCCAGAGTTGTTTGGACTGTTGACGGCCAGCACCAACAATTGGATGCTCATCAAGATCATCAAGCTGGTGCGCGAAAAGGAAACTTGTTCGCCCAAAGCCGACTCGGTTTGACACTGCTCCTGTCGCGCAGTTCGCCGTCTTGACGCGGGAAGAACCGCGACTGGTCAAGAAGCTCGTTCCGCCTTTGACCGAGCTCATCGAGACGACGCCGGCCATGTCTTTACTCTACGAGTGCATCCAGACCTCGATCGTCGGCGGTATGCTTAACGGGCCTGAAGGGGAACAGCTCGCCCGGACTTGCGTCGAGAAACTCGGAAGCTTCTTGGAGGACCTGGATCAGAACCGCGAGTCGTCCTCGCAAGATGCTGTATCAGCGAGTCATGCGCTGACACTCCATCATCATCAACAGTGCGCTACATCGCCCTCGTCGCGCTCGTCAAGATTGCCCCGACTCATCCTCACCTCATCTCGACTCATCACGACACCATCCTGAACTGCGTCGACGACCCCGACTTGTCGATCCGCATGCGCGCACTTGACCTCGTCGAAGTCATGGTAGGCTTGCACGATGTCTAACGATGTTTGAGCGCCGATTGACACGCCTCGTTTGCTCTGCTCAGTCAGACCGGCAGAACTTGCAGTCCGTCGTGCGCCGACTGTCATCGCACCTCCGGCCTTCACCAAACGCCGAGCAACCGTCCGCAGCGGCTTCGCTCTTACGTGCACAGCAGTCTAGCGCTGCGGGCGTTCCTGCCACCCCCTCTATTCCGGTCTTCTCGGGCGCATACCGAGCTTCCGTCATCTCGCTCATCTTGCGGATGTGCTCGAACGCGACGTACTCGAACGTCTCGAATTTCGCCTGGCTCATCGACACCCTCGTCGAGCTCACCTATATCGCTCGGACTCTGCAAGCGGAACCGACTCCCGCCGGCACGGCGAGTCTCGGCGCCCAGCTGCGGGATCAACTGATCGACGTTGTCGCCCGCGTGAGGCAGATCCGACCTTATGCGGCGAAAAAGATGTCGGCGCTGTTGCAGGACGAAGACCTGCTCGACGAAGGGGAAGCGTCGGATGCAGCCGAAGTGCTCGGCGCTGCCGCCTGGATCTGCGGAGAGTACTGCCGGTACGTGAAGAGTGTCGCTAGATGATTGGTTGCTCTGAACTGACGTTTTGACGCTACCACAGCGACCTCGAGGATCCGCGACCGATCATCGCTTCCCTCTTTGGCTCGAGTACAACCTCGACGTTGCCGCCTCGTATCCTTGCCCTCTACATTCACAACGGCGTCAAGATCACTGCAAACTGGCTCTCGGCGCTCAGTGAAGCGTGGGACGAGTCGGCCGTCGAGCAGATCCGGTCGATCACGTCGGCCCTGGAGAGTCAGCTCGAGCAATGCTCGAAAAGTCCCGACGCTGAACTGCAGGAACGGGGTGCCGAGCTCGGCGCGCTGCTCCAGCTCGTTCGGCAGGGGCTCGACCTACCGCGTGCACTTGTCGACGCCGGATCGGACGAGGACGGAACTGCCAACACCGACGGCTCGGAAGGATTCGCCTATTCGAGCCGGCAACCGCCGGCGTCGTTGAAGCTCCTCGAACCAATGTTCTTCTCGCACGAGTTGAACCCGGTCAATCCGAAGGCGCAGAGTCTCGTCGCGCCTCCCGAGGGTCTCGATCTGGACGCGGCGTTGAATGCGAGCGCGTGGGCGGTCTTCGGGGACGACGTTGCGGCGCAGCCGCACGAAATCGACGACTACGGCCGGCCAATCCGCAAATTTACCGCTACTGCTGTAGAAGGCGGCGAGGCGGGCTCCGTCAAGGGCAGTAAGAAGAAGAAGGACAAGTCGAGTTCGAAAAAGACTCGGAAACGGAGTCCTGGTCTCTCAGACCCGTACGCTCAGGTATGTTGTCTCTGGGCCATCGTGAGTACTCGTGTGACTGAGCTGACAGAGCAACGAAATTGGCAGACCTACGACGTGAACTACGGAGACTCGTATCGAGGTGGCCCCTCTCGAGGACCGTCTTACCACGGCGGCGCACCTTCCGATGACGAAGAAGAGGTCGATTCCATCCCTATCGTCAAACTCGACATCGACCTGCGCTCTCCGTCGCCTCGCCCGCCGACTCCGCCGCCGCGAGAACCGACGCCGCCGCCAATGTTTGTCGATGTCGACGGGGAACTGCCGCCAAGTGCAGCACACGCGTCTTTGAAGCCTGCTACTCCTGCACCGCCAAAGGGTGAAGAGGTGCCGGCGGATCCAACGCCGGAGAAGGCAGAGGCGGTCGCTGCGGAGGGGGCTGCGGTCAAAGTGGTCAAGAAGAAAAAGAAGAAGCCTGCGGACGGAACCGGATCCACCAAGGTGAAGAAGAGTCGGGCTCCCGTCGAGTCGTAGTGTCTTGCTATATCGCGATCGAACATATGATGCCGCGCGCGAGGATCCGAGGAGAATTTTCTCTTCGTCGGCTCAAGCGATGGCCGTGAAATCGAAGAGAAGCTCGATCCAACGCTCTCGCATAGCTGCAATCACTGGCGTGACTTTGTACGCTAGCTCGATGTTCTCTACAGCTCGCTGGACTCTGCCTTTGGGTCGGCGCGTGGCGGCTACAGCTGGACAAGGCGGCCGTCTTACGACTTCCGCACCGCCTCCGACAAGTTATCCAACGACCGTTACAGCGTGCTTCTCGACGAGTGGGTCAGTATGCGTGTCGATCAAGGCGAAGCGCATGGAGAAGCGGGACAAAGTCATACGGCGACGAACGACGAGGGAAGTTCGTCGCGAGAAGGAGGAAAAGCGCGACGAGGCTCTACGGCAGCATGACGAGTTGCGCCGGGCAGACTTGCAGTCAAAGAGGGCTGAGGGACAGGTGAGCGGCGTGACGGAGGTCCTCGATGGAACTTCCATGTGCTCGGGGAGAGACTACTGACAAACATTTCCACCCGCAGGAAATCCAGCAAGCCGTGCCAGAGCTGTCGGAGGACCAGCTCGAAGCGATGTACGAAAGCCTTATGTCGGCGACGCCGCAAGACTTGGCTTTACCCGCGCTCTCCGCGGCAGACACGCCCGCGCTACCGGATCCAGCAGCCGTCGCCGAATCCCGTCAGGAACGGATCACTCGGCTAGCCGAACGGATCCGTGCCTTCGAAGACGAACAGAGCGAACAGACCTCCGACACTGCAGAGGCAGCAGATGAGGGCGCTCGCTCGATGGACGCGGCACAGACGCAGGACCAACCCGCCGTGCTCTCGGTGACGGCGGCGGCGATGACCATGTCTCCGGCTCGGACCATACTCGACCATCTCGAGGGCGAGTTGGTCAATCGTGAGGCTCACGACGTATCTTGGATGAACGGCGCCTCCGCTCCCAGTCTCGTTGTGCCGACTGGTCTGCTTTCGCGGCCGGATTACGAGGATCTCGTCCTCGCATGCGTACGTTGCTTGTAAGCCGGCATTTCCGCTTGTGCCCAAGACTGACATGCACCACTGTGCAGGCCAACGAGGGAGACCGAGAAGGAGTGATCAAAGGGCTGAACTTGATGCAGGTATGTCGAAAGTGCATCCCGCAGACTCGTACTGCCGCCGCTGATACTTCAGTGCCGGACAGCGATCTGTCTCCATCAAAGAAGGCAACGTCATGGAAGATGTGCTCGCTAGCTATGCCCTGCAAGGCCGGCCGCAAGACGCGCTTGCTGTAGCGAACTATGCTCGTCAGAGTCAGTTGCGCATGCTCCTTCCTGCGCGCCGGATTGTGGTTGATACCTCTCGCGTACAGATCAACTTCCGCTCTCGGTCACGGCGCATCATCACCTCCTCTCCTCCATTCTGCCGTCGCATCCGGAACTCGCCCTTCAGCATCTCCGGTCGATGGAAGCGTCGGGTCACACACCGTTGCTTGCTACGTACACTGCTGTGACCAAGCAGCTTCTGTCGCCGGCGTCGCCGCCGCACCTCGTTCGAGAGGGATGGGACCTTTTTGGCCACACTCGCCTCGTCGCGTACCCAGTTCCGGATGTCCCGCTCTATTCGACCATGATCCAAGCCTGCGCGCACGGCGGTCATCCCTCTCCAGAACGAGCGATCGACCTGTTCATCGAAATGACGGACGACAACAAGCTCCCGCCGTCAGAACTGGCGTACAATGGTGTCATTCGGGCCTGCGCGCGCGAAGGCTCGCGCGAGTTCTACTACGAAGCGCTGCGCTACATGCGGAGAATGCTCGACGAGAACGTCGCGCCGTCGCGGCATACGTTCCATGCGCTGCTAGAAGGAGCGAGGAGGCACGGCGATCTGGCCCGTGCGAGGTGGATGTTGGTCAAGATGATTGCCGTGGGAGGCGAGTCGACGCCGAACGAGACGACCCTCGCGCTCTTGCTGCAGACCTACGCCGCTTACAAGCCGGTGTCTACCTCGGTCGTGGAGGAGGTGCGCGCGCTCAAGGAGGTCGAGTCGGTGCGGCCGGGGCCGACGACTCGCGACTCCTCAAGCGAGCCGTCGCAGCGTGCGCGACCTTCCCGGACTCTCGCCGCGAAGGACGATCCTGCGCAGATCGTCAGCAGACTTGCGACGGACCCGTCAAAGTCGGGTGCTTTGCGGATTGTCGAGCTGCTCGGCGAGGCATCGCTCTTCTACCCGGGTCCGATGCCTCAATCGTCGGCCGAGATCGTCACCGAGGCACGCAACCTGTTTCTTCAAGTCGTCGACCCCTCCATCCTCGACACGGATGCGCCATCGTTGAACGCGGCAGAGCCTCGCCCGACGCTGTTTCCCGCCGTCGAGCCGTCGACGTTCCTGTTCAACTCGTACCTCGCGGTCCTCAACTCGCACGCCCCGTTCGCGGCTGCTCTCGACTTTCTCAATCACAGCTTCGAGAAGGCAGGTGTCCTCAAGAACCGCTATACGTACGAGCTGGCGATGCGTCGGTGCGAACTGGCCCGGAACAAGGAAGCTGCGGTCTCGGCGGCGAAAAAGGTCTGGGAGGAGTGGCTCGTTTGGAGCGAGACTCCGTTCCCCGGCTCAGATACTCTCGAGGCGGATGAGCGTGCTTCACTGCGCAAGGATGCGGAAGAATGGAACGCCGAACGGCGGAACGGCCGCCATGTCAGCAAGATGTGGGGCGGTTTGATTCGCGTTCTCGCTAGGTGCGTTGGTCGTTCCTCCCTTTCGGTCTCGGATTGCAGACTGACGCAGCGGCGACGCTCGACAGGTCGTTCCGCGAAGACGAAGCGCTTCAAGTCTTGAAGCAGTTCCGAATGCGCTATCCGCCGACGCTCGTTCGCCGCGCCGTCTTGCCGAGGCTCAGCCGATCCGAGCAAGATCCCGACGCGGCGGAAACACTTCCGTCGCCCGCGACCCCGAACCTCCCCGCTCTGCCCGTGCGGATCGCGTCCCCCTTGTACCCGGAGACGTCGCCCTCGCTCGACCCGCTTCGACCTCCGTACCTCCTGTTCAAGGACTTGCGAGTCCTGCATCAACGACTTGCCGATGTCGAGAATACGGCGGGATTGGGCGTCGTGACTGGGGTGGCCAGGACGTATCAGGTTGCGTTGGCGGAAGCGCAGCGGACCGAGAGGCGGCACGAGGTAAGTCGGCGATAGAGGGAATATTTGCAATTCGCCCTTCTAGATGGAACATGTTCGAAAGAGGCTCTGTAAGTGCGATCATGACCGTTGCGAGAGTGGCGAGATAGAGCTTCAGTTTGCTGCGCCGCGAGCAGTGGTCGATCGCTCGGCGAGAAGCGACTTCGGCCTTCTCTTACCTCTCCGAACGCGCTCTCCTGCTGTCCTAATAACTCATTGGGAGCATAGAGCAGCTCATCGTAAACGAGCATTCGGTCTCTGCTCGTCTCTCCATCGCGCTACAGTCTGTCTGCTCGCGATCGGTTCTCCGTCTGCCGCTCCACCTTCGAGATCGTCATCCACCATGGTGAGCCCTCTACACCCCTCGCTAGGACTCACAGACATCTCTGGTTAAATCAACTAACGCTATTCTTGACACAGGCGCCTGTCCGCAAGGGTCGCAAGGCGGCTGCCGCGGGTGGTGCAGCGCCCGCGTCATCTCGTAAGCAAGGCGGTTTCGCAAAGGTGACGCACTCCTTCGCTCCAGATCCGCACTAGCCTGTACGCCAGCTGACACTGTACATGAAACAGGCCGACTGGAAAGAGGGCTTCAAGAAGAAGCAGGCGGGAGTCAGTGACATGACCTTGCTGTCGACCATCTCGAACGACTCTGTCAACGACAACCTCAAGAAGCGGTGCGCTCCTGCGCCATATTGACGGCTAGACAACGAGTCAGGAGACTGACGTACACCCCCGTATAGATTTGAAAATGCCGAGATCTACGTACGGATAACGCCTCCTCCCACTTAGGCGCGATCTTGTTTCGCAGGGACTGACCTGCATTTATCCGAACCGGACAGACCTACATCGGCCACGTTCTCATCTCGGTCAACCCGTTCCGAATGCTCCCCATCTACGACGACGCGACCCTCCGATCCTACCGCGGCAAGAACCGTCTCGAGATGGTTCCTCACGTCTACGCCGTCGCCGAGGCGGCCTACTACGCCATGCGCTCGTACGGCGATAACCAGACCGTCATCATTTCGGGCGAGTCGGGAGCAGGCAAGACCGAGGCGGCCAAGCGGATCATGCAGTACATCGCCGCCGTCTCGGGAGAAGGCTCGGGAGGCGGGATCGAGGACGTCAAGGAGATGGTCCTCGCGACCAACCCATTGCTCGAGAGTTTCGGTTGCGCCAAGACCCTCCGGAACAACAACTCGAGTCGTCACGTAAGGAGAGCGTTTGCTCTCGTATGGTGTGCTCATGGGCTGACCCACTCGTTACCACAGGGCAAATACCTCGAGATCGAGTTCGACGCTCAAGGCGCGCCAGTCGGAGCCGTCATCACCAACTACTTGCTCGAAAAGGTTGGCTGCAAGGCGTTCGCAAGGCCATGTAAAGAGCCTTTGACTGACCAGAGTTGCTGCCGGCGCAGAACCGCGTGACCGGCCAGATCAAGAACGAGCGCAACTTCCACATCTTTTACCAGCTCACCAAGGGCGCCTCGGCCGCTCAGCGCGAGACGTACGGTCTTCAAGGACCCGAGGCTTACGCCTACATCGCTAAATCGGGTTGCCTCGAAGTTCCGGGCATCGACGACATGGCCGACTGGTCCGAAACGCTCAAGGCGATGCAGGTCGTCGGGTTCACGCAGCAGGAGCAGGACCAGATCCTTCGCATGCTCGCGTCGATCCTCTGGATCGGTAATGTCCAGTTCTCGCCGAACCAGGAGGGCAACTCGGAAGTGCGCGACCAGAGCGTGTGCGACTTTATCGCGTACCTCCTCGAGGTCGACGCTGGCCAGGTGGCGAGGGCGCTGACGAGCCGTATCATGGAGACTCAGCGCGGTGGACGACGAGGTGAGTGGGGCCTGCGCAATCTGCGGCGCCACCCCGGCGCAGAGGGCTGAAGCGGTACACGCAGGCTCGGTCTACGAGGTCCCACTGAACCCGGCGCAAGCGAATGCTGTCCGCGATGCCTTTGCTCAGGCGATCTACAACAACCTCTTCGAGTGGATCGTTCAACGCGTCAACGTCTCGATGAAGGCCAAGGGGGCGACGTCAACCATCATCGGTGTCCTCGACATTTACGGCTTCGAGATCTTCGACACGAACCAGTTCGAGCAGCTCTGCATCAACTACGTCAACGAGAAGCTGCAGCAGATCTTCATTCAGCTCACGCTCAAAACGGAGCAAGAAGAATACGTCCGCGAGCAGATCAAGGTGCGCGACAGCCGGATTGGAGCCATCCTGACTAGCACTGACGCGCCCTACATTTGCAGTGGACGCCGATCGACTACTTCAATAACAAGATCGTCTGCGACCTGATCGAGGAGAAGCGACCGCCCGGCGTCTTTGCCGCCCTGAACGACGCCTGCGCTACCGCCCACGCCGATCCCACCGCTGCGGACAACTCGTTCGTTCAGCGTCTCGGCGGCGTCAACAACCCACAGTTCGAGCCGCGTGGGAGCAAGTTCTTGATCAAGCACTACGCTGGAGATGTCATGTACACAGTCGCCGGCATGACCGACAAGAACAAGGACGTCCTGTCAAAAGACTTGCTCGACCTCGTCGCTTCGTCCGGCAACCAGTTCCTCCAGACCATCTTCCCAGACCGCATCGACCCTGACAGCAAGAAGCGGCCGCCGACCGCCGGCGACAAGATCAAGTTCTCCGCCAACGCGCTCGTCGAGAAGCTCATGCGCTCGCAGCCGCACTACATCCGAACGATCAAGCCGAACCAGAACCGCTCGCCGTCCGAGTACGACTCGAAGATGATTCTCCATCAGATCAAGTACCTCGGTCTGCAGGAGAACATCCGCGTCCGCCGTGCTGGTTTCGCATACCGCAACACGTTTGAGAAGATGGTCGAGCGGTTCTACCTGCTCTCGCCCGCAACTTCCTACGCCGGCGACTACATTTGGCAGGGCGACGCCCGGACGGGTTGCGAGCAGATCCTGAAGGACACGGGAATCGCGCGCGAGGAGTGGCAGATGGGAGTCACGAAAGCGTTCATTAAAAACCCCGAGACGCTCTTCGCCCTCGAATCGATGCGCGACAAGTACTGGCACAACATGGCCGGTCGGATCCAGCGCAGCTGGCGCGCTTACTTGCGCCGGAAGGAGGACGCCGCTCGCACCATCCAGCGCTTCTGGATGGACAAGAAGGAGGGCATCGTCTATGCTCAGCAGCGCGACTATGGTCACCAGCTTCTCGGCGGCCGCAAGGAGCGTCGACGGTTCTCGCTCGTCAGTCAGCGCAAGTTCCTCGGCGACTACCTCGAGGTCGGAGTCCGCGACAGCATCGAGGGCACTCGACTGCGCAACGCTGCGGGCATCGCTTGTGAGTCTTCGGGCTCCCCGATGTCGCCTACATACTCCCGATCTGACCAATCTGGCCCGCAGCGAATGAGACTGTCCGCTTCAGCTGCCGTGCGGAACTCCTCGTTTCCAAGCTCGGACGGTCGTCGAAGCCGAGTCCGCGGTTCCTCATCCTCGTAAGCGCTCACGGTAGATCGGAAGTCTCGACTTGAGCTCACCCTTTTCCGTCTCGCCGCAGACCGACAAAGCCGTCTACCTTCTCATTTCGCAAGCGGTGCAAGGACAAGTTCAGACGACGCTTGAACGCAAGATCCAGGTCGTCACGATCCGGAGTGTCGGCCTCTCGAACTTGCAGGACGACTGGATGGCGCTCAACACGACGAGCCAGGAGGAGGGCGATCCTCTCATCTCTTGCCCGCTCAAGACCGAGTTCCTCGTTCATCTCCAGCAGTGCACGAACGGCGCCGTACAAGTCAATATCGGCCAGACAATCGCTTATGCCAAGAAGAAGGGCAAGATGGCGACAATCACTTTCCGCAAGGACGAATCCATCCCGCGCGGCGACGTTTACAAGTCTTCGACTGTGTCCGTGCCGTCAGGAGCGCCGCCCAACAGCGTCTCTGCACCGCCTGTGCCCCGCAAGTCCAAGCCGAAGAAGGCTCCGAAGCAGTCTGCCGTTGTGTGTCCGGGCTCAGTTTCTAACAGACGGATGAGCCAACGGCTGACTCGATGCCCAATTGCAGCGCGCACCAGGCGGCCGTCGTCCGCAGGCGCAGACGTTGCCGGGCGCAAATGGGCGCGGCGTCGTGCCTCCGCCGCCTGCGGGTATCGCTCGGGCTCCCGCCGCTCCAGCCCTCGGCGCAGTGGCCTCCGCTCCCGTCGCGAAGCCGACAGGCCGCACGGCACCGCCGCCGCCAACTCGCGCCCCGGCACCACCACCGCCTCCGCCCGCTCAGCCTCAGGTCGAGAAGTTCAAGTCGTGCGTCGAGAGCTTGTGATTCCGAAGATAGTGGCGGGATACTAATCGGACTGCTCGCAGGCTCTACAACTTTGAGACGGACCAGCCCGGCGAGCTCCCGCTCCGGAAGGACGACCTGGTTGAAGCCGTCACGAAAGATGACGGCGGCTGGTGGCTCATCAAGAAGGGCAATCAGGAGGGCTGGGTCCCGTCAAACGTCAGTCCTCCTAAGCTGAGCGCTCACGATACCGTCGCTGAATCTGATGGCTTGACTGCAGTACCTCAAGCTGGTCGAGCAGGCGGCGGCGAAGCCGGCTCCGGCCCCCGTTCGGCGAGCTCCGCCTGCGGCGCCTGCAGCTCCCTCCGCGCCTGCTGCACCGGTCGCTGCGAAAGCAGCTCCGAAGGCTCCCGCCGTTCCGTCGTCGGTCGGTCTCGGCTCGCGCGCTGGCAATGACAATGCGGCACCTGTCTCGGTCATGCCGGGTATGGGCAACTCGGGAGGACTTGCAGCCATCCTGGCGGCAAAGCGGGCCCAGGCAGCGGAGGAGAATGGCGCCTCGACTCCTGCATCATCGAATGGAGGCTCACCTGCAGGCTCAAGACCTGCGTCCGCTCTCGGCAAACCTCCAGTCGCGCCGAAGCCGAAACCTCCCGTGCCGAGCAAGCCTGGAGCCGCGAACGGCAGAGCGCCCGCCCCACCCATTCCTGCAGTAGCGTGCGCACGCCTTGGTCTTCTCAGCGTGACGAACGCCAGCTGACATCGAAGCTTTTGATCATGCAGTCCTTCCGTCGGACGCGCACCTCCCGTCCCGGCTGCGTCCAAGCCAGCCGCGCCAAGGCCGCCGGCGCCGCCTCGACCCGCGAATGGTGGAGCAGCCCCGGTGGCGCCTCCTCCGCCACCCGTTGGAGGCCTTGTCAAGCCATCTGCGAATGACCTTGCGGCAGCGTTGGCAAAGCGCGCCGGACGTGCCCAGCAGGACGATGACGATTGGTAGAAATTTACACAGCGACTTTGTAAAGACTTGAAGGACGCCTTCGTAAAACATCACGGCGCAGGGCAGAAGGTCTATTGCAGACATGATTGATCTTCTGAATCGCGACGATGAGGGAGATAGGATGGAAAAGATACACGGTGGAAAGGGTGAAGAAAGATGCTGAGGTGCGAGTTTCAGAGTAAAAGGGTGCTCATTCGGCGAGTTCGCGGGCGCCTTCCACAGCGGCTTCGGCAGCCGTCTTGGCGCCTGCGTGCCCGGGAACTTCACGGCCGACGTTAGCACGGCTGCCGGCTGCGCGCAGTCCGACCGAACCGGTGTTGGCGCGCTGGGAGCTTTGTTGTTGTCCGGACGAGGCGAGCGGCCAGCCGAGACGGACGCCGAGCACGTTACGAGCGAAGAGCTCGCCGAATCCTGAAGGAAACGTTCTGCATCAGTCTCTGAAGTCTGGGAGGCGGAAGAGAGCGAAATGGCTCACCGAGCATGACACCGTTGACGAAGGGCAATCCGATGTTGATCGCGACGCTCGCGAGCACCGCCCACAATTTGCGAGTCCAAGGCGCTGTGTGCCAGGCGCTCGCGATAGCAAGCGTGAGTGAGGGAGCGTCGTCAGCCGAGTGATGCGGCTTATCGGGGTCCTGCGAGGCGGACCTGCGCGGCGAAGGAGGTCGTGAGGGGGCAGACGACGACGACGACGACGATGACGATCGACGGCGAGTTGCAACCGGCGTGTTGGCTGTGATAGTCGGGAGCGCTTCGGCAGACGGGGAAGCGCGCGGCGTAGAGTTGGCCGACGTCGAGCCTTGCTCGTTGTTCGCGGACGATGAGGCGGAAGTCTCCTCAGTAGCGGTCGCCTTCTTCTCCGTCGTCGTTGAGGCAGACGACTGCGCGCTTGCCGGTACAGGCAGCGTCTCTTCGACGCCTTGCTTGTCTGCGCTCGTGAACGACTGAGCGCGGAACTCGTCGCCCTGTGCGCCGGCAGATCCGACGGTTTCCTCGACCAGACGCTCGTCGACGAGACCCGTCCCGTCTCGGTGTTCGGCCTTGGCTTCCGAGTCCTCCGAGACCAGCTGGTCGGACTTGGCGGAGAAGGCCTGATTCAGGAACTGACCGATCGGCGTGCTCGAGCGGTTCTCGACAGGCGTGCCGACCGGCTCGTCCTCTTGCTCTTTAGGTGCCTCCTTGCTCGCTTCCGCCGGAGCAGGAACTGCAGACGACCCGGTAGCGGGCGGAGTCGCGTTCGAAGCGTCGGAAGAAACCGAGCCGGCTTCCTTCTTCTGCTCGGGCGTCGATGCTGCCGATTGCGCGCTGGCCGGGGTCGGCTCGACCTCCTTCACGCCCGCCTTGTCCGCCTCCGAGTACGACGTGGCGTGGAACTCGTCGCCCTGCGCCCCGGCGGATCCAACCGTTTCCTGAACGAGCTTCTCGTCAACGAGGCCTTTGCCGGACGGGCGCGCTTGCTCCTCGGGCGGGACGTAGTCGGAGGACCACCAGCCATGCTTCTTCGGCTTTGACTCGGCGGCCTCGTCGACGACTTTGCCGTTCTCGATCGCGTCGACGTCGAGGACGTCGGCCAGCGGCTGTTCAGCGACGACCGCTTCAGCGTTCAAGGGCGCAGCACCTTCGCCTTCACCGAGAGTCGCCGGCGCTTCAAGTGGAGTCGGCGGGCCGGTCGCCGAGAACGATCCCGACAAGAACGATGAGAGCGCCGAAGACGAGCCGCTTCGCGAGGTCGAGGCGTCCCGGGAAGCCTCTTCGGTCTCGTCCCTCTTCTCGGCTTCGTCATCCGGCTGCGCGACGAAAGCTTCGGGCAAGAAGTCGACTAGCGGCTTGACCTTGCCGTCCGCAAGGACCTCCTTGGCCGGCTTCTGCTCTTCTGCGCTCGCCTCGCCGGATGTCGCCGACTCGGGCTTCCAAGGCGGCAGCCGCATCAGGATCTGCTCCGCACCGTCTGCTTGAGACTGCGCCGGTTCAACAGCAGCAGGTCCTGCCTTGGTCGGGTCGACCTCGGAAGCGTTCGCATCGGGCGAAAGTGGCCGGACCGGCGTCGTCGAAGCCGAGATCCCGTCATAGTCCTCGGACCACCAGCCCTTCTTCTCGCGCCATGAGAGGTCGGCGATCGGCGACTCGTCGACGGCGCCTTCGATACGCGTGATGGGAACTTGGTTGAAGACTGCCGCGGCAGCCGGCTCTCCGCCGTCCTTCTGGGCGTTCTCCTCGTTTTGAGGCAGATCGAGCGGCGCAAACTCGCCGTTCGCCTCGACAAAAGCCTGGTCCAAGAAGCCGCCGAGCGAATGTTCGTGCGTCTCGACGACCGACAGCGTCACCTTGTCCGCCTCGGTGCCGTTCCGCTCCGGTTCGGGCGCCGACCCCGCCGCCACGGGCTTCTTCGCCGATGCGGACTGCAAACCGGGTTCAGTCCCTTGCGCCTCGACGGCGCCCTGAGCGTCAGCAGCCGAAAAAGTCTGCGACCGGAACTCGTCGCCCTGGGCGCCGGCGGAACCGACCGTCTCGCGAATCGCGGCGGATTCGGCTTCCGACAGGAGCGAAGTCTCGGCGCCTCCCGTTGCTGATGTTTCTGTGGATTTCTCAGCCGCAGGCGAGTCGGTAGGAGCGGCGTTCTCGTCCTGCGTGGGTGAAGCCGACTCAGCCTCTTCTGGTGCTGGTGCAGCTGTCGAGGGAGTCGACTGCGACATGGTCGTGATCGGTGCCGGCAATGACGGAGCGTCACCGCGCGGGACAAAGTCGAACGAGGCGGCGAGCGCCGACAGCTTTGAGGCCGTCGGCGGCAACGTCTTTCTCAAGTTGGACCGGCGCTTCTTGCCGATCGCCGGGATCTCGGACGCAGCGTGCTGCTCGCCGGTGTTGGCGGACGGAACGGGAGGAAGAGCACTCGGCGGTGTCGCGGTTCCCGATTTGTGTTTCGCCTTTTTGTTGGCGACGGGCGGGAGCATTGACGCGGGCATGCCCGGGACGGTCCTCGGCCTCTTCGCGCCGGACGGTTCTCCCTCGGGGTGCCCATTCTGCGCATTCGACTGTCCGTTCGACTGCCTCGGCTGCCGTGATTGACCGCCTCCCGCTGCTGCACCGGATCGTCTCGGCCCTCCTCCGCCAGCCGCGAGTCGGTGGTTGCCGGGTTTGACCGGCCCTTTCGGCTTTTCAGAAGCGTGCCCGTCCGGCCTGACCCACTTGGGCCGTTCTTTACTCCCCTTACTACTGCCCGTCGGACTCGAGTCTCCTCCGTTTGCTGTAGTCGCCGCCGAGGTCGAGTGGGGTGCGGGAGGGAGCGAGACGCCTTCGGGTGCTTTGGTCGGCGGCAAGTTGCTGCTCGACGCGCGAGCGTACGAGAGCGCGGTTTGACCTGTCGCCTGTTCGGGGTTGGTAGAGTGTTCGCCTGCGTTGCCGTTGCTCGAAAGTCCCGCAGTCGGCGAGAGAGCCGGGAACGCTGACGGTGACGGCAACGGCACAGCGTCGACGGTCAAACGGTCCGCAGCCATCGTACACGGGGCTAGAGCAGGTCCTCTTCAAGCTATGACGATCCGATTGATAGAGAATGAGAGTACGGTAGCCTGGCGAGCCTCTGAATAGCCCAGTTGGTGTGAGCAGACGAGGAGTTTGAAGCACGTCAGAACTCTGCGGTCGAGAAATTTCCAACCCGAGTCGATCAACGGAGCGTCAACCTGACGAAAGCTCTCGACTCCCGCGTCGTATACTCAGTCACTGTGAGTCTGTCTTGACTACCCACCTTCTGCCCGCGCACTGACTGACTAGAGTCTGCGCAGCGCATCAGCATGGCTTCGCTCCTCGCCGCAACCGGTGCCGTCGCCGCCACCACCCTCGGACTCCGCTACTCGCTCCGCGCCGCAGCCAGGAACGGCGCCCGGTTGAACCCGTTCCTCGCCGCGATCGCAGGCCAGGACCCGACCGGAGCGAAATCCGACTGGGCAAAGGGCGGCTTCAACGCAAAGATGGACAGGAACGAAGCGGCCCAGATCCTCGGCGTCCCAGAGTCGCACATGACCATCAACAAACTCAAAGACGCGCACAGGAGGATCATGCTCGCGAACCACCCCGATCGCGGCGGGAGCCCGTACATCGCCTCGAAAGTCAACGAGGCAAAGGACCTCCTCGGTAGGCGCCCTCTCTCTTACGCACTCTCGCCCGTCCGTAGCGCCGCCTGACTGACCCGACGTATCTTACCACCTGCAGAGAAGCAGCTCTCCAAGTAGGCCGATCGAGCGGTCGCTTTCGTCCGGTCTCGACCCCTCTCCTCAACGTTCTCCTCGCATCCGCACCTCTTTTCTCCTACTCGTCCGCCATACCCATATTGTCATCTCGCAGCGCGCTTCCGCCCTCAGTGTACCACCACCCTCGTCCTCCGCGCCAGAGCGGCGCTCTCCGCAGCCTCCCCTCTCACACACTGGTTGTAACGCTAGATCCTTCCTTTCACTCTCCGAGCCCCCGAGGATCCGCATAATTCGAGATGCAACAAGAGTTCTCTGTCTACTCTGGCCAGTAAAGTATCCAGCAACCAGCAACCCAAGTGCTGCGCCTAGTCGGCGTTCCCTGCGCCGGTCCCGTTCCCGCCTCGATCAGGCGAACTCCCCTGAACCCAGACCGTCAACCGGCTCTTCAGCACCTCGGCGAGCCGTTTCCGACTCTCGGCAGGCGATGTGGTCCGAGTCGGAGCGCCTCCCAGTGCCGCCGGCGCTGGGGCGGAAGGCAACACCGCCGCCTTGTCGAGCAACTCGACGGCGTCGCTGGCCAACTCGAGCAACGCACGATGCTTCTCGGCAGGCGTGCCACCGCTCGTCGTGCTCCCTCCGCTCGTATTGGCGTCGTTCGAGTCGAGCCCATGCGAATGCGAGGCAGAAGAAGACCCGTTCGCGAGCGCGGCCGAGTGCAGCAACAGCTGCGAGGTCACGAGCACCAGGGTCGACTCGAGCGTCTCGCTGCATACTGCAACGAGGTCGATCGGTTTCGCGCTGCTTGCCGTGCTGGAAGCAGCCGTCGGCGCCGCCGGAGGAGGAGAACGGAGCGTGTCGATCGCGTAGGAAACGAGGTCGAACAAGGTGCCGACCGAGGCCGGCTCGGAAGACGTCACTGTCGCAGTCTGCTCCAGAGGAAGAGTCAGCTACCCTGGAGGCCTTGGGCAATCAGGGCGAGCGCGGCTCACCAAAGCGACACAGGCACGATCGGTTCGCCATTCGACCGGGTCGCGCAACAGCGTCGACCACGCGTCACCATACGCCACGAGCGCCGCCACGACGTCTCTCGCGAGTTGGGCCATCTTGCCCGCCACGAGGCTCGCAATCGGCCGCTTCTCGACTTCGGCGATCGAGTTGGCCTCCTTGTCGAGCCGAGCGCGCTCTTCGGGGCTCAAACCCTCGATGAGCGCCGCGAGGTGGTTCGGATGCAGGAGCGCATAGACAATGTGCTGAAGGAGGTGGAGGGATTGCTCGACAAAGACGCGAGCGACGGCGACGACAGGCGAGTTGGAAGGGGTCGAACCGGCAGGTCCGGCGACGGCGGACGATGTGCTGGCGCGAGCGACACCGTGCATGATCGAGACGACTGCTGCGAGTTCTTCCAGTCCAGCGAGAGTGACGGGAGCGTCCGAGTTCCACTCAAGCGCGCGGATGAACTGCAGGCCGTACAGCCGGACGAACCCAGTCACGTCTTGCTCGACGAATCGGGTCGAGTCGCCCAGGGCGGCGATAAGTGCGACCACGAGGCGCAATTCGGCCGTCCAGAGCTCGTGCTGAACTGTTCGGACGGGTTCGACTGGTGAGACGAGAGCAATCGCGCCCGCTTCGGCCGCGGCGGTCAGCGCGTTGTTCGTCAAAGCGGTCATGACGCCTTCGAGGGCGAGCTGCTCTGCGGCACGAGGCGACGAGGTGGCGAAGGCGAGGCACAGATCGAGTACGTGATGTGCGTAGAGTGGGCGGCCATCTGCGCCGACGTCCATGTGCACAAGGACTTCGAAAGCGGCGCGCAGCAAGTCGAGAGAGTGAAGTTGCGCGAGCCATACGGGTGCGGCTGGCAAAAAGGGCGACCGAAGGAGCTGCGTCAAGACGGCAGTCGCCAGTGACAAATCTTGCTCGAGTGACGAGTCCTTCGACGATCTCGCGAGGACCAGGATATCGCGCAACGCAGTCAACGTATGCCGCAGGATCGACTCGATCGCGACACAGAGCTGAGACTTGCGCTCGGCAGGCACCGTCGCCGGATCGCTGAAATGGGCAGTGGCCAGACGAACGGCGAAGAAGGCGGTCCGGAAGAGGGTGCCGTGCACATTAGTCGACGCTCGGCTCATGATCGACTCGAGCGGGGCGAGCGTCTCGTTCGCGAAGATCTTGCTGATCGACATCAAGAGCTCGACCGACGAAGCCTTGACTTTGTCGACGGAACCCGCCTCGAGCAGCTGAACGAGGACGAGCAAGATCGACAGTCGCTCCGCCTGGACTGTCTCCATCACCTCGCCGCCACGTGTCTCGCCCGCAATCTCCGTCGCAACGAGCTTGATTCCTTCAACGACGGAATCGGCAACGTTCTGGCGGCTTTGTGCGATCGGCGCTACCGTTTCGAGAAGCTGTCGCCAGGACCGGGTGTCCAAGACCTGCGCTTCGAGCAGCGAGAAGTTCAGGTTGAGCTTGACGACTTGCCTCACGACGTCATCGAGAGACTCTTGCCGCCCGTGCATCTGCTCCGAGTCAGCGAGGTATCCGTCGAGGCGGCGACGGACCATCGGCAGGGCGAAAAGGTAACCCGCGCCGAACACCCGGCTTTCGTCGAGCGCGTGCGTCGACGGAACGTTGCGCAAGCCATCGAGGCTCAGGCTCGGGAAGGCAGAACTGACGAGCTCGTAGGTACCGCTGTGCAGGCTTGGTGCGCAGGAAGTCGCGATTGCGGCGGAAAGGAGCGACGTGACCTGGCGCGGGTCGCCGAGAGTCGAGAGTAGGGCCTTGGCGCTCGCGGTCTCCTCAGGTTTCCCCTTGGGCTTGCTCATAGTCGCCTGAATGTCGAGCGCGACAATGCGGGCAGCATGCGCGCGGGCGGTAGTACGGTAGCAGTGGGCGACGATGTCTTCCTCGGTCGTCGGCTCGGCCCCCGTGCTGGCGAACGCAACTTTGACTAGCGTCTCCCATGTCGCCGGCTTCTTCCGGAGGTCGTCCAGAGCCGTCCCGTAATCAACGAGGTGCTGCCAGACAAAGTCGAAGAAGCGCAAAACGGCAGCGAGGACGGCGGGCTGCCGCTCCCACGCATCGGACCAGGTGCCGATGGTCTCGAGAGCGACGCCGATAGCTGTCCGCGGTAAAGGCTGAGGTGGCTTTGGCGCCAGCGATTTAGCGAGGTCCTGTGCGCTCTTCTCAGCGGGCGTGAGTTCCTTGCTCTTGCCCTTGTCGTCCTTGTTCGCCATGACGATGTCGGTCTCGGTGGAGAACGGATATGCGCGACCAGTCACGACGAGCATGGCCAGGCCAGGCTGCGAGTCGACGATCGCAGAAATCTGTGTGGGGAGCAAGGTCAGTTCTGCGAGGTTTCCGAGACGTGGGCATCGTGCTTCACGCACCAAGTCCCACACCGCCACTTGCAGCTCGGATGCTACCAGATGGTCTTCGGCAAGCGAGAGCAACGCTTTCAAGACCGCTTCTCCGCCGTCGCCGCCACCGAGAAGGGAGTTGATCCTGACAGCTCCTCGCGAGCCGTCGTCCGATGCGGTCGATGCCAAGCAGACGAGCGTCACGATCTGCGCAGCTTGCACCGCGAGGCGTGTGTCGAGCGGCGCGACGATGTATCGAGCCAAGGACTCGAGCAGTTCGGGTCGCCGCGTCGGTTCCTGTCCGCTCAGCACGGCAGAGAAACCGAACGCCCGCGGTCCGCTCGCCGCCGAGTACGAGGCCGTGCTCGCCGGCGAGAGGCAAAGCTTCTCGAGGAGCGAGGTCGTGAGGCTTTTCGTGCGTCGCCGCAGGCGAAGGAGGTCGAGAACCAGGCCAAGCGCCGAATCCACGAGGTCCTCGAGTGCTTGCGCATCGGCGTACCGGCCTGCCTTCCGCAACAGGATGATACCATCTGGACCGGATGACAAGGTCGATAGGACGGGCGCGAGTTGTGCGATGGTTGCCTTCGGCGTGATGAACGCATCCGTCACGACCTGGACGACTGGATCCGCGCCCGATGACTTTGCAGCATCGACCTGCGCCTGCTCAAGCACGAGACGGAACAGCTGGACGGAGCTCCGCGAGAGGGCGTACTTCTCCGCCAGGGTGGCGTACCGCCACGAGCCGAATACGGGCCAAACGTCATCGCGAACCCATTTGAGCGCGCGGACGAGGACGCCGCGCTTGACTTCGCGGTACTCGGGCGAGATGACACAACTCGCGACCTGCTCTTCGAGGACGAGCTTGTGCACGAGGCTTAGAAGCGAGAGAGTGACCGGGTATCGACCCGTGAGCTTCTCGGCTTGCAGGAGCGGCGAGCTCGCTGCTGCCGTGAACGAGGCGGCCGAGCGACCGTATGCGCCGTTCGTCCGCAGCGAAGGGAACAGGAGCGTCGATCCGCGCAGGAACGTCCAAACGACGCCCGGGAAAGACGGTAACAGCGCCGCGATCAACCCGACGAGCGAGCTGACGAGCGCGGTCGAAGCCGGACGCGTCGAGTTGGGCGCGAGGGACCGCTCGAGGATCCGGAACAGGACCTCGACGAGGTCGTGCCGCGGCGTGCTCGTGGTCTGGTGGCCAGGTGCGGTCGACAGGTGCTCGACCAGTACTGGCGCGAGCGCATGGTCGTTCTGGAGAGTCGCGCGCATGATGTCGAGGACGGCCGTCACGTCACGCTCGTGGTCCTCTTCAGAATCCCACTCCATTGGTAGGCGATCCGTAAGGGCTTCCTTGCTGCCGAACACGTCCGCCCTGACGCGCTTCGATCCCGCATGCCCAAGTCCGGCATAGTCTTCGAGCATGTCGGCGAACAAGCGCCAGGCGGACCATTCGACGTCCCAAGCGACGACAACCGGTTTCGACCCGTTCGCGCTGACGAGGCGTCCTTGCGTTCCGGTCGGGATCGCGACGCTTCTCGAGACTCCGATCGGACGGACGACGCGGAAGGCATATCCCGTCGCCGGATCGGGGTAAGCGGCGGCTTCGTAAGGGAGCGGAGCAACACCGGGACCGGTCGGGGCGATGTGCGTCAAAGTCGGCAGTGTCGCCAAGTACGCAAAGATGGTCTGGGCGCACTTTGCCGCGAGCAGCTCGTTGTCGTTCGAAGCATCGGCCGGCGCTCCGTTCAGGGCGTGGTCGACCGGCAAGAGGCCGTTGACGCCGGCGCACAAGGCTCGAACGAGCTTGACGAGCCCGCCAAACTGAACGGGGAACCTCGACCGCGCGAGGTCGACGATCTCGGCTTCGCCCGAATTCTGCGCCGTCCGGTTCAAGAGCGAGATGCTCGCTTCAAGGTCCGGGTCCAAATGGGCCGCGGCAGCGGACGCAACCACGGCCTGGTCCTCCCAGAAGTGTGCGCACAGAAGCGCTGCGCATGGGCTGCCGTAGAGTGCGGCAAAGACTTCGTACAGCGCTTCGAGTTGCTCCGCCGAGAGGAACGTGAGGCGAACGAGGTTCGGCAACGAGGTGACGAGGCCGCGCAGGACGGAAAGGTACCCGACTGCGTTCGGGTCGGCCGTGCTGCCCGATGCGGCGCCGAGCAAAGAGGACTGCAACATCGCTCCGAGAACAGGGAACAGGGACGACGAAGGTGCGAGCGCGTGCGCCGCGTAGAGCTGGAAGAGCGGTTGCGTCGTCGTTCTCGGCGAGCGGGCCGTCGAGCCAGAGACGGGAACATCGACCCGCAGCGACTGCTCGGCGAACGCGTGGTACGCTTCAGGGACGCCGCGCTCGAGCAGTGAAGTCGTCACTTTGCTCAAGATGAATGCCCAACCGAGTAGGATCGGCGCCGCCCGCTCGTTGTCGACGCGGACGACCGACTCGACGGCCTCGTTCGCCTTGACGAGGTTCTCAGGCGCAAAGAGGCTCTCCTTGTCGACGCCCTGCTCGCCCGGCGCTCCGATCGGGTAGTCTTGCTCCATCGCGCTCTCGAGGTTCATGGCCTCGATCGCGAGAACCGTCAACAAGTGACCGATCTCGGCCGTGACGGCTTGCGTCTCGGAATCAAAGTAGCCAAACAGGTGTTGGCGCTGACCCCACTCGGTTGCTCGGATCGCGTCGAGGACCGAGACGAGGTCGGCGCCTTTGGCGGGCCGGGGCGAGTAGTACGCCAGGAAGACGAGTTCGAGGAGCGCCTTTTGCTCGCAGATGAGCTGGCGCGTCCAGAAGAGGGCATGGGAGGGGAATGCTCGGACCGCTTCGGGGAGCGACTGGCTCGTTCTCGAGGCGAACGAGGTGAGGAGGGTCGGGCAAAACGAGTCGGTCAAGATGGACGGGAGCAACTCGGACGCGAGCTCGTAGCACGGGTGCGACTCGTCGTCGTCTGCCGGGGCGCACATTTTGCGGTCAGTCTTGGGGAAGGAGCGGGCGTCTTATGAGCGCTCTGGGACGTACGAGTCCGCAGGAAGAGCGCGACGACGCCGATGACGGCCATCCGTTCTTCAAACACCCATGCCGTTACGCGGTCCCACTCGTCTTCCGACAGCTGGTCCCGCTCTCGCGCCTTTTCCTTGCCCTTGCCCGTCGTTGTGCTCAGTGCGCTGTGGACCGCCCGGCTTGCGAGTTGTGTGTCGACATTGAACCGGTCTGCGACAGCCTGTACGAGCTGTTTCCGCAGAGGTGACTCGGCGGCTGCGGGTTTTGCGACGAGGGCAGCAGTGCTCCCTGTTGGATCGCCGTTCGTGCTGCTGAACGGGTCGTGCGGTCGTTCGAGTTGGGTTCGGTTGGCCGAGACGAAAGCGGCGGCGGAAGGAGCGACTGAACCCGTCACGCTCGCCGCATCGAGGAGGACGAGGGCGGTCGACCAAGACCTATTGGACGGGCGTTCGCATCAGATTAGCATTGGAGCTGACACGACGGCAAGAGACAGACTTGCAGAGTTGACGCGGTCGAGTCGGTTGCTCCGTTGGACGTCGAAGTGGAAGCGACGACTGCAGCCATACTCGCAGCTCAGCAGACCTGCAGGGTCCTCTCCCGTCTGTCTTATGAGCGTAGCAGAGCCTGTGTAAGTAGTTGAGCGAAAGTTAGCCAAAGTCGTCCTTCAACTCGAAAGTTTGTGAAGTCTCGATTCGCTCCTGCCACTCTTCTCACTGCTTCTGCTCTGTAGTGCAAGATCCATTCTAAGCCATGTGAGTCGATGACCGGCCCTACATGGCCCAACTTACAGCGAGCGCCGGGGTTGACCCCCATGACGCGGGTTCCTCGCAGGCAACGGCAACCTCCCGACGCACCTCCGCCCGCCTACTCGCTCCAGCGCTTCTTGCCGAGGAGGACGAGTCGCACAAACTTGCGCACAGTCGTCCTCGTCATCGCCTTCTTCTCTGCGAGTGAGTTCAGACGCGTCAACGGGCGGCGGGGGCGGGGCGCAGTTCGCACCGACGGACCCGCCACCTCTTCACTATTGGGGTAGGCATCGAGACAAAGCGGCCTGCTGACACACATGCTCTCTCCCTGCAGTCTGGTCCGTGGTTGTCGGGGCAGCGTACCTCAGGGCGAGGTCAGTTTGCTCAGAATCCGCAGCCCCACACCTTGTCTCGAGCAACGCACTCGCACAAGCATAGACACTCGTAGAGCAGCTGACACTCGTGTTCATGTGTAGGAACCGCGACGCCTTGCCGTCCAAGGTCCAACTCGTCTACCTCGTCCTCGCGATCCTCTACTTTGTCTGCACCGCGATCGAAATCTTTGGCGTCGCCGCAGCGTACCGCGCCTCGGTCAACCTCGTCCGCCCGTACTTTTGGGCGTCGGCCCTCGCTGCCGCCATCGTCTCGACGGCCGAGATCTTGAGGACCATCACGCACTTTGCCTACAAGGACGACATCATCAACTCGTGCATCAAGTCGTACGCCGCCGACGTCAGCAGCGGCGTCTACACGAGCTCCGAGATCTCGTCCTACTGCAAAGACTCGTGGAGCAACTCGTCCTACGTGCGTCCGCGGCGGGCGCTCCCACGTTGTGCATCTGTTTGGTCCGAGATCGACGTGCTCACCTGGACGACCCTCCCCCTTGCAGATCGATATCGCCCTCTTGATCTTTACCTTTTTTGTGTCCTTCTTCTTCGCCTCGGTTGCCGCGTCATTTCTCCACAGCCTTAAGCACCCGGAAACTCTCCGGACTCAGGTCGCGCAAGCAGCCTCGTCCCAGTACGCCTACCCGCTCAGGCCGTTCGACAGTCACCTCGGCGGAGGCGCGGGTCCCGTACCGCCTTACCCCGAAGGTCAGCAACCGCTGCCCTCTTACGACAATCCGTACGGCGTCTCGCCGTCCGAGGAGAAGTTCTCGGCACCTCCGACGTCGAACGGACAGTACGCACCACCCCCCGGCCCGCAACCTTCTCACCTCGGCGCTCAGAACCCCTTCGCGGACCAAGTCGAGCATGCGGGATCGCCTGCGCTCGTGAGGCGACCGGGCGAAACGGCGGACGAGTTTGAGCAGAGGCAGCACGAGCACGATCTGGAGCAGCAAGAACGGAGGCAGATTCGCCCGGTCGGAGCGACGGGCGGGTTCTATGGCTCGGAGGAGGCCGATAGGGACGCGTTCGCGAGTACCGAGACGGTCACGCTCGAGCCGAGGAGCCGGGCGTGAGATTTCTCGTTGTCTCCACGCCGAGCGGTCTCCCGTCTCGAAGCCGCTTCTCATCCCGCTAGCACTTCGATCTAATTCCCACAGACCCTCCTACGTATCACATTGTAACTTTTATGTGCTTCCCGTTCTCCCCTTTCTCGCGTTCACACCTGTCAATTCCACGGTACTTCATGAGAGTTCCGCCGACCTTCTCCGTGGTTTTTTACGCCAGTCGATCGTCAGGACTGCCACGCTGGACGCACAGATACGAAGATACGACTTCATAATTCGGGAGAGACTAGATATGAACAAGAGATACCACTCCGAGACGCGCGTCGACCTCCCAAGACTCCTTTGATGCTTTCTTCTGCCCTCGTCTGTGCGTCTTGCCGACTCCGCCGAGTCGGCACCGATGTCGACGTCCCTCACTGCTTCGCCTTGCTCGCCTTCTCCTGCCTCTCGCGCTTCTCGGCAAAGATGTCGATCGCGCGCTGACCGTCGGACCGGATCGCCGCCTGGCCATAGTCGCGCTTCTCGAACCCGTCGGGGCCCATCCCGTTGGGCGTGATGTCACGGTCAAAGATTTTCGTAGGGAGAGAGAGCGTTGCGCAGGCGTTCGGGACGTCGACGAGGGCGGCGAGGTGAACTTCGATAGGCTGCGGGGCAGGGGGTGTGTAAGCTTAGTGACAGCTGACTCGCGTTCTCAAAAGCCACGCTCAGTGAGACGTACAGCAGCACTGAGCAAGAGGTGAACCTGCTCTGCAGTATAGCCGAGGTTGCAGAGGTACTCCATCGTGTTGAGCGCCGCCTGTTTCGCCGCGAGCGTGGCGTCCATGCTGCCTTGAATGGTCTCGCCCGAAGCGTCGTGCAAGTCGACCGAGATGCCCTCGAAGGTGAGCTGGTCGGAGTAGTTGGGGTCGATCGGAGACGGCTGTGTGGAAAGACCGGCGGATCGTGGTGAGCTCGCCGCGTTCTTCCAAGATCATGCATGCGCAGAGTCTGGGTGTCCGCTACGGAACCAGACAGAGATCTCAGCGATATTCCGGGAAAAGCACTCACCTGGAAGATCGGCTGGTTCAAGCACAGCTTCTTGACGCCGTCTTTTACGACATGGCATCGCATCGTAATTATCCCCGCCATCTCGATTGCGCCGCAAAACGAGAGCTCCAGGTCACCCTGCGAGAAGTGCAAGTCGCCAACCGAAATGTTGCCGCCGGGGATGTACACCGGAAGCCACATCTGCGAGCCGATCGAGAGATTCTTGATATCGGCGTTGCCGCCATGCTCGCGAGCTGGAACCGTACGCGCACCCTCTCGGGCAATCTTGTCCATGACGTCCTTTGGAATGTCTTGCCCAACGTAGGCGTTCTTCGGCTCGGGCGGCAAGGCGACGGCGGGCGACGCACCCGGGTGCTTGTCGATGAGCTCTTGCTCCCGCTTGTTCCACTTGTCGAGCAGCGCTTGACTGGGCGCGCATGCGATTATTCCAGGATGAGTAATGCCGGCGAACTTCACGCCGGGGATATGGCGACTTTCGGTGAAGCGGCCGTGGAAGTCCCAGATCGCTTTGGCCGCCTTGGTGTTGAAGCGAGAAGCGAAAAGTCCGCCGTCCTTCTTCTCGAAGACACCGGTGTAGCCCCATGGCATCGAGTCGTAGTGCTCAATGTTGAGGATCTCGACACGGATCGCATCGCCGGGCTCGGCGCCTTCGACACCGATCGGTCCACTGCGGAAGGGATGGTCAAAATTTGTCGACTTCCGCTCGGAGCAAGACTCACCTGAGGTAATGGATGCGGGTCAAATCAACGCCGGCAACGTCGTCCGAGTCGTCGGAATCTGCGCAAGTGGTAGAAAGCCGAGCGGTGAGCCATGACATCTCGACTTTCGGCCCGCCCGCGAACTACGATTCTTCGAATTGCTGACTTGACGACACTCACTTTTGATCTGCCCGCCAGTCCACTCGTGACAGCCAATACGGAAGACTTGGCCTTGCTTGACGGTTGCATAAGCGGGGATGTCGGGGTGCCAGCGGTTCATGAGGCCAGCCTGTTCCGCCGCCGGCTTGAGCGGGTCGACAGTGATCAGCATAGGAGCCGACGACATGCTCGGTGCGCGACGTAGCAGTTTGGGAAGGCGGAGAGGAGAAGCAATTCGCAAGAGAGGAAGCAGGAGGGTGCGCTATCAGCTGCAGCAGAGACACAAGGTGGGGAAAATCTCGTCCGAAGTTCGGAGAGCAGGGCACAAGCGATTGCGGCTCGCAATAGCTGCGGCGCGCGCTTGCGGAGAAGCCTTCGATAACGGACGAACTCTATTGAGTGGAGGAAAAGAGAGCGCCGCCGACGGCCCGCCGGCATTTTTTCATCGCAAGCCGCCGCAGCAACACATGTCACTTGAGCAGTGCTGCTCTCATGCTACACATGCGTACAAATCGGCCGGTCCTAAAGAGCCTCCTAGTGCTTACTGTACTTTATGCGTCATGCACAAGTGAAGGCGGGAGGCCGAATGAGCTGAAGATCGTCCGCGCGCGCATCTCCGATAGTTATCGCTTCCTCGCACGATCCACTACCACTATGAGCTTGAGCTCGAACGCTCCAACAGCTCCTCTGCTGAGTAAATATCGCCTTCCGTCACTCTCAAGAGCTCAATCGGCCATTGAAGGCCGGAAGGAGCTAGCCGGTTCTAGCGGCGCATCCCTCGACCGGCCATCACGGATGGGCGGAGTTGCGGTTGCTCTCGAATGAGTGGTGGGCTTATCTCGCCCGCGCTTTCCGCTGTTTCGATCGATCGCTGCTTTCGCCGAGGACAAATCCCCGGCGTGCGCGATTAGAGTTGTCCAAGGATGAGTGCACAATCTGGAGGCCCTTATCTCGCAGTGAGCCTTATCTGGCCACGCTTTGCGGGTCTGCTCGCTTGCTTTCCTGGCCTCGTGCTTCTCTCGTTCCTTCCGGAGACAACTTGCTACCTTCGCTTCCCCTTCGACAACGAGTACTTTGGCTGTGACCGCCGCCCGACTTGGATCCAACTTTATCCCTCGTTCTAATCGCCACAAGACATCGCTTATCGTCCGTACCGCCAGCATGTCCAGTTCGACTGCGATTCTTTCGCAAGGCGTCGGCTATGGCATCGTCATCGGAATGGGCTTATTCTTCACGATCCTTATGATCGGCCTCACCTGGGTCCAGCAGCGTTACACCAACTTCAAGATCTCGAATCTCGCCGAGTTCTCGTCGGCTTCGCATTCCGTCAAGCCTGCCCTGATCGGTGAGCTGCTTTCTGCGCACATTCTAGCGACAAGGCACGGCGCCCAACACACTGAAGGGCTGGACTCCCTCTCTGAAGCAAAATGGACACGCGCTGATCGAGCGTTCTTTTCATCCTTCGCTCCGTTCACGCCCACCTCGCGCATTACCACCAGGTTGCGCAATCGTCAGCTCATGGACATGGGCTGCGACGCTCTTGCAGAGCTCCGCCATGGGCTACAAGGTCGGACTCTGCGGACCCTAGTGAGTCCGGACAACCTCGTCGCATCGCGCCGAGCCGGTTGCTGACCGACGCGGACTCTGCAGTGCCTACGCCGCCGGTGCAACCGTCCAGATTGTCCTCTTCTCGATGAACGCCGCCAAGGTCAAACTGAACGCTCCGCGCGCCCAAACTTTCCTTGAAATTATCCGCGCCCGATGGGGCAACATCGCCCACATCGTCTTCATGTGCTACGCTCTCATCACGAGTCTGCTTGTCTCTTCGATGCTCGTCACGGTGAGCCGCAGTCGGATCCGCGCTCGATGGCGTCTCCGGATCGAGGACGCGAACCGCTGCTAACGGTACTTTGCCACAGGGCGGAGCGGCGGTGGTTACCGACCTTACGGGCGCCAATCAATACGCGATCAGTGCCATTATCTCTCTACCTGTGGCCGCATACGTCGTCGTTGGAGGCGCGTCTCTTCCGTCATTGGGCGCAATCGGAGACGGGAGACTGACGAAACCAACGAACAGGCATTCGATCGTCGCTCCTCGCCGACTATATCCATACCTTTGCGCTCTTCGCCATCATCCTTGCCTTCCAGTTCACCGTCTATGCGACTTCAGACAAGATCGGATCGCCGTCGGCGATGTACGAGAAGCTGGTTGAAGCCGGCAAGAAGTGGCCGGTCGACGGTAACAAGGACGGCTCCTACCTCACCTTCAACAGCCGGACCGGCATGATCTTCATGGTACGCTATCTTGGCCTTCTTGCGAGAGGTATCGTGAGGCGTGGCTCACGAGTAACGCGCAGGTAATCAACCTGATTGGCAACTTTGGCACGGTGTACGTTCTTTTGCGCGTCCGTGGACGCCCCAGGAGCTTACAGATGACCCCACAGGTTCGCGGATCAAGCATACTGGCAACGTGCGATAGCCTCACAGCCCGCTTCGGCCGTCAATGGCTTCCTCCTCGGTGGCTCGGCTTGGCTTGCGTCCGTGAAGCTCAATTCCGTTGTTCCGAAGCCCCCGCTGACCCGACACCTCTCCAGTGTCCCGCTCGGTATGGCTGCAACAATGGGCTTGTCGGCCGTTGTACTGCGCACCGATCCAGCATACCCTGGCTATCCCGAGGGTCTCACCGCAAGCCAGGTCTCGGCCGGTCTCCCCGCTGCCGCGGCAGCTCAGACGCTCCTTGCCGCTGGCGGAGCTGCCATGCTCCTTGTTCTTTTGGTGAGCTTGCTGAATGCTTCAGTCCGCGCGTAGTCACGCGTATCTGAACCCCTGTTAGAGAAGAGGCTTACCAAGCGCGGCGCACAGTTCCTCGCCGTGACGTCTGCGACTGCCGCCGAACTCTGCGCAACCTCGACCGTTTTCGCGAACGATGTCTGGCTCGCCTACATCCGGCCACAAGCCACCGAAAAGGAGGTCCTGCGTGTAGACCACGCCGGCATCATCGTCTGGGCCTTGATCATGTCGGTCGCGGGTTGCGTCTTCACCGCCGTCGGTCTCTCGATGGGTTGGCTCTACGAGGTGAGTCTCCGATGAGCTCGATCTACGGTCGTTAGGCTCCACGGCACTACCGCCGTCTCAAGCGAGATCAACATTTTTCACTGACATAATGACTCTTCGCAGTTCATGGGCGTCGTTATCGGCGCAGCCGTCATTCCCATTGCTTTCTGTATCATGTGGAGCAAGGCGAACCGCTACGCGTGCGTTGGAGGCGCGGTATTCGGTACCTCTTCCGCCGTGAGCTGGCCTTTGTGCGACCTTCTCGATCAGAACCGTGTGCTGACTTCCGACTCGCTTGGCAGCTCATCGGCTGGCTCGTCGCAACGGCAAAGCTCAACGACGGCGTGATCAACCTCGAGACGACCCTGCAGGACTACCCCATGCTGATCGGGAATGTTTTGTCGTCCGTCCTTCGCTTCGCCTCACGCTTCGGTTCGATTGCCGTTTTGCTGACGCAGGACCCCCGGGCACATTTGCAGGTTCTGCCTTAGCGGTCTTATTGCTCTATTCGGCTCGCTGATCTGGCCGGAGAACTACGACTGGGTCGAGACTCGCGCCCTGCACGCTCACCAGCCAAACACGATCAAGGAGGTCCCCGTCGACTCGCCTGCGCTCAACGACCTCGACATGTCCGAGAAGGAGAAGTCGCAGATCGTCGCAACCCCGCTCGGCGGACGGTCCGCTGCGCCGTCGCTGCGAGGTACCGGTATGGACCTCGATTACGAGCCACCCGTGCCCGTCCACGAGGACTCGCCTGAGCATATCCAGAAGACCTTCCGCTTCGCGACTTGGGTCGCTGTATCGGCCTTCATCATCCTCATGATCTTGTGCGTCGTCAGGTCGAATGCTCGTTCACTCCGTTGTACCAGTCTGACCGTGTTCCATTTTCGCAGGATCCCGGTTCCGCTCGCGACGTCCGGCTACATCTCGACAGAGGTCGGCTTTGTGTTCTATGTGGTAGTCTCAATCATCTGGGTCTTCTGTACGTTCTGCACTCATGTTGATCACCTAGAGGAGCGAGCACCACAGCTGACTCGCCACCTCGCAGATGGCGCAATCGCGGTTTGCCTGTGGCCCATCTGGGAATACCGCCACGCGCTCGCCGAGATCAGCGGCCACATGTGGGCAGACCTCACCGGAAAGAGGGCGAAGGAGAGCAGTTCGTGAGGTGGAAAGGGTTGAATGGTCCTCGGGTGACTGCTCCCAAGTCGTCTCGCTCTCGAGTAGATATGTTGTGATTAATGATAGAACTCGTGCATCAATTCGTGGCTTCTTTCCTAGCAAGCGTTATTCGAAAACGACGTTCGATGGTATCCTGCTCTGCAGGTTCATCGCAGTGCCGCTGCGTTGTGCTGCGGCGAGTCTGCGCATCTCCCCCTGTTTTTCGCTCCTCCCGTCTCGAGCCCACTTTGTTTCAAAATTTCCGCTGCTTCAGCGTGGGGAAACAGCCGAGAGTTGGGAAAAACTCTGAGTGCAGGAACCAGCTCGGATCTGAGCCATACACTGCTATCCGCCGTGCAGAAACCAGCCAAGATGTCGTCCATCGACTCGTACCAGACTCCGTGCGCATGCAAAGAGCCCCTGACGCAGATTGCGTCGACTCCGGCCACTGACTCTTTTCCACTTTGCCGCCCTTGCGCCATCTCCACCCGATTCCTCCGGACCGCTCTCGTTCAAACGTGTGCTCCTCTTTCTGGTGCCATGATACAGGCTTTCGTCGCGATATGCGTCCAAGGAGATGAGCAGGCTCTTCTCGCCGGCCGTGAGTCGACGTTCACCGAGATCTGCTCGGCAACGGCTCAACCCGACTCGGGCCCGCCAACTCGATTTGCTCGACATTGACGAGCCCTGAACGGCTGCTGACTCCAACAATGCTCATCGATAGACTCGCTTTGGAACCTGGCGCAAGCTCTGGCTCAGCCTCGCGACGGCTGAGAAGCAGCTCGGCCTCAACATCTCGGACGAGGCGCTCGAGCAGATGAAGGCCAACCTCGTACGGCCCGGAGCTCCCCTTACTGTGCTTTCGATCATGCTCTGACTTTCGCGCAAACTACAGGACCTTGACGAGGAGCAGATGGCCGATGCTGCGGTCGAGGAGAAGAAGCGCCGCCACGATGTCATGGCCCACGTCCACGTCTTTGGCCAGCGCGCCCCCGCCGCTGCCGGCATTATCCACCTCGGTGCGACCTCGTGCTACGTCACCGACAACGCCGACCTCATCTTCCTCCGCGACGCGTGCGACATCATCCTCCCGAAGCTTGCCGTTGTCATCGAGCGTCTCGCCCGGTTCGCCGAGACACACAAAGACCTGCCGACTCTCGGATGGACTCACTTCCAGCCGGCGCAGCTGACGACTGTCGGTAAGCGGGCGACGCTCTGGATCCAGGAGCTCCTGTGGGACCTGCGGAACATCCAGCGCGCTCGCGACGACATCGGGTTCCGCGGTGTCAAGGGTACCACCGGAACGCAGGCGTCTTTCCTCGCCCTGTTCGAGGGTGACCACGACAAGGTAGGGCTCCTTTTGACGCTACTTGGCGAAACGCCGTTCCAGTCCGCTGAAAGTGCGCTCCCACAGGTCGAAGAGCTCGACCGCCTCGTCACCGAGCTGTCCGGTTTCAAGCACGCCTACCCCGTCACCGGCCAGACCTACTCGCGCAAGATCGACATCGACGTCCTCGGCCCGCTCGCTTCGTTCGGCGCGACCGCCCACAAGATCGCGACCGACATCCGGTTGCTCGCCAACTTGAAGGAGGTCGAGGAGCCGTTCGAGAAGGACCAGATCGGCTCGTCTGCGATGGCGTACAAGCGGAACCCGATGCGCTCGGAGCGCGTGTGCTCGCTCGCCCGTCACCTCATGGTCATTCAGCAGAACGCCATGATGACCGCAAGCGTCCAGTGGTTCGAGCGGACGCTCGACGACTCGTGAGTTCTCCCCTCTACAGATCGGAGGAGGCGTAGACTTGACTCGTTCCTGCTGTTCAGTGCCAACCGCCGTATCACGATTCCGGAGGCTTTCCTGACCGCCGACGTCATCCTGACGACCCTGCAAAACGTCACCGAGGGTCTCGTCGTCTACCCGGCCATTATCGCTCGCCGTGTCCGCCAGGAGCTCCCCTTCATGGCGACCGAGGTGAGGCAGCGCTTCTCTGGGTGTTGGCAAACGTGGGGCGATGCTAACATACCGAACGGTTCGCCTTTGTGAACCTAGAACATCATCATGGCCATCGTCAAGAAGGGCGGTGACCGGCAAGTCTGCCACGAGAAGATTCGCGTTCTTTCGCACGAGGCCGGAGCCGTTGTCAAGCAGCAGGGCGGCGAGAACGACCTGATCGACCGCGTCCGCGCCGACCCGTTCTTCGAGCCGATCGTCAACGACCTCGACAGCCTGCTCGACCCGTCGACGTTCGTCGGCCGCGCGCCGGAGCAGACGACCAAATTCGTCAACGAGTTTGTCAAGCCGGCGATCGAGCCTTACCGCCGCCAGGTCGAGCTCGCGACCGCTGCCGAGCTCTCCGTCTAGGCGTGCAGGATCGCCTTTACCGCCTCGCCTCCGTCCTCAACATAGAAGCACTCGTATGTCGAGCCATACATGTGGTCCGACTCGACGCCAAAAGCGACTCGACTGAGATCGCAGCCTTTTCCATCCATTTCGTCCTTTCATCTCTCCATTCCTCCCTATCGATCTTTCTCGGGTCTCTCTATCGAAGTAATGTCTGTGCCAATATACGAAGCCAAGTTCAACACTGACGGGACGGACAGGCCGGATTGAAAGGACTGCAGCTCGGGAGGCAGCTGCGGGACTGGACTACAGCTTTCGGGCCTGAGCTCTGGGATAATGATGGACGCGGTCTCCCTTGCTCTCACGGCGTGAATGTCGACTTCCCGCTCGTACCATAAAGAGAACTGGGCTGCTGTAGAAATATGTTCGATTCTTGACATGTGATGGTCGTCGTCCGTTTCTCGTGCCGATTCACGTCAACTCACTGAAGCTCCCAGTCCGAGCTAGCTCGACAGACTGGCACGTCGCAAGGGAGTGCCGCAACGGCCCGGCGGGCTGTCACGGGCAGAGTACAACGCTGCACGCGAAGACGAGGACCGGAAGCGGCATGAGCGAGACGAGGAGGACCGACGCAGAAGAGAGGCGCACGTCCGCGCGCTCGAACAGGCAGCCGCAGCTCAGAAGCAGCAGACATTAGTCGTGCCGACCCTGCCAGGTGCGGCACGTTTCTCCCTCGTGCCTTGTAAGCGCTCCCTCGGATGCTAAACGATTCTGCGATTCACTTGCAGCTCTCCCGCTCCGTGGGTCTGCAAGCACTGAGCGAGTCGTGCAGAGTCCTGACGCGACGCTTTCGGTACTGCAGACCCGCCGAATCATGCGGCCCCGGCTGCCCCAATGCCGTTCGCGCCAGCTCCGACAGCGTATCCTTACAGTCAACCTGCACGACCCTCTGCGCCGTCTTACCCGGTTGCATACTTGCCGCAAGCTCCTTTGCAGCCAGCACCTCATGCGCCGTACGTGCCGCACACGGCGCCGCAGATTGCAGCCGCGCCTGCTCCGCCGCAGACCAACTCGCTGAGGCCAGAACAAGTACCGAAACTCGAGAGGCCCCCCGGCCTGAGCCGCTTCGCCGAACTCTACGTGCCGATGTGGTTGCGGAGGGTCAATGCAGACCCGCCAGCGATGGTGGTCCCGAGAAGCGCGGCGGAGGCTTTCACCGTAAGGATTGCGGAACCGCAACCTCTGCTCTTGCTCGAAACTGACCGGCAAGAATGGCTTTGCAGATCGACCACACAGCTCAGCATAACGCGCTCTACCCTCCTCAACTCCTTCATCACCTCGCCGAGATCGAGCGGAGGAACCGAGTCCGCCTTCTGGAGAACGCGAAAAAGCCGCCATCACTCGGCACGAATGGCTTAAAACCCTCTCCCGCGCCTGTCTCGGAGGAGCTCACGCCGACGACGTATGCAAAGCACTGGATCCCGCTGCAGCAGGCCGAATACACAGCGCGAGGGTTGCAACTGCAGCAGGCCGCGCTCTACGCGGTCCCGCTCCGTCCTCGACCCCGACACCCGAGCGAACCGGCCGGACCTCCACTCTACACGCTCGAGGCTCGCTCTATCCGCGAAGGCTGGCCGCCCGTCGATCTCGGCGACATTCTGAACCTTCGCCAGCTGCGGCCAGGCTTCCAGTCCTGGCAGGGTCTCGAGTTCCATGCGAGCGTGGCAGGCATCAACCGCGCGGCGGGCGAGGTCTTGTTGCGCTGCGACGGCTTGCTGCCGTATCAGGAGAGCATGGTCTTCAACGTCGTTTGGCGAGTACAGGGTGAGCTACGCCGCGGGACTAGCTCACCGGGTTTGCGCGAGCTGACACGGCTTCCGCCGGACAGACCGGATCTTCAACGAATGGCGACACTCTTGCGAGCTTCTTGACCTCTATTTGACTTCGGACCCGCTCCTGGCCGATATCGAGCCGGCAAAAGCGCGGCGGAAACGGACGGCCGTGGAGAGCTGGCTCTTCCCCGATTTTTCCGACGTGGCACTCTCCGCCTCTCCGCCCGTCGAAGCCGACCTCGAGTGCGAGTGGGTCGACGCGAGCCTGAATGAGGAGCAGCAGAACGCCGTCAGGTCCATCTTGTGGGGCAAACAGCGCTTGCCCCTCCTCTTGCATGGTCCGCCCGGGACGGGCAAGACCAAAACCCTCGTCGAAGCAATCTTCCAAATCTTGAAGCGTGCGTCAATGGCTCAGAATCTGCTGACCTTCGCTGACAATGATCGTATGTAGGGCATCCCGACACGCACATCCTCGTCTGCGGCGCTTCGAACCCATCGACCGATACTCTCGCCATGCGGCTGCGATCGCTCATGCCGAAAGATCTCTTCCGCCTGAACGCCCCAAGTCGACCGTTCGCAGAGGTTCGCGGCGAGCTCCTGCCGTTCTGCCACGTCGAGAACGACCGCTTCGCGATGCCGAGTATGGCGACCCTCTTGTCCAAACGCGTCATCTGTACGACTGTTCTCGACGCTTCCATTCTTCTCCGTTCCCGCATTACCAACCACGACCTGTCTACGCTCGAGATCTACGTCAGCGGTTCCATCCATCCCAACAACCCTCCGCCGCTCGCCAAGCCGCACTTTGGCTACCTCCTCGTTGACGAAGCGGCGCAGGCTACCGAAGCCGATATCGGCTGCGCCCTCAACGTTGTCTCGACAGATGACACACGGTGCCACCGTGCACATGTGACGGTCTGCGGTGACTCGAAGCAGCTGGGTCCGCACATCGTTTCGGAAGAAGCGAGGAACCAAGACTTTGACGTCTCCCTCTTGGAACGGCTCATGGATCGTCCGGTCTACGCCGACCATCCTTTCGCGCGAAGAAACCGAGCGAAGAATCCCGGCGCCAAATGGGACGTCCAGAGTACTCCATTCGTCGACCTCGTCCGAAACTACCGCTCAGCGCCAGAAATCCTCTGGTTACCGTCAACTCTGGTGAGCGCGTCTCGCTTGCTCCCTTGTGTACGTAACAACTGACGAACTATGCCGCAGTTCTATGCCGAAACGCTCGTTCCGTGTGCTGCACGGAGCGTTCAGCAGAGGTAAGGCTTGTTGCCGTCACGGCGAGATCTCGATCAAAACTGATGGCCTTTGTCCAGCTCTCTGCGCGCATGGCCACAACTCCCGAACCCCGGTTTCCCCATGATCTTCCAGCACGTCTCCGGTGACGATCTCGAGGTCGACGAAGGCGCATCCTTCTTCAACGAGCTCGAAGTGCAAGCGGTTCGGGATCACGTCCTCGCCCTCGTCCGGCCTCCCGTCGACAAAGCTGCGCACGGCATGGTCCAAGCCAAAGAGATCAGCGTCATCTCTCCGTTCCGCGAGCAGGTCTGGCGGATCCGTCTAGCTCTGCGAGCAGTCGGTCTTGGCGAAGTCGACGTCGGCAATGTCGAGGCGCTGCAAGGCGCGGAAAAGTGAGCTGGACACTTCTTCAGTTCGACTCCTCAGCTGAAATTGACTGGGCCGCCCGCAGCCGTATCGTTATCATTTCGACGGTTCGTTCGAAGGAGATGCGCTGGCTCCCGATTGACCGAGCGCAAAACCGGGGCCTTATTCATGAGCCCAAGCGATTCAACGTTGCGATGACGCGCGCGAAGGAGCTGCTGATCGTCGTCGGCAATGCGCAAACTCTGACCGTGAGTCGAGGTGGAGAAGCGCCGACCCGCCGCGACATGCTGAACCTTTCTGCTTGCAGATGGACCCGTGGTGGCTCGCGTTCTACCGGCTCTGCATTCGTAACGACTGCTACGTCGGCCCACCTGTGGCGTCGCACGCTGCGCACGAAGCTGGTCATGCTGTCTCTAGGTTGGAGCAGCAATACCACGCCGAACGATCGGCGAGCGCTTCGCCTGCCTTGCGACAAGGCCAGAGCGACGACGACGGCACTTCGAGTCCCTCGAAGGCGACCTCGGACGAACGTGCGTTTGATATCCTGATCGGTCGGCTCGTCAGCTCAACCGTCAACGAGGACGAAGCCGCGTAGGCATGCAACTCTGGTTTCCTCCTCGCAACATTCTATCCCGCAAGGCGCATTGAGACTAGCGAAAGAGATCATTATAGACATTTGAAGGAGCCAAGGCAACTACGACGACAAAGTGAGGCGAAGCGGAGGACAAAAGGTGGGCACAGATTGAGCAAGGAGGATTGTCACGAGCGACTACTCGCGTCTCAGGTCGGAACTGTTGCGCGGGCTAACGGGAACGCCGTTCCGGCTGTTCTGGCTGCTGTCGCGCGAGTGCCGCCCACTGCCGCCACCAAAGATCTTGGAGAAGAAGCCCTCCTTCCGCTCCTTCTCGACCGGCTCGTGCGGTTGCTTCTTCGACAGCTTGCGCTGTACTCCAGCATTGTCTGTCCGGGTGGATGCCATCGTGGACGGCGGCGCCATGCCCGGTCCGCCGACAGGCATCTGCTGTTGCTGCTGCTGCTGCTGCGGCGGCGGCGGCTGACGCTGCTGAGGGACGGGCAGGCCACCAACGGGCGGCAAGGTCGCCATGCCCGGGATGACCGCCGCCGTAACGGCGGTGATACCGAGAGCCATCGGCGGGACACCTTGATGAGTCTCGTTGTGACGCTGGCCGAGTGCCGAAGCGTCCGACTCCGTGCGGGTCGGGCCGGCCGGGGGGAATAGCGAAGCCTCGTGGGAGGGAAGAATGCGCGCAGTCACCGCCGGCGCTCCTGCCGGAATGGTCGCACCGACAGGCGGGCCCGTCACAATCGGATCTGGTGGACAAAGGAAAGGTCAGTTCGCTACGGGGAAGCGTTGCGGGCAGCTCGGGCCGTAGCACTTACCGCGAACGCCGACCATATTATCCATCATACGGTCGCGTCTGGCCTCGGCGTCGGCAGCCGGGACGTGCGGACGAGTACCTGCAGCGCCAGTCGGACCCGAAGCAGCAGCATTGCTCGGGATGACCTGCGGCTGGGGTTGTTGAGTGGGGACGAAGCGGGACTGCGGCTGCGGTGCGAGAGGTTGTTGCTGCTGCACCATGACCGGCTGCTGGACCTGTTGCGGCATCATGACTGGCTGCTGAGCGCGCTGAGCTGGCAACGCCTGCACGGGCGGTTGCTGGATCGGCACGAACGCCGCCGGAGCTCCCGGTCCCGGTCGTTCGAACTCGCCAGACGAGCGAGCCGAGTTGGGCGTGCCCTTGGATAGACTCTTGCGGTGCAGGCGCTTATGGCCGTCGACGACGTTGGTCGCGATTTTCATGTGAGGACTGCGTTCGATGTTGGACGTCTCCACCGGTTGGACCTGTACGTGCTGAGCGGGCGCTCCCTGCTGGAAACGCTGCGGGACGACCGATCCCGGAACGACCTCCGAGCTCTGTCGGCCGGGAACCATCGGAGTCGGACTACCTTGCGGCAAGTTCGGAGCCGGCGAGCCCATGACCGCCTGCGTACTGCTCGGAGTCGAGCCCATCTCGAGCGGCGAACCGGTCCGGGTCGTGTCCTCTGTGAAGCGCGACAGCGAAGCCGGGCCTCCTGCGGCACGGGGAGGAGTCGCCATCGGAGCAGGTTCGCGAGCGAGCAGACGCGTGCTCGCCGCTCCGGCGCCAATGCCAGCCATACCGGCAGCGGCAGCGACCGGCACCATCTCTGAACGATGCGACTCGTCCTGCTCCGTCGTCGGGTCCGTGCGCATCGCGGCCTCCTCAGCGTTCGGTGCCGGCTGACTCAGGTGAGCAAAGTCTTGCATCGCCGGAGTCGGCTCTGCGCCAGGCGCGACGCCGGTAAAGCCAGCCTGCTCGGGACTCGTGGCCGGCGCCGCTTCGGCAACAAGGGCTCGCGGGTCAAGAGCGCTCTGTGGCTCGTGTTGCTCGACCTGAGCGGTCGGCGGGAGCTCGGCGCGCTGGTCCCAAAGAGGGTCCTTCGCCGTCGCCGAGATCGAAGGGGTGTCGAGGTTCTCGGTAAAAGTCGACGTAGGAGCCGTAGTCGGCTGCGCGTCCGTCAACGCAGGTCAGTCTCTCAAGAGCATGGACGGTAGCCGACAGGGAGCTCGCAGCGCACCTCTTCGGGCTTCTCGCGCCCAAAGGACTTCATCCCAACAGCAGTCGCGAAGCCTCCGCCACCGGCAGCCGCAGCGATTGTGAGCGTCTCTTCAATGTCGAAAGCACGACCCTTGCCCTTCTCGGCCGCAGTTGGGTGCGGCGTGTCGTCTTCGTCGTCGCTTTGGCGCGCGGAGGACTCGGGAAGAGCCGGCGGCGTGTAGGGCTCGAAGTCCTTGGGCTATATGCGAGCCAGAAAAAGATTCAGAACAGACCATGAGACCTGTAGAAGGCACCATGAGACCTGTAGAAGGCTCGCACTCACGGCGTTCTCGTCGGTCAAGACAAAGCCGGCCGGAGGGATCGACAGCCCCTGCACGCGAGCAAACCGCATGTCAGCATCGAATGCTCGGGTTTAGCCGGACCGAGGCATCGCACGCTCACGGTATCGTGTACTCGTTCCTCCTCTGGCTTCTCGGTCTGGTCCGAGTTGGGGAAGGAGACGTCGCTCCGAGCGCCGGGAGTGTCGACCGGAAGCGGTGCCGTCTCGCCCTCCTTCTCGACCTTCTCGGACGACTGCACGAGGAGCAAAAGGATAAGCACGATACACGTTGACGAGGCGGGCAGAAAGGGAAAGACTCGCCTCTTTCGCGCCATTGCCTTCGATGTCCCGGTCGCTGAGGTAGATCAACTCGGAACCGCGGTCTCCGAATCCGCTGACAGCGGGTCCGGGAGCAACCGACGGAGTCTCGACACCGCTGCCGGCCGCGAGGACGGCGCCAGAGAAAGACTCGAGCGAACCCGAGGGAGTCGGAAGCGAGGGCCGTTCGGTCGAGGCGGTCTACGGGGAAAGGCAATGTGTCAGTCACGGTCACACGACTTTCTCTCAGGCTGCGGAGTGGTGGACTGTTGACGCACCTCTGGTCCGAGCGGGGTCGCCGTAACGGTTTCGCCAGTCTGTCCAGCCTCGTAGGTCGGGACTCCTCCTCCGGCCTTGAGGTCGTCGACGACCGCTTCATCGACAGGCTTCGTCGACGGTTCCTCGACCTCGTTCTCGGGCTTACCGACGGCAGTGGCCCCTGCCGCCGCCGCTCCGAGTAGAGCCGCTTCGGCACTCAAGGGCGGAGTCGCCGCACTGCTCGACGAAGCGGCGTCGGCGAGGAGTCGCTGCGCGGGAGAGTGCTCGAGCTCGCTGCGTTCCTTTTCGACGGCGGGCGTACCAAAGTCGGGCATGAGGGCGGTGGTGGAAGCTTTCGGCGTCGGCGGCTCGGAGTCGTTGACGTTCTGCTCGCGTGCGCGGGTCAAGGTCAGCTTCCACGACCGTAGCAGATCGAAGGATCAAGCGCTCAGCCTCGGTGACTTACTGTCTCGGTCCCGGGGACCTCGACTTCGTGTTCGGCGTTGTGGGCGCCGGCTCCACCTGCGAGGAGGAGCGCCTCGCCCTTTTGCTTGTCGTGCGAGCTGTTGTCGGCCTGCGCGAGCAACTGCTGCGCCGGCGAGTGTTCGAGTTCGGCTTGCTCCTTTTCGACGGCGGGAGTTCCAAACGCCGCGTGCGAGTCGAGGTTCGGAACCTTGGCCTCGGATCCGAGAGTCTCGTGCGCGCTGTCCGTCGGGGTATCCGCAGTGGCCGCCGCTTCTCCGTCCTTGGAGTGGTGGAGCTGTTCGTCTACGCCTTGTTGTTCGACCTGGGTCATGCCGACGAGGCCGGCGCCGGCCGCTGCTCCGACTGTCCCTCCGACGACAAAGCCCGCTGCTGCGCCGAGGAGGGCCTTTCCGGCTCCGATCAACCGTTCCTGGTTGGTCGTTTCGTGAGGTTGCTCTTGTTCTGTGGCGGTCGATGTCGGAGCAGACGCCGACGAGGCGGATGTTTCAGGTTGGATCGCCGCCGTCGTCGTCGTCGATGCCGAGGCCGCGGCGGGCGCGCTGGCGGGCAGTGTCCGTTCGTCTTCCATGACGGAAGGGGTCGGCGGGTAGTAGCCTGGGAAGTGTTGATCGAGCGTCGGAGCGGGCGAAGGGGCGGGAGGTTCGGTCGCCATTCGATGACGCTCTCGGTCGAGGTTTGTGAGCGGGACAAGCAGCCGGTCCGAGGAGCGAGTGGCTCGTTGGTGAGAGAGTCGTGAAGGTGAGAGTGTATTCGGGCCACGGGCAGTAGTAAAGTGGTTCTATAGCTAGCAAGGATGCAGGTCCTCTGTCGAGAGCGGAGCTGCGAGTTTGCTGCGGGGCAACGGCACCCTCGCCCGGCCGTGACGTCGTACGTCACACGTGCGCACCTGATTGGCTTGATGAAGAAACACAGACCAAGGGCGGTGCAAACTTGCGGACTAAGGGGAGGTGGACGACAGCCGGAAATTGCAGAATACACTCGGGGAAATACTCACCGAGTTGTATTCAGTCAGATACAGGACTCATCGGTGTAAATCTCAAGGCGAGCACTATAGCTCTCAGTCGCACGTACGCTCGTCCTCAATCCCTCGGGTCTACTATCGTACGTACTACCTCTCTCTTGACGCTGTCCTGAAGCGAGTCGCGTCCTGCCTTTGGCCTCCCCCATCGCGTCGTCTCCCTCGTCCTCCGAGACTCGAGTCGAGGGAACAGGCTGCATACCACTCTGGGAGCAGGACCTGATTCGTTCGCTGACTCGGAGCCATCACAGATCCGTGACCGCGACCGACTTCGCTAGAGCTACCTTCCTCGCCCCGAAGTTACCCTTGTAGACCGCAACGATGGCCGCTCCCGCCGCCGCCTCTAGCTCACTCTCGGGCAAGATGACTCAGCTGTGGAACTCACCGGCAGGTGCGTGAAGTCGAGATTGTCCGCGACTCCGGAGGGTGACATCGCTCACGTGTTGCACTGCCCTCCTTCGGGATTCGTCTCAAACCCGCACAGGCCCCAAGTCAGTTTGATACCAACCGTTCATGCACCTCCAGATCAGGACTAATCGATCGTCCGTACTCGCGCGCAGAACCGTCTTCTTCTGGGCGCCTATGTTCAAGTGGTGCGTCCCGACGAGGCCCTGCCCTATTTCCGCTTCGAACCTCCCGTCTGGCTAGCTCGGAGCTGATGGATGTCTTTGCCCGCTGTGCGCACAGGTGCCTCGTCGCGGCCGGTATCAAGGACTTGAGCCGACCAGCCGAAGTCATCTCGGTACCCCAAAACCTGGGTACGTCCGCGCCGCCGCGTTCTCTGAGCTTTCTGTTTCCGCTCCTCGAGCGAGTCGACTGCTGACACCATGCTTCGTCCTGTCCGGCGCACAGCCCTGACTGCGACCGGCTTGATCTGGGTCCGGTACTCGTTTGTGATCACGCCCGTCAACTACTCGCTCGCGGCCGTCAACCTGTTTGTCGCCGGTACCGGCATCACTTCGCTCTACCGTGCATGGGAGTACGTCGACAATCTCTCTCTCGCTCTGCAGCGATTGTCCGATTCGTCCCGGGGCTTTCCGTGCGAGTCGGAACCGTTACGAAATAGAGCTGACGATCCTTTGGACTCTTTCGTGCAGCTGGCAGCGCAAGTCGCCGGCCGAGCAGGCGTCGATCCGACTGCAGAACGAGGAGGCTCAGAAGACCAAGGACGCCGTCCAGAAGATCGGTGCATAAGGGGGTTTGCCTCTACCGCGCGTCTCGCCCCAGACTCCCCTCTTTCTTTCTTCGGATTCTGCTATCTTTGAGTAGTTTGTATTTGTTTCTCTTGCATTTGGGCTTCTATAGAGTTAGGAACAAAGTGTGCTCGAGTAGCCGCGGAAGATCATCCGAGTGTCGGCAGAGGAGGTTGCAGCTGCCGCGGTTCGCTTTCGCCTGCTCTCTCTCTCTGTCTCTCTCTCTACTCGGACCTGCAGGCAGCCATGGCGCGAGTGACAGATGCCGAAGGTAATACCTCCAATGCTCTGGCAGGACCCTGTATCGCGCTAACGAGCTCCCGCTCACCCCCCCCCCCCCCCCCCCCCCCCCCCCCCCCCCCCCCCCCCCCCCCACCTCGGCACAAAAATCATGCTAATGCGCGTACAGCCCAGCGCATCATCGCGTACGTATGAAGGTCCGGACTATTGTGTCGACAATGCTGACTTCGCCCGGGGCAGGCACATGAACAAGGATCATGCAGAGTCGCTCGGGTGAGTGTGAACACTTCTCTCGGCACCCTCACGGCGAACAGCTCTCGTCTGCCCCTCCAGGACGAGGCGTGAGCATTTTGCGGCATTCGAGTTAATCACACTCACACGACCTGCCCTGCCCCCAGCAACTATCTCGAGCACTATGGCCGAATCCCGCGTTCACTCGCGTACGCCTCACCGGCCTTGACTTCGTTTACGACGGCGTCGATGAAGATCTCGTACGGTCCGCCGCGATCACGACGAGAATGGACGCACGAGTTCTCGCCGCCGATGTACGCGGGCGAAGCGAGGAAAAGGCTCGAGGCGATGCATCAGGATGCGAGGAAGGGACTCGGGATTGTGAGTATGCCTGCAGCGAGGACCAGCGCCTTCTGGTCTTGCGAAGCTACATCGAAAAGCAGGCGCTGAGTCCAGATCGTTCGTCTTTGACTCACAGAGCCCCGTCGAGATCAACCGCGTCGTCGTAACCATCGCGGGTCTGCTCAGTCTCGCCGTCTGCTCTGCCGTCTTTTTGGCCTTCCTCGTCCCTCGACCCGAAGCGATCGCCTCGGCCTTCTCGTTTCAAGCGCAGTACCTCTCCCCATTCCTCGCTTCGATCGGCCTGAAGCGCGCCTACGAACCACAAACGGTCGGGAGGGTCATCTCGCTGTTCTGGACCGGCGTCTTGTTGGTCGCCCACGTCGCCGAGGCCGTCTTGTGCTTGCCGCCACTCTTCAGGTCGTACAACGTCAAGAGCCGGTCGGTCCGATTAGCATATGTGCGTACCTGTCGGGACGACTTTGATCCGGTCTCGCGACTGCGGGCTCTCATGGCTGAGACGGAATCAATCGCGTACAGGTGATCTTGACGGTGGTCGCCGGATTCCCGATCTGGCAAGGGTTGCGGGATAAGGGGATCGAGGAGGAACGCAAAATGACCAAGGCGCAGTAGCGTCTGCGTCGCTCCGCAGCAGCAGGGCGCGCCTGCATGAGCTTCCTTCCACTTTTTGCCTGTTTTCCTTTGAGCCGGGGCTGAACCGTGAGAGCGAAGCATCGAGAGACGTGCACGCATGAAGCAAAGACTTGACTGCGCCGGTATGAGCTCGACTATAGAAATCGAGTCGGCGCGGAAGTGAAATTTCTCCCGTCGAGCGTGAAAAGGCGATTCGACTCGGCTCTGGCTTATAGAACCCGACTCGACTTGAGAATTGACAGCGATGGCAGCAGCGAGTGCTACTACGAATGCGGCAGGTCGACCTAAGCGGAAACGGCAACGCAGGCGACGGACCAACGTCTCTTCCGACGAGAGCAGCAGCAGCAGCAGCGACTCGTCGTCGTCTTCCGACTCGTCCAGTTCAGATTCAGACTCGTCAGATGCCGAACAAGCACCCGTCAAACTAGGTCCAGCTGCGAGCGCAGCAGCGGCGGCGCCAGGAGCGGCCTCGAGTTCAGACTCGGAGTCGGATTCGAGTTCGAGCGACGAATCCGACTCGAGCAGCGGGTCAGACCTCAGTTTCCTCGAAGATGTGCCCGCCGACGGAGGCAGGAGACGTGGACGCGGCCGGCGACGAGCGGCGGAACAACAAGCCGCCGGAACTGCAAACGGCGCCGCACCTCCTCTCGATGGAACTCTGGCTGCTGGTCCTGCGGCGCCAAGGAGGGCTCCGTACCCTGAACGGTCGCCTTCGCCGGCTTCGAAACTCGCCCGGATGGACCCGCGCGAGTTTGTCCCGCTCGGGACGGGCGCGTTCCCGTTGCTGCAACAACGGATCCAGGCCGTCAGCTTGAGGGACGCGAAGGGCAAGGCGCCGAAGCGCGACGACCAGATGGAGGAGGACACGACAGCAGCAGGCGAGGAGGGAGAAATCTCTCGGGGCCCGCAGATCCTTGAGGGTCTCGTCGTGGGAGACGCGGACGAGCAGGCAGCGGCCACTTTGGCGGAAGAGACCAAGAAGCGACAGGACCGCTTCGGAGACTGGTGGCGTGCCCGACTCGTCAGCGAGTTTGAGGGCGACCTCGGCAAGCTCGCGGCGGTACGTCTCTCTCTCCAAGTCGCGCTCTTTCATTGCGTGCTCAAGCTGATCACCGAACGCGATGCACAGGAGCCCGGCTTGACTCCGACCCGTCTCTCGCTCCTCCTCACTTCTCTCACGACCCTCTCCTCTCTTCACACCTCTTCATCTGCGCCAGCCTCGTCCATCTGGTCTCACAACCCGTCTGCGACTCTCGACCCGCTCGCGGCGCTCCCCGTCCCGACAACAAATGGCGCCGAGGCTTTCGCCGCTGCAGGCGAGGAATGGGCGACAACCCGCGTCGGTGGGGAGGGTGACGTTCAAGTCGGGGAGGAAGGCGTCGTTGCCGACGAGCAGAGGACGGTGGCCCTTGCGAGTAGCAAGGGCAGCAAGGCCAAAAAGGACAAGAAGCGCAAGTCGCTCGGAGCGGCGGGCGCGACCGAGGCACCAGCTTCGTCTGTCGAGGCGGTTGCTATGGGGCCTCCTGTGACGGCGACCACGGCGGCGAGCCCGGCCAAGAAGGAGAAGAAGAGCAAGAAGAAGGGTCGGAAGAGCGGCGCATCAGAGGCAGGCGGCGACAAGATGGAGGTCGACGAGTAGAGGACTGTCTGCGCGTGCGTAATATCGCATTTTGACTCGCTCGCATGTCTTCGTCTGCCGACTTCTGCGCGATACGCTCGCTCGGAAACGAGTGCGGCGTCGGGTCGGTCGGCGTCCGTTCGACGTGCGTTCTTCGGTGTTCGGGAACGTACCCACCGCGGACGTCAGTCTTCCAGCTACGACCGTTGTCCCCCATGAGACGGATGCAGTGTGCGGTCATCGACTCCTGTCGTGCTTGGCGATCGTAGGCCAGTCTACCGCGCTACGCTCTTCGGCCGTGAAGCTACGAACTCCGCAGCGATATCCGCCGCTCGCTGGACCGAATCGTCCGGACTGCAGTTTGAATCGTCGCTCCCAGATTCGGCATTCCAAGCCGGGGTACGAACGAAGGAACCGCAAGCGAGCGCCTCGACCGGAAAGCGCGTCCGGCCGTTCTCGCGCTCGTTCGCATCTTCCTTGGCTTCTCATCCGGCCACGGCGAATTGAGGGTCTGCTCATAGATCGCACTCTGCTTCCTATCTGTCTCTCTCTATCCGCCGAGCCGCCTGTCCCGCACGCAGCATGCTCGCCCTTCCTCGGACCGCCCTCCTCGCTCTCTTCGCCGCTACTTGCGTCTGTGCGGAGGGCGCGAAGCGCAAGATCACCGTCAAGAACGCATGCAAGTACACCGTCTGGCCCGGCTTGTTTACGAGTGTCGGTCCGGCGCCGCCTCAGGCCGGGGGGTGGGAAGCCAAGCCCGGTACGACCAAATCGTTTGAAGTCGAAGAGACTTGTGCGTCGGCAGTCCTGTCGTCTCGCTCTCGAGCTTAGTGACTGATTGCGTCCACTGCCAGGGGGTGGCCGCATCTGGGGCAGGTAAGGAGTCCATGGCGGCCTCGCCGGCTTGCCTCGGGTCAAGCTCACGATTGATTGCACACAGGACCAAGTGCAACTTTTCGGACAAGTTGGTTCCTGACTACGCGGCATGCGAGACGGGAGGATGAAACGGCGGTCTCGAGTGCGCCAAGAGCGGCGGGACCGGCGTCCCTCCCGTGACCCTCGCCGAGTTCAACTTCCAACAAGCGGTCGATTTCTACGACACGTCCGTTGTCGACGGCTTCAACATTCCGATCGCCATCACGTCGTCAGGCAAGCACTGCAAGCCGAGTAACTGCCCTTACAACGTCTTGCCGGCGTGCCCGAAGGCGCTGCAAAAGAAGAACTCGAAGGGCAAGGTCGTCGGGTGCTTGACCGACTGCGGCGCGAGTCCGCAGAACGCCGAGGTGAGCCTCGGATCTTACTGTCTTGTCGGTTTCGTGCATTGACCTGCGAGTTTAGTACTGCTGCTTTGGCGAGCACGACACCCTCGCGACTTGCCCAGCGTCGGGCGTCCCGCACCTCAAGTGGTGGAAGTCGATGTGCGCAGGAGCATATGCCTACGCCTATGACGAGTGAGTGTGTGATGCGCTTGACGTCGCTGTGCACGCGCTGACCGTTGTTCCGTCGCTCAGCCATTCTGTGCGCACGGCATCCACCACTCGCTTGATTCTTGACACCTTCTGACGTCTCTTGCTCTACGTGCAGTCGCTCTACTCCTGCTCTGACCGTTCCGACTACACCGTCACCTTCTGTCCCGGCAAGGGCCTTTTCAGCGACACGGTGTACGTACTGATCTTTTCGCGCATCTCAATCCCGCCGAAACTGTACTCACAGCATGCACACTTGCTATAGCGAGCTCGCGCACGGCGGCAAAGCTCATCAGGGCCCTTCGAGCGCGGCAAGGCGCTCGCACGGTACGAAGAAGGCTGCGCACGCTTAGAGGCTTTGGTCGCCAGTCAGGTTTTCCCGCTTTGCCAAACTCGAAGCTGTAACCTTCATATTTGGCTTAGAGAATCAGAAGGCGTCTGGTACGCATACTTCTCAATCCTGTTCCAGATGTGCTGCTCGCGTATCACACGGGGAGAGGTGCGCGCATGCGCGAGAACGCCGCGATGTTGCGGTGAGCTTATCCTCCAAAAGACCAAGCGTCTCTCCGGAGGTCGGCCACTCTGCACCTGCCGGATATCGTTATATGCCTGTGACCTTAGCTTTTAGTGCCTTGTCTCATTCTGCAATGACTCTACGAAGTTGCGAGAGGACGCAACATGCAGTACGTCGCCTGCGGCGTTCTTCAGGTCGGTTGCACACAGTGACTCCCGCAGATATGCAGCTGGCAATGCCCAATTTTGCCACTAAACCACAAACGCTTTGATGAAAGCACGTCGGACGCTTGCATATAGATCACTCAGGTAGGCTTAGGGCGACTGCGGACAACCAGTGGTGGATTCGGCGCACCTTCCGCCGCTTGTCTGAACGGGCTACCGCCGCCTGCGCTTTGTGCAGTGAGGTACAGTCGCTTCGCGTGGCGAACGCGCTCTGATTGGGGAATGGGACCGGATGAGCATTGCAAAGTCCGAGTCACTGCGTGTTGCAGTCAGGCTACCTAGATGCATCTCAAGGCAAGCTCGCGTCTTCTCTTGCGCAGGGGAGGCACACATGCGTCAAACGACCCTTTAAGAGCAACGCATTGGGTGGCACAAGCTGCTGATTGTGGAGAGTGTATGATGAGGTCACGGCGCTGCCTGTTTCCCATCACAGTCCCGAACAGAATATCGCACAAACATTCACTCCCCTCGTTCTGGACGTTTTGACAAGCTCTGCTCACTCTCCAATCACAGCTGTGCTGTCTGTGGTAAAATGCGCTCATTGAGGCTTGCAAGCGTTTGCAGGGAAAGGCAGCTCAGTGTACATCCCTTCCAGAAGCTGCGGTTCAGTATCTCCCTCCATCCATGAACTGCACCGCAGACAGCAGTATGGTCTCTCAACTAAGATCCTACACGTGTTCTGCGGCGCATCATTGCCTTGCGTCGTCGGTTGAATTTTGCGTTGCTCACGGCCGCATGGTTGTTCGCTAGAATCGCATCAACTGCGGCAGTTGCTGCGGAGCCTCTCTTGCTTGTAGCGTCTTTGCTTTCAGCCTTCAAGACAACAGGCATGAGTGATGAAGCGCCAAGTACGGAACGCTGAGGCGGCAGATGGGTTGCGCACATTGACTCTCAATCAGCTGCTCCCGCCGTGACAAGTCCGCTCGAATTTGTGCAGCTCATTCCTCTGCAGAGAGCACACAAGCCATGCTCTTCTTGGCTAATGAGCCGTTGAGCGCGAGGCGCAACATACCGCAGAGGCTGAATTCCAGCTCATCCACCTTTTCTCGCTCGGTATATTGTTCGCAAGTGTTCTAGAGGATGGACAGCTTTGGGGCGGTAAGCCTGAGCCTGCTTATTCCGCCGTCTGGTGCCGCTGATGACTCTGCCTTGTAAGCCTCATATCTGAAGACATCACTCGGGCTGAGAAGGCTAACAGCATCCGCAGAATGTGGCCACCTGTGCACTTGAAAGGGCCTTGACACAGAGACATGGACAGGCACAAGATGAGTGTATCTATAGCAGTGGCTCGGAAGCAGTAAGTTCACTCAAAGAGCGACTGCCTGGCGTACCAAGCTTTGCGTTTTTGGGGGAGTTGTCGGCGGACGCGCAAACAGTTTGCGGGTGTCTGTACGAAGCCTGTTGTCTCACTCTCCTGTGCATGGCTGACAATGATGAGGCGGAGCCGCGCAAGCTCTGGACTCGCTGTGCAGCAGCAACAATGAGCTCGTCGTCCCCCTTTCCGCATGAAGGCGACATGCGCCTTTCCCGGCGCAGCAGCTGAAGCGTTCTAGGCAATCTCTGCACGCACGCGTTCGCCACGCGAAGCGACTGTACCTCACTGCACAAAGCGCAGGCGGCGGTAGCCCGTTCAGACAAGCGGCGGAAGGTGCGCCGAATCCACCACTGGTTGTCCGCAGTCGCCCTAAGCCTACCTGAGTGATCTATATGCAAGCGTCCGACGTGCTTTCATCAAGGCGTTTGTGGTTTAGTGGCAAAATTGGGCATTGCCAGCTTCTGCTGAGTTGCCTAGCCCCGGGTTCGATTCCCGGCGAACGCATCAGCACATAGCGCCTTTGGGCGCTTCTCCTTTTGCCCGCCCGAGCTCCTGGCTTTCGGAGGTCCTTCCTTTTTTTGTGCGCCCTCACAACGATCAGCGAGACCCAAACAGAAGCAACAAGGAGCTCACGGTCGTGCGCAAGTTGCTCGGAAGAAGGACATACCCGAGCTCTAAAAGACTAGCAGGGATGGGCCCAGCTCTCGAAGGCTTGCTGTACACCGCGTTCGAACAGCGTTAAAAAGTACGAGCAGTATTGACATTGCACACAGAGCGCGCATCGAGTACACAATGAGGCAGAGACGAGGGACGCATTAGGATGAGGTAGTAAATCGTGCTGCGAGGGTATGCAGAGCGTGAAGCGCAGAAGTGAAGCGATGTATGGAACAGTCATACGGCCAGTGAGCCCCTTCAAGGGTAGACGGCCTATCGGGGAGGGGAGCGCCGGTGGTCAGCATGGATTTTTGAGCTGAGAAAAAAGCAAGCCGCCAACTCACATCAACCTCCTTCTTGTGCTGCTTGAGGATCTCCTTGCGGTTGAGCTTCTGTGCAGCGGTGAGCATGCCGTTCTGCGGCGTCCACTCCTCGTCGGTCATGACGACCGTCTGGAGCGTCTCGAGCGGCTTCAAGTTCGACTTCTTGCCGACGCCGTTCAACGCTTTCAGGACCGCCTCCTGGACCTGCTTGTTGTGGACCAGATCGGACAGACCGCCCGAGACTCCGATCGACGAAGCGAGCTGCTTCAGATTGGCCTCATGCGGGAAGATGACCTGCCAGAACGAACCATCCGACCAGGTCAGCCGCTGCGCTCTAGCCCGAAACTGAATTGGCACCTGCCAGCTTACAGCCATCGGCTTGTTCGCGTTTGGGTCAGCGTGGACCATGATACGCGCAACGTATTCGCACGAGCCATACAAAGACCTGAGGTAGTAACGAGCATCCGAAGGTCAGTGCGCGGCGCTTCTCTCCGCATGCGTGCAGCAGGCGAAAGACTCACTCGAGGCGCTCGAGCGCGATGTACTCGCCACCAGCGAGCTTGACGAGGTTCTTCTTGCGGTCGATGACGGACAGCGTACCGTCCTTGTTCCACTGCGCAATATCGCCCGTCATGAACCAGCCGTCATCGGTCCAGGCCTCCTTCGTCAGGTCGTCGCGCTTGTCTGCGTGAGGAGGGAGCGCTCTAGCATCAGTCACTCGCTCGTGACCATAATCTCGACCGAGCGAAGGTCGGGTGCAGACTGACAGTAGCCCTTCGTGACACTCGGTCCGCGGATCCAGATCTCGCCCTGCGGCGGGTTGTTCGTCGAGCGGTAGCCGGCTTCCTCAACTGCGAGTAAAGAGAACGTGTTCTGGTATCAGCATCCTGTGCCTGAGAGCGCGAGGAGACTGAACTCGGCTGCGCGCCCACTCACCATCGACCAGCTTGACCTCGCACGACGGGACGGGTACACCGACGGTGCCGTACTGATGCATCTCGGGCGGGAGAAGGCAGAGCATCCTGTGAGGAGGCGGCGGATGCAAAGTCAGTTGCTGAACGTAACGATCCGGTACAGACCTCGCTTCAAACTCACGCAGTGGACTCGGTCATGCCGTCTGCGCATAATCAAGCGACAATTAGCAACCTGAACCGCCGACTCACACTCTCACGAGCTTCAGCACTTACAGCCCTGGATGATCATGACGAGCGCGAGCGTGAGGAACTCCTGCGTCTCCCTCGAGATCGGCGCGCCACCGCTCATCGCGTACTTGAGCTTGCCACCCGTGTTCTCCTTGACCGCCTTGAACACGACACTGTCCGCAACGTTGCCGAGGATACTCCCGCGACCGCCAAACTTTTTCGCTGCGAGGCCGAGGTCAAACAGGCGCGACTTGATACCGCCGGCCGCCTTGACTTTTGAAACGATCCCCTTGCGGATCGTTTCCCAGACGGCGGGGACGCCGACCATGATGGTCGGTTGGAGGGCGCGGATGTCGCCGAGGCAGTTGCGGACCGAGGCGTCCGTCAAGGTCTTGACTGTTGGACGAGGTCAGGTTGCAGGTGTGAGCTGTTCGAGTCGCGCATTCATCGGTAGCAGACGAGGAATTGCGCACCGTTGCCGAAGCCCATACGCGCGCCGACCCACATGAAGCAGAGCTCGACGGCAAACTCCATGACGTGCGCGAGAGGCTGCGCGTCGCACGTAGAGTCACACCCATGATCAGCACGGCCGCATCTTTTGCGGAACGGCCACCTACAGGGAGAACGCTTTTGAGAGCACGCACCAAGTAAGCAATGTAGGTCTCTCCGCGGCAGACAATGTGGCCGATCAGTTTCTGGACGGCGCCGATGCACGCGACAATGTTGCCGTTGGTGATCTGGACGCCCTTGGGCGCGCCGGTCGATCCCGAAGTGTACATGATGCACGCGACATCGTCCGACTGAGGCAAGTTGCGCTCGTGCGGGTGCTGTTTGCCCAACTCGACAAACTCGTCAAACGTGTAGATCTGCAACCCTTCGGCGCCGCGCTCCTTGAGGTGGTCGAGCGCGCCGGCCGGGACGTCCTCGGCGCGACCGTCGTAAACGATCAACTTGATCGACGGCGTGTCGGACAAGACGCCGGCGAGGGTTCCGAGGAGCGAAGCTTGGGTAAAGATGCCGCCTGCGGACGGCTCGTTGATCGAGTGCCGGAGACCTTCTTCGCCGAGCGAGTCGTACGCCGTCGCGAACGTGATCGCCTGCTGCGCGCAGGCTGTACAATTACATGTCAGGTCAGGAGACCATGTCTCTCATCGACCTCGAAGCGACGGTAGAGCGGTGGCGGCAGTTCCCGACTAGCCACCTCTCTCCCTTGCTCCCCGGAACTCACCGTTCGCCATGACCTGCCAATGCCTGCCCGTCGACGCGTAGATGTTGAAGACGGTTCCCGGGTTGATGCCGGCGTGGCGGAGTGCGCTCGCCGAGTGCTCGACATACTCGGCGAATTGCTTGTACGTCCACCACTTGTAGTCGGACAGGTGGAAGTAGGACCACTGCTTTGTCTCGGTCACTTCCTTTCCTCCGACCGTCTGTTCATTCGTACGTGCAGGCGTGCCAGCGAGTCAGCCTTACGGTCTCTCGCGCTACGAGACGGGTTGCGAGAAGACGAAGGGCGGCCAACCTTTGTGACCTGCTTGTCCTCCTTGACGACGTCGATAATGTCCCTCCACCCGAGTCCTTGGACGTCTGCAAACTCTTGCTTGGCGTGGTCGAGGATGTGAGCGAGGACGGTGACTTTGCCGGGAGCGGGCGACGTGATGAGTTGGTCCGGCGAGACGAATGACCTCCGGATCCTGCCTTCGCCCTCTTTCGCCGGCGGTCCCACCTGCATTCAGTTGAGGGCATGGGACAGGTCGTTGTTCCACATGCAAGCGGATTGCGAGTTATCAAGCGGCATGCGAGGCGGTTCAAGAGGCGATAGGAGCGAGTTGGGGGGACGACAGACGGAGAGCGACGAGATCAGTGACGTCGCCCCCCTCGAAAGCGAGTCGGGGACCCTAGGACACGGTAGGCACGCACCTCTACTGAACCTTGTTTGACTTGAGGCATGTCCTTGTGTGTTATGTGCTGCTAGTCGACGCGAGTGAGAGCAGCTAAAGTGAGGCGAGAAGGAGGTTCGAGGTGGGGCGCAGCACAGGAAAGGACGCGGGAACGTCGCTTCCGGACTCGCGCCAACCCAGACTTTCGCGCTCTCTGCAGTCTTCTCGGCACTCGTCGATCATTCTCTGTGCGTCAAGTCTGGTCGCGTGATCGCAGGGACTCGTTTGCCATACAGTGGCTTGTGCACTCGTCACTCGTTCTGGACACTCCAAATTCCTCGTTGTGCCTCTCTCGTTTCTGAACCATCTCGGCGAATCTTCTCGTTGCAGCAGACCTCGGTCCGTAAGCCAAGTTAGTAGACAGCTCACACCACAGCAGTCTGAGCAGCGAGACTAACACCCCGCCGATCGGGAACGCAAAGTCGGTATCCTCCCGCAAGCCGCTGTCAGAGAGCGAATGGAACACGCGATCGTGGCGTCCGCACGCGCGTGAGGCAGCACTAGCAGTCGACCCAGGGTCGTCAGCCTCGCAGACAAGCTGTCGGACTGCTTGGCAGGAAGTCAAGGGAAAGCGCCTAGCGAGAGAGAGAGAGAGCGCGGCGGGCCAGTCTTCGAGGCGAGCGAAGCAGCATTGTCGAGAGGTTCGCCTGCACACAGCACAGATCGGTCCGACGAGCATCGCGCGGGTCGTGACGCGGTGTGGAGCGAAGTCTCTCTGTCAGCGTATCGCCAGCAAGTAGGGACCGCGACGAGCGAGCCGAGGGATGACGCTGTCCCCGAGAGCATGCCGAGTCATCATCTGGAGCACGCAGGGGCAGGTTGGTCGTCATTGTGGCCAGACCGGTAGCTGTGAGAATACGTTCTGGCAGCCTCTCTGCGACTGTCGAGCTCTAGCTAGCGAGAGCGTTGTGATGGGTCAGAAGAGAAGAGCCGCTTGCAGCCAGCCGCGTCAACTTTGCTGTTCCCCGCCGCAGCTACACTCGAAACGCTTCTCTATACAGCTGCTTACGCTGAGCTTGCTTGCGAGGAAGAGCAGCGTCCACTCGCTCCGTTCCTCTCTACTCAGCGAGACCTGACGCGCCCTTCACCTCGTTTCATCGCCTCGTCCCTGCGAACAACTCGCTAGCATCGGCAACTAGCTCGCACGAGGGCCGCAAGGGCCTGCCAGAGGTGACGTAGGGAGAGGGAGAGATCGTCGCCTACCATGGGCAAAGGGTTCGCCATCACGAACCAGAAGGTGTCGGTCTCGATCGGGTTGAACGGCAGGATCAATGCGAGTCGACCCGTTTGCATACGCGAGCCAGCGGTGGATCATGCGCTGATCGATGATTGTGCGACGCGAACAGGGCTACACCGAATTGACCATCGTCCCGACCGAGGGCGACCTCCGGACCGTCTGGCTCCATGCCCGGTCCCTCTCCATCCTCGGGTGCTCCCTCCGCCTCCCGACCATCGTCCCGCTCGCCTACTCCCATTTGCCCCCGAGTTCTCCCGCCTTGACGCAACCCGAAAACATCCACACTTACCCCGAGATGAAGCGGCAGATCTGGCGGGCCGACCACGAAGGCGACGAGGGCGAACTCGGGATCGCGATCCCGCAAGGGTGTATCGTCCGGACCGACAAGGGCAGGACACCTGCGACGGTCGGGTCGACAAGCAAGGCCGATGCGAAAGCGGCGGCGGCGGCGGCGGCAGCGGCGGATCAAGGGCCGAGATTGGACGAGTTTGAACCGTTCACAGTCGCGGTCGAGTACGAAGTGACCAAGCCCGGGATCGGGATCGTCGTCGTGGGCCCGGACGACGCGAACCCTTCCGTGAGTCCCCTCGCCGTCATGTCCTCCTGGCTCTCTCGGGCGGCAGTCCTGACGTTCTCCTATCCGACCGCAGCGCTTCCCTCACGTCTTTACCTCGTCTCTGTCCGACATCGCGGCCCGGACCTGGGTTCCTTGCTCCGATTCGCCTCGAGATCGCTGCTCGTGGGATCTCGAACTCGTCGTTCCCCGAGTCCTCGCGTCGGCGCCTGCGGACCGAAAACACGCGAACGCTCGGAACGGCACGCTCGAGGCGGACAAGGACGCCGCCGCCGACCGTCAAGGCGCCGAATCCGATTCAGACTCGGATTCAGACTCGGACGAAGATGACGAGGTTGATGCCGAATGGCCGATCAGCGTCGCTGCTTCGGGCGAACTCGTCGAGCAGGTCGTCCATCCCGACCGGAGCGACCGCGTCATCTGGCACTTTGTCCAAGTCAGCCCGGTCTCGGCGCAGCAGGTCGCGTGGGCAGTCGGACCGTTTGTCGTGACAGAAGTCAAAGCGGCGCGGAAAGGTGCAGACGGACACGAGTTGACCGAGGAGGAGCTCGAAGCGCTCGAAGAAGAGGACGAGGAAGGCGAAGGCGTCGCTCGGCACGACGAGGGTCCGACGATCCACGCCATGTGCTTGCCCGGCCGAGAAGCCGAGATGGAGTACTCGGTCGGCGTGATCCGGCAGGCGATGGACTTTTACGCCGTCACGTTCGCGTCGTACCCGTTCTCGGACCACACGATCGCGTTCGTCGATTCGCTCGCGTCGAGCTCGCCGACATTCCACGCCGCCGGGATGACTCTGATGTCGTCCGACGTCTTGCACCCTCCGTCCGTGATCGACCAAGCCTACGAGACTCGGCACATGCTCGCCCACGCGCTCGCGGTCCAATGGTCTGGCGTTCACCTGATCCCGCGAACTCCGTCCGACAGCTGGCTCGTGATCGGCATCGCGTTGCACATGACTGGCCTCTTTGTCAAGCACCTGTGGGGCAACAACGAGTACCGGTTCCGGCTCAAGAAGGACATGAATCGCTGCGTCGAGCAGGACATCCAGTTTGAACCGATCTGCGTCCCGGCGCGATTGACGATTCCGGAACCGGCTCAAATGCAGTTCATCGCGCTCAAGGCGCCGCTCGTCCTTAATATCCTCGACAAGCACCTCCGGAAAGCCGGCACGAGTCTCGGCCTCGACAAGGTCCTGCCCAAGGTGTTCCTCGACGCGATCTCGGGCGACGGAGGCGGTATCGCAAGTCAACTCTCGACAACGGCGTTCATGCGGACGTGCCGGAAAGCGTGCGGCGGGTCGTCCGAAGCGCTCAAGATCTTTTTCGACCAGTGGGTGTACGGGTCCGGCTGCCCAACGTTCGAGGTCTCGGCCAACTTCAACCGGAAGCGCATGGCTGTCGAGTTGAACGTGACGCAGCGGTGCTACGCCTACGCGTGGTCCCAGAAGGCACCTTGGGAAGCGCAAGGTCACCTCCGACCGATCCCGCTCTTTGATGGGCAGATGACGATTCGAATCCACGAAGCGGACGGGACGCCGTACGAGCATGTCTTGACGATCCAGGACGCGTTCAAACGGCATGAAGTCCCGTTCAACACCAAGTACAAGCGAGTCAGGCGAAATACGAAGCGGTACCAGGCGCGACAGGCGGCGGCGACGGCGGCTGCGCTCGGAGATACGGACGCGCAGGAGGACCTCGGCTTGATGGACGTCGGCTTCAGTCTCGGAATGTGGGAGGACGAGAAGGAGCGAGATCGGTGGCGAGTGGCGGACTGGACCGAAGAGGACGACATGATGATGAGCCAGGCGACGTACGAATGGATCCGGATCGACGCCGAACTCGACTGGATCTGCATCGTCAAGTTCACCCAACCCGATTTCATGTGGATCTCGCAACTTCAGCGAGATCGAGACGTCGTCGCCCAGCTCGATGTGAGTCGCTCTTAGCCCTGGTCTCAGTACGCCGCTCATGTACTGATTTGCGAGGGAACTGCTAGGCCATTCACGCCTTGTCCAGTATGCCGTCGCCGATCGTGTCGAGCAACTTGTGCAAGACCGTCCTCGTCTCGAACTACTTTGTCCGGATCCGGATGGAGGCAGCGCTCGCGCTGATCTCGGTGCGTGCCCTCGATTCGTTCCCAAGCCAGGGATCGCAACCTGACCCTTCTCCCTACAGTGTGCGACTCTCGAGCAGCAGTATCTCGGTCTCTTCCACCTGCTCAAGCTGTTCCAGGCGTGGTTCTGCTTCGAGCCCGACGTCGAGACGCACGACCCGTTCGGGTTCCGGTGCATTCCTCTGACCAACGACTTTAGCGACTTTACGCTCTACTTCATCAAGAAGGTGCGTACGCGAGGCACGTCGTTTCCTCCTGAGCGCTCGCTGACGATCAAGCATACCGCAGACTCTCTTGACGGCTATCTCGATGGTGCGAGACGAGCACGGTCAGACTCCGCCTGTCGTACAGCAGTTCCTCGTCGACTTGCTGACGTACAACGACAACCTCGGTAACAAAGTACGTAGAGGGTGAGCGAGTCTCCCGAATGGCCGTGAGCTTACTCACCTCTGGCCGCAGTACTCGGACGCGTTCTACATCGCGACGATCATGAACTCGTTGTCGCATGCGCTCGTCAATGTCCTGCCGCGCGACGCCTTTGGTGACCTCGCGCAGATCAACGAAGTCGACGAGAACGAGAACTTGGCTCCCGCAGTCCAGGAAGTCGATCGTTATCTCAGCGCGGATCGGCTCGTGCCGAGTTACCACAACGTGGTCACGATCGCTGGTATCGAGGTGCGTCCGACCCAAAGTCAGCATCTGCCGAGTATCAAGCTCACCGAGGCACTCATCGAACGCAGTTCAAGCTCAAGCTCACGCTGGCGTCCTTGATTCCGGAGGACCGGATGTCCCTCTTCAACTATACGCGCGACGGCAACTATCCGCCGGTCCGGCTGGCTGCCTTCGATGCCCTCCTGCTCCTCAACCCGCTGCAAGATGTGATGCCGCTAGTCCGGTATCTCTTTGCCGTCATGCGCCAGGATTCGTCTCGGCTCGTCCAGCGTCGACTAGCCGAATCGATACTCGAATCGCTTCCCGTCCTCGCCGCCGTGCACGACCTCGCCGCGCCAGATCCCAACGCCGATCAGGCCGGTGACGCGAAGAAGGAGCGCGACGAGCTCGCGAACGTGCTCAAGAGCTTGCGCAAGAAGCCAGGTCGCTCGATGAACTACCGCACGGCCCTCTTGGCGACCCTGACGCACCCTGACGTCGATCCGGAAGTCCGCCTCTGCTGTCTCAAGATCTGCGAAGCGACCGTTCGACCCGAGGGAGAGCCGCTGCCCAAGATGCGTTTCCGCTTGCCGGCCGCACCGGCGCCTGCTCCGGTTCCCGCGCCTATAGTCGAGGAGTACGTCGAACCAGAGCCGATGCCTATGCCTGCTGCGCCGATGAAGCTCAAGCTCAGTACGCCGCGGACCGTGCCGGACTACGACCCGTACTCGGCCTACCACGAGATGGCGCCGACAGCCGCCCCTCCGAAGCCCGCCTTGCCGCCGATTCCGACCGTGCCGAAGGTCAAGAAGTCGAAGGAGAAGGTGCCAAAAGTCCACAAGCCGCACGCGGCGCAGGCAGCCGGCATGTCGCTCCAAGACATCACCGCTTGCAAGAGCCTCATCAAGAAGCTGCTCAAGGACAAAAAGTCGTTCATCTTCCGCGCTCCCGTCGACCCGGTCAAAGCCGGCGCGCTCGATTACTTTGATATCGTCAAAGAACCGATGGACATCGGCACCATGAGCGCCAAGCTCAACGCCGGCGTCTACCCGGATCGGTACGCATTCCGTGACGACTTCAAGCTCATCGTCAGCAATGCCAAGCTGTACAACGGTCCGCATTCGCCGATCGGCGAGCTCGCAAACGATCTCGACCAGATCTTCGAGAAGCACTGGGAACGTGTGGAAGCAACATTGCGCCAGATGAACAGCGGGTCCTACTCCAATGGATACCCGCCGGCCGCGGTCGAGCAAGGTCCCGCATATTCGGCACCTGCACCCGTGCCCGTGCCCAAAGTTGCTCGTCAGGCGCCTCCACCACCGCCGCCACCAATCTACCGCGACGACGATTACTCGGAAGCTTCGGTCTCAGCGCCGCCAGTCGAGAAACCTGCTGCGCCGAAGCCGTTCCTGAGTCTCAAGCTCAAGGCACCTGCGCCCCCTCCGCCGCCGCCGCCTCTTCCTGCTGCCGAGATCGCGGCGGCAGCAAGTAACGCATCGTTGCCAGCTCTGCCGCCTCCACCTCCAGCGCGAGCCTTTCCTGCCCCCTCGGCTGCAGCGAGCATGTCGGTTCCGGCATCCGCTTCCGCGTCGCCTGCACAGCTGCCGGCACGCTCGCCGGCGAATGGCACGACCCCGTCGTCGACGCCCGCGCCCGCTGCGCCTCCTCGGCCGTCCTTCAAGATCAAGCTCGGCGGAGCCACGTTGTCGGACAACTCGCCGAAACCCCCAGCCAAATCGACGTCGTTCTCGCCAGAGGTATCGTACAGTCCCGCGCCTTCTGCCTACAGCAATGACGGCTTCGAAGCCGGGTCCAACGGGACGGCTTCGAAACCCAAAAAGCGCGACAAGCTCGAAAAGAAGAAGCCGAACTACGCCGAGCCGGACGACCTCGACTTCGGAGACGCCGGCGAGACCGTGCCCGTCGCAACGGCACCTGTGGTCGCCTTCGGTGTGCCGCATCGACCCGCCGTGCTCGACACGCCGAGACCGCCGTATCCGACGAAATGGGTCGACCCGGACGCTCCCGTCGATCTCGCCAAGGCGCGCCTCGTACTGACGAAGGTCAGGGCGATTCGCGAGGCGTTCTTCTTCCAGCAGCCCGTCGAAGCGGTTGGGCCGCTCGCAACCTATTACGACGAGATTGAGCATCCGATGGACCTTCAGACGCTCTCGATCCGCATCGAGCAGGGCTTCTACCCCAACTACTCGGCGCTATTTGCGGACTTTGACCTGATTGTCAGCAACTGCGAAAAGTTCAACACGCCGAACACGGAACCGATCTGGCATGCGCACATCCTCGATCGAGCGTGGCGAACCGAGTGGGAAAAGGCCAACAAGCTGAGCTACAACACGAAGCGCAGCTTGTCGGCTTTCATGAAGAAGCTGATGGACGAGGGAGTGTGAGTGGTCACTCTGACAGACCGGAAGCGAGGATGTCGTGACTGATCATACGGTGACCTCGCAGTGCTCAGCCATTCAATGTCCCCGTACGACAGCCTCGCACATCTCGAGAGTTTGAGCAAGACTGACGCACTGGCCAATCCGCAGATCGCCGAACTCGCGCGACAGGTACCGAACTACCACGACTTTGTTCCCGTCGAGAACGGTCGCGACCTCGTCATGATCAAGCGCAAGCTCGAAACGGACCAGTACAGCTCGATAGATGCGCTCGAAGCCGACTTCGACTTGATGATCGGCAACTGCTATACTTTCAACGGGACGGAGAGCCAAGTATCGTACTCGGCGCGCGAATTGAGCGACAAGTTCAAGCTCGGCCTGAAGCGCATCCGAACAGGTTCGTCTTTGCTCGTCTGCTTAGTAACGACAGAAACCACAGCCGACAGCTTGCTGACTCGCGCGTGAAGCTACAGACGCTCAGAAGCAGATGAAGCGCGGCAACTCGTCAACGATGGGCGGCGTCAGCAAGAAGCAGCGCATCTGATACCGAACCGATTCCGACGCATCGCACCGCATGTCACCACCTCGCTCAAGACGCCATCTCCTGTCGTAGTTGTTTGCAAGGCGTTCAAGAAGGGCCATTCATCCGATCGTGGCTTTTCGAACGCGATCGTTTCCGTTGTCGCTGACGGGCTTCGAACTGACAAAGGTGATCTGGCGGGTTTCCGAGTATCCCTTTAACCTGTGTCGCCTCCTCGCGATTCCAGCAGCTTTTGCCACCTTCGGCATTTCGGGCGGAAGTGAAGGGTCCCCTCGCGCACGTACCGCTTCTTCCGCCCCACACATCACAACTCGAGACGCTCGTCTGCCTCGCAGCTGCTTCCGACTCCTACCTCGCCACCTCGTCGTAGTCGCATCGACGAGCGCGGTTCACCTGCACAGTCTGCTGCGGGCATGATCGCTTTCAGCCAGCTTGCTCCGCTACTGCTGCTCTCCTCTGGCATGGCGGTCGTGGCCGCTCAGGCCGCCAATGCCACCTTGCAGACCAGCGACGTCTCTTCTTCTCGTACAGCAATTGTGGCTAGCCAAACCTCGACCTCTTCGGAACGCGTCGATGCGACGTTGGCAGCAGGGTCGGCGACTGCTGCGGTACAAGCGCACGTAGCCAAAGCACCGCCGGTGTCCCTCCAGCAGCAGTATATTATGTCGGTGAGTCAGAGAAGGTCCTGCAGCACGAGTCAGACACGAAGGCGGAACGCTGACCGGCGCTCGTGGGCGCAATCTCGGCTCTGAACAGTACAAGGAGTATGTGTGTCAGTCTGTCGTACCTGCATCAGGTCGCTCGTTTCGCGGGAAGTCAGACTGACTTGATCCAACGAGTAGACACGGACACTGAAGCCTTCTGGTGAGCTCACCATATGAGGAGAGGCGGGGCGAGTTCAGTACGGCCACAACTAACGGTCTCACCGCCAAAGCGGCGATTGGGACTCGTCGTGTGTCGAGTACCTCTCCACGTTTTCCGACATTCATCAAGTCATCTGCGACGTCGCCGCTGCGGGACCCGAGGTGCATGTCTATTGCGGAGGCAATACTGTCGTCCAGCCATCTTCGTTCTTCGACTTCACAAACAATGTGCAGGTGCGGCTTACGCCCTGCCTGATGATCCAAGGATACCGAGGTGCCTCGCTGACCCAATCAACTACCTCTATAGCGGTTCGTATCGGCTTCACTGATCAGTGGACCTGCTTCGTACGGCGAGGTTACCAACGGTGGCAACGCCACCGAGACGTCTTCTTTGTCTTCGGCCCCCTATCCCTCTATCACCAGCAGTCTCACCACCGTCACTTCGAGTGTGTCCTCGGTCGCTGAGACGTCGATTCGTACGTCGTCACAAGCTGCCTCGCGCTCGTCGTCTGCCTCGGAAGCCACCAGCGTCTCGTCGACCAACACGCAAACGTCGACGTCTACCGCTCCGTCGTCCCAGGTTGCCTCGAGCAGTAGCGCAGACAGTACGGCTGTGACTTCGTCGACTAGCACTCCAAACGATGTCTCTCGAGCGAGTGCGTCCTTGACTCTGGGCAGTGACCTTCCGGTCACGACTCTGCGCTCGCCAAGCACGCCAGCGAGTAGCATCTCTGCAAAGACTCCCACCCGTCAGGAGGCGCCTAGCACGACGTCGTGCGCACCATCGACTCCGAGCTCGAGCGCATCGCTACCCGCCGCGGCTCTCGCCGCGATCGCAGCTGCAAACGCCGCCCGAGATGAAGCACTCGCCCACCTGCGCGCAAACGAGGCGCTCGCTGCAAAGCGTTTGCGCGCTCTCGCCAAGGCAAAGATGGCGGAGCTCACCCGGATCGCCGCGCTGCGGAAGAAGCAAGTGCTTCAGGCCATTGCCCATGCAGCTGAGGAGGCGCGCACGGAGGAAGCTCGCCAACTCGCCGAAGCAAAGAAGCACGCGGACCAAATGAAGCAGCGGGAGCAGGCGGCGCGCATGGCGAAGGAGCGTAAGAAGCACGCTCACGACCTTTGGTCGGTTGAGGCGAAGCTCAAGACCAAGTTGGGGGCCGCCGGACTGCAGTGGCTGGAGGACTATATTGAGGAGGAAGTCAAGAAGGACTTCCAAGCTGAGCTCAAGAAGGCTCGCGACCAACACCTTATCCGAGCGCGCCGAACCTAGGCGGTAGTTTCTCCTCTTCAGATCTTTTCCTTACCATAATAGTTACTCCTTCTTCGCATAGACCCTCCTGCTAAGTATTGACGATCGCTCTGAGCCTCCGCGATCCCCACACGCCAGGGTTACGAGGTTCACGGCGAGAAAAGTGTCTGCGATGCATCGTTTCTGCCTCTGCGCCTGAGCGCGAGAGAAATGGTGGAATAGGCATGCTGCGATAAAATAGGGACTGCGATAAAATAGGGAGGGGTATCACGATGAATGCGAAAGGTGTACGGGATGAATAGTAGTGGCAGAAGGACGAGGAGCGAAGGACGACCAACGGCAAGCACGCTCTAAACGGCGTGGGCTCGTTGTGTACTGCTGATCGAGAAGGCGAGAGTACAAGGACATGCGATGCCGCAACGTCTTGACGAATAGGCTCAGTACGTCAGAGTTGGTTGGGGACACGCGACGGCCGGGAGAGCCGACGGCGGTGTAAGGCCTCGCATGCGGTAATAATGCTGTGGCGATCGAAGGTTGTCAGTGGCTTTTCCGACGCTTCCACAGCATCCGGAACCTACCTGGACGAGAGCAAGCGCGGGTCCTTGTAGGTTGCCGGAGAGGCCGTTGGGATAGTTTAGCGTGTAGCCGTCATTCTGGGCGGTGGTGGGACTTTTGTCAGCAGTGCGGTCGGAACAAGCGGGAGAACAAGGACTGCGTAGCTCACGTGCGTGACGTAATTGCAGCAATAATCATCTGCAGAGTCCAAAGCCGCAGTCAGTCCCGGCACGCCCTCGCGCGAGTAGATTGAGGAAAAAATGCGCACCGTGACCAAAGACGGACCACATCATCGAGCCAGATCCCGGCCAGTTCTCGAGGGTGGAGTAGAACGTGGCGAGGTCGTCTCCGCCCTTCTGTGGAAGGTCGAATAGCACACATTAGCGAGTGAGCCCTCGGGGAGGATCGTTCGCGGACGAGCGTACCGAGCCTGTCCAGTCGAGTTCGCCGACGTAGAAGACCTTGTTGCCATAGTTGTTCATCCAGCCTTGGTCCTTGTTGAGGAGCCACTGTAATGCCGGATAGAAATGGTCGGTGCTGCGCGGTTGAGGAAACGTTAGTCAGCCTCGGCGAAGCGGCCCTCCATCGGGAGGAAGAAGCCTACACGAGGTCGACGGATGAGACGCCCATGCCCGTATTGCCGAGGTCGCCGCTGTAAGTCGTCAGGCCATCTGTGCCGTCGAAAATGAGCGTACTCGGCGAGAGCGACTTGATGTGCGCAGCGATCTCCTTGGTCCAGCTCGCCGGAGGCGCGCCACCGCCCAGCATGTAGCCGCCGAGCTCGTTGCCAGTCTCGAAACCTAGGGCCAGGCATACAATATTAGCGTCATTCGCGGGTGCTCGACTCGAGCGAACCAGTGTCTCACCGAGAATTGTCGGGTCCTCGCCAATCTTGACCTGCAAGAGGGCGGCGATAAGCACTCTCGTCCCTTCGGCAATTCGTCGCAAGTGACGCACGCCAGTGTACTGGTTTGTATGGCTCAAGAGGACTGTAATGTAGTCCTTGAAGATCTTGACGACGTCGCTGTTGTAGTAAAATTGACTACCGTCACTCGTGTCCGCGCCGGCCCAGCTGTACGAGGACATGCTTAGTAAGCAGGCACTCCTCTCGTGTTGTAAGAGACCGGAAGCAGGACGCACCCGATGAAGTCGTATTTGCCACCGTGATCTGCGCGCGAGCGTGGAATCAGCGAGCGCTCGCAAGCATTCAACGCGAGACTTTTGCGGCAGCAGCATACAGTACGCATAGTTGTCTGGCCATCGTGACGCGAGAATCAGTATGATACATACTCGAGACAGTCTCGTGAGCAAATCCTCACCAGTCAGCGGAACAATCAGCCGCAAGCCGTAGTTCCTTGCCGCCCAGATCGAATAGTCGATGGTATCCCACTGCACGATGCGCAGCGCTCAGTACTCGCGCGAACTGTACGGGTTTTCATTTGCAGCGGACTCACTGCATTACTGTTCGTCTCGTACGCGTTCGGCCATAGTGTCAAAGGGTGACCAGTGCTGCGTATGGATCGATTCGTTAGGGATTATGCCAACTTCGGGGCAGCGACGAGGAAGCCTACCTGACACCGAGAGTATGTGATCGAATGGTCGTCGCCCCCATGCCGACCGAGATGGCCATCGCTTCTCGGATCCTGCCGTGAGAAGGGTAAGACGGGCTCCAGCCGACGTTCTCGTCGAGACCGAGCCAGTAGATGTCTGAGGCAGGCGAACATCAGCTCTTTGCGACTTGATCACGCGTGAGATTGAGCGGAGCACTCACTCGGTCCGACGATCCGGAACTCGTTGCCGTCGAGGTAGAGCTGGTTCCCTCCACGGACGACAAACGTCGAGGGTCTCGGCGACCACGGGACATTTCCGACTTGAGCGCCGTACACGGCACCTCCAGCTGTGTTGGTGTAGCCGCTCGCGCAGGTGGACGAAGGCGGACTCGGCAGGACCCAAGCGACCGATTCCGCCGCGCCGACGACGGCCGACGTTTTTGAAGCTGCCGCCGAGGAAGTCTTGGAAGCGCTGACGCTCGGAGATGGCGAAGCAGTCGAGGCCGCCTGTGTTGAAGTGGCTACGCCCGTCGTCGACGACGTCGCGTTGCTGCTGCCGCTGTCGCCCCACGACGTCCATTTCGGGTTCTTTGCGAGCCATTTCGGGTTCATGACCAGGGTCGCCATGTCGGCTGCGATCTTGTCTGCGAACGACAGCGCCGCTCTTCGGTGCATCGCTGATCCGCGCCGCACGCCGTGGCCCGCCCCGTACCCGAGGACCGTATCGCCTGTTCGCCAAGACGCAGCGGCATCTCCGACGACGACGCTGTCTCCGCTCCAACCTCCCACGCCGAAATCGCCGAGTCCTCGGTCGTCCAAGTAGTACGCATCCTCCGAGTAGTGGTACATTGACTCTGCATCGTACTGCATAAAGTTGTCGACGTCGGCGAAATTGTCGATTGTTGGGTCAACCAACGAGCGTCGCCCTCGCGCTTCAGGCGTGTCGCCCTGGGGAGGTCCTCCTGGTGCGCCATGTGAGCGAGGTCGACCAGGTTGATGCGGAGTGGCTTTCGCGTGTGCCAGAGTCGGGAGTGACGTGAGCGAGGCGAGGGAAGCGACGGCGGTGCCGACGACAGCCAGCGACCAGCGAGACGGCATGGCACTCGGTTCTCGCAGACAGAGTACGTGTAGCTCGAGTAGCCTATTCCTTGTGTCACGAGATGCTCTGAGAGCCCTCGGGAAGCGATGGGCGAGCCTGGCAAAGAGGAGATGGGGTTGGTTGACTGACGCTTCTCGGTTCCGCAGCACAACTCGCGCCACTCCGCCGCCAAGACTCTCGAAGGGTTGCCCTCGGCCGGCGCGATCGCAGTATCCTGCAGCTGCAGCCGAGCACTGTCGACGCCAAGCGGCACACTGGTCGATCACTTTGCAGAAGAGAGCTTCATCTTCCACCAGCGCCCATCCTATGAACAGACAGCCAGGTGAATTGTACAAATGCAAAGGGTAAGAGGGTACAACTTAGCGCAGGCTCGTCGTCGCCAGAGCAGAGCTCCCTGCTCGATCGTACGAGCAAGGGTAGGTGAACGACAGACACGCACGCCAGTGAGAGAGAGGGATGGCGGAAGGGATGCAACAAAAGGGAGAGCGAGAGCTGGACCGAGGGTGAAAAAGGCGAAAGGGAAGGAGCAAGCGCGGCGTCGGCATGCACGCTTAGTAACCTCCGCGACCGCGACCACGAGGAGCACCCCTCGGTCCGCCGCGGCTGAAGCCACCGCGGCCTCGGGGAGGGCCCGAACCGAACCCGCCGCGTCCGCCACCCCGGGACATGCCACCCGAGAACCCGCCCCGTCCGCGGGGCGCACCACGACCCCGACCACCGCTAGCGGCACCGCCGCGCTTCTTCGGCTTGGCGCCGGCGGGCGCCTTGGGTTGCGGCAGGAACCGCTCGATCGGGAGGAGCTTGTCGGTCGAGATGCAGACCTTGTCGCCGGCCGAGAACGAAGTCGCGACGATGCCCGCAGACGGCTTGATGGTGAAGTAGACCTCGTCTGCACAGAGGAGAAGCGAATCGTTGTAGGCGAAATTGCGGCGAGCAGCGGGTTATCGAAAGCGAGTCGGATCAGCGATGGCGACAGCGCGAGCGGAAGAAGCAGTTGCGAAGGAGTTGTGGACAATGGAAGTCAGGACACAGCTCTCACTCATCCCGAACATCGGAACAGTCACGCACTGATAGGTCCGAGAATCTCGTCAACCTTGCCGATCGCGGCCTTGGTGGGGAGGTAGATCGGGGCGTTGAAGTACGGAACCTGCGAGCGCACGTTCAGGCCAGTCAGTCGCTATCGCCGGGAGATGCAGAGAGGCGCAACCGAGAGCCGAGAACGAGTGAGCGCCGCACCTTTGACGGGAGCGTCGACGCGCAGAGCATCTCGCCCTCGACGGCGTGCATAAAGGTGCCGATCTCTGTACGATCATCGCAGAACGGTGTATCAGCCACTCTGATCGTCGCACGTTCGTAGCAGCCGAAGCACAAGGCGCAGCGACGTACCGACAACCTCTGCGGGAGGACCGTCATCCCGCGGTCCCCCGAACCCGCCGCGACCTCCGAAACCGCCTCGACCTCCGCGTCCGCCTGCAAGGACGAGTGCGCAAGTCAGTTTCACGCCGTTCCCCGTAAGAATGCCTGCTCTAGACCTGGAGGACAGGTCGACTGGAATGCGGGGTTTGGCGTCGAGCTCGTAGCGAAAGATGAGACGATGCCTTAATGCATCCTCGTCCGCTGTGGGCCGCCTGACGTGCTAGATCCAGCTCTTGCAGTTCTTGCTGCCGTCCTGCGACCAGCCAGGCCTCCCCGAGCATCTTGTCGTGAGATCTGAGGACGGTCTTTGAGACTCACCGCCTCGACTGAACCCGCCTCGTCCACCACGGTCAGCTCCACCGAATCCGCCACGGCCACGCGGCGCTCCTCGTCCAGACATTGTGCCGAGGTATAAAGCTGTGCGGGAAGCTGTACTAGAGCAGCGTCGGGCTCAGTTCGCGTAGAGTGAAGTTTTTTGTTCGAGACGGAGCGAAGGCGGTGCGTCCGATTCTGGGGGCAGAAACTCTTGCCGAGGGAGAAACTGACACGTGGCTTCTCCTCCATGCCTCCATGGTCCCTTTGCTGCCGAGTCCTGTGACAGCTAAAAACACTGCTTCTTTCTGCTGCCGCACGGCGGCTAGGAGTGTCAGCCGCAGGTGCTAGAGTCTTGCCGAAAAATTAGTCCGCAGCGCGTACTGCTTGACAGCATGCATGAGCAACTGCGGCACAGCATCAGGCTCTAGAACCGAAGCTACGGCGAAAGGTTCAGAGAGCCATCATGCACAGTCTGCAGGGGCCAGGACCCGGACTGCAGTGCTTCCGGAATCGAGATTGTGAAAGGGGGTGGAGGACGGCGGCTCACGAGGCCACACGAGCATCATCCGCAGCAATCCGAGAAACTTGCGGAGTCGCAGAGTCGCCGAGATCCCTGCTGCAGTCGAGACGCGGCCGCTCATGGCGCCTTCTAGCGGCTTGTCGGTCTTGACGAAAGCGCTCCACGCCGCGACGGCTCCGGAACCGCGGTCGACTGATCCGAGTCCAGCCTCCGCTGCCCCGCGGCCGACGATGATGACCTCGTCGACGTCGACATCGTCAATCTCGCACACGGCGTCCGAGTTTGGGCGGCATCTCAAACGCGCATTGCAGGATGAATGGTCCAGATCGCCGTCAGACTCGAGAGTGAGTTCAAACCTACACCGACCTCGATCTTTCGCAACTGACGCCGGGACGGGAACTCTTCTATCGGGGCGCGATAGCCCCCACTTCGACCGTCGTCCTCTTCACAGACTTCGTACGCGACTGCTACAGAAGGAAGCAGCAGCACAGATCATCCGTCCACAGCAGCGCCGCCGAGGAGACCGCCTCCGCCACCGCCTCCGGTCATATCACAGCATGAATCGAGCGTGTTCGCCCCACCTACGGGGCGACCGCCAGGTCCGGCGAGCCTCCTCCAGCAGCAGCCTCGCGAGAAGCCCAGCTTGCTGCGTCGCTCGAGCACGGGTATGACGGGCAAGAGTGTCGAGGAGCAAGAGGCGGAACAGGTCGAGCAGGCGATGCGAGACAGCTTGCGAGACGAGCAACCGCGGACTGGACAGGTGTGCTCTCACTTTTGGAGTACGCCCGCCGCACAGGCACGCTGCTGACACCTTGCTTGTAGAACAACGGAGACGAAGCCGACCTGAAGCGAGCCCTTGCATTGTCAGAAGCCGAGGAGCGTCATCGTCGAGACGAGGACGCCGCGCGCGAGCGTGCCGACTTCGCTCGCGCCCTCGCCGCATCGAGACGCTCACCGACGCCGACATCCTCCTTGCAAGGGTGCGACCGTCCGACGCCGACCAACTCGAGACCGCATTCGCCGTCGGCCGCGCTCCCCGCGTTCTCCGACACGGACTCGGCGCCTTCGGGCTACCTGCCCGAAAAGTCGTTGCACCATCCACAGGGCCGGCCGATGCTCCCACCCGGCGCAGGGGCGGCGTGGGACGACGAGATGCGCGAGATGGAGATGCTCGCGTTGGCGATCCGGATCTCGCAGGAGGAAGAGGAGGAACGGAAACGGATCGAAGAGTCGCAGCTTGGCGAAGCGCTCCGCCGCAGCGAGACGGATGCCACAATCGCGAGTGATAGCAGCGCGACTTCGACGTTGGCCCCGCGGATCGGTCCCGCTGGGGCAGGCCCGTCATCCCCGACGAGTTCTTCGGACGAGTCGAATGCGGTAGCGGCCGCGCCGCGCAGTCGCCGGTCGTCATGGATCCAACCACCACTAGCGTCGTCCATGGCGAGGCAGCCTTCGGCTTCGTCTCTCGACGAAGCAGGCATCGCTGCTTCCCATGAACCCGTTCCGCCGGCGCGACCACCTCGGCCATTCCTTCCTCCGCCTGACAAAGCAATCGGGACGCAGGCTACCCAAGACGGGTCGACATCTGCAGAGAAGGTTCCTCATGCATCGACAGAACGACCGAGAGTACCAATTCCCCTCCGACCGCCGCCGCCGAAACCGAGACGGGCCGCACCGCTGCCTCCGGGAGCTGCAGGTTCAGCAGCAAGCTCGCCGTCGTCACCGCGTCTCGCATCCCTTCCGCGATTCAATGCCTCTAGCGCGGACGAGCAGTGGCGCCGCGAACACGATGGGTCGCCGCATGAGATGCCGAATCTGACTCCGAGCAGTTCCATTCGCGGGCACGGTCCGCTCTTTGACCGCGACTCAAATAGCGGACTAGCAGCGACAGCTACCGACACCGCCCCTTTCGCCGGAGCCCATCTCGATCGGCGAACGAGCCAAGCTTCCTCGCGGTCGTACGCGACGGCTCCGAGTGAGCTGCACAGCACTTCGACCGAGGATAGCGACGATGTTCCGCTCTCGCCACTTAGCATTCGCAATCCCGACTTGCGGGCAGCGACGCCGTCTGATGATTCGCGATCGTCCACGCTGTCAAGCTCGACGGGCTCGATGTCCCCTCGGCTGGACTATCAGCACGATCCGGCTCGAAACGGGCACGAGCAGAACTTTGATCCGATGGGACCAATCGGCTTGTCCTCTTATGCAGGCCGCTCGATGTCGGCCATCTCGGAGCTCACTGAGCCGATCTCGACCGCCGCCGCGACTGAGGACGGCGCGAGTGGACGGCGACGCGCGTCAAACGGATCGTTGAGCCGGGCAGACAGCTTCCCGAGCACGGTCTCCATCGAAAGCGAAGGCCCTCAAAGCCTCATCGGGTCATCTGCGCTCGTCAACGACGGAACAGATCCCAGCCGCCAGCTTGACGAGGAGATTGACAACACACCTCGGACGTCGACCACACCTTTCCTGCCAACCGGTCATCCTGGTCTCGCGCCGCTCGAGCCAGCTCCAATGGCGACGCCGCCGAGTGGCAACGCCTCGGGACATTCGCCGACGATCCGACCGCAGCGCGACTCGCAGGCGAATCTTGGCGTCGCTCTCGCCACTCACGGGGATGGGCTGCGCTGCGGGTACCCTGCAGAGTGCGCGCGCGATCTCGAACATGTCTGTCCTGCCGATGGCCTCTCTGCACACAACAGCATACCTGAGACGGTCGAGCTCGCGTCGGACTTGCCTCCGAACCACACGAGCTGGGCGATCGAAGCGCATTCCTGGGTCGCGCTGGTCCGCGCGCTCATGTGGTACGGCGATACCGTCGTGTGCGCTGCGTCAGAAGACCTCGCCGAGTCCCCGTCGTCGCGCTGTGCGGCAACAGCCGCGCTCGAATTCCGATCCGATGATGGAGGTATCCCGATCATGCGGCTTGTCCTCACGCTCTTACCGCCTAAGGATCCCGCTTCGCATGAAGCGGTCCACCGCGAGCTTCGCGTCTACAAGGCTTCGCAAAAGCCCAGCAAGGGTAAAGGGAAAGCGCGAGCCGAACGGGCTACCGCTTCTACCGCGTTCCTACTTCCCGATGTAATCCACCTTCCGGCGCGACTTTCTAGTCTCGCCATCCAGCTCTACTCGCTTCGGCATCTGGCCTCCATCGCACGGGCAACACAGCCGTCCGAGCCCTTACCGACAAAGGGGCCGTTCCATGCAGAAGGATACGCCGCACTGCGCGAGCTCGCGGACGCAATCGCTGTCCTCGCTCAGGCCGCGCAATCGCGGCGCAACAACGAGCCGTCGTCGACGACTTCAGCGGGAGCTGGCCGCATCTACACCGATCCGCAGGAATCGACCGGCGGTGCTGGCGAAGGGTCGGATCAGAATCAGCGACTCGTGGATCGTCTCCGCTCCCGCCTGCGCGGGTTGAAGCGAAACCGCGGCGATCGGTCCACTGACGCCGAGAGCGAGAACGATCAAGCGGCTGGGGAGCGCCCCTCACGGGCCCCGAATAGATTGGTCAAGCCGCCGCCCGCCGGAGCTCAGATCCTCGGCAGGCGGGACCGGTCACACTCTCTAGCGCGCGATGAACAGCTCAGCGCTTCTGCCTCCCTTCCGCAGTCTCGGATCGCAGGAGGAGGCCATGGGGATGACATGCGTTACATGCCAGTGCTTTGAAATATCATATTCTCACGTCAAGATAGCTCGCCTGGAACCGTTCTCGTCCATCCTGATTCCTTCGTACGAGCGATAATCTCCAGCGGTTGCGTTCGTCGACGAGGCCGTGAGAGTCATGCCGGATGCGCGAGCAGCGTGCCCTGGAGGTGACCTCTCAATCGTTGGCGAACTTGTTCTTGACCGAGCTGATGGTTTTGAGGCGGAGTTTCGGGCAGCAATCGTGCCTCGGTCCCGTTGTTTCGCGGTGTCAGCAGTCGGACCTGATTCGTCGGGCGGTGCGAGCGGTCGCAGTATGGTCGCGGTAACCTCGTTGTGCCGACCGTGCGCGGAGAAGGTCTGACCGTCGCGCATGGCCATCATAGGCGAAAATGAGCTCGCCGGAGGCCGTGTCCAACCGAGCGTGGCGTGCGGTCGTTCCTCGCCCGGCGAAACTGCATCTCGCTGCGCGCTGGCGAAGGTGCTTTGAGCGAGAGCGGCGAGAGCGGATGCGGCGTGAGTTGCGCTTGTCTCAGTCGGCGGTAGGGAGCCAACCGGAGACGGCCCTCCTGGGCCGTGATGGACGACTTTGCGGAAATCGCGAGCCAGATTGCGCGTCCATAATCGGGCAACCGGCCAGACCGCCGCAGCGTCTTCCAGAGATCCGAGTATAGCCGGGACTGCGAGTGTGACCAGGGTCAGCTACACATTTGCGCCGAGAGCACCCGAGGCATCAAGGCAGAAGACGTACGGTCGCGGGGAGAGTGGCAAAGGAGGACCTGGCCGACCGCGCTCAGATAGTATGCGCTGTAGTGGGCATCGCGAGTTAGTGGCATGTCGAGTGTATCAGCGTGCGCTGCGGTGACTCACAAGATTGGCGGCAAGATGGGCTGCGACTGAGACGCGGCGAGCTGATTGACCTTCTCTAACACTCCCTTTGCGAGGCCGCCGATCGTCGCTGCGCTCTCTACGCTTGAGGCGCGATCCACCCGAGAGCGGACGTGGGTGATAAGGAGTGACGCAACCGCCAGACTGAGGTGGACTTCGTTGAAGCCGATGTCCAAATTTTGAGATCGGTAGGCGAGGAAATTCGACGTCGTCGCCATCTGCAGTGGCGAGAACGAGTTCTCGAGGGCGCGGATACGGAGGGCGATCGCGTCAAGTATCTCGACTGTTGTGTCGTCGATCTCCTGCAAGAGGCGGGCGGCATCTTGCAGGAGCTTGCGCGAGAGGAGGAGCAAGCCGAGCAGGGACGTCTGTAGCGGCACGGCGGTCTCGACGGCGGTCGCTGGCTTCGGTAGCGTAATTGCCGCTTTCGTCGTCGTGCCGAATGCAAATTCCTGCTCGTCCATCGGCAGCGGGACGACCTCAAGCCCCGAGGGGACGTAGACGTTCCTGGCCTGGGTCGCTTCGTAACCCTGCTCGACTTGAAGGCACCACCAAGTACGCCGACGGACCTCCTGCTCGATGCATGACGTCGAGACGTCCTGGTTGTCCGAAAGACTCTCCTCGAGCTCAAGCACGGAAGCCATCGACCGCGCGAGGTCGAGGATCATGCGGGCGCGGAACACGTTGCCTTCGGCGTTTTCGGCGAGCGAAAGGATGTAAAGTGCCTGTACCCGGTCCACCATTGGAGCGGAGAGACCATCTGCAAGGTAGGCGTGCGTACGGCTGAGGAAGAAGTGCGTGGCCTCGCTTGTCGAGCCAAAGTAGGAGAGCAAGGACGGCGTCATTCGCGCCGAGACAGACAGCATAGCGAGGAGGAGGAACGGCGAATAAGTTCGAGTGTGAGTCTGGAGCTCGTGCAGGAAAGTCGGCCGGTGCAGGAAGCCGAGCTGGTGAAATTTCGAGACGAATGCTGGAAACGGAGCCGCTTCAGTCAATGACGCATTCAAGTCTCGTGAAGCGTGCCAGTGTTTGCGACCGCTCACCTTGACACCCGTCAGTGACGAGGCTCCACGGAACGGGGCCGAAAGGAGAAGGAGCATCGGCCTGTCCGCTCGGAGCCTGCCAAGCGCGAGGCGGCGAGGCACTGCTTCTGAAGGCATGGCCCCCTCGAGCTGGTCGTCCGTATCCATCGTCGACTTGACCTTCAGCGATTCCAGAGTACGACGCAAGCCGAGCGTACTGCATGACGGGAGACCTGCCAGTCCCAAGGGCGAAAGCATCGTCTTCAGCTCGACGCTTTCGCGGCCGAACCTGCTCGTCGAGTGGCAGTGGAGTCAATCAGCATTTTTGCGCACCCAACGCGAGATCTTGGAAGCGTTACGCACAGAACCGTCGGCGAGGACTTCTGGAGCATACGCGGACGAGCCCGGCTCGGCTCGTGTGCAGAGAGAGCCACTGCCTCGAGTAACGCATGCAGCGCAAGGCAGTTGTCCATTCTCGCCAGCGACGCACTTGATCTTCCCACGCCGGCAACGCGCGCATGCGGGATGGCTAGCGCGGCGCTTCTCAGTCGCGGCGGCGCCCGTCGCGTTCGCCGCAGGAGTTGCTGCGACAGCTGCGACGGGCGCGTCAGAAGCGGACGGCGACAAGCGATCGACCTCCGGGGCTGCCGGAGGTGACCCGCCCGGCTGTACTGATGTTGGTGCAGTAGGCGCGCTCATCTCGCCTCACGTCCAACGAAACGGGAGAGGGACAACATGTTCGACGGGAAAACGCCGGACTCGCCGGCCCTCGCAGCAGAGCACGTCGGGCCGCGAAGCCCGATCACGGTCGGCTCCGCTCGATCACTTGGTTTTTGGCTCCGCCGGTGTCGGCTTTCCACCAAATTGGGATACTCTGGCGTCGGTGTCGATCCCCCTGCTACGCACCGTATGGCACGCCGTGCCTTTAGCTGCTAGCTCAACGTGCGGAGTCTGAGGGCCCCACCTATAACGTCTACACTTTCATCCGGACACTTGCGGCGCTATGACGCATTCATGCCAAGCAGGATCATACTAGGTTCAGCTGTCTGTGCGCTCGGCGTCAAAGAGTCGTCCGAAACTCTGCTCGCGGAAGCTTGCTTTTTCGAACCTCTGGCTCCAGACTTCGTCTTCTGACCGCAGTGGCTTCGAAGCGAAGTGCGACCTATTTCAGCTGGAATGCTTCTCGAGAAAGCTCTGCCTGCCTGCAGGGCGAACGGGATCTGCGCTCCGGAAGCTGTATACGCTTCGGCGGAAACGCTGAACTCTCCAATATCGAGTGCTCATATTTCTTTGATTCGAAAGTTAGACTCTGACCCTGAGACAGATTCCTGGCTGCGGCTGGTCACCGAACTGGGAACATGCAGATGGCAATGAGACTTTCCCGGAATGCCGGTCGCAGCAGGTTTCGCTCTTCCGTCAGCCGATATGTGACGCTGTCTGCGGCTGCGCGGCTGCGCTCAGTTCCGCGAACCGGTCCTGCGCCGCTACGAAGTCTTCTGCCGAGATGGTTCCGGCGCCGTCGAGAACACCTTCGGCTCCGGCGGGCAGGCTGATTCGCTTCCGATTGGGTGGACCGGACTGCAGCACACCAAATCCAGTCGTCAAACCAAGGCGATCCCCTGACACGAACTGTATTGCGAAGCGCTCGCCCAGTGCAAGAACCGACAGAGAGCTTGCCGCCAGGAAATGCTGCGAGAGCACTGTTCGAGCGGCACGTCTTGCAGGGTCTGAGATCGGTACAAGCCATTACGGGGGTCGTCAAGATGCGATAAGCGAGGGCTACAGAACTCGGCGAGGATGACGGAGGTAGGCAGCAACTAGAGATAACGCGACGGGTCACGCCGCCTTCCCAGGCGAGAGGACAAGGCGAAGGAGCTGTGTCGCAGGCGGAGTTGGTCAGCCGGTTCCGTTCGAAGCAGCAATCTTCTGAGAACCTCGAGGACATACCTCGTCCACGCTGCGCCCGTTTGGAGCAATGTCTTTCTCCCGGCCGCTCCAGTACACGACTCGGACTAAAGGCGGCGTGCCGACGCAGGTCTCGACCCGCGGCCAGCGCGACTGTCCTACAGAGCTGCCTATAACGGCCGCCACCTCTTGTCGCTGCTGCTGTTCAAGTGCGAGCTCCTGAACCCGCAGGACAAACGCGTTGACGGAGGTGGCGTCGCTGTCGTCGCCGGGACGGGGCGCTGCAGCGCACGGGCGGAAGCGGACATGAACAGACCGCACACTGGACCAGTCAAGCTGGCGAGACGGGCCGGGAAGCTTCGGTATTCTCCGAGCTTCAGGCGAGGAGACCGGCGTCGGCGGGAATGAAAGACTTTTCGGCGGGTGCTCCGTGTTGTCCGGATCTGCCGAATCCCTCCGCGAGCCTCGAGCTAGATGGGCGCTTTTTGGTAAGAGGGAGATCGACGACAGGGAAGAGAAGGACGGAAGCGAGGTGAACGGCGACCATGGCGAAGATGAGAAGGTCGGCGGGGAGTACTCTTCGGGTGAAGAGGCGATGGCCGAGTCCTCGAGAAAAGCCGTCGAAGCGCTCAGGGCACTCACTTCGGTCGAGGATGTACTGGAGCGAGAGCGGCCGTGTGAGAAGTAGCGCGAGAGAGACAACGCGAACGAAGCGGTCGTGAGCGTCGGTTTCTCCCTTTCGACGATTCCGCCTTGTCCGCGGACACCCGCGAGCGCTTCAGGAGCCAGGAGAGTCGCCGAAGAGTGTCGACGCTTCTGCAGGTCAGGGCGATGTGGTCTGGCCACTTGCTCGGTCGCTTTGCCCGGCAAGGTTTCGCAGAGCCTCGCTAGGTGTTCGGCGGCCGCTGAAGGACGTCGCCCATACTTGAAGGGCTTGATCGGATGGCTGATAGTACGGTGGTGACGAAGTGAGGGAGCGGAACCGGCGGGCAGGAGTTCTGAGCGACCCGGCGGTGAATTCGGCGGCGACAACAAGGCTGGCGAACTCGGGCGGAGCTCGGTCGCGACACTGCGGATCGAGAATCCGGGACGGTCAGAGGGAGAATTACTCCTCGAGGAGAATATAGACCTTACAGCGAATCACATTTTCCGGCAATCTGCTGATCAGATCGCCCAAATGGGCCCCGACTGCTCGAAGCCGGGCGTTTCGCGGCCGTCGTGCTGCGGGCTTGCGACATGTCGTCGGCGCACCGGAGCATGGATGCGGCGCTAAGCTGCCGACCTCGAGGCGGCTCCTCATCCGCCTGAAGTTGAATCTGACAACAAGCGATGGACGAGCGAGGGCCGTATACTTCGATGGGACGCTCGCCGACAACTTTTAATCCTGGTATAGCTGTCTCGGCGTCGATCTCCCATTCTGGTGGACCGAAAGCGAGATCGTGGCCGGGAAGCAGGTTCGCCGCGGATAAGTCGGGGAGAAATCCGTTCGCAGTCGAGCGGTTCGGTGAGCCAAACTTGCCGCCTCGTGACGCGTCGACCTGCGCGAGTGGCTGCGAGACAAGTTGGTCGCGTGCCTCGGGCGAGCCAGAGGGATGGTCGTCTCCTCCGATATGGCAGACTGCGGGCTCGAAAGCTCGCTCGGGCTGGTCCTGAGCGAGAGATTTCGCGGCAAACTCGCGCGGCAAGAATTGCCTGCTCGCTTCAGGACTCGCTGCGGAATCCGGCAATGGCTCTTCGGTAAGGGCGAACGGGGACGGCGAGCGCGCCAGTTGTAAGGGACGCAGCAACGGCGGCGTCAGCGAAGCTGTCGCTTCGTCGAAAAAGAGTGGCGAGCGAGGCGAGTCCGCGCGAGAGTCGTACGCCCTTTCCAGCGCCACCAGCGCCATGTAGAGCCCCAGATGAGAGAGTCGACAGGGTACACGATGCAGCTGCAGCTGAGAAACAAGGCCGCGGACGTGCGCGGCGCGTTCGCGGAAAGGTGGTTCGGCCGTTGGGATGATGAGGGCGGACGGCGCACGATCACTGTTGAGCAGACGCGCTGTCTCGAGTCGTCCGTGGCACGACGGACAGAACCTTACTGCCTGCCGAGACCATGCACGACAAGGTGTTCGTTGGCGAAGAGAGGCCGCGCGACGTTCGCGATAAAGTGCGCCCGCTTTGACCTTCTCAGCGGAGAAGGGAGCTCCCCCGCTGCCGGTCTCTACCCGTCCTAAGCCCCGCTCTAGTCACCTGATAACGAAGTCATCCCGCATGTCCGCGTGACAAGCTGCGCGAAAACAAACGCGACAGCCACGGACGTCCGCGGATCGCGTTTTCCGGTAACAGAAGAACGACATGCAGATGGAAAGGCGCTACAATGACAACAAACGCTCTGATTATGGCACAAGTGCAGTCGCGTCTCCGTCACGCCTGCGCCGACCACAAGGAGAGTCAGCTGAGCCGCCTGGAAGGCATGTCTCCCCGCCGCAGCGGTACTCACGACATATTTGAGCTTCTTGCGGTCCGCCTCGTCCCGCTCCAGATACTCCTTCTCGATCAAGCGCTCAATCGACTTCTTGACCATTTGCGGCGACGGCTGGAACCGATGAGAGAGCTGCCGGACGACTTCGTTTACGAGGTCGATGTGCTGCAGCTGTTTCCGATCCTTCATAATCCGGACGACGCAGGCCTGTACATCACGCGAATGTATTCAGTCAGTACGTTTCGAAGATGCGCAGACCGTGATAGTTCGAATGAAGCCCGCTAGGACTCACGTCGCATTGCGTGTTCCGCGCCTCGTCGACCTTGGACTCGGTCTCGCGCCGCTCAGCGTCGGTCTCCACCTTCGCAGCAATCGTTTGGATGCGAATCTTGGCCAAGGGGGCGGTGAAGCCCATGTTGAAGGAGAAATGGTCCGATTCGCTGATGTCTCGGCCGCGCGGATGCTTCGTCAGGACCTTGTACTTGGCGCAGGCGAGAGTCTGCAGCGTTCGCTTGAGCTCGGCCGCGACCATGTTGGTCGAGTTGGCGATGTCCTACGAGGAACGAGCGAGTCAGCGTACCGCGCTGGTGAAGAATGAAGCCAGGCTCGAGAGCGCACCCGGTAGCTCAGCTTCTCCTCGTCGCCGAGGCCCTCGAACAGCGCAAGGACCACCATCGCATACGTCGAGACGTTCAGTTCGTGGCTCCTCGCCTTGAACCGCGTCTTGACTTCGACGCTGCCTTGGTCCGGCATGAAGGTGAGCTTTCGGCCCGAGTGCTTCTGGTTGTAGAACGTCTCGAACGACCGGATGCCGTCCTGTAGGATTTTCGGCAGGGTACACGGCTTATCCTTGGACGGGAATGGCCAGACATTGGATCCGCAGATGACCGGGACCATCTCGAAGGGCGCTTTCTGCATCGGTAACGGAGAGCGTTTAAGTCAGCTAATGCCGACGCAGTCGGGAGACGAGTCGGCCCGGTCAGTCACTTACTGCTGAAGAGCGTTCCTGGAAGCGCTTGTACTCCTGGACGGTGTCGTCCGAGACCTTGACGTCCTTCATCATACCCTCGGCCGCCTTGGTGAATTGCGATCCCGCCTCGATTCGGAACTTGGACAGCATGTTGCGCTCGGCGTCGTCCGAGACCGACTTTTGGTTGAGAAGTCGCTTCGAGAGGTGCTGATTGTAATAGCGCTCGAAGGCGTCCTTCTCCGTGAGGAAGCGGAAGACGGCGACCGACTTGTTCAGAACCTCGTCGACTTCGGCCTCGCTCTTCTGCTCGCGCGAAAGGGCACTTGGGGTCAGCAGAGGATGAGGCGAGGATCTCGGAGCGCCACTTACGCCCTTGAGGTTCTTGCGCAAATTCTCGTCGATGAAGAGCGAGATGAACTCGGGCGACTTGCGGTTCTCGTTGACAAAGACGGAGAAAGCCTGCAAGTCGACCACGACGACGTGCATGGGGTCAGAAGACTGCTTCGAAAGACTGCCTAAGCTCCGTAGCTCGCGCGCGATGGCCGGCTCACATCGTTGATACTCTTCTCGAACGCCTTGTCGTCCGCGAATGCCTTGTCGAGCAGCGTGTCGAACTTGTCTTTCAAGTCGAGCACGTCTTGCACCCACGCGAGCGCCGCCTTCGTCTTGGCATTGATCGGCCCGCCAGGCGCCGCGCCTGAAGTCGCGGTCCTCCGCGCCGGTCCACCCGAAGGCACCTCATCATCATCACCACCAGCTCCCGGCGCAGCGCGCTCCTTTCCCTTCGCCGTGCCGGTAGAGCCCTCTGCTCCTCCGTCGGTCTCGACAGGAGCAGCGAGCGAGACGCCCTCGTTGACCTGCTTGCCGATCTGGACGATCCAAGCGGCGATGCCCTTCTGGAGCGTCGAGTGACCCTTGCCGACGCGACCGAACAGCGTGTACATGAGCTTGAGGTCGTCGATGCGAGATTCGTGGATCAAAGTCGAGAGACCGGAGGCGGGATGGTCGAGGATCGACGTGAGGTGCTGCTCGATCAGAACGTTGTCGAGCAGGGAGATCAGGAGCGGCTCGGTCGAAGCGCCGAGGTAAGACTGGGCGCGCGTCGACTCTTCCTCGAGGCGGCGATTGATCTGCGAACGCAGGTACGCAATTGTGAGCGAGAACGGCCCTTAACGACCAACAGAAATAAGCTGGCACTCACCCGCTTGAGGAAGCTCGGGCAGTCGCACTCGATAAGTAACCTCGCGCTTTCAATCTTGTAGAACTCCTCCGTCTGTCTCAGGAACGCCTGCTCGAACGCCGTCTTGTACGCGCTCTCCTTCGCGCCGGGCGGGCCCTCACCCATCACCGTTCTCGCGCGCGCGTTCGCCGCGCTCGCACTTACTACCGGCGTACCCGATCCAGTACCGGACGAAGCTTGAACGGGTAGAGGAACGGGTCCCTCATCCGTCAACCGCGAGAGGATCTTGACGGTGCTGTCGATCGCCGACCGCGAGACGGATTCGCCTTCGCGCTCGATCCGAATCACGTTCAGGAGGGTCGCGATCAGGTGATGGGCGACTGCGAAGAGGTCGGCGGTTGGTCGCTGAGACGGTGCGATCGGGGCGTTACCCCGAGAACCGGAGGAAGTCGAGGCGGCGGCAGGTTTCGGAGTGGTCGAAAAGAGGATGACGTGGTGAAAGAAGAGGGACAAGCCGAGGTCGAAGACGGACGGCACGTTGTGTGCTGGGTTTGTCCAGACCTTGTCCTGCGACAGGGCGAGGCGAAGGCGCGCCATCTGTCAGCGTCCGCTATTGGGGTACTCTTGGCGCCACTCGAGGTCTACAAGCGTGACCGAGACTCACGAGGTACTTGAGCACGTCGCGCAACTTGCTCATACAAGCAATGTGGTCCTCCCAAACATCCCGCACCCGGTCCAGGAAGAGCTGTCCCGCCGCGGCCGCCGCAATATTTTCGCTCGCCGCGGCGCTCGTCCCTGCTTGCCCTGCGCTCGTCGACGCGATCGCGTTCACTGACTGCGGGAACGTCGGAACGATCTTGTCGCGGGTTTCGGACTCGAGGTGGGACGCGATGAGTTCGGCGACGGCGTTGTAGAGCAAGTGACCCTGCGGAGACGAGAAACGTGCCGCCATCTCAGAAGTCAGCTCTCTCTGACCCTACTCCTTCGCCCACGAAGCAGCGCCTCACCTTCTTGTGAAGGACGAGGTTGTAAGCATAGCGGTAGTGCTCTTCGAACGACAGCTGCGAAACGTTGTGGTTCTGGATCTGTTGGATCGCCTCTTTCAGCTTGTCGAGCGTCGCGTCGACCGGTTCCGCTTGCTGTGGGAGGATAGCCACGTCGTTGTCAGTTCCTCTTTGCCGCACTGGAACGCAGGAACGTAGCGCGAAAGAGAGAGGAAGAGCGCGCAAAGGCCCTGTTGTATTTTTGACATTCAGGCGAAGGCGAAGAGGACTGACCTTTCTCGGCGCCTTGACCCTCGGGGCGCGCATGACCGGCCTACGGACCGCCATCTTTCCCGCTCAAAAGACCGCAAGCTAGTCAGCGTCTCGGTTCAGGAGGTGAGGAGGACGCCCGTCTTGAGGAATCGGGTCGCGAACCGAGTCGACTCGTCCAACTTGGGTCGTACGGTGGAGGCGGCGCTTCGACGAGCCGGATAACGAGAGCTGATGTAGGTAAGGGTCGTGGTGGGCGTCAAGCTATAGCGACTCGGGAGCAAGAGCGACGCAGAGTTCCGCCACGCTTTTCCCCTCCGGCTGGGGGAGGAACCGATCTTTATCGCCGCGGACTCCGAACTTCTCGCGCTGACTTCTACATTCACGCACAACGACCTAGCCCGGGTACTAGCAGCGCTCTGTAGACTCGATTATATATGCAGAGGTCGGGCGAACTCCAGCATTCCCGCGCGAGGAGCCGCGACTACGACAACCGTTCTCGCTCGCCAGAGTTACAGCTCGAGATCCTCATCGGGGTCCTCCTCATCCAGATCATCCCCTCGGTCCGCAACATACTCGATCCCGCCACCTCCGCCTCCGAGCACTCCCGTTCCCCCCGCGACTCCCAACCCGGGCACGACCGGGACCTGGTACCCTTCCTGTCCATAGATCGGCTTGTCCGCCCCGGCGTACGGGTTCGAGACGAGCGATCGCGCTTGACGTTGAGAATCGGTCAGGTTGAGCGAGAATGGGAGCTCGGGCGGCGGCGCGGCGGCACCTGCTGTGTTGGCTGACGAGCTGGATGTTACGGGAATCGGTGGGGGGAGATTCTTTGTAGACTGCAGAGAGCCGCCAAGCGATTAATTTACCAGATATAGCGCAGAGGAGGAGACGATGGGCTCACCTCTCCTCGTTGCGGCTGCTCGCGGACAGCAGCCATCGCCGCCGCTCGCACTCCCATCCGTTTCGGGTCCAGCACCTCGCCAACCTCAACCTCGACGACCTCGACGTTCCCCGTCTGTTGTCCGTGTCGGAGTCTCGCTCCGACAAACCCCGTCCGGACGATCCGTTTCGCCTCGCCGGCGCCTGGACCGGTCGTTCCGGGCGGTCCGCGAAGCGAGCGTGAAGCAGTTCCTCCCGATGCGGATCGACTGCCGCCGACAGACTGCTCTTCGAGTCCTCGGAGGGACCACTCGACGATACAGCCCTCGTACGAACCGTGCCCTTTCGGACCCACGAGTCGACCGATTCCAGAGCCCTGCTGTCGCACGTCGCCGCCCCCGCCACTCCTGCTCAACCCGCCCCACTCGATCCTCTCATCGTCTTCATCCGCCCGTTCTGGCCGTTTCCATGGGTTCCCGACCCGTCTCCGCTTCAGACTCTCGACGAACGAACCCAACCTCGGATCCGAGGCGAGCTCGACCGGGTCGGGCGAGAAGCCGTATTCGCGCGAGAGGAGTTCGAGGTAAGCGGACGGGTGGAGAGTCAGGTGCAAAGTTGAGGGGGACAGGGAGGGCGAGAGGAGGTAAGGAAGTAGAGCGGGCTGAAGAGTTGCGGTGGAAGTCGAGGCCGAAGGCGGGAAGTCGTCGTGGTGGACGAGCAACAGTCGCGAGCCTGCCCGGAATCGAGAAGACAAGCGTGAGTACATTTGAGCTCCGTGAACGGTACCATGCCCGCGCGAGCTCCTGAATTTAAGGTAGAGCACCTCCCGCGGGCAATCGACCAATGAGAAAGCAGGCGGGCACGCACCTCTCGGGCACTCGTTCACCAGGTCCCGGATCCGTCTCACCACCCTCAGAGCCTCTCCGTTTCCGCCTTCCAATTCCTCCGCGAGCGCGTTGACCGAATCAATCACTACGAGTACCGGTGGCTTGTTTACGGTCGAGAGAGCGGGAGAAGAGGAGGACGACGTTGATGAGAGCGAATCGAGCGAGGTCCGGATCGCTTGGACGAGGTGGTCCGACCCTCTCGAAGCCGATACGTCGACGTGGATCCGTGAAGGAGTTTCGTTTTCCGTTGTCGACGGTCCAGCGCTGGGCGCGGGCGGCAAATACGGGCCCGTCAGAGTCGCATCGACGACTCGAACTCGGTTCGAGCCCAAGTCGGATGAACGAGCACTCGACCACAGCGACTCGGGTTGTTGCTCCAAACAAACGAGGACAATTTGCTCCTCTGCTCTGTGCTTGCCCTTGGCGTTCGCTGACGGCGTTTCGAGCGCTGAGGAGGGAGCGAGCGCCGCGTGAACAAAGTGCCGCAGGACGGCGAACGAAGGTTCGGTCAGAGTGTCGCTCAAGACGACGACGGCTGGATGCGAGGCATTGCTCGGCGGTGACAGCCGGTTCGACAATGCAGCCGAGAGCATCTTTGGATAGAGCAGCCACGAGGCAGGAAATAGAGTCGGAAGAGAAACATTGGATCTCGTAGTCGACAGACCGATTTTCATTTGGCCATGAAGAACGGCAATGCACGACGAGACGGTGTTCAGACAGTGGCATGCTCTATCTGACGAGTGAGCGCTCGTCCTCGTTGAGGGAGAATTTCGTCTTTTCCTGCATCACCACACAAACTGCCGCTACCGCACCGCCTCGCGTCGCCTCCTGCCAGGCACGCACGCACGATCTAGATATTGCGTCCGCGTGTGTCTGACACCTTGCGATGAGACCACCCTCAGCCTTCCGTCGCGCATCAAACAAGTAGAGCGTCGTGCATCTACTTGAGGGCGGCAAAGATCTTGGGAGCGGCCTGATTCGAATCGAAGCGAGTCAGCATTGATGCCGCGGGAGGCGCGATTGAAGGAGGAGAGCTTACGCATTCGTCGACGCAGTGCATGTAGTGGACTGTAAGCCAGCGAGTGGAGGAGACAGCAAGTCAGTTTCAGTCGATCGACGGCGGCAGCCTCTCTGCATGCGCTTGCGGGCGAGACGAGAAAGGCAAGCCAGGGCGACACCAAGGGAAATCAGAGCGCAGAAAGCAGAGGAACCGAGTCACAGAAAAGGACAGAAGGGAGCCACGCACAGAGTTCCTCGACGCAAGTCTCGCCGGGCACGATCGTCTTTCCGTCGGCGAGGCGCTCGCCGCACTCTTCGAGGTGGTGCAGGAACGTCTTGCACGCCTTGGTCTGGCCGCATGCTGTTGCAATGGATCAGGAGTCAGTATTGTGCTCGTCCCGCTCTATCGGGGGCTTGTAGCGGTTCGCCGATCGGTGCGGGCGGGACCCGGACTGAGGCGGTGTCCAGCACGAGAGAGAGAGAGTGTGAGAGTAAGCCGTACCCTCCCGGATCTGCTCGCCTTGCTGTTGACGTGCGATCAGAGTCAGCATGGCCTAGTAGAGCCCGACACGAGAGGCGCGAGTGCTCACATCGGGAACCTCCTCCTCCTCCTCTTCCTCGTCTTCGGGAGCAGACTCGTCGTCGTCACCGGCCGTGTCGTCCGAAGTCGGCGCTGCGCCCGAGTTTGATTTGGCGTCGTCAATCTTGTCACCGAGTTGCTGCTTGTGCTCGCGGGCCTGTTGAGGGTCCGAGATGATATCGGTCGGCGTGTCGGATTGGCTCGACGGGTTCTCGCCGGCGTGAACTCCGGGCGCTTCGCACTCGAGCGCCTGGGTCGAAGAGAACAGCGAGTCAAACAGGGCGCTGAACATCGTTAACTCTGGGTGCGCGAGTCTTGAACTGTGCGATAGAGCGAGCGGCAAAGCGAAAAGGAAACTTTCAGGAGAATGAGAGTGCGGCTCAGTTCTCTTCCGATTGGCTCTCTCGACCCGAGATCTACAGTCTCTCGCTCTACACTGCGGGACTGAATCCAGGCTGCAACTAGAACATGCACGGAATCACTCCATGCTTGCCGACTCCGGCTCCGGGCAAGCGAGCCCTCTATGTCCTCGGTCAGTCGACTTCCGTCTCGCTTTCGCTTTCACCCTGACTTTCACCTCGACGCTTGCACAACCTTCGGGCTGACCTCTTTTCGCTGCTTTCCGGACTGCACATACGATGCGTTACATGCTCTGCTTCCACTTGCCCCTCCAACAGACGGAGGAATGGGAACTACGTTGCAAGCGCCGCCGTTCAACCTCGCGCTCGACTCGGCCCTGTGGTCCTCGGAACTGCTCGCGTCTCAACCGGGGCGAGACCAACTCGTCCGCTTGCACGACACTTGGATCGAAGCGGGCGCAGATATCGTCCAGACTTGCACGTGAGCCCCTGGCAAAAGAGGAGCGTGACTCTTGATGACCGCAAGCGCAACCTGATGCGTTCATCCGCGCAGGTACCAATCGACGCTGCCGCTGTTCCTGCCGGCTTCGGACCTCACATCCTCTGAAGCGCACTCGACCGCACTCGAAACCATGACCGCCGCGCTCCCCGTCGCCGCCCAATCCGCCTCGTCCGCGTCGGGAACATCGCAACAGTCTCGCCGCGCCCGCGTCGCCCTCTCCCTCGGGCCGTACGGTTCGTCCCTCTCGCCCGGTCAAGAGTACACGGGAGCGTACCCGCCGCCGTTTGGACCGAGCGAGACCGCGGCCCGGGATGCGAAACCCGGTTGCTCGCAACAGGCACTCGACGCTTGCCCGCTCCCGCTCGACCAGGTCTCGCCCTTCAAAGGCGACGCCGACGACCATGAAGCGGAACGGTACCTCGCTGCGTGGCATCTGCAGCGGTTGCAGCAATTCAGCTCGTCGCCCAACTGGAGTTCGGAAATCGACGTCCTCGCATTCGAGACGGTTCCGTCCGTGACCGAGATCCGAGCGATCCGGAGAGCGATGCACATCTTCACTACGGCATCCGGACGGGGCAACGCGACCGCTGTCCCGTTCTACATCTCGCTCGTGTTCCCCCGAACGAGCGACTCGGACTCGGCGGTCCGGTTCCCGGATCCGGCATTGGCCCACCTCGCCACCCTCGAGGACCAGATGCCCTTGCTCGTCCAGACCGCTCTCGGCTCGCTTGGTTCCGGTTCCGAATACGCCCGTCCGGGCGGAATCGGGTTCAATTGCACCTCGCCGTTGCACGCGAAACGAGTCGTCGACCTCTTGTCGCGTCAAGTCGCCCTTCTCCTCGCCCGATCCTCGCCCGACCCGGACTCGAGCTCGGAGAAACCTTGGTTGTTTGTCTACCCGGATGGAGGCGCCGTGTATGATGTCGTCTCGAGGTCGTGGCACCACCCGACCGGGTTGACCGACTCGAGTTGGGCGGCACTCGTCGCTGACGCCGTCGCGGACGCTGTGCCCGCTGCTGCTGCTGCCAGTGAGGGCGCCGCGACCGGTCCGTGGGCGGGAGTCGTCGTCGGTGGGTGCTGCAAGGCCGGACCGAGCGCGATCAAGGCGCTGAGGCAAGAAGTCGAGAAGCGTCAGTGGCGATGAGCGGATCCGGGAATTTCCAGCGTTTCCTCATCCTCCGGACGCACCTGTCCGCCGTACATCCGGCATATCATAGAAGTATAGAAACCTCCCATAGACCGCATTGTCCACTTGCAAACCGCATCGCCATCGCAATTGCACGCATCATTGTGGCCGGATAGAGTCGACGGCTCGGATCGCTGCGCGCCATTGCTCCATGTCGAGGTCTTCGCATAACTCGAACCGCTCGACAGTGACGACTGTTCGAAGGTCGAGCGGAGACGTGACCGGGGCTGGGAGCGTTACTTGAAGTTGAGGTACGGCGGCGAGTGGAACCTGTAGATTCGAAGTGCGTCAGTGTCCGTACGAGTCGAGGCGCACCCATACAGAGACTCACTTGAAGTAAGTTGACCTCCCCCGTGATCATGATCCGGTCTTTGAGCCTAGGAGGAGCTCTTCCGCCTTGCAACACCGGCAATGTCAAATCAATCAACACGGCGCTGCTGCTCTGAGGTGAGCCTGCCTGCGTCGGTTCCGAATCGACGAGGACGGCAAGCGCAACATCAGGGAGTAAAGTCGCGACCCTGCTCGTAGGCGCAATCAGTCTGTCGTCGAAGAGGTCGACTCGGGAGGCGAGACGGGGACGTACCGGCCGACAAACCGGACGCGAGGGGAGCGGCTTGCGTGCTCCTTGGGCAGGGAGCTCAAGAGGCAAAGCCGAGCGGGCTCGGCTGGGACACCGCCGGACATCGCTTGTAGGCGGAACTGCGGGCGGAGAGGGAGAAGCAGACTCTCGTAAAGTCGAGCCGTCGGACGTGAAGATCCTTGTCAAGCGATCCGTTTCGATAGTTCGACAAAATCTACATAAAAGGCTCGATAGATGGGAGTGATAACAGGAGTAGAGCAGGCTCATAGAGGCGCGGACAGGTATGAAACTGGAGGGGGAATAGGTTCGGAGCGTTTGAAGGGTTCGGGAGTTTGCGAATGCGAAGGTGCTAACGACAGCAGGTCTGGTTGCCTGGCAGCAGGTGGGAGCATATACGAAAGCAACATATGTACACGAAGGGAGGGGTTCAAGAAGGGAGCGTAGGTGGAAGCTTCGAGCGAGGGGCGTCGGTAACCGGACCGACGTCGAGCTGTGCGGCGCGCTCAGAAGAACATCGGAGTCCCCGTGTGATCCCCTTCCAAGACTTTGGCATCCTTGACTTCGCCGAGGAGGCGACTCAGGCTCCTCGAAGTAGGTGGGGGCGACAGAGCTGTGCGCTTTTCCGCAGTCGGATCGGCGCGCTTCGCCGGCGAGTCGACCTGCATCGCGCAGTTGTCCGGCGCGTTTGGTTGACATGCACACGAGGCTGACGTCGGAGAGACACTGCAATCCGCTTGCGCGCTTTCCCGCTGTTCGACCACGGCCGCCGCCGCGAGCAAGTCGGCAAACGAGGACGTCGGCGAAGTGGTCGCTCCCGGCGTGGACAGGCTCGTCGCCATCGCAGACGCTCTACTTGGCGACGTGGTCCCGATCGCCTGGCTCGCCGAGACGGCGCGTCGCGGACGGGCCTGCAGCACGGACGGGTAGGATCGCGAGGCGTGAATCGGCGGCAGGATCGACGAGGTAGGTACCGGCGGTCGAGGGACGGTCGGGTTATGTACAGACGCAAGGCGAGAGTCGTACGGTGCCGGTGGACTCTGCAGGTGCGACGGCTGTGCGGGAGGGTACGGGTTGTCCCGCTCGCGTGGCGGAGCCAGCGATTGTGACGGGACGGCGGCCGCGCTGACGATCCGGCGCGACGGCAGCTCGCTCGTCCGCGCGACAGTATTGTCTAGGCTTTCCGGCTCAAAGATCCGGTCCGGTTGGAGGCGCGGGTACCGCTTGAAATTGCCTGCTCCTGTCGGAAGGTCTTGAGCGCCGCCTTGTTGGTAACTTGGACCTTGAGGACGCGGCTTACGCTGATAGGGAATGTGCGTGAGCGAAGTATGTGAAGGTCGAACGGTCCGTTCCGCCAGGCTCGAAGTGGACGGAGCGCGCGGCTTTCGAGGCTTTTTCGGACCGGCCGGGGCGTCCTTCGCCGACTTGTGGCTGCCAGGATTCAAGTGTGGCGTCAACACATCTCCTGCTCCCAAAGTTTAGCCCAGTACGAAGACCCACGCGAGCTCCTCTGCGTTCTTCTGCGCCTCCTTCGCGACGATCTTCTGGAATGTCTCGCACGTGGCTACGCGCACAGGATCCGCGTCAGCTCAATATCGCAATACCAGGGCGGCGAGAGCACACACTCACTCGTCAAAAGTGGGAACCGCTCTTGCGCAAAGACCTCAAAGGGCTCTGTCAAAGTACTCGTCTGGAATCGGACGCCGGACCTGGAGGGAAGTGGGTGCAGGTGAATTTGCGCCACCGGCAAGAAAGCGAGAAGGGCCTTGACTTACCGAGTGAGCTCGAAAAGGCTCATGCATAGACGCCATCGGCCTTCGGCGAGGATGTTGAGATCGGGGAAGGCGAAGCAGTTCTGCCCTCTGAGATAGCTGAGGCTCGAAAAGACGGTGCCGGTGACGAGATCGTTTCGAGCCGCGTACGTCTCGTCCTCGGCGGCTTCTTCTGGCACAAGTGCGGCAAAGAGGAAGAGCCTGTGCGTGATTTGGGACAGGTTCGACCAGTCGAAATCGAAGTCCTTTTCCGAAGAGCTGTCGTCGATCGAGTCGAGTCGGCTGCGCCTGGATGGTCGGGACCTTAAGCGGACGATTGGCGGCGGGTCGAGCGGTCGCTTCCCAGACTTGGTATTGGCCTCGGACAGGTAAGCGAGGCGTGGTTGCCTGGTCGAGGCGACCGACGGTGTTAGCGCGGGCGAACCCGAGTGAGCCCGGCGAGAAGTTCTGAACTCACTGCTGTACCTCGAGCTCGTACCGACTGCAACGATGACGAACAAAGTCAGCATCTTTGACGGCGGAGGTTTGGAGATTGTTCCCGGCGGAACCTGCGGACAAAAAGGAAGGCGACCCCGAAGGAGAGATCGTCCTGCCCGCCGACGACCGAACAAACGCTGCGTACCGCCGGTCTTCTTCCCACATCTCCTGCGGCCACACGCGGCCCATTCTAGCCAGCTCCTTGCTCTTCGTTGGCAGACGCGAGATGAGAAGCGGCGCGAGCAGCAGCGAGCGAACCGATGAATGGCCTCCAGCGTTCGTCCAGTGTTCGTCAAGAGTCCGAAAACAAGCACGGCGGCAAGAGGATCGAAGAATCGCGGGGTAAGATTAGGCTTCCTCACCCGAGAGTAACGTCGTGCGCAGCTGTCGCAACGCCCTTGAAGGCGCGCGTCGATCTCGGTGGTCGTCTATAGTCGGCCGTCATCTTGGGTGCGTTCCCGTTGCTCTTCCAGCAGATGGGAGTAGAGCACGAGAGCGAGAGGGGAAGAACTCGGCCGACACAAAAGTAACAAGGAACGCGTACGGTACGGCCCTGTTTTTGTGGTCATAAGTGCAAGCACCATGTGGAAGATCGACGCTTGTGATCGGAAGCCGACGAGGAAAGTTTGACCACGCCGTCGATCACACTTTCTCGGCGCCCTTTCGCTCGTTTCATGAATGACGGTCCAAAGGAGCACTTTTCACGCCCCGAAAATAACGACATGATCCCATAGACGTACGTGCGGTATCTCCGCTGCCAACTTGGGCGCGCGCGTCGTCTCGAGCTTCCGGGTAGAGCAGCGCGCCTTTTGTGTGCGATATGCGGACCACGACTATATCGGCCCTTCGGCGACCGACATGCAACGAATGACCGCATCGCTCGCGCTCGCGCAGTGCAGGCGCGCTACCCGCGCCGAGAGCAGCTAACCTTTGGCTCTGTCGCTTGCGAACCGAGCGAATCCAAGCAAAGCACAGCTAAAGGAGATTCCTACCGCTGTCTTAGCTGCGATCGAGCCCGCCCCCCCTGCTGCTGGTCCCTACAAAACGCGACTTTTGACAGCCACACCAGTTAACCGGCCTCCGGATTTAGCGCAGTAAGCGAGCGACCGCGAGAACGCCGACGGCCGTGCAGCCTGTGAAAACCCAAAAGACGGTTCCCGTCTCGCCGTCGTGACCGCGAGCGAGAGCATCCCGCAGGGGCAAGAACAGGAGTCCAACGGCCAAATTTGCGAGCCAGTTGACCGCCTGTAAGGAACGACGTGAGAGATGCGCGCAAACGCGTTCCTGGAGTCAGCTCAGTGCGACTCTAATCCAGTTTAGAGTTTCTGTAGTTCGAGAAGCCGCATAAAGCGCGCGCCCAGCTGCATTGTGCGGAGCAGAGCGGGCAGAGCGGGCGTGAGCGGCCCGCTCTCGCCTCTCGGCCGGTACACTTCGAAGTCACCCCTGGCACCTTTCCGCGACGAGTGTTGAAAGGAGCAGGTGTCGGGTTTACGTACCACTGCGATCGAAGCTGTGGCCGATTTTGCCTGCGACAACCATGTTTCCCTTACAGAGATCAGCGCTTTGCGAACACGGGTCGCGTGTCCAAGAAGAGTATCGTCGATCGAAGTCCCCTTATGCATGGGAACCTCGACGGGTAGCGCACCTCTGGTAGCGGCATCTCCCCGACGAGGACAAACGGGACCGGCCCGAGTCCAAGCGCAAAGCTCACGACGAACGCGATAATGCCGGCGCTGGCGACAACGAAGCGGTCGGTATTGATAGCCCATCCCAAGAGGGCAGTTGATATGGAGATCAGAAGCAGCGACGAGACCAGCAAAGTCCGACGGCCGGCGCGCTGGTGGGCAAGCGCGATCTTATCAGTGCCTGCTTCAACCCTCGTAGAAACCGGAGAGGATCCCGCACTTCGATCAAGAAAATTGCCGGAAGGGTCATGACCAAGTTGACTGTACGGACTTCCGGGTCAGCCCGCGCGAGCATCTGCGTCGTCACGGCTCACGTGTACGTACCGAGGGTCATGAAGAGCGACACGGCCTGCGCGCTCGTCGGATTGACGGCAGTCAAAATGCTGGACGTTCCATTCTTGTCAGCTCCTTCGACGCCGTTAACGGGGGGCTCTCGTTCTCGCTCACGAGGTACTGTAGTACATGACCTATATCGTGGATAGAATCAGCGCGAGAGTATCTGGCGGTTCCAACACGACGAGCGCACCGCATTGATGCCCCTGCGCGCGTGCTCAATCCAGATCAGTCCTACCGTTCCCTGGGGCGTCTCGTTCCATCGCATACCCTCAGGCTCACGAGAGTTGCTGAAACAACATGATGGCGACGAGCGTCCAGAGCGGTTTCGAGATGGCCGGATCTGCCGAGCCGAGGACCTGCCTCACAGAAAGCGCACCATCCTCTCCGAGATCGGCATCGTCGTCCCGCTTGTGCCGTTGGCCCAAGATGGGTCCATCTACGCAAGGATTTTGGGTGAGCTTTCAGATTGCGAAGGGCAGACAGCAGGGACAGCATGCATGCTTACCTGAAGAGGCCCGCGCGCCTGCGAGCGGTGCCCGTTCTTCCTCGTCCTCACTCGTCATGACGTCCTCCTTGGAAGGGCGACCGTCTTCCGGGACCAATGTTGCGGTCATGCACTACTTACGGACAGCAGGGTCAGCCAAGACCCGAGAACCAAAGATGGAGGCTCGGGCGCACCTGGAGGAGCGCAAGCGCTGCAGAGATGAGCTGCACGATCCGCCAGTCGCCCGTCATTGGTTTCGAAAGCGGCACTGCGCTCGCAAGTATTTAGCAGACGTGTTCGCTCGGCGTCTCGGCAGGGTGGTACAGCGGAACGTACGGGAGAAAGCTTGCGCGGCAAAGATGCCGACGTTGATCGAGATCTGCGTCAGGATGCCTGCGAATCGTGCGTTCAGGTCAACACCCTTGTCGCCCATGCCCTCTGAAGCAGCTCTTGAAGCAGCTCACCGATGCTTCCGGCGATCGAGGGCGGGGCTACCGAGGCGAGGTGTAAAGGGACCACCACGGTCGCGATCCCGCAGGCTTTGCGTCGAAAAAATCAGGCTCATCAGCGCCGAGCCAGAGAGGCTGCCGTGCAATATCGTAGTCTGTGAGCTAGACGTACACATTCCGATCAGGACTCGTCCGACGACGAGGATCCAGAACGACGAGCCGAATCCGACGGCGATCGCTCCCTGCGGCAGAGGTCGTCCTTCCAGTCAGCAAGGCAATGTGCGGTCTTTGCCCTTCGTTCCGCGCCACAACTCACCAGTGCCAAGACGACCGCACTCCTCGCCGCCGTCCCCCTCTTCCCGTATTTCCCGACCAACCCTCCCGCAGTCAAACTCGCTCCGAACCCTCCGACCGTATACGCGCTCGTGATCGCTCCGTATTCGGCATCGCTCAGTTTGAGACAAGTCGGAAGGGAGAAACGGCCATCGGCGAGTGGAGCGGTGCGGGAGCAGATCAATGAAGGCGCGAGAGAGTTGAGCGAAGCAATGTGGTAGCCGTATTGTCTGCCCCGGGTGTAACGCAGCGGTGATGAGCCCTCGGTTGGATCATGACCCGCATATAGAGATTACTTGCTTACACCTGCGCGGGTCAAAACTCGAGCAGAAGTGGTGGAGCGTATAGTCGAGGGGCAGCGATCGACGTCAGAATCATCGGGAGAGACACCAAAGCGAATCCGCAACAGCAACGCACGGCGCTGATCAAGATCCAAGTCACGAGCAGAGAGAAGCGGACGACTCGTCGAGTCGCCATCAGCGAGTATTCTGCTGCTTCCTGGAGCGACGAGTAAGTCGCCCGCGATGAGCGAACGGACGCACCGGACGCGAAGCGATGCGAGGCGGTGCATCTTGGCCAAAAAAATGCGGAGAGTGCGCGCTTGTCAGCCGGTAGCTGGCATGTGATCGAGGGGTTCCGTGCGCAGTCAACGTCGCCTCGGGTGCAGAGACTTCGCAGCGACATGTGCGCAGTTCTCTCTTCACTCAATATCAAGTATGTCACAGCGGGGAAGTCAGCACGGCTTCCCAGAAGAGGTGGCAAAACCCGCTCGCGCAAAGCGAAGCCCTTCTCCCTAGCAACTGCAGGCCTTCCAGTATCAGACGAACGAGCATACGCCCAGAAGAAAGTTCCCAAGTGCCCAGCCCTACATAGATCCCTACTGCGCCTTGCTGCCCTCGGGGTTCACGCCAGCCAGCGGCGGCCCAGGCGGAGTTGTCCGGATGGGCTTGTCCGTGTCGGGCCGTTCGGCGTACCCTTGCGCGCCTTGCAGCGCCAAGACGCCCGTTAGAGAGACCTATCACGACGAGGCCGCGTGTCAATTCCTGCGCAGCGGTAAACGAGAGGCAGCCCTCGTCGGTTGTGAGGGCGAACTCACGGCGATGATCATGTGAGAAGCGGCGACGCTCTGCAGCGCCTCGGTCAGTTTCACCTCGCTGAAGCTGTCGAGGCTCGCCGGGTTGAACGTCGGCGAACCGGGCATGATCCGGTCGAGCGGGAGGTACCGCAATGCGGCGAGCACGTTCGAAGTGTAGACTGCAACGGCGGATGCGAGCAGGACTACCGCGCAGCGAGCGGGTACGCACAGTTGCGGAAGTGAGCTCCATGTTAAATGACGGGTCCGAGGGTTGCGGGGACTCACGGGCCGTGCCGCCGTCAAACAGGAGACCCTGGACGGGGTTGAGGACGAGTTTCGCGAACGCGGCTCCGAGCGCCGAGACGGCCAAGGTGGTCAAGCTGAGACCGTAGAATCGCGGCGCGTGGTAGATGTACGAGTAGTAGCCTGCGCGTAAGGTAGGGTCAGTCGGGCTGGATCCGAGCCCCTCGGAGGGGGTGCAGGGGTCCGTACGGAGTGCGTTCGAGACTGCTTCCGAAGGGAGGTCTGGCCCTTGCCATATGAGGGCGTGATCTGCGAGCCAGTGTACGAAAAAGGCGCCGAGGAGGCAACTGGTTGCGACGAGGATGACCTTGTTGAGGATCCACTGGATCGAAGGCGACGGATTCGCGCTCGACGAAGAGGTAGCTGGTGGGGCCATAGTGAGTCGAGATCTGGGTACACTCGCGTCTGGTGGTGCTAGTCTGCCTGCTCGAGTCGTGAGAGAGTGAGATCTGGGAGCCAGCAGCGAGCGGGACAAGTCTTCGTCACCTCTCGACTCGTCCGTTTCGCCAGCTCTATAGCCCCTCTTGCTCGCTAACTCGCTATACTCGGCGAGCTGACAGAGCGAATAACAGAGCGTCAGACCTCTGCAAGCCCACTCGAAGCGCTCCACAGGCTCGTACGGTCCCGTCGACTCGGAGTGCTCGTCATCCTGTTCCCCCCCACCTCGGCCATCGAAGACTCGACGCTACCCTCGCTCCTTTCTAGCCATCTAGACAGCGCTAGCTCGCACGCTCGCACACTCTGATCAGGTACGCCTCCTCCTGAGCCTGTCCGCGGCATGTCCGATCGCTGACCTTTCGACTCTTGTCTCTCGCTCGCCCGCGACCACGCAACCCGACACCGATCTCGTCAACGCACGCCCTCGCTTCGTTCGATCCCGACACCCTCTTCGGGAACACCTATAGATAAACATGTCTCGCCTCGCCCCCGTCGTACTCGACAATGGTACCGGTTACACAAAGATGGGGTCAGTTCACCTCGTTCCTCCGACTGAATCCAGTTCAGGCATACTTACCCTCTCGTCTCTCGCGTGCACAGCTTTGCCGGTAACTCGGACCCGTCATTTGTCATCCCGACCGCGATCGCCACCCGCGGGTCGCCCTCGTCCGGCTCGCGCGGTCCCGCCGTCGCATCCAAGCCGTCCGGCCTCGGGTCCTCTTCGGGCCACCTCTCGAGCAAGCGCGGGATCGAAGACCTCGATTTCCACATTGGCGACGAGGCGCTCGCCAACAGCAAGACGTACAACGTCAACTACCCGATCAAGCACGGCATGATTGACGACTGGGACCACATGGAACGGTACTGGGAGCAGTGCATCTTCAAGTACCTCCGGACCGAACCAGAGGACCACTACTTCCTCCTCGTGCGTCTTGCTCTCGTTGATCAGCACGGTCCAATAGGCACACAAGTCGTCCAAGAGTTGACCCGGTCCCTTGTTTTGGCTGCGCAGACCGAACCGCCTCTGAACCCGCCTGAGAACCGCGAAGCGACCGCGGAGATCATGTTCGAGAGCTTCAACGTGCAAGGCCTGTATATCGCAGTGCAAGCCGTTTTAGCTCTCGCCGCCTCGTGGACCAGCAAGAGCGTCCAGCACCGCACCTTGACCGGCACCGTCATCGATTCGGGCGACGGTGTCACCCACGTCATCCCCGTCGTAAGTACCGCGGTGTTCAGCTGAAGACTTTACGGAGCGGCTGACCACTAGCTCGCAAACAGGCGGAAGGTTACGTGATCGGTTCGGCGATCCGTCACATTCCGATCGCCGGTCGCGACATCTCGTCGTTTGTCCAGCAATTGCTCCGCGACCGCGGTGAGACGGGCATCCCGCCCGAGGACTCGCTCCGCGTCGCCGAAAAGATCAAGGAGGACTACAGTTACGTCTGTGGCGACATGGTCAAAGAGTTTTCAAAGTACGACCGCGAGCCGGAAAAGTTCTTTGCCAAGTATGACGGAGAGCACTCGGTCACGGGCAGGGTGAGCCCTCGCTTGGTTCTTGACGGTTGGGTGTGTCCTGCCGACCAAGGCTGACTCGCACGTCGCCGCTGCTCAGAAATACTCGGTCGATGTCGGTTACGAACGGTTCCTCGCGCCCGAGATCTTTTTCAATCCCGAGATCTACTCGAGCGACTTTTTGACGCCGCTGCCGTCCGTCGTCGACCAAGTGATCCAAAACTCGCCGATCGACGTCCGCCGCGGGTTGTACTCGAACATTGTCCTGTCGGGCGGGTCGACCATGTTTGATCACTTTGGTCGCCGCCTCCAGCGCGACTTGAAGGGGATCGTCGACCAGCGAATCACGTCGTCCGAGATGGCGTCGGGCCAGTTGATGAAGGTGGGTTCCGACGCGGCCTTGTAACACTGAGCGCAAGGGGGGATCAGACTGACCTGATTTTTCTCCCTCCTATGCTTAGTCGTCGGGCGTCGACGTCAACGTCATCTCGCACAAGAAGCAACGCTACGCAGTGTGGTTCGGAGGGTCTCTGTTGGCCTCTACGCCCGAGTTCACTTCGTATTGCCACTCGCGGGCCGCCTATGACGAGTACGGTGCGTCTGGCACCCTTTCGAGGAAGCACTGGAAGCCTGAGACTGACTGTGGGGGCCTCTTCAGGACCGTCCCTTGTCCGCCGCTTTGCCATCTTTGGCTCCGCAACGGATTAAGGAGGGTAGGCCTATTGGGAGGGGAAATGGGGTCCGCCTCGTCCCCCCATTGCCCTCCTCCCCTTTTCTTCTTCTTCTTCTTCAATCTGCTTGTAAAAATGGCTGTGTTTGGCAGAGATGATGAGAGGGGGATGTCTGAGTCGGCAGACTTGAGCGGAGAACAGAGAGGAAGTGCGAGCGGAACGGATCTGAAAGGGGGTTTCTCGGTTGAAGCAGTTCAAATCTCCCATCATAAACCCATTACCACTGGCTCTGGTTCTACGGGGAGGGCGGAGAGGAGGAGAGGCGGTACGAGCGTGGAGAGAGAAAAGTGGGGGGGAGGCCTGAGCGCGCAAAGGGCGTGAGCGCCCGAAGAAGAGGTTCGAGCGGGCGATTCGGAATGCGCGGCTCGATGAGGTCCCTTCTCTTCGGACGGAAGTGCAGACTTGCTCCAATACCGCAGTGGAAGACACAACATTACAGGAAGTACCTGTCTGGCAAAACAAAGCCACGCCGAAATCAGCCACCTGAGGAAGAGAGCGGCAAAGGCAGGGAGAAGTCGCGAGAGTCTGCGCCTCCTCCTTCTTCTCTTTGCAGCTTTGCTCAGGGAGGCTTCCTAGGGTCAGTGTTAAGGTTAGTTCCGGATCGGGTCGTGGGAGCAAGCGGACAAGCCGGCTCGAAAGGGAGAAACCGACGCTCACGACCGCTTCGTTTGCGTCGTCGCTCTCGCGCTACTTCTCACACGGCCGCTCTCGCTCCAGTACATCCTCAAGCGATGTGAGTAGCCTGAGCGCTTCGACGACTATTCTCGAGGACTCGGCCATCGCCTCTTCACCCGGCGAGTACTCCCCGCCGACCTTCTCATCTTCGCCATGGTCGCCGTTCACCTCGCTTCCGTCCTTCTCTGCCCTATCATCGATCTCCCTCTTACCCAAAAGCGCCCATCTAGCCCGAGGCTCGCGAAGGCATTCAGCAGATACGGACAACACGGAGCACCCACCGAAAAGTCTTTCCTTTCCGCTGGCGCCGGTCTCTTCGCCTGAACCTCGGAGAGCATCGAAGCTTGCCGGCCCGTCTCGCCAGCTTGACTGGTCAAGTGTGCGCTCTGTCCATGTCCGCTTCCGCCCGTGCGCTGCAGCGCCCCGTCCCGGCAACGACAGCGATGCCGCCTCCGTCCACGCGTTTGTCCTGCGGGTTCAGGAGCTCGCACTTGAACAGCAGCGGCGACAAGAGGTGGCGGCCGTTATAGGCGGCTCTGTAGGACAGTCGCGCTGGCCGCGGGTCGAGACCTGCGTCGGCACGCCGCCTTTGGTCCGAGTCGTATACTGGAGCGGCCGGAAGAAAGAGATCGCCCCGGACGGACGCAGCGCCGACGAAGTCTGGCTTCAGAAGTCTGAACTGCTGCCCAGGACATGGAGTGGCTCACTCGTAGAAAAGCTAAGCTTCTCCTTCCAGAAGGAAGCACTGCTCGAGCCTTTCTCCATCTCCCTCACATGGCCGACGGGACAAGCCCGCAATCGGATTGTCCGAAGTTGAATTTCTTTGAGCGAGAGCGGCCGTGTGAGAAGTAGCGCGAGAGCGACGACGCAAACGAAGCGGTCGTGAGCGTCGGTTTCTCCCTTTCGAGCCGGCTTGTCCGCTTGCTCCCACGACCCGATCCGGAACTAACCTTAACACTGACCCTAGGAAGCCTCCCTGAGCAAAGCTGCAAAGAGAAGAAGGAGGAGGCGCAGACTCTCGCGACTTCTCCCTGCCTTTGCCGCTCTCTTCCTCAGGTGGCTGATTTCGGCGTGGCTTTGTTTTGCCAGACAGGTACTTCCTGTAATGTTGTGTCTTCCACTGCGGTATTGGAGCAAGTCTGCACTTCCGTCCGAAGAGAAGGGACCTCATCGAGCCGCGCATTCCGAATCGCCCGCTCGAACCTCTTCTTCGGGCGCTCACGCCCTTTGCGCGCTCAGGCCTCCCCCCCACTTTTCTCTCTCCACGCTCGGACCGCCTCTCCTCCTCTCCGCCCTCCCCGCGGAACCAGAGCTAGTGGTAATGGGGTTATGATGGGAAATTTGACCTACTCCAACCGAGAGGCCTCCCTTTCATGTTCGTTCCGCTTTCATCCCTCTCTATCCTCCACTAAGGTTCACAGGCTCAGACACTTGCCTCTCCTTGTCTCTTTAAACACGGTCATTTTTACAAGCAAAGGGAAGAAGAGGAGGAACAGGAGGGGAGGGCAGTTGGGGGGTGAGGCAGACCTCTTCTCCCCTCTCACTGGGCCTACCCTCCTTAATCGGTCGCCGAGCCAAAGATGGCAAAGCGGCGGACAAGTGACGGTCCTATGGAGGCACAAGCAGTCAGTCTTAGCCTTCCAGTGCTTCCTTGAAAGGGCGCCAGACGCACCGTACTCGTCATAGGCGGCCCGCGAGTGGCAATACGAAGTGAACTCGGGCGTAGAGGCCAACAAGGACCCTCCGAACCACACTGCGTAGCGTTGTTTCTTGTGCGAGATGACGTTGACGTCGACGCCCGATGACTGTCCGAGGGGGAAAAAGAGGACGTCAGCGATTCGGGCCTCCTCTCTTGTCAAGGACCTCCTCCGCAGCGGCGCACCTTCATCAACTGGCCCGGCGCGAGACGACGAGATCCGCTGGTCGACGATCCCCTTCAGGTCGCGCTGGAGGCGGATTCTGAGCCATTTTGTTCCGCAAACTGGGACTCGAGAGCTCGCCCTGTAGCCGAGAACGGCGGAGAAATGGGCTGTTGCGCGTGAAAGAGGATCGTGCCTACACGCAGCGTTGTGCAAAGTCTCATCGCTCGTGCGCCAGTTCACGCTGCATCTCACGCATGTTTTCCGCGAGCTCCTGCGACCGCCTCCTGTCCTCTTCCCGCCTCGCCGAACTCTTCCACTCGCCGTCTTGTCCGCCCCTCGCGCGGTGTTCCGACTCGCCGATTTTTTCCCACATTGTCTCGATATTGCGACCGTACGTCTCGCGTGCTTGCGGAGTAAAGACGTGGACGACGAGAGTTCCGGCGTCGAGGAGGGCCCAACCGGTCCCGGCGTCGCTTGATGAGGGCGAGTTGCTGCTCGATCGACTATTCCGGAGGGACCTTGACCGAGCGTGCTTGGTCGGTGCGGTTGGAAGGCCGTGGATGTTGGGGCGAGAGGAAGGAGGAGCAAAGGGAGGCGGAGCGGTGCCGTAAGCGGAGGAATCAGGATCGGCGGGCAATTCGACCGGATGCGCCGCGAGCTGTCGGACACCATGGGTCAGAGCGGCGATTCGCATACAGGTCGCATATTGCACACGCGCGCGTACTCACATGCCGTTTCACACCCTCGATCGCGCCGCGCAGCCCTCGTTCCCTGCCGTGCCTCAACGACGCGCACACGATCCAATCGCACCAACTCGCTTCGGGGTCGGCTTCGCGCGCGTGAATATAGACGAGCGAATCCTTGTCGAGAAAAGGCGAAGTTGAGAGAAAGTCGTGCAATGGATGCAGGGCGGGCGAGAGATGAGAAGGCGGACGAGTCGGGACGGGAGCTGTTGCGAGGCGAGGACCCGCTTCGGTCGGATTTGCGTCGCTTGTCGGCGTTGTTGACGGCGCATCCTCGGCATCGACGAACCAGGGCAAGGCGGACCTCGCTCTGCAGGTTGACGCAAAAGTGCGAGCAGCGGCGAGAGCACAAGGTTGTGGCGCACTTTGCCGCACACAGTGCCTCGCGACGCGTGGAGTAGCACTCCGGGCGATAAAGTGTGTGCACTGCACGATCGCTGATTTTGTCACAGTCATTGTTCCGGCGCTATAGAGGCTGGACGTGTAGTCTGCACCGCCTTTTGGCCCAGCTCGCTTCTTCTGGCTCTTGTCAAAGTCGAAGTCCGAATTTTTTGCGCCTCCCCTTGGCAAAGCCGAATGTGGGGCTGACAAATCGGCTGAGCCTGCGACGCCGGGAAGAGGGCGATCCCGCAGACGACGTAATTTCGCACAAAATCGACTCGAAGTCCGAAACGTACCCGCTGCATAGACGCCGTCTGAGGCATTCGCTCCTTCTTCCGCTCCTCTCACACATAAACTCTTCCCAAGCTCGTTACTCTCGAAGAAATGGCCAAGCTCGTCATCGTCGGCGGTTCCGGCAAAGTCGCCAAGCTGTTTTCCTCCATCGCCTCGAAGCACTTCTCCATCACTTCACTCGTTCGTAACCGCGACCACTTTGACGCCATCAAACAGACGGGAGCAACGCCCGAGTTGCTCGACATTGAGAATGCCGGCGTCGACGAGTTGAAGCGCGCGTTCGAAGGCGCGCAGGGCGTCTTGTTCGCCGCCGGCGCGGGAGGCAAGGGCGGCAAGGAGCGTACAAAGAAAGTCGACGAGGAAGGAGCGATCAAGGTCCGTGCCTGTGCGGTAGTTCGAGGTCTCGCGCTGCCGAAGCTCAGCCGAGCAGTCGAGACGCCGAGCTCTCGTCACGCTCCCTCGCACCTCGAGTACCCCAGATAACGCTGACATTGAGGCTATTTCGTCTAGGTGTTTGACGCGCTCGAGCAGCTGCCTGGTCGCAAGCCGTACCTGGTCCTGGTCGGCGCACTCGACACGCGCGACACTTCGCAAAAGCCGCCCGCGCACTATGTAGGCACCGCGGTTCCCATTCACTCCGACTTGCGAATGGTCCAAGGAAGCAGTTGACAAGAACTTGATCCCGCTCATCAGACCGAGAAGGATATCGAAGGCAGCAAGAAGGCACATGATGCGATCGGAGCCTACTACGAGTGAGTCCGACGCGAGCGCGGCTATCTGTCTCCGGACTTGAAAACTCATACCAGCTCTCGGTCAGTGCCAAGTTAGTGGCCGACGAGAACCTGTCGCGCCGCACGGCGTTTCCGTGGACGATTGTCCGCCCCGGAGGTCTGCTCGACGACGAAGCGACGGGCAAGATCACCGCCGGCCAGACTGGCATGGGCAGCATCACGGTGCGTATTGATTTTGCGCATCATTGCGAGGATCCCATTGCGCGCAGCTACATGAGCTGAATGAACTCCGTGACGCGGTCCGCAGCGAGCCGACGTCGCGGCGACCATTTCGGCGCTGTTTGACCTCGCCATTGCCGGCGAGCAGTCCAGGTCCCCGGCAGCGAGTGGTCTCGCAATTGACATGATCCAGCAAGGCGAAGGGAAGGACGTCCCGATCCGGAAAGCGGTCGAGGCGGCGGTACAGAAGCGCGAAGGGAGCCTGGTGGTTTGAGCGGGGAATTGACCTTGTTTCGGAGCCCGGCCGGAGCCCTGACCAGATCGATGGGAGCGCGTGCAATGGGCAGTACATATTGGCGCGCTCAGTGAGGAGGGAGATCCGAAGCTCTCGTTCATTTAGGGTCGGCCAGCAGCCGTTCGCGAGTGCGCGGCCGGCGCGGGCGAAAACGGAAGTGGAGGTAGCTAGACCAACTTCCCCCTTACTGCACGCTGCACTCCGAAATCCGTCAATTGATGAAGAATTTACCCCGCACCCCGCACTATTGCGTGCTTCGTCCTCGACTTTGCTCATCCCGTCGCTGCAGCCCAGCGAAAGGTGGAAATGCCGCTGACGGCAGCAACTCGCCCCGAGTGCTGCAGAGGATCCACCAACCTTCAGCTTTCGGATGGCGACATCAGTCACTGTCTCCACCCGCTAAAGCTTCTAGAACAAGGACCGCCGCCGAAGGAGATCTTGATTCTCCGTCATCAAGAGGAACCTTCTCACCGCTCAGCCTCCTCGGACTTGACGCGAAACACACCCGCGGACACACTTCACGGTCGACCAGCTCTGAGCGACGCTCTTCTTTGCTCGTGTAGTATTCCAAGAACAGCGGAAACGGAGACTACGGGACGACCTTTCGGACCGCAACGATGGCGACTCCCGCCCCGCCTCCTCCCGTCGTTACATCTTCTTCCACTAACGGGACGACCTACCCGCCACCTCCTCCTGCGGCAGAACGTCCCGCGAGCACCAAGATCGCTACAGACCGATCCGTTACCGACGCCGAAGGAGCGCAGCCGCCACCGTCCAAGTCGCGGCGAGCACTCGACAAGGGCAAAGAGAAACTCAAGAAATGGGTTGATTACGAGCCGCATGTCACCGAGGCGGCGCCTGTCAGTGAGCTGCTCAAGCGCTCGCTCAAGATCAACTATCCCAAGGCGACCGCCGAGTATGTCTCGCGGTTGTTCCCGTTCACTCGCGTGAGTTCCTCCCGCTCCGAACTCTTGAATACCGTCCTTTGAGTCGGGCCGGCTAAGCCAATCTGGATGCAGTGGATCCTACACTACAATGTGCGGTGGTTGATCGGTGATCTGATTGCCGGAATCACGGTCGGACTCGTCCTCGTCCCGCAAGCCATGGTGCGTTGCGCCTCCGTTCATTCCATTCATCGCACCGCAGAGCTCACGCGTCTCCCGCGCACCCACAGTCATACGCTCGGATTGCCACGCTGCCGTTACAATACGGTTTGTACTCGTCGTTCGTCGGCGTCATGGTGTACGCCCTTTTCGCGACGAGTAAAGATGTCACGATCGGTCCGGTTGCGGTCATGTCGCTCGAAGTCGCCCGCGTCATCCAATCAGTCCAGTCGTCGCCGGAAGGCGCGCAGTACTCGGCGCCCGAGATCGCGACCGCCCTCGCGTTTCTCTGCGGCATCATCGTCCTCGGTATCGGCCTCCTTCGCATCGGATGGCTCATCGAGTTTATCCCGTCGCCTTCGATCGCCGGATTCATGACTGGATCGGCGCTGAACATCGCCGTCGGGCAATGGCCATCTCTGATGGGCTACTCGAACAAGCTCAACACGCGCGAATCGACATACAAGGTCATCATCAACTCGCTCAAACTCCTCCCCGAGACTCGACTCGACGCCGCGTTCGGCTTGTCGGCGCTGGCGTTCCTGTACATTGTCCGGTGGGGGCTCCAGCGTGTCGAGCGGAACTCGCGAAGCCCCGCCGTCAAGAAGCTCGCCTTCTTCGCGTTGACCCTCCGCACCGCCTTTACCATCATCATCTTGACTATCGCGTGAGTCTTTTGCCTGACTGGGAGCGGCATCAAGCTGCCGGGTCGATGTCTGCCTTGCCGGAGCTCGAAGCGGCGCCCCGTCGCCCTCGCAGAAATCGCGACGGTTCGGACCACTCGAGCTCGAAACTGATCCTTCCTGCCACTTCTCACAGGTCTTATCTCCTCCTGCGCAATAAGAACCCGAAGAACTACCCGATCTCGGTCCTCAAGACTGTTCCGAGCGGGTTCGAACACATGGGCCAGCCGCGACTCCCGACCCACTTGCTCTCGCTCATCGCCCCGCAGCTCCCCGTCGCGACCATCATTCTCCTCCTCGAGCACATTGCGATCGCCAAATCGTTTGGTCGCGTCAACAACTACAAGATTGACCCGAATCAAGAGCTCATCGCGATCGGCGTTTCCAACTTGGTCGGCACCCTCTTTAACGCCTACCCTGCGACGGGTTCATTCTCGCGCTCGGCAATCAAGGCAAAGGCAGGAGTGCGCACACCGCTCGCGGGGTGGTTCACCGGCGTCTGTGTCGTCGTGGCGCTGTACGCGCTCACCGGAGCCTTCTATTGGATCTCTTCCGCCTCACTATCAGCTGTCATTATCCACGCCGTACTCGATCTGATCGCCTCGCCACGTCAAGTTTACGCATTCTGGAAGTGCTCGCCGCTTGAGTGCCTTATCTTTGTGCTCGCTGTCCTGGTTTCGGTCTTCTCGTGCGTTCGCTTCATTCGCCTTCTCAGCCTTTCCCGTCACGCCAGAACTGATCGTACCTTTCCTTACCGTTGTCAGCTCTATGGAGATTGGCATCTACGCGTCGGTCGGCGCCTCGGTCGCCCTTCTGCTGTTCCGCATCGCCCGACCCCGAGGTGCCTTCCTCGGCCGTGTCCGCATCCGACCCGATGTCGCTAGCCCGCCTTCATACGCATCGGCACAAGATGGCTCGGACGGCGCTTCTTCACCCGTGCGCGCTCCTTCGCCTCCGCTGCCGGCCGGGATCCGTGACGTCTACCTGCCACTGCTCCCCGACGGTGTTCGGAACCCGCTCGTTCAAGTCGACCCCCCTCCTCCTGGCATCATCGTCTTCCGCTTTGAGGAGTCTTTCATCTATCCGAATGCTTCGATGTGTGAGTCTTTGCCTCGGATTAGAAGGCGGAGAGCCTTGCTGACTTCTCTGCGGACAGACGCCGACATGATCCTCGAGTACGCGTACAAGCACACCCGGACGGGCGAGGACTTTGAAGGAGCCAAGGCCGGCGACCGACCGTGGAACAACCCTGGCCCGCTCCGGTGGCGAACCAAGAAGGCGAGCAAGCGCGCCGAGGAAGCCGAGGCGCAAGAGCTTCAAGCCGAGAAGCCGATCCTTCGCGCGATCGTGTTCGACATGTCGAGCTGCTCCAACATCGATTCGACGAGCGTGCAGAACTTGGTCGACTTGAAGCGAAGCCTCGAACGCTACGCTGGAGACCAGGTCCAGTTCCACTTTGCGACCATTCTTTCGCCTTTCATCAAGAGGTCAGTCTGCGCTTTAGTGGTGACCTTACAACCGTGTCACTGACTCCTTGCACGCCTGTAGAGCGCTCTTGGCTGGCGGCTTCGGTACTGGCGTCGGTTGGTCGGGAGCCGAACGGCCTCTCGAGATTGCGCCCGTCGTCCAAGGCGGCATGGAGCCCGTCATGACCGAACATGCGAAGCGCGTCCAGCGCCTGCATTTCCAGCGCCGCTTGATCCCGACGTCGCCCGAGCCGGGCACTCCGGCGCACCTCTTGCCGAAACCGACCGGCGCGACGGGTGAGATTGAAGAAGTCCGCGAGGACCGCCCGAGCACTTCGAGCTCGAACGACCGCGACTTGTCGGCGAACGACCTCGAGAAGGCGCTCGAGGACGTTGAACGACAAGGCGTTCACGTCGGTGGCAGTGTTTGGGGTCATCAGATTCCTGGTCACGAGTCGCCGCATCTCGAGCAGCCGGTCTTGAGCACTTCGTTCCCTCGATTCCACCTCGACTTGTAAGTCTTTGCCAGCCCTACCGCGCGAGACCGGATGCTGACTGTACGTTTTGACCCGCAGGACCTCGGCTGTTGCTGCTGCTGTCGGCAAAGACGATTGGTGAAGCCGACCAACCATACCCTCCTATGCATACATTCCCCTTCCCGCATCCCTATACATAGCATCTCTCTTGCATCCGCATACGACGCTTCCAAAATACTGTTGCAACAACTAGGTTTCTCTATCGCCATCTCTATTCTGAGTCGGATCCATTGTCGTCATCGTCATTCATCTCGTCCTCGAAAGCGAAGTCGACGCCGGCTTCTTGCGCGCGAGCGACTGTCGCCTCGAAGAGTCGCTCGCGATGGGCTAGTGCAGCTTGCACAATCGCGATCTGGCCTGCAATTTGACGTTGAAGTCAGCCGCCGTCCAGACATGTCAGGCCAGGAGTGCGCACCTGATCGATACACCCGGATCATCTCGCGCACGTCTGATCGGATCTCCTCGTTGTCGTCACAGCCCGCTTCAACGTCAAGATCAACGCTCATGAGAGCCTGAGCTTTCTGTTCGAGCATGCCTCCGAGCGCATCGAGCACGTCGAGCTCGTTCTCCCAACTGATGAAGTCGAGCACCGCCGCCGCTTCCTCCGAGTCCTTCGCTGCCCGTATCCGTTCTACGACTGCCGCAAAGTCGTCGCCGGCTTCTTCTTCTTCATCGTCGATAGGCTGGCCTGGTGATGTCCCTGGAGGAGGCGTGGACGAACAGGCGACGAGAAGCCTCATCTGCGCGAGCAAAGCGCTCGGAATCTCGCCAGTCGGAGGGACCGTATGCCTCAGCTGTTCCATCCCGACCTGCTTCAATAACGCCGGCAGTTCGGGCGCCACCTCTGACGGTGGGAGCGACAGTTTGAGCGCCAGAATGTCGGCCGGGTTGGACGAGTCGGGCAGGACGAAACCGTACCCGAGGAGGAGTTCCTCGTTCGATTTAGCACCGTACGTATTGTAGACTTGTGAGCCTGCGTGCAGGACGTCAGTACTACGCGCTTGGACACGGGAGGTCAGGGCGCGGCTGTACCTGCAGAGACGGGCTCGTCGACGACGATCGACAAACCGCCGACGTCTTGTACTCCCGCCGGACGGGCAGCGGCCGCCGCTTCGAGACTCATGGACTTGTCGGATGACCAGGTGACTTTGGTAGTCGGCCGGTGGTTGAGCAGGTCGACGCCGGGGAAGAGGACCGGAGTCGAGTGCGCCTTGTCGCCGTCGATCAACGAGGAAGGGAACGCTCGTGAGCTGTTCAAGGGGACTTTCGACTTAGTCGACGCTTGAGACTTTGTAATAATGTGATAGGGAGCTCACGAGATCATTGTGGACGCCCAGAGCCACCGGTCCCAAGAAACTTCGTCGACGAGTGCCGCCTCGACTCCTGCTCCTTTCATCCGAACTTGCACCGCCTGCCACTCGTTCTTCCACCCTTGTTCCCGATCGCGCGTCGCGCCTTCGAGGTTCGTCCCGCGTAGGAGCCCCCGCTCATTGGCGGTGAAATAGAGGGGCGTCCGGAGCGAGTCGGGTTTCGGGAGCGCGGCGACGTAAGGCTCGTGGGCGAGCCGAAGTCTGTCCTCCCTCGTGAAAGCGGCAAGGAGCTCGCTCGCGCGCATGTTGACGAGGTGCAAGACGAGGTAGAGCGTCATCAAGACGTGGTCGTCGTCGACGTCTGTGGCATGATCCGGATCGACCCGGGACGACGGCATCGGCAACAAGTCGGTCGGAATCGATGTTCGGACGAGGGTCGGTGTAATCGCGATCGAAAAAGGACACCGGACGACGCTCGTCCCAGGCTCGAGCGCTTCAGAGGTATAGATCGAAGTGCCATAAGCGTCTACGGAGGAGAGCAAGGTGAGAAGGTCGAGCACTCGTATCGGACTGATTTTCGCTGACGATGGAAAGCGGGATCACGGACCTTGACGAGGATGCAGGGCTGGATGGAAAGAGCCCCCTGCGGCTGTCAAGTACTGTCCGAGCGGTGTACTCGCTTGTGTTTCCGTCGGTGCCGTCATCCTTGCGACGTTCCAGTTTGAGGTGAGCAAGCCCGTTTCCGTCTAGCCGGTCGCGATCTTTGGACTGCGCAAGCTTATGAGAGAGTAGGTCCACGACAGCGCAAGCGGTACTCTGGGCTCTATAGGCGGTGAGAAGTCGCGCTGTTGCCCGTTCGATTGTCCGGCCCAAAAGTTTCATCACAGCGCGGAACCGATTTCGGCCGAGAGGTGGGGTACCGGTCTCGCTCTACAGCCCAGCAGGAGGGACATAGAAGATCAGGAAGACTACACGTAGCAACTAAAAGCTTTGTAAAGTTTTCCTGAATCGTTCAAAGCCCTAAGAGAGGCGATAGAGAGGAACGGGACCGACACTTGCACCGCCTCGTTCTGAGCTCAGCCCAGTCGATTCTACTTCGCTCAACTCGTTCTCCCTCTGCCCGCTCTACAGCCAAGTCCCATAGCTCGCGAGCATTTCAAGGGATGGGCAAAGTCAGACATCGCAAGCGCACCCGCGAAGCTCGCGTCGCCGCCACCGCTCAACCCCTCACCGGCTCGACCTCCGACTCGAAGCACCATGAACACGCAAACGAACAACAGCAGCAGCAGCAGCAGGGGATGAAGAAGGGCGCAAGGAGGGACGCAGATATGCAACAACTCCTCGACCAACTCAAGAGCCAAGACGGCCGCGAACGGACCATGGCCAGCGCCACTTTGGCTGGACTCGTCCTCTCGTTACCGCCGCTCCAACTCCGCTTGCTCCTCTCCAAGAACCTCATCGGCCAACTGATCGAACGAGTCGCGGCAGTCCCCGGTAGCTACAATGCGGACTCCGCCGCATCGGCGCAGTGGACCCCGCCGCCTTCGCACGACCTTGCGACCGCGATCGAGTCGCTCGGCGCCCTCCGCAACTTGGCCGTCTCGGCGCCGGCCCACCTCTTGTCCGAGATGCACAACAAGCGCATCCTGACACCGCTCACGGCCGTCCACCTCCCGCTCCTGAACCGGTTCCTCCCCGTCCAACTTGGTCCCGCGCCCGCTCAGGTCAAACCGTCCATGCCGGCAACGGCCGCCGCTCGTCGCGCCGCCGAAGACCTCAACGAAGCGAACGATACCCTCCGCCGGTCGTTCTGGGACTGGGCCGAGAACACCCTGACTCTGCTGTGGTGCCTCGCCGAGAGCAACACCAAGATCCTCGCGAGTCTAAACCAGCACGCGACCGCGATCGTCGGGTTGTGCGTCGCGTTCTTGCACGGCGCGATTGACCTCGACCTCGAGGACGGTCAGGCGGCCGATGGAGCCAAAGGCAAGGGGAAGCAGGCGAACGGCGCAGCGCCGGCTAAGCGCTCGCGCGTCCCGCTCTACGTCGCAGTCGCGGCAGGTCAGTCGATGACCCCTTCGCCTACCGTCGTCTTTCTGTACTGACGCCTCTCTGGGAAATGCGCCACCCGCAGCCCAGACGCTGCACGCGTTCGTCAGCTCGAACCCGCCCGCGCATTCGCAACTCCTCTCGCCTCCCGGTTCCTACACCTTCTCCCCCGCTCTCTCGGTCCTTCTCTCAATCCTTTCTTCTCCTGCGTCGCCGTCGTCTTCACCGTCTTCGACCAGCTCTGCCGCCGAGACGGCCGAAGAATGGGCCCAATTGCGAGTCCTCGCGTTCGGCGTATTGCTCGAGATTGCGAAAGGCCGGAGTAAGCGGCGCGACGTCGAAACGGTTCGGGAACAGCTGCGGACGGACGAGGCGCAGGAGGTGCTGCTCGAGTTGGTCAAGCGGGCCGAGTTGAACAAGGCGGTCGAGGAAGGGAAAGCGGTCGCGGGTCAGATTGTGAGTCACCAGGCTCGCTGCGATTGTACTCAACTTGCGAGGCCGAGCGAACACTGACGCTGCTACTCCGTCAGGACACGACGGCCCTTCCTTCCCGTGCGACGGACGCGTCATCCCCGAACGCGCGCCTCGCCTCGCTCGAACGGCAAGCCCAAACGCTCCAACTCGCGCTCGAGATCCTCAGCGAGTGGCTCGCGTCCGGCGTGCCGAATTCGGCTTTGCTCGCCAACGCTGGAGAGATCGAAGGTGCCGAGAACGACGACGACGAGGGTATGGATCAGGAGGAGGAGGAAGAATGGGGCGGCGCGAGTGGGATGATGGATGTCGAGGACGACGAGATGCTTGCGAGTGATGACGACGAAGGGGCGGCGAAGGACGGTGTGGATGCGGCGGGCGTCAAGCAGGAAGCGGACGGGATCATCCGGAGGCGACGAGGCGACACGCCGGAACCGGTCGTGCGAGGGGAGGATTCGAACGGCGATGACGACGCGATGCTCGACGACCTTGCTGCGACCGCCGACTCGGACGCCGAGGACGGTGATGAGGATCTCGTCGGTGAGCCGACGAACGGTGCGACGGGCGGCAGCGTACTGCTCGCGACTTCGCTCCCGATGCAGCTCCTCGCGCTGTCTCGTCCGACGACGTCGCTGTCTTTCTTGCCCGCGACCGCGTTCACCGAAGCGGACGGTGCCAAGTCGAACGGCCTCATCGGAACTTCAGCCGTTGACGCTTCGACCGCTTCGTTCCCGGCGGCTTTGTCGACCTTGTCCGAAGCGATCACGACGATCCACGTTCGTGCGCTCGAGGCGCTCAACAACCTCTACGTGACCCTCTCGCGTGGTAAGAAGGCGCGACGGGACCCGAAGGAGTTGCAAGAGGTGTTTGAGACGGCGCTTGGACTTGTCCAGGGTGCGCTCGACGCTGCGAGCAAGTACGTCCCGCCGGCGACGACGGCGGAATCGACCGCGACTGGGTCGGGTAAGAAGGGCAAGGGTGGTGCTGCGGCCGCGGGTGGGAGTGGCACGCAGAAGCAGCAGGACGAAGAGGCGGATGAGGTCCAGGAGCGGAGGAGGGAGGTCGTCATGGCCGGTATGGGCGTCGTCTGGGGATGCACGATCCTTGGGCTCGACCCGGAGCGGAGCGGCAAATTGGTGAGTGGCAAGCGCGACCGGCGCGATCGGAGAATGCAGCTGACGTTTGGACATGCTGCAGGTTGTCGGTCCGGACGCGACTCCTTTCTTGATCCAGCATGTCTACCCGTCGCCGTTTGCAGCTGCGCAGACCCCGGCGGGCGAAGCGATCCGAGTTCGGGCGATCGGCGCTCTCGGATGGATCGGTCGCCGGCAAGGTGTCTCGATTGAGGAGAATGCGGTGCGTCTTGTCTGTCTCCTCTTTGGTTGGTCTCTGCTTGCTCACGTGCGGGGTTTTTCCAAACAGCAAATCGGTCGCTTCCTGCTTTCGCTCTTGCCTGCTTCGCGCGCGGCCGTCGTTACCAACTCGGCGCCTTCCACGGTCGCCGCGACTCCGGACATTCTCCTTGAAGCAATCGACTCGTTCATCGACTTGTACGCCGACGAGGAGCGCGACTACGATGTGCCGGTGTTCCGTCAGGGGGGCATGCTCGAGGAGCTCGACAAGAGCGTGCAAGGCGTCCGGGCGGCGGTACGTCGAGTCGTGTTCCGGGAATGCGCCCGCTGATAGCTGACTGTCGGGCCGCTTCCCTGCAGATCAAGAAGATCGACAAGTCCAAGTTCCCGGAGTTACGCGCGCGTGCCGACGGCAACCTGAACAACCTCGTCGCGTTCGTCCAGTACCGCAAGGACATTCTCAAGTCGAAGCGATGATCACAGGCGATGTAGTCTTCTTGCATCCTCTTGCAACTACCGCTGCTTGTGTAAGAGTCTTTCGGTCCATTCGAGATGGACGAGATGCCCGCGTTCTTTTCTTGCGTAGATGAGGTAGCACGCCGCGCCTGAGACGACCGCGCAGAAAGAGACCAAGACCGCCCCTGCCCGCATCTCACGCTCGTCAGCTCTGCTCCTGGCGTTCATTCGGTGCGTGTCTCTAAAGACGTACACTTGAATTCGGACGGCCGGTTCAAGATCATGGTTACGACGTACTTGACGAGGTCGAGCATGTTCTGAAGCGAGAACTGCAACGCCATGCTGTCATGACTCGCTCGTAATCAGTTCTACATTGTTGTCAAGTTTCATGAGCAACTGGCTGCCTTACATGCTGTTGCGGTTCGGGTGGTCGTCCAGGGCTTGCTGCAGTTCCTTGAGCTGGGCGAGGTCGAAACTCCAAAGCCCGATCCTCGACAAGGCCATTCCTGTTGGCGTTGACCCCACGGTGAGCAGCATGCATGGGCACCGAGGTAGCTGAAAAGCGTACCCGTGAAGAGCATAGCGTCGTTTCCGGGGGAACCGCGCTTGCCCGCCGGAGGAGTGATGACGAAGAAGGCGAGCAAGGCGGGAATGAGCGTGACGACCTCGGAGCTGTTATTGATCGATCGTTAGCTTGTCATCTCAAGCTTGAGAGGGGCACGCAACACTCACAAGACGCTCCAGGTCCCGGTACGAACGAGCCCGATCCGCTTCTCGAGCATCGGCATCGCGAGCGTGCCCATCAGCCCTGTGACGACTCCGACGCCCCTCATCCCGGCGACGAATGGGTCAGGGTAGCTGTGAGCTTTGAGGTAGGCGAGCATCGAGCCGTCAAATGACAAGACTGTCAAATACAGGAGCGAGATCGACAGGCTCGAAAAGAAGATTGGGTTCTTGACGAAAGTGCGCCAGTTGCGGTTCTCGCTCGCAAGGCGGAGTCGGATCTTCCCTAGCCAGTTCGACCACGTTGCAGTCCCCCGAGGCGTCTCCTCCGGCCGTGAGCCCGGCTCGACCGATTTGATCGACTCGGTGTCATTCTGAGGGCGCGCAGTCTGTTCAGGTCGAGGATTCGAGGCAAGCACCGGCAGGCGGCGGTACAGAAGATTGATCCCTGAAATCCGGAGTAAGCATCTGTCCGCGCTCAAAGCTTCTCAAAGCTCACAGATGAACTCGAAAACCATGGATCCTGCCGCAAAGCCGAGTAGGAACGCCGTCGCGAAAGTGTAGGAGACTGCGGTCGTCAAGAGGGACACGAACAATGGCGCTAGGAGCTTAGACAACAGGTCGACCCGGCGCAGATAGCTGTGCAGAGCGAAGCGTTGTCAGCGGGGCTTACCGGGAGAGCAGCGTGCAGACCACAACTCGCGTGTTGAGGCGGGTTAGAACAGCTCCGTCGCCTTGTGCGATCGTGGTCACCCAGTCACGCTCGACTGCGACCGATATGCCGATCTGCCGCGAGATGCGTGAGTTGGGGAGAAGCACAGTGGTGCGACACACGGGCGCACCGAAGCAAGGTTCAAGCCCATGGAGAGGATCACGAGCAGGACAAAGAGGCCCGTCAGCGCCGCTCGGTGGGGACCTCGGCTATACATCGGAGCAAAGTCGAGAAAGGTGATGAGGAAGATGGCGTAAGAGACGCCGACGGTGAGCTTCTGGGCGATGATGGCCCCTCGGACGAAGCGTAGTCGCGGAACGATATCGACGAGGTGTCCGACGCTACCCGAGAGGATGATGGCGGCTCCCGTAGTGAAGAAGCCAAAGATGGAGGGCTGTAGGGTCGTGTCGGGAAACAGTTTGATGAGGAAGAGGCTACAAGTTACGAAGGGGAGTCAGCGGTATTCGATGCGCAAATCGAGGCGATCTCGGGCTTACTAGCTGGCAAACTCGTAGCAGCGCTGCCCCCACGAGCTTGACAGGTGCTGCGCCAGTAATGACCAGAGCGCTCGAGTGTCGAGGTGCGCTTTCGACTGCGAAGCAGCAGGAGGGTAGGTAGTCGCGTCGTCGGATTTTGACGGGTCAAGCACCGCATGCGCCACTTTGGCATCATCTCCAGCCTCCCGTGTCGTGACCGGCTCGAGCTCGACGATGTCTTGCTCGGCGGTAGTCGCAGTACCCGTGAGAGCCATCGTGGAAGACGACGAAATCGCGCAAACGGCAGCTTGGACAAGGCCCTCGCGGATGACCAGCTCGTTTACTATACTGCGCTGCCTGTTCGAGGCATGTGCGGACAGCTGTAAGCGCGTGCAAAGCGAGAAGAATGCGCTAGAATTGAAATTCGATGATGAGAATTTGCGGCACGTGCGCGCTTTGTCGGACCTTCTCGGCCGAAATCCCCGCGCCGGCTTTTCCTCCACTCTGACCCACTTCTCGCTCCTCTGCTCACTCACAGACTGCCGCAATACAGACACAATGCTGCAAGGGACTGGACAGCTCGACGCGATCATCGCCGAGGCGACTCGTGACCCCTATAATGAGTTGACCCGGTTCGTCTTCTCGGTCGCTTCGAGCGACGAGGAGTGCATCTACTCGGGCAAAGGAGGCTACGGTCGCTTGCCAACTACCCAGGTCGACCAAGCCACGCTCGACAAGGAAGGAGAACCAATCACCGAGGACAGCATCTTTGAATTGTACTCGTGCACGAAACTGCCCGCGACTGTCGCAGCGTTGCAACTCGTCGAGCAGGGCAAGCTAGGCCTCGAGGACGAGATTCAGAAGTATCTCCCAGAAGCGGCCGACGTCAAAGTCCTCGAAGGGTTCAACGAGGACGGATCTCCCAAGCTGGCAGACGCCGAGACGCCAATCACGGTCCGCATGCTCCTCACGCATACGTCTGGTGAGCACTGCTTCTACCTGACCTGGACTCTATGACAATTACTCACTATCAAGATAACAGGCTCGACCTACGCGATGATCGACAGCGAGATCCTCAAAGCCGCAAAGGCACTCGACTTGCCCGGAGACTTTTACACCGAGACTGCCACCAAGGTGCGGCACGGAGATTCTGCATAGAGCTTATCGCAGCGACTCATTCTCGCTACAACAACTCTGCAGGAAGCGTTCACCACGCTGCCACTCAAGAAGTAAGCTCTGTGTCGGCCAGGTGCTTAACCCTTTAAGCTTTCAGGCTGACCGCGCCTCCGCTACAGCCAACCCGGCTCGGCGTTCGCGTACGGACCGTCGCTCGATTGGATGTCACTCGTCATCGAGAAGGTCAGCGGGCTCGACTTTGAATCCTACTTGCAGCAGAACCTGTTCCAGTGAGCCGGATCTCACGTCCTTTATTGTTGGCCCGTAGTCCTTGCTAACGTCACTCTACATAGCCCGCTCGGCATCCACGACACATCCTTCGAGCCGAACCCGAAACAGATTTACATGGCCTATGCAGACGAGCAGAATCCAGGCGGACCGCTCCGACTCGCTGAGCATCCTCCGACTTGCGGTTCGCAACGGTTCGGCGGCGCCGGTCTCCGCGGCTCGAGCCGGTCTTGGCTCCGTCTCTTGCGGGCCTTGTTGCGCGGCGGCGAGCTTGACGGGAACCGGATCCTCAAGAAGGAGACCGTCGACCTCATGTTCGAAGACCAGCTGTGGAACGACGGGCAGCGGAAGACGTGCCCTGCTTATGCCGAGATCGGATATCCCGTTCCTGCGCGGACGAAGGAGACTGTTGGGGCTATGACATTCGGCTTTGGAGGAGCGCTGAACCCGGTTCCGGGAACGACGGGACGACCGGCCGGCACCCTCGTGTGGCGAGGAATGGCCGTGAGTCGCTTTCTCCCTAAGTCTGCGGCTTACAATTCTCCCGGTAGGAAATTTTCTTCGTTCATCGATCTGACAATTTTCGCAACCAGAACACGCCGTGGTTCATCGACCGGACCAACGACATCGCCGTCGTCGTCTTCTCGAACGTCTTGCCGCGAAACGAGCCGCACTTCCATCAGGCATGGTACCAGGCCGAGACGGAACTGTACAAGGTGCTCAAAGAGCAGAAGTAGCGGATTCTCGAGAGTCGCGTAAAATGATATTGACGCCCAAGACTACGAACTAGTCGATCAAGCCGAGCTGCTTTTGCCGGAACCTGCACCAAAGTCACGAGATCAGAGCTCGCTCCTGAAGCTGCAGCGAGATCAGCGAGGCTTCGACTTACCGAGACATGCGTTTCGGCGGGTCTGCTTCGCCGCTCGGAGCGGCGGCATCCCCAGCGACCGGTGGGGCGACGGCAACGGGTGAAGCTATCGGAGGCTTCTCGACAACTGTAGAGGCTATAGGTACCGCTTCCGTAGCTGCGCTCGATGGTGATGCCGCCTCGGCACGCCTAGTTGTCGGGATCCGCTGCTCCAGCATCGGAGGCTGTTTCCCGGCAGTCCTCTCGCGCGCCCTCCGTTCCCGTTCGCGTTCCTCCTTTTCTTGCGCCAGCTCCTCGCGGAGGAAGATTTCGCGCTGTCGCTCGTACTGTTGCTGGTCTTCAGGCAAGAGGCGGCCTTCCGCGATCGCTTCGAGCGTCTTGCGGAGCCGTTCTCGCTCAGACTCGTCGAGCCCATCGTCGTCGACTGCCGCAACGGGATCGGACGAACCTGAAGCAGGCCCGAGCGCTTCTTTCGAGGTTGTGAAGGTCGGATCGGCAGCGAGTAAGGAAGGGATGATGAGTTGCGCCGATTCGAGGTTCCGGGTCGCGTTCCGGAAGCGGGAACCCTTCCCGAGTTGGGCTGATCCGGCATTAGCATACGACCCAAAGGCGTTTGCGGCGATCTCGGGGTCGAGTGACTGCAACGTCGCGTCGGCGGGGACAATCTGTAGACGTAGGGATCAGCGACGCGATCTTCATGTCCGAACAGCGCTGGGACGTACGCCTTGCGCGTCGCGACCGATGTCGCCCAAAGGCGACTGTCCAACCTCGTGGTAGCCTCCGAGCGCTCCGGTTCCTCGCCCGCCACCGAGGTTCAGCCGCTGCTGGTGGTAGGCCAGGGCAACCTCTCGTGCATGCAACGCAGCGTCGACGTCGAGCTCCTCCTCATCGATCTCGTCTTCATCCGAGTAGCCGAAGCCATCCTCGTCCGAGTCGTGCTCGTACGGCTCTTCCTGAGCATCGTCGTCATCCTCCTCGTTTGAGTCGTAGGGAATGTCGGCGTAAGACATGGTGCCTTCCGGCGCCGGCTTATCCGCGGCAGGCGCTTTGAACGAGATCGTATGTACCGGCGCCGGGATTGCAGCAGCCCCAGCAGCAGCACTTGACGTGTTTGAGCCTCCTTCGACTTTCTCGTCTGCTGTGCCTCTCGGGCTCGAAGTTGACACGACCTCTGGCGGGCCGTTCCATTCCGGCCGCGGGGTCGCCGGCTTGTCCGCCTTCTCCTCCTTACGCTCGTCTAGAGCCTCCTCCTTCATGCGCTTAAACCTCGAGACTCGCTTCGCCGGCCCTGCTGCGCCCGAGTCACTTCCCGCCGCACCACCAGGAGGCACTGGTTTCCGCAGCGGTTTCTCGACGACCGTATCCCGAATCGGTCGCACGAACGTCGTCTTGTCCTCTTCTTTCGCCTTGACCGGCTCCGAAACAGCAGCGGTCCCTCCGGCTTTGAACTCGTCCGAAGAGATCGTCTCGCTAAACTCGGGCGTCTTGTCGCCCATCCCGAGAATGATGGGCGCCTTTTTGGGTTTCGCCGGTTCTTCTTCAGACGGAGTCGGCGGCGGGAGGTCAAACGCGACGCGTTTCTTCTCCTGCGGAGTCGAAGCGCCATTCGCGTGAGACGGCGAGACCGGCCTCGATAAGGCGGGCTTGAGCGGTTGTCCGTCGGCGAGGATGGGTACGGCGGCCTGCGTCGGCTGACCGGATTTCGGCGGACTGGACGGGGTAGAAGCAGTCGGGGCGGTCGTTGTTTGTAGAGTGTTGGATGGTCGCTTCTGTTTCGACTTGGAAAGGAAGCCCGGGGCGAATCCGGCAAAGCCCGTCGAAGCTGGTTTCTTCGGCTCCGCCGTAACGGTAGGCGCAGGTTGCACAGTGGACGGCGTTAGATCGACCTCTTTTGCCTCTTCTTCCGGCTTCTCCGTACTCGCGCTAGTTTCAGCCTCTGCGTTGGCGGCTGCTGTCGAACGCTCTTCCGCTTCAAGCTCATCGAGGATCGCTTTAATGTCGAGTCTCGGTCGGTCTGGGATCGGGTTGTCGTTCGAGACGTTCGCCGAGACTTGAGAAGGAGGCGCCGCGGCAGAAGAAGCTGCTGAGGACGGGGAAGGCGCAGGCGAGACTGCCGGAGAGGGTGCCGATTTGAGCGTGCCTGATGTTCCCGAATCGCTGATTCAGCCGGGCCGTCACTTTGAGCTTCGGTAAAGAGTACGATGGGCATACCGATGGTCTGCTTGCCACCCTTCTTGATCAGGAACCGCCGTTTCGGAGCTTCGTTCGAGCCTGATTTGGCGGTGTCTGCTCCAGCTGATGAGGTCGAAGCGACCGCTTCGGGCGGCAGGTCCTCGCGGATGTCAAACATTGGCAAGCCTTCTTCGTTGATGACCTGTCAAAGTACATCGCAAAGGCTATCAGCGAACTGACCTCGTCCAGGACGAGATCGCATCGAAGAAAGCTCTGAAAGCAGCTGACCTCGCCTCGCTCGTTGATCGTCCAGTCCTCCTCGCCCATATCGCCACCGACCAAGTCTGCCGCTTTGCCCTTTCCCTTCTTGCGCTCGTTCAAGCGCTTCTGGCGCAGTTCCTCCTCCTTGCTGGCGATCTCCTTCTCGAGCGCCACAACGCGTGCCTCGAGGTCTGCTCGGCCACGGTCCTTGTCAGCCGCAAATTGAAAGAAGTCGTGAATGCGTAGATTGCACCTGTTCGAGTCTGTTCGGCCAGTTGACGGGCTTGCTTGGCGCTCCGCAGTCTGCCCGTTGGCGTTGCCTCAGGCTTGCCCGGCGAGCTGCCCTCGCCGGTCGGCTGCGTTATTTCATTTTCCGGCACAGTAATGTCGTTCGTGTGGACGAGTTGACCGGGGAAGTAAGCCAAAGGGCCGAACGGGATCTGCGAAGTCAAAAGCGAGGTCAGTGGAAGCGAGACGAGCGCATCGACACGACACGCACGTAGGCATCCCAGACTGGTTCGTCGGTGAACGATTCGAGTTTCCCTTCGAGTCTAGCGTAGCCGTGGATCGCCTGACGGGCTGTAGCGAGTTGGAGCTTCAAGTCGGACAGCTGAGCGAGGTCGTGCGGCAGCGTCGGCAACGTCAGCGGGTGCAAAGCCGCTTCGACCGGTTCCATTCTTTCGAGTTCAAGCGCAATGCCGAGCTGGTCTAGAAAGAGAGTCAGGGCCGCGTATAGCCCTGAGAGTGGAAAAGTCAAAAGTTGTCGACTTGTGCGAATTCCGAGAAACTCGAACTCTCGAACTCTTTGTCTGCTCTACCAGCACTCGGTACAGGCTTCTCGGGACTATTAGGAGCTTGAGGAGGCAGCAGAGACGGCGTCTGGATGCTCCCGCGCGCTCGCCATGCGCGTACAGCCTTCCGCTCGGCCACGGCAGACTCGCCCAGTCCAACTCGGCGAGAATGCGCCTACTGCTGCCGTACGGCTACGAGAGGACTCGAGACAAAGCGACAGGGCAAACAGGTGAGCTCACGATCTCGCACGCTACAGGAAGCAAGCCAGTGCGGGCTGTAGAGAGCTGACGCAGCTCCAACTTGGCTGGTCAGGTCGTCCGACAGCACAACATGGCGCCTATAGACTGGTCATTGGTGATTGCGCCTCACGTTCATACATTCTCGATCGCTATGAAAGCTGACACGCCGAGTCTTACAGCCCTCGACATCAAAGATCCCGTACTCGCCTCTGCCCGTCGACGCCGCCTCGACTCGATTCGCTTCAACCAAGGCCAGGCCGGCTGCGATGCCTGTCCGGGCGGATCCGCCAGACACGTCCTTCGTCACCGAGATCGCAGAAAGTCCGAGCGTCACCTCTGGACTGGAGCGGTTCCTCGCGCTCGAAACACCAGCGGATCGACTCGCCGCGCGCGACGCCATCTGCCGGCTCCTCTCGTCCAAACGCACCACCCAGCTCATTGCAGCCGACTCCAAACAGCTCATATCTCGTCACGACTTTGACTCGCTGTTCACTCGGGTCGCCGCGCTCGAACCGGCCGTTTCAGCTGCCGTCTTGAAGCGCATGCGAGACCTCGCCACGTTCGCCTTGGGCTGGACCCTGTCGCACGAGCAGAGGCGGCAGGTTGTAATCGCGCGAGTGGCGCAGGACCGGTTCGAGACGAGGCTACGGGGAAAGAGGAGGAGCGCACGAGACGCCGGCGACGTCGTCGAGGAGAGGGTCGAGTCGAAGGAAAATGCGAGTCGGCGACGAGGTAGCGCTGGGGCGGGCAAAGTCATGCGTGCTCGATGGCGATACCTAGACGAATGCGCCGACGACCTGCGCGCTTCCGTCGAGTTGCGGCTCGTCGGGAAGGATGAGGCGGATTCATTTGAGGACGACGAGCTGCAGCAGGATGCGGTCGCGTTGGAGCAGTACGCGCAGCGACTCGTGCAGCGCACGTCAGTCGACTCTTCGACAGGAGGCGACTTTGCGAGTCGAGCCGCCGACTTTTTGCGACTCGCCCTGTCGATCTCGAGGCCGCCCGAATTCCCAGCTGTGTCATCCGTCTATTCGGCACCGCTCCCGTTTCTCTTCGCGCAACGGCCCATGTCTGCCTTAACCCTCGTGCAAGAGATGGCCGAGAAGGGACGATTGCCGACTTCTGCCGCGATCCGCCGAATCGTCTCTACATACTATCACGATCCCGCAACTCGAGCGATGATTCACTCTACCGACCCCGCCGCGGATGAGCAGGAGGAAGCTGTCTATGCGCACGCACGCGAAGTCCTCGACGAGGCGTGCTCATCGAGCAGTGACGGCTTGCTCGCCGGTCTCGCTCGCTCGTCACGATCCGGACGGCGAAGCTCGACGTCGTCGAAGGACTCGCTGGAGCAGCTGTTGCAGGAGCGACTGGTCCGCGTCGAGCGCGCCGAAGGTCTTTTGCACGAGCCGACGCTGTATATGATTCGATGGCTCGGCCTCCTTCGCGGCCGTCCGGATCACGAAGGTCGCGCCGTCGATGGGGTCGATTCCAACGCGTTGAACTCGACGAGCCTGCAGGAGCGACAGGCCGCGCTCGTTTGTGCGCTCAGCTTGTGGAAGGCTTCGCAGATTCGGGGAAGGGACGAGTTCGAGGTCGCCGCGCTACAGACTTCAAAGAGTCGCGTCGCACAGCTGTTTCACGCGCTCGTCCTCGAGGCGTGCGAACTCGAAGCCGAAGCTGCGCGAGTCGACGGAAAGGCGGCGAGTCGAACGGTCGGCCCGAGGAGGCTGGCCTCTCGGGCGCTGGAATTGGCTCTCGATCTCGCCAGTCGGTACATGCGGCATCCGGTCCTCGTTCACCATTCGGGCCGACTCTTGCGTGCTGCAACTGTTTCTGCCGATGCGCCACATCTCGCTCTGCGCCTTTTTGACGTCTTGACGAACCCGTCCGTCGATCGCGCAACCCATCTCGCCACGTTCACCTGGACCCTCGATCTCTTGCCGACTTTTGTCTCTCTCTTCCTGTCGTCTGCCGCTGCTCGCGACGACTCTTTACCGATCCGACTGTACCTCTCTTGGACTGCGTCCGGCCTTTCGTTCCCAGACGGACTCTGGAACGAATTGTGGCGGGCGCTCGGGCGTCGTGGGAATGTCGACGAGCTCGCACGGGTCGTTGCGGACTGGGAGGAGACGGGACGGGGGCAGATCGCAGGCCGGATCAGCGCGATGGTCCTCGCGTCCGCTTGCGAGCCCGCCTCAGATCGCAGGCCCGCTCGGGTCCAGGCGCCTTTGCGGCTCCTCGCTTACTTTCGATCCCGATACATACGTGAGGGCGCTTCGGCGCCTCCGCCCGCCCTCCTTCTGTCATCGCCGTTCTTGGTGGTCCCCTCAAGCGGCTACACTGCCGTCTTGCGGGCTTTGGCGCGCTCGCACGCCGATCAGCGACCAGCGCAGCGTGTCGTCTGGCGATACCTATACCGAGACGGCCACGAGCCGGACACCTCGGCGTACAATGCCCTCATTGCGGCGCACGTATGGCGGCCGGATCCGCTGTACACGGTCAAGGACCTCGACGACGCAGGCGTCGTCTACAACCAGCTGATCGAAGCGGGGCGTCGTGCGGGCGGAGACGGTCATCAGGCAGTCACGCCGGATCGTGAAACCTTCTCGCTCCTCGTTCACGGCTTTGTCCGCGTCGCCGAAGCGAGACGTGTCGGCAGGCAAAAGCGGGACGTCACTCTCGAAGCCGCTCTTCGCACCTTCGCCGCGGCGGCCGATCGAGATATCGGCGTCCGAGGGCATCAAGCTGCCCGACTCGTACGAGCTCTCGCTCGTGCTGAGCGATTCGAAGACGCCAAGGAGGTCCAGGAGAAGTGGTGGCGGACCCTCGTCGGGCTCGAGCGAGAATGGGACCGCTTCCGAAAAATGTACGGACGGCGAGGACGACGCGGAGAGAGTATGTGGGACGATGCGGAAGTCAGGAGGGAGATGCGCGAGATGCGGATGGCGCGCGACGATGCTGAGCGGATCGAGACGCGTCGAGATCTGGTACCGGCGGACGTCAAGGAGGCGCCCCTTGCGCCGTCGCAACTCGCTAAAGAGACTGCCCAGACAGAGATAACAGAGGCGACCATCGACGAGCAGTCGACCGAGGCGTTCGAGACGGCAAGCCTCTCGCCCGGAGACCGTCCTTAGCCGTTCGCGGAACCGTGTACATTTAAAACAACATCGTATTCGCAGACTCTAGTATCTATTCCGCGATTCTGTCTACGCTTCAAGCATAAGCTTCCAAGTCTGCTGCGCTCGGTCCGGCCGGAACGTCGGTGCTTGCAAGATTACATTGCCAGCTGCAGGAAAGTCTTCGGGTCAGAGTCGTGCGCTTCGCGATGGTGTTATGGTCGATTGCTCACAATGCACGAACCTCCTCGGGCTGCGCAAGAGGCGCAAATGACGGGCTGTCCGTCAATAATCTCACGTGTGAAGGTCTGCGAAGGGCGAGCAACTCACTGCGAAAGCACCCGTGATGGAATGGAGGCAGCCGCGATTGTGGAAGAGAGCGAGCTGCTTCGGCTTCCAATCGACGACGTAGACGTGCTCGGGAGCGATGCCAGGGCGCTGAAGCCGGTAAAGCAGGTCTCGGACTTCTTCCAGGTCGGTGAGGTGAGCGCCGTCTGGGTAAAGCGTCTCGGCCGTTCGCTCTGCCATCGGTGGGAGCGGGTCGACGATCTGCAGGCAGCGCTTCGTGAGCAATGGACACACCATCGCAGTCCGAGCCGAACGCACGAGTTCGTCAACGCCACTTGGATGAACTTGAAGGTGCAGCTTCTCGGTGACTGGATTGCGCCAACACATCGGGAAGATCTTGACGTGCTTCTCTTCCCAAGCCGGCAAGTCTTCGAAAGGCACCTCGAGGCCGTCCTAGCGGCGGTGAAAGCGTCAGCTTGGTGTGGCGCAGCGCGAAGATCTTGTACAGAGAGGAGATTCACCGACTCCATACCCAGACCAGTCGGCCGGCTCTTTGCAGTACCGATCGCGATGTAGGGATGCGGCATGTACTTGACGCGAGTCCGAACAGCGAGACTCTTCAGCTCGGAAGGTAGCAGGTCGAACATGACTTTGCCGGAAACGACTGCGGAGGCAGTTACCGTCAGCACATTCGGTAAAGAGTATGGTGGGCAGTGAACGGTAGCGGTACTTACACGCAGTGCCGCCTAGAGGTACTTCGAGCTCGTCGCCAGTTCCGTCATCGTAGCGGACGATGTTCCTCCGGCTCGTCGGCATCTCGAGGCCGTAAAGGGTCGTGACCTTGGGCGGATCGCGCTGATACCTGCGCGTAGAATAGTAAATTAATAAGTCAGAGTGCGCCTGCTCCGCTATAGTGCTTGCAGCTGTCAAAGAGACGGTACGCACAGAGCTGCGTCCATGTGCCACCGATAAAAGCGAGTGTAACCTTTTGCCGAATTCTCGTCCGAGATTTGCGTCTTGTGAAAGCTTTGGTGCGACGGGTGGGCGAGTTTGCATGGGCTTTCAATGCCTTGCAGGACATGCGGATCGGTTACGACGCCGTTCCCGATGAGCTGGACCGGCGTGCCGGACAAGTTGCGCAGGTCCTTGTGCAGGATCGACTGGAAGGAGGGTGAGTTGGCTTCAGCACATCCGCAACTACTCGAAAGCGGCTCTTGAGTTACCCGCGTGTCCCGCTTGCCGTCCGGGCCATGGCCATATTCGACGGCAGCCGGGTCGAAGGCACTCGTCAAGGCCCACTGACCGGCCGGCGTCAAATCCACGTCCTCGAGAACGACGACGCCATGCTTGTAGAGCAGCTGCTCAATTCTGCAAAGTAACCGAGACATCAGCGAAAGCGTCTCGACACCGAGACAAATGCGGGAGCAACGAACATTTGGAACTCTTCCGGCGAGAGGTTGTTGATGTCGCTGACCCCGGCGACAACGACACCGAATTGCTCATTACGCACTCGCTTGCCCACACTCGACGCGTAAGGCACAGGTCGGACGGCGAGTTGGCAGCTCGGAGCAGGGGAGATCGGGACCGTCATTCTTTGGCTTCTAGGTGGCGGATGTCCTGCTTGAGCAGTGTGGGTGCTCGTATTTGGAAGCCGGGAAAGGCAGCAAGATGCGAGAAGCAGGAATGAGAGACAGCGAGCCGAGTCGGGTTGATCAAGAGTCGGGCGAGCCTTATCGCGGTCCGCGATAATCCGGGCCCGATAGTCCGAAAGCGCCGGATTTCGACTTAAACCGCGCCAGTCGTCATCTCGCCAGACTTGGCGGCTCGACAGCGGACTCCGACGGAGCAAGACTCTCGGCGGGTACCGCTCAGGAAATTGTGCCCGATCCAGGCGCACTGCATCAAGTGCTGCACTAAGTCATGCGAAAAGTCGGCTGCCCGGCGAAATCTGTTCGCGGAACGGTTGGTTTGTTTGCCTTTTGCAAGGGCATGACCCTACATGACGGTACACGACTGGTCTGCCGTCCGTGCACAAGCGTCGGCTCGTTTCCGAAAGATCTCACGTACTCGTGGATTGACGTCGAGGTCGTCAACGCAGGCGCTCAACCGCCGCGAAGTCGCCGTGACATAGTCTCCTCGGATCCGGTTCGGAATCTTCCCGGTCAGGCCGGTACAGTGAAACACGAGAAGGCGTTGGAAGTATTCGAAGTGCTTGCTGAGAAAGTCGGGGGTCAGGCCGCCGGCGCGATAAGCACCGCAGATGACCGACCATGCGTCGGCGGCGGTGATCTGGAACGGAGTGCAGCCCGAATCGTTCAAGTCGGGGTTCGTGTCGGTATCGCGTAGGTGTACGTAGTATTGACAGCCGAGGAGGGCGAGAATATAGGTCCGTTCGGGTTCGGGAACGGAATCGCGTTTCGCCTTCTGCAAGTCGCGCAGGAGGTTCGCCTGCCAAGCAGAATACACCCGGTATACGTGATTAGGGCCTTCAAATTTCCACAGCAAGCGCACCAGGTGAGGAGGCCGGCTCACCCTGGTGAACTCGAGAGTGTCTGTTTCTCGCGGGTCTTCAGGGTACCAGCCCGCCCTCGTGACAGCCCGGATCCAGTCTTCCTCTTCATCCTCTTCTCCGACGATTGACAATGTATGCACGACGCCTCCGCTCGGTAGGATCCGGAAGTAGTTCGCTTCCTCTGGCGTCAAAGGAGGGAATGAAAACGTCCGCCGGCCAACGTCGTCTTGTTGGCAGAAGAACTTGTGTACCAACCACACATGCGCAAGCGCAGTCCCGCATGGGCGATCTGCATGTCTTGCCAGCAGTCTCGACGGCGCCAGCATTGGCTAGGAAGAGGACACCGATTGAAGCCGCACCCCCGAGAGCCCGAAAAGAGAAAGCTTGAACAGGATCGCATGCACGGATGGATAACTACATCACGATACATGCTGTTCGCTCTGCTGTCTTGGCACACTGCAATGCGCAGAGTTCGAAGACCTCCTTCAGAGCAGATTCAGCGTCCACCGCATTTGCGAGGGCGGTAATCCGTCGGGAAGTGGCGTGTGTGAAAGCAGCTCGATCGGGACCGGGGATATTTTTGGCGAGACCGATGCAATGGAACATGAGGATTGCTTGGAAGAAGTCGTTGTGGCGGGACCAAAAGTCTGGTCCGAGGCCGTTGCACCGGTAAGCGCCCCGAACCACCTCAGACAGGTCGAGGCCGCACATCTGGAACGCTGCGGCGCCCGGGTCGTCGAGCGCCTCCAAGTCGAAGTCGGGGTTCGTGTGCTGGTCGTGCATGAGCAGCAGCTGATTGAGGAGAGCGAGGATGTAGCTCCGTCCCGGTTCGGCGACCGAACACTCGTCCTTCGGTTTCTGTAGCGCGGCGAGGAGCGTGTTCTGCGTCGCGGTCCGATGCATGTCAGCAACTTGGTCATGAGCAGTCGAGCAGAAGCTGATGCGCACTCGGGCTGTCTCGTTGAGGACGGGCGGTTTCGTCCACCTTGCCCGGTAGATGGCGAGATGCCAGTCCTCGACGCCTGTTTCCTCCACAATGCTCCTCGTCGCCGGCGTCGCTCCATTCCCTCGAGGCTTGAAGTGCTTTGCCTCGTCGGCCGTCAGCGGCGGGAACGAGAACGTCCTCCTTCCGACCTCGTCTTGCTTACAAAACCACTTGTGCGTCGACCAGACCTGTCGGAGAGGCAAGCGTAAACATGAGCTCTGCCGATACGATCGGTAGCGACCCTTGCGGGATTACGTACGCATTTCTGGCATGCTCTGCCGCAGTACGATGGTTGTGCGCATCCGGAGCAGCGCATCGTCGCCGGCTTGACGCAGACAACGCAGACACGATCGGAGGTCAGTCAGGTCGGCCATTGGTCAGCGGCGTCAAGAGCTGTTTAGATTTGTGGTAGCGTTCAGAGCGTGAATGCGAGAGAGAGTGGGCGAGGGCGAGGGAAACTGGCGGGCTCGCGGCTCGAGGTGGGGGCGTCGCGACGCGACACAACGCTTCTACAGCTACGGCAGCAGTTGCGAGAGGTCAGGCAGGAAACTTACGATGACATGCAGCACATAGCTACCCAGTCGCTGCTGGTGGAAGCTCTCGAGAGGCGCGCCGTTGCTCACCAGGCGCACACTTCGCGAGAAGCAAACCGCCGCAAAAGAAGGAGTCGAGCAGGTAACGACAACAGGTTGCTACGGTACCGAGTGCGTGCGAGAAATGGTGTATGTACAGAATGCAGGTGTGCGATAGAGCGTGCTGAACTCAAAAGCGGGAAGCTGATCTCCGGGACGAGCGTCAGCTCGTCTTGCCCCGAAGCAAGTAATGGTCTAATCAGCTCACCTCATCGAGCTCACGTCCATGCCGTGAAGAGTCGTGCGGCTTCAGCCTTGTCGAGATCGACGGGAGACGCGGGAGGCTGTTGGTCCGCGGGAGGACCGGCAGGATCGCCAGTCGAAGCGGATCCTTCTGACTTGGCGGCAGCAGCCGAGGCGTCCCGGATCCGCTGCTTGAGCATCTTGATTTGCTGCAACCGCTTGCGCCAGTTCGACGAGTACTCGATCCGGTGCGTCTTGCCGCTGTGCCCGGCCGGCCGGCCTGTTTCGAATCCCACCGAGGCGAGGAAGATTTGCGCAAAGATGTTGGAATGGAGCGCGAGCTGACGGACAACCGACGGCAGGGACGAGCCGGCGACCATCTTGAAGGTGCCGAGGGGACCGATTTCGGGCATGCCCGGTCGACACTGCATCGACACCTTGAAAAAGTCGGTGTTGTTGCTCATGCCTGGGCCGATCCAAGGGTTCCCTGCTGGCGTATGCGGCTGGATCACGATGTTGACAAAGTTGAAGTCGCCCGGGAGCGTGTCGAACGCAAATTCGCCGCCCGACTCGTTCCAGATAATCTTGACAAAATCGTTGCCGATATGACGCTTTTTCATCGTGCACTGCGCGTCGGTCTCGCGGTTGGTCGGCATGAGCGTCGCAACGTGGAAGACTATCTGCGATATGTCGTCGTCCCAGCAGTACGTCCACTTGCCATCGAAGTCGTTCTCCTGGTCGAGGCCGCCAGTATAGATGTTGAACTCGCGGCTGCCTTGCGTACGGACCAGCGTTCCGAGGCCGGCAATGAACTCGACGTAGGCCTTCGAGCCTTGTTGGTTCGCGAGGATGTCGACTTCGTTCGTTTGCCCGGGACCGGCAAAGAGGACTCCGATCTTGTGAAAGTCGACGATCGGGATCGTGTCGAGCATGGTGACTGCTCGCTGCGACGCCGGGTCGCTCGGCACCAAGAGCGGACGGATCGCCGTCTCGACGTGCGGGTACGACGACATCTGCAGCGCGAAAAAGCCCGGGTCGACCGTCAAGGCGCCGGACTCCATCGTGATCTGCTGGACATCCTGCGCCGCCGAGTTGGCAATGTCGGCCAGCGCATTCATTTCGACGCGTTTATTGAGAGGAAGGGCTGCGGCGCTGCTGAACGAGGCGGAACGAGCACGGACAGGCCGGGACGGGCTCGCTTCCTCGGCCGGCATCGTCTCCAGCGCGTCTCGAATCGTCGAGTTGAGGCCGTGCATAACGTTGGCGGTCTCGCGATGACGGAAGAGCGCCGAGATCAGGTCGCTCTCAGGCGCCGAAGACGTCATCCCGATGTTTTGGAGCTCCCACATCATGCGAACCACGCCCGAAGGTCTCCGAACCGTGACTTCGACCCACGCCGGAGCCCGGACTTTGCGGATCGTAATAGTTCCGGTCCCGACGACCCAGGTCTTTGGCGGAGGGAGCGCCGCCGTTGAGGCTTGCGGCGCCGTGATCAGCTCGTCAAACTTGGATGCCCGGGGTCGAGGGTCGGCGTTCGAATAAGTGTAACGTGCGATCATGTCGAGGGCGACCTCGGTCGCTTCGTCGATATCGGGCTTGCCTTCGTTCGCTTGGACAAGACGTCGCGTCAAGAACGGCACCACCTTCGGTCGGTCCGGCAAGCGCAGCGCGAGGAACCAGATCGCGATGTTGTAGTACGCCAGCAAGAGGACATACTGCGAGAAGGCGTACTCGATACCTTCCTCCGTGTCATCAGGCTTGTCCGCAAGGCGCTCGTTGTGAGCCTGAATGTACTTGAGCGCGATTCCGAAGACGGTCTGGAAGTCGACGTCGGTGAAGTTGGCGTACAGCGCTGGTTCTTGGCCGACTCCGGCGATGAACTCGAGAATGTGCACGCCGAGAGTCGCCGACGAGATGATCTTTTGGAGATGGCGCACCGTCTCGGCGAGGAGCTTCGTCATCGAGGGGCGAAGCTCGAAGGACGCGATCGTCAGTGCGTGTATGCACGGCTTGGCGGTATCTCGTGGGTTGCTGAGGCCGTGCAACAGCGTTGTAACGATGTCGTCTTGCTGCTGCTTCGTGAAGAGGCTGCGGTAGGCGATCAGCGCCGTCAAGCACTGATATGCGACGGCGTGAATCTCGGCGCGCTTGATGCCTCCCGGCAACGCGGTCGGGAAGACCCGGTCACCGCGATCGCCAGCCTTGAGTCCCTCGCACAGGACGCGCCGGAGCGCGTGGATTTGCTGCGCGCACCGCGGACCGCACGCAAAATGCTTATTGCTGAGCTGTTCGGGGAGGTGGCAGAGGATGTAGGAGACCAGCTCCCATTCCTGATCCACGCTGAGGATGTGCACGAGTGCCTGCAAGTACTCGGACACGGGCAAGACTGGCATCCACTCCTCCGACGGCAGCGTCTCGTCGGCTTCGACGATTTTCATGGCGCCCGTGCCCGGATCTTCCTCCTCAGTCCAGTTGCGCATTCGTTTGTGGTCGAACGATGAAAGCGCCTTGCTTCCCGTCGCGGCGATCGCGAGCCCAAAGTCGAAAGGCAGCCTTTCCGGGACAGCCCACAATGTCGGCGAAGTGCTCGAGGTGGAGGCCGCGCCACGCCGGAGAGAGTTTGTTCGAGTAGGACTTCGGTCCTCCTTGAGCTGCCGGCGCAGCCGACTCGCGCTACGAGAGCGCGTCGTCGCTTCCCCGGCTCCGGAAGCTGCGCCAGCGCGAATCGAAGCAGATGGCTCTCGGCTCGTGCGGCCTCGCTGCTCGCCATGCCCGTCTTCGGAAGTCGGCGCGCTGGGCGGGTGCGGGAGCTCGTAGAGGCCGTTCTCGGTGACACGGCCCAGAGTCTTGGCTGCGCCCGAGATGTCCACCTGCGTGACCCAATTGATTCGATGTGATGCGTCCGCTCGAAGCCGGACGAGCCATTGTAAGATGAGGAGGCGAACCCGGAGCGAGACTTGCGCCGGTCCGTCAACGTCCGCGTCGTGCATCCCGTCATAGCCGGGCGCGAAGAGAGCGAGCACTTCACGAAAGACGCTGATAGCCTTTGCCGCCGAGGCGGCCGTCGAGTGGTCCAGGCAGAGGTGGAAGATCGACAGGAGTCCGAGCACGGCGACGGAGGACACGTCCGGCGCGTCGCCGTCGCCGCGCTGCGGATGCGACAGGGAGGGTACCCGAGCGAGAACGACCGGCGACCGATCTCCGCGCGAGAGCGGCGCGAACGACGCATTGCGGCGACTGGTCGGAGTGGTTGGCGAAGAGACGAGCCTGCGACCCTGGGCGCGCTCGGGAACCTTGGCCATCTTGACGAGCAGACCTTGCAAGTGTTCGAAGCTTGTCGTTTGCCGGTCCTCCTCGGCGACGTGCTCAGGCATGTCCAACGTGTCGCGCGCGATCTCGACGATGAGGCTGACGAAAGCCTCTGTCACGGTCACATCGGTCTCATGCTCGAGCGAGGTCTCGACCAGAGGAAGGATAATCTGCTTGACGAGAGCGCGCCGCTGTTGGGGCAAGAAGCGCACATGCGCGTGGATAGCGGCCAAAGAGTCGACGATCCGAGCGCGAACGAGCGGTGCCGAGGTGCGCCGCAGAGTGCGAACGCCGGTTCCCGATCGCGACGCTGGCGGGATGTAAAAGGCATCGACGAGTTGCTGAGCTCGCGACAGCCACTCCGGGTGCGAAGGAAGACAGAGCATTCCGACCCGCGCTTGCTCGAGGGTCAGGTGTGCGTATTCTTCGGACAGATGCGGTGCCAGGGAGAGCAGCAGGGAGAAAACGGCATCTGCCGGGCCGGTGAAGTCGTCCGAGCAGGCAGCGCGTACGACCTTTCGCAGAAGTGACGAGAACGCGGCGAGTACCCCCGGTCGCTGGAGGAAATGACCGGATGCAGTCGACGTAGGGAATGCGTCACGACGACCTGTACTCAGGGCGGATCAGCTCCGAGTCGATTGCTATTCGTCTCAAATAGCTTACTGCGATCGGGCCCAGCCTCGCGAGACTGCGGCGGACGCTCATCGAGCGGAGACGCGGCGCTTTCTTCTAGATACAGTTTCAACAGGTTAGCTAAGGGCACTTGTAGCCGGCGAGACGCTCCATACTCGACTCACCCTCATCAGTCAAGATCCACTGTTTGAGGTTCTTCTGCTCCCAAAGGGCGATGTGGGCCTTTGCGCGATCGAGAACCTCGACCGCCATCGTCCATTCTTCGTAAGAAACGCCACGCGGGATGTCTTCCGCTTCTTTCGGTGCGGCCGGTGCAGCGGCACCGCCTGCGGAGGCTTGGGTTGCAGCGTATTGCTCGGCGAGCGCTTCTGCCGATTCAGCCGCTTCGAGGCGTTCCTCGACGAGACGCAGGACTTCGGCGTCGATCGCTTCATTCTCCCACTGCATAACGCGCTTGATCCCGTTCCACAGGAAGGGCAACCCGAGCGAAAGCATCGAAGGCCAACGCGACTCGCCGCCGCTGGTACCCATGGTGTTGCCGAGACCGCCAGTTTCGGAAATCACTGCTTCGACCTCGGCAGAGTGTTCCGACATGGCTTTGCGGAGAGAACGGAGAGTGCCGACGAGCAAGAGAACCGGGGCAGGCGGTCGGTCGCCGGTTGTCGAGACTGGCGGGCCGATCAGGGCGCTCCGCAAGGATTTGGTCGCCTGGTTTGCCGGCGAGCGGATCAGGTCGCGCATGATGTCGAGTGCGAGTGCAGGCAGATTCGACGTCTTGACCGCAGACGAGTTGGCCAGTTTTTCGACGTCTTGTAAGGACTGTCCTTCCTTGAGTTCGATGACGCTGACGAGTCCTTCGCAGCCGATCAGCCGCGCGACGCACGAGACGACCTCGCGCAGGATCTCGTCGCCTTCCTGCAAGGTCATCTCGAGAGCTGGGTCCGGGTGCGCCTGCTTCGGCTGCAAGATGGCCCGATGCCGTGCCGCCTTGCCGCCTGTGACTTCGCCGTAGCGGATGACGGCACCGAGAAGATCCAGCACGCCGTCTCGACCACCAATGTATTGTTCCTCGCGCAGCTTTGCGACCTCGAGTGCGGCACGGAGAGCGAGGAGAGTCGAGGTCGTGTAGATGTGCGGCGCCGAAAACTTGTGCAGCGCGACGAGAAGAGCGAGGGCGCTCGCATGGGGTGCAGGTCGGTGCGGGATCTGTCGAATGAAGGGCGTTGACAGCCTTGTGTCGAAGAGCGGAGATGGCGGTCTCGGGACCGGCAGCGCTTCGATCACAATCGTGCACAAGAGCGTGACGAGGCCAGGCACTTCGGACAAGTCGCGACCGCCGCGAGTGAGCGCCGCGAGAACCTTGACGAGCGCTTCTCGATCCAGGTCCGGTAGAACAAACCGACGACCACCTCGACCGTCGTCGACCTCGACGCGTGCTTCGTCCGCCCACCGCCGCGCTTCTTCCCAGAAGAGGGCCTTCTCAGCTTCTCCCATTCCGCCTGTCGACTCGAGCGACGCGGTTATGCTCGCAACCATGAGCTCGAGCATCGCGGCGCGCAGAACGGGTGGCGCTTCCGGTCGGAGGAGGTGGGCCTGCGACAAGTACAACCTGGCCGGCGACGGAGTCGGTGCGACGTATTCCTCGGTTCCTCGGTACAGATACGAGGATGGCGTATGAGAAGCGAGGGCTTCGGACAGGCGCTTCGCTGCGAGTGCCGGAGGCGGGAACGGGAAGATGTCGATGCTGGTCGTGAGGGACCGGATCAAGGGCGCAAACTCCTCGAGCCTCGGGTTTCTCGCGGCGAGTTCGGCGATGCGAGCCAGGACGAGGGAAGGTGGCAAGTGTGGGTCCACGGCTTCTGTGGACACGTGAGTCGCGGTCGGTGAAGGCAGGACGTCGATCGAGATGGCGCGTTCGAGCGTCGGCTTCTTCCGAGGCAGGTCGCGCGTCGAGACCGTCGCGAGAGGCGGCAGCGATAACGGCGGCAGATCATCGAGAGACGTCACGTCTCCAGTTGTGGTTGCTACTGTCGGAACGGCCTTGCTGTGCGTTTGCACGATGAACCCGCCCCGGGACGGGCCGGCGATCCCATAGTTGCTCGCCGGCGTACCGGGAGCCATGGCAGCCCGCTCGCGCCGCGCCGCCGCCGCCTCCGCCGTAACAGGAATCTCTGCAGCGGTCGCGCTCCGTTTCGGTGCGACGCCAGCGTTCCGACTCGACGAAGCGACCCGACCCTTGTCCTTTGCGTCGTGATGCGTTGGTTCGGCACCGGCCGTCGCAGCTTTGGCGATCGCGCGCTTGATCGACTTGAAAAAGGTCGGTGCGGACGACGCTGCCTCTTCGCTCCGGTGCGAAACGACGGACGGCGCATAGTTTGAAGCGCTCTTCGACGAGCCGGCGCCGTCGACCGATTCGGGCAAGCTCATGTGCGGATGCAGGCTCAAGCTCGCTCGTCTGTAAGATGCGACACCGAACGTTAGAAAGGTCTGCGTATGTCTGGGCGGGCAGATCCGGTCCGACCGAAAACCCTCACCGAGTCGGGCTCGTCGGTTCTGCGTACTCGTGCGCATGGTCGTCGTGGTTATGGGCAGCAGGGACGTAAGCCAGACCCCTGCCGACTCGTGCTGCGAACATTCGGCGGTGTCAGCGCGGGAGTTTTCCTTGAGAAGACTGGCTCGGCGGGTGTCGTCCGGCCGGAATGGCACGTGAGAGACGTGACCGACCCCGAACTGCACTCGGGTTGGCGCAAAGGAAGTCCACAACGTACTGCGCGTCCAATTGGAATCCAGGGTATATGTTTGCGCTCTCTGCGAGCGCTTTTCTCCCTTCTATCTGGACTCGACGATGATCCCGCTTCGTGAATGCAATCTGTGCACACACACCGAGGTAGATCAGCTACAGCCCTGTCGCTTATCGAGTCCTGTCTCGAGGCTTACCTGTCTCAAGTGACTCCGACGGTGAGCGCCCGCCAGGTGAAGCTATGGGCTCGGTAGGCGACGGGGATCGAGATTGCTGCCTGGTAAAGGCGACCGAGTGAGCCGGAGGGCGTCAAGACGGTGACGCTCGTTCGGGGCCTGTCGAGCAATCAGAGACAAGATGTCGCAGCTGGAGAGATGGAAGGCTTCTGCTTGTGCGAGTCTATAGCGGGACGCGATTACGAGGAGAGACGCGAGATTGGCCTCGACTCTCGGTTCGGGCCGCAAGCCGGAGCAAGAATCAGAAGAAACTCCCCCCGCTCTTTCTGGTTTGTGGAGGGGCAAGAAAAAAGCTTCTTGCAGCTTCGTACAGTTATCTGGACACCAGACAAGATTGCAGACCTGCCGAAGCACGCGCCTCGCTCCCCATCACGAACCAGCGCTTGGGAGCGCTCTCTAAAGGTTTGCTTTATGCCAAGGGATAGTAGCAATGCACTGATGCGAAGATTAATGTGAGGAGTAGGTCTAATATGGTGGAGTTTGAGAAAGAGATGCAAAGAGAGAGTATGTACGGGATCGAGCGTCACGGCCGCGTAGACGGGGATGCAGGCAGCTCCTGGCTTCGCTCCGCCGAGCTTCGGACGATGATGATGAGAGCGCTCCGGCGGACGAAACGCTTACTCGCCTGCGTAAAGAAGGAGAACTAGAGTAAGCGCGCAATTCCGGCTGGCAGGCAGGCCGCCCTCGGACTGCTGAACGTACCGAGGAGGTAGTGACGCTTGCGCTTGGTGACAACGATGTCGGCGACAAGGATCACGAACCAGATGAGCATGAGAGCGACTGCAAGTGGGAGATGAAACCCATCACAACGGTCAGAGCAGGTCCCGTATGTTCAGGAGCATTTCGGCGGAAGACGGCCACTCACAGCAAACCCAGGCGAGCGCGTCGAGACTGATGTAGTACTTGCACTGGCCGACAAATCGGGCCCACTTGGCGGAGCTCGCAGAGCAGCCCGACTTGACGAACGGGACGTGGACCGTGAAGATGCCGCCGACGACCGCCCCTGCATTGTGTCGCGTCCCGGTCAGCAAGCGCGCTCGGTCTCTGAAGGCGATCGAGACAGGGCTTACACATAACAGTCGCCGAGAAGACAAGGAAGGCGAGGAAGGCGAGCGGCAGGGCCCATGCGCCTGCTCAGACCGAAACAGGATCAGTTCATCTGCCCAATCTTTCCCAGCGCGATCGGTCCGCGAGACTCACCGAGGCAGATAAGCATGGTCCAGATACCGTTGAAAAGTGCCAAGTTGATGGTGTCTGTAGCACGCGATCGAGGTCAGCATGCTGAATGCAGGTTCCTCGGTCGCGATGACGGCAGAGACTCCGCGGGCGGTATCCTGCTCCGGGCGAGATAAACTCACGCATCGTGTACATGTCCGGGTACCGCTGAACATTGAAGATGTTGCCATATCTGCTCAAGAAGGATTTAGTCAGCTGCGGGGCTCGGTCGAGTTCGAGGCGAGCTGAAAACTCACTTCTGGAGGAAGTAACTGGCGATACCCATCGCGGCTACGGCGGGACCTCCCGAGTCAGTGTGTGAGCTCCATTGCGCATGCTCGATCGGACACAAACGCACCCGTTCCGACTGCGAAGGACGACGCAACCAGGGCGAGATAGCCGAACGCGCGCATCCCCGGGACCCACTTCTTGGGCGGGTGCGCGAGCGCATACTCTTGTTCAGCGAGCTTGTCTTCGGCCATTGCGCGTGTTTCGTGCGTGTAAGTGTTCGAGAGCAGCGAATTCGATCTGAAGCGAACGGACGGAAGGCAAAGGAAGGCGGGAGGGATTCGGCTGCAGCGATGACGACAAGCGAGGACAGGCTCTCCTCAGCAGCCCTTTGCAGGCAAAGAGAAATTTCGGGATCTGCGCCGCGCGCGCGCGTCGTGTGCCGATCAGCAGTCCGGGGCACGGCAGGGAGGAGGACTTGATGATGAGCGAATCGACTCTCCGTCCGAAGCTGCGTAGGAAAAATGCCGGGGCTGATGGGGAACCGCCGAGATCTCGATCTCGAGCAAACGCAAGGGGCAGAACCTCCTCATTAGGAAAGCAAGCTAATCAAAGTATTAGCAGACCAAGTCGACCAAGAGAGCCCAGACCCCGCAGAGCCAGCGGCAAGCGCCATCGGGAGTGGCAGTAACTCTTTTAGCTGAAGATCAGCAAGGATAAAAGGAGCGGCGGCACCGGACGGGCGCTGGAGCGCGCGGGCGAAATTTGGAGCGCCCGCAAATGTCGGAGGCCGAACTGGGGCGAAGAGGCGAGGCGAGTGGCGAGTGACGTCTTACTCGCCTGCCGCGGATGCTTGCAAGCGTGTGCCGATTCGGACTCGGCGACGCTCTTCAGGCTGGACGATCGCCGCGGAACCTTTCTCGGGCGGCATCTGCTCCAGCTATGAGGGATGGCAGGAGGACAAAGAGGAATCCAACAGCTCGAGGGAGAAGAAAGCAAAGCCGCACTGCCGAAACCGCAAGGTTTTCCAACGGACGGCGGCGGAAGAACTCGTCCGACACGTCACCGCCCTCAGATAGCTCATGCAACGTAGACTGGTACTGGAGGCATCATGCGATTGCGAATAAGAGGTACAACATGTTGCAAAGTCAACCTTGCGTGGCATCGAAGCGGGTTCCCGACTAGTCGCGAAGTTCACGCAGCGGCAACTGCCTGTCCTGTCGCGGCTCCGGCAGCCTGCAGTTGCTGCTTGTACTGGCCTTGCAGGTTGACAATCTGTGAGCGTCATAAGCATGAGCGTAAGCAGACCGGGATGAGAACCGGCGCCGGTGACCGCCTTCAAGGCAGATCTGCCAGTCCAAGAGCGACGAGCACGCACCTCGATCTTCTTCTCCTCGAGCTTGCCGCCAACGTCCTTGAGCTTGGTCTCTGCGCGCTTGCTGCAGACGAGTGGCGGAAGTGTCAGTGTGCCGGAAGGTATGAGCGGGTCCTTGGAGAAGAGGCTACAGGTCGCTGCTCCGCAGGATCTCGGGACCTTCATATACGACGCCAAAGGTCCGGAAGCCTGACGCGCCTGCAGCCGCACTGCACTCACATCTCGTCGTTAATCCACTCGAGGCGCTTGTCGACGTTGTGCTTGGCTTCGCTCTGTTCTTGCTTCATCAGGATCGGGCCGACGAGCTTGTACACCTTGTTCTGCTCGGTCAAGCCGGCGAGCTCCTGCGGTTCGACGTGCCGGCGAGTCAGCGAGTCGATCACAAGCTGTGTCCCCGGAAGGCCCGCGCGGAGGAGTGGACGGAGCGCAAGGCGAGGCTGCCGGAAGACAGGAGCATAGGTGACGGGACACCGGACCGCATTCTCACCTTCTTGACTCCTTCGTTCTCAGTCTTCTGCGCGTCGAGAAGCTGTCGTGCCTCGACTGCTCGAGCATAGTCTGTATGGCGGCACAGCGCAGAATCAGGAGTCGGGAGTCGGGAGTCGGGAGTCGACGGCAAGTGGGGTCAGCGCCAGCTCTGATGGGCATCGGTCGTCGACTGTGCTCACCTGCTTCGAGTTTGGTGTAGCTGGACGTGGCCGCCTGTAGCTTTGCCTCGAGGGCAGCGCCGGATGAAGGTGTTGACATCTCGAGGAATCAGGATCGGATTTGCGGCGGCAGCAGGGAGCGGGGCGCGTCGGGTACGGTCCTCGAGTGCAAGTAGAGCTCTGCAGCGCGTACAGGTGTTTCTTTCGACGCTTAGTGAGCGGTGCGGCGAGATGTCAAACTCTGTTGCCCTTTCTTCCTCTCGACGCGTCGCAGGATCACTCGTTCTGCTTCTGTACACGCTTTGCTCGCCCGCCAGAGACTGCAGAGTCAACTTCAAGCCATGTTCAAAGGCCTCTCGAGCCTGTTTGGCTCGACCGCTGCTGGCCCATCGTCCGAGAGGGACGCGCCGGGCGCTCCTCCCGGCCCCACTCGATCACGCGTTCGCTCTCCGTTCCAGACGGGCAGCGCCGGTGCTACCAAGCCAGGCGAAACTGCAGGTGGAGAAGACCAGCTCATGGACGGCGAGGACCAGCAGGAAGACGAGGGCGACCAGGAGAACGCCGATGCGGGAGGGGACAACAACCTGATCGACGACGCGGGCAGCAGCGACGGCGAAGAGGAGGACGGAGACGACGCGATTCAGGAGGACGACAGCGTAGACGAGGACGACTCGCCTGCCGCGGCGATCAAGGCAGGCAAACGGAAACGGCGTGCTGCGTCCTCGTCGCAACAACAAAACGCGACGACCAAACCAGGAACCGGGAACCGCCGCCGCTCGTTGCGCCTCTCTGCTCCGACGGTCGACTCCTCAGATGACGATGACGAAGACGACGATGAAGATGACGACGAAGAGGAGGAGGAAGACCTTCCGCCGCGCAAGCGGACGACGAGGCGCGCATCGCTCGCGGCCCAGGAAAAGATGGAGCAAATCAAGGTCGAGAAGGAGCAGAAGAAGGAGCGACGCGCAAAGCGGAGACTCGCCAAGAGCGCCAAATCGAGTGCCAGTGGACAAGGCAAACAGGCAAAGCGCCAGCGCAAACGCGTCGAGACGCCCGTCGAGGAAGACGACGAAGAGGACGATCCGGCGGCGGCGGAGGAAGCGAACGACGAGCTGCCGGACCCGTATGCCGGCACTGCCGCTCAGATCGGCGCTTCCGCGGGGGCCAACTACTCTGATTACGACCCGAACTGGCTCGAACCCTACATCCAACTCGAAGACAACCACATTGCACTACTCGAGAACCCCGAAACGGGCAAAGTGTTCCCGCGCATTCGTCGTGAGTCATCCATACGCTCTTTCATGCCTGTCGACCATCGATCTGACGCCTTTTGTGTGAAGTCGAGGCAGGACGAGGCCCGATCAATATGGGCGAAATTGTCAAACTCCGGCCAAGCGGTGGCGCTGATAGCTGGCTCGGTGTCATCGAAAAGATTGCGTACGTTCCAGCCGGCACGCCCGCACTCGCACTCGCATATGCGCTAACGTACCCTATTGCCTTTGGGACAGCTCGAAGCGAGACGCGCTCAAAGAGGTTGAAGGCACCCGCGAGTCGAGCTTCATCGGCTTGCAGCTGTCGTGGCTCTACAGCCAACAGGACTTTCGCGACCTGCCGAGGCCACAGTAGGTCGTGCTTCTTCGGTGTCACGCCGCGAGTCCGACGGCAAATTGACTTGAGCTCTACCTTCGCCCGCAGTCCCGCCTGGTCTGGCCCGATCAAGAACATGGGTCCGAACGAGCGCGTCAAGACGCAGCACATGGATTGGAACCATCAGAGTATGATCCTGTCTGCCGGTACGTACTACTCACGTGCGCGCGGATCTCCGAGCAACCGTACTGATCACGCATATTGGCCTTGCAGAACCTGAGCTGTCCGTCTCGAGAACTAGTCTCGCTTCGGAAATCCCGCACTGATAACCTCTCTCCTTCCGCAGCGCCTACGTATTCGACGACTCGTACCCTGCCGCCCCGCCGAACTGGGAAGAGCCCTCGCCCCACCCTCTCACCTTTTTCTCGATCGATGCGCTTCAGCCGCTCGCGAGCTCGATCTACTCCTGGCCCGCTCTCGAGCAGCTTCCCTCGCAAGGGCGAAAACCGTCGCCGATCGTCGGAAGGCGCAAGTTGCCGTCGTACTTCTTCGGAGTCTCGGCGATCGCGCCCGAACCGGAGGAAGGCGTCGAGATTGAGGACGAATGCGAGGGGAAGCCCAAGAAGGCCAAGAAATTGCCGGGTGGGAAAGATGGCGTCGCTGGGATCCCGTACGTCAGAGCGGCGTTTTGCTTCGAGGCGTTGGCACGGATCGACCAGCAAGAGGAGGAAGAGGTCGACGAGCTCGAGGAGGAAACCGCGGCCGACGAGCTCGACCGTGACGGAGAATACGGCGGCAAGAAGGGGAAGAGCATGAAGGGCAAGGGGCGCGCGTCGCCGAAGAAACTGGTGAAGAAGAAGGCTCCGGCGAAACAGATCTGGCCATTGGTGAGCGCTGTCTAACCGTTGTCACCCCCTTGGTCGCGTAGACTGACTCACGTGCGCGGACGCTGCTCGGCAGACCTTCTCGACTCACTCGATCTCGGACAAGCCGTACTGCCCTCGCAACGTCCAGCACTTCTCGCGCGCCGACGACCAATGGTACGACGTCGATGACCTCGGCGCCGTCGAGCACACGCGGCCTGTCCCTATCGCCGACCCGTCCAACCCTGCTCTGAAACCGTTCTCGCTCGCGCTCGGAACCCGAGCATTCGACTCGGCGTCTGCTTCAGTCCGCGAAGTCGTCGACCGGTTGGCGGACCTCGCGGCGGACAAGATTGTCCGCGGAGGCGCGTACGGCTTGACGGGCAACGCGTACCTCGTCACGCGAGCCGGGGCGGTCCATGACCGGCTCTTGGAGCACGAAGCCGTCTCGTATAAGGCCGAAGACTTGGCCGAGGCCAGGTCGCTCCTCGATGATGCGGTCGCGTTTCGGGAGGAGGTCAAGCGTCGCAGTCTTGGTATCGAGGAAGGCAGGGGGCTCGGGAAGGAGTGGAAGTCGCTCGGTGACGAGAAGCTGCCGCAGGGGCACGAATGGGTTTGCCCCGAGACGGGAGAGGCAATCTAAAGGCGAGGAAGAGCCTCTCACCAGCGGCGGCGGCGGCGGCGGTATTTTCGCTTTTCTCGGTATCATGTAGTCTATCTGTTGTCTCTTCTAGAAATGCAATCAAAGGCCCAGAGTAATCTTGCGGAAGGCAGCACGAGCGGACCAGCGAGCAAAAGGAAGAAGGGCTTTTACAACGACAACGACGGTATCGAAATTGTGTAGAATTATATGCTGGCGGCGACATTGCCAGGCTTCGGTCTCGTAAGCAGTCTCGGCACGAGTAGGCTGCGGGTCGATTCACGCCGAGCTGGAAGCGGCGGCCTTGCTCGACGGCGGAGGCGCCCAGAGCTTGGTCTTGTCCTTGAGGAACCCCTTCGAGTTAAATGTGACGCCTTCCTGCTTGAGCAACTCGAGCTTCTCGTTCGTCCGACTGCCGTCCTTGGGTCTTGTGCCCGACTTATCCGATCCAGCGTTTGCAGACGAGGTCTTTGCCGAATTGATACCGGTGGCGGCGCTCTTCGTAGGGAGCCACTCGCCGCCAAAGCCTCCGATGTAGAGGTTGGTGGCGATCACGCGGTGGCACGGAACGTAAGGCGCAAACGGGTTCTCGCGCAATGCCGAACCGATCGCGCGGGCTGCAGTCGAGGGGAGTGGTCAGCTGGGTACGTCCGCAAGCGAGTCTCTGGCGCCACGAGAGCGGGACGCACCTCCGTTCGCGGAGCCTGTGAGATGCTCTGCGAGTTGTCGATAGGTCGCTACGCGTCCGCTCGGAATGGACAAGAGCGCATCGTAAAGCTGCCAACACAGGCGGGAGCAAGTCAGCCGGCTGCGAATCGTAAGCCTCCCAGGGTTCGACGCGCACCTGCCATTGGAACGGCGTCACTTTGCGTTGTGTCCTTGGCCGGAGGAACGCCTTGCGGGCAGCAGGCGAAGTTGGGAACGGCGGCGGAGTTCTCCCGAGGGCCACATTCTCGAACGCGGCTGTCGCCTCTACTTCCCGCTTTGCACGGGAATCCTTCTCGGGTGAGCTTGCAGGACGATCGTACGGTTTGACCAGCGAGTCGAGCGTGATTTGCTTGACGCGTACGGAGGCGGGCATGGCGTGATAGAGCGGGGACGGAAGCAGCAGATCGAGGAAGAGGAAGGGAAACGGGCGTCGAGTCCGAGACCGCGACCAAGAGCGTGCAGATGCGGCTGCAAGCACTTCGACGAACCTTCACGTGCTGTAGGGACCTCGTGTACCGTGCAAGGGCCGCGACAGCGAGCTGCAGCGTCGCGTCGAGAGAAGTCAAACTTTTTCGATCTTCTCGACTTTTTTTTGACTTCTCGCTTCTCCGTCGCCACTCGCCGTACAGCCGCTATGGACTCGCGTGAGTCAGCCGGATTAGCTAGAGACGTGTCATTGTACTCACAGAGTCTATCTACAGGTCCCAGCAAGCGTGCAAAGGTCGACATCGACTTGACGAGCGACTCAACCCAACCGACGACGACGACGACTGAACGCGTCACGCTCTCGACCGTACAGCCAGCCGACTTGCCACTCGCACCTCAGGGTCCAAACAAGAAACCTCAGATCGCGTCCATCTTCAAAGCGAACCAAGCGACCAAGGGCAAATGGCTCGCCGACATTCGCCGCGCGAAAAACTCGAACCCGGGAGGAGCGGGCCATTTCGTCTATGATGACCCGCAGCCCAGCGCCAAGATCGCCGCCTTCGGTGCGTAGCACGTGCTTGCGACGCGCGCTGCACCTGTCAGGCTGACCGGGGCGGGCGAGCAGACATTGACGGGACGCTCATTACGCCTCGCGATGGCCGACGCTTCCCCAAGAACGAGACCGACTGGCAGTGGCTCAACCCAAAAGTCGTTCCCAAACTGAGGGAGCTACATGCAGCAGGGTGCGTAGCGGAGTCAGACAGGCTCGCGACTTACGAAACGCTGATTGCTCGCCTCCAGGTTTGCGATCGTCTGGATCTCGAACCAAGCCGGCAACTCGAGCGCCCAGACCAAGTTCCGGAACAAGATGCCGCTAATGTGCCGCGCGCTCGATATTCCCGTCCGCGTTTTCGCCGCGTGGGGTCACGACGAATACCGCAAGAGCTCGACCGGGATGTGGGACGTCTTTGTCGAGAGGTTCAACGGTGGCGTGCCGGTCGGTGAGCTGCTCGAGGCGACCATATGAAGGTTCCGTACAGATGCTGACCCGAACGTTGGCCGCAGACTACGAGCAGTCGTTCTACATCGGAGATGCAGCTGGGCGCCTCGGAGACCACAACGACACGGACCGCAGTGAGCCCGCACTCCGTGTACGCCTGTAGGCACCGAGCTCTCGCTGACTCGAGCACCTGCACTCTGTAGAGCTCGCGATCAATTGCGGCTTGCCATTCTTCACGCCGGAAGAGTTCTTTCTCGGTCGTCCAGCGGCCGAGTACACTTTGAAAGGCTGGGATCCCGCCTCGCACGACCACCAAGGTGTGCAGCCACAGCTCGAGAAGCAGTCAAGACTTCTGCGCTCACTTCTCACTGTCCGCAGCTCCGCTCTTCACGCCGACGTCGACGCCGCTCCTGCCTCGCCGCAACTCGGAGTTTGACGACGACCATCCGCCTGAGGTTGTCATCTTTGTCGGCTTTCCCGGTTCGGGCAAGACGAGCTTCTTCAAGAATCACTTTGCGCCCAAGGGCTACGTCCACATTGTGCGTTTGCGGTCTTGTGGTCGTCGAATCTCCGTCAGGCTGACGAAGCCGTGCCCCCGCAGAACCAAGACACGCTGCACTCGCGTCCGGCCTGCGTCAACCTGATGAAGTCGTGCCTGTCGGCGTCGCCTCCCAAATCCTGCGTGATCGACAACACGTCGCCGTCGCGCAACGTCCGCGCCGAATACCTTTCCCTGATCCGGTCGTCATACCCGGGCGTTCGCGTCCGGTGCTTCTACTTCACGGCGCCGATCCAGCTCGCGATGCACAATTCGGTCTATCGCGCGCTGTGTGAACCGGTCGACAAGGGGAACGGGAAAGTGAGAGAGGTGTTGCCGATGATTGCGTTCTTGAGCTTCAGGACCAACTTGGAGATTCCGACTATGGACGAGGGTGAGTCCGCGGCGTAATCACCAAGTGATCAGCCTCCTCCTGCACATTGGAGTCGGAGCTGATCGTCGATAGCGTTGCCTGTACACTCACAGGCTTTGACGAGGTCAAAAAGATCAACTTCAAGTTCGAAGGGACGCCCGAGCAACTCAAGAAGTGGCAGCGCTGGCTGTCGGACATCTACCCGCTCAAGTCGCTCACGCCGAAAAGCGCCTCGGCAGGCAAGGCCAGGTCGTCCTCCGGTCGCAAGTGAACGATCGCATCTCGCTTGGTCTCCTCAGCTTTCTTTTTCCTCCCCCCTCATTCGATTGTTGTCGTACATGCTAGTTTCAGTTGCAAATGCAAAGTGGTGAAGCAATCACTGCGTCGTCCGGTCCGGTCGAGAAGTCTGGTACAGGAGGTAGCGAGCGTCTAGATGTGTGGTCCGCTAAATTTTTCGTCCGGGAAGTCTGGAGGGCGCTCATGCTCCGCCGCCTTCCTCGCCGACCTCTCCTTGTTGCACGCCCGGACCACCCTCGCCTTGCGGTCGCTTGGCCGAGACAATGTCGTCGACGCGCAGCAGCAGGCACGCGGACTGCAGAAGCGCGAATCGGGAGTCAGCCAACCGGAAGTAAAGAGGCATGCCGCGCTCGGTAAGCAGAACGCACCTCGATCGCCGTCTTGAGGGTCTGCACCTTGACCGCTGCCGATTCGTACAGGCCGTGCTCCTTCATGTCGACCACCTTGCCCGTCTCGCCGTCGACACCGAACGAGTGCTCGCCTGCCGCGTGCTTTGCCTGCAAGTGGTTCGCCCTCAGTCAGTAAATACTTCTCACGATCAATTCAATCACTCGAGCGATCACACGTACCCGCAGTGCGGTCAGCACCCGAATCGCGTTGCCACCGCAGTTCTGAACGAGCGTCCGCGGGATCACCTCCATCGCCTCGGCGACGGCCCTGAACGGCCACCCTTCGACACCTTCGATCGTCCTCGCCTTCTTGGCCAACCCGACCGAGATGGCCATCTCGGTCGCACCGCCTCCCGGAGCGAGCCGCGGGTCAAAGACGACGTTGCGCGCAACGGCCATCGCGTCGGCGAGGTTCCGGTCAATCTCGTGCAGGATGTCCTTTGACGGACCGCGGAGGAGGATGGTGCACGCTTTCGGGTTTTGGCACTTGGTCAAGAAGGTGAAGTAGCTGTTGTGGATAGTTGGATTTGTCAGCCTCACAAAGCACTCCGCATTCGGACCCCGCCGCCGTTGCGTCGGACCAGAAAGCTGTCACTGTAGGGAAGACTCACTCGTCGCCGAGCTTCTCGATGTTGAACAGGCCGCACTGCGTTCCGACGTCGCTCTCGCGGAGGTCGTCGACGCGGTTGACGATCGTCGCACCGGTCGCGCGCGCGATCCGGTTGTTGTCCGACTTGCGGACGCGACGGATCGCCGTGATGTTGTTCTTGACGAGGTAATGTTGCGCGAGATCTGCAAGGGCGGGGCGGACCGTTACGAATCAGTAACCGGAGACGCGCAAAAGGAACGCAGCGAGAGGAGAGAAGCGCACCAGAGATGCCCTTCTCGGTGAAGACGAGATCGGGTTTGAACTCGACGATCCGATCGCACATCTGCTTGATCTGTTCCTCCTCGATCTCGAGGATTCGGTTCCAGTCCTCCTCCTTGGTGACCTCGATGTTGGTCTGCGACTCTCCCTTTTTGTACTCGAGCGGGCAGTCGAGCAAGACGACACGCGGGTTCTCGATCCGTCTCCGCATCTTGGGGTGCGTCACGTCCTTGTTGAGCATGACGCCGTCCAACACGCGCGAGTCTTCAATCTCGCCGCCGGGGACCTTTTCGACCTTGGCGTACCGCTTCAGGTCGACCGTCTTGACGCCCGTCGAGGCGTCATCCTGCGCGACGATCCGGATCGCCTTGAGCGCGAGCGCGCACATCATGTCGCTCCACCGCGAGACAAACTTTGTCCCGATCGAAGTCTTGATCAGCGCGAGCATCGACTGTTCGTTCGATGGGTCGACGGGGACCGAGATGGATTCGATGATGACGAGCGCTTCTTCGAGGGCGCGCTTGAACGCCGAGATGATGACGACCGGGTGGATGTTGCGTTCGAGGTGCGGCAGTGCCTGTGCGAGGATCTCGCCGGCTGTGCGTGCGAGTCCGACAAGAGCTCGAGGAGTCAGCGTCTGGGAGGAAAGACTCGACACAGATCCCTTGTAGTGGCTTCAAGTGCTTCCGTGCAACGCACCGAGGATGATGACACTGGTGGTACCGTCTCCGACTTCCTCGTCCTGCGTCCGCGACAACTCGATCATGCTCTTGGCGGCCGGATGCGCGACTTCAATCTCGCGGAGGATCGCATTGCCGTCGTTTGTCAGCCTGCCCGGTCACGAGCGCGTCAGCTTAGTCTCCTCGTCTTCAGCTCGAAGGTTGCAGGGACGAACAGGATGCCGCCCATGGCTGTCGGATGAGAAGAGGTTGATCAGCGAACTGCAGCGATCTGGCGGAATTGACGTGAGCTCACGGTCGAGGATCATTTTGAGCATAGCCCTCGGGCCCCTGCGCGCCACGTGTATGTCAGATCCCCTGTCCAGTATGCGAGTGTGTGTAGCGGTACGAACAAGCAAGTCCGGATCACGTCGGCGACAGTCTGCGGGAACAGAAGTCAGCAAGTCTGTTCGAGTCCCATGTCTGCCCACTCGTGCTCACCTTTGCTGCCTGGATGTTGGCGAGCTGGGCCTTGCGGCCGTTCTGGCGCTCAGGACCGACTAGAGACATGCGGAAGAGGGAGAGGCGGTGTCAGCGGGCGAGACACCTGAACGAACGAGCTGGGAGAGCGACAGACTGACCGTTGACGACGATGGCTTGGTTCTGCATGTCGTCAGTACCTGTAATCGAGCTACAGCGTAAGACTGGGAGGCGGAAGACGGAAGACGTCGAGTGGAAGTCGCGGCGACTTTCACGCGTCTGCTTCGACTCGCTCGTTTCCTTCGGGCCGTAGCACTTGCCAAGGGGGAACAGACGCGTCCATACGACTTGCTCAATGAGTCCGAGACGCGAAGTACATCGCTTATTCCGATCGTCGGGCTGCTTTGCATCTCGCCTCACGGCTGCCCGACGCGTACAACCAGACCTCGCTCGTCCGCCTCGCTGAACGTATAAGCTCGTCTCCGATATCGTCGTAGAGCAAACAGCAATGGCTACCTGCCTGCGTTCGGCGGTGCTCGCTCTCAGCTCATTGCTACATCACGAACGGTCATCGTGGGCGGCATCCGTGTCTGCGTCGCATGCTCTCCATGGCTATACTTCGTCCCTCTGCGCTCATATCGCCACTCGACGGGCCTGCCGTCGAGCGCGCACAAGCTTCAAAAATGCCGCCTACGCCTCGGCTTAGGTCGCCGGGCATCCGGTCAAGCCAACACGTCAATCTGGCCGTTCGCTTGCAGGATCCCGACAATCGCGCCGCCAACGACGAGCGCGAGCTGTACACACGATACTGCGTCAGTACGCCGTCCAAGTCGCACCTTGTAACTGGGTGCTCGAGTGAGAGAGATCAAAACAGACGCACCACGATCGCGCCGATCCCGAGCACCCACGGCCCCTGCGAAGTTCGCGAGAAGCGGTGCAGCGGGTGATTGTCACTGCCGTCGAGCGCCTCTTGACCGTCGTACATCTCGCGCGCGCTCGCCGACCCTGCCGGCGAGCCGAACTCGTTCAGGCGTCGGGTGCCTCCGTGCTGCGATTTGTTGCGCCGCGATCGCGATCGCGACTTTTTCCTGACCCACTCTAGGGCCTCCCGCGCCCTACTTGAAGTACGTGACTCGCCGCTCATGCTTACACTTTCTTGAGTACCGCGCGGTTCGCCGGGCGGGCGCAAACGCCAACCGCTTCCTTCCGCCCGAGGGTCCCAGTTCCTGTTGTCCAGCTCCAAACGAGTCAGCTTCTGCTCTACCAGATACGTGTACACGGCTGGCGCACAAACTGTCGTCACGCATGAGGGGCTGCCTGGTCGGATCGACGAGCTGGCCGGGATGCGCATCCGGTATCGAGCGAAAAACTTCGTTTCGCTGGTCTTGCGTGAGGGCTCCGCTGCTCTTTCGGCGAACAAGCCTTTGTTCTTCCCCCCGCTCGCGCGACCTGCCCCTTTCCTCTTCTAGGGCGAGGGGAGAGAAGGGAGGAGACGGCGCCTCGTCGAAGGAGGATTCGGAGTCTGAAGGGGGTTCCGGCACATCGGATAGGTGTCGCCTGTGCCCCGCGAGAAGCTGTTCAGCCCGTCTATTGCGCCGGCTACTCTTCTTCGGGTTTCCGTCGCGAGACGAGAGGCGGCGGTCCCGAGAGGTGTTTCGGCTAGACCCTGCTCGCGAGGCTGAAGAAGGCCTGGCGGACATATGCTTGGTCACTCGACGGCACGGACCGTACCTCCGCTTCGCGAGACGGGAAAGTCCTTCGGGGGTAGCGATGACAAACAGAAGGACGCACTCGCCACTTGGGCGAGATGGGGATTTGAGCTCGCCGCCGAACCTCCGCGGACAAGCCGAGGCATTTGAGCCTCGCATGCGCACTGGCTACTGCCTGAAACCATCTGCAGAGTCAATCCACCAGAGTTCTGCTCGCTCTCGCAACTCTCGAGGCAGTATGAGCGCTCGTACGCCCCCCCATTCTCATCCTGGCACGGCGTGAGAAGGCCATTCGTCGCTACGCCCTCCTCGCGCACTGGACATCGAAAAGCGCGTCTCCGAGGCTCAGAACACTATCTGTTGTTTGCGATATAGCGTTTGATTTTACGGTAGGGCGAGGGGTTGAGCAAGGAGACGGGGGGAAATGGAATACGAGAGCAATATCAAGTCGCCGTCAGGTCGATCTGACCTGTAGCCTGCAGTATGCCAAGGATGGCGCCTCCTACGAGCGCTGCAAGCTGATCGAAAAATGTAAATAAGCACTCGATAGGTCGAGGGTAGCTTGGGAGAGAACAGCTCCTCACCACGACTCCGCCGCAACCGAGGACCCATGGCCCGTGAGCTGTCCGCGAGAAGCGTCCGAGCCGAGATTGCCGATTCACCTCGGCCTGGTATGAGCGGTTCCCGGACGGAGATTGAGCCTCTTCGGTTTTGAGCGCCGAGTACCGCCGCTGATCTTTTTTGTACTTCGGGCGGCTGGCCTTTTCTGTCTCTTCGCGACGGGCGGCTTCGAGCAGCGAGTCTCCTGAAGACCCTGGATACGCATAGTCGAGCACTGGCTGGCGTGGTGAGATGGCACGCTGAGGTCCTTTCGTTGCGTGACTACCCTGTCGCTCATCAGCTCTGCGACGAGTGGCGTCCTTGCGTCAATGGCTGCCAGAGCGCCTACAAAGCGCTTTTCCTGCGTATACGCACGTTCCAGGCTCGACCTGCTCGTGATAGAGGCGAGAGCTGTGTCGAACCGGTTGTGTCGCCGCTGATGTCAAAGCCGGAGAGTGCCCGTCTTCCCCACTGGATTGGCCTGCGTGGTTCCTGTCAGTAAACGCAGCACTCGAGAAGACCAACTAAGAGCTTACTCGCGTCAGACCGAGACTCTACCTGTTCTCCGGCCGCACCGTGCAGAGCAGAACGAGGACTCCGAAGCTCGTTCGCGTAATCCGCCGGCAGCGTCTCGCTGCTCCTGCTGCGCGCTAGAATGCGTGGTCGCCGTTCCCTGGATCTCCCTTCCTCATCACGAGACGGACGCCGGCCACGCGGTCGTCGCGGTCGTTCGGCCTCCTCGCGGTCGCTCTCCGACTCGCTGGAGGAGGGGTCTTCCAGCCAGGACCTGTCTTGACATTCTGGTTCTTCGGAGAGTGACGAGAGGGATCCTGGTGACGGCGGTCCACGTCTAGAAGGCTTCGCTGTTTCTTCCGAGCGGCGATGGGCGTACCTCGACAGGCGAGGCGGACGCCAAAGCGCCTGCCTCTTCTCGTGTCCAGGCGGCGATGGAAAGTCGCGAACGAATTGCCGCTCGACTGGACTCAGCGGCGTTATGAGTAGCTTCGTTTTCTGCCGGCGAGTCTCGGACATGCCAAAAGCGTCTGTAGAGGATGAGTAAGGCGTCGATTTTGCGTCCGTCTCGCAGACACGGACAAACTGGGCTGTCAGCCCAGCCCAGCCCGCAGCTGAAACCCCACGGACACCCCGGACGACGGGTGCACAGACCGCGTCCGGCCCGTGAGAAGACTCGAGCATGTTCTGTTCTCGACAAACTGATAAGGACCCCGTCTCGTCACAGTCGTTGGAAGCAGGCCCCCTCTCCAGCGCGGAGGAAACGCTCGTGTGGTGAACTGCGATAGGAGCACCGTTCTTCGAGACGAAAAGGATGAAAGCTACGGAGGGGACAAGGAAGATGACGCTTTACAACAGAGCCTAAAGTTGCGTATAGTAAGAGATAGAATCTTGAGCAAAGGTGCCTTCATCGGGTTGTCGGATGTCGGCGTCGGGCGTCCTGGCGCCCTTTTTGCCACCAGGTGGACAGTCGGAAAAGACTCCTCAGGCAGCGACGGCCTCAACTTGGACCGACTCGGCAGCCGCCTTGAGCGGCTTGGCCGGCGTGAACGAACGGGTCTTGATGCTGCCGGCGTTCGGCAGGCGGGTGTCTCCGGTGAGGAACCGGTCGACCTCGGCAGCGCACGAGCGACCCTCGTTGATGCCCCCTGTGTTCGAACTACTCGTCAGCTGATGTCCAACTCGCAACGACCTTCGGGGATGGCCACTCACAGACGATCAGCGACTGTCCTCGGCGGCAGTCACCGGCAGCAAAGACGCCCTCGGCGTTCGTCGTGTACTTGCCGGCCGGGGTCTTGAGGTTCGAGCGAGCATCCTGGTCAAGGCCGAGGGCCTTGATGGCCGACGCCTCGGGTCCGAGGAAGCCGAGAGCGAGGAGGACGAGGTCGGCGGGGAAGAACTCCTCCGAGTCCGGGACCTCGCTCATGCGCCAAGCACCCATCGCGTCCTTCTCCCACTGAACGCGGACGGTGTTGAGACCCTTGAGGACGCCGTTCTCGTCGCGCTCGAACGACTTGGTCGAGATCGAGTACTCGCGCGGGTCCTTGCCGAAGTGAGCAGCAACCTCCTGTAGCGTGTCAGAGATACGCGGTCAGCAGGCACTCGGAGACGCAGAAGAGCGACATGCTCAACTCACGCTGTGGCCGTAGTCGGTACGGAAGACCTTCGGCCCTACGAGGAGGAATAAGCGATGTCAGCAAAGGGTTCAGACACATTTCAAGTAGCTGCCGTGAATGAACGCACACTGCGGCCAGGGGTTGTCGCCTGCGCGAGACGAAGGAGGCTGAGGAAGCAGCTCGAAGTTGACGACCGAGACCGCTCCGTGGCGGAGGGAGGTACCGCTTCGGCGAGGAGATTGATGTATTAGCTTCCGATCAAAGCCGGCCATTCTGCGACTTCTTCAGCTCACATGCAGTCATTTCCGGTGTCGCCGCCACCAACGACGACGACTTTCTTGCCCTTGGCCGAGAGGTACGCGTCATCCTCGAGGTTCGAGTCGAGCAGCGACTTGGTGTTCTTCTGCAGGAACTCCATAGCTGGCGGGGTGATACGCGTCAGTCATCAGTCACGCCGTGGAAAAACCTGCTGCACGCTTACCAAAGTGGATGCCGTCGCCCTCGCGACCCTTGATGCGGAGGTCACGCGGCCAAGTCGCGCCAGTCGCCATGATCAGCGCGTCGTTCTCGGCGCGAATTTCGTGGATGTCGTGCGTGACACCAACTGCGAGCGGTACATACGATGTCAGTGAGAGGTTGAGCGGAACGCGACAAGGTCCGACTGACCGTGGGCGTTGTTGACAAAGTTGATGCCCTCAGCCGCCATCAGGTCGACACGACGCTGGACGATGCGCTTGTCGAGCTTCATGTTCGGAATGCCGTACATGAGCAAGCCACCGAAGCGGTCGTTGCGGTCGTAGACAGTCACGGTGTGGCCGGCCTTGTTGAGCTGGTCCGCCGCAGCGAGACCGGCCGGACCGGAACCGACGATCGCGATCCGCTTGCCCGTGCGGAACGACGGGACGCGCGGTTGCATCCAGCCCATCTCGAAGCCCTTGTCGATGATGGCGCACTCGATGCTCTTGATGCCGACCGGCTGCTCGTTGATACCGAGGACGCAAGCACCCTCGCACGGCGCCGGGCAGACTCGGCCAGTGAACTCGGGGAAGTTGTTGGTCATGAGCAGACGGTTGAGCGCATCGCGCCACTGGCCCTTGAAGACGAGGTCGTTCCATTTCGGGATAATGTTGCTGATCGGGCAGCCCGAGTCGGACTGGCAGAACGGCACACCACAGTCCATGCAGCGTGCGGTCTGGACCTTGCACTCGTCGTCGTTGAGGCGGGTCGATAGCTCGGCCCAGTCCTGCACGCGCTTGCGCGGGTTCCGGTATGGCTCGGCGAGTCGCTTGTACTTCATGAAGCCCTTGACCTTGTCGAGCGTCTCGACGCGCTTCTTGGCGGTCTCGCCCTCGACGAGCGAGTCCTCGAGGTCGCCGACGGCCGGCTCGGCGACGTGCTTGCCGTTCTCGATCGGGACCGCGGCGGCCTGCGCAGCGGGGATCGGAGCCGGCTTGACGAGGTTCGCCGAGCGCTGCTTCTTCTTCATCGCGGCGCGAGCAGCCTCGGCCTCCAAGACCGCCTTGTAGTCGAGCGGCATCACGCGCAGGAAGCGCGGGAGGTACTGGTTGAACGAGCGCAAGATGTTGGCAGCGAGCTCGGAACCAGTGTGGAGCTTGTGGTCCTCGATCATGCCGCGGAGCTCGGCGATCTCGTGCGGGTCCGAGACCGGACCGAGTTCGACCATCTCGGCGTTGACCTTGTTGCGGAAGTCGCGGGTCGCGTCGAGGACGTAGGCGATTCCGCCCGACATGCCGGCGGCAAAGTTGCGTCCGACCGTGCCGAGGACGACGACACGTCCACCGGTCATGTACTCGCAGCCGTGGTCACCGCAGCCCTCGACGACGGCAGTCGCACCCGAGTTACGGACTGTATCGGCGAGGAGAGTCAGCATGCTGGGCGGGCTAGTTCCGAACGCCGCGAGAAGGGAAGCTTACCTGCGAAACGCTCGGCGGCGATACCGCGGATGTATGCCTGACCGCTGGTGGCACCGTAGAGGCAAGTATTGCCGACGATGATGTTCTGCGAGGAGGAGGAGCGCGATCAGTCGGCTGGTCATCCCAGTCCATGATGCACTGAGCGGCTCACCTCCTCAGCCTTGAAGGTCGACTGGTGAGGCGGGAACACGATGATGCGACCGCCAGAGAGACCCTTGCCGAGGTAGTCGTTCGAGTCACCCTCGAGGGCAATCGTGACACCGGGCGCAAGGAAGGCTCCGAGCGACTGACCGGCCGAGCCGCGCAGCGAGATGTGGATCGTGTCCTTCGGGAGACCCTCCTCGCCGTAGCGCTTCGAAACGTGGTTCGAGAGCGTCGTGCCGAGCGCGCGATCAGTGTTGACGACCTCGGCCTCCATGCGAGTCGGCAGGCCCTGGACCAGCGAGGGCTCGGCCTCCATGATGAACTTGTTGTCGAGGCGGCTGTGGGTGCACGACAATCAGCATACTGCGTGGCAAGTAAGTCAGTAATCCGGCCTCACTTGAAGAGCTTGTGCTCCTGCGCCTTGAGCTTGTAAGTCGCGACTCCGGGGCGCATCTGCCACGCCGGCTTGAGCAACGCCGACAGGTCGAGGTTCGCAGTCTTCGGGTTGCGGAGCGAGTCGTCAACGCGGAGCATGTCGGCGCGGCCGACCATCTCATTAATCGTGCGGAACCCGAGCTTGGCCATGATGCCACGCAGTTCCTCGGCGACGTAGTAGAAGAAATTGATGACGTGCTCGGGCGTTCCCGTGAACTTCTTGCGCAGCTCTGGGTCCTGCGTAGCGATACCGACCGGGCACGTGTTGAGGTGGCACTTGCGCATCATGATGCAACCCATCGCGATCTGCAAAATTTCGGCTCGTTAGCTACCTTCTCCGTCGAACGCGATGCAAAAGATATTGCGTACGAGCGGCGTGGTAGCAAAACCCCACTCTTCTGCACCGAGCAAGCAGGCGATAGCGACGTCCCGGCCGGTACGGATCTGTCCGTCGGTCTGCAAAGTGACTCGGCCTGTTTCCCTCGGCAACGGAACTCTCATCAGCCATTCCGCTCGACAGCACGCGATCATACAGAGGCCGACCCGACTCGTAACGTACCACGCAAGTCGTTGAGAACCAGGGTCTGGTGGGTCTCGGCAAGACCGAGTTCCCAGGGCAAGCCGGCGTATTTGATACCGGTCCAGCGCGAAGCACCCGTTCCGCCGTCGTGTCCAGCGACGAGGATGTGATCGGCACGGGCCTTGGCGACACCGGAAGCGACGACACCGACGCCGACCTCCGAGACGAGCTTGACGGAAACGCGCGCTCGCGGGTTCGCCGCCTTGAGGTCGTAAATGAGCTCCTTCAGGTCCTCGACACTGTAGATGTCGTGGTGAGGCGGCGGCGAGATGAGACCGACGCCAGCAGTCGAGTGACGCGTACGAGCGATCGACTTGGAGACCTTGTGGCCGGGAAGCTCACCACCCTCACCGGGCTTGGCTCCCTGCGCCATCTTGATCTGGAGCTCGTCGGCATCGGCGAGGTAGTTTGCCGTGACACCGAAGCGTCCTGAGGCGATCTGCTTGATGGCGGACCGCATCGTGTCGCCGTTCGGCATGATCTCGGACCGCTCGGCGTCCTCTCCACCTTCGCCGGTGTTGGACTTGCCGCCGATGCGGTTCATCGCGATGGCGAGACTCGAGTGCGCCTCCATCGAGATGGAACCGTACGACATGGCGCCAGTGACGAAGCGCTTGACGATCTCGTGCCAGGGCTCGACCTGCTCGAGCGGGATCTCTTGACCCTTCGAGTAGTCAAACTCGAGCAGGCCACGCAGGGTGACGGCGCGGACTTGGCGGAGGGCGTTGGCCGAGTAGGCCTCGTACGACTTTTGGTTCTTCTCGCGGACGGCGTCCTGGAGCGAGGCAATACCAGCCGGGTCGTTAATGTGGGCCTCGCCGCCGTCGCGCCAGTGGTATTCGCCAGTCTCGGGCAAGCCCGGCGGCAAGACAGTCTCGCGCGAAGGGTAGCCGCGCTCGTGAAGCTCGAGAGCGTCGAGGGCGAGCATCTCGAAGGTCGCGCCCGAGATACGCGAGGCGGTTCCGACGAAGCAGCGCTCGACGACATCCTCGCTCAAACCGAGGATTTCGAAGACCTGAGCACCGCGGTACGACGCGAGGACACTGATGCCCATCTTGGACATGACCTGCGAGTAGAGAGCAGTTTGAGTATCTCATTTTGCGCGGCCAAGTTCTCAAGGGCAACTCACCTTAAGGATACCGTTGTCGACAGCGTGGCGGTAGTTCTGGATGATCTGCTCGTTCGAGAGGTCGCCCTTGAGGAGGCCTTCGCGGCGCAGCTTCAGCATCGCCTCGTAGCACAAGTACGGGCAGACAGCGTCGGCACCGTAACCGACGAGAACGCAGACGTGGTGGACCTCGCGAGCCTCGGCCGACTCGGCAACGAGCGCAATCTTGGCGCGCGACTTATTGCGGACGAGGTAGTGGTGGACGCCACCGACTGCGACTGCGGTCGAGACGGCGACGCGGTCCGCCGAGACGGCGCGGTCCGACAAGATGACGATGCGGACCTTGTCAGCGATCGCCTGCGAAACCTCGGCGCAGACGCGGTCGAGGCAGCGCTCGTAACCGTGAACGCCCTCGGACTTTTCGAACGTGATGTCAATCGTGCGGGCAGTCCAAGCCGGCTGAGTCGAGCTGAGACGGCGGAGCGCGGCGAGCTCGTCGATCGAGAGGAGCGGCGACGGCAGCTGAAGACGACTGCACTGCTTGGCGTTCATCTCGAGGATGTTCGGTCCGTTGCCGACGTTGCTCTCGAGCGACATGACGCAGGCTTCGCGGATCGGGTCGATCGGCGGGTTCGTCACTTGGGCAAACAGCTGGCGGAAGTAGTCGTACATGACGCGCGGAGCCGTCGCCATGCACGCGAGCGGCGCATCGTTACCCATCGAGCCGAGCGCCTCCTTGCCTTCGTTGACGAGCGGGCGGAGCAGCAAGTCGAGCTGCTCGAACGAGTATCCCGCCGCGAGCAGGCGCGGGTCGGTCGAGACGGTGGTCTCGTCGAGCTCGACGTCGCTGTTGCCGTTCGCGTTGTTGCGCGCCTTGTCCTTGGCGACAATGTCCGGCAAGCGGAGCAACTCGCTGCCGATCCAGTTGGCAAACGGCTGCCGCTTGGCCGACGTCATCTTGAGTTCCTTGTCGTCGACGATGCGGCCCTCGACCGTGTCGACGAGGAGCATCTTGCCCGGGTACAAGCGACCCTTGCGCGTAATCTTTTCGGGCTCGATCGTGATCGCACCGACTTCGGACGCGCAGACCATGATGTCCTCGTTGGTCGTGACCCATCGGCAGGGACGGAGACCGTTACGGTCGAGGTTCGCTCCGCAGTAGCGACCGTCCGAGAACGTGAAGAGCGCCGGGCCGTCCCAGGGCTGAGGTGGGCGAGAGAGAAGCGCGAGTCAGTCTCCTTCCTGCCAGTCGATACGTGGCCCGTCACGCTGGCACTCACCTCCATCAGGCACGAAGCCCACTGGTAGAACGCAATCTTTTCGCGCTCCATGTCGGGCTGGTTCTGCCACGCCTCGGGGATCATGAGCATGACCGCCTCGGGAAGCGACAGGACGCCGTTCACGGTCAGCAACTCGAGTACGTTGTCGAACGCGGCCGAGTCGGAGCCGCCGGCTTCGACGATCGGGTACAGCATCTCGAGCTCGTCGCCAAACTTGGCCGACTGCATGTTGCCCTCCTTGGACCGGGCCCACGCCTTGTTGCCGCGAACCGTGTTGATCTCGCCGTTATGCGCCGCCCACCGCATCGGCTGCGCACGGTCCCACGAAGGGAACGTGTTGGTCGAGAACCGCGAGTGGACGAGGCAGAAGTGCGACGCAAACATGGCGTGGTTCAAGTCGTGGTAGTAGTTGTAGACTTGCGGCGGCGACAGCTGGCCCTTGTAGACGATCGTCTGCGGCACGAGCGAGCAGATGTAGAACCCGTTCTCGAGCTTGAGCTGGTGGGTCGCCTGCTTCCGGAGGACGTACAGTTGGCGCTGGAAGTACTGCTCGTCGAACGCGACTTGCTCGCCTTCGCCCGATTCGGGCTGGCCGTCGAGCGATTTCTTGGTCTTGGCACCGTAGTGACTCTTGAGGACAACGAACGGCTGCAGCGTGAGCGGTTCGCGCGAGAGGGCCGCCGGACCGAGGATCGTGTTGTCGATCGGGACGTGCCGCCAGCCGAGGACGCGCAACCCGAGTTCGTCGGCGATCCGGGCAAACGTCGCCTGCTGCTCCTTGACGCCGGCATCGTTGTGCCAGTCGGGCGAAGCCGGCTTGCGGAAAAAGACGTTGCCGACCGCGTACTCGCCCTGCTTCGGGAGCTTGTGACCGATCTCGCGCTCGCCCTCGCGGACAAAGAACGAGTGCGGCATCCCGACCATGACACCGGCGCCGTCACCGTCGCGAGCGTCGGCACCAGTCGCACCTCGGTGCGTCATGTTGCCTGGAGCAGGGTGGACGATAGGCGAGTCAGTACATGTGCGGGGGGGGAGCTGGGGATCCGGGGCCAGCTTGTTTTCTCGCTTGCTCCGCGTCATCGCCATCGTGAACTCACAAAGCAAGTGCCTGGCATCGCTAACGATCTGCAGAGAGAGTGTGTACGAGTCAGTCTATGTGGAAGCAGAGCCGCGAAGGCCTGCCGCCCGTCGCTTCGGAGGTATCGGCGGCAACGGGAAGAAACGCACCTTTCGGCTCGGCTTTCCCTTGATGTGACAGACAAAGCCGACACTGTACAGGAGCGGATCGCGCACCAGGTCACAAGGAACGAGAGTCAGCGCGATCTGTAGGATTAGCCCGGGATCCGATGCGGCGTGTGCGACGCTCGCACGTGCATCTCGCCTCCTCGAAAGACTTACCCGCACGCGTCCTTCTCCTCGTCCGGGTTGTACAGGCCCTGCTTGGCTGGCAAGTTGCCGAACGAGTCACGGACGACGTTCGCAGCGTGGTCCTCCTCCTCGTCGTCCTCGTCCTCGTCGTCTAGATTGTCGCGCGGGCCATAGTTGCCGGACCCGTTCGAAGCCGATCGCTCGACCGCCGTGTCCTCTGCGAACGAGACGGCCTTTGCGGTACGTTGGTGGTTAACGAGCTCGGTCGCTCGCGGAAGCGTCGGGGCCATAGGGCTTCGTGTTGCAGTGGGATCGAGAGTCGAACGGAGAGTGGGGGTCGGAAGGAAAACAAAGAAGAGGGTGCCGCCCTCTGAAGACTCTGTGCGCGCGCCGCGTGTAGGGGCGCTGGCTGTTATAAGTGGGCTGCTGGCTTGATGGACGTGCCTCGATCCGACACTGCGCGTAGAGAGTCAGAAGGGCGAGCGAGTGAGAAAAAAGTCGGACCAGTCGGCGACGGCGGGCGGCGGAGGCGCGCGACTCGGCCGCCCACTGACTGGCCAGAGATAAGCGACTCCTCTCGCCAATTACCGCAGATCGGCTGCACCTTAGAGCGTCGGAACTAGTGCTTCCTATTCCCACAGCTTTGCAGCACGTTTCCCGGTCAACACCGCATCGTAATCACAACTCTACAGGGACCCGATGGAAAAGTCTTTCATCCCGCAGTTCGCTTGCTGGCGCGCCGCGGTCTGCAAACAACGCCGGAAGCCGGATCTTCTCTCGCTTGGCTTCCTGCCTGACTCTTACGACGTGCCGTGCGCCTCGTCGAGATGGTGTGGGGACTTTCGCCCCGTCGGTCGCTCCTGCTGACTCAGCTCAAGTTCGACTCTCGGCTTTCTACTCGCTTATCTCGAGCATGCCTGGCACCTGCCCGCCTGACCTGCGGCGAACCCAACCTCGGATCCCATTTCCTGGTCATCCGGACAGCTACCGTGCACCCTGTCTGCTAACGTGATCCGGCCTGATCAGAAGTTGGTGGCTCTTTACGCAGCGTCTCGCTGTGATCGACAACTCCGTGAGTGTCACATGCTTCGTTCCGTCTGGCTGGCCTCGAGTTGCCGAACGTCGCCGTTCTCACATGCTCGCAGTCGTGCTCTTACTGCTACCGCTGACCGAGTCCTGCGCGCCAAAGAGTCCGGTCCTCCACTCGCGCGTGATCAGTCGGCTCGGAAATCGCTCGCAGCTCGTCTCAGAACGCCACGCGCGTTTGCAAAGTCGCACACGAGGCACAGGTGGTCCTACACTGCTGACCGCGATTCCCCTTGCTCGGGTTGAACGAGCTCCACATCGACAGAAGGATCCAATCGCGATCCTTCAGAACGATGCGAGGGAACGAAGAGAGACGCCTCCCGAGTCTTTGGTTGCTTCTCCCGGTGAAACACAGCCACGTGCACCGGGAGACAAAGTGCCTCGATCGTAAGCGCCTCCCACAAAAGGGAAAGGGATCGGCAGGTAGGGACGGAATGGAATGGAATGAAAGGCAAGGAAGATCAGAGGGGAAAAGGCAAAGCATAGTCGGAGGTGAAGCACTGTCGGAACCGGACCACTTTAGCTCATGCGAGCTCCTGCGGCGGCGTGACGAGGCCGCTGTTGGTCGGAGCCATGTTCTGCAGCGGCTTGGCGGCGGTGCCGTTCTTCTGGTCGAGCGAGAGAGTCGCGAGGTGGTGAACCGGAGTCGAATCCTCGTTGAGCCAGTCCGACGTGATGTAGTTGCGGAGCCTTCCATACCATGAAAGGGCGTCAGTATAGTGACAGGACCGCATGAGTCAGGCAGGTAGACTCACGAGTCGGCGAGGACGACGACAACGTTCTTGCCCTTGACGCCACCGGCGATCTTGCGGCCTTCGTCACTCTTGAGCCAGGCGACGGCAGCCGCGACGCTCGCGCCGGACGAGCCACCGACAAGGAGGCCCTCGGAGCGGATCAGGCGCTTGCACATCGCGAACGACTCGGCGTCGCGCGTCTTCATCCAGTGGTTGATGTCCGGGTGAGACAGGACGGCGGGGACCTGTGCGGGGCGGTCAGCTCGTCTACTCGGGGAAACGTCGTAAATGTTAACGCGGACGTACAAAGTCGTAGCCAGTGCCCTCGACCTGTGAGAGGCAAGAAAACTTGCAATCAGCAGGAGATCAAATCTCGAGGATGTCTCGCTTGCTGAGAATTAGTCCCGGCCACGCACCTTGTAGATCGGGCTGTCACCTTCTTTCATCTCGTTCAAGCTCTCCGGGCGTGCCAAGATGCTCCCAACCGGGTCAACACCGACACTGACCAACTGCGGGTTCGCTTCGCGCAGTCGCTTCGCCAGCCCGGAGAGCGTACCACCCGTTCCGGTTCCGGCGACGATGACGTCAACGGTCTCGGACGAAGGGCGCGCTTCGGTGGACGGAACGGCGGCGAGCGAGTCGAGGATCTCGGGAGCGGTCGTGTAGTAGTGCGCGTCCGGGTCTGCGGATAAAAAGGGCAAAAGCGCGATGAGCTCCCATCGGACGTGATCCCCCATCGAGGCGATTGACCACACAACGCACTGTTGACGTTGTTGTACTGGTCGAGCATGACGGCACCCGGAGTCGTTGCGACGATCCGCTTGGCGAGCGAGATGTGCGAGTCGGGCGAGTCCCACGCCGCTTCAGTCGGGGTCCGGTGAATCTCGGCGCCTGTACGGAAATCGGGATTTACGAGTCAACAGTCGTCTCCAGTTGGACCGCAATGTGACGGCCACTGTGCTCCAAATACGCACCAAGAGCCTTGAGCGTGTTTTGCTTCTCCGTGCTCATCTTTTCCGGCTGCGAAGGGTGTCCGTCTGTCAGACACAGCGCATCGGAGCACGACGGCGTGACGGCGTACCATGACGATGATGCAGCGGTAGCCCTTGAGCGCCGCGACGAGAGCGAGACCGATACCCGTGTTGCCGCTAGCTGTGGCGCGGTAACGAGGGAGAACAAAAGTCGCTCCTCGTCAGTTTACGTTCCCGCATGGGAGTACAGCGAACGCCGCGCCTCACTCGGCTCGACGAGAATCGAGTGACCCGGGACAAGGACGCCCGAACGCTCCGCCTCTTCGACCATCCGTTTCGCGATGCGGTCCTGCACGGTCCTCGACTGTCAACGCGCGTTTTCCCCCGACGCGTTCCCTGTTTTTTCCCCCAGCACCCACCTTGACGGAACCGCCGGCACTGAAGCCTTCGACCTTGGCGAGCAAGTTGCATTCGAGTCCTTCCTCGCGGGCGATCCGGTCGAGGCGGACCAGCGGGGTTCCTCCGATCAGGCTCAGCGCTGAATCGTGAATCGCCGGTCGGGCCGGGAGCAAAGCGTTCGCAGACATTGTTTCAGACGTAGGATAAGAGAGGGGAGAGGGTATCCGGGTTGAACGGATTGGGTTTGGTTGTTGGCGACTTGGAGGTTGAGACCGAGTCGGAACTTGGGGAGAGTAGAGAGGAGGGGACGAGACGCAGGCAGTGCTGTTGGAGACTGCGCTGGTTCGTTTACAAGAAGGCCGGGACTGTTGGAGTCCTTGTTGAGAGTGTCGTGCTCTCTCTTTAGTGAACGGTGCGTGGCTTTGGTAGAACAGGGCGAACGAGCAGACGGTTGCTGGCTGATGAGCTGGGCGCGCGAAGGCTTTCTCTCCTTTTCGGCTTGCCGCCTCGGGAGGGGGAACCACGCGATCTGTTTTTACCCCGCATTCGGGACAGCACAGCTGGCGCCATCTTGCAACATCTCGCATGCGTCTCGTGCTGTCACTGCAGTTCAGACTGACTGTGCTGCTTCAGGAAGTCCGTCACTAGTCGGAAATACTACCTTGATCGAGCGGATCGGGACGCTGCCTCCCACGTACCACAGCCGCCTCGTCGACCCGGTCACCCTCTGCACGCCGACGGAGCGTGCACGCTGCGCTGCAGGTGCCGCCTGAGCGCCATTACATCTTGATCAGGGGCTTGCTTCGTCGCACGTTCCGACCTTTGGCCGCCTTGACGCCTCTACAGCTGCTGGGCGTGCTCCAAGTACCGGGCACCACTGCTTCAGAATCGGACGACGCGATCGTCATTGAACGCTCTGCACTCTGTCGACATGCTCACAGCGTAAAGCTTACCGAGACTCAAGCTGCATGCTTACCGCAGACAGCTTATCTGGAGCTCTGGTGATGAGACCGTCAGGGTTGGTCAGCTTTCCCTCCTTTGAATATGGGGCGTATGGTCAGCACTTTACTGTGCGCTCAAGTCAGCTGCGTACACAGGCTGGTTAAGCTATGAGAGCCACTGGCGAAGCGACTTTCTCCTCCCTTCTTTCTGCACTCGCAACCGAGCCTCCCTCTCGTCCTCTACCAACAAGCCGACTCGCGACCCGCAAATCCCTCAGCCAACTCGCAATCCTTTCTAGCGAACGACCATGCCCGACTCTCGCAAGGTCTTCTTCATCACCGGCGCCAACAAGCCGAACGGGATCGGGTTCCGCCTCGTCGAAAAGCTGGTCGACGCGACCCGGCACTCTCGTCTTTGCGGTCGCTCGGAAGTTAAACCTGACTCGCGCAACCGAGCTGCAAGCCCTCGCCGACAAGCAGGACAACCTCGTCATCTTGCAACTCGAAGCGACTCCGGAGGAGGATGCGCGAGCGGCGGCGAAGGCGGTCGAGCAGAAAGCGGGCAAGATTGACGTCCTGATCGCCAACTCGGGTGCATTGCCCTTCACTACGGCCCCTTCTTCGCACCCGGACCTCGGAGCTGACACGTGCTCTTGTTTATATGCAGGCTATTTTGAGACAGGCAACGTCCTCGACCAGTCAATCGAAGGGCTGCGCAAATCATGGGAGGTCAACGCCCTCGGCCCCATGATCCTCTTCAAGGCGCTCGCGCCACTCCTCTTCAAGTCTTCGGCGCCCGTCTTTGTGCCGACTTCAACTATCGCCGCCTCGTTCGGCCTCAATCTCGGCATGCCCCTCTCCGCATAGTGAGCCTCCTCGCCGGATGCCCGCTCCGGAGCAGACCACTGACTCTCGGGCGACTGCCCCATAGCGGCTCGAGCAAAGCGGCTCTCAACTTTTGACTCTCAACCTCTACCACGCGCACGAGAAGCAGAACCTGACGGCGTTCGTCACGCATCCGGGCATGGTCGAAACCGACATGTTTGACGAAGCGTTGCCGGTCCTCGGCATGACCAGGGAGCAAGCCGCACCGATCTCGGTCGAGAAGAGCGTCGAAGGTTTGCTTGCAGTCTTTGACAAGGCGACTCGAGGATCACACGGCGGCAAATTCTTCAGCTACGACGGCAGCGAGTTGCCGTACTAAGGTGTTCGCGAGCCGTAGATATAGAACTGTTTGATACGTTTTGCAAGATTTGCGAAATGCTAGATGATGCTGATGCAACAAGAGATGCTGATGCAACAAGAGAGAGAGATGCGCGCTTCGAATGAGAACTTCCGCCGTCTCCATTCACTCGACGAGTTCCTCCTCCTCGACCTCTTCCTCCTCGTACAACTCGTCGTCCTCACTGCCATGCTCGCTGTATTCGCCGACGAACCCTTCTTGACCTTCTGCGCCGTCGTAGAAGAGAGGGACAGTCGCACTCGCGACAGCGGCACTCGTGTGCAGCGTCGGAGCACCGCCGCCCCCGCCTCCGCTGCTGCCGGACGAAGACGCGGCGAGAGCGTCGGCGAGCGCCGCATGGTGATGGATCTGCTCCTGTGCGCATCGTACACCGGTGTCAGCTTGCGGTAGAGCTTCAGGACTGGCACAGGCAACGAACCTTGAGAACGCGCAACCGTTCGCGGTACTCGTCGGCGCGCCGGTCGAGCATACTGACGCTCTGAAGCGCCTTGATCAACTCGCCGTCCTCCTTCTTGTGCTGCTGTTGCTGCTTGCCGTCCGTATCGACGGCGAGTGTCGTCGCAACGGGGACTTGCGGTTGCTGCAACTCGATCGACCGGCTCGAATCGGCCGGAGCGAACAAGTCGCCTCGTGCTTGTTGCGACTCGGGGCCCACACCGGCAGCATGACCGTGTCCGGTCGCCGAGTCGGACTCGCCCCCGCTCGCCGTGCCATCGCCACCTGGACCTCCGGCCGCCGCTGCGACCAAGGCCGCCTTGGCGCGCTTCTTGTCCTTCTTCTTCTTGTTCCTCGCCTTCTTCTTCTCCAACGCAGCTCGCTCACGCTCGTCCTGTCCGCCGCCCTGCGTAATCTGTTGCTGCTGCTGCTGACCGCCGCCGCCACCGCCGCCGCCGCCCGAACCGAGTTCGTCCCGCATCCGGCGCTGCAGGGACCTCGCCTCGCTCGCTTCGAGCGACAAGCGCGCGACGCACTGCTCAAGCTCCGAGATGGCCGCCATCAGAGAAGGTAGACTCGCTGGACCGAGCGCCAACGGGTCGGACGAGTCGGACAGGATCCCGTTCAACGGTTCGTCGACGCCGTTGCCACCGCCGGTCCCGGCGGCTGCGGCACCGAGCGCAGCCAGAGTCGCGGCACCGCCCGGGAGTTGCTGCAACAACTCGTGAGGGAGGACTTGGGCCGACCCGTCGCCTTGTTGTTGCTGTTGAGCCTGGGCTTGGGCGAGCCGGTTGACAATGTCTTCGTACGTCGACGGAGTCAAGCCGGCGGGGCCTTTCCCATTGCTGTTGTTGGCAATTTGCGACGCGCCCGGGAACGGCATCCCTGCCGACTTCGCCAGCGCAGCGAGGTCGATCGGAAACGAGAACTCGCGGCCGCCGCCGCCTTCTTCGTCGTCGTCGATCGCTTCGCCTTCGTCTTCCTCCTCGTCCTCGTAGTCCTCATCGTCTTCTTCTCCTTCTTCGTCAAAGTTTTCGTACGCCTGCCTGTTCTCGTGCGCCCGTTGAGTTGCCAGATCCCGCGAGCGGTACCATTCGGCAGCGGCGGCGAAATGTCTCGCTCCGCGGTGCGGGTCATACCCCTGCTCGTCGGCGTTCGAGACTGCGATGGTATCCGACGACGAAGGCGCGACTGCACCGCCGCTTCCAAACATCTCGAGGAACGCGGCGTCGGCTGCGGCGGCTGCGGCGACGCGGTCGGGGAGCGGGGCGGTCCCGAACAGGCGGTGCTGTTCGGCGCGGACGTCGGCTTCGAACGCCGCGCCGGTATTACTCCAAGGCGGCGCTTGGTCTGCGGCTGCCTCTCAACGTGTCAGCTGCCAACTCGTCCCGTGAACAAGACCAGCGCGCACGCACCAACGCGGTGTTGGTAGTTGACGGCGGCTTGTTGGGCCGCGGCGGCTGCCGCCGCTGCCGCCATGGCCCACTGGTGCTGCTGCTCGTACCACCTGTCCCTGGTCATCTGGGCGTAGTACCTGATCGTTCCGGCCGCGATCCTCCATTGTTCGACGAGGGCCCACTGCTGGTTCGAGCTCGGCTCTGGCCTGGTCGTACACCCTGGCGGACACGGGAGCGAGTCGAGCCATTCGCGCGTGAGGTGCGAAGGTTCAAACTGAGCCTGGACCAGCGGGTCGGCGAGGTGGTGGAGGTGCGCGATCAAGTCGTCGACCGAAGCCCGAATCTGGTCCTGCTCGAGTCGGTACGCCGCCGCTGCTGCCGCCGCCGTCGCTGCTGCTGCTGCTGCTGCCGCAGTGTGATCAGCGTGCGAGTGGTTGGCATCGTGAGCTGCAGGGTAGTCCTGCCCTCGACTCGACGTCATCCGCGCTGTAGCGAGTCGGGCGAGGCGGAGAGGAGGCCAGCAACACTTTTACGGGTGCAGCCAGTCAGCGCCCGCGCGCGCAGAGAGAAATAGTGGTGGTAATAGCGAGGGGTATTGCTGCATCAACAATCGTGAGTAATTGTACAAATGTCACAATTTCGGGCGATTAGTATCCGTTTCTCGTTGATCGATTACACCGCCAGCGTTCCCCCGGGTCCGACCGGTTCCGCCTTTCCGTTCTCCTTTTTCCTCTATAGACCCTGTAAGTGTGTTCGGTCAACAGGGATCTCGACTGATTCGAGCTGATTCCCTTTCGCACGTGCCTGTATACCCTTGCCGCCAACGTCTGCGCTCATCCCGCACCCCTGATCAGCTCCACATCTCCTCTTTGAACCCCCGAAACAAACGATGCCCGCCTCGCTCTCGTCAAAGCTCTCGATCAAGGATGTCGACTTGAAGGGCAAGCGCGTCGTCATGCGGTGCGTCGCGGCGACTCGCACACTCGGAAGAGAGCGAGCGAACTGACTTCTGTTGGCTCTCGTTTCACAATCTCGGATCATGTCGCGTCCACCCCCCGATTTCGACGGGTTCACGAATGACAGCGTCGACTTTAACGTTCCCTTTGACGGAGAGGGCAAGATCACCAACAACCAGGTCAGTCCCTTTATCGCTCACACGGTTCGCGAACAAGTACGACAGATTGCTGACCCTCACCCCGCGGACAGCGCATCACGGCGGCGCTCCCGACGATCCAGTACGCGATCGACCAGGGCGCCAAGTCGATCGCGCTCCTGTCGCACCTCGGCCGCCCGAACGGCGCCGTCGTCGAAAAGTACTCGCTCAAGCCCGTCGCGGCCGAACTCGAGCGCCTCTTGCCCGGCAAAAAGATCCAGTTCCTGCCCGAGTGCGTCGGAGAAAAGACGGAGCAGGCCGTCGCGAACGCTCAGGACGGAGAGATCTTCCTCCTCGAGAACTTGCGGTTCCACATCGAGGAAGAAGGTTCCAGCAAGGACAAGGACGGCAACAAGACCAAGGCCGACGCCGAAAAGGTCAAGCAGTTCCGCGCCTCGCTGACCAAGCTCGGTGACGTCTACGTCAACGACGCGTTCGGCACCGCCCACCGCGCCCACTCGTCCATGGTCGGCATCGACCTGCCGCAAAAGGCCGCCGGTCTCCTCATGACCAAGGAGCTCGAATACTTTGCCAAGGCCCTCGAGAAGCCCGAGCGTCCGTTCCTCGCCATCCTCGGTGGCGCCAAGGTCTCGGACAAGATCCAGCTCATCGAGAACCTCCTCGACAAGGTGAGCCTGCTGGTGGAATCGGACCTCGAAAGGAAACTGACCACGCCAGTCCGGGGCCAGGTCGACTCGCTCATCATCTGCGGCGGCATGGCGTTCACCTTCAAAAAGACGCTCGAGAACGTCTCGATCGGCAAGTCGCTGTTTGACGAGGCCGGCTCGCAAAAGGTTGCGTCGCTCGTCGAAAAGGCAAAGTCGAAGAACGTCGAGCTCGTGTTCCCGGTCGACTACATCACGGCCGACAAGTTTGACAAGAACGCCAACACTGGTACCGCGACCGACAAGGAGGGAATCCCCGCCGACTGGCAGGGGCTCGACGCCGGCGAAGAGTCGCGCAAGTTGTTTGCCGACGCGATCAAGAAGGCCAAGACGATCCTCTGGAACGGTCCGGCCGGCGTGTTCGAGTTTGACAAGTTTGCCGGCGGCTCCAAGGCGACCCTCGACGCTTGCATCGAGGCCAAGAACAATGGCGCGACCGTCATCATCGGAGGCGGTGAGTTTCGGCGCTCTTGGAACGCCCATTACGCGGCGCTTCGACCGGCGCTGCATTGCCGTTGGGGATGGTGTGTTTCGGTCCGCGAGTAGTGCTGACTGTCGAATCGGTACTGCTGATGCAGGCGACACGGCGACCGTCTGCGCCAAGTACGATGCCGAGGACAAGCTCTCGCACGTCTCGACCGGCGGCGGTGCTTCGCTCGAGCTCCTCGAGGGCAAGGTGAGTCGCAAAGCGTGGCTGTACTGGCCAGTCTCTTGCTACGTGGGGATACCAGCAGGATCGGCTGACGGTTCTTTTTGTGCACGCGCGCGTGTCTGCAGGACCTCCCGGGTGTCTCGGCCCTCTCGGAGAAGCAGTAGACAGCTGCTCCTGGGAGTTGCTTGCTGGGGCTTCATGAGTGAAAATGGCAGTGTCTAGACGTAGTTCGTAAGGCAGTCTCACGGGAACAGGAGGGGAGGAAAATCGAAATGCACCAAGCTTTTCCCTCTATTCAGAAACAGTCTGGGCTAGGGCTTCATCACGAGCGATTACGCGACGTGGATACTACTATAGCGCAACGGTACGAGCGTCGGGACGGACGCCATTGCTGCGCTGGTCGTTTGGGTTCCAGAGCCTGGCGATCCTCACCTCTTTGCCTTCCACACGCTCCACTTCTCATGACCGCTACTGCGCAAACGCCGATCTTTCAACTTAGCTTGGTGAGCACTTCGGGATGGCTCAGTACTCCCTGCGTCGGTGTCGCTGAACTGCAGAGTTTTCCCCCCACATCGGCAACTTTGCGACACGCGTTGCAGGCATGTGAGAAACGCTGGGCGCAAGAGGTCGTACGCGGTGAGGCCCAGGCAGCGCTCAGGTCCCTCGGACGTCAGCTGCTGACGTCAGAACGAGCGCAGCGGTCCTCGGAACCATCTTGTTTCATCGGGTTGTCGGCGGACTACAACCGACTTCGCTTGAAGTCTGCGGCGTTAATTTCGTAAGTTGGGACAGCTTCACACAGCGCAGGAGAGCGTTACTGACGATGCGCCACCCTCGTCAGTCGGCACCCGCTGTGCCGGAAGCCGAAACCATCATCGCCGCCAAAACGGACCTGATCTGTCGCGCGCTCTTGGATGGCGCTGCACTTGGTGCAGCTTCAGCGACGAACCGCCGAGTGAAGCTCTTCGTGACTTTGTACCCAACGCCTCTGCCTCCTCTGCCGCCTTCGAGCGCACGACCGCGGAATCGCGCGCGCTCTTTTACGCCAGGTCAACGCGTCCCGTCACCCGCACCCGGCAGTACCGCTTCGCCTATACTTGAGGCCTCGAGCAGCCCGTCTCGAGGAGGTGGGTCAAGGCGCGCCTCGGCTGCAGCGCTAGCGCAGGCGGCTCCGGCGGCAGTCACCTCTGCGCTCGGGTGGTTCTCGGCTTCGGCACGAGCGGCCTGGGTCGGCGGGGCTCAAGAGGACGCAATAGGCGCCACGGCGGGCGCGTCGGAGGCGGCAGCTCAGAAAGAACGGGAAGCGCTTCTCGCGGCGCAAGACGACGAGCTCCGTATGCTCGATGCGCTGCGGGAGCAAGGGAGGAAACCGTTCGAAGGATGGATGATCGAGTTCGAGGTGCTGCCGGAACACGTGGGTGTTCGCAGCCAGAGACCAAATGGCAATGACGAAAGTGCGTGCAAGTGTGAGACTCTTCGTGGCTGTAGATGCTGACCGATAAGGTTCGACTTTGGCAGAACTGCGCGCTCAGCTCAACGATTTCCTCTTGCGGACGCTCGACTTTACCTTGACGCGCTCTAGTCATATCCCTCCAATCACGACTACGGATCTCATGCCGTATGGTATACTGGTCAGTCAATCGTCGCGATCCCACATTCGCAAAAGACCTGACCGAGTCCTAGCCGCGCAGGTTCTCATTGACCCGCCGACTGCACCATGCGACGTACCGAATCCGATCGTCGAAGCTGTCAGGTCCTTCCCCGACCTTCACAAGGCGCTCGTTACAAATTCAGTCGGCGGCGCGGTCCCCTTTGACGGTCGACGGGCTGCGAGCGTCGGCGGGCGGCGATGATGTCTCTCCCTTTCTTCTGGCAGACGCTCTCATTCGGCACGAAAGATGTAATAGGATGTTACAGACGACAGGGAGTTGCAGGATGCGATATGCGAAGTATAGTCTATAAGAGCTGGGAAGGAAAACTCGTCGTTCAGGTCGACGGGGCTGGCGCGCTGGTGGAGTCGCGCTCTGACAGCTGCGAAGCCTCTGCGGCCGACATCTGTGAAGGCGCTGTCATCGCCGCCGCCGCTTCGCGCTCCTTGCGCTTCTGCTCACTGAGCGCCTTGACCCGCGCGTTGTTCTCGACCGCTTTTTGTTTCCCCCGCTCCCGCTTCATCTTCTGTTGTTCCTTCCTCCGCTGCGCCTGTTCTCGCTCGCGAGCTTCCTTTGTCTCGTGGAACTCGCAAGTGTGCGGAGAGGCTGCGTTCGATCCGGCGGCGGTCTCGGTCAATCTCGAATCGGGAGCCCGGAGCGCAGCGCAGCAGGTCTTGCAGACCCGATTACTGCATTTGGCGGCGGCGGCGTTGGTACAAGAGGGAGTCGTGCAAGGAAAAGTTGAAGGTGCAGGGACGGCCTCGCCCGCAGCAGGTCCCTGCGCCGAGGGTGAGGGCGGGGAAGGCTTGCAGCGTTTCGCTTCCGCTTCGGGGTCTGCGCGCAAGACGGCTCGCCAGTCAGCTTCGGGAAGAACGTGTTGAACGGCTCGCGTCAGCTCACCGATCCCGCCGAGCTCGTCGACTTCTCGTTTCCGTTTCGCGGCATCATCAACCATCTTGAGCTCGAGTTCCTCCTTGGTCCCGGCCGGCTGGGTCACGCGCAAGTATGGCTGGCAATGAGAGTACGGGATGACGCCTCCGAACAGCGATTGCACTTCGGCGTGCGCGAGCGGTCGGTTCGAGTCGGGCGGGAGAAGGCCGGCTTCGCGGTCCGCCTACGGGAATGTCCCGGATCAGCGCCTGTCGCTCAGAAACACCAGTAGGGACTACCGAGCTGCAGCACAACTCACTTGAATGAGTTGCCGGAATTCGTCGAGCCATTGCTGGAACTCGCGGACGCGGTCGAGGTACTCCATCGTGCCCGAGATCCCTCCCGCCTTGCCGAGCTTCTCACGCATCTCCTGGTGTCGCCCCGCCGCCCACACCGGGCGGAACAGCTTGTACAGGTGCGCCTTGATGGCGCTCGTTGCCGTCTTGGTCGAGGGAAGGGTCCGGACGATGACGAGATACTGCTGTGCGATAAAAGTGCTCGGAGCGTACGCGGCCCGGTCGCGGTCCCATCCAGCACCGGTCAAGTCGAGCTCCTGTTCGCACGCCTTGAACTCGGACTGCATCGGCTCGGGGAGCTGGTCGACGTACGCCCGGCCGGCCGCGGCGTTCGAAGGTGCAAACACCATCGGGTTGTACAAGTTTCCTTCGGCCGACATGACACCATATGCGCCCGTCTTTTGAAGGCACGGCTCGACTTCCTCCGCTGACGGGATCCCGCCGTTCGCGAGGACCGGAACCTTGGGCGAGATCAAGTCGACGACTGAACGGATCTTGTCCCATGACGCGAGGCCCGTCTGCGGACCTTTGGCTTCGCGCGTCCGGCCGTGGACGGTAACGAGTTGCGCGCCGGACGAGTAGACGTGAGAGGCATAGTGGAGGGTCTTGGCGAGGGAAGGGAAGACGCGGATCTTGGCGATGATTGGGATTGTCAAGTTTTGATGCAGGTGCGAGACTGCGCGCATATGGTGAGTGGGCGAGGTGAGTTCCAAAGTCGGTCCTCAGTCCGTACGCGGTGATGGCGCGACCCACTCAGGCTCCGAATCAGGTTCCACTCTTCCATGAGGAACGCGCCATAGTGCCCGCGCTTCGCGATCCCCTGCGGGCACCCCAAATTCAAATCGACCGCGTCGCACCGGTCCGTCACTTGCCGAGCGGCGTTCAAAAAGTGATCCTTGTCGTTGGCGCAAAACTGGACGACGAGTGGCCGGTCGTACGGCGCGACGCCCTCGATCGAGTCGGGCGAGAGGTCAAACATCTCGTGCCGGTGTTTCGCTGACGTCGCGAACGACGCCGCGTGAAACATGGGCGTGTAGCAGAGGTTGGCGCCGCATGCTCGGGAGAGGATCCGCCAGGCCTGCACGTGCCGGGGAAAACGAGGACGGTTAGAGAGTGGCGCTCGCGCAAGGGTCTCGGGAGACGGACGCACGAGTTCGGACTGGTCGACCATGGGTGCGACAATGTATTTCGGTTTCCCGATCGCGTCCCAGAACTGGTGCCCTTCGAGTTTGGCATGGTTCGCGTGCGGTTGCGGTTCGAGTTGGTCCAGAGTCGGCGCAGAGTCGTATTCGACCGTTGAAGGGTCTGTCTCGCTTGCGTTCAGCGAGCTCGTGGTGGCGGTCATCTTTGCTCGCGACTGTCGTCCGACTCCTCTGCTATAGAATCGAAGCGGGGCCGGTACCGTGAAGCGGCGGCAGATGAGCGGAAGCAGCTGCCGAGTTGAAACGAGCGACACGGCGCCTTGTACGATCGCCAGGCTGTACCGAAGCGGTCAGGGCGGCTACCAAGGGCTCTGCTATGAAGCAAACTGAACTATAGAAGGGAGCGCTGGTGATAGAATCCAACGCGGAAGTCAAAAAAGTTGTGGAAGAGCGAGAGAAACGACGATCGAGCCGCAGTCTCGCCGCTTTAGACTATAGCCAGTCCAGATCTCGGAGCTCGCAGAGGAGCGCGACAATGACAGACTCTGCTGCCCCGATCAGTGTGCTGCCAGATGAGCTCGTCGACTATATCCTGTCGTTCCTCTCTCTCGACCGAGACGAACTCGACCTCGACTCGCTCAAACACGCTGCGCTCGTCCATTCACGCTGGACTCACGCTGCCCAACGCTACATCTGGCAAGCCGGTGCAGAACTTTTGACCCCGGACGACGTCGACCAATACATCAAGTCGGCGCCGAGGCGGACGTGCGGACCGAGGGAACTCGCAGTCCATGCCCATGCGTCGATGCACCAGTTGACGCGGTTGTGGGACGTCTGCGGCGACGGCGAATTGCGCATGCTCATGATTGCGACCCCGACAAGAGACGTCGACCCGGCCGTCCTCGTTCATCCGGCTCTCAAGGGTTGCGTTCGCGCGTCTCTTCTCCACCCTGGACACCCAGAGACTTATACCCGGCGCGCTTCACACGCAGGACTCAAACAACTCATCCTGCAAGGCTGGTTCGTCCGCGTCGAACCGACTACTCAACTCGACTACCCGTTCCGGAACCTCGAATCGCTCGTCGCCGTCGACCTGTCGCCGAGCCGCAGGTCGCCGCTCGATCGATTCCTCGCGAGCCTCGCTCCGTGTTGTATCCCCGCGCTCGAATCGATCTCGTTGCCGGCGATCCCGTCCCACGCGAGCGAAGCCGTCGCGCGATCGCTCGTCCCGTTCGCGCCGCACTTGAAACACCTCGGCGTCTCGCTGAACGACCGCACGACCGAACGGCACTTTATCCCCGTCCTCGAAGCGGCCTCCCGACTCCACTCGTTCGAATGCACGACGTTGCCGTACTCTTTGCTCGGGTCGATGCCGCCTTCGCTCGCCGTCCTCGCGACGATGGAAGACGCCGCGCAACTCGACCCGCCGAAACTCCGCGACGTCCTCTTTGCGCAGTGTCCGCGACTCGAGCGGCTCTTCTTTGCGTGCACTCGCGCCGAATTCGAAGCGAGACCGGACGGAGGCGAGGTGCTCCGGATCGCCCGCGGGAAAGGGATCGACTGGCGGTTCGGCGGCGAGCTCGACGAGTGAGGCGCGGCGGACTGGACATGCGACTCTTATTTGGTGTCGCGTGCTCCGGACCGCTTCACTATATGTGTCTGGAGTATCGGGCGCTCGGGACGGCGCGGGACCGCGGGGCGTAGCTCCGCACTCCGCGGCAGGTCCGCGGGCTGGTCTCCACTTTCGACGCAACGGTTTCACGATCCGACTGAAGGAGGCCGTTTACCTCCCGTGACCCGTCTCAATTCAGTTGTCGCGCCTCGACCAGCATCGGCGACTCCTCCTCTAGAATCATGATCGACAGCGAGAAAAGAGCCGGACTCTCGAGCGATATTGACAACCCGGACTCGACTCGTCCCCCTCGCGTTCACGGCCATTCGCGACATTCCAGCGTGCGAACGAACGAGACCGCATTGCCGGCGTACCACGCGTTGGGTCACCATGAGGCTTCGAGCGATGCAGAGGAGCAGGCGGTCGGTGGCGTCAAGTCGGGCGGTCATCAGCGGCGGTACTGGGTGCGTTGCAGTGTCTGGAAGTAGATCGTCGCGCGGTACCTGACGCGCTGACCATAATGCTCTTCTCGCACGACAGATCATCGGGATTGTCATTGTCGTAGGCCGAAGTCACTAAGCAAGTCTCACTAGCCGCTCGCGGGCTGACTCTTTGCCTTTCCTCAGCTATGCGCCGCGGCGAGCATCGCGAGTTACTTTATCGTCCGGTCGAAGAACTACAAGGAACCGGAGATCAAGGAGCCCGACCTGAAGGAGCCGGACTTTTGACGGAGCGAAGGGTTCGAGACTGCTGTAATGCAGCATTCTTCCCAGCGTCTTCACCTCCGGCGAGAGCGAAGAGGATCTGACTGTGACATGCTTTGCTCCACGTGTGGCATGCTCTCGAACTTTGCGCGTCGGCGTTTGCGAAGCCGCGGACACTCCGGCTTGCTTTTCCAGGAGCCCCCAGCACCTGCTTCTGAGGACGCTCCTCGGCTGCTCTTTAGCTGCTACTCTCTGCTGCGTCTCACAAAAATGCCACAGTACGATAAAGTGCGATCGGCTTCGATGGACTCGCCGGAGGTGTCGACCGGCGACTCGTCGGCTGGCGAAGCTGCGCACTACCGCGACAGGACGGGGCGCACAGAATCGAGATCCGGCGCGCGATACGAGAACGAACCTGTGCGCCCTTAAATGGCGAGGTGGCTTTGGCTCCGAGTCGAGAGGTGCTACCGATGCTGTGCGGTTTGGCCTCCCCCGGGCCGCTCGTCTCGCTGGTACGGCGCTCTTCGCACCATCGGACTTCGATTGAATCACCAGGAAACCGCGCTCGTGAATACTGAGGAGCCGTATAATTCGGATCTCGAGCTGCAGCGTCTGCGGCGACCGGGATCAGGTCCGGGCATAGGCAACCCCGAGAACCGGTGAACCTCGTGCTCCATCCCCGACCTACTCCAGCCGAACGCTCGTAGGACCTCGCCGTGATCGAGCTCACCGCTACTTGAGACGTTTGCCGGGAGTCTCCGAGGCTTTACTACTCATGATTCAGAGTTGGAGCATCTGGATCAGTCCGGCGCTCAGAGCCGCCACGAATCAACCTGATTCTGCTCGTGAGTTGCAGAGATGCTTCATTTACAGTCTGAGGTGTTGACTTTGCCATGTCCTCCAGATGATAGGCGTGCGTCGTCCATTTACCATCCAAAGCTCCTCCGGTGCCTGGAGGAGTGGGCCCCTCTCGCTGACGCCGTATCGCAACTCGCAAGAGTCCTCAGCAGCCCTCCTGCTCACGGTTATCATTATCGTCGTCAAGGTCTGGAAACCTGCGGACAAGTCCGGCGAGGCGGCGGCCGGACTCGGCGCGCAGGCATCTCTAGCAGCTTAGCCTTCTCGCGTACGCGAGGGCTGCAAAAGCGGGGTCATCGCGTAGACGGATTGCGGTCTTGGAAGAAGTGTATACTACATTTTCCCATCTCTCCTGTGGCTTGTTCGTCGGAAAGTAGAAGAGCTCAAGCAGTCTCTCTTGAAGACCTCGGTCCTGCACGAGGGAAAGAAAGGCGAACCCGCGGACATCCCGGCGCTCGTCGGGCTGACAATTCCAGTCCTCAACGCTATCTATCGACCTGAGAACGGGCTGCTATGTCGCTCTCAAGGCCATCCACATCGAGGCGTGGGTCGGTGGCGTCGAGCGAGGGAGGCCACTCGAGCTCGAGTGGCGCAACTGCGGCGGAAGAAGCGCGTCATCACGGTCGCTACGGCGCATCGCACGCCGGATGTTCCCCAGAATCCGCACATCCTGCTCATGAACCCGGTGCGTGACCTCGTATTGCAGCCAAATGGGAAGCGGCTTACCGAAATGGCTGCGGCTCAATGCAGCCCACACTTCGCGCTGGTTTCGAGGGCTGTCGCACCGCGTGGAAGAGGGCCACGGAGCCCACACGAGTAACGAAGAGTCGGGCACCGAACTCCAGCCGCTTGATCCAGCAGTAGATCGTCCCGCTCGGAACTCGCGCCACAGTGACCGGCGGCAGTCGCACCATTCGGGCGGAACGTTGATCGGAGAACCGACTTCCGAAGAAGAAGCTCAGACTCGCCGGCATCGGGCTTCAACGCGGCTGTCCCAAGCTGACACACTCGCGGGGCCGGACCCGGATCGAGAGGAAGAACTTGCGGCCCAGTGGCGCGCGCGGGAGAAGCGCCATCAAATCACCAAAGCCATCGTCGTGAGCTCGGAATTTTGTCAGATTTGCCGCTTGATGCATCGACTGACGACGGCTCATCGTCGATTGCTACAGATTGCTCTAGTGGGTCGAGTTTCGAGTGCTTGTCAAGCCCTATGAGCACCTTAACCGAGCTAGTGCTGATGCCCATAAGCCACAGCTCACGATTGGAATGTTGGCGATGGCTGCCGGCGGCTTTGTCATGGTCTTGAAGCCTTGAGACGGGCTGCATCTCCAAAGCGGGTACTTGGAAACAAACGGGGTTTGACAACAACGTGGACGAAGCAGAAGAGGGCGAAAGAGTGCTACATCGAAAGAAAGAGAAAGTCTGGATTGAGAGCACGATATCGGTCCTCATCGGAGCTTGCGCCACAAGATGAGTCCGCTGCTCGCAGTTGGAGAAAGGGCAGAGAGTCAGCGGTGCGGCGGCTCGTGGTGAAAGGACCGGGAAGAACGCACATGAGGATGACAAAGAAGACGACAAAGCCGCCGATCATGATGCGCTGTCGGTACGCTCTGCGATCGCGAAAGGTCGTGCGTCAGCTCGCCAGTCCGACTCGCTCGGTCCACGCCCAGAGCGCCCGAACTCACAACCGGATCATCTTGGTGATGGTCCCGCTCGCGCGGCCAATACTGACGTCGGCCTCGTCGAGGTGTTCGTTCGCGTTCTGCAACTGCATCCTCTGACCGACTAGCGTCCTGAGCGTCTCTCCGCCAATCTGTTCATTCTCGAGCGCGAGCCGGTGCGCGTTGTCGAGTCGTCCCGAAGACGAGTTGAGCGTTTGAGTCGATTGCAAGAGGCGGGCGCGTTGGGCGGCCGTGTGAGAGAGGGAAGACACGTCGTCGTCGTCGTCTTCGTCGTCGGACCCGATCGGGTACGCCGAGTCGACCGGCCGAGTCGACAGGAGAAGGTCCCGGTCCGAGACGGTCGCCAGCGAGGTCTACTCGCACGGACGGTTATTTCGTGAATGGTTGGCTATCGGGATGAGTGCGCGGCGAAGGAACTGACGGCTTTGGTTTTCCAACCCTTGACTTCTTGCCGGTACGCGCGTACTTGGGCCATCAGTTTCGCCTTGCCCTTGGCCTCGTGTTCGAGTTGGTCGACCTGCACGCCGCGAATCAGTCACTTCTGACCGCATATCGACCTGCAGCAGCTCTGCAAGAGAAGCTGTGATTGTCCCCACGTCGCAGACTGACAATCTCGTCGACCTCGTCGAGTTCCATGTTGACGCGCCGGATCGCCGCTTTCCTCTCCTCTGCGTGCGTGCATTCCAAGTCAGCAAGCGGGCCTCAGCTGTCTCGTCGCGGTGAATGAGATCGCGCGGGGCCTCACCTCCTCGCAGTTTTGGCACGTCGGCGTCGAGTTTAGTGAGGACTGAAGTGCGCAAGCCGAGGTACTCGCGCTGGTACGAAGAGAAGGCATCTGTGCTGGCCATCCTTAAGATGGCTGGACGAGGTGTAACGCCTGTGCAAGAGGATTGGCGACAGGCGGCGGGTACCAAGTTGACGGGCAAACTGATGAGACACGGACGAGGCTATATAGAGTTGCGCGGGTGGCAGCTCTCTGGGAACTAGTTCGTGCAGTAGTAGGCTATTAGAAGACGTCTAACTGGCAATTCACACTCTTTCCGAGGCACTATAGAGATAACTGCCCGCATTGATCCTGGAGGGATGACCTCATCTTTGAACTTCCCCTCGACGACTTTGGCGCGTTGTCTCTTTCCTCTGTCGCCGTTCCAAGCCAGACACGCAGTCTGCCTCGTTCAAGACCTCACTCTCACTCGAGCACCCTCTTCTGCACGCCACACTACACTGCCATGCCCACTTTCGAGACTCGGCAATGGGGCTTCCTCGGCCTCGTTCGTAGTCCCTTTGCTCGCTCATCGACCTCACTACCGGGCTAACCACACGATCTGCCTGCAGGGCAACATGGGCTCTCACATGGCCAACAACCTCGCCGCTCACCTCGCGAACCACCAAGACCACGGCGCGCACCCGCCCTTGATCCTGTACAACCGGACCCGCTCAAAGTTGCCCGCAGAGTCGGACTCGATCAAACACGCCGACGCGCCAAAGGAACTCGCGACCCAGTGCGACGTGATTGTGACGAGTCTCGCCAATGATGAGGCTGCCAAGGAGGTCTACGCCGAACTGTACGAAGGAGCAAAGGAGCGCGGAAAGGTCAGGCGCTGCTCTCGCGCTCGTCGTCGTCGGCGCGCGAACAATGCCTCTCTTCTGGACACTGACGCCCGTTGTCACAGGAGGGCAAGGGGACCATCTTTATCGACACGTCGACATTGTACCCGACGACATGCGGCGACCTCGAACGCGAAGCGACAAAGATCCCGGGCGCCGTCTACCTCTGCTCGCCCGTGTTCGGACCGCCTCCGATGGCGAAAGCCGCGAAACTCGTGTTTGTCCTCAGCGGAGACGTGTTTGCCAAGAAGCGCGTCGCGCCGTACCTCGTCCCGGCGATGGGCCGCCGGATCATCGATGTCGGATCCAACGTCGAACGCGCAGCCGCGTTCAAGCTGTGCGGGAACGGGACGATCGCGACTTTGATCGAGGTGCTCGCAGAGGGGCTCACGCTCGCCGACAAGTCGGGCGTCGGCGCTGACCTCTACTACGAGTTTATCGTGAGTCGTCGGGGCTGGCACGAGTCGGTCAGAGGGTCCTCGCAACTAGTCACTGAACCGCCCGACGTCACACCACACAGAAAGAGTTCCTGCCGGCACCGTCCATGATCGGCTACGGCGGCAAAATCCTCAACAACGAGTTTGAAGCCTCGACCGGGTTCACGACCGTCGGCGGGTTGAAGGACGTGACGCACGTCCGCCGCCTCGCCCAATCCGTCGGCGTCACCCTCCCCGCGCTCGATGCCGCTCAGAGAGGGCTCGTCGCGAGTATCGCCAACGGAGGCGCCGAGATGGATTGGTCGACGATGGTGGCCGGCACGCGGTTGTCGGCCGGGTTGAACCCGTTCACGGGCGTGAGTGCCCGCTCACTATGGCGATCGGCAGTCTCCGGAATTGACCTCTCTCTCTCCTGTACACAGCGCAAGGACCATCCGATGGACACGGGCTTTGGAGCCAAGACGGACGACCCGAAGGGATCGCTCGAGCCCGAAAGTGTCGGAGGGATCAAGGAGGTGCGTCGGCCCGCTTTCGGCAGCGACCCGCAAGACCCGCCTGTGCATTACGAACGATGTGAACTGATACAAGATCGTTTGCAGGTCAAGAACTACTAGATGCTCGAAGGTTAGGGGAACTTTGAGCCACCCGTGCGCGCTCTTTGCCGTTTTCTCTTCGGCGACGCGCAAGCACACCATCAAGGTATATATATCCAGACTCGTGCACATTTCTGTCAATGGTAACATGGTCACATACTCTGCATGCCGAGTCGCGACTGCGGACGGTGTCGCCCTTTTGTCTCTGATTCGCTTTTCGATCGGCGCGGCTTTTCCATGTCGCCGGGTCCTCGACGAATACATCGCGTCGCCCTATCACTCGCAGCGGCTCCCCAGAACGGGTGACCGCGCACCCACGTCCTGCACCGTGCTGGTACGCGCCTGGAACGCCGACGTCCGCTGAAGTCCGCGGGGTCCCCCCGTTCGAGCGCGCGCACGCACCTCGTCTTCCTTCCGTTGTTCCCGATCGGACTCGCCTCTACCGGCCGGACGCTGTATTCCTCTGACGAACGACAGGTCCAGGTGCAGCTTTCCTGGACGGCTTGCTCTTCGATCTGCGGACTGCGGGAGCTCGCTCGCGTCTGAGTCGTCCCCAGTTCGCCCTGCTCACGCCGCTGGTCGGCACCCGCGGCAGTTCGGCACTGCTACTGCCTCGCGAGCGATCGTACTTGCTCTGTCCGACCTTGTTGCGTGCATCCCGTGATACAATGCGGCCACCAATGACGCCTGAGCAAGCGCACGCCATGCTGGTCATGGCTGAGGGTGAGTCCGCGTCTTCTCTTGGCCTTGATCTAGCTGTACTGTCGCTGATGAGCAGCAGTCGCATCCTGCAGGCAACGATCGCGCTTCGCACCTGTTCAACATCGTACTCGGCGCAGCGGTCGCCTTGTTCCTTGTCTTTACGGCACCGGCAGCGGCGACTTGGGCGTCGACTCATCGGCTGGCCGAGGGATGGTTCTTGAAGAAGGACGCCGGTAGAAAGCGGGATGACAGTGCAGAGGCTGTCGTGCTCGATGGCTCAGCAGGCGGCAGAGCGGACGAGAAGAATGGCGGTTCGGGCGAGGTCCGGATGACGGTTCAGGCGAAGCCGATTTTGCGAACAGCGACCATGCCGAGCTGGCTCTCGGTCAAGTGAGTCGGGGGTCCTTCCGTCTCGCGAGGCTCGGCAGGATCTGACCGTCGTCGCGCTTTTGCACGCCCGAAGTCTCCGCACGGCGTACAACAAACTCTTTCTCCGCCCCTTGCCGTTCTCGAGCTACGTCCACGGACAAGCACTTCTCCTCGTCGGCTATGTCGTCGTCTTCTTGTTCTGTCTGCTCTTCGACACGCCGTCGCTAAAGTCGAACTGGCGCCGACCGGGATGCATCGCCGCAGCGCAACTCCCGTGGCTCTTTCTCTTTGCGACCAAGAACAACTTGCTGGCGCTGATCGGAATGGGTTATGAGAAGGTGCGGCACGAAGGACTCGACGTCTCTTGGTGCGACCGTGCTGACTCGCGGAACCGCACCTCAGCTCAACTGGTTACATCGCCTCGCCGGTCGACTCGTCATCCTCGCCGGACTGCTACATACGGTTCTCTTCTTGCGCATAGCGCCTCTGCACGTGCACGAACCCGTGCACCTCTCTGGCTTGATCTGCGCCGTCGCTTCGTGAGTCTGCGCTTGGGGAACCACTTCCTCGCTTAGACCAAACTGACGTGTTCTGATGCGCCAGCGCCGTCCTCCTGCTCACGAGCTTCCCTCTCGTCCGCCGTACCTGCTATCAGCTCTTCCTCGTCTCGCACATCGGCGGCTGGATCACGTTTGTCGTCGCGCTCGCTTTTCATGTCCCGACGTTCGCGCGGCCTTATGTCGCAGCTGCCGTCACTCTTTACGCTCTCGATGTACGCTGTGCTCTCATTTCTGTCTACTCTATCGTGCGGTATCGTGCTGACGCTGCCGTCACGTCATCGCAGGCGTTCTCGCGCATCATCAAGACTCGCCTCACCTCTGCGACTATCTCGGCTCTTCCAGGCGGCATGACCCGACTCGAGAGCACAGATTTCAAGAGTGGATGGCGAGCTGGCCAGCATGTCTGGCTACGGACCTGGGGCGGCGCGGGTTGGCACCGCAGCTGGGAAACTCATCCGTTCACGATTGCGGCGGCGCCCGGCGAGGCCTCTCCTCTCAAGTGAGTCCCCCCAATCATCGTTGAAGCAAAGACGCGGAGCTGACTTTGATCGGAGCTTGCGAAAAGGAACCGCTCGTTGACTTTGCTGGTCAAGTCGACGGGCCGGTTCACGCGCGGCTTGTCGCAGCGGAGCAGCCCGCTGTTCGATTACCGGACCAAAGTGACGATACCCTGCGCAATTGAAGGTGTGTACGGCAGGGTACCTTTCGCTCACGTCCGAGTACTGATTCTCCACTGGCTGTACAGGCCCGTACGGCGGCTTCCGCTTCCTCGACTTTGCCGAACTCGAGGCCGTGATCCTCCTCGCCGGCGGGTCTGGCATCACTTCGTGCCTGCCCGTACTCGAAGAGCTCATCTACCTCGCGAGTACGGGTCGATGCGCAACCCGGATCGTCACGCTCGTATGGACCGTTCGAGCGCTCGACAACCTCGAGTGGTGTCGCGAAGTCTTGAGCGAGCTGGTTCAGTTCGCGCGGGACAAGACCGAGCTCAAAGTGCGGATTTCGCTGCACGGTGAGTTGGCGGCTGATCTCGTTCGGAAGTCATGGTGAATCTAGCTGACGTGGACAACCGAAACCAGTCACGATGAACCAGCTCGCGGCAATGGCGCTCCCGGCCCCGCTCGCCTCGCCGATCCCTCACTCGACGCTGTCTCGCACTCGACCCGACTTGTCAGCGATCATGAACGCCCACCTCGCCGGTCTCGCGAAACGCGCCGATCAATGCGGTCAACCTCGTGGAGGCGCGCTCGGAGTCGGCGTTTGCGGTCCGCCGGGGATGGTTCGCAGTGCGAGGCAGACGGTGGCGAATGTGAGCTGGAGCAAGTCGACGCTGGCGTGAGTTCGATCCCGTCGCGTTGTCGGCGCGCTGAGGTCCTGACGCCTAATTTTCCGCACAATCTGACAGGGGCGGCATTCGTTTCCACTCCGAGACTTTCGGCTGGTGATGCGTGTACGCGAAGGGGATCTCGCGCTGAATGGGCATGCGGGTCATGCTCAAGTATCGGTGGCGGGACGTGCGCCTTCTCTTGGTCCCGAAAGGATTACTCTGTATGCAAGTCCGTTCCGCCAATCCTCTCGGTCCCGGTCGGCAGTCATCATCGGGAGCAGTCACAATGACAATGAGAGGCGGGCCCGAGGTGAAAGCTGCGCGTTGGCAGTCGCCCGCCGGAAGCTGCAGAAAAACTTGCGCGCCCCAAGTCGACAGCGTCCGCAGCAGGACGCACTTAGTCTCTCGTTCTCTCCACCCCTTCTTGACCAGGAACTACTACTATGCGCGCTGCAAACACTCTCTTGAACCCACTGCGTCAGGCTACTGCCCGTACGGCCAGTCTCCGCCCAGCCGCTGCTAGTGCGACTGTCCCCGCCTCGACCTCGTTCGCCCCCACATCGCCGTCGTCGTCACTCTCACGCCCAGCAGCGACGCACCAGCTACACGAGACGCCCACGGGGACTATTCCTGGAGTCCAGACTCGCTCATTCGGGAGCTCGGTGATCCCGCACGCCGTTCGGGACTATGCCTCGGCTTTCTTGCACGGGTCAGAGGAACTCAAAGAGGAAGCGAGGGTCCAGCACTCGCGCGCAGTCGGACGCGACGTAAGTTGACTACCCTTCTGGTAGTCACTCGTACGCCGGAAGCTGTAGGGCGTCGAGGGCTGCCGAACCGCGGCTTGTCCCGATCAACGGAACCGCGGGGGGGCTCCCTTCCCTTGCTTTGCCTTTGCGGGGTCTCCAGACTCTTTGCCAGTGCACACCAAGCTGACCGCGCCTCTGACCTGCAGAAATACGTCTACGAGTTTCAACGTGCGTACCCTGCGGTCCAATGAAGCGTGACATCACCGCCTGCTCTCGGACTCGCCAGCTGACCGTTTGCCCTCCGTCTCGCTCGCCAAAACAGGACACAAGGTCCTCCCTCAGCATGCCGTCCAGTACCAAGAATTGATCGAAGACTACTACAAGGGGATCCACGAGTCGCCCGACTTTGACGCGCGCCTGATCGGCAGTTGGGAGATTGTCGTCGGCGAAGTCGACACGTTCGTCCACGTGTTTGGGTACGAAGGGATCTCGGGTTTCGAGAAGACCAAGTACCAGATTCGCGCGAGCGAGGTGAGAACTCTGCGGCTGATTGCGGCTCGAGTCTGCGTCGTGCAAAGAGCTGACCACGTGCCTGCCTTTCCCGTCTTGTAGGGCCACCTCCAGTTCTTCAACAAGGAGATCCTCCCTCTCATCCAGTCGCGCACGTCGCAGGTGCGTCTGCGCTTCGGGCGCTTCGATTCGAGGCGAATCCACGTCAGGAACACGGCGCTGATCGTGCGCACGTTTCGGTCGCCCAGATCAACAACGAGTTCCGGTTCTGGAACTGCTCGCCGGCGGAAGCTAAGGGCGGCATCTACGAATTGAGGACGTACGACTTGTATCCGGGCAGCTTGCTCGAGTGGGAACAGCACTGGTGAGTCGAGCGTCCACCGCCAACTCGGCTGTTACTCTTGGGTCACGCTACTGACCCGGCGTGCTTCCTAGGCGCGTTGGACTCGAAGCGCGAGTCGCGACGGGTCACTACCCAGTCGGCGCTTGGTTTTCGTGAGTGGATTGCGCTGTCGTCCGCTCAATGGTTGCCCCGAGCTGACCTTTAGGATCGCATGCTGCGCACCCGCAGTCAAATCGGCCACCTGCACCAAGTTCACCACATGTGGCAATACGACGATCTCGAAGCGCGCAAGGCTCGGCGCGCACAGAGTTGGGAGAAGGAGCAGTGGAGTTCGACGGTCGCGCGGACGGCCAAGCTGTGCTCGAGCATGAGTTCGCAAATCTTGAAGCCGTTGCCGTTCTCGCCTCTCAGGTGAACTACGCGGGTTTGTGGTAGCCCTTTCCGTTGCTGCGTGCATGATCGTTTGTACACTCCCCTGTGCGACGTCAAGAGTTTTCCCTCTCGAGGAGACGGCGTTCCGTCAGGCAGTGAGCGGAGTGACGGCGTCCCGAAACCTCTCTCTGTCGAGACTTTGAGCCGGCTCCTTCTCTTTCTCCCGTACTTCCTTGCACTCTTTGAGAGCAGCATCGGCTATGCTACTATCTACAAAGCTCGTGCGTGCTGCTACGCGGGCTACCCCACGGCTATACAGCTCTCGTCCGCTCTCGGTTTCGAGTTCCCCACATGCCCAAACTCGTCCCAGCGTCCGCGCCTCGGCGAGCGCGTACCACCCGTTCTCAGTCCTGCCGACCCTCGTCGACTCGACCTCGGACGAGTTTGTCGAACGCGCCGAACAGATGAAGCGCCTCGAAGACGAGTTGAGGCAAAAGTGGGGCAGAGTCCTCCAAGGCGGAGGCGAACGCGCGCAGAAAAAGGCCAAAGACGCGGGCAAGCTCCTCGTACGAGAAAGGTGGGCTCGTGTTCGACGCTGTCATGAGCCGACCGAGCTCCGAGAGAGGGGAGAACATTGCTCATTATGCGCAACGCACCGACGTTCCTGCAGGATCGACGCCTTGTTGGACCCGTTCTCGCCGTTCCTCGAGCTGTCGGCCCTCGCAGCCGAAGGCATGTACGACGGCAAGGTCCCCGCCGCCGGAATCGTGACCGGAATCGGCCGCGTCAACGGCGTCGAGTGCATGGTCGTCGCCAACGATGTGCGTTTTGCGCAGTGCCTTGATCCTTTGGCCACGGTTCTACCCGCAGGAGAAGCTGACGCCTCACGCTTTGTTGGTGCCGGATGTACAGGCTACGGTAAAGGGCGGGTCGTACCACCCGATCACGGTCAAGAAGCACCTCCGCGCGCAAGAGATTGCCAAGGAGAACAAGCTCCCGTGCATCTACCTCGGTGAGTCGGCTCGGCCGCGCGAGACTAGGTGCCGATGCTCTCCGTTCAGTGGCCAGGTACCTTATCTGTCGAGTGCCACCGGCTGACACACGTCCCGTCTGATGATGCTCGCAGTCGAATCTGGCGGCGCCGCACTGCCGTTCCAGTCCGACGTCTTTCCGGACCGAGACCATTTCGGTCGCATCTTTTACAACATGGCACGCATGAGTGCCGAGGGTATCCCGTGAGTCGGTCCGGGGCGGACTGCACCGTGAGAGGGCACGGTCGAGCTGACCCTTTGTCGCGCGCGCGTTCTCGGCAGGCAATTGGCGGTGGTGCACGGCATCTCGGTCGCCGGTGGAGCGTGAGTTCACACTTCACTTGGTACTCAGCCATAAGCATTTAAGCTGACGCTTCCTTTGCGCGACAGCTACGTGCCGGCGATGGCAGATGGTGAGTGGCAGGTCGGCACTTCGGTTTGACGGCAGTCTCGAACACAGCTGTCGAGATCGGCCACCCTGCGTAACTGCGGCCAGACTGTCGCTCACACCCCTCTTGCTCGTGCACAGAAAACATCATCGTCGCGAACCAAGGCTCGATCTTCCTCGCTGGCCCGCCGCTCGTCAAGGCCGCCCTCGGCGAAGTCGTCGACTCGGAGACGCTCGGTGGTGGCGCGATGCACGCTCGCGAGTCGGGTGTCGTCGATCACTTGGCGACGAGCGACGAGCACGCGATCGCCCTCGCACGGCAATCGGTCGCGGCATTCGCGGCCGCTTCGGGTTCAGCTTCCCCTGCAGCAGCGACTTCAGCGACCGCGAACCGGTTCAGCAACGGACAACCGGTCGACGAACCGGTATACGACCCGGCAGAGTTGGGCGGCGTCACGGGAACAAACTTGAAGAAGAGTTGGGACATGCGCGAAGTGATTGCGAGGACGGTCGACGGGAGTCGCTTCGCCGAGTGGAAGCGCGAGTGGGGAGACACGGTCGTCACCGGCTTCGGTGGGTCGTCAGTTCTGTTGGACGGGTGCTTGTTTTGGCGCGAGGCCATCGCAGACTGTGCATCAGTGATTGACACTCTCGAGCGGATCGTTCTGCAGCCGAAATTCACGGTCATCAAGTCGGCATCGTGAGTCGAGCAGCAGCCCTGAATTGCGGCGTCGTATCTTGTCCATGACTGCTGCTTCTACGATGCGGGCAGCTTGACTGACCACGCCTCGGCCCCGTACGCAGATCGCCAACAATGGCGTCCTCGTCTCGCCGTCGGCCTTGAAGGCCTCGCAGTTTGTGCAGCTGTGCGAGCAGCGCGGCGTCCCGATCGTGTTCCTCGTCAACATCACCGGGTTCATGGTTGGAACCGCAGCAGAAAAGGGGGTGCGTTGCCGTTTGCCGCGATTGCTCAGTTCGGTCGCTCAGATCCGGCCGAAGCGACATGAACTGATGCGCTTTGTTGCGTCGAACCGTACAGGGCATCGCCAAGAACGGCGCCAAGCTGGTCCGAGCCGTCGCCGCGACGACGTGTCCCAAGATCACCGTCACAGTCGGCGGAAACTACGGCGCCGGGAACTACGGCATGGCCGGACGAGCGTGAGTCACGGCGCAGCTTAGTGCCGCCTTGGCAGTCCAGAGTGGCAGCCAGGGCGGCTTGCAGGAATGCTACGAACTCGCAGCTGACATGCGCCTCCGAGCAGCTACTCGCCGCGGTTCATGTTTTCGTGGCCGTCGGCGCGCGTCTCGGTCATGGGTCCCGACCAGCTCCAATCGGTCATGGAGACGGTGTCGTCCGATACGGCCAAGACGCAGAGTCTGAAGCAGCAGATCGAGAAAGAGAGCGAGGCCGTGTTTGGCAGTGCGAGGCTGTGAGTCGGTCGCTCTGGATTGCCGCGATCAGCATCTCACAAGGCAGCGAGCTGACTGACCCTCGGTCGACTCGCGCGCGCAGCTGGGACGACGGGATCATCCTCCCTTCCGACACGCGGACGGTCCTCGGGTTGTCGTTGGGCGTGATCAGCAAGTCATGGCGGCCGGAAGAGCGGAAGCAGGTCGGCAACTTTGGCGTGTTCCGGATGTAGAGCCATCGTCACTTATGTCGACTACCAGTAATCTTAACGCCGTCCGTTGAGAGCGATCTCTTTCGGCTTGCCGTGTCGGCCGAGAGAAGCTGCTCTGTCCCGAAAACGGGCGACAGCGAGAGCGCGCCGTGCCCCACCTCGGCACCTTTGCTCTTGAAACGGCGGCTACGTCCTCTCCTATCACCGCAAAACGCTTTTACGTCATTCTCCGTCACTATGCTCGCCCGTACGCTGAGCCGGACAGCCTCTCGCCACTCTGCGCGCCCGTTCTCCTCGACACCGAATCGCTCCTCACGGCGTCCCGTCAAGATTGTCGAAGTCGGACCTCGCGATGGCTTGCAGAACGAAAAGACTCCGCTGTCAACAGAGTTGAAGGTCGAGCTGATCGAACGCCTCGTCAAAGTCGGCTTGATGGACATCGAGGCCGGGTCATTCGTGTCGCCGAAATGGGTACGCCTTGTTCGAACGCGTGACGGGGGGTTTTGTTGTCTTGACGAGGCAGTGACTGACGACGCCGATGCACACACGAGCAGGTCCCGCAGATGGCGACGACGGCAGACGTATTGACCTCGCCGACTTTGGCTCGCCTCCGAGAACAACACGCCGACAAACTGTCGCTTCCTTGCCTCGTCCCGAATGACCGAGGGATGCACGCTCTCGCAGCCCTGATGGACAAGCACCCGTCCACTCCGCCTCTGACAAACGAAGTCGCCCTGTTTGTTGCCGCGACCGAAGGCTTCTCCCGCGCCAACCTGAACAAGTCCGTCGCCGAAGCGTTGTCGGTCCAGCCGCCGATCTTTGAAGCGGCCAAGAAACGCGGCTTGAGGGCTCGCGCGTACGTCAGCGTCGTCCTCGGATGCCCGTTCGAGGGTTACGTCGACCCGAAGGAAGCGGCGCGTGTCGCGAAAGAGTTGCTCGACATGGGCGCGTACGAGGTCAGCCTCGGCGATACGATCGGCGTCGGCGTCCCGCAGCAGTGGGAAGACTTGTTGAACGAATGCCAGAAGCTGAATCTACCGATGGACAAGCTGGCTGTAGGGCGGACCCTAATGAGCCGGGATCGAAGTCTGCGGCTGACTTTGGCACTTTGCAGGCCCACTGCCACGACACTTATGGCACAGCGGTCGCCAACGTCCTTCACTGCGTTTCGGTGAGCATGATGGTTCTGCTCGCGGGATTGCAGCTCACACCGCCTCTTTGCGCAGCTCGGCGTGCCAACCGTCGACTCTTCCGTCGCTGCACTCGGTGGTTGCCCCTACTCGCCCGGCGCCACCGGCAACGTCTCGACCGAAGACGTAGTTTACGCCCTGCACGAATCCGGCATTCCGTCGACTTTCCTGCCGGAACCGGAACCGGGCAGCCTCCTCGCCTGGCACGATCGAGGGCTCGACGGCCGGCAACGGTTTGAGGATTTGTGCGATGTCGGAGAATGGGTCAGCGAGGCGATCGGAAGGACGAACGGGAGTCGGGTCGGCAAGGCCGTTCGCGGACGGAAGCAACGAGAGGCGCAGAAGCGAGCCAAGCTTTAGTCGCAGGGGTTCTTTTCTGCAAGAGAAGCTTCATATGGTCGCCGGTCAAGTTCTCGGCGGAGACTCTCTCTCTCTCTGACAGAAGCGGGTACTTGCTGCGAGCCGGTGATTGCGGCGCTACACCTCACGTGGGCCGATCGTCCTCCTCGGGCCGCAGCCAATCGCCGCTCTTGCCGCCCGTCTTCCGGACCACCTTGATCTCGCCGATCCGCATCTCTTGACCCGCGACCGCCTTGCACATATCCCACACCGTCAACGCCGCGACGCTGACCGCCGTCAGGGCCTCCATCTCGACGCCGGTCGGACCGACGCATTCCGCTGTCGCTTCGATCCGAAGTGAGCGCGAGTCGGGCAACGGGCGGAACGAGACGGCGACGTGCGATAGTGAGAGTGGGTGACAGAGTGGGATCAACAGGGCCGTGTGCTTCGAACCCATAATGCCGGCGATTTGGGCAATCGACAAGACGTCGCCCTTTTTCGTTCGCAGGGCCGGTTGGTCTTGCTCGGCGGTCGGCAAGTCGATCAGGCTGAAGGCTCGCTCGCCGAGGTAGATCTCGCCCGTTGCGGTCGCGCTCCGTTTCGTGGCGTCCTTGGCCGACACCGAGACCATCGAGGCCTTGCCGGTCACCGGATCGATGTGCGTCAGGCGGTCGTCGCTCCGCTGTTTCGTGTTGGAGGAAAAGGCGCGTCGACCCGTCGAGAAGCTCGTTCCTGCTCGTATGGGCGGCGTTGGCAGCAAGTGCAGCGGGATGGTCCGAGATTGTCTTGAGGCGATTTTTGAGTGGCGATGTGACGCTGCTGTAGACGCGGAAGTGGAACCGAGTCAGCCTCACAGTCGGGCACACTTGGTGCGGCGAGGGAATGTGCACCTGTCGCTGTCGTCAAGGAGTGGCAGTCAGGATCCCGTTCTCGAGTATTTTCGAGGTGGGACCCGTTGTTTTCTCTTCGCCGCCGCCGGTGCTCCATTCGCCGTCGCCTCGTCCATTTGCCCCCGAACCACTTATATTCACCCGCCGATCCCGACCATCGGTCCCATCTTGCCTCGTTCGTGAATCCCAGACGCACCTCCCAACCCGTTGTGCGCAAATTTTTTTCCGTACACGGCGCGGCCGACCGCTTCCATCAGTTGGTCGTCCGTCGCTGGAGATATTGCTGCGGACAGGTCCGACGAGCCACGGAGGAGTGGTCGGAGGGAAAGGACGGGAGGACCAAACAGGCAGACCTGAGCGGGTAACAAGACGGGCGTCAGTTTCGAGGCGGCATCGAGCGGCAAGCATGCACGCGCCACGCACCTTGACGCCACCGTCGGGACCGATCCGTAACCGCGAGCACGTGCCGCAGAAATGGTCCGTCATCGAGCTGATGAACCCGAACGAGCCGCGCCACCCGGGGACGGCGTACGCGCGCGTCGTGTCGTTGGCCGAGTCGCGCAATTTGACCAGGTGTGGATGTTTCGATTCAATGTCGGCGAGGAGGTCGGCGGACGGGACGAGTTTCCGAGTCGACCAGCGGTTGTCTGCCAGAGTCGGGGAGACGGGGTCAGCGGGTGCTCGTGCTCATAGCCCCTGAGCACGCAGGCTCACCCTCGAACGGCATGTACTCGATGAAGCGGACCGTGATGTTTTGCTCGCGCGTCAACGCGACGAAATCGGCAACCTCGCCGTCGTTGACGCCTCGGATCACGACCACGTTCAACTTGACGCGCAACGGACGGTTGCCCGGGCCGCAGCCACCGAGTCGCTGAGCGAGGTCGAGCACTTCGACGACGCGGTCGAACCCACGGCGGCGGGTCATCAGTTCGTACTTGAACGGGTCGAGCGTGTCGAGCGAGAGGTTCAAGTGGGTCAACCCGGCGTCGACCAAGGCGGGCAGTTTCCGCTTCAGGGCGATCCCGTTCGACGTGATCCCGAGCGAGTCGAGTTCTCGTAACCGGCCGAGGCGTTCGACAATGTCGACGAGGTCGCTCCGGACCGTCGGTTCGCCTCCGGTTAACCTGATTTTGCGGACTCCGTTCCGGACAAAGACGGACGCGACGCGTTCGATCTCGGCAGCCGTCAACCGCGAATCGTTGGGCAGCAAAGGGACCCCTTGTTCTGGCATGCAGTAGGTGCACCGGAGGTTGCACTTTTCGGTGAGCGAGATCCGGAGGTAGTCGTGTTGGCGACCGAACGAGTCGATCAAGTGCGGCGAGACGGCAACGGCATCCCGTTCCTGAATCCGCAAGCGGGCCTGTCGTGCGCAAAACGGTGAGTATGCAGGCGCGTCTATGTATGGGATCGCAGTCGGCTTACCTTTTGCTTCGAGGCGAGTGCGAGTCCTGCGGTCGTTGCTGGAGTTGCGGCGGAAGCGGTGATTCCGAGTCGCCTAGTCGTGTGCAAGTGAGCAGCCAGTCGGGTCGCGCCTCTCGACCTCGCAGGCAGCAGCATCGCGTGTGAAATCGAGACGAGAGAGAGAGTCCCGAGTTGCACTGTTGGTCATCCGCAACGTCGCACCTTCCTTCCGTTCCCCCGCGCGCGCGCAGTCCGCCGTCGCCCGGTCCGGACGCGCCGCCCGAGATTAGAGCGATAACACGCGAACACGAGTGACGTGGCAAAGAAGGGGAGGCACTGTCTTGAACCGCACACTCTCTCGCCTGCGTCGGCCGACAACTCGCGCAGGACCCTGTAGAGCGACACAGCGACCCAGCTGACTGCAGACTGCTAGGGTGCGTCCATGAGCAGCTCGCCTGTCTTGCTCCTATTGCGATACTTGCCCTGCGCTCGCACGGTTGACAGGGACCTCTCCTCACGTCATCTTGCTCCTCTGACGGCGCTCGACTCGACGGCGACGTACAAGCATTACGGTCGAGGCGGGTCAGTGTAGTACGAGAGCTGACCACCGGTCTCTGTGCTGCACAGCTTGCCGATCCGACTCGCCCTCACTTGTGCCTCTCGACTCGTTCTCTCTCTCTCTCGACTCTGCGTGACTTGTGCACACGACTCTTGCCCAAGATGATGAAAGTGAGTCCCGCGAGTCGGCAGAGTATGCTTCCTTACTCGAGAGCCGACTCCTCGCCTTCTTCCGCGATGCGTGCGTGACAACTGTTCCCTCTCGGCTCAGATTTGGAGTTTGAAAAAGTCAGAGGACCAGGCGGCAAAGTCGAGACCAAAGACGTCGGCCGCCTTGATCCGTGTTCAGAAAGGTGCGTGGGCTGTTGTTGTTGTGGTTCTCCGTCGAGCGATGGCGGTCGAGGACGTACTCGGGGGTAGGACTGCGACGAACTGCATGGCGGCATCGAAGACGGCCCGAAAGACGCCGCCACTCGAGCAGGCTCCACCACAACGAGAGAATCCTCACGAGCTGACGCCACGCTCCTTCATCGACAGACTTGACCGAACTCGACTTGCCGTCGACGATGAAGACGCACTTTCCGAACGCTGAAGACTTGCTCAATTTTGAGTTGACGATCCAGCCGGACGAGGGTGAGCGCATGTGCTTCATGGTGTGGATGCTGGTCACGGCGCGGGCGAGACTCTACCGTGGCGTCTCGCCCCGATGCTGCTCGTACTCGGGAAGCGGGCGCCGAAACTGACGCCTTGCGTGACTACCCTGCAGGCATGTACAAGGGCGGCACGTTCAAGTTTACGTTTGCGATCAACAACAACTACCCGCACGAACCGCCCAAGGTCAAATGCGTCCCAAAAGTGTACCACCCGAACCTCGACCTCGAAGGCAACGTCTGCCTCAACATCCTCCGCGAAGACTGGAAACCTGTCCTCAACTTGAACGCCGTCATGGTCGGGTTGCAGTACCTGTTCCTCGAACCGAACGCCGACGATCCCCTCAACAAGGGTCAGTTGGCTGCGGGTGTTCGCTTTTTCCGGACAACTTGGAACTTGGAACTGACGCCCTTTCTGCTGCGATTGCCATCGGTCTTACGCGCGCGACGACAGACGCCGCCAACGACCTCCGTCAGAACCGCGAACGGTTTGCGCAGAACGTGGCCAAGTCGATGCGTGGAGGTTCGGTCGGGTCCGAGGCGTTTGACGATGTCAGGACAAAGTGAGAGGGGTTGATGCGGGTCCTGCTTTTCGAGGGCGTGGGCGGGCGAGCTGCGGTAGAGTCGAGGTGAGTCGCGTTTCAATGTGCGCGCGCAACCCTCTGCCTCGTCATGTTCCTTCAGGAGTGGAGGTCCAGACGTCCGGTCGGAGACTCACCGTCGGTTTCTGTTTGTTCGCAGCTTCGCCAGCTCCGCATCGTCTCGTATACCATCGTACCGCACCCAGCCAACCTCTCTTCACTCTCGCTTTCATCTCAACATACAGTCCTTGCCCGCACGCCGCCTCTTCATCGGCGCCAGCACCATCGACGCCTGCACCATCGACGCCTGTCCCTCTTCCGCTTCGCCTCGCCATCCCGCATGCCGTGCTTGTATCCGTCCGACGCCTCTCTCATCATGTCGTCGTCCTTTCCTCATTCCCCCATTCCCATTCGCGTGTTCTCTACCTCGTTTCCGTTGCAATTGTGATACCCGCTTCCTTCCTTCCTGCTTCAAGGAGTCGGGCGTGCAATTCGACAAGCACCCTACGCTTCGTAGCCGCAGTCAGCGTCTTCACTGGACTCTAGCTTCGGGATTAGCAGCTCGGATCGAGCTGTCAAGATGGCAGCGTTCTTAACTCGATCAGGGATCGGAAGCAGTGCAGCAACCGGGCGACTTTGGGGGCCAGCTTTTCGGGTTCAATCAAGCGCAGCGATGGACATTCAGAAAAGCGAGTGCAGCAACTCTTCGAAGCTGTATAGAGGCAGCGTGAGAGTTGCGCGATCGAAAGTTGAAGCGGCTTGGGGAAAACGCTCGACGGGCGCAAAACCACGTTCATCTCTCGCTCTCACAACACACTATACGAACAGTCTGAGCTCACGTGCAGAACATGTCGAGCATCTTGGAACGCTCGGCCCCTTCGACGAGCAGCTTGCCGCCCGCGAAACGGCAAAAGAAGCGCAGTTCGACCTTGTCCAGCTCGGCACCGCCTCTCGGCAAATTCCTCGCCAGCAGTGCGTACAGTCGCCTAGTAAGAGCAGGGATGACATTGCAGCTGACACTGAAATGCTCACCTGGGTGCGCAGGCGACAAGTCGACCCGAGACAAGGCCGTCGCTTCATTGTCGAGGTTCCTCTCTGCCGGCCGATTGAACCACCTCGGCCCGCTGGCACAAGCAGGAGATGACGATGCCCAAGAAGCCGCGGAGGAACTTCCGGTGGGGGACTTGAACTGGGACGGCGAGTACGAGGTCGATTCGAGGTTGGCGCCGCTCGAGATGGCGAAACTCTGGAAGGGGATCTACTACTGTGCGTCGTCGCTTCGGGCTGACTACCAGGTGCTGAATTTCGAGCTGACATATCCACGTGTCCGCCAGGCTACTGGATGTCGGACAAGCCGCTCGTCCAGCAGGCGCTCGCGCAAAACCTCGCCGACTTGACGCTCGACGTCCGCCCGAAATCTAAGACGCGCCACGGCCGCGTCGAACGGTTCCGGTCCGCGTTGGCATTCCTCCGAGGGTTCTGGGAGGCGATCGTCCGCGAGTGGTCGACGTTGGATCACCACCGGTGCGTTTGTGCTCTCGCGCGTTGTTGGCTCTCGAGTTTCGAGGTGGCTGACTCCTCGCAACGGACGTGCAGCCTCGACAAGTTCCTCTTGTTGATTCGACGGTTCACGCACGTCGGCTTCCGGTTGCTCGAACGGGAACAGTGGGACGCGCGCGCGATCGAAGAGTACAACGCCATGTTGACCGGTCCAGGCGGTCCTCTCGAGTGAGTACTGGCCTTACCTTTCCTTCAAGCCAACGACTGCTGACTCTCTCGCGGTCTGCACAGCGTCACGAATGACAAGGTCCCGATATCGCTCGCGTACCACCTGTTTGACATCTACCTCGACGAGATCGAGCGCCTCGTCGCGCCGTCCGAAGACGACGCCGTCGCCGACGCCTCCTCTACAGAGCGCTCTCTGCCGCTGCTGCCGCTCCTCGGGCCAATGTACACGACTGCGGCTCGGGCTCCGCTTCAAGTCATGTTCACCCGCCTCGTCGACAACGTCTTTACGCCGCTCCTCGACGCGCTGTTGCCGCCCAAGCCGGAACCGCGGGCCAAGCGACGGAGGGGAGCCGCTGGTCGCGCCAAGGAACCGGCATACCCTGGCATCCGTGCGAGTGCGGTGGAGGGCGAAGGGGTGGAGGACTTGAGCGCGGCGGCCGAGGTCGCAGGGAAAAAGGCGTTGAAGCGGCTGTTTGAGGAAGGTGGCAAGGAGGAGACGGGCGAGACGCAGCGGAGAAGGATCTACAACTTTGTCACGGCGAGGGACGTCGACTTTGAGGAGGAGTAGCCGTGCGGGCGTGCGGTTATGGTCGCGGGCACGGGCGGGACTTCTGCAATGTCCACCTCACGATGCGGTTCGCGTTTCGGAAGCATTCCGATAGTGCGATATCGTAGCGAAAGTACCTGTGTTGCTGTGTCTGCCTCGACTTTATGCTCACTGCCAGCAAGTGGTTCTGCAAGCCCTGCGCAACTTGGCCTCGCCGTCGCCGGACCGCTTCCTCGCTTCCGCTCACTTAGATCTGCTTGCACGCCGTCGCCGAGCTGTACAAGCCGGGCTCATCAAGTCGCGATGCTTGCCGTGCACCTGGCCCCAGCTACAGTCCAGGCTCGCACGCGAGGACAAGGGGATGATCTCGCTCTCATCGCGCGAACCTCGGCGGCGGCGGCGGCTGCCCTACTCGACAGACGGTGAGACCCGAGCAGCGGCCACGTGAGGATCGACATGACGCATGCGCGGCTGCTGCAATGCCTGCAGCGCCTGAGCGGCAGAGGCGTGTCTTCCCCTTCAGGTTTCATCCGGTCTGACCACCGTCGCTAGCGCCAAACAAGGTCCCTCCGGCCTGGTTGTCCTCCCTTGTCCTCCCGCTGTGAGATCGTCAACGCACGCGAGTGAACCTTGCTGCCCCTCACCCGCTGCTCGCTCCCCCTTCAGCATGCGAGCACTTGCACCTGGCTAAGGACGCTGCTCTCTTTCCTGTGCATCACTCTCTCTTCTTAATGACCATGCTTGGCACCGCTGTACTCTTGTCACTCTTGTCGCCATCATCACTGGTTGATGCTTTGCCGACGACCGTCATCGGCACCTTGCCCAGCGTCACGAACGCAGACGGGACCGTCAACCAAGGCTTGTTCCGACGCAACGTCGAGCAGACGTTCGCCAAGTACGATTTCAAGCCGGCCGTCTCGACGTCGATGCACAAGAAGCGCTGTACGACGGGGTGCGACTCGTCGGCGAGTACGGTGCACCTCGACTTGATCACGCGACAGCCGGCGGCCGGTTTGGTGAGTCCGCTGTACGGGTTTGCTGGACTCGCGCTGACCTCGACGCCGTTAACAGTACACGGTCGACGTCAAGATCGGCACGCCGGCACAGTCATTGCGTGCGTGTCTGTCTCGGAGCGAGTGGGCTTGAACTGATGCATCGACGCCGGCAGCTCTCCTCATCGACACCGGTTCGACCGACTTGTTCGTCCAGTCGGCGTGCACCCAAGGCTCGGGATGTGAGTCACGGTATCGGGTGCACGGACTGTGTTCGTCGGCTGACCTCGACCCGTCAGGCGCCGGCAACTTCCTCGGCGCGAAATCTTCGACGAGCAAGGCGACCAGCGAGACGGCCACACTCAGCTGTGCGTACATGCGCAGATCGAGAAGCGACTATACGACGTGCTGACCGGTCCTTTACGCCTTCGTAGACGTCTCCGACTCGGTCTCGGGCAAGATTGTCACCGACACTGTCTCGATCGGCGGCAAGACGGTCGAGCAGCAGTCCTTCCGTGCGTTCATCGCGTTCACGCGAGCTGCCTGGGCTATCGGCTAACCCTGTCTACGTGGCGGCAGTCGTCGTTGAAGACTCGCACACTCCCGGCGCGGCCGGCAACGTCGGACTCGGCCTGAACGCCCAGTCGAACCCCAAGGTGCGTACGGTTTGGACTACCTCACTCGATCGGTCCGCTGACTCGACGCTACGCCCGCAGTTCGGCACTCCGCTCGTCGAAAACTTGCGGGCTTCGGGTCAACTCGGCGCCGACAATGCGTTCTCGGTCCAGCTCGACCGGACCGGCAACAACGCCGTCTTGACCCTCGGCGCGACGGTGCCGCCTTATTTCGCGCGCACTCACGCCGTCCAGTACCCCGAGCTGCTCGGTCGGGTGCGTTTCGCGTTTCTCCCGCTCTCGTTGCTGGACGATCGCTGACGTCGAAACCGTCGCAGTGGGCGCTCCAGCTGCTGTCTGTCCAGGCGAACAGCCGAAGCGCTGCCGGGTCGTGGTCCGGCCCCGGGCTCGTCGTCTTCATGGACACCGGAGCCGGTTCGGTGGGTTTGCTGTTCTGACGCCACTGATTGACCCGCGCGTGCTGACCTTTTTTTTCTCGCGCGCAGAACTTTTTGCCTCGCGGTGCCGCCAAAGCAGGTGAGCAGGCTTGCCTGAGGACAGCCTGTCTAACGTCGAATGCTCACACGCCTATGTCTCGTAGCCCACCTCAACGCGAACGCGACCGTCGAGACGATCCAACAAACGGTCCAAGGTCAGACGTACGACGTCGACTACTACTTTTACCCGTGCGACCAGGACTGGAGCTACTCTGTGTTGTTCGGACCGACTCGGTCGCTGACGCACGCGGCCGACAAGCGCGACCTCTCGGTCGGATCGGACGGGAACGGGATGTGCCAGTCGGCGTTGGCGGGCGTCGACATCGAGTACAACGGCCTCAAGGCCGGCATCCTCGGGGGTGCGTGCGCAGAGTGCATGGGAGGTCTCGTATGGACGGTTGCTGATCCTTTCTTTGTCGTGCAGCGCAATGGATGAAGAGCAAGCTGATGTACTTCAGCGCCGGTACCGACGCTAACAACTCGGGCGCCAAGATCACCATCATGGACTACTACTAGAGGCTCACGCGGGCGTGATATACTCGTCAGTCGTTTGCATCGCTCTCGTTATCGCAGCATAGACATTTCCCTCCCTTGCAAGTTCCTTCGTTCTCGCATCGATAGCGCTCGGTTTCGGCAGTCCTCGTGGTCGAACAGGGTCTCCCGGTAGCTTGTCAATGATAAAGCGCTTCGTGTGATGCTCGGCTGCTCGCTGCTTGTGGTCTGCGCAGCAGAGGTCGGGTCCGCGGTCGAGAGTGGGGCCGACGCTCTTGTTTCTCTCGTCTTCATTATACACGCTTCGGAAGCTACAGGACAGCCGTCTGACCTGCCAAGGATGCCCGTCGAGCTGCTGTCCTTCACGCCAGCGTACTGCATCGGTGCGCTCTCATGGCGTTGCGATGACGCAACTTTTCATCGCTGACAAGTTGCCTCCAGTCGGCGCATACAGGCTACTGCACGACCCCAAGCTCTACAAGCCCATCTGGCAGCGCTCAAAACGGTCCTTGCAGCGCGCCATTGTCCTCGCCGTCCCCTTCTTACTCGTCTCGTTCCCGTTGACCCGCCTCTGGGTCACCTTCGTCCTCTCGCGGTCGCCATTTTCGCCCAAAGACATCCACAATGCCGCTTATTTGGGCGTCTCCCCCGTCACCTACACGACCTTTACCTTGACGCTCGGCCAAGTCAGCATGTTTGTCGAGTGGATGCTCGCGAGGGAGCTCCGGAAGAGCAGGAGCGAGGTGTATGAGCGCACCGTCGAGTCGAGGGGGAAGCGTGAGTACCTGTGGAACGATTTGAAGGTGCCCAGGATGTTGACCTTGTGAGCGTGCGCAGCTGACGACTGGTGGCAGCCGTACACGGAGGAATGGGCCGTCCCGCCCGTCGCACGAGCGAGTCGCGCCGCCGAAAAGCAGTCGTTCTACCGCCGACTGTCGAGTCCGGTCGTCCGGCTGCTGCTCCTCAAGGGTGCGTCCGTATTCGGAGCGTGCGCTTCCGCTCTTGGCTGACCCTTTCCGCGCGCGCAGTCCTCTTGACGCCGCTCAGCTTCATCCCCGGCCTCAGTCTGTGCATACTCAGCTCGATCCGGGCTTTGACACTCGGCCGCTATTTGCACAAGCCCGTAAGCTGCGAGCAGAGTATGCTCTCAGTACCATGTGCTGACTCTACGCTTTCGTCGCAGCTCTTTGAGGCGAAAAAGATGTCGTGAGTTCCGTAGGCTCGGCGTTCAGTAAATGAGGACTAAATCGTCCGCGCAGACCCTCGCAGGTCGAGCTGTGGATGACGGAGCGCGAAGTGAACTACCGAGGTGCGTTCCATGCGCCTTTCGGTTCGTGAATGCGGATTCCGGGACGCTGACGACGGATCGCGCGCAGTCTTTGGATTCGTCGCCTCGCTGATGGAGCGAATCCCGCTCGTCGGGCTCGTCTTCAGCATCTCGAACCGGATCGGCGCGGCGATGTGGGCTCACGATGTGAGTCGGCTCGATTTTCTTATTTCTTTCTCGTGTCAGATCGGCGGGCGCAGGCTCACGAGTCGCCGGGCGGACCGCCAGGTGCTGCCCCTCGCTGACTCAGTCTCAAGCAACTCGCTTGACCTGCTGACAATGTCGCTGACCTCGATGTCACCCCTCCGCAGCTCGAAAAACGCCAACACCAATTCCGAACCGGCGAACTCAAGCCGACACGCGTCTACCAGTCCAAGACGGCCCGCCTCGCCGAGAAGCAGGCAGCCATCGGCGTCGATCCGGATGTCGCGCATGGGCCGGGCGGCTTCCCGACAGAAAAGGGACCGGTCAAGATCGCGGGAGACGGGTCAGAGGTGGGCCTCGTGCAGCAGAAACCGGCGCTGCCGCCGCGGTAGCCGCCCTGGTGCGAGGAACATACTCTCTTCCTGGCTTGAACGGTGCTTCTCGCACGCTCGAGCGAACTTTGGCCCGGAGAGAAGTGCCTGCGGGCGATTTCGAAATCCGGCATCCCTTGATCTCTCTCGAGAGCTGTCCTATAGAGAATGGCCGCCATGGCGATATCTTTGCGATGTCGCTTCCCCGGTCTACTACCGCTATGCTGCTGTGTCGATCTTCGGCCTTTTCGGCTTTTCGCTGCTCCGGGTTCGATGACGAACTCGATCTCGCTCGTCTTTCCGCAACTTGACGCTATACTGGCCGAGTCTCGGCTGTTCGCACGCTAGCTACACCACTCAGCACGACGCCCACCATGTCCTACGAAGGCCAGACGCACCACCCGCACACGCCGGGGAACCCGCCGAATCCCCACTTGATCCCACTCGCGCACTACAACGATCACACGCAGCCGTACGTCCCGGCAGGGCTCGAATTGGTGCAAGCACACTGGTTCGTGAGGCATGGCGAACGTGCACGTGAGTCCGCGCGGCCTTGCTGTTATACGGAGCCCTCGTGCGATCCAATGGCGGTGGGAGTCGTGCTACCTCGAAACGGCCACGCTGACTGGCTTGGTGCGTTGCAGCCGTCCGACAGCGCCTCGTCGGCGTCGGCGAGATCCCGGCCATGTTCCCGCTCTGCTCAATCGGTCGCGACTTTCGGACCTCCGTTCTCTCGTTCACTTCCGGCTCACCCTCGACCGACGGCACACCACCCCCGCCGCCCGCTTCGCTACCGACTTTGGCTACGACTGGCGGTCGAGTCCAAGCGTCGACAATGGAGGTGCGGCGGTTGGCAGAGGATGTCGACACGAGCGCGCGCGGGACCGTCGGCGGCATGTCGGATTGGTGCGTGTGGGACGTGGGCTTGATCGCCGTGCGAGGGAGCTGACAGGCTGTACTTCTGCAGCTACTGGGGCGAGCTGACCGACTTGGGCCGGCGCTCGACGCTCGAACTCGGGGCCCGATTGCGCTCTCTTTACGTCGACCTACTCGATTTCCTCCCGTCGACTCTCGACGCCGCAACTTCTTCGTCGGTCGCCTTCCGGTCGACGAATATGCCGCGGACGATCGCTAGCTTGCACCAGATTGTCGAGGGCTTGTGGGGCAAGGACCGGCGGGATCCGGCGTACCGAGTCCCGTTCACGATCCGAGGGTGGCAAGACGAGGACTTATACCCAAACACGTCCTGTCGGTGCGCCGCCTTCTGAAGCTTTCTATTTTTTGGAGCTCTTGCTGACTTTGTGGATGTGGACAGCCGCCTCCGCGCCCTTGACACCGCTTCGATCGCAAAAGCCGCCGAGACAAACGACCCGGCACTCGCCGAACTCGACCCGGCGCTGTCGCATATCGTCGGAGGGTGAGTTCGCGTGTGCTTCTGACCTGATCTCGTGCTCTTGGCTGACCCAGTGTCTCTTCCTTGTCCGACCTTTCGTCCCTCGCCTGACTTTTCGCATCATCTGCTCGACTCGCCTCCACCCGGCGCCCGCATTTCGTTCCTTTCGACACATTTCCTTCCGCCGGATACCGCCCGACTTGCCAGACCGCTACGAGTCTCGGCTGCACCAAAGGCAAACGGCGTGCTCGATACTGCCTACTGCTGCCGAGCCCACGGCATCAAGCTCCCGCGCGAACTCGACGATCCGAACGTTTTGCGGAAACTCGAGACCGCCGTCGTTCACGAGTGGTGAGTGCTCGCGATGGCTCGTGTCTGACATCAGCTGACTCTCTACTGCGCAGGTTTGACGGCTACAAGAACCCCGAGTTCCGGAAACTCGCAATGGGACGCTTGCTCGGGTCGCTCCGGCAGTCGCTCGATGCCAAGATCCGCTCGCCTGCGCAAGAGCCGACCAAGCTTGCTGTGTACGCCTGCCACGACACAAGCGTCGCCGGTATTCTGTGAGTGCAAATGGTGCCCAGAGTGTGGTGCATGAGCTGACTTGGCGCTTTCGGCCCGTGCAGGAACGCCCTCGACTGCTTCGACGGGCGCTGGCCGCCCTTTACGTCGCACGTTTGCGTCGGTGCGTACGCTAGGTTTGTGCTATTGAACTGCTGCTAATTTTGATGCTCTACAGAACTCTTCCGCTCCGGTCCGCCATCGACCGGCTTCTTTGCGTCCTTCCGCCCGCCACCGCCGCATTACGTCCGCCTTCGTTTCAACGGCCGAACGATGCAGCTGCCCGCCTGCGCTCCCGCCGGCAAGCACCTTCGCGGGTCGAACGGCGCCGTCTGCACCTTCGAGGCGTTCTCAGAAGCGGTTCGGGAGGTCGAAGTCAGTTCGGAGGAGTGGCGGAACATGTGCGGGAATGGCAAGGAATAGCGGCGGCTCACGTGGAATGCGGTATTGTTGAGCGAGCGCAGCGAGCTGGTCGGGTGTCGGGCAAGCTTGCGAGCGGAGCGAGCCCGAGCGAAGCGAGGCTTTGTGGCCTTGTTTGCGGAGGGGCTCCTTTCACTCCAGCTATCGGCTTTGACCGCCTCGTGCTTCTTTGCATGTCACATCAACTATGCTACGCTCGATCAGGCTACGGCTGCCGCATGGCCCGTCCCGCAGTCGATTCGAACGTCCGCCGTCACCCGTCTTTGACTCGCCGTCTCACACTTCGCCGACCCGAACGTCTCGAGGGCGCCCATTGCCTCGGAAGCGCCACATGATGCTTCAGGTACGCTAGTCTGCTCTCGATTGTGACTCTCGAGCCCTCTGTACCGCTCTGAACCGTAGTCGACTCGGCGTGTTTGGCCGGAAAGGACGCGGGACGGCTGCACATCACACAGGAGTGGCTGACGGAGGTTGATGTACATGTGGCTCGCTTTCGATGACTTGTTGTGCGTGAGCCCGACTTGGGTGGCTTCCCCGTGGCACTTCGACACAGCTTTGCTTGCTTGGAAGCGATTGGCTGACTTCGCTTGCTTCATTTGCTGCTACAGGTCCAGTTCTCGCTCGAGAGCTCGCCTGTTGGCTTACATTACCGCTACAAGTGTCGCCGCACGCTGTCATCATCGACGGCCGCGTCTTTGACTCGTTCTTAGGGTTAGGTTAGGGTTAGGGTTAGGGTTAGAGTTAGGGTT